>CM038047.1:108180905-109666814 GCA_021397845.1 Areca catechu
GGTAGATCAGGTCATGGGAGAGTTTGAGTCTCGGGACCCCATGATGGTGAAGTACCTAGATAAAGTGCTGATTGCTATCATAGACGATCACAAATAAAATCTACTCACTACTATAGCTAGTGATGAGTTATGATCGTATCCTCGGGGATCAAGGACAATTATTTCATGAAGAAAGTAAAAAGAAAAATAAATATTTAGATTTTGAGATGATGGTTTAATTAAAACTAATCAATTAAAAGTAAACATGAGATTGAGGGGTTCATATGATAAAAAGATGTTTTCGAATTTTCAGGTAATCACAAATACAAGTCATGCATATGTTCTAATCTAAGCATCAAAGTCCATAATTATTTTGGAATCCTTCAAACTCGTCCCTAGCATAGGTTATCTTATTGAGTATGAACTATATCTTGTCAGGATCATGGCCTATCCCACAAGTATAGGCTATCCAATGATTAATTTGAAAAGATCATAACAAGAAAAGTGGATGAAAATTTTAGAATCAACTATCTATGTCGAGCATGAATTATATCATGCTAAGATCATGATCCATCCCACCTAGATAATTAATTTTAGGGAATCAAATAAAAATGAGTTTAAAAGAAATTCAAGGCTTTATTCAATCGCATAGATGAAAACAAATACAAAACTAAAGTACAGAAACCTATACTTCCTTACAGACTATACCTTAGTCGAGCATGGCTCCTGGATACATCTTCTTGGAGATTCGGGCTCTATCATAGCACCTTCTCTCCTAAAGAATCTCTTTTTCTCGATTCCTCTCTCTCTCAAAGCCTAAACTAATTACAAGAAGAAAAATAAAATAAAATTTTGCAGGGATGAATTGATAATGGAATTCATGATCCTAGGTAGAAGTATAGGAGCCTTTTTATAGGATTTAACATAGGAGACATTTTCATGGTTTTCAGTGTGGGACTAAATAAAAGAATCAAAAAAGTGGATAAGATTTAGCTTTATAGGACTCAATGGTTAGATATGAATATGCCCAATCCCAGTAGTGTTAGGTTTTTGTCCCCTGTTTCGATTGGTGTTTGACGGGTCAACATCTTCCCAGCTCTTGGATCTGGATCAAAGGTTCAGAAATCAGGTAAAATCATGGGCCATTAACTACTTTGAGATCCATGCACCTTCTCCTTCCATTGGTTGCTATTGCCCGAATGCCGCTGGCATCTCCTCCATGAGCTATAGCTGCCATCGCTAGGACCATGCTAGAGCCTCGCCTGCACGTCGCCAAGACCCTATTGGAGATGGGCTGAGAGAAAATGACGGAGAAGGATGAACTGAGGTGGAGCATGGTGGTTATGGCATTGAGGAGGATGGCACTTAAAGGCGGCATCTTGGCTCATAAACAAGAAGCTGGTGGCCAGATCATGGAGGGGAGGCAAGGTAGTGGCATAGGCGGTTCTGGTGCTTTGGAATGGTGCTCTGATGGACAGTAGTGAGTGATGGTGGTTGATAGTGGTGGAGGTTGTGGCTCGTTGTGGAAGAATGGCTGAATCTTGGCTGATTCGACCAAGGAGTAGGTGTACGGTGGCTCTGACGGTGATGGGGCGATGTCTTTAGCAATCTTGGCTCCAAAAAAGCTCCATAGTCCATGGCTCCGAGCCGTGGACCATTAGTCATGGCTACCCATGGATTGTTGGGGCTTCTTTAGATCATTTAGCCGATCCATGGTGGACCGATTGCTTCAATAATTATGTAAATCATTTAATAAATTTTAAATCTCGATTTTGAGCTTGTATGAACTCTGATTTGAGTACTATCTATGTCATTAGTGTTGGGTTCCTAGCAGGCACAGCAAAAGGCTGGATTTCAAAATTTTCATTATTAAAACCCTAAATGGCCGGAATCTTAAACCCTAGGACCACTTGACCATAACAACTAATAAATCATAACTTTAGGATTATAGAGGAATACTTGGAGAGCTATAATCCTTAATTTCCATAATGCACACAAGTGTATGCCCTCCAGAGATGATCCATATAGGAATTAGACCATGGAAGCACTCCCACCAATCTTGCTTATTTGACTAGGACTCTTCCTAGCAGCCTTTCTTCCTTTCCTTTTGTTGGAACCCCTACCCTCCTGTAGGGCACTCAGAGACCTCTCTAAATCCTCTCTCAAAATTCAATTATCTTTCCTATATCTCTTCCTAGGCTCTTGTCTTAAAATGACAAGTCTTGTCTTAAAAGAACAAGTCTTGTCTTAAAAGGACAAGCCTTGTCGTAAAAAGATAAGGAAGAGAAAATAGGAAGTGACTTCTTTCAGATCAAAATTGAATCTCTTGGTATCAGATTACTGATGCCTATTTATAATGAGAGAGGGGGCACCTGATAAGTCTTTTCTCAGCCCTTGATAAGACCCTTCAAGTAGAAGGAGTCCCTTGGGTAAGAAGACTTATCATGAAATGTCATTTCATGCACCAAGAGACATATAAGTGCCTCTTTATTTTTCTAGCCATTTTTCTCACTTGCCATATGGCAAGTTACCGGTCAGATAAAGGCTAAGAGGTGTGAGATCCTAAGGGGTGTATCAAAAAAAACAAAAGCCTTTAAACAGAAGGACTCCTGCATTTTAAATCTGTGCTAAAATGAAGGGATGCATCCCTTCATTGTGCATGCCACAATTCCACGCCAATTCCTTCTTCTTTTGATCGGTCAACACCCATCCAATTGGGTATGGAGATAAGGAAGAGAGTCCTTGAGTTTATTTAATATTTGTGATTATGTTGCAGAAGGACTCTTGGTCCTTCTGTGCATCTTATTCTTGGTGCATGACAATATGGCACCAAGAGTCCTTTCCTACTTGGACTCTATCATAAATCAAAGATAAAGCTCCAAATAATTTTAGATAAATACCGATTAAGGCTTCTAAAATTAGGACTCAACCCAATTTAAGTTATACTTAAATTGGTTAGCCCAAATAGGAAGCTAATTGATCCAATCCAATTGGGTTAGGAGTTGAGCTAGCCAACATATGCTACTATATTAATTAGCTAGCCAATTAGGATTCCATGACCTGAATTAAAATTCAATTGACTTCCTTGGCTAATTCCCTAATGTGTGTGATCCTTTGGATTCCACATCTAGCTTGTAGTAGGTCCAGGTCCAAGCTATTTCGATCTAATCAAAATTGATTGACCTAATTAGGTCAAATCAAGCTGACCCAAGTTGACAATTGGAACCAATTTCTAAATTGACTCATAAATCCATCTAATTTGATTCATGAAAACCTACATGACATGATTAACATCTAGCAATGTATCATGCCTACCCGAAAGATAAAAAATTTAGTAAAAATTGCTAAAATATCCTTCAGTGGAAAGTTATCGTATAATTCAATCATTTGATCTTCCTTTATCCTGATTAAGTGATGGGCGTAGATAAATGTCAAACCCTAGCACTTAATCCTTTTGAATCTCTATATGATAATGAAGACTTGAACTGATGAAAGATTAAAAATCCTATCTAATCTCATCCTTCTTTGATCAAAGACTTTCGGAGTCAACAATTGAAGAGATTATATGGGATAAGTCCTCCTCTTACTAGGAGTGATCGATTCCTTGTTGACCTACTCATTACCTTCATACACAATCAACCATATCCAGAAGTACCCCGTACATGACTTAATTACCATGAATGACTATACCCAAAACATGGGTTCATGTGCATAATGTTGCCTAACGAAGCAACCCAAGAGGGAAGATAAATTGGGTTTTAAAGATTTTTTACAAAGATTAAATATAAGTTCCAATTCAAAAATAATAAAGTTGCTGGTGATTTCAAGAGTATGTGTGCTTGATAATTAAAATGCAGCAAAAATAAAGAAGTAAATGCAAGAAGAGTAGAAGCAATAAAAAATACACAATATTTTATAGTGGTTCGGTGCACACCAAAGCACCTACGTCCACTCCCCAAGATCCACTTGGGTATTTCACTATAATCTCAACTTGATTACAGTAGATTAGTTTTCCTGGGCTCACTAATCAAAACCCTTCTTGGTTTTCAAAAGGCTAACCAAAAACCTAGTTGGTTTTCACAAGGCTCACCAATATCCTAATTGGTTTTTACAAGGTTCACCAACAATCTAAGTTAGTTTTACAAGGCTCACTAACAACCAAACTACTAGTTTCAATCCACTTGAAACTAGGAATAATAATAAATTCAAGTACAAAGTAAAGATACAATAAGCTTTCAAAAATAAAGCAAATATCTCTTTGAAGCTCTTTGATTGTAGTTGAGAAACTTGTCACCAAGTTGTTGAAGCCTTAATGGATGCTTGAAGATTAGACTTGAATGCTCTTGAATGCTTGAAGGCTTAACTTCACTCAAAAGTAATGAACTCTTAATGAATACTTGAAAGATTTGCAATGAATACTTCCTCCTTGAGTTTTGTCCGCTCTAAATATCTTTCCAAACCTTAAATGACTGTTTATGACTGTTGGAGAGGAGAAAATAGCTATTAGGAATAAAAAGGATAAATTATGCGCTTCAAAAAACTAACCATTATTATTCATTCAGACCTGCAAGTGTCGATACTTTAGGTCATGACTTGATACTTGAGTCGGCACTTGAGTCGATATTAGGTCAAAAATATCTTCTGAAGCTCTTTGGAGTCCTTTGGTGCATCAACACTTCTTCTGGTGAGTTGATCTTGAATCGATACTTAAGAAAAACTTGAATTCAACATGTTCTATATCATTTCTGGTCTCAGGCCTTGAGTCGACACTTAAGTCGACACATGAGTCGACACATAAGTCGACACTTGAGCTTTATGAGTCAACACTTCATGCATGCTTCTTTTACGTATCAACCAGTGAATCTGCCACTATGCCTCTCATCGGTATCTCCCAAGCTCTATTCAAAATCTCTACAGTCAGTGCTATAAAAGTTTCTCTGACCTTAGCTATCCAACTGTCAGCTCCTCTGGCCAATGTACCATAAAACTCTCATATCAAACTAGGGTAGAATCTCTCTCTCAGTGAATAGAAGTGAGCCAGCCCTGCAACCCTTAGCCAATCTTTTATCTGGAAGTGATGTCGGTCCATAAACTCAAAATCTATCCTCCAACCTCCGATAATGGCCTTGGAGGCTATCTGGTCTGCTCTAGGTGGTGGTGGTCGAACAGGTATCTATTGCTGCGGTGGTGCATCTGCTACCTGATTCTCATGACATGCCTTCATGCACCACTCTGTATCCTGGGTGGAGGGTCGAGGTCTCCTGACTAACTATTTCCTGGAACCCATCTTCCATGAAAAAGGAAAAATAGACAAGTGGAAGAGGAATGGGCAAGAGATTCATGGTAAAACTGTGAACATTAGTGAAGAAGAGAGGGAAAAACAGGCTCAAATCAACAGTAGAACAGTAAAAACACGAAATGGATGCAAATGGAGGTTAGAACACTATTTGGAGAGGTGTCGGCTCAAGGGTTTTGGAAGAAAAATGGAGAGAAATTGCTTGATCATTAGTTCTCATCGGTCAAGTGTCGACTCATGACTTTAATCCAAATGTCAATACTTGGAGGTGTCGACACTTTAAGAAAAATTAGGAAAAATAGGAAGAATTCACAAGAAATCAAGATAAATGATTTTAATAGCCAATTGATGATTAAATATGATTTTCAAAGATTTCTGGTCAAGAAACTCTCAAAGGAGAATTTGAAAGGTCATAAAGAGTGATCTAGATTCAATCAAAAGGGTTAATGATCCCTAATTCCCTTTTAATCATACTGAATCTTTCTTCATTGAGTAGCTTAGTCAGTATATCAGCTAATTGCATATCAGTAGAAATAGATTCAAGCATTACATCATTGTTTTGAAGATGATCCCTAACAAAATGATGTCTGATTTCAATGTGCTTCTTGAATGTTGAACTAGATTTTTAGTTAAGTTTATAGCACTTGTATTATCACATCTTATGGGTATTTTAGTTAGTTTGATGCCAAAATCCTTGAATTGTTGCTTAATCCACAGGATTTGAGCACAACAACTTTTAGCTACAATATATTCAGCTTCAGGTGTAGATAGTGCAACTGAATTTTGTTTCTTGCTGAACCATAAGATTAAGTTAACTCCAAGAAATTGACAAGTTCTAGAAATACTTTTTCAATCTAACTTATATCTAGCAAAGTCAGCATCAAAATATGTAATCAAATCAATAGCTGAATTCTTAGAGTACCATAATACAATGTTAAGAGTACTAGATAAATATCTAAGTATGCGCTTAATAGCCATTAAATGTGATTCCTTAGGCTCAGACTGATACCTAGAACACATACATATACTAAATATAATATCTGGTTTTCTAGCAGTTAAGTATAGTAATAATCTAATGATGCCTCTATAAAATTTTTGATCAACTTTCTTACTAGATTCATCCTTGTCAACTTTACATGAAGGATTATAGGTGTACCAATAGGCTTAGTCTTCTCCATCCCAAGCTTTTTTAGAATCTCCTTTGTGTATTTAGTTTGGTTGATGAAGATCCCTTCATCTGTTTGCTTGATCTGGAGTCCGAGGAAGTAGCTCAATTCTTCAATCATGCTCATCTCGAACTCTCCCTGCATTAGCTTAGCAAATTCTTGACAAAGATATTCATTAGTGGCATCAAAGATAATATCATCATATATATCTGTACAACTAAGAGATCATCAGCCTTTTTCTTTAAAAATAGGGTTGTATCAACATGATATCTACTAAAACCATTTTCAATTAAAAAATTACTAAGTCTTTCATACCATGCATGAGGGTCTTGTTTTCAACCATAAAGTCCTTTGTGTAATTTGAAAACATGATTAGGATGTGCATGATTTTCAAAACCAGGCAGTTGTTCAACAAAAAATTCTTCAGAAATATAACCATTCAAAAATACACTTTTAACATCCATTTGAAAAAGTTTGAAATCCATAAAATATGCAAAAGCTAGAAGAAACTTAATGACTTTAAGTTTAGCTACTGGAGCAAAGGTTTCATCAAAATCAAATCCTTAATCTTGATTATAACCTTAGCTACCAGTCTAGACTTGTTTCTAGTTACTATACCATTTTCATCCAATTTATTCCTACATACCCATTTTGTGTCAATTATAAAAGTATTAGATGGTCTTTCTATTAATATTCAAACTTTATTTCTTTCAAATTGATTTAGTTTCTCTTGCATAGCAATTATCCAGTTTGGATCTTTTTCAGCTTCTTCAATACATTTAGGTTTAATTTGTGAAATAAAAGTAATGTAATCACATTCATTTCTAATAGAGGGTCTAGTTCTTACCCCTCTGGATGGATCACCTAGAATTAATTTCTTAGGATGTCCACGAGCATACCTCCATTCTTTGGATAGATCCTTATCCTTTGGTGAAGATCTTGTGTCTTTTTCTTCATTTTCCTTGTTTTCGATCTTCTTTGTTGTCCTTGGAAGGATGATCATCCAAAGTTAGCTTCTTAAGTTTTTCAATACCTACACAATCATCAACAGTATTCTCTTTTCTAGAGGATTTGTTAGAAGACTCTTCAAACACTACATGCATGGACTCTTCTACTACTAGTATTCTTTTATTAAAAACTCTATATGCCTTGTTAGATGCAGATATCCTAAAAAGATACCTTCATCTGACTTGGCATTAAATTTGCCTAAATTGTCTTTTTCATTGTTTAAAATAAAACACTGGCAACCAAATACGCGAAAATACTTTAAAGTATGTTTTCTTTCTTTCCAAAGCTCATAAGGTATTTTCTTTAGAATTGGTCTGATCAAAACATGATTTAAAATATAATATGCAATATTAATAGCTTCGGCCCAAAAATATCTAGAAAAATCATTTTCGCAAAGCATTGTGTGTGCCATTTTTTTTAAAGTTATATATTTTTTTTCTACCATCCCATTTTGTTGAGGTGCCTAAGTATAGAATAATTATGTTCAATTCCTTTTTCATTACAAAAATCTTCAAAATCTTGATTTTCAAATTTAGTACCATGGTCACTTCAAATACAAACAACAGAAGTACCTTTTTTATTTGAAACCTTTCGATAAAACTTTATGAAAGCTATGAAAGATTCATCTTTATATGCTAAAAATAAAATCCAAGTAAATCGAGAGAAATTATCAACTATCACTAATCCATATCTCTTGCCTCCTAGGCTTGTGGTCCTAGTTGGTCCAAAGAGATCCATATAGAGTAGTTCTAGTGGTATAGAAGTTGAAACTATTCATTTACCGTTATCTCCAAAAGTTACACTCCCTCCATTCAAAGTTTCTAGAGAGGCGAATTGCTTCATATCTCCTGTCATGTGTCTTGAGCAACCTTTTTCAAGATACCACAATCTCTTTTTCTCTTTGGTTGCAAGATACACTAGCAAAATAGATCAAGTTTTTGTTTTAGGTACCCAAGCCATCTTAGGTCCTTTAGGGTTAGTAGTAATGGTTCCTTTTGAAATCCATATTTTTCTTGAATTGTTTATTTTTCTTAAATTGCATTGATAAACTTTATGTTCAACTTTTCTACAACTAAAGCAAGTAACATTGGATGATGCTGGAATACAAAGATTTTTGAAAAATTTTTGTTTCTTTTGTTGCTTGTAACCAAGTCCAGCTTTATCAAACATAGCTCTTTGATTGTTTGATAATAAATTCAACTTTTCATAGCTAAATGTAAATTTTTCAACAAAAGGTTTAACTTTATCAAGCTCATTTTTGAATTTTTTGTTTTCTACCTCAAGATCTTTGTTTTTCTTTAAAAATTTATTATTTATAATAACAACCTTGGATCTTCTTAAAACTTCTATTTTTTTTGATAAAGCATTCTTTTATTTTTCTAAAACATCAATTTTGCCTTTTAAATCATTATTTTATTAACAAGATTGGTGTTTTTAGAAGAAATGGATCAACATGCTTTTTCAATTTCTTGTGCTCAATTTTTAATAATTTGTACTCATGCATAAGTTTATCAAATGCATCTCTAAGTTCATCAAATATAAATTTAAGTTTAAGTTTAGATTGTACCTCATCTTCTTGAGCCATTAGGCAAAGGTTGGCAATTTCTGGTTGTTCTTTCTATGAATTGGAGTCTTCACTATCACTTTATATTGCAATCATTGCCTTCTTTTTGAATTTCTTTTTGAACTTCTTTAGAAGAGGATAATTAATCTTGAAGTATCCGGGCTTCTTGCACTCGAAGCAAATTGGTTGATCATTCTCCTTCTCTTTTTCTTTTTATTTTCCTTTTTCTTTGCTAGGCTGTGGCTTCTTTTTGTAAGAGAATTTCCTTTTCCTTATAAATCTTTTGAATCTTCTAACCACTAATACCTGTTCATCTTCATTTTCTCCTTCTTCAAATTCTTCAGTTGAAGACTCATTTGGTGTAGTGGATTTGAATGCGATGGTTTTCTTTTTCCTATCTATATCCACTGCTTTTTATTTCAAGTTTAACTCATAAGTTATGAGAGAACCAACAAGTTGCTCCAATGGAAGTGTCTCAACATCTTTTGCTTCTTGTATTGCCGTGACCTTCGGATCCCAAGATGTTGGAAATGACTTAAGAATTTTATTTACAAGGTCAGCGTTAGTCATAACTTTTCCAAGACTCTTTATACTATTTACAATATTAGTAAATCTAGTATACATATCAGTAATAGATTTATTTGGCTCCATTCTAAATATTTCATATGTATGAATTAGTATATTTACTTTAGTATTCTTCACTTGATGGGTACCCTCATGAATAATCTCAAGTGTGTCCCAAATTTTTTTTATGGATGTACATGTAGAAATCCCATTAAATTCACTAGGATCCAATGCATAATAAAGTAAGTTCATACTTTTGCATTAAGCATTGATTGCTTAATGTTGTTTTCATCCAAATCTTCTTCTAATTTTGGAATAGAAACGCCAATAACCATCATTGAAGGAACTTGGGGACCTTTTACTACAACTTTTCAAAGATTATAATCTATTGAATGCATATAAATTCTCATTTAGATTTTTTAATAAGTGTAATTAGTGCCATTAAAAAAGGATGATCTATTTAAGGCTTGACCCTCAACAACACTAGAAACTATAGGGGTTGCTATAGATCTTTAAGTCAAGGTGGTTCGACCTATAAGCTAAGTACAAGGCTCTGTGATGGGGAATGGATGGGGATAGGATCGCTGGCAAGCCTAGAAGTTACAAAAATTAGGGTATCATATTTTTTTGGATTTTTTTTCTTCTAGGGATGGTGAAGGAACAGTGGGGATGAAAGACTTAGGATTTGGAACTTATGAACTTTGGAACTCACACTAACGAAGAGACCTCTCACTTCTAGGGCATTGCACCCTCCTTGATATGTGGAGGTGTTAGGGTGAATCTCAAAAGTCACGAGGGGATAAAGAAAATGGAATGGGAAGGGGGATAACTAGACATGACCTTACATCATGTCCTGGGGTTGGGTCTCACACCCTTTCCTCACGAAGTGAAAGAAAATAATCTCTCTTTCCTAAAAACTCATCTTTATTAACTGAACTATTTTTTTATAAAGGACTGAGGGTGGTATTTATAGACCTGTCCAACTCTCATTTAAATTTAAATACAAGATAAAAAGATAGGGATGATTCAAATTCAAATACAAGACAGGATAAGATAAGCCTATCCATATCTCAATCCTAACCAACCAAATCCTAATTCAAAATTCAAATAAAAGATAAAGATAAATCTCAAACAAATTTATTCTGGATACCTCCGAGATTCATGCAGCTCTAGGATTCATGCTTGCTCCGGTATCCATGCTGGTGATGTCCCCATCATTTTCCTGAGGTGGGGAGAACTCGACTTTGTCGAGTCAAGATCAGGGGAGACGTTGGTGAAACTGAATCCATTCCATCAAAGGGGCTCTGCTCTGAGATCTAATCGGCTCCGAAATCTTGCAGCATTAAAAATCATGCAACTCTGGAATCCGTGTAGCTTGAACTCTGTAAGAGGAAACCGACTTTGCCCTGAGAAGGGTGCAGAAGGGCGCTCCTTTCATGATCGTGCCAGTTTTTTTTTTTTTTTTGCTTTGACGGGCATGCAGAAAACCAGAATAGGGGTTCCGGTCCTTGGAGGGGCAGATCTGGTGGGCTCTCCTCCAGCGACGGTGACTACACTGGTGACCATGATCTAGCTAACGATGAACGTGATGGCGACGTTCTCTCCCCCGGGGGCGGAGGGGCCCTCAGTCAGCGGGGTGGTGAGGTTGGTGGATGGGGCACCGGTGGGAGAGCCCGAAGGTGTGGGGACCATCGGAGGGGCCGGAGGGGAGGTGGCCGGTGTAGAGGAGGGGGTCAGGGTGGATGCTGGGGGGTGACGACATGAGCCAGGGACGGGGAGGCCGAGGGTGGGGAGATGGGTGCGGGGTAGGGGGCTTCTTCTTCCTCGACCGGTGACTGGGATTGGGGATGGAGGTCAGCAGCTGAGGAGACTTCACGGGCGACAGTAGATGGCCTTGAGGAGGCAGAGGGTGCCGGTGGTGACGACGTTGATGGGGTAGTCGGGGATCTCGAAGGAGGTGGCGACGTGGGACTGGGCGGTGAGATGGGGAGCTCCTTCTTCGGCGGAACGACGATCTCCGGCATCATTCAGGCCAAGAATTGATTCTCATGAAAAAATCTGGAGCAGAAAAGAGGAAGCCCAAGGGCAAAGGGCAAGACGACAGCGGGGGAAGGAACCTAGGGTTCCGCGATGAACTGGTAGCGAGGAAATGGGATTGCAGGTAGGATGGACCTTCACGATGGCCGAGCCTCGCGATGGAGGTAGCGACGACGGTGCTGAGCTTGTGCTAGATGATGACGAGCCTCCTCTGTTGGTCACCCTTATGGGTGTGGATGCAGATGGTGTGTATGGTTGGCTTGCCCGTTCCAAGAAAGGTGCACAGCTTGGGCGAAGCTCGGCGGGAGAGGGAGATCTCAGTAGCAACACACAGGTGAGGCTTCGGGAGAGGGAGGGCGAGGAAGCCGACGGCCGAGACTAGAGCGATGATGCATGGGCGAGGCTCCGAAAGTTCTCGACGAAGGAGTCGACGGCCGTGTCTGGGCAGACTATCTCGTTGAAGAGGAGTATTTCCTGCAGAGCCCACGGGGCAGTTGGCGGTAGCCGCGCCAAGCTCGAGAAAAACCTTCACAGCCTCTTGGTTGCAGTTTTCGACGGTGTAGTGGTGGGATTAGGAGTTGGCCGAAGATATTGGGGATGGTGGAGCGGGAGATTTAGGCAGTGGCTGAAGCACTTGGCATCAGTATGAAGTGGATGAATCTAGGATGTTTGGGGAAGAAAAAAATATACCCTAATCAATCTAGGCTCTGATACCAATTTGATGGGGGGCAGATGGGTAGGATCGTTGGTGAGCCTAGAAGTCACCTAGATTAGGGTATCACTTTTTTTTTTGTTGAATCTAGAAGATGATAGGACGGAAAAAAATGGATCGTTGGTGGGGGATCTGGATTGATATGAAGGTACCATAATTTTCTAGCTCGATACCAATTTGATGGGGGACGGATGGGGATAGGATCGTTGGCGAGCCTAGAAGTCACCAAAATTAGGGTATCATATTTTTTTAATTTTTTTTTCTTCTAAGGATGGTGAAGGAACAATGGGGATGGAAGACTTAGGATTTGAAAATCATGGACTTTGGGACTCAAACTAACGAAAAGACCTCTCACCTCTAGGGCATTTCGCCCTCCTCGATACTTGGAAGTGTTAGGATGAATCTCAAAAGTCATGAGGGGATAAAGAAAATGGAATGGGAAGGGGGATAACTAGACATGACCTCATATCATGTCCCGGGGTTGGGTCTCACACCCTCTCCTCACGAAGTAAAAGAAAAGAATCTCTCTTTCTTAAAAACTTATCTTTATTAATTGAACTATTTTTTTACAAAGGACTGAGGTTGGTATTTATAGACCTGTCCAACCCTCATTTGAATTTGAATACAAGATAAAAAGATAGGGATGATTCAAATTCAAATACAAGATAGGATAAGATAAGCCTATCCATATCTCAATCCTAACCAAACAAATCCTAATTCAAAATTCAAACAAAAGATAAAGATAAATCCCAAACAAATTTACTATGGATATCCTTCGAGATTCGTGCAGCTCTAGGATTCATGCTTGCTTCGGGATACATGCTGGTGATGTCCCCATCATTCGAGATTTGTGCATCTCTAGGATTCGTGCTTGCTTTGGGATCCGTGCTTGGATGTCCCCATCACTCTGATACCACTTATTGCCCAGCGAAGCAACCTAAGAGGGGGTTGAATTGGGTTTTAAAAACTTTTTGCAAAGATTAAATATAAGTGCCAATTCAAAAATAATAAAGGTGCTAGTGATTTCAAGAGTATGTGTGCTTGATAATTAAAATATAGTAGAAATAAAAAAGTAAATGCAAGAAGAGTAGAAGTAATCATAAACACATAATATTTTATAATGGTTCGGTGCACACCAAAGTACCTACGTCCACTCCCCAAGGTCCACTTAGGATTTCACTATAATCTCAACTTGATTATAGTAGATTAGTTTTTTCGAGCTCACTAATCAAAATCCTTCTTAGTTTTTACAAGGCTAACTAACAACCTAGTTCGTTTTCATAAAGCTCACCAACAACCTAGTTAATTTTCATAAGACTCACCAACAACCTAGTTAGTTTTCACAAGGCTCACCAACAACCTAAGTTGATTTTACAAGACTCACCAATAGCTAAACCACTAGTTTCAATTCACTTGAAACTAGAGATATAATAAGCTTTCAAAAATAAAGCAAATTTTTCTTTGAAGCACTTTGATTGTAGTTGAGAAGCTTATCCTTAAGTTGTGAAAGCCTTAATGGATGCTTAAAGATTGGACTTGAATGCTTCTTGAATGCTTGAAGGCTCAACTTCACTTAAAAGTAATGAACTCTAAATGAATACTTGAAAGATTTGCAATGAATACTTCCTCCTTGAATTTTGTCCACTTTAAATACCTTTCCAAGCCTTAAATGACTGTTTATGACTGTTGGAGAGGAGAAAATAGCCATTAGGAATAAAAAGGATAAATTTTGCGCTTCAAAAAACTAGTCATTATTATTCATTCAAACCTGCAAGTGTCGACTGGTGCGGGCACCAGACTCAGAAGAAGACTTCAGGGCTCCATCTGGATCTCTGATTGACCTTGCCCGAAGAATTAGGATTTCCTAGTTTTGTAATAAGGGTTGACATGGTCAACTCAATTTTAGTTGAGTCTTTATTTCCCTGCAATTTAAATTTTGTTGAGTCATGTTGACTCAGTTCAAGTCCTAGTAGTGGTCTAGGTCTTCTCCAGGGTGTCACATTTTCTTCCAAGACTAAGCAAGTGGGTGCCACACTCCCAGCCACACTCCCAGCCACACGCCAGAGTCCAGGGGGCGCCACATCTCAATCCAGTATGCTTTGGTCCCCACACCACAAGATAGCAGGTCCCTTCTCTCGTGCGCTACTTAAGGAGAAAATAATCTGGGATCCACAATTCAAGGGGGCGGCCAAAACATTTCCATAAGATCCAAGCTATGTAAAGAAAGAAGCACTTCTTGGGGAGCACTTCAAGGGGGCGCCCAATCCATGCCTAAAAAGCCCAAAGCAAAGATGGGAAGAACCATGACTTAGGGAGAAAGAAAAGGAGGTGTCCAAAAGAGTTGATCTATGGAAGGAAAGAAATTTTCTCTTGAAAAGCAAGGCTAGGAGGCGCCACCTACTTACCTTTTGGAGCCACTAATCAACACTTTAGGAACCTCTTGGCCGGCCATATGTGTGGGAATTGATTCTACAAACCTAATTTGAAGATCCATCCTATTAGTCCCACATGGAAAGATGTAAAACCCTGTTCTCTTGTAAAGTCCTATAAATTAAACCCCTCTTGTTAGTTTTAAAAATAACTGATGAATGAATTCAAAATTCTTGTGTGAGCAACTTTATGTTTCTCTCTTCCGCACTTGCATCCAGGTGTTAAGCTCCGTGAGGGAGTAAATCCGGGTTC
This sequence comes from Areca catechu, assembly GCA_021397845.1. Taxonomy (NCBI): domain Eukaryota; kingdom Viridiplantae; phylum Streptophyta; class Magnoliopsida; order Arecales; family Arecaceae; genus Areca; species Areca catechu. The sequence continues at coordinate 108,195,914 of CM038047.1, forward strand.
CCCAGGAACCTTGAGGAGGTGTGAGATCTCCAACCCCTTAAACTCTAGGTTAGCCACTTCACTTCCAAACCCTAGCCGTCCATCATCCTCTTCACTCCACCAAACCCTAGCCTACCCCATCTATCACGGCCCCTCTCTCTAAGTAGTGGCAGACCACCAGCATCCAGGTCCAGTTCGGCTACTTCGAATATGGAGCAAATCCCAGAGGAAGCCAGATCAGCATCGAGGAGAACCAGGACTTCAGCAACATCAACTTTCAAGTTCTTCTATCTGGTAAATCCTTCCTTGAGTATCTGGTTCCATAAATTGTTCTTCTTCTTTCACAGATCTTGAGTTCAGGAGAAGCCAACTCTGCCAAAGGACCAGTATTGGAGGATCCATTGTGAAGATATCTAAATCCGGGGATCCAATAATCTACTCAAGAGAGTCCTTCCACTAAACTCTGTGAAGATCACTGCCTGGTCTGTAACCCTTCTCTTCTCTTTACTTCTGTCCTATTGAAAGTTCAGAGCGAAACCCTAGGTCTGGGAGTTTCTCAACCCCCAGCGATCCTTTACTTCTGAACTACTCTGATAACCTAGTTTCTTTAAATTATTCTTTCAATTATTACATAGTTTCTTTCAATTTAGTTTAACTTTCCTTTGAGTCAAAGCCGACTTCTGAAAATATTAAAAAAATAATAAAAAAAGAATTAGTCTTAATTTACTTCTGCATCGCATCATCTTTTTTGTTCTGCATCAATTTTGGTATCAGAGCTTTCGTTCTGCATCAATTTTGGTATCAGAGCCCTGTCTAGGGTTTCTATCTTGTTTGCTTGTTTTGAGTGTCTCTCTTTTTTACTTTGTCTGCTCGAAGTAGACTCCCCAGGACGTCCGGTCCTAGGAACGAAGCGAGGTGCAAACTTCCTCTTTCCATTCCACGGGGTGTTCCTAGGGCGTGTAGGGGATCCGCTGGGTTACAACTTCGTAGCAGGAATTGTAAACGGGGGAAGCATTCTATTTTCAGTCTGTAACTACTATGTTACAGGAATTGTTTCTTATTATAGGTAACTCTAAATTGTGTGATTTTGTTTTTATGGAACCAGTATAATTAAACTATTTTACATAATTTTACTGAAATTTATTGGTTTCCGTGAAATTTCTTAGAGTTAAATTACAGCAACTCTATTTCTGTGTTTCTGCATTTCAATTTTTTTTTTGAGTGATCATCTCCTAATTCATCTTAAGGGCAATTGAGCATCTAAGTTAAGGGGAGGAGTTGATAACCTCTCCTTAGCCCAAAACCACCACCCATTCATTCGATCCTAAGCCTAATTTTAAAATTTATTAGACTTAATTTGCCCTAGTGGGCTAGGGACACCAACAAGTCGGGTCTAGGCTAGTGTTGAGTCAGTTTGTCTAGTTACTCTGTGTGTGCTTTGTACTCAGTGTCTAGAACGGTGGTTCAGGGATTCTATCCCGAAGGGCTTGTGTGCTGGTTCGCCTACCTGGCCAATCTCTGATTGGTGTCTAGGATTGGCATTTAGGGACCTAACACTCCCCTTACACCTGCCTGGCTGAGTCCCGAGTTACTACAGGCTAGCTTGCCACTCTGATTGGGCATCTAGTTTGGGCTCTAGGTCTAGTTAGCCCGTAGTCGTTTCAGTCGAGTCTCATTTGGTGTGTTTGCTTGCATTATCATGTCTACCCGGAACGGAGTACCCTACCAACCTGGTCAAACCCAACCTGATTTAGAGGCCATGGTTAGAGCTCTTACTGAAAGTATGAACAAATTGAGTCAGGATATGAATGAGAATTTTACCCAGCTTAGGGATCGAGTCCAAGTAGTTGAGAAACGTAGACATCAAAATTGGACCCCTGATCCAAAATTTAATAGGCCCCAACCTCACCCATGCCAGAAGCCTAGGAGGACCTTATACCATGATCCCGAGCATAACCTTAGGAAGCCTAACCATGATATCTATAGTGTGGATCGTGTCTATGAGAGGTCCTTACAATATTCTAGACCAGTCACTCAACAACCCAAGTCTTCTAGATCAAACCATTTAGGTCCACACCCATGCCCAAGTAAGGTCTCTACTAGCTTGAAACCCAGTGTGACCCAGGTTCCTATATCGCAAGAATGTTGGTTTTGTGGAGAAAGAGGCCATAAATCTAGTCAGTGCCCATGCATAGGACTGGCTTATGCATAGCTAAGTGGTAAGAATTCTAAGGATGACATTAATGAGGGAAAACCCAAGCCTACCAATGAGGAAGAAAGGTTAGGTATGACTAGCCCAGAATCAGTTGACCCGATTACCACTGACCCGAAAACCATTGAAGATGGCATCGAGGAAGTATATGATGCTGGCTTGAGTCTAGTTGATGAATATGAGGGGGAAGAACTTGAAGAATGTGACATCGATACTATTGGTTCCTTACCTGAGGAGACCTTGGAGAGCAACCAAGTGGTAGGACCTAGTTCAGAAAATCAAGAGATTTGTGAGAATCAGGTTCCTTTAGTCAAATACCCCAAGGAAGAACTCATAGTGTTAGCCCGAGCTATCAGTTCGTACCCTCTAATGACAGTCATTCCTCAAGTACCAATTGAAGATCTTTGCACTGAACTGTTTAAGTTTGCCCACCCTATGGTAGATCCTCTCCTTGGGATGACTGAATCAAGCCTCTTACAATTGGACCTTGTCCCATGCCCAGCCACTAAGGTCTCTCCTGTAATCTCAGTTGAACATCCTTGTCTTGAGCAGATTGATTCACCCAGTCCTGTAGAAGTCCTCCTTATGACCCCAGACCCCTTCCTTCGCATGACTGACCTACCCTTCTATAGAGTATACCTTTCCGCACCCATATGTCAAATTTCAAGTCTTGAGGTCATCATCCATAGGCCCTTCCATGAATCATTCTTCAATCCAGTTCTTGAGAAAATGGATTATTATTTGCTTAGAGAACAAACTTTAACTGTTGTAATCACATGTCCTAGGCTACTTCCCGAACCATCTCTTGATCCATTCCTGGGAGTAGCAAACTTTTCCTTTCGTAAGGATGATCAGTTGACACTCATAGATCACCATTCAAACCTTCAGGTCACCACCTTTAGTCAACAGGTAATTCGAGACTCCATCTCATATTTCCTCCCTTTCTCTAGGACTTCCAATGCTTCTTACACCATCCAAGTATACTTTGTCGAAGTCTTTAGAGTGAACCACGTGTCAGAACCTATTAGGTTTGCCACCTACTTCTGGAAGACCTTATGGCACCTACTAGGCACCCATGATAAGTTTTCATGCTCTGCATGCCATCCTCCGACCCAAGGTCAAACCTAGAGAGTCTTAGTTTGTTAGGTTTAGACCTAGGGTTCCTTTGGAATAAAGTCCATTCTTTAGGAATGCGTCGTCAGTCTAGTTTAGTTTTTCTTGACCCTTTACTAGGCTTTGGCTCAGATTTTGGTTTGATTGAGAGCACCAGGAATTGGGATTTGTATTTTGTCCAGGGCTGAAATTGCATTCAATATTTCGATCAATAGGTCTATAGGCTAGAGTCCCTTTGAAATTGTTCATGGATACAAGCCTCACACACCACTTGATCTGATTTCACTATTAGCCCACACACATAAGTCTCTTGATGCACTTGCATAGCATGTAAAGGACTTGCATAAAGAAATTCATGCCAAAATAACTTTAAGTAATGAAACTTATAAGAAGTTGGTTGATTCTCAAAGCGAGTCAAAACTTTTGTTGAGGGAGACTATGTAATGATTAGGTTAAGGCCTGAACGGTTTCCTCCTGGAACCGTTAGAAAGTTACATGCTAGAGGAGCTGGACCATTTAGAGTGGTGAAGAGAGTAGGATCCAATGCCTATGTGCTCGAGTTGCCTCCAGAACTAGGCATTAGCTCCACTTTCAACATTATAGACCTAGTAGAGTATAGAGAGCCAGCTGTGATTCCCAGTGAGCCTTTTGAGCCTAATCCTGCTCTTGAGAGTGAACCCAACCCTGTGTGTCCACCAACAAACTGGCCTGTGAGGAAAGAGCAGATTAAAAAGATCCTGGATGATCAGGTTATCTCTACTCGTAATCGAGGATACCAAAGATACCTGGTCCGCTGGCAAGGAAGGTCAGATTCTGATCTCCCGAGAAGAATTACAAAAATTGGACCCAGACCTCTTGGAGAGATACCAGAGCCAACTTGATCCATACTCGACAGGGTCGAGTTCCTCCCACCCCGGGAGAATTGGTGCGGGCACCAGACTCAGAAGAAGACTTCAGGGCTCCATCTGGATCTCTGATTGACCTTGCCCGAAGAATTAGGATTTTCTGGTTTTGTAATAAGGGTTGACATGGTCAACTCAATTTTAGTTGAGTCTGTATTTCCCTGCAATTTAAATTTTGTTGAGTCATGTTGACTCAGTTCAAGTCCTAGTAGTGGTCTAGGTCTTCTCCAGGGTATCACATTTTCTTCCAAGACCAAGCAAGTGGGCGCCACACTCCCAGCCACACGCCTGAGTCCAGGGGGTGCCACATCTCCATCCAGTATGCTTTGGTCCCCACACCACAAGATAGCAGGTCCCTTCTCTCATGCGCCACTTAAGGAGAAAATAATATGGGATCCACAATTCAAGGGGGTGGCCAAAATATTTCCATAAGATCCAAGCTATGTAAAGAAAGAAGCACTTCTTGGGGAGCACTTCAAGGGGGTGCCCAATCCATGCCTAAAAAGCCCAAAGCAAAGATGGGAAGAACCATGACTTAGGGAGAAAGAAAAGGAGGTGTCCAAAAGAGTTGATCCATGGAAGGAATGAAATTTTCTCTTGAAAAGCAAGGCTAGGGGGCGCCACCTACTTACCTTTTGGAGCCACTAATCAACACTTTAGGAACCTCTTGGCCGGCCATATGTGTGGGAATTGATTCTACAAACCTAATTTGAAGATCCATCCTATTAGTCCCACATGGGAAGATGTAAAACCCTGCTCTCTTGTAAAGTCCTATAAATTAAACCCCTCTTGTTAGTTTTAAAAATAACTGATGAATGAATTCAAAATTCTTGTGTGAGCAACTTTATGTTTCTCTCTTCCGCACTTGCATCCAGGTGTTGAGCTCCGTGAGGGAGTAAATTCGGGTTCCCCAGGAACCTTGAGGAGGTGTGAGATCTCCAACCCCTTAAACTCTAGGTTAGCCACTTCACTTCCAAACCCTAGCCGCCCATCATCCTCTTCACTCCACCAAACCCTAGCCTACCCCATCTCTCACGGCCCCTCTCTCCAAGTAGTGGCCGACCACCAACATCCAGGTCCAGTTCGGCTACTTCGAATATGGAGCAAATCCCAGAGGAAGCCAGATCAGCATCCAGGAGAACCAGGTCTTCAGCAACATCAACTTTCAAGTTCTTCTATCTGGTAAATCCTTCCTTGAGTATCTGGTTCCATAAATTATTCTTCTTCTTTCCCAGATCTTGAGTTTAGGAGAAGCCAACTCTGCCAAAGGACCAGTATTGGAGGATCCATTACGAAGATATCTGAATCCGGGGATCCAACAATCTACTCAAGAGAGTCCTTCCACTAAACTCTGTGAAGATCACTGCCTGGTCTGTAACCCTTCTCTTCTCTTTACTTCTGTCCTGTTGAAAGTTCAGAGTGAAACCCTAGGTCTGGGAGTTTCTCAACCCCCAGCGATCCTTTACTTCTGAACTACTCTGATAACCTAGTTTCTTTAAATTGTGCTTTCAATTATTACATAGTTTCTTTCAATTTAGTTTAACTTTCCTTTGAGTCAAAGCCGACTTCTGAAAATATTAAAAAATAATAAAAAAAAAATAGTCTTAATTTACTTCCGCATCGCATCATCTTTTTTGTTCTGCATCAATTTTGGTATCAGAGCTTTCGTTCTGTATCATCGACACTTCAGGTCATGAGTCGACACATGAGTCGACACTTGAGTCGATATTAGGTCAAAAATATCTTCTGAAGCTCTTTGGAGTCCTTTGGTGCATCGACACTTCTTCTGGTGAGTCGATACTTGAGTCAACACTTCATCTTCATGAGTTGACACTTAAAAAAAAATTGAATTCAGCATGTTATGTATCATTTCTGGTCTCAAGTCTTGAGTCGACACTTGAGTCAACACATGAGTCGATACTTGAGCTTCATGAGTTGACATTTCATGCGTGCCATCTAAAACTTCTTCTGCATATCAGCTCAAGCTTCTATGAGTCGATACTTTGAGTCGACACTTCACTTCCATGAGTCAACACTTGGCCGAAACTCTCCTAAAACTCTGTTGAAACTCTGCTGAAACTTCTCCAAACTTAAGATTTAAGTTCTTCAAGATTATTCTTATGTGCCAATGTCCATTTAACTTGAAATTCCATCAATATGAGTAACTTCTTCAACAAGATGACAAGCATTCTTAACTTTCAACATACTACAAATTTGATGAGTACTTTGATCTACTAAACATTCTTTTAACACATAGTTAGTACTCAAATATACTTAAGTATTTTGTTATTCATCAAAATCAAGACAGGAGTCAACATACAGGATACAATGGTAGTCTTAGGTCTAAGGATCATGTTGGCTCCACCCAGTGATTTTGATGAATAACAAAACATTGAGTGCATATTGTATTATAATGAGGATTTCAAGTTATGAGTTTTCAGGAAGAAAGCACCTCAAAATTTCAAAAACTTATGGTGTATGGCACGCAATGGCACGGAGCAATTCTCACATATCCATGCATCCTCTTCATTGAAAAAGGGCTTATAATTGTTTAACTATTATGTGTTTATGTGTTCATGAATTTTATTTTTGTTTTCGAAGCATTTACACTTGAATCTGGATGTTTTCAGTCTCAAGTGTCGACACCTGGACAGTCAAGTGTCGACACTTCAGCATTTGGCACGGACAAAAATCCTTAGCATGCCAAGTGTCGACACCTATATTCAAGTGTCGACACCAAGTGTCGACACTTAGGTTCCAAGTGTTGACTCAAGGCCTGAGATTTTTGAAAATACAGAACTTTGTTGGTTCGAGGATTTTTGTGTCAAGTATCGACACCTGTGCATCAAGTGTCGATACTTGAATGTTCAAGTGTCGACTCCCAGAAATCAAGTGTCGACACCTGACAGCCAAGTGTCGACACCTGACAGCCAAGTGTCGACACTTGCAGCCTGACAGCTCTAACGGATCTATTTTTCTAGCTTGCAGAAGTTGGTTTTCAAGCTCCAAACGGCTATTTCCAATGCTCCAACGGTCACAAACCATTTTTAGAAGGTTTTTGGTGTATTTAATCTCCACCAACCTCATTTTAAAGTAAGAGAAAGAAGAGAAAGCAAGAGAAAAGTGAAGAGAAGTCAATTCAAGAGCATTCAAGTCCACTCAAAAGCCAAAAAAGCCAATATTCTCTCCAAACTTCATATCAAAAGTCTCTTCTAGCTTGATTCCACTGAAAAGCCTACTAGCTCAACCTTATTACATTCCAAAAAGAGGCAACTTGAAGAAGAGTGAAGTCAAAGCATCCTTTTGGGCTTCAAAGATTTCAATCTACTCTTGAAGAGAGTTTGTTGTAGCTTTTAAATTTCATATCTGTTTTATTGTGATTTGACCTTGCTTTCAAGGGTGTCTTGAAAGAAGGTTTTGTGGTTTGTTGGTGAGCCAAAGTGTTAAAACCAACTAGGGTTAACTTGTGAGCCCGAAGACAAAACAAGTATTTAGGTTTGTTAGTAAGCCTAAGTGACAAAACCAACTTAGGTTTTGACTTGTGAGCCTTGTGAAAAACAAGTCAACTGTAATCTGGTGTGGATTATAGTGGAATTCCCAAGGGTGGCTTGGGGAGTGGATGTAGGTGCTAGGTTTGCACCGAACCACTATAAATTTTGTGTTTGTGTGTGATTGCTCTTTTCCTCTCGTACTCTTTAATTATTGCTATCATCTTGCATCAAATTTATTATTGCTCACAAGCACCACTGGACCTTCACTTTATTGTGTTAATTTTTTAAAAGACCCAATTCACCCCCCCTCTTGGGCTCCATTTCTGGGCAACAAGTGGTATCAGAGCACCGGTACTATTTTGTAGGTCCAAGGATCTTGAGTAAAAGATCATGGCTACCCCAATAGGCATGGGTATTGTTGAAGGTCAAGCTTCAAACCGACCCCCACTTTCTAATGGCACAAATTACACATACTGGAAGACACGCATGCGCATATTTATACAAGCTCTTGATTATAATTTGTGGAGAACAATAGTAAAAGGTCCTCATCAGCCTACAATGATGATTAATGGCATTCTCACTCCAAAAATGGAAGATGATTGGGATGAGAATGACATTAAGCAAATTAAGCTCAATGCTAAGGCAATGAACCTTTTATTTTGCTCTCTTGATCCTAGTGAGTTTAATAGAATATCAAACTGTCTCTCCGCAAAGGAGATTTGGGATACACTTGAGGTTACCCATGAGGGTACACACCAAGTAAAGACCACCAAGGTTAACATGCTAATTCACACATATGAAATGTTTAAAATGGAACCTACTGAGTCTATCAGTGAGATGTATACTAGGTTCACAAACATTGTGAATGGCATGAGAAGTTTAGGAAAAATAATTTCTAACGGTGAACTTGTGAATAAACTTCTCAGGTCTCTACCAGCTTCATGGGATGTAAAGGTCACCGCAATTGAAGAAGCAAAAGATGTCAACACTCTCTTGTTGGAACAACTGTTGGGTTCCTTGATGACTTATGAACTATCCCTCAAACAGAAGAACGGAGAGGTGGATAAAAAGAAAAAGACAATCGCGTTCAAATCTACTACCAGAGAAGACTCAAGCGAAGACTCTGAAGAGGATGACAAAGAAGATGAAACGGCTATGTTAGCAAGGAAATTCAGAAGGTTTATGAGGAAGAAAAAGTTCAACTACAAAAAGAAATCTCTGAAAGGTGAGCCGAGTAAGGAAAAAGACAAGGAAAAGAAGGAAGAGCAGCCCACATGTTTTGAGTGTAAGAAACCCGGGCATTTCAAGATAGACTGCCCCTTGTTAAAGAAAAGCAGAATAAAGCTAAGAAAGAAGGCCATGATGGCAACCTGGAGTGAAAGTGAAGACTCCAGCTATGAAGAAGAATAGCTGGAAGTAGCAAATTTCTGTCTGATGGCCGATCAAGAAGCGGTATGTTCTGAAACCGAAAATGAATTATCTTTTGATTAGCTTCATGAAATTTTTGATGAACTAGTCATAGAATTTCAAAAATTAAAGTCAAAACATAAAGACTTAAAGAAGCAAAATCTGGAACTAGCTAAAACAAACAACAACCTTTCAAATGAAAATGAATACCTTCTAATACAAAATAAAAACTTAAATGATAAGATTATGGCTCTTGAAAAAGAAAGGATATATTTGAAAAGAAAAGTAACTTACTTTCAAATGAAAAATTGTCAAGTCACAGCAAAGAAATTTTAATAGAAAACAAAAGATATAAAGAAGAAATTGAAAAACTAAAACCTTTTGTTGAAAAATTTACTTACAGTTCTGAAAAATTAAATTTACTATTAAATAACCAAAGAGCAGTATTTGACAAAGCTAGATTAGGATTCGGAACTCATAAGAAACAGAAACTCTTTAAAAATTTCTTTGTGCCTGCATCTTCATCAATTACATGCTATACTTGTGGTATTAAAGGACATAAATCTTATATGTGTAACAAAAGAAAATTAAATAACACTAAGAAAGTTTGGGTTCCAAAAGGAACCAATGCCACTAACCAAAAAGGACCCAAGATGGCTTGGGTACCTAAAGTCTCCACTTGATCTTTATTGCAGGTATGCCTTGCAACCAATAAGAAAAGAATGTGGTACCTTGATAGCGGTTGCTCAAGGCATATGACAGGAGATATGGAGCAGTTCTCATCACTCACATATCAAAATGGTGGCAATGTGACTTTTGGTGATAATGAAAAGGGCAAAATTATCGGTATTGGTAAAATCCATATCACCCCTACTTCTTATATTGATAATGTTTTATATGTTGATGGATTAAAACATAACTTGCTTAGCATTAGTCAATTTTGTGACAAAAATTTAAAGTTGTTTTTGAATCTTCTTTGTGCATTGTTTCTAGTCTAGATGACAATGGTATTAAGTTCATCGGTCATAGGCATGGCAATATTTATATGATTGATCTTGATGATCTCCCTCTTCAGAAAGGTCAATGTCTAGTGGCAATGGAAGCCAAGATCGATGAAACTAGTTGGCTTTGGCATCGTATACTAGGACATGCAAGCATGCATTTAATTTCAAAAATTAGCAAAAAGAATTTAGTAAAAGATTTGCCTAAACTCAATTTTGAAAAAGATAAGATTTGTAGTGCATGTCAACTTGGAAAACAAACAAAATATTCTTTCAAACCTAAAGGAGTAATATCTACATCTAGACCTTTGGAATTGCTTCATATGGACCTCTTTGGGCCTACTAGAACATCTAGTTTGGGAGGTAAGAAGTATGGTCTAGTCATTGTAGATGATTTCTCATGTTTTACTTGGGTCATATTTTTAGCACATAAAGATGAAATATTTTCTGAATTTATTAGATTTCACAAAAGAGTTTTAAATAAAAAAGGTGTTTCAGTAATTTCTTTAAGAAGTGATCATGGAATTGAATTTGAAAATGCCGATTTTAATAAATTCTGTATTGAAAATGGAATTCATTACAATTTTTCTGCACCTAGGACATCTCAACAAAATGGAGTAGTAGAAAGAAAAAATAGAACTCTTGAAGAAATGGCACGCACCATGCTTTGTGAAAATGATTTACCTAGATACTTTTGGGCGGAAGCCATAAATACTGCATGCTATATTTTAAATCGAGTTTTAATTCGACCGATTTTAAAGAAAACCCCTTATGAGCTTTGGAAGGGTAGAAAACCTTCAATCCATTATTTTTATGTTTTTGGATGCCGTTGTTTCATTTTAAACAATGATAAAGATAATCTAAGTAAATTTGATGCCAAATCAGATGAGGGAGTCTTTCTAGGCTACTCCACATTTAGTAAGGCATACAGGGTCTTCAACAGAAGGACAGTTGTTGTTGAAGAATCCATTCATGTGGTATTTGATGAAACAAATCAAAAATCTTAAAAGAAAAGAAGATGTACTTTTTGATGAATCAGGTAGCAAGAAGATTGAAGAAATAAACAACAATAAAGGACTTACAAGGAACAGAATGATGATCAAAACACTGACGGAGATCAAGCACAAGGTGATGAAAATACATCAAATGTTGATCCATTACCAAAAGAATGGAGGTATGCTCATGGACACCCAAAAGAACTAATTATAGGTGATCCATCTAAAGGAGTAAGTACTCGATCATCTCTTAGAAATATTTGTGATTACTTAGCTTTTGTGTCTCAAATTGAACCTAGAACTATTGAGGAAGCTGAATGTGATAGTAATTGGATAAATGCTATGCAAGATGAACTTAATCAATTTAAAAGGAACAATGTTTGGACACTAGTGGATAGGCCTTCAAACACATCAATTATTGGCACAAAATGGGTTTTTCGAAATAAACTTGATGAAAATGGAATAGTAATTAGAAATAAAGCTTGACTAGTTGCCAAAGGATACAATCAAGAGGAAGGGATAGATTTTGATGAAACCTTTGCTCCTGTGGCTAGACTTGAGGCAATTAGGCTATTGTTGGCTTTCTCTTGTTTCATGAATTTTAAACTATATCAGATGGATGTTAAAAGTGCTTTTTTAAATGGATTAATTGAAGAAGAAGTTTATGTTGAACAACCCCCTGGTTTTGAAAGTTCTGAATTTCCAAATCATGTTTATAAACTTCATAAAGCTTTATATGGATTAAAACAAGCTCCAAGAGCTTGGTATGATCGTTTAAGCTCTTTTTTGCTAAAAAATGATTTTACTAGAGGTAATGTAGATAAAACATTATTTTTAAAGAAAAAGAATGATGATCTCTTAGTAGTACAAATCTATGTTGATGATATAATATTTGGTGCTACTAATGAATTTCTTTGTCAAGATTTTGCAAGATTAATGCAGGGTGAGTTCGAGATGAGCATGATGGGAGAACTGAATTTCTTCCTCGGACTCCAGATAAGGCAAACCAAAGAGGGGATCTTCATCAACCAAACAAAATACACAAAAGAAATACTCAAAAAGTTTGGGATGGAGAACACTAAGCCATTAGGTACCCCTATGAGCTCTACATGTAGACTTGACAAGGATGAATCAGGTAAGTCTATAGACCAAAAATTATATCGTGGCATGATTGGTTCATTGTTATATCTTACTGCCAGTAGGCCAGATATCATGTTTAGTGTCTGTATGTGTGCTAGATATCAGTCCAATCCTAAAGAGTCTCATCTTATGGCTATTAAATACATACTTAGATATCTATCTGGCTCTGTTGAAATTGGTTTATGGTACTCTAGAGAATCTTCATTTGATTTAATTGCTTATTCTGATGCTGACTTTGCTGGGTATAAACTTGATCGTAAAAGTACTAGTGGAACCTGTCAGTTTCATGGAGTAAATTTGATCTCCTGGAGTAGCAAGAAACAGAACTCAGTTGCTCTATCTACGGCGGAAGCCGAATATATAGCAGCTGGGAGCTGTTGTGCTCAAATCCTCTGGATCAAACAACAACTCGAAGATTTTGGCATTAAACTAACTAAGACACCCATAAGATGTGACAATACTAGTGCAATCAACCTATCTAAAAATCCTGTGCAACATTCAAGAAGTAAACACATTGAAATAAGACATCATTTCATAAGAGATCATGTACAAAACTCTAATGTAACTCTTGATTTTGTTTGTACTAATGATCAGTTAGCTGATGTGTTTACAAAGCCTTTGAGTGAGGATAAGTTCTGTCTGATTAGAAGAGAGTTAGATGTCATTGATCCATTCTCCTAGAATTCTCTTAGTATCATCTTTACCTAATTCCTAAAGCTCAAAACCTATTGTTTAAAACCCCAAAAATTTGTCTAAATTTTTCCTATTTTTTTCGGATTTTCTCGAATCTTTGGCCAAGTGTCGACACTTGGAACGTGTCAAGTGTCGACACCTGACCAAGTGTCGACACTTGACAAATCCGAAGTGTCGACACTTGCGAATCTGAACTATTTTAAATGAACTGAACGATGGATTTTTTTGAAAACTTCTTCCCTCCTGATTTCATGGAACAGTGGTCCCCCTGTCTAAATCCATCCTTTCACCCCTCAATCCTTCACAAATCAGGTATTTCTCCTTTCTAATTTCATTTTATTTTTCTTTGTTTTTTAATTTTGTTGTTTTCGAACCAAACGATCATGTTTTAGGTTTTCCAAATATTTTTCTTGAATCTAACTGGATTTTTGCATGTTTTAATGAATTTCTAAAACTCCATTTGAGGGAATAATGTTTTAGATTTGTTTTTCTCAGATTTTCCTCATCTTTTAGGCGTTTTTCAACCCTTTTTCGCAAAAATCACTGTTTCATTGATTTTGGGCAAAATAAATTGGGTTTTCATCTAAATTAAGTTTCCTAAATTTATTTATTGACAATTTAGAAAGGTTTTTCATGATACATTTGCGACATTTTTGCCTATTTGCTAAAACCCTAAGTATTTAAATCCAAATCCCACATGTTTTTATCTTTAGACCTTACAAAAAATTATTTTTCCAAAGATTCAAATGTGTTCTACCTAACAAAAATTTTTCCTACAAATTTTGCTCAAAAATTTGTCATTTGATCAAAATATATTTTCAAACTTTGTTGATTCTGGTTTTCGAAACCTATCTGAACCTTGTATTTCTAATCTCTACCTATGGCCAGTCCTTTGTTCTAAACCCTTCTTCATTCTTCCTGGTCAGTTGGCTGTAATAGGTCCTAGGAAGAGACTTGCAGTTAGGGCGAGGCCTAGTCAGGGTACTGAGAGGAGGTCGAAGGCCAGATTTGATCCCGCACAGCCAAGCAGTACAGCCACTCCGAGCTCCCCTCATGCAGAGAGGATGGCAGGGAAGTCTGTAGCTTCTGGGAGGAGAGTAGACTTGCAGTGCTTCGATAGGCACCACTTTGGCATTAGGGAGATACTCACAGATGCAGGACTAGTACCCTTCTGCACCATGCAGGAGAGATACTATCCTCACCTAGTGAGGGAGTTCTACGGTGCACTGGACTGTCGACGACTTTTATGGACGACATCCGTTAGGGGTGTTCAGATCTCTTTGACTGATGAGCTGCTGAGCCGTGTATAGGAGATACCCCGGAGAGGAGTCTGTGCATTTTCTGTTGATGATAGAGAGGCGGCTTTCAGGTGCATCCTTGAGCGAGAGGATGTTCGCGGTATTTCAGTGGTTACCGCGAACCAGTTATCTTTAGAGATGCGCCTGCTGCACCATATTACTGCACGGATCCTTCTACCGAAGACTGGCAGATTTGATTTCATCACCGAGAGGGAGATGATGGTGATGACCAGTCTGATTGAGAGGAGACAGGTAGATATACCCACCTTGATGCTATCACAGATGCATGATGCTGCCACTCAACTCCGACACTGTTTGCCATACGGCATGGCACTGACCCATCTTTTCAGAGCTTGTGGAGTATCATTGGAGGGGGAGATCCCCAAAGAGATACTGCACACGGATGTGTACGATGAGAGGTCATTGCACTGGATGGGATACAGGATGGTTGGAGGTCGATGGATTCGGAAGAGAGTCTGGCCAGGAGCCAGATGAGGAGGATGAGATTCGAGAGGCTGAGGCTGGACCATCTGAGCCAGCAGTTCTTCCTCCAGTAGATGTGCCATCGACACAGGCAGAGCACCTGTCACTTGATGCTTCAGCTCCTCCACCACCATCTACAGGACTATCTTTTGAGGAGCATGCCAGAGCACAATTCTCACAGATCAGAGGTGAAGTGACTCAGCTGCGTAGCGAGGTCGAGCTTCTACAAGCACAGACTACCTCGGAGCATGCTGAGATTCTCAGATCCATGGAGGAGGGATTTACCCGCATTGAGAGTCTGTTGAGATCATTTATACCTCCTGCTGCACCTGCACTTGCTCGATCTGACGATGATGACGATGATGATGATGATGGCGACGATCACCAGAGCGACCATGCTGATTTTGCTGAGGATGGTGATCAGGATGTTGACGGAGCTACAGAGGTAGTGGGCAATGGCAGTGACAGTGTGGGCGGTGCCGATGCTTATGAGGTGGTCAGTCGAGATCCTCCTACTACACCAGCTCCTACTACTGCATTGGTTAACCTCCCACTGGATCCTATTACGCCAGCTGATTGTCTTTCACCTCCTTCTACTAGATCTTCTAGGGTTGTACCTGCCTTTGGTCCTGCCGGCCGTACCAGGAGTCTTAGAGCTTTAGCACCTCCTAGGGCATTAGCCACCAGATCTAGGATTAGTGCTCCTTTCAGTCTTGATGTTCCATCTGATGAGGATTAGCCTCATAGATGTCTATTTCAGATCTTATTTTATATGTTTGATACTTATTTGACTCTAATGATATATGTATGTTTCAGCTCTTTTGTACTGAAAATTTATCTTATATATATGTGTTTTTGTTCAGTACCTTATTATCTTGAAAATTTTGTGCTTCAGTTTACTATTCTTTGGCTCTGATACTCTTTATAATGGTATATTTTAACTCTGATACTCTTTGATATTAGCATAATTTCAGCTCTGATTATTGTTTCTCTACCATCTTTTTGTATCCATGCTCATTGTGAGGGGGAGGTTATTCTCCTTTCTTATGATTGACAAAAAATGGGAGAACAAGTATTGATTTGAAGAACAAGTATTGATTTTGATTTTATTGAGAAAAAGGTGTATTATATTGATTATATTGATTTCACCTTGCAAGAATCTTTGAAGTTTACCTTAATAAGAGGTATCTAATTAACGGGAAGATTGTTTCCTCCTATCTATAAAGTTTTTGTCTCTATTGTGACTAAAATTCATATGTATAAATTAAATGGTTAAAGTTTGAACTATATTGCCTCTTTTTCTCAAGGTTTTGTCATCATCAAAAAGGGGGAGATTGTTGGCTCCACCCAGTGATTTTGATGAATAACAAAACATTGAGTGCATATTGTATTCTAATGAGAATTTCAAGTTGTGAGTTTTCAGGAAGAAAGTACCTCAAAATTCCAAAAACTTATGGTGTATGGTACGCAATGGCATGGAGCAATTCTCACATATCCGGGCATCCTCTTCATTGAAAAAGGTCTTATAATTGTTTAACTATTATGTGTTTATGTATTCAAGAATTTTATTTTTGTTTTCGAAGCATTTACACTTGAATCTGGATGTTTTCAGTCTCAAGTGTCGACACCTGGACAGTCAAGTGTTGACAATTCAGCATTTAGCACAGACAAAAATCCTTGGCACGCCAAGTGTCGACACCTATATTCAAGTGTCGACACCAAGTGTCGACACTTAGGTTCCAAGTGTCGACTCAAGGCCTGAGATTTTTGAAAATACAGAACTTTGTTGGTTCGAGGATTTTTGTGTCAAGTATCGACACCTGTGCATCAAGTGTCGACACTTGAATGTTCAAGTGTCGACTCCCAGAAATCAAGTGCCGACACCTGACAGCCAAGTGTCGACACTTGCAGCCTGACAGCTCTAATGGATCTATTTTTCTGGCTTGCAGAAGTTGATTTTCAAGCTCCAAACGGCTATTTCTAATGTTCCAACGGTCACAAACCATTTTTAGAATATTTTTGGTGTATTTAATCTCCACCAACATCATTTTAAAGCAAGAGAAAGAAGAGAAAGCAAGAGAAAAGTGAAGAGAAGTCAATTCAAGAGCATTCAAGTCCACTCAAAAGCCAAAAAAGCCAATATTCTTTCCAAACTTCATATCAAAAGTCTCTTCTAGCTTGATTCCACTGAAAAGCCTACTAGCTCAACCTTACTACATTCCAAAAAGAGGCAACTTGAAGAAGAGTGAAGTCAAAGCATCCTTTTTGGCTTCAAAGATTCCAATCTACTCTTGAAAAGAGTTTGTTGTAGCTTTTAAATTTCATATCTGTTTTATTGTGATTTGACCTTGCTTTCAAGAGTGTCTTGAAAGAAGGTTATTGTGGTTTGTTGGTGAGCCAAAGTGTTAAAACCAACTAGGGTTAACTTGTGAGCCTGAAGACAAAACAAGTATTTAGGTTTGTTGGTAAGCCTAAGTGACAAAACCAACTTAGGTTTTGACTTGTGAGCCTTGTGAAAAACAAGTCAACTGTAATCTAGTGTGGATTATAGTGGAATTCCCAAGGGTGGCTTGGGGAGTGGATGTAGGTGCTAGGTTTGCACCGAACCACTATAAATTTTGTGTTTGTGTGTGATTGCTCTTTTCCTCTCGTACTCTTTAATTATTGCTATCATCTTGCATCAAATTTATTATTGCTCACAAGCACCACTGGACCTTCACTTTATTGTGTTAATTTTTTAAAAGACCCAATTCACCCCCCCTCTTGGGCTCCATTTCTGGGCAACAGATCATATGCACAACTCCTACTAACAGAACATTCTTTTTGATAAGTAAGACTTTCATTAGATGTTCTCTTGTCATATCAATTCAGTGAACTTATAACCTAATAAGCACCCACATCCTGGATTAGTGTCACTACACAAGTGGTCGTGAGACCAACCACCTTCTCCATCGAGCGAGCATACATAGGATATGATAGTCTATCCGGATTCATCAATCCCCGAATCGATGATCTCATGACTAGGAATATTCTAGATTAGGGTTTATAGGTTTTTGGTCTCACTATTATCCCTGTAACCCTAAAACCATTGTTTTAATCTATAAGATTCATCATAATTTTAATAAGATGCAGCAATATAATAAATCAACAATTATCTTTTATTAATAAGTAATGTCATACATAAGCTGGAAGATTATAGAAATATCCATTTAAAGATTGGCTTTTAGGGCATAATTCTTTCAGTTGGATTCTAAAAATTGAGCTTTTTCTGTCCATAAACTCATTTTCTGCAAAACTCTAATAAAAAGTTTCAATTCTTAATAAATACTAATTAACTAATACTTATTTTAATAGTTAAATTGGAATAATTAATAGACTTATCAAGTGCGCTCCTATATAACGAGCTTTTGGCACTTCGGCATCTTTCATATTCCCTGAGCGAAGAGTGCCTGTGCCGATGCCCTTTTTAGGCTCATGACCTCGCCCGATTCCTCGTTGGGGTGAACATTCATTGAGTACCTGGAGGCCCCCAGTTTTTAGATGCAGACAAGATTCATCAGGTCATCCATGAGCTTAGTTGGATGGACCCCTGCATCAAATACATAGCCGAAGGTATCTTGCCTAAACAATGCACAGAGGCCAGCCTCCTAAAGTGGAAGGTCGCTCGATTCATGCTAATGGATGGGCAGCTTTACCAGAGGTCCTATTCTTATCCCTTGTTAAAATGCTTGAGACCTTCAGAGGCCGCCTATATCCTCTAAGAGATCCATGAAGGCACTTGCAAGAATCATGTGGGAGGCAAAACATTGGCCTATAAAGCCCTGAGGTAAGGTTACTATTAGGACACCATGCGAGAAAACACAGTCGAGTTCGTATGAAAGTGCAATCGCTGCCAGCAGCATGCCCACATCCAATGGAAGCCGCCTTCTCCGTTGTCTGAGCTCTCCTTCCCCTGGCCATTCACCCAATGGGGGATGGACATACTGGGGCTGTTTTCTCCGGCATCTGGCCAATGAAGGTATCTAATCAACACCATCAACTACTTCAAGTAGATCGAAGCAAAACTCCTGGAACGGATTACTAAGGGCAAGGCAAGATCTTTTCTTTGGAAGTCAGTCATCTGTCATTTTGGTCTCCCTCATACCATCATCACCAATAATAGGCAATAGTTCGACAACTAGGCATTCAAGGAATTTTGCACTGACTTGAGTATCCACCACTACTTCACATCGGTAGGCCACCCGCAAACTAACGGGGAGGCCGAGGTGACAAATCATACCATACTCTAGGGGCTTCACACCAGGCTAGATGAAATGAAGGGCCAGTGGGTGGAAGAGCTTCCAGCATGCTGTGGGCCTACCACACCATGCCTCAAATTTCAATGGACGAGATGCCATTCAACTTGGTTTTTGGCACTAGAGTGGTGATATCAGTAGAGATTAGCCTGTCAATGCTACGAGTGGAGTAGTTCGATGAGTTGAGCAACCTAGCTCGCCTCCTCCTTAATCTTGACTTGTTGGATAAAACGAGGAATAAAGCTCGACTCCGCATGGCCATGTACCGATAGCGAGTGGCTCACTATTACAACTGGCGCTTAAAGCTTAAGGCCTTCCTCCCGAGAGACCCCGTTTTGAGATGGGCAAAGGTATCCCAACCGAGCAAGTGCGGTAATCTATCGCCAAATTGGGAGGGCCCCTATAGGGTGGTCAAAGCATTGCACAAAGGAGCCTATCGAATTGCTAAGCTTGATGGCATCCAGATCCTGCAAATATGAAATGCCAGGAATTTAAGGATGTACTATCAGTGGTGTATGTCCCCCATCCAATAATGGAATGAAAATGCTCTTCGATAGAACTGCTCGACCTCATCTTTCTGGTGAATGCCCATCTGTTCAACCCTAGGTCGGATGAAGTTCGATGGGATTTTCTACAGCACTATCCTCCCAAATGGCCTGCTCTACAGCACCCACACCCATTCGTCCAATTCTAGATCGAATGAAGCTCGATAGGATGCTCTATAGTACCATCCTCTCAGATGGCCTGCTCCACAACACCCGCACCCATCTGTTTGACCCTAGGTCAGATAAAGTTTAATGGGATGCTTTATAGCACCATCCTCCCGAATGGCCTGCTCTACAGTACCTGCATGCATTCATCCAACCCTTGGCCGGGCGAAGTCCGATGGGATGCTTCATAATGTTAGTTTGCTCCATAGCACCCGGGCCTACCCCACTGACTCAAAGGCAGACAAAGCCTGACGGGATGCCCTACAGTGCTGTCCCCTTGGAACAAATCATTCTACTGCCCAATTGCCCGACCATCAGGCCGAATGATGGGTATCATAAAAAAAAGAGAGAAGAAGAGGAAAAGTGAAGGAAAGAGAGTTGAGTTAGCAAAATGCTCAGATTCATTACCAGAAAAAAATTTACAAGGGAAGAAGTCTCGTGATAGGTCAGGGAGCTCAACAAAATATTATGGATACCAAAAAAAGAGGGGAAAAGAAAAAATCCTTCAACTATTCATGGTCCTGAGTTTGGAGCTGGGACTCCACCAGAGTTGAAGGCCTCCATGGTGATATCGATCATCGTCCTCGTCTCAGCCATCACTCACATGATAATCTCCTGCACCGAGCTTGGTTGGATCGGACTTGCAGCCCTCATATCAGACCTGCACAACATCATCATCGACGACGTGTCCAGATTTGAAGGACCTACTCCAAGTGCTAGGCCGGGTGAGGTGGCAAGCCATTTGGGGATTTATGCGAGCTTAACCATTTCTAAATATATCATTTATTATCATTCATATTTTTATATTGACTAATTTTGCAAAATATGTTTTTTTAAAAATCTTTATCTAGTTATGATTCCAATAATCTAAGTTCTTAATAGTAAACCAAAGGTAGCTCTAACCTTTAGGGCTCGTTCTTTTATGGATAAATATCATGAAAACATTGATCAATTTTTCTATTAACCAACTGATCCATGTTCTCACACTTTTCAAGATGAATAAGTTACTTTTTCTAGATATCATTTATCTATAAAATGAAAAAGTTCATACCCACCTAGGGTGGCTAAATCATTTTTCCACTAACTAATAAAATAAATATTAAATTTTATTTCTGAAATACCCTCATTCTCATTTCTAATATTTTCATTATTTAATGTCTATAACTTAGTTATCTATTACCATTTATACCATTTATACTTACAAAGTATAAAAGATATTATAAAAATATGAATAAATTTTAATAACTTGTCTAGGAAAGTAGTAATACAAAAAAATATGGATAACATATTTCAAAACCATTTTTTTCATGCACAAAAGAATATGAATAAATTATTTTTTTATTTAAATATTGTCTAAAAAATTTTTATCTAGGAAATTATAGTTTCTCAGTAAAATTTGTTTATCACAAAAAAACAGATCCTTAGTATTTTTGGTACAAAATAATGGTTTTGGGTGTTAAACATGCACACTATTGCACCTGCCATCCTAAACCTCACCATTGTGAAGTAATGGTCCCTTAATATGCACAATGTATCGATATGCACAATGTATCGTAAATACTATGCTTTATATAAACAAAAAGGTGAAAATTTGTTTTATTTTTCATAAAGAAAGAGGGGGGTTACATTGTAAATCAAGGAAATCGGCAACACTAGTGAACAATAGAGTTCTACGAGGGAGAGAGAGATGCAGGAGATTTGTGATCTTTTGAGCACATTGATGGAGAACTTGAGATAATAGGAGATGGTTATTGGAGAGGAAGGTGGAGGCTGCATGGAGCGAGCCAGGAATCAACTAAAGATGGAGACTTGGCTAGAGGAGACCGTAATCCTAACTAAAAGTTGTCAATGGAGCCATGCTAGAGTTATTTAAATAGCTTTATGATGTCTTCTCGCCAAAATTGAACCCTAGATCGGTGCGCATGTGTTTGTACTTTGTATAGTCATGTGCATCCAACTTGCAGGATCTTGCACTGGTCAAAGGGAGCTTGGCTTTAACTCGAGCAATATAATAATGATAAGGGTAATAATTGTACAACTCTCCTTGTTTAAAGGTGATGACAGCTAGTTGGATTATTAAAATCATGATACTTTTATTTCCAAATGAAGTCGTAATACATATTGCAAAAGTGTTGGTTATGTTGCCATCACTCCGTTTCAACACATCTAACAACATTTCTGGATAGCACTCCCCAGTCGTATATCACAAGCAAGGGGACGCTAATTTATCACGATGCGCTTTTGGTTCCAACGTTAGTCTAACCTTCAACAAAAAGAAAAAACAAAGCAAGACAATGGGAAAAGGTAAATGATGAACAAGTATGGATGTTTGAAAGACAAGACACCAGGTAATTTGAATAGCAAAAATTACATTGGTCAATTGTTTGTTTTCCTTTTTTTTTTTTTTGGTTAAAACCTTTTTCTTTTTTTTTGTAAAACATAAAGGTGTAGATCATTATGTATTTGGTACTTAAAATTTCTGACCTTGAAATGTTATAATATATATCATCATCATCATCATCTTGTTTTTTATTTTTAAATTTCTTTCTCTTTTTTTTTTGATTTATAATACTATTGCCGTCAAGATCGCCATGGCATGTAGCTGGTGCGTCGGGTTTCCACTGGGTGCACGCTCCTCTGCTCCGGTGTGCTCCTTGGTTGGCTGCCCTGCAAAACAGAGGAAACCCGAATCGGGAATTCCGGCGGGGACATCCTGACGGTCAAGTTAGTGGGACGATCAAGGGAAACAGATCCTCTGCGGAGAAGAGCTTAGGGTCTCCCCGCATAGAGGGTGTACAGTGGAAATGAGATGTAAAGACCAAGTAGAAGTGTGATCGGAGAGCTCGGAAGGATTCGTTGGAGGTCCCCTGCCTGTTAGCTCTCCGTCTCTTACCGATTCCCACCGTCTCTTATGGGGATTCCTCCTGTTTTATATGAGAATGATGGCCCATTCCTGGTTTGGGGCTTCCCTGAGATATCTTTTTTCCCGGTGTCTCTTGGGCGGCGTAGCTCCCTGTGGAAGGGGCGGGCGTCATGCCGCAGTGCCCGAGCCACGGTGTGACGTTTCTATTCCTGGAGGGATTGTTGGAGCGTCGCAGGGCCTGTGGCTTTAATGGAGTACTCCTCTTGGTGGAGGCTCAGGTTTCATGTCGCGAGGGTTGAAACCCTCGGTTGCACAATCATTGATGTGGCAGTTGCTACAGAACTCGGGGGCTTGGAGAGCATGCCTTGCACAGAGTATGCAGGTGGCGCGTTGCAGGGCTTGAATGCATTAGCCACTTCTCGGAGGCTGCAGGTGGATGGGGACTCCCTTGCCACGTTTTGAATTTCTGTCGATCCTTCCCTCCTTTGCCACTAGCAGGAATATTGCCTTCCGTAAGGCACGGACGGGGTCCGCTTCGGGAGCCCCATCCGTGGAAGTATGAGCATGACCCCACCCGGGAGCTGGCCTCAGACGGGGTCTCATCCTATGAGCACGATCCCGGCTGGGAGCTGACCTCGTTAGGAGGGCTCGCCTTAGCAGCATGAGAGCTCGACCCCGGTGAGCTGGTCTCAGACGGGGGGCTTGCCCTATGAGCACGACTCCGGCTGGGAGCTAACCTCAGCAGGAGGGCTCACCTTGGCAGCATGAGCACGATCTCAGCTGGGAGCTAGCCTCAGACGGGGGGCTCGCCCTATGAGCATGACCCTGGCTGGGAGCTGACCTCGGCAGGAGGGTTCATCTTGGCAGCATGAGCACAACCCCGGCTGGAAGCTAGCCTCAAACGGGGGGCTCGCCCTATGAGCATGATCCAAGCTAGGAGCTGACCTCAGTATGAGAGCTTGCCTTGGTAGCATGAGCATGACCCTGGCCGAGAGCTGGTCTCAGACAGGGGGCTCACCCTATAAGCACGATCCTGGCTGGGAGCTGACCTCGACAGGAGGGCTCCCCTTGGCAACATAAGCATGACCCCGACCGAGAGCTGGCCTCAGATGGGGGGCTCGCCCTATGAGCACGATCTCGACTGGGAGTTGATCTTGGTAGGAGGGCTCGCCTTGGGAGCATGAGTACGACCCCGGCTGGGAGCTAACCTCAAACGGAGGGCTTGCCTTATGAGCATGGCCCATCTGGGAGCTAACCTCGGCAGGAGGGCTCGCCTTGGCTCTTTGTTTGGCCACTGCATCCAGGTGGCGGGTCTCTTGACAGCGTGGATGCCAACAGGGGCTCCACGTCAGTGGATGTGCCACATCAGATGGCCCCCACTCCTGAGCCCGGAGAATGTAGCAGTGCTCAGGATAAGGGGAGTACTGATCATGCTGACGTGGAGGTGTGCACTTCCTGCACCATCAATGCCTTATGCACCTACATCCAAGAGATTGTGCCTCCGTACCAATGGGGTAATGCCCCGTCATCACTCTTTAAAGGGGCCATAATTGCTATGCTTGGGTCGAAGCATCGACGCTGCCCGATGCCAGCACGTGGCATGCCCTGGAAGATGAGGCATGCCCTTGGCAGCTACGAGGCGACGAGAGGGCGGCAGACTTCTCTTGAAAAGGGCTTGTGTCCTTGCCCTTATAAAGAGCTTCTGCGGGCATAAGAAACCAGTTCCCCTCCATGGTTCCTGTGCCTACAATCTCTCGGTAGGTTGGAACCTTCCCCTCTTCTTTTTTCTACTTTTTTCTTTTTATGCTTCTCCCCTTCATGTTGTGTTGGGGGAGAGCTCTTCGCCAAGCATCCACGAGGCGAAACCACCACCTAGGCATGGAGCGAGACAAGCCCTGGGCCTAGGCTGTCTAGTCCCAAGAACTTGCGGGCTAGGAAATGACCCTTCAGGAAGGGCCAGTCGATGCCACGGTAAGGATGTCTAGTTTGGAGAAGAAATCCATCGAGCTCGAGGCCGCTCTCAAGGAAGAGAAGGGGGAGAGCGGAGGAAATGGAAGCCCTAGCGACAGTGGCAGCATGCCTGGGGGATAGAGCATAGACCTTCCAGGCATAGCTGGGTGAGGAGGAGGCCAATAAGAGAGCAACTAAGGCCATCTCTCCGATGCCCGAGGTCGAGGGTGCGACGATCCCTGGGGGTAGAGTCCAGAGCCGGGGTCGCCCGGGACGCTCCTCTGGCGAATGTTGCATCAACACCAAGAGAAACTGCTCATCAGTGTGCGAGGTCTAAGCTCTGATGTAGCCTTCTTCTCTCTTTATCTTATAACTTAGGTTTTTGGAAAGCCTCCCGGCTTGTCGGGAGCCTTCATAGGATGTAAAAACATTTTGATCAATGAAAAAGGCTCCCTTCCTTTCAGATTGGCGTTGACTTGTGTTGCCTATTTATTCACCATTTCCTCCTTATTTTCATTTTTTTTATAATTTTTTTACCTATTTGCGTGGTAAGGGAACAGTCTTCATGGTCACCGTAGGCGTGCATCTCCTCCAGGACTCAACAACTGCAATTGATTATGTGGCCTTAGAATTGGTATGAAGATTTATAGGAACACTTCATCCTTGCTTTTCCAGCCTCGTAGCGATGCGGACCCAAGTACAAGGCTTCTGGAGCTCCTTGATTTGCCAAGCTGTGAGTCAAATGGCAAATGGTAGGCCTTCAAGAATTCCCAACTGACATCCCCGAACTGTGAGTGAGGCTGTTAGATGCCGAATTCCTAGAGCTTCTGGATTTGACTGGCCATGCTGTGAGTTAAGCGGCAGACAGTAGGACTTCAAGAGATTCCTAGCAAACATCCCTGAATTGTGAGCTAATGTGAAACTTCTAGAACTCCTCAACGGGAATGGCCATGTTGTGAGTCAAGTAGTAGATGGTAGGACTACAAGAGTTTCCCAGTAAACATCTCTGGACTGTGAACAAGGAGACATATGCAGGGCTTCGTATGTTTCCGGGATTGAGGTGCAAGGCTTCGTAAGTTTCCTGGCTTGAGGTGCAAGGCTTCATAAGTTTCCCGGCTTGAGGTGCGGGGCTTCACAAGTTTCCCGGCTTGAGGTGCAAGGCCTCATAAATTTCCTGGCTTGAGGTGTGGGGCTTCGTAAGTTTCTCGGCTTAAAGTGTGGGGCTTCATAAGTTTTTTAGCTTGAGGTGCGGGGCTTCATAAGTTTCCCGACTTGAGATGTGGGGCTTAGTAAGTTTTCCAGCTTGAGGTGCAGGGCTTCGTAAGTTTCTCGGCTTGAGGTGCAAGGCTTCGTAAGTTTCCCGACTTGTTCTACCAGACTCAGAGTCGGACAGAGATGTTCTCGCATAGGTGGCACCAAAATGGAATTTGAAAGATTGAGGAGCCTTACATCACTGGTAGTATATTCTCAAATTGCTCACATTCCATGTTCAAGTGAACTGGGCACCGTCAAGTCTGGTGAGGTAGTAGGTCCCACCTGGTAGTGCTCGACCACCTTGTACGGACCTTCTTAGTTTGGGAAGTGTTTGCCACATTCCCTTGGTTGGGATGCTTCCACCCGCCTAAGGATGAAGTTGCCAAGATGGAACATCTTAAGCCTCATGCAGGAGTTGTAGTAGCGTGCGACCCCTTGCTGGTAGGCTACCATCCAGAGTCATACTTTTTCTCTCGTCTCATCCAGCAGATCCAGGTTGAGGAGGAGACGAGCTGGATTCTTGGCTTCATCGTACTGCTCAATCCGGAGTGTGGGAAGGCCATGTTCTATCGGGATCATAACTTCAATACCGAAGATGAGGTTGAAGGGTGTCTTGCCGGTGGCCGTGCAGGGTGTAGTCTGGTAAGCCCACAATACACTAGGTAGCTCTTTGATCCATTGACCCTTGGCCTCATCCAACATCATGCAAAGCCCTTGCAAAATGGTCGAGTTAGTCACCTCAGCTTTCCCGTTAGTCTGGAGATGATCCACTGAGGTGAAGTGGTGACGGATGTTGAGTTGGCACAGAACTCCTCGAAAGCTTGGTTGTCGAACTACCATCCGCTGTCCGTCATGATTGAGTGCGGAAGCTCGAACTGGTAGATGATAGACTGTCAGAAGAAAGACCTGACCTTCATCTCTGTTATTCGGGCTAGGGGTTCGGCCTCGACCCACTTGGTAAAGTAGCTGGTGGCCATAATTAAGAACTTCCGTTGGCCAGATGCAAGAGGAAAGGGTCCTAGGATGTCCATTTTCCACTGGGTGAATGACCACGGGGCAAATAGTTAGGAGAGTGGGGCCACTACCTGCCACTATATGTGGCCGTGACATTGACATCCATCACACTTTGTCATGAAGCTGGCAGCATCCTCTTGCATGGTCTCCCAAAAATATCCTTGCCGGAGGGCCTTGTAGGCCAGAGTTCTGCCCCTATATGATTGCCGCAGATGCCTTCGTGTATTTCTTGGTGCATGTAGGCAGCTTCTGAGGGCTTTAAGCACTTTAGCAGGGGTAAGATTAAGACCTCCGCTATAACTGCCCATCCATCATCACATAACGCATGGCCTTCTTCTTAAGGAGGCTGGCTTCCTTCCGATTCCCAGGTAGGACGCCAGTAGTGATATACTTGATGTAGGGGTCCATCCAGCTGGCTTCAGTGGTGACTTGCCGGACTTCTGCTATGGACTCATAGTTGGGTGCTTCGAGGTACTCTGATGCGGGACTAATATGCATGCAATTATTTTTGTATATTTTATATGTGGGGTTAGGTGACTAATTCCCGAATTTCAGATCAAAATTAATTGTAGGGAATTTTGTATGAATTTTTGAAGCCAAGCATGCAGATTAGAACATAGAAAAGTACTAAAGAAGGATCGCCGGGACTGAGAAGCCTCGGTTAGGGCAAGTTCTCCTATAATATAATTACTAGAGGAGAGGGGGTGTACCTGACAACGTTTGAAGTACCCGGTGAAGATCGCAGTGAAGGGATCTCTCATTCCTCAATGGATGCGGCCTGGAAAACCGAGCCAAAGACCCGTGGATACCCGGCTTTCTGCTCGGTGGTCCGATTGAGGCTTGGCTGGAGTCGTTGGATTCGTAGGAACTCAGGGACCTGCAAACGACCTATCAAGGGTTAGAAAACTCAAAGGAAATCAAGAAAACAAAGAAAAACAGTAAAGGAAAGAAAGTTTTGGAGGGGACTGGAAGGATGGTTGGTGGCAGGAAGATGGTTACAAACATCGAGAAGAAGAACTCTCAAATCCCTTTATGCACACAGCAGGGTAATCACACAAAGCAATATAAGAACTCAAGGTTTATCTCATATATCAAAATCTCCCTTCATACAAGAGGCTAGGGTCCTTTAAATAGACCCTTAACCTTGGGCTCCAAGTAAGGGCACATAAGTCTTTACATAAGAATCCTTTTCCCTCTCAAATCCTAGCTAGAAAATAAGGAAACATTAGGTAGAAAAATCCATAAAAATTCTTTTGACTTGGCCAACACTCCAAGGATGCCTAGGGGGGTGTGTTGGGCTTCTAAGAGCATCAAGAGGCCAGCCCAAAGGGGCTCGGGCGCATGGGTTTGGGCCTTTGGAAGCTGGGGTGGCCTGGTAGCCAGGTAGCAGGAATATTCCCTGGTATCTTGCTTCTTAGGGGCTTGGGCTTGGTGCCTGGGCATGATTTCTTTGGGATAGGATGCAGATGGACCTCTAAAATCATGGATTCCTTGGTATATGAATATATTTTGGTATCTGGAAGGGAATCTGGGCATCTGGAGGGCATCTGCAAGGAATCAGGGTTTTCTGAATTTTTCTCCTGGGGTCTTCAAATCTTCAAGCTGGGTTGGACTTGGGCTATACTTCCATGTCTTCAATCTGGTTGGACTTAGTCTTCACTTGTATGATGTGGTCTTGAGTGTTCAATATGGTTGAACATGACTCAAAAAAATAAAATTAGCTCGACATGAGCTGACTAACACTGGACTGAACTAGCTCAACATGAGCTGACTAGTACATAACTGAAACTCAAAAGACTGAAATAACAACTAAAATGGACTCAGATAGGCTAAGCCCTTATTACAGATGGACTCATAAATTATTGATCAATTCAAGAGGGTTGAAAAGCCTCTGTCTTATTCTGGTGCCTTCGGTGTCCCCACCATACTCAATGAAGGTTCGCCCTAGCAATGACTCCAGTAGGGTGGCCAGTCTGGAGGGACATTAGCTTGAGCATTCTCCACTTGTGGGATATGGGAGATGCCGAAGTGCTGGAGGTTCGCTACATACGAACGTACCTTATCCAGGTACCTTGACATCATGGAATCCCGAGCTTTGTTCACCAGAGACTTGGCCCACCATGAGCTGAGAGTCGATGAAGACCTTCAATCTCTTGACACCCAACTCACGGGACACCTTTAGCCCTACGAGGAGTGCCTCATATTCATCTTTATTATTGGTCACCCTGAAAAGGAACCGTAGCTCATAATCCGTAACGATCCTATCTGAGTTGGTGAGAATGAGGTCGGCTCCGCTCACTCCGATATTGGATGCACCGTCGATGTAGAGGATCCACATCATCGCCTTCAGGGCAGGGTCCAGCCCAAGCTCAGCTTGCTGGCCTGCCACCTTCGAGTCCTCATCTACCCAGGTGTATTCCACTAGGAAATCAGCTAGGACCTGGACCTTTTGCACCGATCATGGATGGTACGTGATGTCAAACTCATTGAGTTTCATCGCCCACTTGGCCAAATGCCCCGAAGTGTCAGGGTGGCTTAGAATAGCTCTCAAGGGCTGATTGGTGAGGATAGCAATGGGGTGTACTTGGAAATAGGGCTTAAGGCATTGCATAGACACTATTAGTGCAAAAATAATCTTTTTGGATCATGTGTACCTGATTTCTGCATCGCAGAGCAGCTTGCTAGCATAGCAGACTAGCCGTTGAGTACCATCCTTATCGGTACAAACCAGCACTGAGCTGACTACCTCAGGTGAGATTGTCAGGTACAAGAGGAGCTCTTTCCTCGGCTCTGGCCTGGACAACAATGGGGTGAAGGCGAGGAGCTTTTTTAGCCCCTCAAACACCTCTTGGCACTCTTCCATCTAAGTAAAGTCGTTCATCCTCCACAGCACCTTAAAGAAGGGCTGGCAGTGCTCGACAGAATGCGAGATGAAGTGGCTCAATGCCACGATGTGCCCAGTTAGGCACTGGACCTCATTCTTGGAGACAGGGTGTCTCATGTCAGCGATCGCTTGAATCTTCTCTGGGTTGGCCTTTATCCCCCTCTAGGTGGCCATAAATCCCAGAAACTTTCTCGCTGCTATGCCAAATGTGCACTTGGTGGGGTTCAACTTCATTTGATAGAGGCAGAGGTTGTCGAAAGCCTTCGCCAGGTTCGCAACATGATCTGACTTCCAAGCTGCTCATGACGAGCATGTCATCTACATATACCTACATATTGCGATCGATTTGGTATTTGAAGACCTTGTTGACCAGTCGCTGGTACGTGGCCCCTGCATTCTTGAGACCAAATGGCATCACCTTGTAACAATATATACCTCAGTCAGTCAAGAATGCTTGCTCCTCATCCCCCGGATGCATGCAGATTTGGTTGTATCTGGAGAATGCATCCATGAAGCTGAGAAACTTGTGG
This sequence comes from Areca catechu, assembly GCA_021397845.1. Taxonomy (NCBI): domain Eukaryota; kingdom Viridiplantae; phylum Streptophyta; class Magnoliopsida; order Arecales; family Arecaceae; genus Areca; species Areca catechu. The sequence continues at coordinate 108,226,128 of CM038047.1, forward strand.
CTCGAGGTCACGTCCACCAGCTAGTCAATCTTGGAGAGCAGGAAGCTATCCTTCGGGCATGCCCAGTTAAGGTCGGTGTAATCTATATAGATCCTCCACTTTTTAGAGGCTTTCTTGACTATCACCATATTAGCAAGCCAGTCAGGATACCATGTCTTTTGGATGAAGTCTGCTGTAAGAAGTTTCTCCACTTCTTCGTCGATCACTTTCTGCCTCTCCAGGGCAAAGCCCTTTTTCTTCTACCAAACTGGGTGATAGTTAGGTTCGACATTTAGCTAATGGGTGATCACTTTTGGAGGGATGGCAAGCATGTCGGTGGTGGTCCAGGCGAAGACATCTGTGTTGGCTTGTAGGAAGCTAAGCAGACGGGATCTCTCTTCCTCAGGCAGTAGGGCCCCCACCTGCACCGTGCTCAAGGGATCTTCTCCCAAGGGGAAGGATAACAAGGGCTCAATGGGTCTGCCCTTCAGCTTCGGCTCTGCTAGATTCAGCTGGTCTTTGACTGGGCTCGGATTTGCTCCTCATAGCCTCGAAACAATCTGTAAGCAGTGCTAGACGGGCTAGCGTTACCCCCCTATCTCCCCGATCCCACGAGGGGTCGGGAACTGAACGAGGAGATGCCTTGTGGAAATAGTGGCATCGAGCAGGTTGAGTCCGAGATGCCCCATAATTGCATTGTAAGGTGAAGAGACTCTCACCATGGTGAAGGTCGTCAGTATAATCCTTTATCGAGGTGGGATCCCAACAGTTATTGGGAGTGTAATCTCTTCCTGAACCCCAACTGAGTCTCCGATGAAGCCCACTAATGGTGTGAATACTGATTTTATTTGGTCAACAAACATGTTCATTTTTTTGCAAAAGTATTATAAAAAAGGAAATCTGCGGTGCTTCCACTATCTACCATGATTCTCTTTACATGATGCTTTGCTATCATCATTTCCACGATGATAGCATCATTATTAGGGTTATCCACCCAAGTTGACCCCTCTCCCCCATATGGGAGTACATCATTGCTCTCTTCTCTTCCCCTAACCCTCTTCGAGGCTCTACCTACTCCCTAGGAAATCATTCATATCGACTTCTCAGCGGACTGGTTGTCGATGGTGAGCAGACAAGGCTCTTCATTCTGGGCTATTGGGGGAACTCCTCCCTTCGTGTACTTTTCGAGCTAGCCGTGCTTGATCAAATCTTCTATCTCTCTCTTTAGGTGGCCGCATTCCTCCATATCATGGTTGTGGTCCCGGACGAAGCGACAGTAGTGAGATCGATCACATCCAGCAGATGGCCTCAGAGTACGGGGACGGTGCAGGAAGCGCTCGCCCTCAATTTTCATAAGAATCTTCGCTTTCAGGGTAAGGAGAGGAGTGGACTTCTCTTCTTTGGAGGGGTCGACTCTGGGTTTCGGCCCCGACCGTGGGGTCGGTGCCAACTTCTAGGCTTGGGGAGTGGGTGTTTCCCTAATAACCTGCCTCTTAAGGGGCCTCCTATCGAGCTCCCTCCTGGTGTGATTTGCCTCCTCCGCATGGATGTACTTATGAGCCCGGAGGAAGAGCTCTAAGTAGGTCTTCGAAGGCTTCTTGTTGAGGGAGTAGGTGAAGAGAGAGGTCCACAACCCCCTCTTCAGGGCCAGCATAGCAACTGGCTCATCGAGGTGGTAGATCTCCAGGGTGGCAGCCTTAAAACGGGACACATAGTCCTGGAGAGACTCTCGATCCTGCTGACGGATTGAGAAGAGGCTGTCAGCCTCACATGGCACCTTCCTGCATGCATCAAAGTGCACCAGGAATCTCTTCTCCAACTGGGAGAAGGAGTCCATGCTTTTTGACTCTACTCTGGAGAACCAGGCTCGAGCAGCCTTTCGCCGGGTAGCTGGGAAGGTGATACAAATGAGAGCATCAGTAGCCCCCTGGACTCTCATAAGGGCCTTGTAGCTTTCCAAGTGGTCCAGGAGGTTAGTTGTCCTATCATAGAAATTAACTTGGGGCATATAGAATTGGCTAGGGATCGGTTCCTCTTGATTCTGTGAGAGAAAGGGGGACAGGTATTGTAACTTGCAGGCTTGCTGGGGGGCCCTGAATCTCTATAAATCGACGGGAAAGTTCAGCCAATTTGCGCTCCTGCTCTTCGAGGCATCTCTCCACCTAGCGATGGAGGGCCTCATTAGTGGACCCCTTAGTAGAGGCCATCGGGGGTGAAGGAGGTGCAGAGTAAGGGAACTCTCGCTTGAGTTCTCGACCATGCTGGCACCGCTGGTAGGTGTGTGAGCTGTGGTCTGAGACCGGGGAGCGGCTCTCTCAGCCGATCGGACCATCGTGCTACCTCTTTCCGGCCACCTGGTGGTCCCCCCTTAGGTGGGAGACCACATGCAATGGCCCCTTTTGAAAGGACTGCATGCTGGTACGGGGATCAATGGTGTGAATCACCGGCATCCCTGGTTATTGCTGTGTTTCTAGGGATCAGTGTCTCTGATGGAGCTGGTGCACCACCACAGCTAGGGCAGGAACCTGCTGGCTAGTGCGATGATTTAGGGGTCTACCAGAGGCGGCGATGGTGGAGCAGGGAGCCCCCTCTCTAGGCGTTGATCGCTGTGATGGGGGCTCCCACCTTGCTGGTGGAAGCCTCGCGTGCTCTGGTTGTCACCCTGGGGCTCTAGGACTTCTGCAGGTATTCTGCTAGTAGTGGGGGGGACTCACAGTTGGACTTCCCACAATCGCTAGAGTTCTAGCACTACGTTTTCCCCTTCCTGACATGCCAATCTATTGACACCAAGATCGTCATGGCTTGTAGCTGGTGCATCGGGTTCCCACTGGGTGATGCTTTTCTTCTCCGATGCACTCCTTGGTCGGCTGCCCTACAAAATAGAGGAGACCCGGGCCGAAGATTTTAGCATGGACACTCCAATAGTTAAGTCAGTGGGATGATCTCGGAAAATAAATCCTTTGTGGTGGAGAGCTTGGGGTCTCCCCACGTAGAGGGTGTATAGTGGAAATGAGATGTAAAGGCCAAGTAGAAGTGTGATCAGAGAGCTTGGAAGGATCCACTGGGGGTCCCCTACCTGTTAGCTCTCCATCTCTTATCGATTACCCTCCCTCTCTTATGGGGATTCCTCCTTCAATTTTATATGAGAATGATGGCCCAGACCTGGTCTGGGGCTTCCCTAAGATGTCCTTTTCCCCGGTGTCCCCTGGGTGGCATAGTTTCTCGTGGGAGGAGTGGGTGTCGTGCTGCTTTGCCTCGAGCCATGGTATGATATTTCTATTCTTGGAGGGACTGTCATAGTGTTGCATGGCCTATGGCCTTAATGGAGTACTCCTCTTAGGGGAGGCTCAGGTTTCGTGTCACGAGGGTTGAAACCTGTTGACCCCATAAGTGATTTTGATGATAACCAAATATTGGAGCATATATATTTATTTCTAACAACTCTTTAAGTGTTTTACAAGTTTTTGTAGGATGGTTTAATTTGTTCAAACTTCAACTCCTACACTATTATTTCTTGTTTGAGTTGTGTTGTAATGTGTTTTTGTATAGAAGAACCCAATGAAAAAGCTAAAAAAAAATCATGTAAAAAGGGTTACTTCTATGTGTATGCACCATAAAACTATTTTGAGTTTGTATGCTTAAAAATGTAAAAAGTTAGTGAGAGTTTTTCTATGAGTTCAAGTATAAAAATCCTGAAGAAGATACTCGAGCCGACCTAGCATGATAAAGAGCCGACTCTGCCTACTGGCATGCAGTAAGGATTCTGGAATGCAACAATCTGAGCCGACTCGAAGGTAACTGAGCCGACTCCAATGAATCCGAGTCAACTAGAATCTGTCTGAGCTGACTCCTCCAGAGTCCAGTTTCTGAAGATTTTTGAGAACAGCCAGGCGAGCCGACTTGAACTAGAAAGAGCTAACTCTGCCAGATCTAATTTTGAAGATCTAAGAAAGTGAGCCGACTCAAATTGCATCGAGCTGACTCTTCCAGAGTAATGATTTTGGAACCTGAGAAGAAGAGCCGGCCAATGATCAAAAGAGCCGACTCCTTGAGTTCAAGTTTTTCGAAGAAAGAAGTCCGAGCCGACCCGAGCTATCAAGAGCTGACTCGTCTAGAGTGAAGTTCTGCGCCCTGAGATAAAGAGCTGACTCCACTGAAGATTTGGCAACTCGACCTATCGACTCGAAGGATTCGAGCTGACTCGAAGGAATCCGAGTCGACTCGAACATTATTTTTAGGTATCCAACAGCTAGCTCCAGAAATTATTTTTGAATGCCAAAAAGTGCTCCAACGTTCACAAGTCATTCACCAATGGTCTATAATGGTTAGAACTGCCTTGGAGTGATAGAAGACCTTATATTTGAAGGATTTGAACATCCAAAAAGAAAGAGTTTTCAAAAAGTTCTTCAAAGTTTAGAGAGCTTCATTGAATATCCTAACCACCAACAGTAAAAGAGCACAAGAGCATTCAAGTCAGCCTTCAAGTCTTCACCAACTCAGATCTAAAGCTTGAAGCAACTTTGGGATGAAGCCATTGAAGTAATTAAAGCTTATTGAAGTACATTCAAGTGGACTTCCATCAAGCTGCACTGGTAACTATCCGACAAATTGAGTTTGTCATTTTTGTTGCATTTATTTCAATTCAATTTTTGAATGTTGGATTATTGGTGAGCCCGATTGAAAATCAAAATAGGTTCTTAGTGAGCCTTGATAAAAACCAAGTGTTGGGTTCTTGGTGATCCTATAAAATCCAAGTTAGGTTCTTGGTGATCCTGTGAAAACCAAGTTAGGTTTCTTTGGTGAGCCTGTTAAAACCAAAGTGTAGAGATTTTGGATTGTGATCCTGTAAAACAATCCTACTGTATTCGGGTGTGAATATAGTGGAAACTCCAAGTGGTATCTTAGATAGTAGACATAGGAGCTAGGTTGCTCCGAACCACTATAAATTTTGTGTGTTTGTGTTGTGCTTCCTTGCTCTTACTTAGCTTTCGCAATTTACTACTTTGTCACAGCACCTACCACTTGAAAAAGATTTTTTAATTGCACATTACTTGCCTTAATTTTTTAAATTTCCAATTCACCTCTCTCTTGGATAGCCACCTGGACAATAACTGGTATCAGAGCAGTGTCTCTGAATACACTAGAGTAAAGATTGATGGCTCATCCAATGAGTACGTCCTTGGCAGAAGGCTAATCAACCAATAAACCTTCACTTTTCACTAGCACAAATTATACATACTAGAAAGCTAGAATGAAAATTTATGTTCAAGTAGTCGATTTTTAGTTGTGGAAGGTCATTCTAAAGGGTCCTTATATCCCCATGACTAAAATTGATGGAATGGACGTTCCAAAACCTGAAGAGGATTGGGACGAACATGACATGAAGATGGGTGAGTTAAATGCCAAAGCAATGAATCTCTTATATTGTGCTTTGGATAGTAATGAGTTTAATCGAATTTCAATTTGCTCCTCTGCAAAAGAAATTTGGGATAAACTCGAAGTGACCCATGAAGGAACTCCTTAAGTGAAGTCTTCTAAAATTAATCTTCTTGTGCATAGTTATGAATTGTTTGAGATGGAACCTAATGAAACAATCTCTGCCATGTTTTTATATTTCACTGATATTATTAATAGCTTAAAAAGTCTTGGCAGGGTATATACTAATGCATATCTAGTACAGAAGATTCTGAGATCTCTTCCAGACAAATGGGATCCGAAAGTGACCGCCATCCAGGAAGCAAAAGATTTAAATACCTTGTTGCTGGATGAACTGTTAGGATATCTCATCATGCATGAATTGATCATGCAGCACCGAGTTGAAGATGATCAAAAGAAGAAAAAATCAATTGCCTTCAAAGCTGCTATGGATTCTAGAAAGGATGAAGAATCGGAAGAAGAATGCTCCTCTACTGAAAGTGACATGGAAGACGAAGACGTTGCCATGGTCATCAGAAAATTTAGAAAGTTCTTAGGAAGAAGAAAAGGAAGGTATCTTAGAAAATTTCACAAGAACAAAGAATTCAGTAAGGAGAAGGACAAGAAAAAGGAGAAAGAAAAAGAAGTGCCTACCTGTTATGAATGCAAAAAGCTAGGGCACATCTGACCAGATTGTCCATTACTGAAAAAGGACTTTAAGAAAAGAAAAAGAAAGCTATGATAGCGACGTGGAGCAATAGTGAAGCGTCCTCATCTACTGAAGAAGAAGAGACCACAAAATCTGCAAATCTATGTCTGATGGGTCTTGAAAATGAGGTATCATCCCCTGAGCTTCAAACTGAATTTACATATGATGAATTAAATTCTGCATTTCATGATTTACTTATTGAATTCAAGAAAGCTGGGGTTAAAATTAAATCCTTGAAGAAATAAAATGATATTTTATTGAAAGACAAGGATGAGATTTCTGAAAAAAATAACATTTTGCAAAAAGAATTGAATAACTTTTCTGAAAATGTTATTGTTTTGAATAATGAGAAAAATGCTTTAAATGAGACAAACAGAATTTTAGTTGCCGAAAATATTGATTTAAAAAAGGAGGTTGAGAAGCTAAAGCCTTTAGTAGAAAAACTTTGAGTTCTAACAAGCTTGAGCTAATTTTGAAAGAACAAAAAGATTCAAGAAGTAAAGCTGGAATTGGATTTAATGCTTTAAATGCTAAACGAGTTTTAGCAACAAAATTTGTATCTTTAAAAGCTTCAGCTTCAAATGTTAAACTTGAAAAAGCTTTTCCATCAAATTCTATTTCAAATGGCTTGAAATATATTCCCAAGAATTCTATGAAAAAATCCTTCAAACCAAGTATTTCTGTTTCTGCATCTTTTAATGCTTCAAAGCATGCATCATTCAAAAATGATAAAATTGTTTGTTATACATATCATAGATTTGGACATAAATCTTATCAATGCAATTCTTTGAAAAATTCCATGATTGGTGCATTGAAATATAGAACTATTTGTGTTCCAAAGGGAACCAATTTTGTTAACCCAAAGGACCCAAGTTAGCTTAGGTACCTAAAATCACTCCTTGACTATTTTTCAGGACTGTCTTGCAGCCCACAAATTAAAGAAAAGATGGTATCTTGACAGCGACTGTTCAAGGCATATGACGGGTGATAAAGATCAGTTCATCACCCTACAAATGAAAGAAGGAGGATTTGTTACATTTGGAGATAATGGCAAGGGGAGAATAATTAGAATCGGTAAGATCAAAATAACCTCCTGTACTTTTATTGAAGATGTGCTGCTAGTAGATAAATTGAAGCATAATTTATTGAGTATTAGTCAATTGTGTGATAAAGGCTTCAAGGTTATCTTTGAATCATCTATGTATATAGTAACTAACTCTCTTGATTCTAGCAACAAATTCATTGGTCATAGGCTTGGAAACGTCTATGTGATAGATCTAAATAATCTAGCCATGACTAGTAGTTCCAGTCTAGTAGCTATGCATGCTAAGACCAAGGAGTCATGTTTATTATGGCATAGATGATTAGGTCATACTAGCATGCATACAATTGCCAAATTAATCTCCAAGAATCTAGTTAGAGGTTTGCCACATTTTAAAGTTGATCTTGATTATGTATGTGATGATTGTAAATTAGGCAAACAAACTAGGGGAGTTTTAAATCGAAAAATGTTATTTCAACAACCAGACCCCTTGAGCTACTTCACATGGACTTATTTGGACCAACTAGGACCACAAGCCTAGGAGGTATGAAATATAGCCTTGTGATTGTAGATGACTTTTCTAGATTCACATGGGTATTATTTATTGCACAAAAAGATGAAACTTTTGATGTATTTCAAAAATTTCATAAGAAAGTTTCAAATGAGAAAAATCTTTTTGTTATTTCTATAATAAGTGATCATGGATCTGAATTTCAAAATCAATTCTTTGATGAATATTGCACTGAGAACGGCATTGATCACAACTTCACTGCTCCTTGAACACCACAACAAAATGGTGTTGTAAAGAAAAAGAATAGGACTTTGGAAGAAATGGCCCGAACCATGTTGTGTGAAGGTAATCTTCCAAGGTACTTTTGGACAGAAGTGATGAACATAGCCTGTTACATTTTAAACCGAGTTTTAATTAGATCAATTTCAAAGAAAACCCCCTATGAGCTTTGGAATGAAAGAAAACCAAATATTAATTACTTTCATGTTTTTGAGTGTAAATGCTTTGTGCTTAATAATGGTAAAGATAACCTAGGAAAGGTTAATGCAAAGTCTGATGAATCTATATTCCTTGGTTATTCACTTCATAGCAAAGCATATATAGTGTTTAATAAGAGGACTCTTACTGTAGAAGAGTCAATTCATGTTGGATCAAATAACAACTCGAGGATTTTGGCATTAAATTAACTAAAACACCTATAAGATATGGCAATACTAGTGCAATTAATTTAACTAAGAATCCTGTATAACATTCAAGAAGCAAACACATTGAAATAAGACATCACTTCATAAGAGATAATGTGCAAAAGTCTAATATGATGCTTGAATTTGTATGTACTGATAATCAATTAGCTAATATTTTCATTAAACCCTTGAATGAAGAAAGATTTTGTATGATTAGGAGAGAGTTAGGTATCATAGATCCCTTTGCGTAGGACTCCTTCAAATCTTGTTCTTATGCTTTAAGCCATCTCTTTTAAGTCTTAAACTCCTTTCTAAAAACCCTTTGGATTTTTTGAAAATTTTATTGAATTTTTATTGATTTCTTGGCCAAGTGTTGACACTTGATTTTTGGCCAAGTGTCGACTCACACCAAGTGTCGACACTCGACCAAAATTTAAGTGTCGACTCATGGGCGGAAATTCTATTTTTCTAGGGCATCACCTGTTTAATCCAAGCCACTTGTCCTTTATTTCTTCCCTACCCTAGTGGTCCCCAAAATCTTCGTTGTCCTTGGAATAGTGATTTTCCTCAAGTGTCTCTCGAAATTTTGGTAATTTCTTTTCTTTTTCCTCTTTTAGACCGATTCTTCACTATTTTATCTGTCTTTTATTTGATTTTGTTCGATTCCTCATGGTTTTCATAATATTTCTCACTATTTCGGTCGAACCCCTCTTCCTGATCTCTTCGATCCATTTTTCTTTTGTTTTCTTATGGATTGGCCAAGATATTGCATTGCTTCTTCCACAATTCTCCTTTGTTTCCATTCCTTTGACCGATTCTTGCTTGCTCTCTTTTTTTTATTCTTCCCGTCAGTCGTTTTTCTTCTTTTGGTCTTTCTTCTCTTCTTTTCGACCACTCCCAGTTCACCCTTTCCTCTTTCTATCCTTTCCCTCTATTTGGTGATCATGGGACCCCGCAAGCCAGTAGTCTTTAAGAAAAGATTGAGTCAGGGTTCTACTGAAAGAAAAACCAAGGCTCGAAGTGATAGAGAATAGTAGTCTGAGCATGAGAGAGTGGCACCTCCTCATTCCCCCATAGCAGACAAAGTATTAGGGAAGATTATTGCTGCTGGTCGATGAGTTGACTTAGCATTCTTCGATCGTGAGGGTTTTCAGCTTAGGCAAATTCTCGAGGCAGCCAGCTTGACCTCCTTCTGTATCATGAAGGAGAAATATTATCCTCACCTCATTAGAGAGTTCTATAGGAGTCTGGCCTGCGGTAGTTTGATATGGAGTGCTATAGTTTGAGACATTGAGATTCCTATTTTTAAGAAGATTTTGAGCAGAGTCTAGGGTATTCCTTATCATGGGATTGTTGCCACTAGTGTTGGAGATAGAGAGGAGGCATTTTGACTTGTTTTGGAGCGAGACGATGTTAGTGGTGTGATTACAGTCATCGCTAATAAGTTATCTGTTGAGATGCGGCTCCTTCACCACTTCATAGCGAGGATTCTTTTACCGAAGACTGGTCGCTTTGATTTTATTACTGAGCGAGAGTTGATGTTGATGGTTTGCCTCACCTAGAGGATAGCCATCAACCTCTCAGCCCTGATGATGAGCTAGATAAGAGAGGCTGCGACCCAGCATCGACTGTGTCTTCCATACGGGAAGGGACTGACTCATCTATTTAGAGCTTATCATGTTCCTTTGGAGGAGGAGGCCTCCAAAGATATTCTGCACATGATGTGTATGACGAGCGATCCCTACTTCGTATGGGATATAGGAGGGTGGCTAGCAGGTGGATTCGTAGAGAGTCTGGTTAGGAGCCAGATGAGGAGGATGAGCTGCAAGCTGTAGAGGCAGGACCATCTAAGCCTACAAGGCACTTGACACCTCCTAGACTTGCACCTGTTGCAGCTTCTGGATCTAAGCCTGTCACAACAGCACCAGTTTCTTCACCTGCTGCCACTCCTCATACATCTACTGAGTTATCCTTTGAGGAGCATGTCAAACTTGAGTTTGCTGAGGTCAGGAGCGAGATGATTGGACTAGGAGTCAGGATTACTCAGCTCTGGATTGAGATTGAGGGACCGAGAGCTCATACTGATAGTTAGCTCTCATGGATCAGATAGACTATAGAGGCGAGCTTTATCGAGATTCGAGATATCTTGAGATCTCTCTTTCCTCTGATTACACCATTAGATCCACCACCTCCTCCACCAGCTGATGATGATGATGATCACCTAGGTAGACATGATGACACTCATGATGATGGTGATGATGGCGGTGGAATGGTAGTGGTGAGGTTGGTGGAGGCACTGATGTCCTTGGTGATGACAGCGACGACAGTGACGATAGAGCAAGAGATTATGAGATTGTCAGCCAGGAGATTCAGACTCCTAATGCTACCACTGATACTCTTAAAGATGCTCAGCTTGCTACTACACCTATCTTTCTGACTCCAGCAGAGACTCTACCTCCTCCCTCTACTAGATCTTTCAAGGTTGTATCCCGTTTGGTCCTTCCACTAGGACTAGGAGCCATAGTACCCTTAAGACCCCTACATCCCTTACTTCTAGGACTAGGATTAGTGCTCCTATTTACTTTGAGCTTCCATCTGATGAGGAGTAGCCTCATAGATGCTTATCATAATGTTTGTGTTATCTACTATGTATTAGCTTATTACTCATGTATCAGTTTATACTATGCAAGCAATGTTGTACTGAAAGTCACTTGAATATATGAAAGCTTGCTTTTATCTCATGATTACTCTTCTTTTTGTCCATTGGCTCTGATTCCAACTGATATTTATTAATATATTATCGGATTATGACCCCTAACCTACCTTGTATGCATTAATTCAGGGAGAGTTTACTCTTTTTAATGTTTAATGTTGACAAAAAGGGGGAGTAACATAAATATAAGCATTTTAAGCATTTTCTATAAATTCTGAAATATTTCAAAATTTATCTAACATAGGGGGAGAGAAAATAATCTTTTCAACCTTATTTGGCACTTCTCCTCCATGAAACTGTGTTGTATAAACCTTGATATGCTGAATTTAAAGTGTATGCTCACTTGAATAATTATAATTGAATTTAAATGCTTATATACTCAAGATTTTATCATCATCAAAAAGGAGATTGTTGGCTTTAGCCCTTGATTTTGATGAACTAACAAAATGTTAAGTACATATTTTATACTAATGTTGCAATTGTAGTTATGAGTTTCAAGATACAAGCACCTCAAATTCTCTATATGAAAGTTTCAAGATACTCATTGGAAGCTAAGCAATTTTAAATGTTCGAGAAGTCTTCTCATCTAAAAAATGCTTCAAAATAGATCAAAGGGAGCTTTACAAAAGGGACATTGAAGAACTTTTCAGTTTTGAAGGTTGGCACAAGTTTTTGACAAGTTGTAGAGTCAAGTGTCGACTCATGGCACACTAAGTGTCGACACTTCAAAAATTGGCACGTAGAAAATCCCTTTGGCATGCCAAATGTCAACTCACAGGAATCAAGTATCGACTCACAGGAATCAAGTATCGACTCATAGAAGTCAGGTGTCGACTCACAGAAATGAAGTGTCGACTCATGTCCTGAGAAAATTGAAGATACGGAACTATGCCTTTGGAGATTTTTTTATCAAGTGTCGACTCAGGAAATGCAAGTGTCGACTTAGGAGATTTAAGTGTCAACTCATAGCCTGAGAATTAAAAAATGATAGACCCTGGTTTTTAAATGTTTATACCTTGAGTCGACTCATGCTAACCCAAGTGTCAACTCATGAAGACTCAAGTATCAACTCATATAAGTCAAGTGTCGACTCACGGGTTCTAATAGCTATAATAGCTATATTTTTCGAGAGACAGATTTGATCCCTACAAGCTTCCAATGGCTAGTTTTGCTCCACCAACAATCTCAAACCATTTTTTGGATGTTTTTGAAGTATTTAAGCTTCATCAAACTCATTCATGAAGCACTGAACACAAAAGAACTTTACTTCCAAAGTCAAAAAGAGAGCAAAAGAGAAGATTCCACTAAAAAAGCTTACAAGCCTTCATTTTAGCATTCAAAAGTATCTTTGAAGTGATTCTAAAGAGATGTCAAGTCAAGCAATCACCAAGATCCTTAAAGCTTCTACTTTCTACTCTATAAGAGAGTTTGATTGTATTTTTATTCTTGTATCTTTAACTTTATTATTTGTGACTAGTTTCAAGGGTGTTTGAAATTAGGTGAAAGGCCCTTCCAAGCCCGGAATTGGAATCCAAGCCTAGGTTGGCTTAAGTAAAGGTTGTTGGTGAGCCTAAGTGAGAAAACCAATTTTAGGTTTGATTTGTGAGCCCGTTAAAATAAGTTGGCTGTAATCTAGGTTGATTATAGTGAAATTTCTAAGGGAAAGCTTGGGGAGTGGATGTAGGTGTTGGGCTTGCACCGAACCACTATAAACTTTTGTGTTTGTGTGTGAAAACTCTTTACTATTTTGCATTTACTGCTTGTACTCTTAGCATTGTATCTCACTCACTTGTTGTGCACTTGCATTGCTTCATAAACACATTAAGTTCAGCACATATCTGTTTTAATTTTTTAAAGAAATCCAATTCACCCCCCTCTTGGATTGCTACGCTGGGCAACATGGCCCCTACATTCTTGAGGCCAAATGGCATCTTCCTATTGTAGTATGTGCCTCTGTCGGTCAAAAATGCTATATGCTCCTCGTCCTCCAAGTGCATGCGGTTTGGTTGTATCCGGAGAACGCATCCATTAAACTAAGAAGCTTGTGGCCCTAGGTCATGATAGAACCGCGGGGTTGTCGTTAAGACACCGTGACTATCAGTTTAAAATATGACTTCTTAAAATATTTAAAAATACGTAGCAAGAGGAGTCGGGTCGAATCCACAGAGAAGGCGGTGTTTAGGATTTGAAATTTTTGATCTTGTAAAAAAAAGTTTTTGAAGTCGAAAAATATAAAAATTAAAATTGCAGGAAAACTTGGCACTAGGATCTATTATTTAGATCCTAGCATCTATTTGCAGACAAGATGAAAGACAGGAATTAAAAAGAGATATTGCATTGATTAAAATTTAAGGTCTAAGTACAATGCATTAAAAACTAAATTAACAAAACAAATAACAAAGACAAGAACAGATCAGTGCAGCCTCAGGTCTAAGTACAATGCATTAAAAACTAAATTAACAAAACAAATAACAAAGACAAGAACAGATCAGCGCAGCCTCGTCGGGAAGATAGCTCCTTCCTTCGTACTCCGTGGAGCGAACTGGGCTTCCTCTGCGTCTTCTTCTTTGGATCTTGATCTCAGAGAGGGAGAAGGCTGGAAGATGGTGTAGGGACACGCTCTCCTTTGAGAAACCTCACTCCCAAAAGCCAACCCGCAACCCAAGCAATGCCCTCTACCCTGTACCTTGCCCTTTCTCCAGGATACCTCTGCCTTGTGCTATGGGGTTCATTTTATAATTGACCGGAGAGGAGAGCTCGTTGCATATTAGCGATGTGGGACAAAAGAAACACCGCGGCCGCCGTTGCTGCTCCGTAGATCACATCGCTCGTGGACTGCACCGTGGAGCTCGTGGGTTGCACGCAACGCCCGTGGAGAAGCTCGACCGTGCCTGTGGACTGCGTGGCGACGCCCGTGGAAAAGCTCGGCCATGCCCGTGGAGAAGCTCGCCCTGCCCGTGGAGTGCTCGTGAAGCCAGCTCGTGGAACCACCGTGGACTGCTCGCCCATGAAGAATGTGAGAAGCGCCCGCAACGTGGACTTGCTCGTGGACTGCGCTCCGGCAACCTGTGAAGAAGCTCGTGAAGATGTGGACCGCTCCTCTTGTTTGCCGCCAAAAACCGCCACCACCACCCGTCAAACCACCACCGGAGCTTCTCCTCCGGCCAGGGACACTGCCGGCGTGCTTCCTTGCGAGTTTCGGTGCCTCTGGAGGGCTGTGGTCCACGCCCTGTTCCGTGGACCGGCAGCAATGGCTGCCGGTGAACCATCCTGCGAAACATAAACCCAGCAGCCGGTCCATGATGGACCGGCTGCTCCAAAAAGCGTGCAGCATCAAAATATGTGCAAAATGCTAAAGAAATTCATAACTTCTTCATTTCGAATCTGATTTAAGTACCGTTTGCGTCATTGGATTCCATAAATCAAGATCTACCTATTAGCGGGTTTCAAACTTATTAATTTTACCGATTCCATGATCATTATTAAATATTTTATTAATCATTTAAATGGGTGTGTGGTGCTTTAACTTGAAATCTATTTTTTTATGAACGTACTCTAATTTCACATTTTTCAAAGATATTTTTAAAATAATTAGTTTTGCAAGAAAGTCCAAATTAATTATGAAATTAGGTTATTAAAAGAATGTTAGCACCATTAATTAACTAAAATACTTAAAATAAATGTGTAAATCCATGATTTATCACACCCCCCAACTTACTTATTGCTAGTCCCTTAGCAATGCACAAAGTATAACTATGTGTCGCAAAGATCATCCTTTACAAAAATAGACCCAGGTTTGAAAGTAAAAGGATATAGCAAGTATCACTAAGTATTGAGTTTCAGAAATAAATTTTGCAGTTAGCATAATTAGAAACTTTCTTAGAGTTCATCTAAAGATCTACAGCACTTGTATTTGTGATGACTAACTTAATATTTTGGTACTAGTTTGCAAGAACAAATGTATCTTTGATCTACAGCACTTGTATTCGGCTGCCCTACAAAATAGAGGAGACCCGGGCCGGAGATTTTAGCATGGACACTCCAATAGTTAAGTCAGTGGGATGATCTCGGAAAATAAATCCTTTGTGGTGGAGAGCTTGGGGTCTCCCCACGTAGAGGGTGTATAGTGGAAATGAGATGTAAAGGCCAAGTAGAAGTGTGATCAGAGAGCTTGGAAGGATCCACTGGGGGTCCCCTACCTGTTAGCTCTCCATCTCTTATCGATTACCCTCCCTCTCTTATGGGGATTCCTCCTTCAATTTTATATGAGAATGATGGCCCAGACCTGGTCTGGGGCTTCCCTAAGATGTCCTTTTCCCCGGTGTCCCCTGGGTGGCATAGTTTCTCGTGGGAGGAGTGGGTGTCGTGCTGCTTTGCCTCGAGCCATGGTATGATATTTCTATTCTTGGAGGGATTGTCATAGTGTTGCATGGCCTATGGCCTTAATGGAGTACTCCTCTTAGGGGAGGCTCAGGTTTCGTGTCACGAGGGTTGAAACCTGTTGACCCCATAAGTGATTTTGATGATAACCAAATATTGGAGCATATATATTTATTTCTAACAACTCTTTAAGTGTTTTACAAGTTTTTGTAGGATGGTTTAATTTGTTCAAACTTCAACTCCTACACTATTATTTCTTGTTTGAGTTGTGTTGTAATGTGTTTTTGTATAGAAGAACCCAATGAAAAAGCTAAAAAAAAATCATGTAAAAAGGGTTACTTCTATGTGTATGCACCATAAAACTATTTTGAGTTTGTATGCTTAAAAATGTAAAAAGTTAGTGAGAGTTTTTCTATGAGTTCAAGTATAAAAATCCTGAAGAAGATACTCGAGCCGACCTAGCATGATAAAGAGCCGACTCTGCCTACTGGCATGCAGTAAGGATTCTGGAATGCAACAATCTGAGCCGACTCGAAGGTAACTGAGCCGACTCCAATGAATCCGAGTCAACTAGAATCTGTTTGAGCTGACTCCTCCAGAGTCCAGTTTCTGAAGATTTTTGAGAACAGCCAGGCGAGCCGACTTGAACTAGAAAGAGCTAACTCTGCCAGATCTAATTTTGAAGATCTAAGAAAGTGAGCCGACTCAAATTGCATCGAGCTGACTCTTCCAGAGTAATGATTTTGGAACCTGAGAAGAAGAGCCGGCCAATGATCAAAAGAGCCGACTCCTTGAGTTCAAGTTTTTCGAAGAAAGAAGTCCGAGCCGACCCGAGCTATCAAGAGCTGACTCGTCTAGAGTGAAGTTCTGCACCCTGAGATAAAGAGCTGACTCCACTGAAGATTTGGCAACTCGACCTATCGACTCGAAGGATTCGAGCTGACTCGAAGGAATCCGAGTCGACTCGAACATTATTTTTAGGTATCCAACAGCTAGCTCCAGAAATTATTTTTGAATGCCAAAAAGTGCTCCAACGTTCACAAGTCATTCACCAATGGTCTATAATGGTTAGAACTGCCTTGGAGTGATAGAAGACCTTATATTTGAAGGATTTGAACATCCAAAAAGAAAGAGTTTTCAAAAAGTTCTTCAAAGTTTAGAGAGCTTCATTGAATATCCTAACCACCAACAGTAAAAGAGCACAAGAGCATTCAAGTCAGCCTTCAAGTCTTCACCAACTCAGATCTAAAGCTTGAAGCAACTTTGGGATGAAGCCATTGAAGTAATTAAAGCTTATTGAAGTACATTCAAGTGGACTTCCATCAAGCTGCACTGGTAACTATCCGACAAATTGAGTTTGTCATTTTTGTTGCATTTATTTCAATTCAATTTTTGAATGTTGGATTATTGGTGAGCCCGATTGAAAATCAAAATAGGTTCTTAGTGAGCCTTGATAAAAACCAAGTGTTGGGTTCTTGGTGATCCTATAAAATCCAAGTTAGGTTCTTGGTGATCCTGTGAAAACCAAGTTAGGTTTCTTTGGTGAGCCTGTTAAAACCAAAGTGTAGAGATTTTGGATTGTGATCCTGTAAAACAATCCTACTGTATTCGGGTGTGAATATAGTGGAAACTCCAAGTGGTATCTTAGATAGTAGACATAGGAGCTAGGTTGCTCCGAACCACTATAAATTTTGTGTGTTTGTGTTGTGCTTCCTTGCTCTTACTTAGCTTTCGCAATTTACTACTTTGTCACAGCACCTACCACTTGAAAAAGATTTTTTAATTGCACATTACTTGCCTTAATTTTTTAAATTTCCAATTCACCTCTCTCTTGGATAGCCACCTGGACAATAACTGGTATCAGAGCAGTGTCTCTGAATACACTAGAGTAAAGATTGATGGCTCATCCAATGAGTACGTCCTTGGCAGAAGGCTAATCAACCAATAAACCTTCACTTTTCACTAGCACAAATTATACATACTAGAAAGCTAGAATGAAAATTTATGTTCAAGTAGTCGATTTTTAGTTGTGGAAGGTCATTCTAAAGGGTCCTTATATCCCCATGACTAAAATTGATGGAATGGACGTTCCAAAACCTGAAGAGGATTGGGACGAACATGACATGAAGATGGGTGAGTTAAATGCCAAAGCAATGAATCTCTTATATTGTGCTTTGGATAGTAATGAGTTTAATCGAATTTCAATTTGCTCCTCTGCAAAAGAAATTTGGGATAAACTCGAAGTGACCCATGAAGGAACTCCTTAAGTGAAGTCTTCTAAAATTAATCTTCTTGTGCATAGTTATGAATTGTTTGAGATGGAACCTAATGAAACAATCTCTGCCATGTTTTTATATTTCACTGATATTATTAATAGCTTAAAAAGTCTTGGCAGGGTATATACTAATGCATATCTAGTACAGAAGATTCTGAGATCTCTTCCAGACAAATGGGATCCGAAAGTGACCGCCATCCAGGAAGCAAAAGATTTAAATACCTTGTTGCTGGATGAACTGTTAGGATATCTCATCATGCATGAATTGATCATGCAGCACCGAGTTGAAGATGATCAAAAGAAGAAAAAATCAATTGCCTTCAAAGCTGCTATGGATTCTAGAAAGGATGAAGAATCGGAAGAAGAATGCTCCTCTACTGAAAGTGACATGGAAGACGAAGACGTTGCCATGGTCATCAGAAAATTTAGAAAGTTCTTAGGAAGAAGAAAAGGAAGGTATCTTAGAAAATTTCACAAGAACAAAGAATTCAGTAAGGAGAAGGACAAGAAAAAGGAGAAAGAAAAAGAAGTGCCTACCTGTTATGAATGCAAAAAGCTAGGGCACATCTGACCAGATTGTCCATTACTGAAAAAGGACTTTAAGAAAAGAAAAAGAAAGCTATGATAGCGACGTGGAGCAATAGTGAAGCGTCCTCATCTACTGAAGAAGAAGAGACCACAAAATCTGCAAATCTATGTCTGATGGGTCTTGAAAATGAGGTATCATCCCCTGAGCTTCAAACTGAATTTACATATGATGAATTAAATTCTGCATTTCATGATTTACTTATTGAATTCAAGAAAGCTGGGGTTAAAATTAAATCCTTGAAGAAATAAAATGATATTTTATTGAAAGACAAGGATGAGATTTCTGAAAAAAATAACATTTTGCAAAAAGAATTGAATAACTTTTCTGAAAATGTTATTGTTTTGAATAATGAGAAAAATGCTTTAAATGAGACAAACAGAATTTTAGTTGCCGAAAATATTGATTTAAAAAAGGAGGTTGAGAAGCTAAAGCCTTTAGTAGAAAAACTTTGAGTTCTAACAAGCTTGAGCTAATTTTGAAAGAACAAAAAGATTCAAGAAGTAAAGCTGGAATTGGATTTAATGCTTTAAATGCTAAACGAGTTTTAGCAACAAAATTTGTATCTTTAAAAGCTTCAGCTTCAAATGTTAAACTTGAAAAAGCTTTTCCATCAAATTCTATTTCAAATGGCTTGAAATATATTCCCAAGAATTCTATGAAAAAATCCTTCAAACCAAGTATTTCTGTTTCTGCATCTTTTAATGCTTCAAAGCATGCATCATTCAAAAATGATAAAATTGTTTGTTATACATATCATAGATTTGGACATAAATCTTATCAATGCAATTCTTTGAAAAATTCCATGATTGGTGCATTGAAATATAGAACTATTTGGGTTCCAAAGGGAACCAATTTTGTTAACCCAAAGGACCCAAGTTAGCTTAGGTACCTAAAATCACTCCTTGACTATTTTTCAGGACTGTCTTGCAGCCCACAAATTAAAGAAAAGATGGTATCTTGACAGCGACTGTTCAAGGCATATGACGGGTGATAAAGATCAGTTCATCACCCTACAAATGAAAGAAGGAGGATTTGTTACATTTGGAGATAATGGCAAGGGGAGAATAATTAGAATCGGTAAGATCAAAATAACCTCCTGTACTTTTATTGAAGATGTGCTGCTAGTAGATAAATTGAAGCATAATTTATTGAGTATTAGTCAATTATGTGATAAAGGCTTCAAGGTTATCTTTGAATCATCTATGTATATAGTAACTAACTCTCTTGATTCTAGCAACAAATTCATTGGTCATAGGCTTGGAAACGTCTATGTGATAGATCTAAATAATCTAGCCATGACTAGTAGTTCCAGTCTAGTAGCTATGCATGCTAAGACCAAGGAGTCATGTTTATTATGGCATAGATGATTAGGTCATACTAGCATGCATACAATTGCCAAATTAATCTCCAAGAATCTAGTTAGAGGTTTGCCACATTTTAAAGTTGATCTTGATTATGTATGTGATGATTGTAAATTAGGCAAACAAACTAGGGGAGTTTTAAATCGAAAAATGTTATTTCAACAACCAGACCCCTTGAGCTACTTCACATGGACTTATTTGGACCAACTAGGACCACAAGCCTAGGAGGTATGAAATATAGCCTTGTGATTGTAGATGACTTTTCTAGATTCACATGGGTATTATTTATTGCACAAAAAGATGAAACTTTTGATGTATTTCAAAAATTTCATAAGAAAGTTTCAAATGAGAAAAATCTTTTTGTTATTTCTATAATAAGTGATCATGGATCTGAATTTCAAAATCAATTCTTTGATGAATATTGCACTGAGAACGGCATTGATCACAACTTCACTGCTCCTTGAACACCACAACAAAATGGTGTTGTAAAGAAAAAGAATAGGACTTTGGAAGAAATGGCCCGAACCATGTTGTGTGAAGGTAATCTTCCAAGGTACTTTTGGACAGAAGTGATGAACATAGCCTGTTACATTTTAAACCGAGTTTTAATTAGATCAATTTCAAAGAAAACCCCCTATGAGCTTTGGAATGAAAGAAAACCAAATATTAATTACTTTCATGTTTTTGAGTGTAAATGCTTTGTGCTTAATAATGGTAAAGATAACCTAGGAAAGGTTAATGCAAAGTCTGATGAATCTATATTCCTTGGTTATTCACTTCATAGCAAAGCATATATAGTGTTTAATAAGAGGACTCTTACTGTAGAAGAGTCAATTCATGTTGGATCAAATAACAACTCGAGGATTTTGGCATTAAATTAACTAAAACACCTATAAGATATGGCAATACTAGTGCAATTAATTTAACTAAGAATCCTGTATAACATTCAAGAAGCAAACACATTGAAATAAGACATCACTTCATAAGAGATAATGTGCAAAAGTCTAATATGATGCTTGAATTTGTATGTACTGATAATCAATTAGCTAATATTTTCATTAAACCCTTGAATGAAGAAAGATTTTGTATGATTAGGAGAGAGTTAGGTATCATAGATCCCTTTGCGTAGGACTCCTTCAAATCTTGTTCTTATGCTTTAAGCCATCTCTTTTAAGTCTTAAACTCCTTTCTAAAAACCCTTTGGAAAATTTTATTGAATTTTTATTGATTTCTTGGCCAAGTGTTGACACTTGATTTTTGGCCAAGTGTCGACTCACGCCAAGTGTCGACACTCGACCAAAATTTAAGTGTCGACTCATGGGCGGAAATTCTATTTTTCTAGGGCATCACCTGTTTAATCCAAGCCACTTGTCCTTTATTTCTTCCCTACCCTAGTGGTCCCCAAAATCTTCGTTGTCCTTGGAATAGTGATTTTCCTCAAGTGTCTCTCGAAATTTTGGTAATTTCTTTTCTTTTTCCTCTTTTAGACCGATTCTTCACTATTTTATCTGTCTTTTATTTGATTTTGTTCGATTCCTCATGGTTTTCATAATATTTCTCACTATTTCGGTCGAACCCCTCTTCCTGATCTCTTCGATCCATTTTTCTTTTGTTTTCTTATGGATTGGCCAAGATATTGCATTGCTTCTTCCACAATTCTCCTTTGTTTCCATTCCTTTGACCGATTCTTGCTTGCTCTCTTTTTTTTATTCTTCCCGTCAGTCGTTTTTCTTCTTTTGGTCTTTCTTCTCTTCTTTTCGACCACTCCCAGTTCACCCTTTCCTCTTTCTATCCTTTCCCTCTATTTGGTGATCATGGGACCCCGCAAGCCAGTAGTCTTTAAGAAAAGATTGAGTCAGGGTTCTACTGAAAGAAAAACCAAGGCTCGAAGTGATAGAGAATAGTAGTCTGAGCATGAGAGAGTGGCACCTCCTCATTCCCCCATAGCAGACAAAGTATTAGGGAAGATTATTGCTGCTGGTCGATGAGTTGACTTAGCATTCTTCGATCGTGAGGGTTTTCAGCTTAGGCAAATTCTCGAGGCAGCCAGCTTGACCTCCTTCTGTATCATGAAGGAGAAATATTATCCTCACCTCATTAGAGAGTTCTATAGGAGTCTGGCCTGCGGTAGTTTGATATGGAGTGCTATAGTTTGAGACATTGAGATTCCTATTTTTAAGAAGATTTTGAGCAGAGTCTAGGGTATTCCTTATCATGGGATTGTTGCCACTAGTGTTGGAGATAGAGAGGAGGCATTTTGACTTGTTTTGGAGCGAGACGATGTTAGTGGTGTGATTACAGTCATCGCTAATAAGTTATCTGTTGAGATGCGGCTCCTTCACCACTTCATAGCGAGGATTCTTTTACCGAAGACTGGTCGCTTTGATTTTATTACTGAGCGAGAGTTGATGTTGATGGTTTGCCTCACCTAGAGGATAGCCATCAACCTCTCAGCCCTGATGATGAGCTAGATAAGAGAGGCTGCGACCCAGCATCGACTATGTCTTCCATACGGGAAGGGACTGACTCATCTATTTAGAGCTTATCATGTTCCTTTGGAGGAGGAGGCCTCCAAAGATATTCTGCACATGATGTGTATGACGAGCGATCCCTACTTCGTATGGGATATAGGAGGGTGGCTAGCAGGTGGATTCGTAGAGAGTTTGGTTAGGAGCCAGATGAGGAGGATGAGCTGCAAGCTGTAGAGGCAGGACCATCTAAGCCTACAAGGCACTTGACACCTCCTAGACTTGCACCTGTTGCAGCTTCTGGATCTAAGCCTGTCACAACAGCACCAGTTTCTTCACCTGCTGCCACTCCTCATACATCTACTGAGTTATCCTTTGAGGAGCATGTCAAACTTGAGTTTGCTGAGGTCAGGAGCGAGATGATTGGACTAGGAGTCAGGATTACTTAGCTCTGGATTGAGATTGAGGGACCGAGAGCTCATACTGATAGTTAGCTCTCATGGATCAGATAGACTATAGAGGCGAGCTTTATCGAGATTCGAGATATCTTGAGATCTCTCTTTCCTCTGATTACACCATTAGATCCACCACCTCCTCCACCAGCTGATGATGATGATGATCACCTAGGTAGACATGATGACACTTATGATGATGGTGATGATGGCGGTGGAATGGTAGTGGTGAGGTTGGTGGAGGCACTGATGTCCTTGGTGATGACAGCGACGACAGTGACGATAGAGCAAGAGATTATGAGATTGTCAGCCAGGAGATTCAGACTCCTAATGCTACCACTGATACTCTTAAAGATGCTCAGCTTGCTACTACACCTATCTTTCTGACTCCAGCAGAGACTCTACCTCCTCCCTCTACTAGATCTTTCAAGGTTGTATCCCGTTTGGTCCTTCCACTAGGACTAGGAGCCATAGTACCCTTAAGACCCCTACATCCCTTACTTCTAGGACTAGGATTAGTGCTCCTATTTACTTTGAGCTTCCATCTGATGAGGAGTAGCCTCATAGATGCTTATCATAATGTTTGTGTTATCTACTATGTATTAGCTTATTACTCATGTATCAGTTTATACTATGCAAGCAATGTTGTACTGAAAGTCACTTGAATATATGAAAGCTTGCTTTTATCTCATGATTACTCTTCTTTTTGTCCATTGGCTCTGATTCCAACTGATATTTATTAATATATTATCGGATTATGACCCCTAACCTACCTTGTATGCATTAATTCAGGGAGAGTTTACTCTTTTTAATGTTTAATGTTGACAAAAAGGGGGAGTAACATAAATATAAGCATTTTAAGCATTTTCTATAAATTCTGAAATATTTCAAAATTTATCTAACATAGGGGGAGAGAAAATAATCTTTTCAACCTTATTTGGCACTTCTCCTCCATGAAACTGTGTTGTATAAACCTTGATATGCTGAATTTAAAGTGTATGCTCACTTGAATAATTATAATTGAATTTAAATGCTTATATACTCAAGATTTTATCATCATCAAAAAGGAGATTGTTGGCTTTAGCCCTTGATTTTGATGAACTAACAAAATGTTAAGTACATATTTTATACTAATGTTGCAATTGTAGTTATGAGTTTCAAGATACAAGCACCTCAAATTCTCTATATGAAAGTTTCAAGATACTCATTGGAAGCTAAGCAATTTTAAATGTTCGAGAAGTCTTCTCATCTAAAAAATGCTTCAAAATAGATCAAAGGGAGCTTTACAAAAGGGACATTGAAGTTTCATTGAAGAACTTTTCAGTTTTGAAGGTTGGCACAAGTTTTTGACAAGTTGTAGAGTCAAGTGTCGACTCATGGCACACTAAGTGTTGACACTTCAAAAATTGGCACGTAGAAAATCCCTTTGGCATGCCAAATGTCAACTCACAGGAATCAAGTATCGACTCACAGGAATCAAGTATCGACTCATAGAAGTCAGGTGTCGACTCACAGAAATGAAGTGTCGACTCATGTCCTGAGAAAATTGAAGATACGGAACTATGCCTTTGGAGATTTTTTTATCAAGTGTCGACTCAGGAAATGCAAGTGTCGACTTAGGAGATTTAAGTGTCAACTCATAGCCTGAGAATTAAAAAATGATAGACCCTGGTTTTTAAATGTTTATACCTTGAGTCGACTCATGCTAACCCAAGTGTCAACTCATGAAGACTCAAGTATCAACTCATATAAGTCAAGTGTCGACTCACGGGTTCTAATAGCTATAATAGCTATATTTTTCGAGAGACAGATTTGATCCCTACAAGCTTCCAATGGCTAGTTTTGCTCCACCAACAATCTCAAACCATTTTTTGGATGTTTTTGAAGTATTTAAGCTTCATCAAACTCATTCATGAAGCACTGAACACAAAAGAACTTTACTTCCAAAGTCAAAAAGAGAGCAAAAGAGAAGATTCCACTAAAAAAGCTTACAAGCCTTCATTTTAGCATTCAAAAGTATCTTTGAAGTGATTCTAAAGAGATGTCAAGTCAAGCAATCACCAAGATCCTTAAAGCTTCTACTTTCTACTCTATAAGAGAGTTTGATTGTATTTTTATTCTTGTATCTTTAACTTTATTATTTGTGACTAGTTTCAAGGGTGTTTGAAATTAGGTGAAAGGCCCTTCCAAGCCCGGAATTGGAATCCAAGCCTAGGTTGGCTTAAGTAAAGGTTGTTGGTGAGCCTAAGTGAGAAAACCAATTTTAGGTTTGATTTGTGAGCCCGTTAAAATAAGTTGGCTGTAATCTAGGTTGATTATAGTGAAATTTCTAAGGGAAAGCTTGGGGAGTGGATGTAGGTGTTGGGCTTGCACCGAACCACTATAAACTTTTGTGTTTGTGTGTGAAAACTCTTTACTATTTTGCATTTACTGCTTGTACTCTTAGCATTGTATCTCACTCACTTGTTGTGCACTTGCATTGCTTCATAAACACATTAAGTTCAGCACATATCTGTTTTAATTTTTTAAAGAAATCCAATTCACCCCCCTCTTGGATTGCTACGCTGGGCAACATGGCCCCTACATTCTTGAGGCCAAATGGCATCTTCCTATTGTAGTATGTGCCTCTGTCGGTCACAAATGCTATATGCTCCTCGTCCTCCAAGTGCATGCGGTTTGGTTGTATCCGGAGAACGCATCCATTAAACTAAGAAGCTTGTGGCCCTAGGTCATGATAGAACCGCGGGGTTGTCGTTAAGACACCGTGACTATCAGTTTAAAATATGACTTCTTAAAATATTTAAAAATACGTAGCAAGAGGAGTCGGGTCGAATCCACAGAGAAGGCGGTGTTTAGGATTTGAAATTTTTGATCTTGTAAAAAAAAGTTTTTGAAGTCGAAAAATAAAAATTAAAATTGCAGGAAAACTTGGCACTAGGATCTATTATTTAGATCCTAGCATCTATTTGCAGACAAGACGAAAGACAGGAATTAAAAAGAGATATTGCATTGATTAAAATTTAAGGTCTAAGTACAATGCATTAAAAACTAAATTAACAAAACAAATAACAAAGACAAGAACAGATCAGTGCAGCCTCAGGTCTAAGTACAATGCATTAAAAACTAAATTAACAAAACAAATAACAAAGACAAGAACAGATCAGCGCAGCCTCGTCGGGAAGATAGCTCCTTCCTTCGTACTCCGTGGAGCGAACTGGGCTTCCTCTGCGTCTTCTTCTTTGGATCTTGATCTCAGAGAGGGAGAAGGCTGGAAGATGGTGTAGGGACACGCTCTCCTTTGAGAAACCTCACTCCCAAAAGCCAACCCGCAACCCAAGCAATGCCCTCTACCCTGTACCTTGCCCTTTCTCCAGGATACCTCTGCCTTGTGCTATGGGGTTCATTTTATAATTGACCGGAGAGGAGAGCTCGTTGCATATTAGCGATGTGGGACAAAAGAAACACCGCGGCCGCCGTTGCTGCTCCGTAGATCACATCGCTCGTGGACTGCACCGTGGAGCTCGTGGGTTGCACGCAACGCCCATGGAGAAGCTCGACCGTGCCTGTGGACTGCGTGGCGACGCCCGTGGAAAAGCTCGGCCATGCCCGTGGAGAAGCTCGCCCTGCCCGTGGAGTGCTCGTGAAGCCAGCTCGTGGAACCACCGTGGACTGCTCGCCCATGAAGAATGTGAGAAGCGCCTGCAACGTGGACTTGCTCGTGGACTGCGCTCCGGCAACCTGTGAAGAAGCTCGTGAAGATGTGGACCGCTCCTCTTGTTTGCCGCCAAAAACCGCCACCACCACCCGTCAAACCACCACCGGAGCTTCTCCTCCGGCCAGGGACACTGCCGGCGTGCTTCCCTGCGAGTTTCGGTGCCTCTGGAGGGCTGTGGTCCACGCCCTGTTCCGTGGACCGGCAGCAATGGCTGCTGGTGAACCATCCTGCGAAACATAAACCCAGCAGCCGGTCCATGATGGACCGGCTGCTCCAAAAAGCGTGCAGCATCAAAATATGTGCAAAATGCTAAAGAAATTCATAACTTCTTCATTTCGAATCTGATTTAAGTACCGTTTGCATCATTGGATTCCATAAATCAAGATCTACCTATTAGCGGGTTTCAAACTTATTAATTTTACCGATTCCATGATCATTATTAAATATTTTATTAATCATTTAAATGGGTGTGTGGTGCTTTAACTTGAAATCTATTTTTTTATGAACGTACTCTAATTTCACATTTTTCAAAGATATTTTTAAAATAATTAGTTTTGCAAGAAAGTCCAAATTAATTATGAAATTAGGTTATTAAAAGAATGTTAGCACCATTAATTAACTAAAATACTTAAAATAAATGTGTAAATCCATGATTTATCACACCCCCCAACTTACTTATTGCTAGTCCCTTAGCAATGCACAAAGTATAACTATGTGTCGCAAAGATCATCCTTTACAAAAATAGACCCAGGTTTGAAAGTAAAAGGATATAGCAAGTATCACTAAGTATTGAGTTTCAGAAATAAATTTTGCAGTTAGCATAATTAGAAACTTTCTTAGAGTTCATCTAAAGATCTACTGCACTTGTATTTGTGATGACTAACTTAATATTTTGGTACTAGTTTGCAAGAACAAATGTATCTTTGATTAACACTTACTTTGGTTAATTTTCTATACATCCCTAAATTAAGCTTATGAACTGAGTTAGCTTTCACACTACCTGATTTTTTTTTTTTTTTTTTGTGCTAAGCATCCTGGCCTTCCCTTCACCGTTTGACACGAACCTCCACACTTGACTTAGGTGCAGAGACCCGGTTACTAAGTTTAGGGTGATTCACATATACTCTATGTTTTGCACTTTTATTTCAGGTAGGTAGCTCTTTCCTCAATTCAAAAAAAAATTTAAAATTGGGATATATATCAATTACCAGTTTTCAGTAATAATTAAGTCCTCAATTGTCCTTACAACTAATACTTACTTTGTCTCATCAGCGTGCATGTGCAATGGAAGTGCTAATAGCCTTTAGGTGATCTAAGTAGGCCCTAAAAGTTTGACACGCTAGTCTACTTCTTGACTCGCTACAGTCATTAGCAACACTCTCTAACTCTTATTACTTTTCCTAGTCTATCTTGCTCCAGATTTATTTTTGACACATGAAAACTTTTTTTTTTTAATTTTAAAAAAATTGTCCCAACCCCCCAACTTAAATACCATTGTCCCTAATGGTATGAAAAGGCAAAGGAATAAACCATAAGAACTAAAAATGTAAAGGGATAGGGGTTACCTGAGAAGAGGAGCTCATGAACAATGTAGAGACTGCAATTTTTTTTTTTTTTTTTTTTTTAATTTTTTTTTGAAAAAAATAGAGTACATATTGGGTTGCCTCCCAACAAGCGCTAAGTTTAATGTCTTCAGCCATACATAATGCAGCTCAGTTCAGTGTGGGTCAGTTAATGTTACTTGGTCAAAGGTTCGATTTGTTGATATTCCTTCAATGTATGGTTTTAAACGTTGACCATTCACCTTAAAGAAGTTTCCTGACCTAGGATCATAAATTTTGACTGCACCTTGGGGGAATACTTGATTAACAATGTAAGGTCCATCCCATCTAGATCTCAATTTTCCAGGAAATAATCGAAGCCTTGAATTAAATAACTAGACTTGTTGATTTGGCTCAAAGATTTTCCTAGAAATAAATTGATCATGAAAGGCTTTCATTTTCTCTTTATAAATACATGAATTTTCATAAGCCTCTCGCCTCAGTTCATCTAATTCACTCAGTTGCAACATCCGGTTAGAACCAGCTTGCTTTAAATCAAAATTTAATTGCTTAATTGCCCAATATGCTTTATGTTCAAGTTCTACCGGAAGATGACATGCTTTTCCAAAGATCAGTCTATAAAGAGACATTCCAATGGGATTCTTATAAGCTGTCCGATAGGCCCATAATGCATCATCTAATCGATCTGACCAGTTTCTACGATCGGGCCTAATAGTCTTTTGCAAAATGTTCTTGATCTCCCTATTGGATACTTCCACTTGGCCACTTGTTTGCGGGTGATAAGGTGTAGCTACTTTATGTGTGACCCCATATTTTTGCAAAAGCATTCGAAATTGGTAGTTTGTGAAATGGGCACCTCCGTCGCTAATGATGGCACGTGGAAATCCGAACCTAGAGAAGATATTCTTTTGAACAAACTTTATGACTACCTTATGATCATTGGTTCGTGTTGCCATTGCCTCAATCCATTTAGAAACATAATCGACAGCCACCAAAATATATTCAAAACCATTAGAGGGTGGAAAGGGTCCCATAAAATCAATTCCCAAAACGTCAAAGATTTCAACTACCAAGATGGGATTTAAAGGCATCATGTCTTTTCTTGAAATATTTCCTAAGGCTTGACACTTAAGACATTCTTTGCCAAAAGTATAGGCATCCTTAAACAATGTCGGCCAGTAAAATCCACTTTGCAAAACTTTAGCCGCAGTTTTTCGACCAGAAAAATGTCCTCCGCAAGCAAGGGTGTGGCAAAAGTTTAAAATACTCAGATGTTCAGATTCAGGAACACACCTATGGATGATTTGATCAGCACAAATTCGAAAGAGTTCAGGATCTTCCCAAAAGTAATATTTAATTTGAGAAAAGAATCGATCCTTTTCATTCTTGGACCAGCCATCAGGGATTTGTCCAACCACTAAGTAGTTAACAATATCTGCAAACCAAGGGGCCTTTGCATGCGAAACTGCTAAGAGCTGTTCATCCGGAAAAGATTCTTCAATTGATGCAGGTTCACACTCTTCAACTAAAATCCTAGATAGATGGTCTGCTAAAACATTCTCAGATCCTTTATTGTCTCGAATTTCAATATTAAACTCTTGTAGTAGTAAGATCCATCTAATCAATCGTGGTTTAGTATTTTTCTTTGAGAGCAGGTATCTCAAAGCCGAGTGATCCGAATAAACCACAATCTTGGAACCTAAAAGATATGATCTAAACTTTTCTAGGGCAAACACCACAGCTAGCAATTCCTTTTCAGTAGTGGTATAATTTTTTTGGGCTTCATTCAAAGTTCTGCTAGCATAATAAATCACTATGGGACATTTGTTTACCCTTTGGCCCAAGACAGCTCCTATGGCAAAGTCTGAAGCATCACACATGATTTCAAAAGGTAGTGACCAATCAGGGGGTTGGATGATTGGGGCTTGGATGATTGGGGCTTGGGTCACGGCTTCCTTTAGAAACTTAAAAGCCTTAAGACAATCTTAATCAAAATTGAAAGGAACGTCCTTGGCGAGCAGATTACACAAAGGACGGGAAATTTTGGAAAAGTCTTTGATGAAGCGATGATAGAATCCTACATGGCCGAGAAAAGATCGAATTTGTTTGATAGAGATGGGTGGAGGAAGTTTAGAGATCAATTCAACCTTTGCTTTATCTACCTCGATCCCTCTCTTAGAAACAATATGTCCTAAAACAATCCCTTCTCGAACCATGAAATGGCTCTTCTCCCAGCTTAGAACTAAATTCGCCTCAATACATCGTTTTAATATTTTCTTCAAATTATTGAGGTAACTCTCAAAAGATTCTCCAAAGACTGAAAAATCATCCATAAAAAAATCTAAGAAATCTCCTACCATGTCCGAGAAAATTGATATCATGCACCTTTGAAAGGTTGCAGGTGCATTACACAATCCAAAAGGCATTCTACGGAAAGCAAAGGTTCCATAGGGACATGTGAAGGTGGTCTTTTCCTGGTTTCCTGGATAGATTGCTACCTGGTTGTATCCTGAGTATCCATCTAAGAAGAAAAAGTATTGCTGGCCAGCTAATCTTTCTAGGATCTGATCAATAAATGGTAAGGGAAAGTGGTCTTTGCGGGTAGCTGCATTAAGTTTTCTATAATCTATACAGACACGCCACCCAGTAGAAAGTCATGTTGGTACTAAATTCCCATGGTCAGTACGGACAACCGTGAGTCTAGATTTCTTTGGAACGACTTGAGTAGGACTCACCCAGTGGCTATCAGATATAGGATAAATAATACCAGTATCTAACCATTTAATCACTTCCTTCTTGACCACTTCTTGCATGTTTGGGTTGAGCCGTCTTTGCATCTCTCTAGTTGGCTTGATACTATCCTCAGTATAGATATGGTGCATACAAATTGATGGACTAATGCCTTTTAAATCAGCAATGGCCCAACCTATGGCCTCCCTATGTGTTTTCAGAATATCTATCAATTGGTTTTCCTGCTCAATGGTTAGGTCAGAAGCAATTATTACAGGCAGGGTTTTGTTGGGTCCTAAAAACACATACTTAAGTGATTCAGGCAAAGTTTTTAGTTCAAGTTGTGGTGGGGTCTGAATCGAAGGGTGCAAAGGCTCAGTTCCTAGGTCAGGTAAGGACTCAGTTTGCATTGACCAAGGTGGTGAAGGTTGAGGTGAATCAAGTAAGGCATTTACCTCTTGGACTTGGGTTTCAGCAATAGGCTTGTCATCTTCCATCAAATTGGAGGAAAATTCAGACTCAATAATCTCATCTATTAAACCAATCACAGAACAACTTTTCTCCTCTCGAGCAAACTTTGAGGCATTAAAAATATTAATTCTCATCTTTTGATCCCCAAAAGAAATGTCCATAGCTCCCGTTTTATAATTGATATTGACATTGGCAGTGGCTAGGAATGGACGACCTAAGATTATGGGATTCTGATTTAGCTCTTGGGATGGTTCCATGTCTAGTATGAGGAAGTCTACTGGGAAATAACATTGGTTCACTCTAACTAAGACATCCTCAATCAAACCATGTGGTGTCTTGATAGATCTATCGGCTAGTTGTAGAATGACTGATGTGGGTTTTAGTTCACCTATCCCAAATTTTTCATAGACCGAGGTTGGAAGAAGGTTCACACTAGCTCCTAGGTCTAACAGGGCTCGATCAAAGGTAATGCCTCCTATAACACAAGAAATCAAAGGAGCACCGGGGTCTTTCATTTTCTGAGGTAATTGATTCAACAAGACTGCACTTACATCCTCAGACAATATGATTCTCTTTATGGTTCGTGGCTCACGCTTTTGGGTGCAGAGTTCTTTGAGAAATTTAGCGTAAGCTGGAACGTGCTGAATTGCATCGAGGAGGGGTAAATTAATATGGACTTGCTTGAATAATTCCATCAGCTCCTCGTTGTGTGCTCCTTGCTTTTTACGGGAAGAACCAGCTTCTAGGGCTGAAGGGAACGGGACTCTAGGTTTATAAGTCTCAGGTAATTCATCTGCTCTCTTCTTCCCTTTCTCATTTAAATTGGAACCAGTATCAGTACTAGTCCCGGGCTCAGGCTCTTCTACATGGTTAGTCTTAGTACTAACATCTTCTTCTAAATTCTCATTCTGGCTAGCATCAGTACTAGCCTCTCTCTCCTGGTCTTGATATGGGTCCCTAAGATTCCTACCACTTCTAAGCTCAGAAATTGCTTTGGCATTCTCAAATTGAGGGTTCTTAGGTGGAACATTAGGCTGAAGAATGAGTGGGTTGTTTCTAGGATTCGGTATTGGTTGACTCGGTAGTTGACCTGGTTCTCTCCTCATAGTAGATTCAGCTAACTATCCTATTTGAACTTCTAACCTGGTGATAGATTGTTGTTGGGTCATGATTAATTGTTGAAGTTGATCAAACCTATCGTCGGCCAGATTGGTCTATTGAGGAGGTTGATATGATGACTGATGATGATATGGTGGCTGATATGGTGGCTGAGCAGGCTGACTAGGCTGACTCTATTATAGGCATAGTTTTGGTATGGGGGCCTATTTTGAAAGTTCCGTGCATGAGGAGTTTGGGTCTGAACCTGAGTCTGTTGTGGTTTCCAAGAAAAATTAGGATGGTTTCTCCAACCCGGGTTATAAGTATTTGAAAATGGGTCATTACCCGGCTTGGAGTAACCTTGAGCAGCTTGGACTTGTTCTTGGATGAAAGGTGGTAACTGTGCAACCGTAGGACATTCATTCATGTGATGGGCTGGGCTAGCACAGATAGAACAAATCTCCTGATGATTAGAGGGTGATGGGTATTGTGATGGGTGTGATGGGTATTGTGCAGGAGATTGTTGACTGAGGGCTAGGACTTGGTCCAACTTTTGGGAAAGGAGGCCGACTGTATCTAATCTTTGGGATATTAGGTTCAAGTCAACATTGGAATTTGAATGTCTAATTTCATAAATCCCTACCCGCTTTTGGTGAGGAATCGATCTTTCATATGAAGTCAAAGAAGCATGGTTGATCGAATTTTCACTTAGGATTTCAAACAAGGTATAGGCTTCATCCTCACTTCTACTCATGAATGCACCTCCACAAGATGCATCCACCATCTGTCTATACTGGTCTCCTAATCCCTCATAAAAAGCTTGGACAATTTGCCACTTAGTGGTGCGGGACAGAGATTGGACTGGATCGCTGGTGAGCATGAAAGTCACCAGAGATTAGGATTTACAAAGAAGGAGGAAAGAAGAGGGTGCAGGGTTAAGAAAAAAAAAATACTGGGGTTCATATAGATTCCCCAAGAAGAACAAGCACATAGAAAAGGGGCTCACACAGATGCCCTAGAAGAACAAGCACATAGCAAAGGGGCTCACATAGATGCCCTGGGCTCACACAGATGTCCAAAATCAGGGATTACACAGAAACCCTGGGAAGATGGAGAAGGGATCATACAGATACCCTAGGATCACACAGATCCTTCACACAGAACAATAGAAATTTTATTCATCCATCCTCATCCTATTACAAAAGGCTGAGGGTGGTATTTATAGATTTTCCAACCCTCATTTGAATTTGAATACAAGATAAAAAGATAAGAACAAATCAAATTCAAATATAAGATAGGATAAGATAAGCTTATCTATATATCAATCCTAACCAACCAAATCCTAATTCAAATTTTAAACAAAAGATAAATCCTAAATAAATTTATTCCAAAAATACTTCAAGATCTGTGCCACTCCAAGAATTATGCTTGCTCCAAGATCCGTGCTTGAGATGTCCCCATCATTCTCCTACGGTGGGGTGAACTCGACTCCGTTGAATCAGGCTGAGCGAGGTTGATGGAACTGAAACCAATCAAAAAGAACTCCGATGCTGAGCGAGGTTGATGACGGTGGCGGCCATGGCGGAGGAACGCGGCTAGCCAACGGAGAGCACTGAGGTGATTCGGTGGAGCATTCAATCTGAAGCTTGAGGGCGACGATGAATTAGGTGTTGGGGCTCGCCGGTTGTAGGCAGGGGAGATGTCGTTGACGGAGAGAAGAAGATGACCGCCGGTGGGCTCGGAGGTGATCTCTTCGGTGAGGTCGGCGGACCAGAGTCTTTCACGGAGCGGCTGGGAGCTGGGGTTGAGGACGGCTGGGGGGAGAATGGTCCGACGTCGATGTTGGGGAAGGATCCGTGGACGAGATTTGAAACAGGGAAGAAAGAGAACAGTGGGCCGGTGATGAAGCAGAAAAATCCTAATCCTTTAGCTCTGATACCATTTGGTGCGGGACAGAGATTGGACTGGATCGACAACATCAGAGGAATAGATGGCATGGCATGATGGTGGATCGGGCAATGGCAGTCGGGGAACGGCAGGGGCAGTTACAGCATCTAGGGGCGGTGATGAGGCATTGGTGAGGCGACGCAGATAGTTCACTGAAGAGGGGGGGCCCTGTGGTCAGGCGACGGGGCAGTAAGGAGGCGACGATGGCAGTAAATCTCAGGGAAGGGAAGACACTGGTCAGGAGATCTAATATATATATATATATATATATATATATATATATATATATATATATTATATGGAAAGATGATAAGATAGAATAGATGGATCGATGCAAGGACTGCTAAGAGAGGATTTGGGTTGATTCGAAGGTATCCTAATTTTTCTGGGCTCTGATACCATTTGGTGCGGGACAGAGATTGGACTGGATCGCTGGTGAGCATGAAAGTCACCAGAGATTAGGATTTACAAAGAAGGAGGAAAGAAGAGGGTGCAGGGTTAAGAAAAAAAAAATACTGGGGTTCACATAGATTCCCCAAGAAGAACAAGCACATAGCAAAGGGGCTCACACAGATGCCCTAGAAGAACAAGCACATAGCAAAGGGGCTCACATAGATGCCCTGGGCTTACACAGATGCCCAAAATCAGGGATTACACAGAAACCCTGGGAAGATGGAGAAGGGATCATACAGATACCCTAGGATCACACAGATTCTTCACACAGAACAATAGAAATTTTATTCATCCATCCTCACTATTCCTTCGCCATCCCTAGAAAAAATTATCAAAAAAAAAAGTATCCTAATTTAGGTGACTTCTAGGCTCGCCAATGATCCTGCCCATCTGTCCCTCATCACTTAGACAGACCATGATGTGGGCATTTTCTAAGGAGTTCCTTAAGTCTCTCCCATGATTCATGAATTTGTTCACCAGGAAGCTGAGCAAATCCAGTGATGGCTCGCCTCATGGTGTTGGTTCGACCTATAGGATAGAATTTCTTAAAGAACTCGTGCTGCATTTCAGCCCAAGTTCGAATTGGTTTCCTTACTGTGCCAAGCCAGTACTTGGCCTTATCCTTAAGTGAGAAAGGGAACAAGGTTAGCCTAAGGGCATCATTAGTAAAATCTTGGATCTTCACCGTAGAACAGATTTCTAGAAACTCATCTAGATGCTTATAAGGATCTTCATTGGTATTCCCATAAAAGGAAGGGAGCATCTGGATTGTGGCAGACTTGATCTCATATTGTCTAGCAGGTATTTCAGGTAAATGGATACAAATCGATGGGTTGTAGGTGGAAGGAATAAAGTATTCCTTCATCTGTCTAGGTGGTTCTTCTGGGTTTCCAGCCATTTGATTTTTTGGTGTACTATGGATCAGCCGTTCAATTTCAGGGTTGAAGTCAACTAGGTCTGGAAATAAAGATCTCCTACCGTGCATGTAACAGTGCAACCCAAAAATGTGAATCAAAATTTTTTATTTTATATATATATATATTTTTGTTATTTTCAAACACTTATCAAACAGATTTCTATCCTAGGTTCCCTAATTCTAGACAGCTCCTAACTTCCAGGACCGCCTTGGAGCCCTCCAAGTCAAAGACCAATTAGCTAATTGGCCAGGTAAGGGTAAGGTCGGTGGAGTTTCCCTCTTTGCTTGCCTTAGACACCAATTAAAAATTGGCCAGGTAAGCGGATCCAACCACCTTCCTTCGGGACATAATCCCTGAACCCCTTTCCTAGACACCAGTCAAGCAACTAATCTTGACCCGGTCCAACTCTTTCCGGTGCCCTGTCCTATTGAGCTCGAGTTCCTTAGGGCTGACGTCTAGTTAATTTTATTTAGAAGGCTTAGGTATGCAAAATGAGGGTTGATGGTTTGTGGGCTAAGGAAGGGTATTGAACTCCCCACCTTATCTTGTTTATGGATTAGTGCCCTTAAGATGATTATGAGATTATGAAATGCAATAAGATGTCCAAAATAAAAGTTATAAACACACAAAATTAAATTAAAGTTATATATATATATTTTTTAATTTTGTGATTAAGTTTCTAATCCTAATAAATTATGAAATATCTGGGCAATTTTTTCTGGATTTTGCAGAAAGATAAATTTACCTAAATGAATCTAAAAATGAAAAGCAATTTTTTTTTTTTTTTAAAAATTTGAAATTTGGAATTTTTTTTTTGGGAAATAAGAAAAGAAACTAAAAAAAAAAATAATTAATATGTAAAAGAGGAAAGAAAGTTTAGGATGGATCTTACTGATTAGGAGACTTTCTTCCTCTTCTGCTTTTCTCCCTCTTTTTTTTTTTTTTAATCTGCAAGAAAAAGAAAAGTTAGCACGGAATAAAAAATCAAAAAGATCAAGAACTATTATTTTAATGCCTTCCACGGCAACGGCGCCAAAAACTTGATAGAATGCGGGGTTGTCGTTAAGACACCGTGACTATCAGTTTAAAATCCGACTTCTTACAATATTTAAAAATACGTAGCAAGAGGAGTCGGGTCAAATCCACAGAGAAGGCGGTGTTTAGGATTTGAAATTTTTGATCTTGTAAAAAAAAGGTTTTGAAGTCAAAAAATATAAAAATTAAAATTGCAAGAAAACTTGGCACTAGGATCTATTATTTAGATCCTAGCATCTATTTGCAGACAAGATGAAAGACAGGAATTAAAAAGAGATATTGCATTGATTGAAATTTAAGGTCTAAGTACAATGCAGTAAAAACTAAATTAACAAAACAAATAACAAAGACAAGAATAGATCAGCGCAGCCTCGTCGGGAAGATAGCTCCTTCCTTCGTACTCCGTGGAGCGAACTGGGCTTTCTCTGCATCTTCTTCTTCGGATCTTGATCTCAGAGAGAGAGAAGGCTGGAAGATGGTGTAGGGACACGCTCTCCTTTGAGAAACCTCACTCCCAAAAGCTAACCCGCAACCCAAGCAATGCCCTCTACCCTGTACCTTGCCCTTTCTCCAGGATACCTCTGCCTTGTGCTATGGGGTTCATTTTATAATTGACCGGAGAGGAGAGCTCGTTGCATATTAGCGATGTGGGACAAAAGAAACACCGCGACCGCCGTTGCTGCTCCGTAGATCACGCCGCTCGTGGACTGCACCGTGGAGCTCGTGGATTGAGCGCAACGCCCATGGAGAAGCTCGACCGTGCCCGTGGGCAGCATGGCGACGCCTGTGGAAAAGCTCGGCCGTGCCCGTGGAGAAGCTCGCCCTGCCCGTGGAGTGCTCATGAAGCCAGCTCGTGGAACCACCGTGGACTGCTCGCTCGTGAAGAACGTGAGAAGCGCCCGCAACGTGGACTTGCTCGTGGACTGCGCTCCAGCAACCTGTGAAGAAGCTCGTGAAGACGTGGACCGCTCCTCTCATTTGCCACCAAAAACCACCACCACCGCCCGTCAAACCACCGCCAGAGCTTCTCCTCCGGCCAGGGACACCGCCTGCGTGCTTCTCGGCGAGTTTCGGCGCCTCTATAGGGCTGTGGTCCATGCCCTGTTCCGTGGACCGGTAGCAATGGCTACCGGTGAACCATCCTGCGAAACATAAATCCAGTAGCCGGTCCATGATGGACCGGTTGCTCCAAAAAGCGTGCAGCATCAAAATGTGTGCAAAATGCTAAAGAAATTTATAACTTCTTCATTTCGAACCTGATTTAAGTACCGTTTGCATCGTTGGATTCCATAAATCAAGCTCTACCTATTGGCGGGTTTCAAACTTATTAATTTTATCGATTCTATGATCATTATTAAATATTTTATTAATCATTTAAATGGGTGTGTGGTGCTTTAACTTGAAATCTATTTTTTTTATGAACGTACTCTAATTTCATAATTTTCAAAGATATTTTTAAAATAATTAGTTTTGCAAGAAAGTCCAAATTAATTATGAAATTAGGTTATTAAAATAATGTTAACACCATTAATGGTGCGGAAACCAAAGGCACCAGAATAAGGCAGAGGCTTCTCAACCCTCTGTGAATTGATCAATAATTTTTGAGTCCATCTGTAATAAGGGCTTAGCCCATCTGAGTCATTTTTTTAGTTGTTGTTTGAGTCTTTTGAGTTGTTATTTCAGTTCTGTACTAGTCAGCTTATGTTGAGCTAGTTCAGTTCAATGCTAGTCAGCTCATGTTGAGCTTATTTTATTTTTTGAGTCCTGTCCAAGCATACTGAAGACTCAAGACTATATCATACAAGTGAAGACCAAGTCCAACTAGATTGAAGACATGGAAGTATAGCACAAGTCCAACCCAGCTTGAAGATTTGAAGACCCCAGGAGGAAAATTCAGAAAACCCTGATTTCTTGTAGATGCCTTCCAGATGCCCAGATTCCCTTCTAGATGCCAAAGTATATTTATAGATAAGGTCATCCATGATTCCAGAGGTCTATCTGTATCCTAGCCCAAAGAAATCAAGCCCAGGTGCCAAGCCCAAGCCCCTAAGAAGCAAGATACCAGGGAATATTCCTGCTACCTGGCTTCCAGGCCACCCCAGCTTCCAGAGGCCCAAACCCATGCACCCAAGCCCCTTTGGGCCGGCCTTTTGCTGCTCCTAGAAGCCCAACACGCCCCCCTAGGCGTCCTTGGAGTCTTGACCAAGTCAAAAAAATTTTTAGGGATTTTTCTACCTAATATTTCCTTATTTTCTAGCTAGGGTTTGAGAGGGAAAAGGATTCTTATATAAAGACTTATGTACCCTTACTTGGAGCCCAAGGTTAAGGGTCTATTTAAGGGACCCTAGCCTCTTGTATGAGGAGAATTTTTGATGAATGAAAACCTTGAGTTCTTCTATTGAGTGGTGTGATACCCTGCTGTGTGCATAAAGGGGTTTGTGAGAGTTCTTCTTCCCGGTGTTTGCAATCATCTTCCTGCTGCCAACAAACCCTCCAGATCCCTGAACGCCCACTCCAAAAGAAGCCTTCCCTTGCTGTTTTTACTTTGTTTTCTTGTTCCTTTGTGAGCTTTCTAACCCCTGACAGGTCGTTTGCAGGTCCCTGAGTTCCTACGAATCCAACGACTCCAGCCAAGCCTCAATCGGATCACCGAGTAGAAAGCCGGGTATCCGCGGGTCTTTGGCTCGGTTTTCCAGGCCGCATCCGTCGAGGAACGAGAGACCCCTTCACTGCGATCTTCACAGACGTTGTCAGGTACACCCCTCTACCTCCAGTAGTTTTATTGTTGGATAACTTGCCCTAACCGAGGCTTCTCAGCCCCGGCGGTCCTTCTTTGCAACTTTTCTAGGTCCTAATCTGCATGCTGATCTTCAAAAATTCATACAAAATTTCCTACAAATAATTTTGATCTGAAATTTGGGAATTAATCACCTAACTCAACATGTAAAACATACAAAAAAAATTGCATGCATATTAGTTCCTTATCATTTGGTATCAGAGCCAGGTTAGGGCTTGTTTTCTGCAATTTTTCAATCCATATATACTCTGTTATTTTAATTATTAATCTCTGTTAAAAACTACAAAAATTCTGAAATTTATTTTCCTGGATTTAACATAATTCACAATAATTTTCAAAATTTTTCTAGATTTTATTATGGCCTGTGAATTTTCTGCAAGCCGAAATAGGGCCTGCAAATTTTTGGCTCTATTTTTTTTAGCAAGACAAGTTTGGAAGTTTTAGGGTTTTGTTTAGCATTTTTTGCATATCTTTTAATTTTAGTATATTTCCTGAATATTAGGAAATAATTTGTAAGTTTT
This sequence comes from Areca catechu, assembly GCA_021397845.1. Taxonomy (NCBI): domain Eukaryota; kingdom Viridiplantae; phylum Streptophyta; class Magnoliopsida; order Arecales; family Arecaceae; genus Areca; species Areca catechu. Next base: position 108,265,951 of record CM038047.1, read on the forward strand.
CTTCTATTTAAGAAAATACCAAAAAAAAAAATTACATATTCTCCAAAAATACCAAAAGAAAATATCTAAACCCTAATTTGCATCCTCATCTGCCTGCCATCATTGCATAATTTACTTTTAAGGGCACTCTTGCTATATCAGATGGGGGGAGGATTTGATCACCTCTCCTTAGCCCAAAACCACATCCCTTGAATTCGGTCCCAAGCCTTAACCTAAAATTAATTAGACTTAATTTGCCCTAGTGGGCTAGGGACACCAACTGGTCGGGTCCGGGCTAGTGTTAGATCACTGTGTCAAGTTAACCTGTGTGTGCCTTGTGCTTAGTGTCTAGAACAGTGGTTTAGGGATTCAATCCCGAAGGGCTTGTGTGCTGGTCCGCCTACCTGGCCAATCTCTGATTGGTGTCTAGGATTGGCAATCAGGGACCTAACACTCCCCTTACACCTGCCTGGCTGAGTACAGAATTACTATAGGCTAGTTTGCCACCCTGATTGAGCATCTAGTTTGGACTCTAGGTCTAGTCAGCTATAGTCGGTCTGATCGAGTCTTGCATGAGCACTAGATCAGGAGTTTCATATCACCCACCTCCTTCACAAATGTCTGAACCCATGAAAAATTTACAAGCTCAAATAAAAGCCCTAGCTGATCAAATGGCCCAGATGGCTACCCAGATAACTACCCAGATGACCCAGTTAACTCAGTCTCGTATTCAAACCAATGATAGAATTGACCATCTTGCCAATAGGTTTGATCAGTTAAAAGTCTGGGTAGGGACCCCAGAAAAAATCCATGGGTCACAGTCTGAACCAGATCCTAATTCCCCTCAACTTAGGAGGACCCCAAGCCCTGATTCATACCTTGAGGCTGAACCTAGGAGAGCCCATCGTCATGACCCAATCCCTAAGGTTAGTCCTAGAAGACCCAATCAGGATTTTATAGACCAGGAAGATAGATCCTATTTACCCTCTCCCTATAAGCCTAGTATACCTACAACCTATAGATCTTATGACTCCAAATCCTATGAACCTAGAACCTATGAATCCATAACCTATGAACCTAGATCCTATGACTCTAGATCCCATGATCATAGATCCTATGCACCCACACCCTATGAGCCTAGTAGACCCAACACCCAATATTCTGACCCATATATGGAGTCCAACCCTAGGAGGACCCAATATTCTGACCCATATAGGGAGTCCAACCCTAGGAGAACCCAGTATTCTGACCCATATGGGGAGTCCAATCCTAGAAGGATCCAATATCTTGACCCATATACAGAGCCCAACCTTAGGAGGACCCCATACCTTGATCCATCCTTAGAACCTGATCATAGAGCTGACCCAAAATCCTATGACCCCAGATCCTATAATCCCATGACCCATAGATCTGCACCCTTGTCCTATGAGCCTAGAGAACCCATAACCCCTAAGTATCAGCCTAGTACTAGTCATGCTTCCCCTAGTCAACTTGAACCCCATAGGATTAGTATCCTAAATATGAACCCAATAGTGAGCCACTACCTCTTATACAACCTGAACCTACTAGGAGTAGTACCCATAATCAGAGACCAGAACCTAACCAATTTCCTGCTAACCGACCTTCTCCAACCATTCCTGAGATTCGCAAGGCTTACATTAACGCGGAAGTGTATGAAGCTGATGTGAGCCTAGTGGATGAGTATGAGGGAGAAGAGGAGACACCTTTAGATGACCTAGAATTAGCTGACCCAGTAGATACCCAGGTAGAAACCAACCCAGAGCTAATTGACCTTGACCACATCCAACCTAAAGCTATAGTGGAAGAACTAATAGTGGAAGAGAACCTAGGTATTGCTGCTAGAGCCTTACCTGAGGAAACCATAGAGGAGAGCCAAATTATAGAGTCTAGTCCTAAAATACAAGAACCAGAAGAATTTATTAAGGACCTTATCTCTTTGAATCAATACCTTCAAGATGAGTCCCCTCCTATAGTTCCCATTAAGGACCTCTTCCCCGAAATTGGTGACCCATCCTTCCATTATGCAAACCCTGTAGATATAGCTCAACCTCGTAAGGTTAACCTCATTAGTATAGGATTAGTTCCTGGCACCCCGTCTTTTATCCTACTTTATCCAACTAACCATGAACCTTTTTCTCAACCTTACCAAACTAATTCTGAACCCACTTCCTATTTTCTGCCCTTTCCTGACACCTCCAGCATTTTTAGGATCATTAGATTGCATTTAGCTGAGATTAGCATACTGCATGCATTCATCACGCATGTTAGGTTTGCATCTTACTTCTGGCATACTCTTTGGAATTTGCTAGGAGTTCACTGTAAATTTTCATGTGCATGTCAAGCTAGGATCAAACATGGAGAACCTATAATCTTAGGTTTAGATCTAAAGAGTTCAATAAAATTTCCTTCGATAGGAATGCATAGTCGAGTCTGTTAGGTGTCAGTATGAGTCCTTTGCATCATTTGTTAGCAGTCTGCATGTGCCTAGCATGTTCACCACCCGCACTAATCTTAAAACAACTGGCTAATTCCCGAATAAGGGTCAAAGAATTTGATGTAGTGGATTCTATCTTGGTTAGGCTTAGGCCTAAAAGAAGCTTCATGCTCGCAGAGCCGGACCTTTTAAAGTGATAGAGAAGGATTGGGTCAAATGCCTAGGTGTTAGACTTGCCTTCGGATTTGGGCATTAGTTCTACCTTCAATATTACAGACCTGGTTGAGTATAGGAAACCGGCAGCGATACCTAGTAAGGCCTTTGGACCTATTCCTTTTCATTGTGAGTGACCCTCACCCAGAGTGTCCACTAACAAATTGGCCTGAGAGAGGAGAACGGATCGAGCGTATCCTGGACGATCAAGCCATCACGACCCGGGGCCGTGACTATCAATGCTTCCTGATCCGATGGCAAGGCCAGCCAGAGTTGGATGATTCGTAGATTTCTCGAGAGGACTTGCAACGCCTCAACCCAGACCTTCTCGAGAGATATGTGAGCCAGTCTGATCTTCACTCGACAGGGTCGAGTTCCTCCCACCTTGGGAGAATTGGTGCGGACACCAAAGGCACCAGAATAAGGCAGAGGCTTCTCAACCCTCTGTGAATTGATCAATAATTTTTGAGTCCATCTGTAATAAGGGCTTAGCCCATCTGAGTCCTTTTTTTAGTTGTTGTTTAAGTCTTTTGAGTTGTTATTTCAGTTCTGTACTAGTCAGCTTATGTTGAGCTAGTTCAGTTCAATGCTAGTCAGCTCATGTTGAGCTTATTTTATTTTTTGAGTCCTGTCCAAGCATACTGAAGACTCAAGACTATATCATACAAGTGAAGACCAAGTCCAACTAGATTGAAGACATGGAAGTATAGCACAAGTCCAACCCAGCTTGAAGATTTGAAGACCCCAGGAGGAAAATTCAGAAAACCCTGATTTCTTGCAGATGCCTTCCAGATGCCCAGATTCCCTTCCAGATGCCAAAGTATATTTATAGATAAGGTCATCCATGATTCCAGAGGTCTATCTGCATCCTAGCCCAAAGAAATCAAGCCCAGGTGCCAAGCCCAAGCCCCTAAGAAGCAAGATACCAGGGAATATTCCTGCTACTCGGCTACCAGGCCACCCCAGCTTCCAGAGGCCTAAACTCATTCACCCAAGCCCCTTTGGGCCGGCCTTTTGCTGCTCCTAGAAGCCCAACACGCCCCCCTAGGCATCCTTGGAGTCTTGACCAAGTCAAGAAAACTTTTAGGGATTTTTCTACCTAATATTTCCTTATTTTCTAGCTAGGGTTTTGAGAGGGAAAAGGATTCTTATGTAAAGACTTATGTACCCTTACTTGGAGCCCAAGGTTAAGGGTCTATTTAAGGGACCCTAGCCTCTTGTATGAGGAGAATTTTTGATGAATGAAAATGTTGAGTTCTTCTATTGAGTGGTGTGATACCCTGCTGTGTGCATAAAGGGGTTTGTGAGAGTTCTTCTTCCCGGTGTTTGCAATCATCTTCCTGCTGCCAACAAACCCTCCAGATCCCTGGACACCCACTCCAAAAGAAGCCTTCCCTTGCTATTTTTACTTTGTTTTCTTGTTCCTTTGTGAGCTTTCTAACCCCTGACAGGTTGTTTGCAGGTCCCTGAGTTCCTACGAATCCAACGACTCCAGCCAAGCCTCAATTGGATCACCGAGCAGAAAGCCGGGTATCCGCGGGTCTTTGGCTCGGTTTTCCAGGCCGCATCCGTCGAGGAACGAGAGACCCCTTCGCTGCGATCTTCACAGACGTTGTCAGGTACACTCCTCTACCTCCAGTAGTTTTATTGTAGGAGAACTTGCCCTAACCGAGGCTTCTCAGCCCCGGCGGTCCTTCTTTGCTACTTTTCTAGGTCCTAATCTGCATGCTGATCTTCAAAAATTCATACAAAATTTCCTACAAATAATTTTGATCTGAAATTTGGGAATTAACCACCTAACTCAACATGTAAAACATACAAAAAAAATTGCATGCATATTAGTTCCTCATCATTTGGTATCAGAGCCAGGTTAGGGCTTATTTTCTGTAATTTTTAATCCATATATACTCTGTTATTTTAATTATTTCTCTCTGTTAAAAACTACAAAAATTCTAAAATTTATTTTCTTGGATTTATCATAATTCACAATAATTTTCAAAATTTTTCCAGATTTTATTATGGCCTGTGAGTTTTCTGCAAGCCAAAATAGGGCCTGCAGATTTTCGGCTCTATTTTTTTTAGCAAGACAAGTTTGGAAGTTTTAGGGTTTTGTTTAGCATTTTTTGCATATATTTTAATTTTAGTGTATTTCCTGAATATTAGGCAATAATTTGTAAGTTTTCTTCTATTTAAGAAAATACCAAAAAAAAAAATTACATATTCTCCAAAAATACCAAAAAAAAATATCTAAACCCTAATTTGCATCCTCATCTGCCTGCCATCATTGCATAATTTACTTTTAAGGGCACTCTTGCTATATCAGATGGGGGGAGGATTTGATCACCTCTCCTTAGCCCAAAACCACATCCCTTGCATTCGGTCCCAAGCCTTAACCTAAAATTAATTAGACTTAATTTGCCCTAGTGGGCTAGGGACACCAACTGGTCGGGTCCGGGCTAGTGTTAGATCACTGTGTCAAGTTAACCTGTGTGTGCCTTGTGCTTAGTGTCTAGAACAGTGGTTTAGGGATTCAATCCCGAAGGGCTTGTGTGCTGGTCCGCCTACCTGGCCAATCTCTGATTGGTGTCTAGGATTGGCAATCAGGGACCTAACACTCCCCTTACACCTGCCTGGCTGAGTACAGGGTTACTATAGGCTAGTTTGCCACCCTGATTGAGCATCTAGTTTGGACTCTAGGTCTAGTCAGCTATAGTCGATCTGATCGAGTCTTGCATGAGCACTAGATCAGGAGTTTCATATCACCCACCTCCTTCACAAATGTCTGAACCCATGAAAAATTTACAAGCTCAAATAAAAGCCCTAGCTGATCAAATGGCCCAGATGGCTACCCAGATAACTACCCAGATGACCCAGTTAACTCAGTCTCGTATTCAAACCAATGATAGAATTGACCATCTTGCCAATAGGTTTGATCAGTTAAAAGTCCGGGTATGGACCCCAGAAAAAAACCATGGGTCACAGTCTGAACCAGATCCTAATTCCCCTCAACTTAGGAGGACCCCAAGCCCTGATTCATACCTTGAGGCTGAACCTAGGAGAGCCCATCGTCATGACCCAATCCCTAAGGTTAGTCCTAGAAGACCCAATCAGGATTTTATAGACCAGGAAGATAGATCCTATTTACCCTCTCCCTATAAGCCTAGTATACCTACAACCTATAAATCTTATGACTCCAAATCCTATGAACCTAGAACCTATGAATCCATAACCTATGAACCTAGATCCTATGACTCTAGATCCCATGATCATAGATCCTATGCACCCACACCCTATGAGCCTAGTAGACCCAACACCCAATATTCTGACCCATATATGGAGTCCAACCCTAGGAGGACCCAATATTCTGACCCATATAGGGAGTCCAACCCTAGGAGAACCCAGTATTCTGACCCATATAGGGAGTCCAATCCTAGAAGGATCCAATATCCTTACCCATATAGAGAGCCCAACCTTAGGAGGACCCCATACCTTGATCCATCCTTAGAACCTGATCATAGAGCTGACCCAAAATCCTATGACCCCAGATCCTATAATCCCATGACCCATAGATCTGCACCCTTGTCCTATGAGCCTAGAGAACCCATAACCCCTAAGTATCAGCCTAGTACTAGTCATGCTTCCCCTAGTCAACTTGAACCCCATAGGATTAGTATCCCTAAATATGAACCCAATAGTGAGCCACTACCTCTTATACAACCTGAACCTACTAGGAGTAGTACCCATAATCAGAGACCAGAACCTAACCAATTTCCTGCTAACCGACCTTCTCCAACCATTCCTGAGATTCGCAAGGCTTACATTAACGCGGAAGTGTATGAAGCTGATGTGAGCCTAGTGGATGAGTATGAGGGAGAAGAGGAGACACCTTTAGATGACCTAGAATTAGCTGACCCAGTAGATACCCAGGTAGAAACCAACCCAGAGCTAATTGACCTTGACCACATCCAACCTAAAGCTATAGTGGAAGAATAAATAGTGGAAGAGAACCTAGGTATTGCTGCTAGAGCCTTACCTGAGGAAACCATAGAGGAGAGCCAAATTATAGAGTCTAGTCCTAAAATACAAGAACCAGAAGAATTTATTAAGGACCTTATCTCTTTGAATCAATACCTTCAAGATGAGTCCCCTCCTATAGTTCCCATTAAGGACCTCTTCCCCGAAATTGGCGACCCATCCTTCCATTATGCAAACCTTGTAGATATAGCTCAACCTCGTAAGGTTAACCTCATTAGTATAGATTAGTTCCTGGCACCCCGTCTTTTATCCTACTTTATCCAACTAACCATGAACCTTTTTCTCTACCTTACCAAACTAATTCTGAACCCACTTCCTATTTTCTGCCCTTTCCTGACACCTCCAGCATTTCTAGGATCATTAGATTGCATTTAGCTGAGATTAACATACTGCATGCATTCATCACACATGTTAGGTTTGCATCTTACTTCTGGCATACTCTTTGGAATTTGCTAGGAGTTCACTGTAAATTTTCATGTGCATGTCAAGCTAGGATCAAACATAGAGAACCTATAATCTTAGGTTTAGATCTAAAGAGTTCAATAAAATTTCCTTCAATAGGAATGCATAGTCGAGTCTGTTAGGTGTCAGTATGAGTCCTTTGCATCATTTGTTAGGAGTCTGCATGTGCCTAGCATGTTCACCACCCGCACTAATCTTAAAACAACTGGCTAATTCCCGAAGAAGGGTCAAAGATTTTGATGTAGTGGATTCTATCTTGGTTAGGCTTAGGCCTAAAAGAAGCTTCATGCTCGCAGAGCCTGACCTTTTAAAGTGATAGAGAAGGATTGGGTCAAATGCCTAGGTGTTAGACTTGCCTTCGAATTTGGGCATTAGTTCTACCTTCAATATTACAGACCTGGTTGAGTATAGGAAACCGGCAGCGATACCTAGTAAGGCCTTTGGACCTATTCCTTTTCATTGTGAGTGACCCTAACCCAGAGTGTCCACTAACAAATTGGCCTGAGAGAGGAGAATGGATCGAGCGTATCCTGGACGATCAAGCCATCATGACCCGGGGCCATGACTATCAATGCTTCCTGATCCGATGGCAAGGCCAGCCAGAGTTGGACGATTCATAGATTTCTCGAGAGGACTTGCAATGCCTCAACCCAGACCTTCTCGAGAGATATGTGAGCCAGTCTGATCTTCACTCGACAGGGTCGAGTTCCTCCCACCCCAGGAGAATTGGTGCGGACACCAAAGGCACCAGAATAAGGCAGAGGCTTCTCAACCCTCTGTGAATTGATCAATAATTTTTGAGTCCATCTGTAATAAGGGCTTAGCCCATCTGAGTCCTTTTTTTAGTTGTTGTTTGAGTCTTTTGAGTTGTTATTTCAGTTCTGTACTAGTTAGCTTATGTTGAGCTAGTTCAGTTCAATGCTAGTCAGCTCATGTTGAGCTTATTTTATTTTTTGAGTCCTGTCCAAGCATACTGAAGACTCAAGACTATATCATACAGGTGAAGACCAAGTCCAACTAGATTGAAGACATGGAAGTATAGCACAAGTCCAACCCAGCTTGAAGATTTGAAGACCCTAGGAGGAAAATTCAGAAAACCCTGATTTCTTGCAGATGCCTTCCAGATGCCCAGATTCCCTTCCAGATGCCAAAGTATATTTATAGATAAGGTCATCCATGATTCCAGAGGTCTATCTGCCCAAAGAAATCAAGCCCAGGTGCCAAGCCCAAGCCCCTAAGAAGCAAGATACCAGGGAATATTCCTGCTACCTGGCTACCAGGCCACCCCAGCTTCCAGGGGCCCAAACCCATGCACCCAAGCCCCTTTGGGCTGGCCTTTTGCTGCTCCTAGAAGCCCAACACACCCCCTTAGGCGTCCTTGGAGTCTTGACCAAGTCAAGAAAATTTTTAGGGATTTTTCTACCTAATATTTCCTTATTTTCTAGCTAGGGTTTGAGAGGGAAAAGGATTCTTATGTAAAGACTTATGTACCCTTACTTGGAGCCCAAGGTTAAGGGTCTATTTAAGGAACCCTAGCCTCTTGTATGAGGAGAATTTTTGATGAATGAAAACCTTGAGTTCTTCTATTGAGTGGTGTGATACCCTGCTGTGTGCATAAAGGGGTTTGTGAGAGTTCTTCTTCCCGGTGTTTGCAATCATCTTCTTGCTGCCAACAAACCCTCCAGATCCCTGGACGCCCACTCCAAAAGAAGCCTTCCCTTGTTGTTTTTACTTTGTTTTCTTATTCCTTTGTGAGCTTTCTAACCCCTGACAGGTCGTTTGCAGGTCCCTGAGTTCCTATGAATCCAACGACTCCAGCCAAGCCTCAATCGGATCACCGAGCAGAAAGCCGGGTATCCGCGGGTCTTTGGCTCGGTTTTCCAGGCCGCATCCGTCGAGGAACGAGAGACCCCTTTGCTGCGATCTTCACAGACATTGTCAGGTACACCCCTCTACCTCCAGTAGTTTTATTGTAGGAGAACTTGCCCTAACCGAGGCTTCTCAGCCCCGGTGGTCCTTCTTTGCTACTTTTCTAGGTCCTAATCTGCATGCTGATCTTCAAAAATTCATACAAAATTCCCTACAAATAATTTTGATCTGAAATTTGGGAATTAATCACCTAACTCAACATGTAAAACATACAAAAAAATTGCATGCATATTAGTTCCTCATCAATTAATTAACTAAAATACTTTAAATAAACATGTAAATCCTTGATTTATCAGGTCACGTCCACCAGTTGGTCAATCTTGGAAAGGGGGAAGCTATTCTTCGGACATACCTGGTTGATGTCGGTGTAATCTATGTAGATCCTCCACTTCCTGAAAGCTTTCCTGACCATCACTACATTAGCAAGCTAGTTAGGATATTGTACGTCATGGATGAAGCCTGTCGTGAGTAGGTTTTTGACTTCCTTATCAATCACCTTCTACCGCTCCAGGGAAAAGCTCTTCTTCTACAAGATTGGACAATAGTTGGGGTAGACGTTTAACCTATGGGTGATCATTTAAGGTGGGATCTCGGGCATGTCTGCTACAGTCCAGGTGAAGACATCTGCATTGACCTGTAGAAAGCTGAGCAAATGGGATCTCTCCTATTCGGGCAGCAGGGCTCCCACTTGTACCATCTTTAGGGGTCTTGCCCTAGGGGGAAAGATAGCAGGAGCTCGACGATCCTGCCCTTCGGCTCCTGCTCTTTCGGGGTCGACTGGTCGATGACCGGACCCTATGGCCTCCTACACTCCCGGGATCATCTGCAGGTAGTGCTGGACTGGTTACTAAGATCCTCTCATTTCTTCGACCCCCCAAGAAATGGGGAATTGGATAAGGAGATGTTAGGTAGAGATGGTAGCATCGAGCAGGTTGAGTCCCAGATACACCAGGATCGCATTATAAAGAGAGGAAAGCCTCACAATGGTGAATATCATCAGTATGGTGCTTTACCAAGGTGGTGTCCTAGTGGTAATTAGGAGTGTAATCTCTCCTTCAACTCTAACCGAATCCCCAATGAAGCCTACTAAGGGCACGAACACTAGCTTTATTTGATCAGTAGACAAGTTCATTCTTGCAAAAGCATCATAAAAAAGGATGTCAGCAGAGCTTCTACTGTCAACCATAATTCTCTTTACAGGATGTTTCGCTATCATCATTTCTACGATGACAGCATCATTATTTAGGTTATCTACCATAGCCAACTCTTCTCCCTCACAGGAGAGCACATCATTATTTTGCTCTTTCTCCTAGCCCTCTTCGAGCTTCTCCCTACCTCCCAGGAGCTCATTCTGACTGGCTTCTCGGTGGGGTGATTATCGATGATGAGTAATCAAGGATCTTCATTCTGGGCTGCTGGAGGCACTCCCCCCTTCACATACTTTCCAAGGTAGTCATGCTTGATCAAACCTTCTATCTCCCTTTTTAGGTGGTGGCATTCCTCAATGTCATGACTGTGGTCCTGGTGGAAGTGGTAGTAGCAAGATCTATCACATCCAGTGGATGGCCTTAGTGAGGGAGGGTGATGTATGAAGTACTCGTCCTTGATATCCATCAGGATCTTTGCTCTCAAGACGAGGAAATGAGTGAACTTTTCTTCTTTGATAGGGTCAATTCTGGGCCTGGCCCTTGGCCGTAGGGCTGGCACGGCCTTCGAGGCTAGGGCGTCAGATGTCTCCCCCATGGCTTGTCTCTTCAACGGTCTCTTATCCAACTCCCTTTTGGTATGGTTGGCCTCCTCCATACAGTTATACTTATGGACCTAGAGGAGGAGCTCCAAGTAAGTCTTCGGAGGCTTCTTGTCGAGGGTGTAGGTGAAGTGGGAGGTTCTAAGTCCCCTCTTTAGGGCCAGCATGGTGACTGGCTCATCAAGGTGATAGATATATAGGATGGCAGCTTTAAATTGAGACATGTAGTCTTGGAGGGGCTCTCAATCTTGCTAGTGGATCGAGAAGAGACTATCGACTTCATGTGGCACATTTCTGCATGTATCAAAGTATGCCATGAACTTTTTCTCTAATTATATGAAGGAGTCGATGCTTTTTGACTCGAGTCTAGAGAACCAGGCTCGAGCAACCTTTCAGATGGTAGCTGGGAAGGCAATGCAGAGGAGAGCATCGATGGCCCCCTGGATCCCCATGAGGGCCTTGTAGCTTTTCAGGTGGTCTAGGGGGTTAGTTGTCCCATCATAGGGGTTAACCTAGGACATGCAAAACTGGCTGGGGATCAGTTCCTCTTAGATTCTACGGGAGAAAAGTAGATGGGTGTCATAACTCACGGGCTCACTAGGGTAGCCCTGAATCTCAGCAAATCAGTAGGACAGGTCAGCTAGCTTGTGCTCTTGCTCTTCGAGATGCCTCTTCGCCTGGCAGTGGATGGCCTCATCTGTGGACCCTTCGATGAGGCTGTCAAGGATGAAGGGGGCGCAGAGTGGAGAAACTCTTGCTTGAGTTCCCGACCACACTGGCATGTCGGTGCGAGCATTCACCATGGTCTGAGACCTAGGAGCGGCTCTCCCGGTCCGTCGAGCCATCATGCTGCTTCTTCTCGACCATTTGGTGGTCTCCCTGTAGGTGAGAGGCCGCATGTAATGACCCCTCCTGGAAGGACCGTAGGCTGGTGCGGGGGTTGGTGACGTGGGTCGCTGATGTTCTTGGCTACTACTGCATGGCCAGGGACTGGAGTCTCTAATGGAGGTGGCGCACTACCGTAGCAAGGGCATGTACATGTTGGACTAGTGTAGTGATTTGAGAATCCATCGAAGGTGGTGGTGGTGGAGCGGGGAGCTCCCCCACAGGGCCTTGTAGGTCGCCATGGTGATGGGGGCTCCCTGCACGATTGGCTGAAGCCTCTTGTGCATGCGTTGTCACCATGAGGTCGTGGATGTCCATGGATATTGATGTGGCAAGATCGCTGACATGGGTAGCTGACGGTGCCGTGTTTAAGGAGACCGCCATGGCGGATGCCAAGGCAACACCCCAGTTCGGAGCACTTTGCCGAGCTGAGCTGAGCTCCCCAAGGACAGCAAGTCGAGCTCAATCCTCCGCCAAGTCGAGCTCATGAGCTTGATGCCTAGGTCGGAGCCGTCTTCCGCCCTCCAGAGCGAGACCCTCGGATGCTTATGCCCTACGATCGAGGCCGAGCCAAGAGCTTGCCCGCCAATGTGGAGCCTCTCCAAGCACGCGCCCTCTAGACCGGGTCCATCTTCCGCCCTCCAAAACGAGACCCTCGGAGGCTTGTGCCCTGCGGTCGAGGTCGAGCCAAGAGCATGTCCGCCAATGTGGACCCTCTCCGAGTGCGCGCCCTCTGGACTGGGTCCATCCTCCGCCCTCCAGAACAAGACCCTAGGAGGCTTGTGCCCTGCGGTCGAGGTCGAGCCAAGAGAACGCTCGCCAATGTGGAGCCTCTCGAAGCATGCACCCTCTGGATCAGGTCCATCCTCCGCCTTCCAGAGCGAGACCCTCGGAGGCTTGTGCCCTGCAGTTGAGATCGAGCCAAGTGCTCGCCCGCCGATGTGGAGCCTCTCCGAGCATGCGCCCTCTGGACTGGGTCCATCCTCCGCCCTCCAGAGCGAGACCCTCAGAGGTTAGTGCCCTGCGATCGAGGTCGAGCCAAGAGCTGGCCCACCGATGTGGAGCCTCTCCGAGAACGCGCCCTTTGGACCGAGTCCTTCTTCTGCCCTCCAGAGTGAGACCCTCGGAGGCTTGTGCCCTACGGTCGAGGTCGAGCCAAGAGCTTGCCCGCTGATGTGGAGCCTCTCCGAGCATGGGCCCTCTGGATCGGGTCCATCCTCCGCCCTCCTGAGCGAGACCCTCGGAGGCTAGTGCCCTGTGATCGAGGTCGAGCCAAGAGCTCGCCCGCCGATGTGGAGCCTCTCCGAGCGCGCGCTCTCTGGGCCGGGCCCGCACTCCCCCCTCCTTCACCAAGGCGACCGTACGAGCTCGGAGCGCCCAGACCGGAGTAGACCCTTCCATCCCAGGACACCGACGAGCCACCCGAGGACCACAGAATGGCGCCCCCCGTGCCGCCATAACTATCTATTCGGCTGTACTTCCAGGGAATGGGCCAGCCAGAGAGCACGCACCCATAGGGCGGCGGTCCCCGGATCGAGGCTCTGCCAGACTTCCCGAAATAAAGCAACCAGAGAGGATATCAGAAGAAATGGGAGCTTCCCCTACCACCTGTCAGGAAAGGCGTCCCGTCCATGGCACGGAATCCTGACCCATGCGCCTGCCAACCCAGCGAGGATCTCGAGGCAGACTCCCAACGGCCAGTTTTCAACTACAAAGAATGATCGGCACCCCCAGAATAGGGAGGTAACAGCAGAAAAACACACAAGTAGAAAAGAACTACAGTCCACCACCAACACAAGCGCAAGCTCGACTAAGAGAGCAAAGCGCCACCACCAACACCACAGTCAAGGGAAAACCACCGGGAAACAAGAAGAAGCAGAATAACAGAGAACCCCTCTATCCCCGCTATCATTCTCCCCCTACTGCATTTTTCCTTCACCGACACATCTTTCACTCCTCCTAGTACGGAGTCCATCAAGAGGGGCCCGACCAGGAGGATCTGTTCCCCTGGATCGTCACTGACTTGATCATCGGAGTGCCTCCACCGGAAACCCCGGTCCGGGTCACTAACCCCTGTTTCGCAGGTCCAGGAGTAGATGACCGGCAGGCAGCGAAAGGAGTGTGCTTCGATGCAGCAGCTACGGGCCATGACAGTCTTGGCGGCAACAGATTGGCATGGTAGGAAGGGGGGAGTTCGAGTAAGCCCTCCATTTCTCTACAAACAAGCCATGCGGAAGGATGGTGACGACAAGAGCAAGGGAGGCTTCCACCAGTCGTGCAGGGGACTCCCCCTCTCGGGGAAACCCGCACCGCCAAGAAATGGAGCCACCTGCTCCAGTCCAGCCACCTCCACCAAAAGCCCAACTGGTTGCACTTGCCCAGCAGATGCAAGTTCTTGCCATGGCAGTGCGCCAGCTTCAGCACCAGCACCGGTCCATGGCTACCCACCAGCAGCCGGGGATCCTGGCGGCCCATGCCACAGCTCCCCGTGACAGCCTGCACTCCTTCCAAGGAAGGCCATCACAGCCACGGGCCACCACTGACAACCGGGGCAGCCATCAAGCTCCGGTGAAAAGACAATGAGCCAGCTTTGCTGATAGAGAGAGCCGCTCACCAAACCTCAGGCGGGAGGTGCCCAGACCCCACCGAGGAAAGAGAAGCAAGACCCCCTACCATGGGTGCCATGCACCCACATCACCTTCTCTATCTCCTTCGGTGGAGGGGTCCACTGATGAAGCCGCCAGGCGCGCGATGGGCAGGCGCTTGGAGGAACATGAATGCAAGCGGCGGAGTTTGCTCGTCGGTTCACTAGCATGCCGGGCTCCGCTAGTGAGCCAGCGGGCTACGATGCCCGTCCCCCATTCTCCCAAGAAATCCAAGCGGAGCCAATCCCGCATCGGTTCTGGATGCCATAGGTGGATCCTTACGATGGGACCACCAATCCCTTGGACCACCTGGAAAGCTACCGGACTCTCATGAGGGTCTAGGGGGCCACCAATGCTCTTCTTTGCATCATTTTCCCTTCTACTCTTCGAAAGGCAGCCCGGGTGTGGTTCACCCACCTGGAGCCGGAGAGCATCACCTCCTTTGCCCAGCTAGGACAGAAGTTCATGGCTCACTTCGATGCTTGCAGGAAGTTGCCACGCGAGGTAGACAGCCTCTTCTCCATCCGACAGCAGGACCACGAGCCCCTATGGGACTACGTAGCCCACTTCAAGACTGCCACGTTGGAGATCTACCATCTTGAAGAGCCAGTGGCCATGCTGGCACTAAAGCGAGGGCTCAGGACCTCCCGGTTGACCTACTCGTTGGATAAGAAGCCCTCCAAGACCTACTCCGAGCTCCTTCTCCGGGTCCAAAAGTACGTCCGTGCCGAGGAGGTGGACCGTACGAGGCGGGAGCTCGACGAAGGACCCTTGAAGAAGATGGTCCCTGCTGAAGTGTTCAGGACCCAGAAGCCAGCACCCCAGGCTCAGAGCTCCCGTAGGGATCGGCCAAGACTGAGAGAGACTCCTGTTCCTGAGGAGGGCTACACCCCTCTCCTCACCTCGAGGACAAAAATCCTTATGGAGATCGAGGGAGAGGACTATTTGAGGTGCCTGCCTCTATTAAAGCCTTTCGCTGGTCATGACAAGATGAAGTACTGCCGCTTTCACTACGACCACGGTCACGACATCGAGGAATGCCGCAATCTCAAGTGGGAGATTGAGGATCTTATCAAGAGAGGCTACCTCAAGAGATTTGTGGGGGGCAGACCTCAAGTGGAGTCCCAGGCGCTCGTCACTCTCCCACCTGCTCCAGCCATCGACAATCGTCCCACTGAGAAACCGGTGGGCATGATCTCCTGGGGAGCGACGCGCACGTCCAAGAAGGCCCGGGGGGCGGGGGACTCTGAAAATGTACTCCCCTTTATGAGGGAGGGGGAGACAGAGGGAAAAATGTAAATAATGATGCCGTGGTCATCAAAATGACGATCGTGAAGCACCCTGTAAAGCGCATCATGGTTGATAGTTGAAGCTCCATAGATGTGCTTTTTTATGATGCCTTCTCCAGAATGAATCTCTCCCTCGATCAGCTTAGGCCCGTGCACACACCCCTTGTCGGTTTCACGGGCGACTCTGTTAGAGTAGAAGGAGAAATCACTCTCCCGATCACTACCGGAACCCCACCTCGATAGAGCACCGTCATGATGACTTTCATGGTTGTAAGGCTCCCCAATGCCTACAACGTGATATTGGGGTGACCCGGGTTCAACTTGCTTGACGCCGTTGTCTCCGCCAAGAGGCTACTTGTACAATTCCCAACTCCCTACGGTGTCGGGGAGATGAGAGGAGTGCCCCAGCCGGTGCAGCATTGCTTCCAAACTCTTCCTGGGGCCAAGATCTCCCAGGATGACCCCAGCGTAGACGACCTCGACCAAAGGACCCAAGACCCGAGGGGAGGCCTAGTCAAGTGTCTGCTTTCCTATCTGCTTGGAGACGACCCCGCAAAGATGGTGCAGATCGGAGCCCAGCTACTCGAGGGGGAGAGGGCCTAACTGCTGGGATTCCTGCTAGCGAACGCGGATGTGTTCACTTGGACAGCGGTGGACATGCCAGGTATTCCCCATGACATCATTACTCATAAATTGAGTATCAACCCAAAGCACAAGCCAGTTCGATAGAAGAAAATAAGTTTTGCCTCGGAGAGACAGGCGGCCATCAAAGAAGAGGTAGAGAAACTCCTGGCTGCCGGCTTCATTCGAGAGGTCCAGTATCCAAGCTGGCTGGCGAATGTGGTGATGGTCAAGAAGAATATTGGCAAATGGAGGATCTGTGTAGACTACACCGACCTCAATAAAGCTTGCCCGAAGGACAACTTCCCTCTTCCGAAGATCGACCAGCTGGTGGATGCCACCTCGGGCCACCGGCTGCTCTCCTTCATGGATGCGTTCTCAGGATACAATCAAATTCGCATGCACCCGGACGATGAGAAGCACACTACCTTCATCACCGACCATGGGACATACTGCTACATGATGATACCCTTCGGTTTGAAGAATACGGGGGCCACCTATCAATGCCTGGTTAGCAAGGTCTTCAAGGACCAAATTGGTTGCAACATGTAGGTGTATGTGGATGACATGCTCGTCATGAGTAGGCCGGGCTCGAGCCACGTAGCTGACCTCATCGTGTCCTTCCACAACTTGCGGCATCATCAGATGAAGCTGAACCCGGCAAAGTGCACCTTCGGGGTGGCAGTAGAAAAATTTCTCGGCTTCATGGTCACCTAGAGGGGCATTGAAGCGAACCCAGAGAAGGTGCAGGCCATCATCGACATGGAACACCCGACCTCTAAGAAGCAGGTTCAGTGCCTGATGGGATGCGTCGCCACCCTCAGTAGATTCATCTCGAGGTCGGCCGACCATTGCCAGCCATTCTTCAAGGCGCTGCACAAGATGCACGACTTCACCTGGATTGAGGGGTGCAGGACAGCCTTCGAGGAGCTGAAGAACTTCCTCGCCTCCCCTCCGCTGCTCTCCAGAATGGAAGAGGGAGAGGAACTCTTACTATACCTGGCGATGACACCGGGAGCTATCAGCTCAGTTCTCGTCCACACAGATGAGGACAAATCTCAAAAGCCGATGTACTATACCAGTAAAATCCTCCGCGACACGGAGATTAGGTACACTCGCTCCGAAAAACTCATTTTTGTACTAATAATGTCTGCTAAGCATCTCAGGCCCTATTTCCAAGCACACCCAATAGTGGTGGTGACAGACCAGCCACTGAGGACCATCCTCACCCGACCCGAGACATCCGGGAGGTTGGCTAAGTGGTCCCTGCTGCTCAGCGAATTCGACATAGCGTACTGATCGAGGTTGTCACAAAAGGCCCAAGCCCTAGCCGACTTCATGGTCGAGTGCACCGGGTTCACCGAGGCGCCAGGGCAGACAGCAACGGAGCCCAGGCCAGGAGAAGAGCCCTGGATTCTTCACGTAGATGGAGCATCCAATTCTGACGGGAGCGGAGCGGGCCTCATCCTGACTAATCGAGATGGGGTTGTGGCAGAATGCGCCCTCCACTTCAAGTTCACCGCAACCAATAACTAGGTGGAGTACGAGGCACTCCTCGCGGGCCTAAGAGTCTCTTGCGAGCTGGGTGTGCAGGACTTGAAAGTCTTCACCGACTCCTAACTGGTCGCCGGACAAGTATCCATAAAATATGAAGCAAGGGATGCCCAGATAATGAAGTATCTGGAGCAAGTCCGCATGAGCATGGCAAGCCTCCAGTGCTTCAGCATTTTTCACATCCCTCGAGGAGAGAATGCGCGCGCAGATGCATTGTCCAGACTCGTGACCCTACCGAACTAATCACTGGGACGTGCCTACATTGAGCACCTCGAAGGTCCTAGTTACAAGAACCCGACGGAGGTACATCAAGTCACCCCCGAGCCGAACTGGATGGACAAGTACATCCGGTACATCACTGACGGCACCCTGCCAGAAGATTGTGCAGAAGCCACCCTTGTCAGGAAGAAGGCCTCTCGGTTCGTCTTGATGGAGGGCCAACTCTACCGCCGATCTTACTCCTACCCACTCTTAAGATGCCTCAGGCCCGCCGAGGCAACCTTTGTGCTCTAAGAGATACATGAAGGCCTCTGCGGGAATCACATGGGAGGGAGGACACTGGCTTACAAAGCTCTCCGACAGGGATACTTTTGGGAGATCATGAGGGAGGACGCGGCCGACTTCGTCAAGAGATGTGACAAATGCCAGTGCCATGCCAACATCCAGCATCGGCCGGTGGTGCCGATTTCCCAGCTCTCAGCCCCTTGGCCCTTTGCCTAGTAGGGGATGGACATCTTGGGACCGCTCCCCCCAGCATCAGGACAACGAAAGTTCCTGCTAGTGGCGATCGACTACTTCATCATGTGGGTCGAGGCAAAGCTGTTAGCTCGGATCGTAGAAGCCAATGTTGGCCAGTTCTTTTGGAAGTCAATCATCTGTCGCTTCGGGCTCCCCCATTGCATCATCATCGACAACAGGCGACAGTTCGACAACCACGAGTTCGAAGGGTTCTGCACAGCTCACGGCATCCAACACTGGTTCACCATGGTAGCTCACCCCCAAACAAATGGGAAGGCCGAGGTGACCAACCGGAGCATCCTGCAAGGGCTCTGAACCAGGCTGGATCAAGCTAAGGGCCTGTGGGCAGAAGAGTTCCCTAGCATCCTATGGGCCTACCACACAATGCCCAGGACGGCGACTAATGAAACGCCCTTCAGCCTCGTCTTCGGTGCCGAAGTAGTCATCCCCATTGAGCTCGGCATGCCTACATTACGGGTGCAGCAGTATGATGAAGCACGGAACTCGGCGCACCTCCTACTCAACCTGGACCTTCTTGAAGAAGCAAGGGACAAAGACCGCCTACGGATGGCAGCCTACCGATGAAGAGTGGCCCGATACTACAACGCCCGTGTCCGGACAAAAGCTTTCAAGCCCGGAGACCTGGTGCTGCGGTGGGCGAAGGCGTCCCAGCCTAGGGAGTGTGATGCAGAACAAATAAAGGGACGCGATGCGAAAGTAGATTAAGATTAACTAATTTTTTTGTTGTTTTTATATGTTTGTAGAAGTTGGCTTCAAATCAAAGAAAAGTTAACCTAACATTGAAAGATACTAATATGATAATTGAAAGCACAATTTTAAGGAAACTAAATTATCAGAGTAGTTTAGAAGCAACGGATCGCTGGGGGTTGAGAAACTCCCAGACCTAGGGTTTCACTCCAAGCTTTCAACAAAACAGAAATAAAGAGAAGGGAAGGTTTATCTAACCAGACAATGATCTTCACAGATTTTGGTGGAAGAACTCTCCCGAGCAGATTGTTGGATCCTCGGAGTCGGATATCTTCGTAATGGATCCTCCAATACTGGTCCTTTGGCGGGTTGGCTTCTCCTGAACTCAAGATCTGGAAGAGAAGAAAAACAATTGATGGAATCAGAGAGTCAAGGAAAAGATTTACCAGGTTGATGAACTTGAAGATCGAAATTGCTGAAAACTGGATTCTCCTGGATGCTGATGTGATTTTCCTTGGAACTTGCTCTGGATCTGAAGTAGCCGGACTGGATCTGGATGAAGGTGGACGGCCTGGACTTGTAGAGAGAGAGAGGCCGTGGGAGATGGATGGATCTAGGGTTTGGTGGATGGAAAATAATGAAAGGTGGCTAGGGTTTTGGAATTTCAAGTGGCTAACCTAGGGTTTTTGGATAAAGATGGAGATCTCTCACCTCCTCAAGGCTCCAATGGAACCCGGATTACCCCCTCACGGAGCTCAACACTTAGAATAGTGCGGAAGAAGAGAAACCTAGGTTGCTCAACACAAGAGAATAGCAAAAATAATTTTTCTTCATTGATTTTCTAAAGTTACAAAGAGAGGTCTATTATATAGACCTAAAATTTTCTCCTAGCTTGTACAAATTCCCATGTGGGACTAAACTCTTCCAACCCCTAGATTAGGTAGAAAATCCTCTCCCTTGGCCGACCAAGAGTCCAAAAAAAATTGGGACGGCCATAAAGGAATTGTTTTGGAACTTTTATGGCACCTCCTTTGGAGTTGGATTTGGATTTGGAGTCCTCTTCTTCTTATGGTATTTCTTCTTTTCTTCCACTCCAAGTTAAGCTCTTTGATTTTGATTTGAACTTCAATTAGGAGTAGGTTGGATGTCCTTCTTTGATTTCTTCTCCAAGAGAAGTTTTCTTCCTTCTTTGCTTAGGTAAATTAGGCAGGTGTGGGCGCCTCCTTTAATTTAGCCTCCAATTTGATTTTTTTCTTCTTTGGATGTGGGGACCATGACACTGGGATGCCTCTATGGCGCCTCCTGGACTCTGGCGTGTGCTCGGAGTGTGGCTGGGCGTGTGGCTTGGAGTGTGGCCTCCACTTGCTTGAACCTTGAGTTGATTGGAAGAGAAATGTGGCACCATTTTGGACCAAATTGAAACCTAATTGGGACTTGCACCGAGTCAACATGACTCAACAAAATTTAAATGGTGACTCAAGAAATAAATAAAATAAATAAACTGGTTGACCAGGTCAACCTTTATTACAAACCCTAATTTCTCGGGCAATGTCAATCAGAGATGCAAATGGAGCTCTGAAGTCTTCTTCTGAGTCTGGTGCCCGCACCAATTCTCCCAGGGTGGGAGGAACTCGACCCTGTCGAGTAAGGCTCAAGTTGGCTCTGGTATCTCTCCAAGAGGTCTGGGTCCAATTCTTGTAATTCTTCTCGGGAGATCCAAGAGTCATCAGAATCTGGCCTTCCTTGCCAGCGGACCAGGTACCTTTGGTATCCTCGATTACGAGTAGAGATAACCTGATCATCCAGGATCTTTTCAATCTGCTCTTTCCTCACAGACCAGTTTGTTGGTGGACACACAGGGTCGGGATCACTCTCAATGATAGGGTTAGGCTCAAAAGGCTCACTAGGAATCACAGCTGGCTCCCTGTACTCTACTAAGTCTATAATGTTGAAAGTAGAGCTAATGCCTAGTTCTGGAGGCAACTCGAGCACATAGGCATTGGATCCTACTCTCTTTACCACTCTAAATGGTCTAGCTCCCCTAGCATGTAACTTTCTAACGGTTCCAGGAGGAAACCGTTCAGGCCTTAACCTAATCATCACATAGTCTCCCTCAACAAAAGATTTGACTCGCCTTTGAGTATCAGCCAACTTCTTATAAGTTTCATTACTTAAATTTATTTTGGCATGAATTTCTTTATGCAAGTCTTTTATATGCTGTGCAAAATTCTCAGCAGATTCGGAGACTCGAGTGTGGACAGGTAAAGGGACTAGGTCAAGAGGTGTGTGAGGTTTGTACCCATGTACAATTTCAAATGGACTCTTACCCGTAGACCTATTGACCGAGTCGTTGTACGCAAATTCTGCCCTTGGTAGGTATAAATCCCAATTTCTGGTATTTTCACCAACAAGACATCTCAGCAGATTTCCTAGGCTACGGTTCACTACTTCAGTTTGGCCATCAGTTTGGGGATGATAGGCAGTTGAAAACTTAAGTTTTGTCCCTAACTTATGCCAAAGGGTCTTCCAAAAGTAACTGGTGAACCGGACATCCCTATCTGAAACGATTGTCTTAGGTAGGCCATGGAGTCTAACTATCTCATTGAAGAAAAGCGTGGCTACCTTAGACGCATCAAAGGTTTGGGAACAAGGCAAGAAGTGGGCCATTTTAGAGAATCGGTCGACTACGACACAGATAGAATCATGTCTCCTCTGGGTCTTAGGTAAACCTAACACAAAATCCATACTCACATCTTGCCAAGGACGATCTGGGACAGAGAGTGGGGTATAAAGGCCAGTGTTTTGTTTTCACTGTTTGGCAACAGCACAGGTTCGACATCTAGCTACAATATTAGCTACATCCCTTTTCAAGCTAGGCCAGAAAAAGTGGTCTTCAATAGCTAGAATGGTCTTGTCTTTTCCAAAATGGCCGGCTAAACCTCCAGCATGGATTTCCCAAATCAAAAATTCCCTAAGAGAAGTTCTAGGGATGCAAAGCCTATTTTTGAAGAACAAAAAACCATCTACAAGGGTATAATCCTGGTGATTACTAGATGGTCCTTGAACTAGATCCTGATACACAGTTGTGAAATCCGGACAAGACTCATATTCCTCTTTGATTTGCTCAAACCCTATGACCTCAGTTCCAACAGAAGTTAATAACAGGGATCGGCGACTAAGGGCATCAGCTACCTTATTCTCAACTCCAGCCTTATGTTTCAGGACAAAAGTATAGGACTGGATATATTCTACCCACTTAGCATGCCTAGGGTTAAGCTTCTTTTGGGAGTTCAGAAACCTAAGAGCCTCATGGTCCGAAAATAGTACAAATTCCTGCGGTAGCAAATAATGTCTCCAGTAACGCAAAGCTTGCACCACCGCATAAAATTCCTTATCATAGGTAGAATACCTAAGCTTAGCATCATTAAGTTTTTCACTAAAGAATGCTATGGGATGATTCTCTTGGCTTAGGACTCCACCTATTCCTACACCTGAAGCATCACAGGCAACCTCAAATACTTTAGAAAAATCGGGTAATCTCAGAATGGGTGCCTGGGTCATTTTATCCTTAAGATCTAGGAAGGCTTTATGGGCTGACTTAGTCCAATGAAATTCTCCCTTCCTAATACAATCAGTGATTGGAGCAGCTAAAGTACTAAACCCCTTGATGAATCGCCTATAGAAGGTAGCCAAGCCATGGAAACTTCTAACTTCATGCACATTGGTTGGCTCTGGCCAGTCTACTATGGACTTAATCTTCTCAGGATCGGCCGCCACGCCGTCAGGGGTTACTACAAAACCAAGAAAGATAACTCTACTAGTCATGAATTCACACTTCTTAAGATTACCGTAGAGTCTCTCATTCCTCAAAACTTGGCAGACTGCTCTAAGGTGGTCTAGGTGATCTGTTGGGGTCTTACTATAGATCAGGATGTCATCAAAATAGACCACCACAAATTTTTCTATGAAAGCTCTAAGTACCTGGGTCATAATTCTCATGAAAGTACTAGGGGCATTGGACAACCCAAAAGGCATAACAACCCATTCATAAAGACCATCCTTAGTTTTGAAAGCAGTTTTCCATTCATCCCCGGGTCTAATCCTAACCTGATGATAGCCGCTTTTGAGATCAATCTTAGAAAAAACCATTGCACCAGCCATCATATCAAGCATGTCATCTAGTCTAGGGATGGGAAACCTATACTTGATTGTAATTTTATTGATGGCACGACTGTCAACACACATCCTCCACGTGCCATCTTTCTTTGGGATCAGTAAGGCTGGGACTGCACAAGGGCTAAGACTTTCTCTAATAAACCCCTTCCTCAATAATTCTCCAACCTGCTTTTGCAGTTCTTCATGCTCAGATGGATTCATCCTGTAATGGGGCAAGTTGGGCAAAGTTGCTCCTGGGATTAGATCTATGGCATGCTGGATATCCCTAAGAGGTGGAAGGTGGTCTGGCAAATCCTCGGGAAAGACATCCTCAAATTCTTTTAACACAGGTTTAACTTCTTGAGGAGGCTCTGAGGGTTCCGAAGTTCTAAGTTCCTTAGCAGTCAACATCCAGATGGGTGAACCACTATGAATTTCTTGTTCTAGATCCTTAGCACTGATTAGGTTCACTCCAGTTTTCATCTCCTTAACCTTACCGGCTCCTTTAGTTACCTTGTCCTTAGGGAGAACTGAATGGATCGTAATCTTCTTCCCATTGAAACTAAAGACACAGGTATTGGATTTTCCTAAGAGGGTGGCATCATGATCATACAACCAAGGTCTTCCGAGAATTATACTGCTCACCCCCATGGGTAAGACATCGCACCAAATCTTTTCGTGATAAGATTGCATTTGGATTTGGACTTGACATCTAGACTGGATGGGTATGGAGGTAGAATCTACCCAAGAAACCTTATAGGGGTTAGGATGGGGAACTGGGATTAAGCCTAACATCTTGACAGTGCTAGTAGAGATGGCATTTACACAGCTCCCACTATCTATGATGATCTTACATACCTTATCCCCTAATTTAAGAAAAGTCTGTAGGATGTTAGTCCTA
This sequence comes from Areca catechu, assembly GCA_021397845.1. NCBI lineage: Eukaryota > Viridiplantae > Streptophyta > Magnoliopsida > Arecales > Arecaceae > Areca > Areca catechu. The sequence continues at coordinate 108,290,267 of CM038047.1, forward strand.
CGCCAATCCTCTTGAACTAGATTCTGGGATAGGATGCATCTTACAACTCCTAATTGGTCAGATTCATTGGGTTCCTCCTCTCCTTCATACTCCTCAACCAAATTCATTCCGGCCTCATAAACTTCTTCTTCAAATTCCTCACTGGGCTCGGAATTATCATTCTCTCCCTCTTCTATGTAAAGGGATCTCCGTGGGCACTGGCTAGCAACATGACCTACCTTATGACACTTGAAACAGGCTATGGCAGTACACTGACTGGAAATGTGACCTGGTTTCTGACACTTAAAACAGGTGATATTTGAACTAGGGGTTCTCTGGGTGTCAGGTGCCTTACCTTTGTCCATGGGTCTAGGGGTAGAAGTACCCTGAAAAGGTTTACTAGGGATAACTTGGCTAGGTCCATTCCTTGGGATTGGGGCACTAACCCTAGAAGGTATAGGTCCTCTCTGAAATTTCTCAGTGTTCAGTGCAATCTGGTAGGCTTGGTCTAGATCAGTAACCTCTCTCAGAAATAGTTCTCTCTTGATTTCTTCCCTCAGTCCAGCCCTAAATCTAGACAAAGTGACTTCGTGGGCTTCACTCACATCACATCTCATTAGGTATTCATCAAAAGTAGTTATGTAGTCTGAGACAGATCGGTTTCCTTGTTTCAGGTTTTGCCATTGGTCTAATAGGTTTTGCTGGTATGAAATGGGTAGGTATTTATCTCTCAGTTTTTCTTTCATACCCTGCCAAGTGGTTATGGGCTCAACATTCCGTCTCCTAGTGGTTAGCTCAATGTTCCCCCAGTATAACCTAGCTTGACGCACTAATTTCATCTTGGCAAACTTGTATTTCCTCTCCTCAGACATAGCATACCACTCAAAGTATTGGTCCATCTCACCCTCCCAATCAGAATACACCTTAGGGTTCAGACTACCATCAAAAGTGGGTGCATCTAATTTGATGTTCCTGATGAACCTATCATCTCTATCTTCAGGCTCTGGGTCAGGCCTCCTATGATTAGGTTCAGGATCTCTATATAAAGGCCTTCTAGGCTCCTGATGTGGGTGAGGTTGAGGCACATTAAAATCGGGGTCAGGAGTCCAATTCCGATGTCTAGGTTCTTCAAGTACTTGGACTCGGTCCCTAAGTTGGGTAAGATCCTCATGAATTTGTGCGCTAAACTGGGCCACAGTGTTTGTCATATCCTGATTCATTTTAGCCATACTTTCAGTAAGAGTTCTGATCATGGCCTCTAAATCAGGTTGGGTTTGACCAGGTTGATATGGCACTCCGTTTCTGGTAGACATGATGATTCAAGCAAGCACACAAAATGAGACTAGACTAAATCGACTACTGGATCACTAGACCTAGAGTCCAAACTAGATGCCCAATCAGAGTGGCAAGCTAGCCTGTAGTAACTCAGGACTCAGCCAGGCAGGTGTAAGGGGAGTGTTAGGTCCCTGATTGCCAATCCTAGACACCAATCAGTGATTGGCCAGGTAGGCGGACCAGCACACAAGCCCTTCAGGACGTAGTCCCTAAACCACCGTTCTAGATACTGAGTGCTAAGCACACACAGAATAACTCGGCAAACTGACTCAACACTAGCCTAGACCCGACCAATTGGTGTCCCTAGCCCACTAGGGCAAATTAGGTCTAACTAATTTTAAATTAGGTCTAGGTTCGAATGATTGGATGGTGGTTTTGGGCTAAGGAGAGGTAATCAACTCCTCCCCTTATCTTAGATGCTCAATTGCCCTTAAGTAAATTATGAGATGATCACTCCAAAAAGAATTGAATTGTAGAACACAAAAAAATAGAGTTGCTGTATTTTAATTACCGAAACCAATAAATCACAGAAAAATTATGGAAAATAGGTTCAATTATACTGGTTTCAACGAAGCAAAAATCATGCAATTCAGAGTTTTATGCAGGGAGAAATAATTCAGACAACAGGGCATTTATGGGCTGCAACTAGATTGTCTTCCCCGTTTATAATCCCTGCTACGAAGTTATAACCCAATGGATCCCCTACACGCCCTAGGAACACCCCGTGGAATGGGAGGAGGAGGCTTGCGCCTCGCTTAGTTCCTAGGACCGGACGTCCTGGGGAGTCTACTTCGAGTAGACAAAATAAAAAGAGATCAGTCAAAGCAAGCAAGCAAATCAGAAACCCTAGACTGGGCTCTGATACCAAAAATGATGCAGAACGAAAGCTCTGATACCAAGAATGATGCAGAACAAATAAAGGGACGCGATGCGGAAGTAGATTAAGATTAACTAATTTTTTGTTGTTTTTATATGTTTGTAGAAGTTGGCTTCAAATCAAAGAAAAGTTAACCTAACATTGAAAGATACTAATATGATAATTGAAAGCACAATTTTAAGGAAACTAAATTATCAGAGTAGTTTAGAAGCAACGGATCGCTGGGGGTTGAGAAACTCCCAGACCTAGGGTTTCACTCCGAGCTTTCAACAAAACAGAAATAAAGAGAAGGGAAGGTTTATCTAACCAGACAATGATCTTCACAGATTTTGGTGGAAGAACTCTCCCGAGCAGATTGTTGGATCCTCGGAGTCGGATATCTTCGTAATGGATCCTCCAATACTGGTCCTTTGGCGGGTTGGCTTCTCCTGAACTCAAGATCTGGAAGAGAAGAAAAACAATTGATGGAATCAGAGAGTCAAGGAAAAGATTTACCAGGTTGATGAACTTGAAGATCGAAATTGCTGAAAACTGGATTCTCCTGGATGCTGATGTGATTTTCCTTGGAACTTGCTCTGGATCTGAAGTAGCCGGACTGGATCTGGATGAAGGTGGACGGCCTGGACTTGTAGAGAGAGAGAGGCCGTGGGAGATGGATGGATCTAGGGTTTGGTGGATGGAAAATAATGAAAGGTGGCTAGGGTTTTGGAATTTCAAGTGGCTAACCTAGGGTTTTTGGATAAAGATGGAGATCTCTCACCTCCTCAAGGCTCCAATGGAACCCGGATTACCCCCTCACGGAGCTCAACACTTAGAATAGTGCGGAAGAAGAGAAACCTAGGTTGCTCAACATAAGAGAATAGCAAAAATAATTTTTCTTCATTGATTTTCTAAAGTTACAAAGAGAGGTCTATTATATAGACCTAAAATTTTCTCCTAGCTTGTACAAATTCCCATGTGGGACTAAACTCTTCCAACCCCTAGATTAGGTAGAAAATCCTCTCCCTTGGCCGACCAAGAGTCCAAAAAAAATTGGGATGGCCATAAAGGAATTGTTTTGGAACTTTTATGGCACCTCCTTTGGAGTTGGATTTGGATTTGGAGTCCTCTTCTTCTTATGGTATTTCTTCTTTTCTTCCACTCCAAGTTAAGCTCTTTGATTTTGATTTGAACTTCAATTAGGAGTAGGTTGGATGTCCTTCTTTGATTTCTTCTCCAAGAGAAGTTTTCTTCCTTCTTTGCTTAGGTAAATTAGGCAGGTGTGGGCGCCTCCTTTAATTTAGCCTCCAATTTGATTTTTTTCTTCTTTGGATGTGGGGACCATGACACTGGGATGCCTCTATGGTGCCTCCTGGACTCTGGCGTGTGCTCGGAGTGTGGCTGGGTGTGTGGCTTGGAGTGTGGCCTCCACTTGCTTGAACCTTGAGTTGATTGGAAGAGAAATGTGGCACCATTTTGGACCAAATTGAAACCACATTGGGACTTGCACCGAGTCAACATGACTCAACAAAATTTAAATGGTGACTCAAGAAATAAATAAAATAAATAAACTGGTTGACCAGGTCAACCTTTATTACAAACCCTAATTTCTCGGGCAATGTCAATCAGAGATCCAAATGGAGCTCTGAAGTCTTCTTCTGAGTCTGGTGCCCGCACCAGAGTGCGACAAGCTCTCCCCGAACTAGGAGGGCCCCTACAAAGTGGTTGAAGCCCTCTCGCAAGGGGCCTACTACCTCGAAGATCTCGAAGGCGTCAGGTTCCCCAGAACATGGAATGCTTGCAACTTGCAGAAATACTATCAATGATGTAAGGTTTCCCAACAATGAATAACAATGGTTTTTTCTCGTGTAAGTGTCTGTCTGTCTTGCAAGAGGATGCCAATGGCATCCTCGAGGCTAGCTCCAGGATGCCAAAGGGGTCAAGGAGCCATGCTGCTCCCGATCGACGATGCCCTCAGGCCCAGCTCCAGGATGCCAACTCAAGATCAAAGCTCAGACCTCCGGCCAAGAGAACCTCGAGCCAAGTAGCTCTCCATCTCAAACATCTCCGAGCCCAGCTCCGGGATGCCAAGAGATCATGGGGCCACATAGCTCCCATCAACGCCTCGAGCCTAGCTCCAAGATGCCAAAGACCTGAGCCAAGACCTCAGGCAATCCCTGGGCCCGAGCCAAGCTCTACGTCTAGGAAGGTCTCGAGCCTAGCTCCAAGGCAATTAAGATTGGTAACCCCCCTTCCCTGATCTCCCCACTCGAAAAGAAAACAAGCAGGGAAGGAAAGAAAGGGAATAAAGGGGGAAAGCTCGGCAGCCCCCTTCTCTGATCTCCCCACTCGAAAAGAAGACGAGAGGGGAAGGAAAGAAAGAGAACAAAATGGGGGTCCAGCCAGCATCCTCTCCTCTGATCTCCCCACCCTAAAAAAAAAATGAAAAATGAAATAAATGAAAAGAAAAATGAAAGATGAATGAAAAATGAATGAGAGAAGAGTGGGGAAGGAAAGAAAGAGAGAACAAGAAGAAAATACAACATTGTCGAAGCTACTACCTTCAGCAGCTTTCAACCATCCACGTCCCCGAGCCCAGCTCCAGGATGCCAGCTCAAGACTGGAGCTCAGATCTCCGGCCAAGAGTACTTCGAGCCACGCAACTCTCAACCATCCACGTCCCCGAGTGCAGCTCCAGGATGCCAGCTCAAGACCGGAGCTCAGATCTCCGGCCTAGAGATCGCCGAGCTCGGCAGCTCTTAGGCACCCTCTCTGATCTCCACATACATTAAAAGGAAAGACAAAAGAGGAAAGGGAGTGAAGGAGAGGAGGAGCCAAACAAGAAAAACAATTGCAAGAATATTTGCATTTCATTGGTTAAGTATCAATTACAAGCATCCTATGGGCCCCCGACATGCCGAGTGGCCATGCTAAATTTAGAAGAAGTAGCAAAAAATGACTATCTACTCGCCGGGTTGCTAGGCCGGGAGTCTCCATTAGCAGGGGCTTCTGACCGCGTGGCCTCAGACTTAGCTGGCGTGGCCTCCTCAACGCCCACCTCTTGGTCTGAAGTACCGGGTACTCAAGGTAGCCGCGGCCTTCGATCGAGATGAACTCGACCAGGTGGTGCAGGTACATGAAGCCTTTGAAGAAGAAGTCCGACACCGTCTGCTGGATCTCGGCGAGGAACTCCTCTGAGGCCCTGTACCTTTCCACCGCCTCCCTGGCTTCCTTCTTTGCTACGGCCACCTCGTGCCTGGTGTCCGCGACCAACTTGGCCACCTCATTCGCTGCCCTCTAAGCCGTGACTGACTTCTCCTCTTCTGCCGTCAGCCGAGCTTGGAGAGACTGGGCAGTTTTTTTCTGCCGGGCCACCTCGGCGATGACCATGTCCAATCTCTACTTGGAGTCAGCAAGCTCCTTAGTCTTCTTCCTTGACTCCCCCTGCTCGTGTTCGAGTTTCTCCTGGAGCTCCTTTGCTCGCCCCTCAGAATTGGCGAGCTGCTTCTCGAGGTCCTTGACCCGTTGGCCAAGCACCCCTTTGGAGTTAGCCTTCCTCTCCAGATTGGCCTTCAATGATGCGATCTCGGCCACCTGCTGCTGCGCAGACTGCTCCCAGTTTCGGTAGCAGCTCCTGATGAAGAGGGCCTCGACACCCATCTGCATTACATGGAAGGTCAAAAAAAAAAAGGAAGAGAAAAAAGAAAAGAAGAGAGAGAGGGGACGAAGTTGCTTACCGTGTAGAGATGGGGAAAAATGTTGTCGATCAAGGCTCCAGCAAGCAACCCATCCATGTCCTCCCAGTCGCATTGCTGGATGGAGAAGTCCATCATGCGGTAGGCCAAGGCACGGTTGTCGGCCAAGGAGCTCTCTGGCCCTAGCTTGAACGGGAGGCGGTGCCTTGCCTCGTCCCTCCTGCTTTCTCGAGGGGCAAATGCGCCTGCCACTCCGATGGCAGGACCCTCGAGGACCCAACACCATCGTGACTGGAATCCCCATCACCAAAGGATCTCTAGGGTGGAACTCTCCTCCCTCAACTTCAGCCATCACCGAACCCGGGGGATAGGGTGGAGCAGTGGCAGCAACAGCATCGGCTCGGACGACCACCACGGGCTCCAAGATAGGGGGTTCCACTTGTGGCTCTGCCCGTCGCACAGGGGCTCCCACAACCTCTTTTCCTTTCGAGGCAGTCGGCATGGCAGGAGCAGACATCGACACTCCCTCAACCAGGGCCCGCCTCAAAGGGGGCTCGGCGACCACCCCAGTGGGCGGCCTCTTCTTAGAGATCGGTGATGGCTCGCCCTCCAAAAGTATCAACCCTGCATATAGGAACTTGGAAAGTCAGCCCCAAGTGGAGAAAAGGGAAGATGCATATGAATGAAGAAGTTGAACCTACCCGGCCCCGCCGATGAGTCGACCCTAGCGTCAAGAAGGTTCTGCTTAGAATAACCTCCAGAGAGGGGATCTGGGCGGTGCGAAGCTGGTCGTAGTCATCCTGATCAGTTGCTTCGACCGCGGAGATCCGGTTTGGGGAACGATCCAACTCGCTCCATGCCCAGTCGACCCCCTCGACGTCTGCAAAGAAGAACTTGCTCTTCCATCCCTTGATGGAAGAGGGGAGCTCGAACTTAATGCCCTTCGGGCGAGAAGACAAAGACCACCACCCATCCTCAATCGGGTGGCATTTCAGGATGAAGAATGCCCTGAATAGGGAGAACCGGGCAACGAACCCGTGGAGTGGCAGAGCACAATGAAGGAGAAGATCACCCTGATGGCGTTCGGCACCAACTAGGCGGGGACCAGATGATAATTATTCAGAACAGACAAGAAGAAAGGATGGAAAGGGAATCAGAGACCCCCGGAGAAGGTCCCTTCATAGAAGGCAAGACGCCTCGGGCCACTGGAAGTGACCCGCTCCCCGGGGCGGGGAACCATGAGCTGAACAGAAGACGGGATCCCATAGGCATCCCGGATGGCGTCCAGCTCCATGGCGGAAATTGTCGAAGCGATCCCGCCCGGACCTGTTGACCGGACCGACTTAGGGGATGTTTCAAGAAAAAGAGGAGGACAGGTAGGAAGGGAAGGAACGACCTCTAGCTCCCTAATGGACACTAGTGGGGCAGGAAGGGCTGGTCTCATGCTAATCCTAAACTGTTCCCTCTCTTACTCCTCGTCAGAGGAGGAGAGCACTACCCTTCGGGCAAAAGACTCAGGACGAGTCATACTGGACTGAGAAGGAAGGAGCCTACCCCAGAAGGAGAGAAAGAAGAGAGACGAAGCCAGTCTAGACCCCTAGAGAAGAGAAGAACGGATGCAGATCACGGGGGAAGAAAGGTCTGGACACTGTAATGAGCGCAAAGGATTTGAAAGAAAGGAAATTTTGAGTGAGAAACTTTTCTTTTCACTTCGAAAAGGCCCGTCAAATCCGCACTATTGTGACTCCCTCACCAACGGATCTGAGCCACGTGCTGCTCATCGACGAAAAAGGAGTCATTGTCGCTCAGAATTCTATGCCAGCATTAACTGCTCCTTGGACGTGGCCATGCGGCACCCCCGCATTGGCCTGCAGGGCCGTCCCACGAAGTGCTAGCAACCATGGCCATCATTGCACCGGACTTTCGCCTCTCCACGTTAGCACTGCAGTTACTCCCTTCGCCCCGAGCGCCACGCACCGACGAGCCTTGGGAGTGGGAGGCAAATGATATGGAGAGACTGCTGACATGGGCAGCTGACGGCGCCGCGTTAAAGGAGACCGCCACGACGGATGCCGAGGTGACACCACAGTTCAGAGCACTTTGCCGAGCTGAGCTTGTTGGGAATTGTGTTCCAAAGCCAATCGCCTGGGTTAAAGGCGGTTGAGCTCAGTATTGTACTTTTTCTTTGAATTAATAAAATATATTTTTTGGTAGCTCATCACATATTGTATTTTCCTGAAATGAACTCTTTCCATATGATGAAGTCCTTAGGACTACACTGACTTCAATACAGAGAGGATGTATCGAGTGGTCCTTAAACCCTGTTCACAACCAAAGGATATATTGTACTCGATGGCAATATATCAAGCATAGGTTGTTGTAGTTCACATCATTTGGTTGTCCTCTTGACCAAATGAGTGTGGAGACACTGATGTGATCTGCAAGTGGGATATGTGATATCTCATTGAACGTGACTCCGTGCAGCCCCTTTCTGCCAAAGGGATACTCAAGATTGGATATGGGTATATGTGTCCCTCTGACCTGAGGTCATCACGGTAGCTTGCAAGTAACTCCCTATGCTTTGGTGCCGGACTACCCGGATTTTTAATCCGGTGATGGAAGGTTTCTGGGTACAGGCAAGTACTTGTGGAGCAGTGATGGACCAAGATGGAATTGACCTATCCAAACAGTTTGGATTGAATGTCTCGCAGTATCTCAATTTAGTAAATCCTCGGCCGGGGTAGTCCTAGTGAAGAGTCAATGGACTTGCAGGGTTAAGACACATAGTCGACTGACTCAGTCTGGGTTGGTAGCCCAATCTCAGTCGTCTTGAGCATTAGAGGTCAAAGGGATGAATTATACGGTAACCATATGCTAGAGGTTCGATAGTTTGCTCCCGCATCTTCGACCTATCCGGATGCCAGGATCCATTGCTAGATGGTTTCCTGTGCTGGTACTAGAATTATTCTAGTGCTACCGTTTAGGTTCGAACCTATGAGGTCACACGCCACAGAGGATTACTCTCTGATCCGGATACCGATTATGATTGGGAATCGTCTCGGTTTTATGGTCACAATTTTTTTAAGCACCCTTTTCCCCATCTTGCCCTTGTCTGTGTCAACCAAAAATTGTTCCGGGCTGACCAGGTCTGCGCCAGGATTTTTCTAAATCAGTTTTGAACTGATTCGGAGTTCGTTTTGGCCTCCTATTGGTTGTGAACCAATTTTAATCCATTGAACCAATTTAATTGGGCTTGAACCGGTTCAATTAGATTGAACCAAGAGGTTTAAAAAGGGGTTGACCGGTTTTGATTGAACCGGTATTTTCTTTGAACCGGTGTTTACTCCCATTGACCGTTTTACATGGTAAAATGTTGGAATAAACTTCATGCGTCCGAAGAAGGCTAATCGACCTTTCATCACTGGCGTCTCTTCCTCTCCTCCACCGGCTGGTTTAATCCCTTGTTTACTGCTGGTTTAATGGATGAAATGCAGCCGAGTCCTCTTCCTCTCCTTGTCTCTCTGTCTTCTTCCCTGCTATCCTTTAAATACCAGCAGTTCCCCCTGTTTCAGGAGTGGGTTGTTTTCACCGTGAGAAGAGAGAAAACACCTAGGGTGTTTTTCCATTTGAGAGGCTAAGAGCTTGGTCCTTTTTCTTCCATTGAGTACTTTGTAGAGCTAGGATTCGGAGTGTGTGAGGGAGAGAAACAAAGCCTTGTTTCTTGTGCTCAAATTCCCATTTCAGCAAAGCCCTGTTGCTGAAACTTACCGTGACCGAGTGTCTTCTTCCAGCGGCTAGCATCGCGTGTGGAGAGGGATCTGAGAGACCCGGGTGCATCTCCCCTCTAGAGGGAGTACCCTTCTACTCCTAGGAGCAAACCACACAAGCCGGACTTGCTGCTGTTGCTCAAACACGAAGATTGAAGTCTGCTGTCCTGTTTTGCAACAACTTCCAGCTGCAGACTTTGGGCATTTTTGTACACCATTTTTGCTGTGTTTTGGTTGCAGATCTTGGTTCCAAATCGAAGACCACTCGAACCCCTAGCTGTTGCTACAATTTGGGAGCAAACGGAGGTCCGGATAGCGGTGTTTCACTGCTGTTTTTCAAGCTCTAAACATAGCAAAATTTCAGCCCAAGGGAGAAGAAGGCTGGAATAGTTTTATTCCAGTTATTCCAGCCTATTCCAGGTTTATTCCAGAGTTATTCCAGGCATAATAAAGGTATGGAAAATTATTTTTTTTAATCATGCATGAATAGATTTATTTGTTTAATATTTTGCAAATATTTTATATCATCATACATGCTTACATGCAACATGAATAGGTTAGGTTCTGGGCGGAGCAGTTTTCCACTGCGGTGATTTTTAAAAATGTTTTAAAATCCATTCTGCTCCTGTAGCTGTTTGCATGCCTAGTGTAGGATCATGTCAAACCACCTGCACCATTTTTCTTTCAGTGGTATCAGAGCTAGGTTGCATCTGTAACCTATTCCTGTACGCATGTTTTTAGATTAAAATTGGTTTAATCTAATAATGTATCCAAATTTCTTTTTGGAACCTAGTTGAGACCTTCACTATGACCGTGTGTCTTTGACACGATGCGGATCGTCTGTGTTGGCCTCTTCAGAAGGATCCTTAAAGAATATTAAAATTAAAAAAGTTTTAATTTGTTGATACATATTTTTAGGCATGTTTTTTATTGGATATAAAATATTTGTAAAATCTTGAATCTTGATGCATGATTTGTTATGTAAAATTATTTTACATAGAGACTTAATTAAAAAATATTTTAATTAAGTGTTTGGCTTATTAAAAATTTTAGGTTTATAAAATCTAAAACATTGCATAAGCCATTTTGGGTTAAATTGGGTTAGCTGACTAGTTGGGTTCATCACTGGGTTAGACCTAAGTTTAGTTGAACCGAATTACAAGAAGATTAAACAAAAGTTATTTAAGGCCCTTCTTTAGAACTATCTAATAGTTAGATTAGTTGATCCGTTCATTAAAAATGGATCCAATTAGTCACTCAGTGGACGCCCAAGTCTTTAGGCTAGTCTGATCGAGTCTGGTAAACCGACTGGTGTCTAGGTAGGTTTGGCATTGTGATCATGGTTGTATGAGGCTACCTCTTTCCTGGCCAACTTGGTTGGTGTCTAGGAAAGATGGTTAATGACGGATACTCACCCATGATCTCACCTACATGGCTAGTCGAGTCGACCAGAACTGATTGGAAAAGCTCAATGACTCGAGTTAACCCATGTCACCCAGGTTGATCGGTCTGACTGATCTATAGGTGCCCATGGATCAATTTGTTGATTTATTTCAACCCCCCTAGAATCTGATTGATTCAGTGGGAGGATGATCCATGTCCTTGTCTTTTTCTTCTGTCACAACTAAAAAAAATCCTCTAAAATTATTAGGTCCTTAAAAAAACTAAGTCAAGGTGTTGACAGTGTCTTAGCCTCCCATTAAGTCGGTTAGAAATATGTCCACTAGCTTGGTGTGCATCGACAGTTCCATAGAACGGGTGTACATCCGGCGACTGGAATTTCTATCTGATCGATGATGGTTTAGTGCAACCTCCTTAACGGGACCAGGTGGGCCGGCCATAGTCGGGCTTGGTCTTTAGTTAGCTGGAAGCATTGGATTTGTCATTTTAATGGTTGGACCTAACCAGAGACCCGCAATAGGAGGCCCCTAGGCCGATTGGGGTGTTCTCTGGGGCAAAATAAAATACTAAAAATTGTTTAGGGAAACAATTGGTTTACAAACCTACCTTTAGGCTCGTATGGGTGAGCTGGCCATGGTCGGGCTCATGCGAGGCCTATTGGATTTCAGTACCCACTTGAAAATGTGTTTTCACAGATTGGAGTTAGAGGCTACCAATCTGAAAAATTAAGAAACCTTTAGACTAAAGTCCAAGTCTTTTGGAGAAACTTTAGACTAAAGTCTTCTTTCTTAAATTATTAATTCATACACTAATTTGGTCTTATTTTCTTTTCAGATGTCTTCTAATTTATCGCTCCGGTCACTTCTCGATAACGAGAAGTTAAAGGGTTACAACTTCGATAGTTGGTATCGAAGATTGAGAATCATTCTGGATTTAGTGGGAGGTAGTAGAGGTCGAGAAAGCAGACTGGCGGTCGTCGTCCCTTTAAGAAAAAGAAGAAGAAAATAAATAAAAAGGGAAAGAAGGTGCAGAATGCTCCTGGCCCTAGTCAGACCAAGAAGTATAAGGCTGATCAATCTTCTACAGAGTGTTTCTACTGCAAGAAGAAGGGACACTAGAAGAGGAACTGTCCTCTTTATATTGCGTCCCTTGATCCGAAAAGGCTGAGAAAGCAGACGTCTGCTGAACAAGGTATTTATATGATAAAACCTTGTAATTACTCTATTGTTGATATTGCTGACTGGGTATTGGATACTGGTAGTCCAATTCACGTTTGTAATTCGTTACAGGGACTTCAAGTTAGCAGAAGATTTGAAGATGGAGAACAGTTTCTGAGCGTCGGGAATGGAAATTGTGTTCCAGTACTGGCGGTCGGAGTCCTGCGTCTTGTCTTTGAGTCTTGTACTGTCGAACTAGTCGACTGTCACTATTATCCTAGTTTCATTATGAGCATAATCTCTGTAGGCCTTTTGGCCAATTGTGGTTTTGAACTATCAATAAAAGGAGATTTTTGCAATGTTATTTTGAATAACTCTGTGATAATGAAAGCTAGATTAAATAATGGCATATACGTACTATCAAGGCCTGTTAGTGTAATGTACACATCTAGCAAATGCCCAAGATTAGATAATGTCAACAATTTGTATCTTTGGAACTGTAGGCTGGGTCATATTAACCAAAATAGATAAACAAGATGCGAGGAGATGGACTCCTCGAGGTTAGTGATTCTGAATCACTGCCACTTGTGAATCCTGTTTACTTGGTAAAATGACCAAGTCACCTTTTACTGGAAAAGGTGAACGAGCTACAGAACTTCTAAGTCTAATACATACTGATGTATATGGACCAATGACAGTTAGTGCCAGAGGAGGATACAAATATTTCATTACTTTTACAGACGACTTTTCAAGGTTCGGTTATGTCTTTTTAATGAGACATAAGTCTGAGTCGTTTGAAATGTTCAAACGATACCATAATGGAGCCTCTCCGAGCACGCGCCCCCTGGACCGGGTCCATCCTCCGCCCTCCAGAGCGAGACCCTCGGAGGCTAGTGCCCTGTGGTCGAGGTTGAGCCAAGAGCTCGCCGTCGATGTGGAGCCTCTCCGAGCGTGCGCCCTCTAGACCGGGTCCGTCTTCCGCCCTCCAGAGCGATACCCTCGGAGGCTTGTGCCCTACGATTGAGGTCAAGCCAAGTGCTCGCCCGCCGATGTGGAGCCTCTCCGAGTGCGCGCCCTCTCGACCGGGTCCATCCTCTACCCTTCAGAGCGAGACCCTCGGAGGCTAGTGCCCTGCAGTCGAGGTCGAGCCAAGAGCTCGCCCACCGATGTGGATCCTCTCTGAGCGCGTGCCCTCTGGGCTGGGCCCGCACACCCCTTTCCTTCACCAAGGCGACCGCACGAGCTCGGAGTGCCCTGACCGGAGCAGACCCTGCCATCCCAGGACACCGACGAGCCGCCCGAGGACCACGAAACGACACTCCCCATGCCGCCATAACTACTTGTCCGGCCATACTTCCAGGGGATGGGCCAGCCAAGAGCACGCACCCCTAGGGCGGTGGCCCCCGGATCGAGGCTCTGCCAGACTTCCTAAAATGGAGCAACCAGAGAGGATGTCAGAAGGAATGGAAGCTTCCCCTACCACCTGTCAGGAAAGGCATCCCATCCACGGCACAGAATCCTGACCCATGCACCTGCCAACCTAGCAAGGATCTCGAGGCAGACTCCCAATGGCCAGTTTTCAACTACCAAGAATGATCGGCACACCCAGAAGGAGGAGGTAACAGCAGAAAAACACACTAGTAGAAAAGAACTACATTCCACCACCAACACAAGCGCAAGCTCGACTAAGAGAGCAAAGCGCCACCACCAACACCATGGTCGAGGGAAAACCACCGGGAAACAAGGAGAAGCAGAGTAATAGAGAACCCCTCTGTCCCCGCTATCACTCTCCCCCTACTGCATTTTTCCTTCACCGACACATCTTCCACTCCTCCAAGTGCGGAGTCCATCAAGAGGGGCCCGACCAGGAGGATCTGTTCCCCTGGATCGTCACTGACTTGATCGTCGGAGTGCCCCCATCGAAAATCCTGGCCCGGGTCACTAACCCCTATTTTACAGGTCCAGGAGCAGAGGACCAGCAGGCAGCGAAAGGAGCACGCTTCGATGCAGCAGCTATGGGCCACGACGGTCTTGGCGGCAATAGGTACCCTTCTTGTGATGGGGGACATGCTGCTGGATTTTTCATAGTCGATGGCACTTCCGCCCCCCTACCCGGTGCGCCAATCTATTGTCGCTTGAATCATCGTCGCCTATAGTTTTGACGTGTTGCAGACTCGTCGGGCTCGCATTGGGTGCTTGGTCCTTGTTTCCAGTTAGCTTCAGAACTAGCATGACCTACAAAAGAGAGGAGACCCAGGTCGGGGATTCCAGCGGGGACACTTCGATGATAAAGTCAGTTAGGATGATCAAGGAGAACAGAACCTCTGTAATGGAGAGCTTGGGATCTTTATGCATAGAGGATAAAATATGAGATATAAGAAATAGAAAGACAAGGTGAAGTAGAGATCAGAAAGTTGGAAGGTTCTCTTAGTTGGTTCCTTGCTCGCTTGCTCTCTAAGTCTTACTAGTTGCCTCTCTCCCCTCTTGGGGGTCTTTTCTTTCATTTTATATGAGAAGGATGGCCTAGATCCAGTCCGGGGCTTCATTGAGATGTCCCTTTCATGGTATCCCTTTTTGGAGGGGTCTTCCTTTGTCTGCAGCCTCCTCCCTGTCGGACTAGTCCTCGGAAGGAGATCTTTCCATTGGTAATGCTCGCTGGTATAGTACAGATCTTGTCCCTCTGGTGGTGCAGTTTTCCTTGGAAGGGGTGGGTGCCATCCCGCTGAGCCTCGAGCCATGATAGGGCATTTCTATTCCAGGAGGGACCGTCAGAGTGTTGCAGGGCCAAGGGCCTTAATGGAATACTCCTCTTAGAGGATGTATAAGTTTTGTGTCATGAGGGCCGGAGCTCCTAGTTGCACGGCCATTGACGAGGCGGCATGCAAGCTACAAGGCCTGGAGCCTGGTAGAGCATGCACTGCATAGAGTGTGCGGATGGCACATTACGAAGCTTGAGTTTTTTGGTAGGGCATGCGCCACCTCCGAGAGATTATAGGTAGTTGGGAGCTTCCATGCCACAGTCTAAACTTTTGCTGACCTTCCCCCCTTTTGCTTCTGGTGGGAACTTCAGTCTTGGTAGGAATGGGGGAACTCTATCTCGGGAGCTCAATCTCAGGAAGCGAGAGCACGACCTCTACTGGGAGCTCAATGTTAGATGTATGCCCTAAATGCCAAGTTGGCTTGACACATTGTAATTTTTAGGGCATGAATTTTGTACTTAATTTTTCTTATAAATAAAAGGGCATTAGTTTCATTCATATTTATGTGTCCATGAATCATCCATGAAGTTAATGGGCAATGATACATATTCTCAAGAGTTGAAAATTTGAGGCATGTGTCTTTATAGATTAACTCTTAAAATCTTTTGATTGTTTGAATGTCACGAGGACGGTGATTGATCCGTTAAAATCGGTGCACAAATCACTTCCCTTTTTGGATAGATGAGTCTTTGACCTATAGTGTGGTGACACTGAAGTGAGAGTGCAAGTAGTTGATAAAGATCAATGGTACTAAGTATGACCAAGTACACAAAGTTATACGGATGACTACTCACTCATCAATAACTTCCCGATGCTGTAGTTATGTGAATAGTTCTTTGACCTAGAGTGTTTCGGCTACTCACAATAAGATTGCTGTAGTTTGACAGCACAAACATATGGTTTCTATCCATTCGGGACCTTGCGATCTTCGTTGACTGTAGTAAGTTTATTATAGGAGTTGGTGTTCACTTGTAGGGATCTATCAGCCTTAGTAGTAAGGAATAATCCTATGCAGCTTAATGAGACTAAGTCTAGAAATCTATAGCCATAGTAGGGTGATAATGAAAAGGTGTTTTCATTAGTATCATAATTGGACTTGAGTCGATTAAGTTAAGCATATGACTGATGGGTTTGACGAGTATCCGTTACCAACATCATGTTAGGATTTTTGATAGAGGAATCGAATCATATGATAACTATACCTAGAGGTTCCAATCTTATTCTGCTAGGTTGCCATTACATACTGCTAGGTGTCACTGGTGGATTGTGAGAGCCCATTAGGATCATTCTCGGATCCTGATTAGGGTTGAGCAAAAATTATTTTTGTCCATCAAAAGGAGTTTCAATGATGTATAATAGAGATTAGAGCATGTCTCATTACCAAACATGATAGGATCTAAGGGGTCACACGCATTAAGAGCTTAAGTAACCAATTAGCAAATCAAAATGTTACTAAATTTGGCAATTTTAGTACATTTGGAGCTAATTGTAAATGTTACAATTAATAAATTATGAATTAGTTATTAATTGAATTAAATTAGATTTAATTTAATTGAGTTAGACTTAGTTAATTGATCTTGATTGAGTTGGGTCAATAGCCTTTTTGAAATGGGTTCGATTGGGTTTAAAATTGGCTTCGATTTGATTATCAAATCAATTTATTTTGACCATGACTTAGAGTTCTATTGGACTGGGACTCTCTCTTTTGGTCTCCCCATGTCTCCACATGCCAAGCTAGTGGGCCCAAGTATTTTGTGTGACAAAGGAGTTGGTGTGAAAAATAGGTGGGCGCAAAAAGGAGTTGGCATGGAGAATGAATGAGAGAGGGAAGAGTCCTTCTCTTTTACTCCTCTTAAAACCTAAACCATATTAGATTAAATTTTAGTATTTCGGCTTGGAGGGATGGGAGAAATAAATCATATAAGGGGAGAGGGGATGGCCGACCAATGGACTTCTCTTTTTGGCATGAAATATTTCTCTCTTAGGCCTGAACATCTCTTGGGCGTCAACACAGAGCTTCTCTCTCTTGGGGCGTCAAGGTGTCCTCTCCTTTTTATGTGTTTTCTCCTTCCTTGTGTGAGGTTCAAGAGCTTGGAGAGATCTTCTTCACAAGAGAAAGAAGAAGGAAAGAGGTCCTAGGTCTTGCATATCTTAGTTTGCAAGATAGAAGCCAATTCAAGAAAAGCCGGTCTAGTTTCGGATCAGCACAGTTTTTAAAGTATCTTATTTGCTGAAAGAGGAGAAGGCTGGAAGGATCTAGCAGTCTAGTGCTCTCTATGACTCGATTATGAAAGCTCTATATGGATACCAATAGAGGTCGGGCGATTGCATGGCTCCAGTAGAATCCCGGTTCAAAAGTGGATCGACACAGTTTTCAGAGCAAGCCAGGATAGTAATCCAAGTAGGTTATTTTATTTAAAATAATTTTTTTTCAGATCTAATATTTTTCTCATCTATAACAGCATGTTTAGAATTTATTATGAATAAATTATATTTATCTGTAAATTGCATGCTAGATATAAAATAGTTTTTATATCTACTTTTGTTGCGTCAGTCTTTTAATTCCTGATTTAATGCAATATACTGTTCCTGGGAGAAGTCCAACAATCAACCCCAGATGGGAGCTGACCTTGACTGGGGGTTCAACCTCGGTAGGATAGGGGGAGCTCTATCTCGGGAGCTTGACTCTAAGAAGCGGGAGCACGACCTCGGCCGGGAGCTCGACCCCGGATGGGAGCTGACCTCGATCGAGGGCTTGACCTTGGCAGGATGGGGGAGCTCTTCTCGGGAGCTCGACCCCGGGAAGTGGGAGCACGACCTCGATTGGGAGCTTGAACCTGAATGGGAGCCGACCTTGACCAGGGACTCGATCTCGATAGGATTGGGGGAGCTCTATCTCGAGTGACTGACCCCAAGAAGCGGGAGCATGACCTTGGCCAAGAGCTCGACCCTGGATGGGAGCTAACCTCGACCAGGGGCTCGACCTTAGCAGGATGGGGGAGCTCTATCTCGGGAGCTCGATCCTGGGAAGCGAGAGCACGACCTCAACTGGGAGCTCTACCTTGGATGGAAGCTGACCTCAGTCGGGGGCTCGACCTCAATAGTATGGAGGGAGCTCTATCTTGGGAGCTCAATCCTGGGAAGTGGGAGCACACCTCAACCGAGAGCTGACCTCGGTCAGGGGCTCGACCTCGATAGGATGGGGGGAGTTCTATCTTGGGAGCCCGATCCCGGGAAGCGGGAGCATGACCTCGACCAGGGAATCCACTCTGAAAGGCAGGAGCACACCCCAAGCGCCAGGGCGGCTTGACCCTAGATCTACATTCGGTTGCCACATCCTGGTGGCACTCTCCACCAGCGTGGCCACCAGCTATTGCCGTCATGGGTTCCATGTCAACGGTAAGGCCACATCAGCTATAAATGATTTTTGAGGAGATAATGAATGCCCAAGGGATGAAAACTCTACCCAACCCTCGAGGTTGTAGTGGTATTTATTTTCCTCACCCAAAAATGACAAAATCTGAGTAGCTAACTTAGTCCCATTATGGACTCAAGAGCGGGGGGCATCTAATATTGTAATTGCTTGCTTGGCCTCGAGAAGTAGCCAGGCCATCAAAGGAGAAGGAGATGGTTATCAGTCCACCGACTATGACACCAAGCAAGGAGACAGACACCAATAGAGGATCCATATGGTAACCGACTAACTGAAGGCTGACTAATTTATCTGCTACACCAGGTAAGCTACAAAACCCTACACTGATAGATTGTAAGTAGCTTGGCCTGACCGCCAACATCCCTTCATGCACATCTACCAATTGATTATTGGGTCTCGACTAATTATCTTGGCATACTTAGTCGGGAATGACAGGATATAAAGTTTAGGCTCTCTTTCTCGGTACCAAGCAGACCATCCTAATACTAGTAGTTTATGGCACCCGAGTGCGGTGGCAAAACAAATTCTAGCTGTCATTGTGAAGGTTATGGCCAACAAGTTCTAACTATCCTAATGAAAGTAATGGCAGGCAAGAACACCACGTCAGCCATAATCCCAACAAAAAAGATTCCAAAGGATAGGATCCCATATCCTACCCAAAATTTGTTATACTTGTCAAAATGTGCCATCTTCCTAACAGCATTCAGTTATCTCATATAGCTCTATAAATTAGTAAGAGGGGACCTCCAACGAAGGTACTATATTTTTATTCTCTTTCATGCTCATTCAGTGATCTTTCTCATCATTGCTCTCAACTTTGGTTGCTTTAGCCTACTTCACTCTTTTCTAACTTGAGTGTCCAAGGATCTCCTCTAGGAAATTTTGGTCCAGGGATCGTTTTTGTGATTTTTTTTTAAAATAATATAAAAAAAACTTAATTATAAAAGTAGGTGATCCGTAATATATTTACGGATCTAGGTGGCGCGTGGCGAACCCATGCCAGATTGGCTAAATTCGTCTTTCGAAAAGATGAATTCTCAAGTGAATTCGGCTTTTTGAAAGATGAATTCAAGCCACGTGGCCAGTCAATAGGCAGCTGGTGAATTCATCTTTCGAAAAGACAAATTCACCTTTTCAAAAATCGTAGCCGTCTTGAGAGCTCCCAATCCGGTGACACGTGGCAATCCTGGTGTTCCCTGGCAATACATGGCCCGAGAGAGTTCGTCTTTTGGAAAGATGAACTTAAATTCGTCTTTTCGAAAGATGAATTCAAGCCACGTGAATGCTCAATAGGAGAGCTCGCAATCCGGTGACACGTGGCAATCCAGGCATTCTCTGGTGACACGAGGCCATAAGAGTTCGGCTTTTGGATAGACGAACCTGAATTCATCTTTTCAAAAGATGAATTCGCCTAAGAATTTGTCTTTTGAAAAAACGAACTCAGGCAGAACCCATTTAGCCACAATCCCTTGTTTTTCTTCCTACTCTTCTTTGGTTTTTTTGTTCTTCCCTCTCGCCTATCCGGTTCTTCTTCCTTGCCGATCCCTCCCGTGGTCCCAATCTTTGATCTTTGTCTTCGCTTATGGTCCCCTAGCCATTCGATCTTCATTATTCTTGATTATTTCCGGTTTCGGTTAGTATTTTTTATTTGTTTTTGCTTTTTTTAGTGTTTAAACTTTTTTTTTGATCAATAATTTTGTTTTGTTGTCTAGATCTGATTTCTGGCTTCCATTCTGTGGGCGATCTAGATCACTTCTTGCATATTTCATTATCCTGATTGAAGGTAATTTTTTTATTAATTTATAAATGTTTGATTGTTTAAATTAAATTTTGTATATATTAATTTAATTTCAAGAATTAAATTAATTTAAGTTATTCTTGTTTGAATTAATTTTTTTATTACATGTTTGAGTAATTAAATTTTGTATTTTGAATTTTCTATGATAAATTTATTTAGTATTTGTTATTTAATAATTTACATTATTGCTTTTATATTATGAATTAATCTTGAAAAATTGATTTTATATATAATTAAATTAATATGTTAATTATAAAAATTGATAAAATATTATTAAGATTTGAGAGACGATTAGGATAATTAATTTATGTAATAAATAAAATTAAGAAGGATAGGTTATATAATTTATGTAGAATATGAAATTTTTAGTAATTAATAAATGTATATGAAAATTTTAAGGTATTTAAATTTCATTAAATAATAAGAAGTTTTGATTATCTATTTTTTTGTTTAATATTTATTATTTCAGGAATTAAAAAAATAATATATATTGATAATGATTAACTAAATAAAAAAAGTATATATTAGAAATAAATGTATAATATGTAGATCCAATTATTAAGATTTAAAAATTTAGTATTATATTTCAATAATCAATTAATGTATTAATTAATATAAAAAGAATAATGATATGCTAATAATTTTTTATTAAAAAAATATTATAAATATGAACTTATTTATGTTAGTAAATGGATTAATCATTAAGATTATTTTGTCATTAATTAATTAAAGTAATATTTAATTATGAATATATAAGTATATAAAAATAATATATTAATATGGATAGGCATAATTAATATAGTTATAAATATGATATGATTTATTTGATATTAATAAATTATTATACGTTTACATAATTTTTAAAATGTATGATTATATCTACCTTGTAAATAATTATTTAGTTAAATAATTATTTAGTAATACTTAATTATGAATGAAGTTTGAAGTCTACATATTTGTAGTTATATTTTTTATTATATAAATATGCAGCATGAATTTTTATAGCATGTATTATGTAGATATTGATATCAGTGATGTAATTATGTTTCGATATGAAAAATCTTTTTAGGTTAATCATTTGATTTTCTATATATATTTTTATAAAATTTGTATTTCATTGAACCGTAAACCCGTCAATTGCTTGATATGCATATTCTGTAGTATCCGTACATTTTTTTATACTTGTACGAATCTGAGAATTATGCATATTAATCAATTTATTGTCCAATTTGCACAGTTTGGGAATTGCAAATAATTTTACAGGTCAGTTTATAGTAATCAAATGATGTGCAATGAAGACCGAATAAAATTTCGAGCATCATTTTTCATTTGTTCTTTGCATACATAAATATTTGTAGATGGAGAACTAAGAAAAAATGCTGCCGAAATTTCATTCGGTCTTCATTGCATACCGTTTGATTACTATAAGTTGACCCATAAAATTAATGCAATTCCTGAATGGGATAAGACCTTTACCTAGTAGTTGATGATATGATGCATTCATCATGATAGTAAAATAATTATATTTTTAATTATATTGTCATATTAATTATATAATTTAATTAGTTTATTAATGATATCAATATATAAGAAAGTTATTTCTAAATATATTTTGTTAATTAAACATGTAGGATATAATGGGAGAAAAATCACAGCATTATGTTATATGAGTGGTTCTATGATTAATGGATCAAATGGAATTGAGTACAATCAGGGACCAAAAAAGGCAATTAGAATCAGTTCTGGTTTGATATTCCAAGAGTTGGAGAACAAAATATGTAGAGTTCTCCGTATTGATAGAACTGGGAAA
Source organism: Areca catechu (assembly GCA_021397845.1). Classification (NCBI taxonomy): domain Eukaryota; kingdom Viridiplantae; phylum Streptophyta; class Magnoliopsida; order Arecales; family Arecaceae; genus Areca; species Areca catechu. Next base: position 108,312,257 of record CM038047.1, read on the forward strand.
AAAAACTTGATTATCTATAGATATCCATAAGTTGTCCAGCCGACATTTGTAAAGTATGAACCTGTTCCATTAACTGATAATGAAAACATGGAGATAATGTTTCAACTATCGGTTCACATCCATGTATATCAGGTGCATAGTTATATATAGATATTCAAATTGTTGAAGCTCCTGAACCTGATTGCGAACAGGATGATTATGAAGAAGCTGTTTGAAATATAGCAACAACTCGTGTAACTGAACAGGTTCTATCATATAGTACTCCGAACATTGTAAATAATGAAGTAAAAAATATTAGCTCGATTTTTATTGTAGATCCATTATGTATGGTGGACAGTACTGTACCAGAAAGTAATATTAGAGAAGCATCAATATATACAGCTGCTGATGACAAGGTGCATGTCAATAATCAACTTTTTAGTGAGAATGATGATGAAAGTGAACATGATTTGGCTGACAAAGGTGACGAGGCCATTACTTCACATCCAGTATGAAGTCCAGAGGATACCACTATTTCAAATTATTCTACATTTGAAGCTCCATCTAGAACATTCACCTAGGTTGATTGGAATGCTACAAATATGTCAATGTATTCTTCAATGCAGGAACAACATGTTATATGGCAAAAGAATGAGGAGTTACGTAAAGAACTCCACTTTATAGATAAGGCAGAATTACAGATTGTAGTAAAGCAATATTCTGTTGAAAGACATCATGATTCAAGGTTATTGAATCAAATCCAAATCTATGGCATGTAAAATGTAAGAGCAGAGATTCTAGCTGTCAGTGGATGCTGAGAGGTATTAAACGTCATGATTTTTTAGATCTCATGATATACCAGTCCTCATACATGCCTATTTGCAATGATGTCTCAGGATCACTCTGGTTTGGACTCCACTTTAATTGCTAATGAAATTCGGGACCTAGTTAAAGAAATTCCTACCATTGCTATTGCTGGACTTGGTGCAGTCATAAAGAACAAATACAACTATACACAAAGGTATAAAAAATTATGGGATGCCAAACAGAAAGCAATAGCGATGCTGTTCGGAGATTGGGATATGTCATATCAATTGCTTCCGAAATGGTTACATGCTGTACAAACATTTAATCTGGGTTCTTGGGTGAAATTTATCAGCACTCCAACTGGTATACCAAATTATGCCCAGTTTGATCATGTATTCTAGGCCTTTGCACCCTCGATTGCAGGGTTTAAGCAATGTCATCTGGTCATAAGTATCGATGCTACTTTCATACATGGAAAGTATAAGGAGAAGTTGTTGATTGCAACTGTTATTGATGGAAATAATCAGATCTTTCCACTTGCATTTGGTAATGTCGATGAAGAGTCAGTGGACACCTAGGGTTGGTTCTTAGCTTGTATTAGAAATTTTGTTACAACACGTCAGGAAATTTATCTAATTTCCGATCAACATGCTGGTATACTTGCTGCAGTATAGAATGAGTATCTGGGTTGGCAGCCATCGCATGCTTATCATGTATATTGCCTACGTCACGTGGCAAGTAACTTCAATTCAAGATCTCATGATCCCAAACTAAGAGACGTGGTGAAAAGAGATGGAATGCAAATACAGCCTAGAAAATTCCAGAAATACATGAGGAATATTGAAAAATTTAATCCAGAAGCCATTCAGTAGTTGAATGAAATTTCTTTAGCAAAATGGACATGTTCACATGATGACGGACGATAGTATGGGATGATGACAACTAATATATCTGAGTGTTTCAATGGAGTTTTGAAAAATGCTCGATTTCTTTCCATAACGGCCTTAATACAGTTGACATTCTTTCGGCTTATATCATACTTTTAAGGTCAACGTGTCCAAGCAACAGAGGCAATGGACAGAAATGAAATGTTTACTCCTTTTGTTATGGGACATGTCATCTCCAACCAAGCCAAAGTGACATCGCATACCATTACATGATTCGATAGAGCAACTGGCTTGTTCCAAGTCCAAACTGCTAGACATGGACCAAACATGAATAGGGGTAACAATACACAGGTACTTACGATCTTTATGTATCATTCGAAAATATGTTATTAGGTTGTGTATATGCTGAATTATAATTTTTAATGCTGTAGGTTGTTCGTCTTTCCCAGTAGACATGTACGTGTCAGAAATGGCAATGTTTTCATTTACCTTGCTCTCATGTCATGGCTACTTGTGCACATGATGCCATTGATTTTAAAAGATACATTGATCGGTGCTATACATTACACGATTATCATCAAATTTATGTACCACAATTTTAACCAATTCCTCATGAAGAATATTGGCCCCAGCAAAATGAAAATGGTATCATTATACCTGATGTAAATAGGCTGCGACAGAAAGGTAGGCCACGATCTACGAGGATCAGAAATAATATGGATATAAGAAAAGCCGGCAACAGATGCAAATATACAATCTATAAAGAAGAAGGGCATAATAGACAGTCATGTCCAAGGCTTCTACAAGCAGAATAGTTAAATTATATCGATCATATTTTACAAATATTTTAATATATGGATTGTAATATATTAGGCTGATCTTGTCGTTGCTTTGTATTTTATTTGATGGATTGTAATATATGGACATGTTTTATTGTCTGATGTTTATAGCTTATATATGGATTGATGTCATTACTGTTTACATATAATTTTGCATTAAATGGGCTTTGTGATTGCTAATTTCATTTTCTTTAAGTTATCACAGTTATGGATCTTGGTCCTTCTGACAGTAGTGTACTACATGGTCAGCCTTCACATAGATCATCTTTGGTCTGGGAGGGATAGGATGTTGTCTTGCACTATCGACGTCGAGAGATGGTTATGCATAGATCGATACCGCTCGATCGTCATATTGTGCCTTTACTGATGCAGTTTGGATTCTATGGTCTAGCATGTATTGGATTTATTAGATTGGACTGGCATTTGATCACTGCTTTCGTCAAGCGGTGGCATCTAGAGATGCATACTTTTCATTTTCCCCATGGAGAGACCACCATCACCCTACAGGATGTTGCTGTTCTGCTAGGTTTGTTAGTAGATGGTCTACCAGTGACGGGTACTACATGGGTAGACTGGGGATAGCTTTGTCTTGAGTTATTAGGGGTCGTCCCACCATACGATAGATTGCATGGATCATGATTGAGTTTGGTCTGGTTTATCGAGCACTTCTAGGATTTAGCATTCAATGCCGACGAGGCAGCCATACAGTGCTATGCTTGAGCATATATTTTACATTTGATGGGTGGATGCCTTTTTATGGATAAATCTGGGAACAACATGCATCTCTTGTTTCTACCTCTATTAGCGAATTTCGAGATGGTCGAACAGTATAGTTGGGGTAGCACTGGATTCACTTGGTTGTATAGAGAGATGTGCAGGGTGAGCCACAGAGATGTTTCTGATATTGCTGGTCCACTGTTGCTACTTCAACTGTGGGCATGGGATAGTGGTGGGGACACCAGAGTCAGAAAGAAGCATCCATGTCATCTTATCTCTATTATTAAGTTGTAATTGGTTCAATTAGATCTCAATTGGGTCTAAATTGTTGTTTTGGATCTAGTAATTAGTCTTTGGATCCATTTTGGGTTTTAATGGGACCTAAGTTATTTTTGTATGGAGTTGACTAAGTCTACATAATATGAAGGGAGTTAAGAGGGGACCACATCCATATTTATTTGGCTACTTGAAGAAAGGAAGCACCACGCCTATTCTTTCTTCCAAGAAAACTTTTCACGTATTCTCTCACCAAACAAAGAGCTTTAAAGGTGGAGGGAGTTTCTTGAAGGAGCTTTATAAAGGTAGCAATTAAGGAGCTTTAAAGATGGAGTGAGTTTCTTGAAGAAAGTTTTTGAAGGTAGCAATCAAGGAGTCTTAAATGAAGAATTAAATGGCACAAGCTTTGAAGGTATTTAAGAGAGTTAAATGGCACAAGCTTTGAAGGTATGTAAGAGAGTTGGTTAAAGCTTTTCTACCTTTCACAAATTCTCTTCCCTTCCCCACGAATTCTCTCTTATAAGTGTTTTAGGTGGGCTCCACTCCCATTTAAATACAGCAAATTTCACTTCAATCAGCCAAGGAAAGAAAAGGGAGAAGATCAAAGGGTGGAAGATCAAGTCAAGCTAACTATCTTTATGAAGCATTGGCACCTATTCCAAAACATTAATTGTAATTCCCTCTTCTTTTATTTTGAATTTGAACCCATCTTCCTACTTGTAATGAGGCTATAAATAGAGCCTAAAACCCTTCTTTGTAAGCATGATATTTTAAATAATGAAAAGATAGACTGTTGTTGCATTTTCTCCAATTCCTCCATAGCTAGTTTCCTTGAAGGTGCTAGGTGAGACACCTAGAACAACTTGGGTATGAGGTCCAAGTTTCTAATTCCTCCATAGCTAGTTTGCTTGAAGGTGCTAGGTGAGATGCCTAGAACAACTTGGATGTGACGTCCAAGTTTCGTAGGGTGCGACACTCTACAGTTATCGGTTCCAGTTCTTTTACCAAGTTTGCCATTTGAAGGTTCCTTAAGGTCTACATCTAATCCTTTGAAGAGATTCCTGAAGCAAGTTGAAAAAGAAGATCCCGGAAGCATAATCAACCACCTTTTCAAGATCCAACTATGAAGATCGAAGTCCTTGCTTTGGAACCAGTGTGACTGGAGTCTAGATGCCGGATCGATTGATTTTGAAGTCAATTTCATCAACTCTAGAGTGTTGTGATCTAGATCTTCAATCGAGAGAATTTCAAAGCATATTAGTAAATCTAAACCCCTTCCCTTCCTCTAGATCTAAAACTTGAAAGTAGGTAACCTAGTCTAGGATGGTTTCTCAATCACCGCGATCCTTCCTTACAGTTGTTTGACAAGATCCACATGCGGGTAGGTAATTTCGATAACTAGTTGTTACTTTATTTTCTTTAGGTCTTCCTGTTTGTTTTTGCTGTTAGGATATCAGTAATTGCTCTCAAAATACAAATATATATATATATATAAAATCAAGATAAGCATGGCACATCACTCATCACCATCCCGTCTCGCAACAAATTTGGTATCAGAGCATGCTTAGATTAGGTTATCATCATTGCATCTAGTTTCTGTTTTGCATCTACTCATATATGGTATGATGTTTTAATTGTTTCTATTTATAGGTAAGTCCAAAAATCATGAAATCTATTTTGTTGAATGCATCGCATTTGAAGTATTTTACTGTAGTTTTTTCATGATTTACTAAATTCTGTGAAATTTTTGATCTTCTATTTTCGGTTTGAGAACAGATTCTATCAAAACTTCAGCAAGCAGAGTTTTGATTCACTATGGTTTTGGTTTTCATTAGTTTGTATGTTTGTCTGTTGCATTCATACATTAAGCAATTTTAAGGGCAATTCGAACTTGTCAGATTGGGGAAGGAGCTGATGATCTTTCCCTAGCCCAAAACAACCAACATTGCACTTGAACCCAAGCTTTGAATTAAAATCGAGTAGAAACTTAATTGCTATTTCTCTAGAGAGCTAGGGACATCCACAAGGTCGGGTCGATCCAAGTGTCAAGCCAATTTAGACAACTTGTTTGTGTGTGCTTGTGTGTCTGGTGTCTAGAAAAGCGGTTCAGGGATAAGATCCCGAAGGAAGGTGGGTTGGTTTGCTTACCTAGCCAATTTCAAATTGGTATCTAAGGCAAGTAAAGAGGGACCTCCACTAACCTTACACTTACCTGGCTAGGTGCCAAGTTACTATAACCAAGATTGTCATTTTGACCTAACATTTGGTTTGGGCTCTAGGTCTAGCTAGCTATAGTCGGTTAGGTTTGTTTGAGTGCATCGAGTTGTTTGCATGACTACTAGGACTGGAACACCATATCAAGTTCCCCAGGACCAACCTAGTACATCCATGGATTCAAACCTTGAAAATCTTATGAGATCTATGACTGAGCAGCTTAGGCAGCTTAGCACTAGAATCGATCAGAGGTTTGATCAGATGAATGGAAGAATAAGTTTGTTGGAGGAATCTCATGTGTCTCAACTTGACCCTACACCCGTTGGAGCTACCCCTCGGCATGACCTAGGATCCCAGCAACCAGAATTGACTCCTGACCCAATCCCTAGGTACCGAGCCCAGCATAGAGAGGTCAGACCTGACCAAATTCCTAGGCATCGAGTCCAGCACAGAGAAGTTACCCCTGATCCTATTCCTAGGAGGCCACAGTATGATATAGATGATCAGGAAGAGCGAGCCCTTAGGAGTATTAGATTTGATGCACCTACATTTGATGGCACCTTAGATCCTAAAATCTACTCCGATTAGGAAAGTGACATGGATCAATATTTCGAATGGTATCCTATGTCGGAAGCATGTAAGGTCAAATTCTCTAAGTTTAGGTTAATCCAATAGGAACGACTATATTGGGATACTGTGGAGAGATTAGAGCGACAGAGGGAAAACCAACCTATAGATACGTGGCAGGAGATGAAATACAGATTAAGGGCCAAATATCTACCTTTGTCTTATAAACAGAGATTATTAGATCAATGGCAGAGGCTGACCCAAGGAAATCAAACTGTGTCCAAATACATCACTCCTTTTGATGAATATGCTATGCGGTGTGGTGTGTCTGAGTCTGAATCAGTTACTTTATCTAGGTTCAGAGCAGGTCTAAATGATGATATAAGTAAGGAACTATTTTTAAGAGAGGTACATGACTTAGAACATGCCTACCAGATTGCTCTAGATTCTGAAAGATTTCAGAGGAGACCTGTTACCCATCAACCTGACTCAACTAGATTTAATACTTTTGGAAATAGGCCAAATCAGAATCAAGTTCCTGTCAATCGATCTAGACCTAATCCCTAGTTTATTCATAAGGATGATAAAGGGAAAGCACCTATGGTTCAGAAGGATAGGAACCAGACCACACTATGCTTTAGGTGTAATCAGACTGGTCATTTTGTCGCTCAATGTCCATCACGAGCCCTACACATAGGGGGACCTAAATTGGAGGAACCTGAAACTAAGGAGTCATGTGATGAAGAGGTTTATGAGGTTGGAACTGAACTAATAGATGAGTATGTGGAGGAGGAAGAAATCATCGGTATGGATCAACTAGGAGTGGTTAGATGTATCCTAACTCAAGCAAAAAAGAATGAAGATTGGCGTAGGACCAACATCCTACATACCTTTATTAGAATAGGGGATAAGTTATGTAAAGTCATTATTGATAGTGGGAGTTGTATCAATGCAATTTCTACTAATGTTGTTAAAAGCTTAAACTTACCAACTGTCTCACATCCGAATCCTTATAAGGTATCTTGGATCGATGCAACTAGCATTCCCATCAGGTTTCGATGTAAGGTTACAATCCAGATACAATCCTACCAAGAAGAAGTTTGGTGTGATATCCTTCCAATGAGAGTCAATAGTATCATCTTAGGTAGACCTTGGTTGTTTGATCATGATGCCACCTTGTTTGGACAATCGAACTCGTGTGCTTTCCATAATCTAGGAAAGAAGATAGTGATTAATGCAGTTCCACCTAAGGACCATGTTAAGAGAGGGTCAAGTCATTTAAAAGAAAAAGAGTTTGAACTGAACCTGATTTCTGCAAAGGAGCTAGAACGAGAAATAGTTGGAGGGTCACCAGTTTGGGTTTTGGTTACCAAGGAAGCTCAGGATCAACCCAAATTAGAACATCCTAAGGAGGTCATAGACTTATTAGAAGAATTCAAGGATGTTTTTCCTGAAGATTTACCAGATAAGTTACCTCCATTAAGAGATATTCAGCATACAATTGATTTGGTACCGGGAGCCACCTTACCAAACCTTCCTCACTATAGGATGAACCCTACAGAACACCAGGAGCTATAAAGACAAGTAAGGGATCTAATTAAAAAGGGATTCATTAGGGAAAGTCTGAGTCCTTGTGCTGTCCCAGCCCTTTTGACTCCTAAGAAGGATGGCAGTTGGAGAATGTGCATGGATAGTCAAGCCATCAATAGGATTACTGTAAAATATCAATTTTCTATACCCCGACTCGATGGCATGCTAGATATGATGGTTGGATCTACCATCTTTTCTAAGATAGATTTAAAAAGTGGTTACCATCAGGTGAGAATTAGACCTAGGGATGAGTGAAAGATGGCTTTCAAAACTAAAGACGGCTTGTATGAATGGTTAGTGATGCCCTTCGGATTATCAAATGCCCCAAGTACGTTTATGAGGATTATGACTCAGGTGCTAAGGCCTTTTATTGGAAAATGTGTGGTTGTTTATTTTGATGATATCCTCATATACAATAAGATTAGGAAAAATCATTTAGACCATCTCTGTCAGGTTTGTTAGATCCTCAGGAAAGAAGTCTTGTGTGCTAACCTAAAGAAGTGTTGCTTCATGTCATCTAGGATTATCTTCTTACGTTTTGTAGTGACTCCAGAAGGAGTGATCGTTGACCCTGAGAAAGTAAAGTCTATAGTTGAGTGGCCCATACCTAAGAATGTTCATGATGTCCATAGTTTCCATGGGTTAGCTACTTTCTATAGAAGGTTCATTAGAGGGTTTAGCACGATCGTTTCTCTAATTACTGATTGTATTAGGAAGGAAATATTTGAATGGACTAGAAATGCCAACAAAGTCTTCTTAGAAATAAAAGACAAGATGACTAAGGCTCCAATTTTGAGATTACCTAATTTCATCAAGGTCTTTGAGGTCGCCTGTGATGCATCAGGTGTCGGAATAGGAGGAGTGTTAAGTCAGGAGAATCATCCTATTACCTTTTTTAGTGAGAAACTGAATGATGCCAAACTGAAATATTCCACGTATGATAAAGAGTTGTATGCGGTAGTCCAAGCCCTTAGGTATTGGAGACATTACTTGTTGTCGCATGAGTTTGTTCTCCATTCTGATCATGAAGCACTTCGTTTCTTGAACTCTTAGAAGAAATTAAATCCAAGGCATGGGAAATGGATAGAGTTTATACAAGCCTATACTTTTGTCCTAAAACACCTTGCTGGAAGTGAGAATAAGGTTGCCGACGCACTTAGTAGGAGAACCATGTTGTTGAACTGTGTAAGTGCTGAAATGGTCAGATTTGAGTGATTGAAGGAAGAATATGAGTTTTATCCAGACTTTGGAAAAATCTATGAGGCAGTTAAGCTAGGATCATCCAGTGAATTTAGCCAGTACACCTTAAGGGATGGTTACCTGTTTAAGGAAAATAGGTTATGTGTCCCGAGAACCTCACTTAGGGACTTTCTTATCTGGGAAATACATGCGGGAGGATTAGCAGGACACTTTGGATGCAATAAGACAATTCTTGCTGTAGAGGAACAATTTTTTTGGCCTAGTCTTAAGAGAAATGTTGCTCAAGTAGTAGCCCAATGTAGGACATGTGTTGTGGCTAAGCAACGGAAGCAGAATACTGGATTATATACCCCACTCCCTGTTCCAGATTGCCTATGGCAGGACTTAAGAATGGACTTTGTCTTAGGATTACCTAAAACTTCTAGGAGACATGATTCTAGTTTTGTGGTAGTAGATAGGTTTTCTAAGATGGCCCATTTTATCCCGTATTCCCAAACTATGATGCATCTAGAGTGGCCAAAGAATTCATGAATGAAGTGGTTAGGTTACATGGCCTGCCTAAAACCATCGTATCAGACCGAGATATTAAGTTCACTAGCGATTTTTGGAAAACCTTATGGCATATACTAGGAACCAAATTGACATATTCTACTGCTTACCATCCCCAGACTGAAGGTCAAACTGAGGTAGTAAATCGAAGTCTAGGGAACCTATTGAGAAGTCTAGTGGGAGAGAATACTACTAATTGGGATTTATTATTGCCTAGAGCCGAGTTTGCCTATAATAATTCAGTCAATAGATCTACTAGAAAAAGTCTGTTCGAAATTGTTCATGGATACAAACCTAGGAAGCCATTAGATTTGGTTCCTTTACCTATTAATGCATGCATATTTGAGTCTGCTGAGTCATTTGCACAACACATAAAGAACTTGCATCATGAAATCATTAAAAAAATTAAAGAGAGCAATGACTCATATAAACAAATGGTTGATTCAAACAAAAGGTTTAAAGAATTTAAAGTAAGGGACCAAGTTATGATCAGGCACAGACCTGAGCGATTTCCTTCTGGAACGATCAAGAAATTACATGCCCGAAGTGCAGGACCTTTCAAAATAATTCGTAAGTTTGGATCTAATGCTTATGAGATTGAGTTACCACCAGATTTAGGCATAAGTCCAACTTTCAACGTATCAGATCTTGCAGAGTATAGGGAGCCGATACTGCTACCTAGTGAGTCATTTGGGCTTGACCCCATTTTTGAGAGTGAGCCTATCCCTGACTGTCCACTGGCCAAAACCTCAAATCGGAGAGATAGGGTTGAACGAATTATGGATGACAAAATGATAGTTACTCGGAACAAGGACTGCCAGCGATACTTGGTTCATTGGTAAGGACATCCCGATTCCAATGATTCTTGGATAACTCGGGAGGATCTACAGAAGATTGATCCAAATTTGCTCGAAAGGTACCTGAGCAAAGCTGACCCTTACTCGACAGGGTCGAGTTCCTCCCACCTAGGAAGAATTGGTGGGGACACCAAAGTTAGAAAGAAGCATCCATGTCATCTTATCTCTATTATTAAGTTGTAATTGGTTCAATTGGATCTTAATTGGGTCTAAATTGTTGTTTTGGGTCTAGTAATTAGTCTTTGGTTCCATTTTGGGTTTTAATAGGATCTAAGTTATTTTTGTATGGAGTTGACTAAGTCTACATAACATGAAGGGAGTTAAGCGGGGACCACATCCATATTTATTTGGCCACTTGAAGAAAGGAAGCTCCACGCCTATTCTTTCTTCCAAGAAAACTTTTCACGTATTCTCTCACCAAACAAAGAGATTTAAAGGTGGAGGGAGTTTCTTGAAGGAGCTTTATAAAGGCAGCAATTAAAAAGCTTTAAAGGTGGACAGAGTTTCTTGAAGAAAGTTTTTGAAGGCTGCAATCAAGGAGTCTTAAATGAAGAATTAAATGGCATAATCTTTGAAGGTATTTAAGAGAGTTGGTTAAAGCTTTTCTACCTTTCACAAATTTTCTTCCATTCCCCATGAATTCTCCCTTGGAAGTGTTTTAGGTGGGCTCCACTCCCATTTAAATACGACAAATTCCACTTCAATCAGCCAAGAAAAGAAAAGGGAGAAGATCAAAGGGTGGAAGATCAAGTCAAGATAACCATCTTTATGAAGCATTGGTACCTATTCCAAAACATTAATTATAATTCCCTCTTCTTTTATTTTGAATTTGAACCCATCTTTCTACTTGTAATGAGGCTATAAATAGAGCCTAAAACCCTTCTTTGTAAGTATGATATTTTGAGTAATGAAAAGATAAAGTGCTGTTGCATTTTCTCCAATTCCTCCATAGCTAGTTTGCTTGAAGGTGCTAGGTGAGACGCCTAGAACAACTTGGGTGTGACATCCAAGTTTCCAATTCCTCCATAGCTAGTTTGCTTGAAGGTTCTAGGTGAGACGCCTAGAACAACTTGGGTGCGACATCCAAGTTTCGTAGGATGTGATGCTCTACAGTTATCAGTTCCGGTTCTTTTACCAAGTTTGCCATTTGAAGGTTCTTTAAGGTCTACATCTAATCCTTTGAAGAGATTCTTGAAGCAAGTTGAAGAAGAAGATCCCGGAAGCATAATCAACCACCTTTTCGAGATCCAACTCTGAAGATCAGAGTCCTTGCTTTGGAACCGGTGTAACTGGTGTCCAAACACCGGATCAGTCGGTTTTGAAGTCGAGTTCGTTAACTCTAGAGTGTTGTGATCTAGATCTTCAATCGAGAGAATTTCAAAGTGTATTGGTAAATCTAAACCCCTTCCCTTCCTCTAGATCTAAAACTTGAAAGTAGGTAACCTAGTCTCGGATGGTTTCTCAATCACCACGATCCTTCCTTACAGTTGTTTGACAAGATCCGCATGCAGGTAGGTAATTTCGATAACTAGTTGTTACTCTATTTTCTTTAGGTCTTCTTGTTTGCTTTTGCTATTAGGATATCAGTTATTGCTCTCAAAAAATATATATATATATAATCAAGATAAGCATGGCACATCACTCGTCACCATCCTGTCCCGCATCAAATCGAGTTTCGATTCTTGCACCCCACAGATTACTTCAACAGGTTCCATATCCGATGTTTGATTTTGATGATGATGGAGCCGGTTTACCACAGGGACCATTAGGGATAAGGTGAGTTTAGAATTTACATAAAATTTTTATGCCATGTATGATATATACTATTTTATTTAATTAATTTAATTTATTTATTTTGTAGATGGAGAGATCTTTTTTCTGTCACACAGGTACCTATGTATGTTGTCTCTTCATATCGTTATTTACTTGATCGACTGCGACCCGATGAGATAATGAATATTGATTTTTTCATAATGATTGACTTATTTTATTTGTTCTTGTTTAACAAATTATGCTTTAAATTATTTATAAACAGGTCATATGGCATCCATATACTGTCGCTATTCTTGCAGAGTTACTAGATTACTGTCTACAGGGTCAGGAGATCTGGTATAGTCGAGTGTCACTAGTTTATTTTTATATAGTAAAGTGGCATTTACCTGATAGAGTGGTGCGCCAGTTTGGGATGCGACAGGTCATGCCAGATCGGTTTGATACAATGTCCGCACTACATCGTATTGATATGAGAGTATGATCTGATCAGGATTGGTCCACTATTCATCGGGAGTATATACAGTTATGGATGAGTCGTCATGATTATATTATACATGGTGATCCATTCGATGGTACCATGGATTATCACGATCCTTATATGCGGTGGTATCGTAGGATCACTCATCGATTCATCAGTCGCAATGGTGCAGTGTATGATCACATGGCAAGTAATTTAAATTTTACTACTTAAATTATAATCTACATTTAAATTTTGTCAAACTAATTATTTTTTTTATTTACAGGGCAGTAGCATTGCAACGATATTTGAGCTTGCCCAGCTAGGTTCCATTGCGACGTCCTCTTAGACTATACAGGATGTATGTCATTTTGCCCTCTATACTCTTGGCGAGCATGCATGGATTCCACTATGTGAGTTTTATCAGGAGGGAGACAGAGAGGACGAGACTCCTTCGCCTTATTATCCATATGCATCTTCATCGGGAGCACCTTCGCCATATTAGCACATACGAGGTACCAGACGACATAGCACCTCTCCATATTCGATGCCCGAGTTCACATCTACTGAGTATGTGGTAGCACACTTTGATTATACTACTACACCGAATTTCATGGGCTAGCAACATGATTACTCCGGACTTGGAGGATCGTCGTCACATCATGTATCTGCACAGTAGGCATCACATGATGTACAGCATGCTGCATATTAGGCATCACATGATATAAAGCATGAGACAGAGCAGCATCAGCCACTTTCGACCTGTCATCGTATACAGCCTGCACGCAATAGGAGATGGCCGCCATGTGGGACCGAATAGTCATTTATTTTAGGATTTATTAAAATTCATGATTTCTTGTTAATTTAAAAAAAATATGTGTTTTTAGTATATGTGTTTATTTATATATGTATTCTGGTCTAAAATAGACAAGAATCATTTATACATGTGTTTATTTATATATGTGTTTATATATATTCTGGCTTAAAATAGACAATAATTATTTATTTGCTTAATTAAATTCAAAAAAATATAAATTATAAAATTTAAATTATGAAAATAATACAAATCTTATTTTCCGTCGATCCTGTCAGCTATTCGGTTCTCAGTCCTATCACCATCCTGACCGTCAGTCCGGCTACCAGGATCTGATCATCGATCCACCTACTGGTCTTGCTACCGATCCGATCATCCGTCCATCTACTAGTCTGACCATCGGTCCACCTATCGGTCCTAAAATAGACAAGAATCATTTATTTGCTCAAGTAAATTGAAAAATATATAAAATATAAAATTCTAATTATGAAAATAATAAATTATTTTAGGATTTATTAAAATCCATGATTTATCATTAATTTTAAAATTTTTTAATTAAATTTTAATTAAAAAAATATTATTTGGTGAAATCATGGATACAACCCGCGATTTCTCATTATTTTATTTTATAAAAAAATTTAAATTTTTTAATAATTTTTATTTTTTTAAATTTTTAATGTAATTTGGTAAAATTAATATATTTAAAATATTTTAATTTAATATATTAATTATTTAATAATAATATATTTTTTTCTTTTTTCAGTAAAATCATTTGGTGGAAGGATCCGACCCTCGGTCCTGTCACCGTCCCGATCACCAGTCCGGCTACCAGGATCTGACCATCGATCCACCTATTGGTCCTGCTACCGATCCGACTATCGGTCCACCTATCGATCCTTTAATTTTTTGTTAAATATTTTTATTAATTTTTATTTTTTTATAAATTTTTGATACAGAAATATTTATGTACCGTGGACCGATTTCACAGTTATTATCCATAATTTCTGGTTATTTTTTTTAAAAAATATTTATTTTAAAATTTTTTCATTTTAATAAAAAATTTATAGTAATATTATTAATATTATTTTTTTTACTACTTTTTTTAAAATAAATTTTTAAATTTTTATAAATCAATATTTTTTAATTTAAAAAAAAATTATTTCCTTTTCTGTTTTAAAAAATCAATAATTTTTTTAAAAGAAAAATTTACTATGAATTCATCTTTTGAAAAGATAAATTCAGTTAAATTGAATTCGTCTTCCGAAAAGACGTTGAATTCGTCTTTTCCAAAGATGAATTTGGCCCACGTGTCCTCCACCTCAACAGAATCACCTACTTCGGTAAATAAGTTCTGAATCACCCTACTTCCGTAAATTTTTTTTTAAAGCATTATTTTAAAAAAAATTTCCTATTTTTGTAGGCCTCTATTTGAGAGCCATCAGGAGTAACACTTTTTTGCCAGAATAACTTGTAGGATCCTTAAGTACAACTCGAGTTCTGATAAAGGATGATTTGATGGAAACAGATATGATCATTCTGCGACATTCTATCCATTTCAGCTAAGCAAATTTTTCAACCTAATTTAATTTCCTCCATTGCTCCATATCACAACGTTTTAAGCTTGATGGTCAGAAAAAATGATTGGCCATAGAGAGGAGATATAGTGGTGAGGATCAACATAAACTCTAGACCTAGAGACCATATAGTTGCAAGAGAGGTAGAAGGAAACAAGTGACCATGGGCTGGAATTTTTTAGGAATCCATTCAAGAGGTAATTGGTTTGGTCTTTCGTTGCCAGTGGAGGGATGCCCTATCGATAAGAAGACAATTGTCATTGTGGGCATCTTATTGTTTCACTTGTTCTCTACCTGAGGAAAGGAGAGGGAAAAGAAAGGAATAGAAAATAAAAGGATAATCTATAAGTTATAGTGAGGTTCGGCTCATTAGCCAAATAGAAAGATAGACTTCAATCGGACTAAAGGAAAGCTATGAGGAAGGCCAAAGTCTTAATTAAGTTTGAGAAATTATTGGTTAGAATTATTCTGTCACGTGTACCTTAAATCATCCGATTAAAAGTTAACATATCATCTGTTGGCGTGGAGTCCCTAGATCGGCCGGTTGGAGCCGCTGCATTGCAGGACCGCTCCCTAGTTCACCTACAAAATAGGTCCCTTGCCGGAGTTGTTCCAGCGGGGGACACTCTGATGCCTAAGTCAGTGGCGGATTCCAGCAAAAGAATGGGGAAGGGTACCGAGAGTGTGAGAGGAAAGCTCTTTGTAAATGTATGAGAGTATGTGAGCGTGAGTGTTAGCATACCTCTCGAGCTATCCTTCTTACCATTATTTAAAAGAAGGTCCTTGGCCTGCGGCCCGCTCTTTTTCCGGTGATCATGAGAAGCTAATCTCTTCCATGATTGGCGATCGTGGGTTGTCATTGAGCAGTTCTGGCTAGATCGGAGGCGTGGTAGCAGGAGTTGCGCGCCATGATCATGGCATGATGAGTGTCGATTGTAACCATTGGTTACAGTTGCCTTTCTGGACCAAATTATGGTCCATGCTTCGAGTTTTCCCTTGGTGGGCCGAAGACTTGGTATTTGCCCCAAGGCCAGAGATCGGATCTACGGCGGGGACTATAGTACGCGCCTTCGGTGTCGATGAGAAGTTCGATCTTCGGTCAAGGTCGAAGACGTTATCTGAAGGATTGGCCTCCGGATGTTGTGGTCCGGTGTGAAGCCTTGGGTCGCCCACGGTTGGCCTGTCCATTGCTTGGTCCGAAGTTCGTGGTCCGGAGAGAAAGGACTTCGACCAGTAGAACCGGAGTTTGGGCCATAGCTGAACTGGGATATCCTAACAGTTACCCCCCTACTCTCAGTTTTCGAAGTGAAGATTTGAGAAGTGATAGTATTAATGCCTTGTCATTTTCCTCCTGGGACACGGTATAGTGGATGATTACGGGATCCTTGATTGGACTGTCCATTACGATCTGGGAATCAGATGGTGGACAGCTGTCACTCTCGGGTTGGGGAAGAAGGAAAAAGTGGGTGGCCCTAGGGCCGTCTTTCTTTTTCCCATTGCACGATGGTTGAGCCAATCTTTTGGTTAAGATTCTGATCATTACGGTGGCTCCTCCCTGTCCGTTGGATGATGGGCGTGCATCATCCTGGTGATTAGTTGCAGGTGGGTTACCTCCTAGGGTAACCTTGGATCAATTCAATCCTAGCGGGGCTCCAGAGATGCCTGCTTTTCTTTTGGGGAAGGGCAAAGGTCCGGCCAGGGAAGTTTCTCCAACCTTGTCTCATCCTCCGCCCAAACTGTTCTGGACTACCAGTCTATTCCACAGCTAGAATCTTCTTTTTGTTCCCTTGCTTCATTCCTTTGTCATGGAAGAGACCGTAGTGAGTCAGGGGGAATAGGTTGGGCCCTCGGGGGCCGGCGACGTAGTAGGTCCAGAGTTGATTCCCAGCTCAGTTTCTCAGGGTAAGGCGGCCCTTCTTTGGGAACGCTATCATAT
Organism: Areca catechu; assembly: GCA_021397845.1. Classification (NCBI taxonomy): domain Eukaryota; kingdom Viridiplantae; phylum Streptophyta; class Magnoliopsida; order Arecales; family Arecaceae; genus Areca; species Areca catechu. The sequence goes on from CM038047.1 coordinate 108,329,293, forward strand.
TCCCGAGGAGTTTCCCTTTGTTCTCCCCACACTTGAGGAGCGAGTGAACGAACCTCCCCCTGGGTGCCTAGCCGTATACGAAGATCATCTGAAAGCTGGTCTTCGGTTTCCCCTGCACCCTTTCTTTGCATATGCCATGTTGTGCTTCATGTGTAGCTCGAAATGGTTTTACCGTTCTTTCTTCTACTTAGTTGAACAGTTGTGTCCGAAGGACGTTCAGTCGATGAAGACGAACTCTGGAACAGACTGGAACTCCGTTGCCGAAGACTGTCACCTTCCTTCGGATGTTAAGTTTGTCTATTGGGGAGGACAGGAGTCATTTCCCCGCCAATCAGTGATTAGAGAGATTTGATTGTGATCATTGTTGTCCACGTGGTAGTCGATATTTGTACAGTCATGACTTCTTGCACCTTGTGAGCCGCCAGATTTCCTTTTTTCAAAAAGAAACCATTAATGATGCCGTCGCACGATGAGGATTTCTACGAATTCGAAGCGATGGCAATTATTGTCCTGGAGATGGCTCCCGAGCGACTTTCTGGTTCTTGAAGCGTCGCCCAGACTCATGGGGCTTTCTGATGTGGCTGGGAAGGACGTGGGGCATGCCTCCCCGTAGTCGGTTGTGGGTGCAGGGTCTCTATAAATGGGACCCTACCTTTTGCTTTCAAGGGCCATCATTTTTGTAGACTTCTTCCCTCCATTAATAATAATGATGTTCAGCACTTTTGAGCTCCACCGTGTGACAAAGAGAAGGGCCATCGATCTGAAAAGGAAGTGAAGTCCAGAGTCTCTTGGGCCGGGGGATGATGAAGAGGAGCTTTTCGTGGACCGCCTTGAGAAGAAGGTCCGCTTGTTGGAGGCTCGATTGAGGGAAGCTTGGGCCCAGGTCACGGTGGTGACTTCGGCATTGGAGGAAGCAAGGAGGGAGGCGGCGGATGCCGTCTCGAACTTCAAGGCTTCTGCCGCCTTCAAGGACAAACTCACCAGGGTGGCTCTAGATTCCTTCCACCAGGGGTTCCGAGAATGTCGGAGGAAGGCATCCAAGTTTTATAACTTGAAAGGCCTGGACAACATTAAGCCCTCCATTCCCTTTCCCAGACACGAATTTCATTCTGACTCTGATGAGGGGTCAGATTCTGGTTCGGAAGGGAACCCCGAGGGCCCTTCGTCATCCCTTCAGATCTCTCCCCATCGGTATGGGAAAAACCCGATGGGGGGTTATTGAGAATTTCCCATATCTTCCTGGTGCTACTACTTTTTTTTTATATCTCCCTTCATGAGAGTTTCTTTTTCTTTTTCTTTTCTTATTCTCTCTTTATGAGAAGTTTTCCTTCCTTTTTTTTTTTGTGTGTAAAAAATTGAAAGGAATGAAATATCTTTTCTGTTACCTCTTCCCATGCACTTCTTGCAATATGTTGTATGATGCTTTGTCTGTAACGTAGATTCCACGGACCATCTTCGGTCTATAAGAAAGAAGTGAGGTCAGTTGGACCATTCTGAGAATGTCTGTTGTCAACATAAAGGACGGCAGTGGTCCTTTTAGGCATATGTTTAGATTTACCATAGGGTAAGGTGTTTACACCATCCCTGTGCACTTTCTGTCGTGATTAAGGTAGGCTGTTCAGGCCCGCCTCGGTGCATCTTCGGATTTACCGTATGGTAGGTTATGAAAACCATCCCTGCGCCTTTGATCTTTTTGGTGGCCTGGTTAGACCATCCATTGCGCTCGTCGGGCATACCGATAAGGTGAGTGGATCAAACTCTCCTTTGCGCAGTTGACCGATTTTTTAGATCAGGTCACTCAGGCTGTTGTCGTTCAGTCGATGCTACTAGCCATTCTGAGTTGAGTTGGGTTGAGTAGCTTTGCATAGGAATTTTAGAAACTCATTCATTGATAGTATTTGCGAAGATTTTGTACATTCCATGGCCATGATAGGGTCTTCTCCTCCAGGGTCTTGAGTCGATATGTTCCTGGTCGAATGATTTTCTCGACTTGATATGGGCCTTCCCAGTTAGGGGAGAGTTCACCCTGTTCCGTTGGCCTGGATACTTCTGCTCTTTGCAATACCATGTCTCCCGTGTGGAAAGTTTGCTCTTTCATCCTTGAGTTGTAGTACTTGGCGACCTTCTGCTGGTATGTCGCCATCCTTATCTGGGCCTGTAGCCTGGTGCTTGATAGCAAGTCCAGATCAATCCTTCTGCGGTCGAAATTCTCAGGCTCTTCATAGCTGTCAATTCTCAGGGATTGCAGGGAGACTTCAATAGGTAGCACAGCTTCGGTACCGTATGCCAGGTTGAATGGAGATTCGCCGGTGGCCATTCTCGGGATAGTTCGATATGCCCAGAGAACGGAGGTCAGTTCTTTGGCCCAAAGTCTTTTGGCGGTGTTCAACCTTGTCTTCAGACCATGGAGGATGGTCCAGTTAGTGACTTCGACTTCTTCATTGGACTATGGATGAGCAACGGATGTCAGCCGATGCTGAATATGGTACCGAGCACAGAAGTCCTTGAACTTCGGATTGTCGAATTGTCTCCCGTTGTCCGTGATGATGACATGTGGGATGCCGAACCTGAATATGATAAATTTTTTTACAAAATTTTCTACCTTACCCTCTGTGATCTGGGTCAGTGGTTCGACTTCGACCCACTTTGTAAAGTAGTCGATGGCCACTAGAAGAAACTTCTTTTGCCCTGATGCTGGCGGGAATGGACCAAGAATGTCCATCCCCCACTGGGCAAAAGGCCATTGGGCTGCCAGTTGAGTCAGGTGACTCGCAGGTTGTCTCTGTACATTGGCATACCTCTGGCATTGGTCGCACTTCCGCACGAAATCAGCTGAGTCCTTCTGGATGGAGGGCCAGTAATACCCCTATCGAATGATCTTGTATGCGAGATATTTGCCTTCCAAGTGATCACCGCATATGCCCTCGTGGACCTCTCTTAAAGCATAATCCGCATCGGTGGGTCCTAAGCATTTTAGCAGTGGCTGGGAGAACGATCTCTTGTAGAGGGTTCTGTCTAAGATGACGTACTGAGACGCCATCCAGCAGATTTTTTTGGCCTCTGCCTTATCTTCTGGTAGTTCTCCCTCATTCAGGAACTGATGATGGGATCCATCCAGCTTGGCTTAGTGTTGATCTGGCGCACCTCTGCAGCCTCTTCGGCTATGCTTGGAGTTCCAAGATATTCAACAAAGGTGTGCTCGAGGGACTGCGGTGCTGTAGTTGCCAATTGAGACAATGCATCCTGATGCAGAACAAATAAGATGATGCGATGTGGAAGTAAATTAAGACTTTTTTTTTTGTGTTTGTTAGAAGTTGGCTTGACTCAAAAACAAGGATAACTAATATTGAAAGAAAATATGCACTGAAAGAAAGCACAATTCAAAAGAGTAGATTATCAGAGTAATAAAGAAGTACGATCGCTGGGGATTGAGAAACCCCCAGACCTAGGGTTTACTCCTCTTTCAAGAAACAGACGAAGAGAGAAGAGAAGGTTTTATACCTGACTGTGATATCTCTCTTTGCTTCAATTGAAGGACACTCTCAAGCAGATTGTAGGATCCTTGGAGACGGGGTATCTTCGCAATGGATCCTCAGATTGTAGTCCTATGGAAAGGTTGGCCTTCTTCTCGTACTCTGGATCTGGAAAGGATGAAGAACAAGATAAAGATGTAAGAAACTCAAGGAAGAGACCTTTACCTGGGATAGCTCCGGACTGCTCAAACTATGAAGATGAGGGAAGAGTATGGAGGTGGTGATGAAAGATGGAGTGGATTTAGGGTTTGACTGGTAGGGTGGCGGCTTGCAGATGAAAAGGACCTAGGGTTTGATATAGTGGGTGATGGCTTGGAGAAGGAGATGGCGGCCTTGAATGAAGTGGGAATAGGGTTTAGGAATTTGGGTGTTGGCGGCTAGGATGATGAAAGGAAATTAGGGTTGGCGGCCAGGGATGAAAGCGGGGCAGGATTTTGGTAACTTTGGAGATCTCTCACCTCCTCAAGGATCCAATGGAACCTGGATTTACTCCCTCACGGAGCTCAACACTCAAAGAAGTGCGGAAGAAGAGAACACAAGGTTGCTCAACACAAGAAAATGTTTCATTTACTCCTCTCTTAAAAGATTACATAAGGGTCCAATATATAGACCTTGTAAGAGAAACAAAATTACACTACTTCCCATGTGGGACTAAACATTCATCCTAAGCATGAAAAACTTTCCCTTGACCGACCAGGCTTCTTTCCTTGGAGTGGGCGACCTCAAATGCAAGGTGATGGCTTCATATGGCAGGTATGTGGGGCACCTCCTAGTTTTTCTCCTTAAGTCATGGGTTTTCCTTCCATGACTTGCTCTTTCTTGGAAGAAAATACTCATCTCCTAGTCTTTCTCCCCAAGACTAGGCTCCTTCCATTCATAGCCAGGTATTTTAGGCAGGTGTGGGTGCCTACCTTGAAGTCCTCTCCAAGAAAAATCCCCTGCTCCTTTAGCTTGGTTACTTTTGGCAGCTTGTGGGCGCCTTCTTTGACTTCTAAGAAAATTTTCTTGCTCTCTTGGGCGTGGGGACCAGGGACACCGGGATGAAATGTGGCACCAACTGGTCCTGGGAGTGTGGCTGGGAGTGCGGCGTCCACTTGCATTTGGCCTTGGAAGAAAAAAATGATTCCCTAGGGAATGGCGCCAACCAGGACTTGACTTGGACTTAGACTGAGTCAACATGACTCAACAAAATGAAATGCAGACTCAAAGAAGTTAAATAATCTGGTTGACCAGGTCAACCCTTATTACAAACCCTAATCTTCGGGCAAGGTCATTCAGAGATCCAGATGGAATCCTGAAGTCTTCTTCTGATTCTGGTGCCCACACCAATTCTCCCGGGGTGGGAGGAACTCTACCCTGTCGAGTAAGGCTCAAGTTGGCTCTGGTATCTCTCTAAGAGATCTGGATCCAGCTCTTGTAATTCATCTCGGGAGATCCAAGAGTCATCAGAATCTGGCCTTCCTTGCTAGCAGACCAGGTATCTTTGGTATCCTCGATTACGAGTAGAGATAACCTGATCGTCTAGGATCTTTTCAATCTGTTCTTTCCTCACTGGCCAGTTTGTTGGTGGACACACAGGGTTGGGTTCACTCTCAAGAATAGGATTAGGCTCAAAAGGCTCATTGGGAATCACAGCTGGCTCTCTATACTCTACTAGGTCTGTAATGTTGAAAATGGGGCTAATGCCTAGTTCTGGAGGCAACTCGAGCACATAGGCATTGGATCCTACTCTCTTCATCACTCTAAATGGTCCAGCTCCTCTAGCATGTAACTTTCTAACGGTTTCAGGAGGAAACCGTTCAGGCCTTAACCTAATCATTACATAGTCTTCCTCAACAAAAGTTTTGACTCGCCTTTAAGAATCAGCCAACTTCTTATAAGTTTCATTACTTAAATTTATTTTGGCATGAATTTCTTTATGCAAGTCTTTTATATGCTATGCAAAAACTTCAGCAGACTCGGAGACTCGTGTGTGGACTGGTAAAGGGGCTAGGTCAAAAGGTATGTGAGGTTTGTACCCATGCACAATTTCAAATGGACTCTTACCTGTAGACCTATTGACCGAGTCATTGTATGCAAATTCAGTCCTAGGTAAGTACAAATCCCAATTCCTAGTGTTTTCACCAACAAGACATCTTAGCAGATTGCCTAAGCTACGGTTCACTACCTCGGCTTGGCCATCAGTTTGGGGATGATAGGCAGTTGAAAACTTAAGTTTTGTCCCTAACTTATGCCAAAGGGTTTTCGAAAAATAGCTGGTGAACCGGACATCCTTATTTGAAATAATTGTCTTAGGTAAGCCATGGAGTCTAACTATCTCATTAAAGAACAGGGTGGCTACCTTAGTGTTGCCCAGATATGGTGCCCAAGAGGGGGGGTGAATTGGGTATTTAAAAATTTAAAGCAATATATGTGCTATCAAGTTTTAAGGTGAAGAGTGATAGTGCTTTAATAATTGTGCAACGGAAGCAATGAAATAAAATGGCAATTAAAGAGCTAAAGAAGTTAAAGAGAAAGGCAATGCAAACACACAAGAAATATAGTGGTTCGGTGCACCTAGCGCCTACACCCACTCCCCAAGCTCCACTTGGGAATTTCCACTATAATCTTTAGATTACAGCCGACTTGTTTTACCAGGCTCACAAGTCAAAACCTTACACACTTGTTTTGGCTTCGGGCTTACAAGCAACCCTAGTTGGTTTTATCAATTGGCTCACCAACAAACCTCACTCACTTGTTTTGGCTTCGGGCTTACAAGCAACCCTAGTTGGTTTTATCAATTGGCTCACCAACAAACCTCACACTAGTTTCAAATTTCCTTGAAACTAGCCTACCACAAATAGAATTTGAATACAATGAATAAAAATAAAACAAACTCCTTTTTGAGCAATAAGAAATTCGTTGAAGCTCTTGATGGAGACTCTTCAAGCCTTTTCCCTTGGAATCTTTGGACCTCACTAAATGCCAAACTCTTGAAAGTTGGATTCCTCAAAGATGGAAAGCTTTTGGCTAAGGAATCTCTTGGATTTCTCACTCTTTTTGGCTTGGAATTGCTTGAAGGCTTTTTACTTTCACTCTAATTCTTTTCACCTTGTCTCCATGTCTTTTTTGAAGTTTGGTGGAGGTTAAATACCTCATTCATGCTGAAACAACTCCACAAGACCGTTAGATTCAAAAATATGGCCGTTTATGGCCGTTAGAAATCAAATCAAAAGTTCAGAAAAACTAGCTGTTATGCCATGAGTCGACCTCATGAGTCGACCTCTGAATCAAGTGTCGACCTCATGAGTCGACCTCCAGTATAATTTAGGCAAAAGTTCAGAATACCATAGTTCTGCCCATTTGAATTCTCAGGCTATGAGTCGACCTCTGGTGTCGACCTCTGGACAGCTGTTGACCTCTGGAGCGTGCCACTGAGATTTTGCCGTGCCGGCCATGCTGAACTTTTCTTCTCTTCATGAGTCGACCTCTAGTGGTCGACCTTTGACAAGGTGTCGACCTCTGGGGGTCGACCTCTGATCTGAATTTTTCTGAAACTCTTTGAGATGTGCGTGCCATGCTTGAGTTTCTTTAAGCCTTTGTTTCTTTTGTCAAAGATTTCTTAACAAGAAGGTCCATTATGAGAATTTTGATCTTGTCCAAGGTAGAAGAGCTCTTTTCCAAATCAGGCAAACTTAGTTTCATCATTGTCCTTTTGATACTCTTTTTGAATAACCTAAGTCCTGAAACTTTATCTTGAGATTAAACATTAGTCCAAACATATACTCAACCTTTTGTTAATCATCAAAACTAAGGAGTCAAAGCCAACAATCTCTCCCTTTTTGATGATGACAAAACCTTGAGTATATATGCAATTAAGTCCAAAAGCAAGATATAGCAATAAAATATTTTCAAAGAATCCTTACATGCGTGAGTGTATCATAAAAATTTACTTTTCATCTTCTTTTTGTGAAAATATTTTCAAGAGTTACTTTTTATTTACTTCTTTCTTTTTGTGAAAACATTCTCATGAGTCAAAAAGATAAGAATCATATAAACTTTACCACTCATAAGACGGAGATCTCATAAATACATATATACTTTACTAAATTTGATCTCATAAATACATATATACTTTACTACTCCCCCTTTTTGTCAAGAATCAAAAAATTCATTTTTTTAGTGAAAGATATATTAATGAAACTTATGTTCAATTATAATGAAGTATTTAGGTGCATAAACTACATGCTCCCCCTCAATTTGTGCATTCAATATAAGAAAATATTCTAACTTGAGGGTTTTAAAAAAAAAGGTAAATGTTAAGAGCTGGTATCAGATAAAATGGCACAAGATAGATAAAAACAGATGTATTCAGTTACAAAATTGCTTACAAAGTAGGCACAAAATACTGATACAACAGATCATACAAAAGCAAACTAAGAGGCTACTCCTCATCAGAAGGTATATCAAAAGATACAGGAGCCATGATCCTAGATGAGGATTTTGGAGTCCTATGAGAGGAACTCCGAGTCCTCAGAGAGGGACCAGACCTAGGGGTAGTCCTACGAGATCTATATGTCCTAGGTAAGGGCTCCACAGATGTCGAGACAGAGGCAGTAGCTGAAGGAGTGGACGGATCAGCATGCTGAGTAGACTGAGCTGGGGTCTGCCTGCTGACTAGCTCATAAGCTGTGGGATCATCGATATCTGTCTCTGTATGCTCATCTATGTCATCCGGAACCCCAGTGATAGTCTCAAATAGTGACTCTGTAGGCTCAATATCAACTGGCACAGCTGTGGCTGGAGGATCTGAACTCGGAAGATCAGTGGAAGGAGGATCAGCTGAAGGGAGAATCTCTGGAATCGGCTCTGCAGGTGGAACATCAGAACTACCTGCTCCAGGCTGATCTCCATCACTGTCACTGTATCCACTAGAGTCATCAGCATCATCATCATCATCATCATCATCATCATGTGGAGGAGATACTGTCGGATCTGCAGTCCCTGATGGCAGTGATAATCTCAGTAAGCTGAGGATCTGTCTTAATCCTGTATCCATACTAGCTGAGAGAGCACTAATGCGTGTGTCTGTGTGTATCCGCAGATCATGAAGCTCCTGCCGTACACCAGTGATCTCTGTCCGGACCTCTGAAATCTGATCAGTCACTCGCTGCTCGAAGTCCGATATCCTCACTGAAGTCCTCCGTGGTGTAGCAGTAATAGTAGGTGCCGGAGCTGATGAAGGTGGTGGCGTGAATGGCTCAGGCTCCGTAGTCTCTGTCTCCGGTGCTGGGCGAGGAGGTGTACCATGATCAGTAGGCCCTGAAGGCCCTTCCTCAGCAGCTCGTATCTCATCCTCCTCATCTGGCTCCTGGCCAGACTCTCGTCGTACCCATCGGTCACTAATCAGTCGAAATCCCATCCTATGTAGGGATTTCTCTCCATAAGTATCTGTGTGCTGTAGCTGACTGAAGGGTATGCTGTCGAATGAGACACCATGCTCTCTGAATATCTGAGTCAGTCCCATGCCGTACGGCTGAACAAGTCTCCTGTGAGAAGCTGCCTCACCCATCTGCTGAAGCATGATCCTGGGAAGGTTGATGGGAGTCCGCTGACTCAGGGACACCATCAACACCAGCTCACGCTCAGTGATAAAATCAAATCTCCCACTCTTCGAAATCAAGATACGGGCGATGATGTGATGCAGCACTCTCATCTCCAGTGAAAGCTGGTTAGCGGCTACTGTGGAAATGCCGCTAACATCCTCACGCTCTAGGATACACCTGAAGGCATGCTCTCTGTCGCTGATCATAGTGGCAGCAGTGCCATGAAGTGGAATCCTCCAGATGCGACTGATGACCTCAGGTGTCACTGGAATCTCGATCCCTCGAACTGTAGCAGACCATCCAATGCCATCAGTGGCCATGGATCCATAAAATTCCCTGATGAGGTCTGGGTAGAATCTCTCGGACATCGTACAAAAATGAACCAGACCTGCATCTCTCAGTACATCTCCAATGAAGAAGTGATGCTGATCCCATAATGGAATATCCACGCGCCTCCCACTAGCAATGCTCTTCCGGACTAGGCTGGCTGGCACTGGTGCAGGTGGCTCTGGGGTCGGCTCACGCTCATGTCTGACTTTCCTTCGCCACTCAGTACTACCCTGCCCCTGTTCCAATCTCCTTTTCCTTATTGCCTGGTGTTTTCTCGGACCCATGTGTAAGGATGAGGGGTAACTTAGGGAGAAATGCAAAGAGGTAAGGCTAAGAGGAAAAGAGAGGGAAAGAGAGGTTCACGGATTGGGAAAAAGAGAAGAATGGTGAAATAGGGTTTGTGAGAGTGGAGAAAATAGAAAATAAATGAAGAAAAAGTAAGAAATGGAGGGTAGAAACAAGTGTTTTCTATTGAAAAACAACCGGGATTAGAGGGTAGATAGATCCGAAGGCTTTCGGTTGTCCAAAATCAAGAGTACGGTCAAAAAGAGGGTTGAATCGAAGAAATGCAAGAGGAGAGGAGAGGATTTCCCAAAATGTTGAGGGAGAAGGGTGGAAATCTATTATTTAGGGGTTTAGGAATGTTGGAGGGGGACCACACGAAGGAGAGGAAGGAAAAAATTTGAAAAACAAGGCTTGCGGACGGGTTTTTTAAAAAGCAGGTTTCCGTTCAAGTGTCGACCTCTGAAAATTTTCAGGGGTCGACCTCAAGTGTCGACCTCCATAACTTAGGTGTCGACCTCAAGTGTCGACCTCCGAAAACCTCAAGTGTCGACCTCCAACAATTAATTACTTAAAATAAAATTCTGTAAGATTTAAAAAATTGATAAAATTTAGAGAAATAGCCTTTAACCAAATTTGAGAATTTATAAATCATTTTTGAGGAATTTTGATGAAAATTGAAGAGTTTCAAGCAAAAGGATCAATGACTCCCAGTTCTCTTCTGATCATACAAAATCTGTCTTCATTCAATGGTTTTGTGAATATATCAGCCAATTGATAATCAGTACAAATAAATTCTAACAACACATTAGAGTTTTGAACGTGATCTCTTATGAAGTGATGTCTTATTTCAATATGTTTGCTTCTTGAATGTTATACAGGATTTTTCGTTAAATTGATTGCACTAGTATTATCACATCTTATGGGTGTCTTAGTTAGTTTGATGCCAAAGTCCTCGAGTTGTTGTTTGATCCATAGAATCTGAGCACAACAGCTTCCAGCTGCTATATATTCGGCTTCCGCTGTAGATAGAGCAACCGAATTCTGTTTCTTACTGCTCCATGCTCCATGAAATCTAGGAATTGACAAGTTCCACTAGTACTTTTTCGATCAAGTTTACACTGATGGGAAGAAGAAATGAAAAAAAATGCTTTATGAGATGAAGGAATGAGACTAAATATTCTAAAGGAGATTAGTTAAAGATCAATCTAATTAATTTCTTAAGCATATGGCTAATCGAACTATAATGACTAGGAATTTAATGAACACAACTCAATATGATTAAACGCAAATCTAGAGTGGACTAAACAGAATAATAATGATCTACCATAGTAAATTAACCATCTAAATTAAGCTAGTCCTACTTTTTTAATAATCCAAACCCTAAGAAGTTAGGGATTACCTGACCTTGATCAATCCAAAGGATTTCTCTCAAGGTAAGTTCTAGGATGACCAAAATACACCACTTGGTGGCTCACTCAGCATTCTGGGTTCTGGCAAGAAGTTCCTTCTTCTAAAGTCTGGATTCCGGAGGCCCTGTCACAAAGAAACCTGGGATTAGAAACAAGCTAAAGAACTCAAATTAAAGAAGGGAAGAATGATGGGTTGAAGGATGGATGAAGGCTTCTTCTTCTTGAGGGAATCGACTCCTTTCTGATTCCTAGGGTTGGAGAACCGGCTCCTTGCTTGATCACTTGATTCTTGGCTTGATTTCTTCTTGAACTTTGATGCGAACTTGATCTTCTTTGAGAGATGCAATGGAAAGAAAGTGTTTGAAGTGGAGAAAAGAGGAGGAAGAGGAAGAGAGAAACAAGGTCACATAGACCTAAAAGAAACCTAGGCACAAAGCCAAAGAGGGGCACATAGCCAAGACCTTCACATAGAAGAAAGAGCTTTTTTTTTCATTCATTTATCAATCTCCCACATTTCTCATGCCCAAGGCTTTTTAAAGACTTACATTTGAATTCAAACTAACCTAATTTGGTGGAGGATATCATGGGGAAGTTACATGGAATAAGGAGAGAATTGTGGGAATAGGTTTGATATGATTTGGAGGAGTGGTCCCCCCTCACTTTGGCCGACCACCCTTGCTTTGGAGAGCTTTGGTCGGCCAAGCATGAATTTAAATTCAAATGACATGCTAAGGCTTGACTTGGTTGACCATCTTCAAAAACTTGGACTTGGTGATTTGACCTCCTTCTTGATTTTGACAATTTGACCATCTCCATGACTTTGGACTTTGACTAATTGACTTTCTTCAAGAATTGGCTCCTTGGGACTTGATTAAGAGTCAGCTCCTTTAGTGGTGAGGTGTCTGATGAGGTGGCAAGAGTCGGCTCCAAGGTGGTGGTGATGTGCCTTCAAGAGTCGGCTCTAGGGTGGTGATGTGTCTTCAAGTGTGGGCTCCATTGGTGGTGAAGTGATGAAGTGGTACTTTGAAGCCCGAGTTGCTTCTTGATAAGTCTTCAAAAGTGAGTTGACTGGATTGACTGACCCAACAGCGGACTAACCTGTCCTTGATTACATTTATTTTGAAATAAAATATTGACATGATTTGTTACTCCAACCATAAGGACTTTTGGATGGGTTGAAGTCTTTTTGTTAACCTGGTGCCCACACCAATTCTCCCAGGGTGGGAGGAACTCGACCCTGTCGAGTGATATGTTTCTATTATATCCGGGTCGATTTGTTGCAGGTCCTCTCGGGTGATCCAGGAGTCTTCAGATTCAGGACGTCCTTGCCATCGAATCAGATAGCGTTGGTAGCCCTTATTTCTAGTGGTGATAATCTGGTCATCCAAGATTCTTTCAACACTCTCTCTTTGCTCAGGAATATTTGGTGGTGGACACTCATTTGGGACATCACTCTCAAAGGATACACTAGGACCAAAAAGCTCATCAGGTATTGGTACAGGTTCCTTGTATTCTTTGAGGTCAGAAATATTAAAAGTAGAACTAATGCCATAACTAGATGGTAAATCTACTACATAAGCATTAGATCCAATTCTCTTTATTATTCTGAAGGGTCCGGCTCCCCGGGCATGGAGTTTCTTCATTGTTCCGGGTGGAAACCTCTCTGGTTTGAGTTTAATCATTACTAAATCCCCTTCATTAAATTCTTTAAGCCGTTTATGTAGATCAGCCGTATGCTTATAAAATTCATTGCTTGTTTGAATCTTTTGGCTAATCTCCTTATACAAGTCCTTAAGATGCTGTGCATATGATTCGGCGGATTCCGACACCCGTGCATGTGCTGGTAATGGGACTAGATCTAAAGGTCTCTTAGGTTTATATCCATGGACCACTTCAAATGGACTCTTCCCAATAGATCTATTGACTGAGCTATTATAAGCAAACTCAGCACGAGGAAGTAAAAGATCCCAGTTCCCTAAGTTTTCTCCAACTAAACACCTCAATAGATTACCTAAGCTTCGGTTTACAACCTCGGTTTGGCCATCAGTTTGAGGGTGATAGGCTGTAGAGAATTTCAGTTTGGTACCTAACATGTGCCAGAGGGTTTTCCAGAAGTAACTGGTGAACTTGACATCTCTATCTGACACAATGGTTCTAGGTAAACCATGAAGCTTAACGATATGATCCAAGAAAAGTTTGGCCACTTTTGACGCATCTAAAGTCTGAGAACACGGAATAAAGTGCGCCATCTTAGAAAATCGATCGACAACCACAAAGATAGAATCATGTTTCTTGGGAGTTCTAGGGAGACCTGTCACGAAATCCATACTAATGTCTTGCCACGGACCTTCAGGGACAGGTAAAGGTGTGTACAAACCAGTGTTTTGTTTTTGGTGCTTTGCTACCGCACAGGTTCGACACTGGGCTACTATCTGGGCAACATTCTTCTTAAGACTAGGCCAGAAAAATTGATCCTCCATAGCCAAGATGGTTTTGTTTCTACCAAAATGTCCAGCTAATCCTCCAGCATGGGCTTCCCAGATCAGAAATTCCCTAACAGAAGTTTTGGGAATGCACAGCCTATTTTCCTTGAAAAGGTATCCATCTAATAGAATGTAATCGCTATGTTCACTAGACGGACCTTGTTGGAGGGAGTGATAGATATGACCAAAGTCAGGGCATGTAGAATACTCACTCTTCAACCTATCAAATCCTACTATCTCAGTCCTCACAGTATTCATCAACATAGATCGACGGCTTAATGCATCAGCAACTCGATTCTCAGTACCGGCACGATGTTTCAGAACGAACGTGTACCCTTGTATGAACTCTACCCATTTCCCGTGCCTAGGGTTCAACTTCTTCTGAGAACTAAGGAACCTAAGAGCTTCATGATCAGAAAATAAAACAAATTCCTGCGGTAAAAGGTAGTGACGCCAATAGCGTAAAGCTTGTACTACCGCATATAGCTCCTTATCATAGGTTGAATACCTTAGTCTCGCATCATTCAACTTCTCACTAAAGAATGCTACTGGGTGATTCTCTTGACTTAAAACTCCTCCAATTCCAACCCCAGAAGCATCACAAGCGACCTCAAATAATTTGGAAAAATCCGGAAGCCTTAAAACAGGTGCTTGTGTCATTATCTCTTTAATCATTAGGAAAGCTTTATCAGCCGCTCTAGTCCATTCAAAATTTCCTTTCCTAATGCAATCAGTGATGGGTGCCACTATCGTACTGAATCCCCTAATAAACCTCCTATAGAAAGTGGTTAGACCATGGAAACTACGTACTTCATGGATGTTCTTGGGTACAGGCCATTCTACTATGGATTTGACTTTCTCTGGGTCAGCTGACACTCCTTCAGAAGTAACTACAAATCCTAGAAAGATGACTCTATGTGTGAGGAAGTCACACTTTTTGATATTGGCATAGAGGCTATCTTTTCTAAGAACTTGACAAACTTGGCTCAGGTGATCTAAGTGGTCTGCCTTGGTTTGGCTATATATAAGGATATCATCAAAATAGACCACAACAAATTTTCCTATGAAGGCTTTCAACACCTGATTCATGATCCTCATAAATGTGCTGGGTGCGTTGGAAAGACCGAATGGCATGACTAACCACTCATATAATCCATCTTTAGTCTTGAAAGCGGTCTTCCATTCATCCCCAGGTCTAACTCTAACCTGATGATAGCCACTCTTTAAATCAATTTTGGAGAAAATTGTTGCTCCGGCTATCATATCTAACATGTCGTCAAGTCGTGGGATCGGGAACCTATACTTCACCGTAATCTTATTGATGGCTCGGCTATCTACACACATCCGCCAAGTACCATCCTTCTTAGGGGTTAACAATGCGGGGACTGCGCAAGGACTTAGACTTTCCTTAATAAACCCCTTCCTAAGTAATTCCCCAATCTGTTTCTGCATTTCCTGATGTTCAGCTGGGTTCATCCTATAGTGAGGCAAATTAGGTAAAGTTGCCCCGGGGACTAAATCTATGACATGCTGTATGTCCCTTAAAGGTGGAAGGCTATCGGGAAGATCTTCGGGAAATACGTCCTTATACTCTTCTAATAATTGGACCACCTCTGGAGGGTGTTCTATAGGTGTGTGGTCCTTAACCTCTTTTGCTGCTACCACCCAAATAGGTGCTCCCTCTTGGATATCTTGTTCTATTTCTTTTGCACCTATCAGATTTAATCCAGTTTTCTTTTCCTTCAAGCTACTGGTTCCTCTCCTGACATTGTCCTTAGGCTCTTTTGGATGAATGACAATTCTCTTGCCATTAAAATTGAAAGCACAGGAGTTTGACCGACCAAAGATGGTCACATCATGATCAAACAGCCATGGCCTGCCTAAGATGATGCTACTTACTCCCATAGGAAGCACATCACACCAGACCTTATCTTGATAGGATTGAATTTGGATTTGGACTTGGCACCGTAGCTTGATTGGAATAGATGTAGAGTCTATCCAGGATACCTTATATGGATTGGGATGTGGTACAACGGATAACCCTAAACTCTTTGCTGCACTAGTGGAAATGGCGTTGACACAGCTTCCACTATCTATCACAATCTTACAGACCTTTTCCTTAATTTTGACAAATGTTTGTAGGATGTTAGTCCTACGCCAGTCTTCTTGTTCTTTGGTCTGTGTCATGATACACCTAACGACTCCTAGTAAATCTGATGAGTCCAAATTTTCCTCATCTCCCTCATACTCATCAGCTAAGCAATCTTCTGCTTCATACACTTCTTCGTCACCATTCTCTAAATGCTCTAAGCCTTCTTCCTCTACTTCACCAATGTGTAAAGCTCTAGAGGGACACTGACTCATATAATGACCCGGTTGACGGCACTTATAACATACTTGACTTGTCCTACCTTGACTTTCAGGCCCTTTTCCTTTATCTTCTCTAGATGGGGTGGCTGAATTGGGCCTAGGAATTGGATTTGAGCTGGACCTAGGCTTAGCTGTGGGAGTAGGAACCGAACTGGGTCTACTAGCAAGTGGACTGAACCTAGAGGGCTCTGGTTTCCTAAAAGTAGATCTCCTCTGAAATCTCTCATAGTCCATGGCAACCTGATATGCCTGCTCTAAATCATGGACTTCCCTCAAAAATAATTCCCCCTTGATGTCTTCATTCAGCCCTGATCTAAACCTAGACAAAGTGGCTGCCTCCGACTCGACCACGTTGCACCGCATGACAAACTCGTCAAATTTGGTGACATACTCAGAGACGGTTTTGTTTCCTTGTGTTAACCGTTGCCACTGATCTAGTAATCTCTCTTGATAAGACATGGGTAGGTATTTTTCTCTAAGTTTTCTCTTCATATCTCTCCATGTGCTTACCGGTACATCTCCCCTCTGTCTAATCGTGCGCTCTACATTTCCCCAATGTAGTCTAGCCTGTCGAACCAGCCTGATCTTAGCAAATTTGAATCTCCTCTCATCTGACATGTCATACCAATCAAAATACTGGTCCATGTCAGCCTCCCAATCTATATACACCTTAGGATCTAAGCTTCCTTCAAAAGTTGGTGCATCTAGACGGATGTTCCTTAAGGCCCGGTCATCCTGATCGAAATTTTCATGGTGATGCCTTCTTTGATTAAAGTCAGGGGTGTGATCATCAAAATCGTGTTGTGGCCTTCTATGGGTTGGGTCAGGAGTGCGTTCTTGCCGTTGGGCTCTGGGATGGTCTGGAGGTAATCTGGGAGATGGTGGTTCAGTTGGAGTTAACCTAGCTTCCTCTAGGACCCCTATTCTATCCTCGACCCGATCAAGCTTAGCATTCATTGTAGCCATTTGCTCTATCATAGACTTCATGAGACTCTCCATATTAGGGTCCATGGACGAACTTGGTTGATCTTGTGAACGGTGGAATGGTGTTCCTGATCTAGTGGTCATGAAAATGATGCACTCGAACGACTATGGCTCCTAGACCTAGAGCACAAGTTAAGAACCCAATTGAAAGACTAACTAACCAGTAGTAACTTATATCACTTGGCCAGGTAGGTGGAAGGGGAGCTGGAGATCCCTGAATACCAACCTTAGACACCAATCAGAGATTGGCCAGGTAGGTGGATCAAACCACAAGCCCTTACACACCAATCCTAGACACCAAGTTAATAAGCACACACTAACTAGCTAATACAATCAACTTGATTTCTAATTCGAACCCGACCTGTTGGTGTCCCTAACCCACTAGGGTATTAGGTCTAATTGATTTTAATTAAGGATTGGGTTCGAATGATGAAGGGAGGTGGTTTTTTTGGGCTAAGGACAGGTAATTACTTCCTGACCTTATGTTAATTTCATGCCCTTAGATAGCTTAATCATGAAATGAATGCATGACTAAATTTGATGCAGAGTGGTGTGTTGCAGTTCGAAAGTGATGTTGGAAGGTGCAGTAAAAAACGTCAAAAAAATTTGAAAAAAATTAATGAGAACTCCTAACTTATAGATGTCATACCAGGTGAAGCAGAATTTCAAAATAAAATCTAGACTGTTCTAGGCAGATCCTGAATAAAGGCACTAAAAGCTCAAGAACAGAACAGAAAACCTAATGACACTATCGGACTGCAGGAATTTTCATTTTTTTTGTAATTTTTTTTCTGAAGCTGAAATTTTAAACGGTGATAAACAACTTAAAATGGAACAAGAAAAAAAAATATGTCAAAGAAAAATGCACTACTTGCCTTTGGAGCTGCAGGCGGATTACAGTCAGCCTACACCTAATTACAGCAAGCAGGGAAAAATCAGACTTACATAGAATTCTTCTATGTAGTCCAAAGCAATGACCAAGATAGGACAACCTTACACTATAAGGATCCACCTTATAGTAGGACAACCTGATTTCATCTTGGTTTTGCAATGCAAGGGTTGGCTATAATCTTATAGCACCAAAGATAAATCGATGCAAACCCTAAACACAGATATGCCCTAATCAACCTGCTCTGATACCAAAAATGATGGGAAGAAGAAATGAAAAAAAATGCTTTATGAGATGAAGGAATGAGACTAAATATTCTAAAGGAGATTAGTTAAAGATCAATCTAATTAATTTCTTAAGCATATGGCTAATCGAACTATAATGACTAGGAATTTAATGAACACAACTCAATATGATTAAACGCAAATCTAGAGTGGACTAAACAGAATAATAATGATCTACCATAGTAAATTAACCATCTAAATTAAGCTAGTCCTACTTTTTTAATAATCCAAACCCTAAGAAGTTAGGGATTACCTGACCTTGATCAATCCAAAGGATTTCTCTCAAGGTAAGTTCTAGGATGACCAAAATACACCACTTGGTGGCTCACTCAGCATTCTGGGTTCTGGCAAGAAGTTCCTTCTTCTAAAGTCTGGATTCCGGAGGCCCTGTCACAAAGAAACCTGGGATTAGAAACAAGCTAAAGAACTCAAATTAAAGAAGGGAAGAATGATGGGTTGAAGGATGGATGAAGGCTTCTTCTTCTTGAGGGAATCGACTCCTTTCTGATTCCTAGGGTTGGAGAACCGGCTCCTTGCTTGATCACTTGATTCTTGGCTTGATTTCTTCTTGAACTTTGATGCGAACTTGATCTCCTTTGAGAGATGCAATGGAAAGAAAGTGTTTGAAGTGGAGAAAAGAGGAGGAAGAGGAAGAGAGAAACAAGGTCACATAGACCTAAAAGAAACCTAGGCACAAAGCCAAAGAGGGGCACATAGCCAAGACCTTCACATAGAAGAAAGAGCTTTTTTTTTCATTCATTTATCAATCTCCCACATTTCTCATGCCCAAGGCTTTTTAAAGACTTACATTTGAATTCAAACTAACCTAATTTGGTGGAGGATATCATGGGGAAGTTACATGGAATAAGGAGAGAATTGTGGGAATAGGTTTGATATGATTTGGAGGAGTGGTCCCCCCTCACTTTGGCCGACCACCCTTGCTTTGGAGAGCTTTGGTCGGCCAAGCATGAATTTAAATTCAAATGACATGCTAAGGCTTGACTTGGTTGACCATCTTCAAAAACTTGGACTTGGTGATTTGACCTCCTTCTTGATTTTGACAATTTGACCATCTCCATGACTTTGGACTTTGACTAATTGACTTTCTTCAAGAATTGGCTCCTTGGGACTTGATTAAGAGTCAGCTCCTTTAGTGGTGAGGTGTCTGATGAGGTGGCAAGAGTCGGCTCCAAGGTGGTGGTGATGTGCCTTCAAGAGTCGGCTCTAGGGTGGTGATGTGTCTTCAAGTGTGGGCTCCATTGGTGGTGAAGTGATGAAGTGGTACTTTGAAGCCCGAGTTGCTTCTTGATAAGTCTTCAAAAGTGAGTTGACTGGATTGACTGACCCAACAGCGGACTAACCTGTCCTTGATTACATTTATTTTGAAATAAAATATTGACATGATTTGTTACTCCAACCATAAGGACTTTTGGATGGGTTGAAGTCTTTTTGTTAACCTGGTGCCCACACCATACACCCAGCAAAATCAGCATCAGAATATGCAATTAATTCATATGATGACTCTCTAGAGTACCAAAGACCAATTTCGATAGACCCAGATAAGTATCTAAGTATACGTTTTACAGCTAAGAGATGTGATTCTTTAGGAGCAGACTGAAAACGTGCACACATACAAACACTAAACATTATATCTGGTCTACTGGCAGTTAGATATAGCAATGAACCAATCATGCCTCTATATAATTTTTGGTCTACTGATTTACCACATTCATCTTTGTCTAATTTACATGAAGAGCTCATAGGGGTACCTATTGGTTTTGTAGTCTCCATCCCAAACTTTTTCAATATCTCCCTTGTATACTTGGCTTGGTTGATGGAGATCCCCTCTTTGGTTTGCTTAATTTGGAGTCCGAGGAAGAAGTTGAGTTCTCCCATCATGCTCATCTCGAACTCACTCTGCATTAACTTCGCAAATTCTTGACAAAGACATTCGTTAGTAGCACCAAAAATAATATCATCTACATATATTTGTACTACTAAAAGATCATCATTTTTCTTTTTCAAAAATAATGTATTATCTACATTACCTCTAGAGAAATCATTTTTCATCAAAAATGAACTTAATCTATCATACCAAGCTCTAGGAGCTTGCTTTAAACCATACAATGCTTTATGCAATTTAAAGACATGATTAGGAAATTCATGATTTTCAAAACCAGGAGGTTGTTCAACATAAACCTCCTCTTCAATAAATCCATTTAAAAAGGCACTCTTTCCATCCATTTGAAATAACTTGAAATCCATAAAACAAGCAAAAGCAAGTAAAAGTCTAATTGCTTCTAGCCTAGTAACAGGAGCAAAGGTTTCATCGAAGTCGATCCCTTCTTCCTGGTTGTAGCCTTTAGCAACAAGTCTAGCTTTGTTCCTAATTACAATACCATGTTCATCAAGTTTATTTCTAAAAACCCATTTTGTGCCAATTACAGAAACATTAAGGGGTCTTTCAGTTAAAGTCCAAACATTATTTCTTTTAAATTGATTTAGTTCATCTTGCATAGCATTAATCCAGTTACAATCTTTTTCAGCTTCTTCTATTGACTTAGGTTCTATCTGAGATACAAAAGCTAAATAATCACAAACATTTCTAATAGAAGAGCGTGTACTTACCCCCTTTGATGGATCACCTATTATTAGCTCTTTAGGGTGTCCATGTGCATACCTCCATTCTTTAGGTAATGGTTTTGGTGAAGTTGCATTGATTTCTTGAATTTGATCTTGACTTTCTTGATCATCATCTCCTTTGGGCTCATCTTCATTGATTGTCAATTGTTCAAGTTTCTTTGTACCTGTTTCAACATCAATAGAATCTTCTTTTCTAGAAGATTTTCATTAGATTCATCAAACACTACATGAATTGATTCTTCAACCAGAAGTGTTCTTCTGTTGAAGACCCTGTATGCCTTGCTAGAAGTAGAGTATCCTAAGAAGATACCCTCATTTGACTTGGCATCAAATTTACTGATATTATCTTTGCCATTGTTTAATATGAAACAGCGGCAACCAAATACACGAAAATACTTGAGATTAGGTTTTCGATTTTTCCAAAGCTCATATGGTGTTTTCTTCAAAATAGGTCGAATTAAAACACGATTTAAAATGTAACAGGAAGTATTAATGGCTTCTGCCCAAAAATATCTAGGTAAATCATTTTCGCAAAGCATTGTGCGTGCCATTTCTTCAAGAGTCCTGTTCTTTCTTTCTACCACCCCATTTTGTTGAGGTGTCCTAGGTGCAGAGAAATTATGACTAATACCATTTTCATTACAAAAAGTTTCAAAATCATGATTTTCAAATTTAGTTCCATGATCACTACGCAAAGAAACAATAGTGAGATCTTTTTCGTTTGAAACCCTTTTATGAAATTTAACAAAAGCTGAAAATATTTCATCTTTATGAGCTAAAAACATTACCCAAGTAAATCGTGAGTAATCATCTACAATTACTAGCCCATATTTTTTACCTCCCAAACTAGTTGTTCTGGTTGGTCCAAAGAGGTCCATATGCAATAATTCAAGGGGTCTAGTAGTAGATACTACTCCTTTAGGTTTGAAAGTAGATTTAGTTTGTTTTCCAAATTGACATGCAGCACAAATTTTATCTTTTTCAAAAGTGAGTTTTGGCAATTCTTTTACAAGATTCTTTTTGCTTAATTTTGAAATCAACTGCATACTAGCATGCCCTAGCCTACGGTGCCAAAGCCAACTAGTTTCACTTGCCTTGGCTTCCTTAGCCACTAGGCATTGACCACTTTCCATGGCTAGATCATCAAGATCAACCATGTAAATGTTTCCATGCCTAAGACCAGTGAACTTGATGCCATCGACATCTAGACTAGATACCATGCACAAAGATGATTCAAAAATTACTTTAAAACCTTTATCACAAAACTGACTAATGCTAAAAAGATTATGCTTCAAGCCATCAACAAATAATACATTATCTACATAAGCATTAGGGGTGATATGGATTTTACCAATTCTGACGATTTTGCATTTTCCATTATCACCAAAGGTAACGTTTCCACCATCAATAGCAGCTAGTGATGAGAATTGCTTCACATCCCCAGTCATGTGCCTTGAGCAACCACTATCCAGATACCACATTCTTCTTTTATTTTTGGTTGCAAGGCACACCTGCAAAAAAAATGATCAAGTTGAAACTTTAGGTACCCAAGTCATCTTGGGTCCTTTAGGGTTAGTCAAATTGGTTCCTTTTGGAACCCAAATCTTTTTAAAGGTATTTAATTTTCTTCTATTACAAACATATGATTTATGACCTACTTTACCACATACATAGCAGGTAATATTAGAAGATGCTGGTATGAAAAAGTTTTTGTAAAGCTTTTGTTGATTGTGTAGCTTAAATCCAAGTCCAGCTTTATTAAACACTGCATGTTGACTATTTAAAAGCATATTCAGTTTTTCTGAACTAAAAGTAAACTTTTCTACAAAAGGTTTTACTTTTTCTAACTCTTCCTTGTAATTCTTATTTTGAAGCAATAGTTCTTTATTTTGTTTTTCAATGTTCTCATTAGTTTTAAGACTTCTATTATTTTTCAAAGAATTATTTTCTTTTAAAAGATTATCTTTATCATTAGTCAAAGTCTTTACATGTTCTTTTAATTTCTTGTTTTCTTGAGTTAAATTTTCAATTTCACTTGAAAACTTTTCTGAATTTTTGGTAAGCTCAAAATTTTGCTTTCTTAATTTCTTATTTTTCAATTTTAATTTTTCATATTCCATTACTAAGTCATCAAAAGCATCATGCAATTCATTGAAAGTAAATTCAGTTTCAGGTTCAGAATTTACCTCATTATCTTCGTTGGCCATGAAACATAAGTTGGCGACTACCTGCTGCTCTTCTTCACTGCTGGAGTCCTCACTCTCACTCCAGGTAGCCATCATGGCTTTCTTTCTCAATATCCTTCGACTCTTTTTAAGCAAAGGGCAATCCATTTTGTAATGTCCAGGCTTCTTGCACTCGAAGCAGATGGGTGGATCCCTTTCTTTGTCTTTCTCTTTCTCCTTATTGTGATCACCTTTTTGTGGCCTTTTCTTGTAGAAGCCCTTCTTCTTTCTCATGAACCTTTTAAATTTTCTTGTAATGAGGGCTGTCTCATCATCATCAGCTTCTTCTTCTGATTCATCACTTGACTCTTCTTTAGTAGTGGACTTGAAGGCTATGGCTTTCTTTTTCTTGTCATTGTTCACTGTCTTCTGCTTTAGTGAAAGCTCGTAGGTCATCAGTGATCCAAGAAGCTGCTCGAGAGGTAGAGTGTTGACATCCTTGGCTTCTTCTATGGCTGTAACTTTCGCATCCCATGAAGCCGGAAGAGACCTGAGAAGTTTGTTAACCAGTTCACCATTAGATATAATTTTTTCCAAACTCCTCATACCATTTACTATATTGGTAAATCTAGTATACATTTCACTTATACTTTCAGTTGGTTCCATCCTGAACATCTCATACGTATGAATGAGCATGTTCACCTTAGTGGTCTTCACTTGGTGTGTACCCTCATGGGTAACCTCAAGTGTATCCCAAATTTCTTTGACGGAAATACAATTTGATATTCTATTGAATTCAATAGGATCAAGTGCACATAATAGCAAATTCATCGCCTTAGCATTTAACTCAGCTTGTTTGATGTCATTGTCATCCCATTCTTCTTCAGATTTCGGGGTGATAATGCCATTAACCAAGTGAGTGGGCTGATGAGGCCCTTTCGTAATTACTCTCCATATATGATAATCTACAGCTTGTAAATAAATACGCATACGAGTTTTCCAATATGTGTAGTTTGTGCCATTAAAGAAAGGAGGGCGATTTGATGCTTGCCCTTCAACTATACCCATTCCAATTGGGGCGGCCATGATCTTTCACTCAAGATCGTTGGACCTACAAGAGAGTACCGGGCTCTGATACCACTTGTTGCCCAGATATGGTGCCCAAGAGGGGGGGTGAATTGGGTATTTAAAAATTTAAAGCAATATATGTGCTATCAAGTTTTAAGGTGAAGAGTGATAGTGCTTTAATAATTATGCAACGGAAGCAATGAAATAAAATGGCAATTAAAGAGCTAAAGAAGTTAAAGAGAAAGGCAATGCAAACACACAAGAAATATAGTGGTTCGGTGCACCTAGCACCTACACCCACTCCCCAAGCTCCACTTGGAAATTTCCACTATAATCTTTAGATTATAGCCGACTTGTTTTACCAGGCTCACAAGTCAAAACCTTACACACTTGTTTTGGCTTCGGGCTTACAAGCAACCCTAGTTGGTTTTATCAATTGGCTCACCAACAAACCTCACTCACTTGTTTTGGCTTCGGGCTTACAAGCAACCCTAGTTGGTTTTATCAATTGGTTCACCAACAAACCTCACACTAGTTTCAAATTCCCTTGAAACTAGCCTACCACAAATAGAATTTGAATACAATGAATAAAAATAAAACAAACTCCTTTTTGAGCAATAAGAAATTCGTTGAAGCCCTTGATGGAGACTCTTCAAGCCTTTTCCCTTGGAATCTTTGGACCTCACTAAATGCCAAACTCTTGAAAGTTGGATTCCTCAAAGATGGAAAGCTTTTGGCTAAGGAATCTCTTGGATTTCTCACTCTTTTTGGCTTGGAATTGCTTGAAGGCTTTTTACTTTCACTCTAATCCTTTTCACCTTGTCTCCATGTCTTTTTTGAAGTTTGGTGGAGGTTAAATACCTCATTCATGCTGAAACAACTCCACAAGACCGTTAGATTCAAAAATATGGCCGTTTATGGCCGTTAGAAATCAAATCAGAAGTTCAGAAAAACTAGCTGTTATGCCATGAGTCGACCTCATGAGTCGACCTCTGAATCAAGTGTCGACCTCATGAGTCGACCTCCAGTATAATTTAGGCAAAAGTTCAGAATACCATAGTTCTGCCCATTTGAATTCTCAGGCTATGAGTCGACCTCTGGTGTCGACCTCTAGACAGGTGTTGACCTCTGGTGGTCAACCTCTGGAGCGTGCCACTGAGATTTTGCCGTGCCGGCCATGCTGAACTTTTCTTCTCTTCATGAGTCGACCTCTGGTGGTCGACCTTTGACAAGGTGTCGACCTCTGGGGGTCGACATCTGATCTGAATTTTTCTGAAACTCTTTGAGATGTGCGTGCCATGCTTGAGTTTCTTTAAGCCTTTGTTTCTTTTGTCAAAGATTTCTTAACAAGAAGGTCCATTATGAGAATTTTGATCTTGTCCAAGGTAGAAGAGCTCTTTTCCAAATCAGGCAAACTTAGTTTCATCATTGTCCTTTTGATACTCTTTTTGAATAACCTAAGTCCTGAAACTTTATCTTGAGATTAAACATTAGTCCAAACATATACTCAACCTTTTGTTAATCATCAAAACTAAGGAGTCAAAGCCAACACTTAGACGCATCAAAAGTCTGGGAACAAGGCAAGAAGTGCGCCATCTTAGAAAATCGGTTGACTACAACACAGATAGAGTCATGCCTCCTCTGGGTCTTAGGCAAACCTAACACAAAGTCCATACTCACATCTTGCCAAGGACGATCTGGGACAGGGAGTGGGGTATAAAGGTCGGTGTTCTATTTTCGCTATTTGGCAACAGTGTAGGTCCGACACCTAGCCACAATGTGTGCTACATCTCTTTTTAAGCTAGGCCAGAAAAAGTGGTCTTCAACAGCCAGGGTCAGTAGTGCAGAGACTGAACAAGGGCTAAAACTCTCTCTAATGAACCCCTTCCTCAACAATTCTCCAACCTGCTTTTGCAGTTCCTCATGCTCAGATAGATTCATCCTATAATGGGGCAAGTTGGGTAAAGTAGCTCCTGGGATTAAATCTATGGAATGCTGGATATCCCTAAGAGGTGGAAGGTGGTTTGGCAGATCCTCGGGAAAAACATCTTCAAATTCTTCTAACGAAGGCCTAACTTCCTGAGGAGGCTCTGAGGGTGTAGGAGTCCTAAGTTCCTTAGCAGTCAACATCCAAAAGGGTGAACCACTATGAATTTCTTGTTCTAGATCCTTAGCACTAATTAGGTTCACTCCAGTCTTCATCTCTTTGACCTTATTGGGTCCTTTAGCTACCTTGTCCTTAGGAGGGATTGAATGGATTGTGATCTTTTTCTCATTAAAACTAAAGACACAGGTATTGGATTTTCCTAAGAGGGTGGCATCATGATCATATAACCAAGGTCTCCCAAGAATTATACTGCTCACCCCTATGGGTAAGGCATCACACCAAATCTTCTCTTAATAGGATTGCATCTGGATTTGGACCTGACATCTTGACTGGATGGGTATAGAGGTAGAGTCTACCCAAGAAACCTTATAGGGGTTGGGGTGGGGGACTGGGGTTAAGCACTAACATTTTGACAGTGCTAGCAGAAATGGCATTCACACGCTCCCACTATCTATGATGATCTTACATACCTTATCCCCTAATTTAAGGAAAGTCTGTAGGATATTAGTCCTACGCCAATCCTCCTGAAATCTACTCTGGGACAGGATGCATCTCACAACTCCTAACTGGTCATACTCTGTGGGTTCCTCCTCTCCTTCATACTCATCAACCAAGTTCATTCCGGCCTCATAAACTTCTTCTTCAAATTCTTCATTGGGCCCGGAATTCTTTTCCTCTCCCTCTTCTATGTAAAGGGATCTACGTGGGCACTGGCTAGAAACATGACCTACCCTATGGCATTTAAAACAGGCTATGGCTATACACTAGCTAGAGATATGACCTGGTTTCTGACACTTAAAATAGGTGATACTAGAACTAGGGGTTCTCTGGGTGTCAGGTGCCTTATCTTTGTTCATGGGCCTAAGGGTGGGAATACCCTGAAAAGGTTTGCTAAGGGTAACTTGGCTAGGTCCATTTCTTGGGATTGAGGCACTAACCCTAGAAGGTATAGGTCCTCTCTGAAATTTCTCAGTGTTCAGTGCAATCTGATAGGCTTGGTCTAGGTCAGTAACCTCTCTCAGAAACAACTCCCTCTTAATGTCTTCCCTAAGTCCAGCCCTAAATCTAGACAAAGTGACCTCATGGGCTTCACTCACATCACATCTCATCAAGTACTCATCAAAGGTGGTTATGTAGTTTGAGACAGATCGATTCCCTTGTTTCAAGGTTTGCCATTAGTCTAACAGATTCTGCTGGTATGAAATGGGTAGGTACTTATCTCTAAGCTTCTCTTTCATACCCTGCCAAGTGGTTATGGGCTCAACATTTCGTCTCCTAGTGGTTAGCTCAATGTTCCCCCAGTATAACCTAGCTTGACGCACTAACTTCATCTTGGCAAACTTGAACTTCCTTTCCTCAAACATGGTATACCACTCAAAGTACTGGTCCATCTCTCCCTTCCAATCAGAATACACCTTAGGGTTTAAGCTACCATCAAAAGTGGGTGCATCTAATTTGATGTTCCGGATGAACCTATCATCTCTATCTTCAGGCTCTGGGTCAGGCCTCCTATGATTAGGTTCAGGATCTCTGTATAAAGGTCTTCTAGGCTCCTGGTGTGGGTGAGGTTGAGGCACATTAAAATCTGGGTCAGGAGTCCAATTCTGATGTCTAGGTTTTTCAAGTACTTGGACTCGATCCCTAAGCTGGGTAAGATCCTCACGGACTTGATCCCTAAACTGGACAACGGTGTTAGTCATATCCTGACTCAATTTGGTCATACTTTTGGTAAGAGTTCTAATCATGGCCTCTAAATTAGGTTGGGTTTGACCAGGTTGGTAGGGTACTCCATTCCGGGTGGACATGATGATGCAAGCAAGCACACCAAATGAGACTCGACTGGAATGACTACGGGCTAACTAGACCTAGAGCCCAAACTAGATGCCCAATCAGAGTGGCGAGCTAGCCTGTAGTAACTCGAAACTCAGCCAGGCAGGTGTAAGGGGAGTGTTAGGTCCCTAATTTCCAATCCTAGACACTAATCAGTGATTGGCCAGGTAGGCGGACCAGCACACAAGCCCTTCGGGATAGAATCCCTGAACCACCATTCTAGACACTAAGTACAAAGCACACACAGAGTAACTAGACAAACTGACTCAACACTAGCCTAGACCGGCCCAGTTGGTGTCCCTAGCCCACTAGGGCAAATTAGGTCTAATTAATTTTAAGATTAAAGGCTTAGGTTCGAATGCACGGGAGGTGGTTTTGGGCTAAGGAGAGGGTCTCAATCCTTCCCTTATGTTGCAACTTCGGTGCCCTTAAGATAGATTCAATTTATGCACACTCAAATAAAAAAACAGCTTGCAAAAAATAAAAAAAAGAAAAACAGCAGTAAAATTGATCTCAGAAAATCTACAAAAATTATAAATCATGAAAATTTTATGTAAATTACTTTCAATTATACTGGTTCCAGAAAAATAAGAATTATTTATTTGGAATTTTTCAGGGAGAAATAACTCAAATAATAGGGTAGTTACTGGTAAAAAAAGAACGTGTGTCCCGTTTACAATCCCTGCCTAGAAGTTATAACCCAGCGTCACCCCTACATGCCCTAGGAACCCCGTGGAATGGGAGGAGGAGGCTTGCATCTCGCTTGTTCCTAGGACCGGACGGCCAGGGGAGTCTACTCCAGGAAGCAAAAGTAAAAAGGAACAAAAAAAATAATCAAACAAGCAAGAACCCTAGACAGGGCTCTGATACCAAAAATGATGCAGAACAAATAAGATGATGCGATGCGGAAGTAAATTAAGACTTTTTTTTTGTGTTTTGTTAGAAGTTGGCTTGACTCAAAAATAAGGCTAACTAATATTGAAAGAAAATATGCACTGAAAGAAAGAACAATTCAAAAGAGTAGATTATCAGAGTAATAAAGAAGTAGGATCGCTGGGGATTGAGAAACCCCTAGACCTAGGGTTTACTCCTCTTTCAAAAAATAGACGAAGAGAGAAGAGAAGGTTTTATACCTGACTGTGATATCTCTCTTTGCTTCAATTGAAGGACACTCTCGAGCAGATTGTAGGATCCTTGGAGAGGGGGTATCTTCACAATGGATCCTCGGATTGTAGTCCTATGGCAAGGTTGGCCTTCTTCTCGTACTCTGGATCTAGAAAGGATGAAGAACAAGATAAGGATGTAAGAAACTCAAGGAAGAGACCTTTACCTGGGATAGCTCCGGACTGCTTGAACTTTGAAGATTAGGGAAGAGTATGGAGGTGGCGGTGGAAGATGGAGTGGATTTGAGGTTTGACTAGTAGGGCGGTGGCTTACAGATGAAAAGGACCAAGGGTTTGATATAGTGGGCGGTGGCTTGGAGAAGGAGATGGCGGCCTTGAATGAAGTGGGAATAGGGTTTAGGAATTTGGGTGTTGGCGGCTAGGATGATGAAAGAAAATTAGGGTTGGCGGCCAGGGATGAAAGCGGGGCAGGGTTTTGGTAACTTTGGAGATCTCTCACATCCTCAAGGCTCCAATGGAACCTGGATTTACTCCCTCACGGAGATCAACACTCAAAGAAGTGCGGAAGAAGAGAACACAAGGTTGCTCAACACAAGAAAATGTTTCATTTACTCCTCTCTCAAAAGATTACATAAGGGTCCAATATATAGACCTTGCAAGAGAAACAAAATTACACTACTTCCCATGTGGGACTAAACATTCATCCTAAGCATGAAAAATGTTCCCTTGACCGACCAGGCTTCTTTCCTTGGAGTGGGCAACCTCAAATGCAAGGTGATGGCTTCATATGGCAGGTATGTGGGGCACCTCCTAGTTCTTCTCCTTAAGTCATGGGTTTTGCTTCCATGACTTGCTCTTTCTTGGAAGAAAATACTCATCTCCTAGTCTTTCTCCCCAAGACTAGGCTCCTTCCATTCATAGCCAGGTACTTTAGGCAGGTGTGGGCGCCTACCTTGAAGTCCTCTCCAAGAAAAATCCCCTGCTCCTTTAGCTTGGTTACTTTTGGCAGCTTGTGGGCGCCTTCCTTGACTTCTCCTAAGAAAATTTTCTTACTCTCTTGGGCGTGGGGACCAGGGACACTGGGATGAAATGTGGCACCAACTGGTCCTGGGAGTGTGGCTGGGAGTGTGGCGTCCACTTGCATTTGACCTTGGAAGAAAAAAATGACGCCCTAGGGAATGGCACCAACCAGGACTTGACTTGGACTTAGACTGAGTCAACATGACTCAACAAAATGAAATGCAGACTCAAAGAAATAAAATAATCTGGTTGACCAGGTCAACCCTTATTACAAACCCTAATCTTCGGGCAAGGTCATTCAGAGATCCAGATGGAACCCTGAAGTCTTCTTCTGATTCTGGTGCCCGCACCACATCCGCCTGGGAGTTCTCTGATCATGGAACATGGATGATCTCAAAATGTTCCAGTTGGGAAGATAAAGCCCGTACCTTCTCCATGTGTTGCACCATGGTTGGATCTTTGGCTGCATACTCTCCGTTGACTTGATTCACAACCAGCTGAGAATCTAAGAAGGCTCGAAGTTGCTGGACTCCTAGATCTTTGGCGATCCGAAGTCCGACGAGCAGGGCTTCGTATTCGACCTGATTATTGGAGGCATGGAAGGAGAAACGGAGTGCGTACTCTATGGTATGGCTGTCAGGCTTGGCCAACATGAGTCCAGCCCCGCACCCAGTAGCATTGGAAGCTTCGTCCACATGAAGCACCCAAACGGACTTCGTCTCCTTCGGGGCTTCTTCTTCTACCGAAGATGCTTCGTCTTCGAACTTCCAGGTGCACTCAGCCAAAAAATCAGAAAGCACCTGGGCCTTCATAGCCGATTGGGGCTGAAAGCTAATGTCAAATTTACTTAGCTTCACAGCCCACTTGGCTATCCTTCCAAAGATATCCGAAGATCGAAGAACGGCCTTAAGAGGTTGATCGGTTAGCACCACAACTGCGTGGGCCTAAAAATATGGCCGTAGTCACTTTGCCGCAATCACTAAGGAGTAGATCAGCTTCTGCATCCTCGCATTTCACGTTTCTGCATCATGTAGGACCTTGCTAATATAGTAGATTGGCTTATGAGATCCATTTTTCTCTTTCCAGACAAGAACCGAGCTGACTGCTTCATCTGAAGTAGAGAGATACAGGTAGAGGACCTCGCCTTCTTGTGGTTTGGAGAGCAATGGCGGGGTCTCCAGATACTTCTTCAGCTCCTCAAAGGCAGCACGACCGTCTTCGGACCATTTAAAGCCCTTTGATTGCCGGAGTACCTTGAAAAACGGAAGACATTTCTCGACTGACCGAGAGATAAATCTGCTTAGGGAGGCAATTCTCCCTGTCAATTGCTGGACTTCCTTTTTGTAGGAGGGATGTCTCATATCTTTCAAGGCTTGAATCTTCTCAGGGTTTGCCTCAATCCCTCATTTAGTGACAAGGGAGCCCAGGAATTTGCCTGAAGTGACCCCAAAGGCACACTTTGCCGGGTTCAGCTTCATGCGATAGTGCCATAGAGCGCTGAATGACTCCTCCGAGTCACGGATGTGGTCTCTCCGGAGGAGGCTCTTGACGATCATGTCATCAACATAGGCCTCAATGTTTCTCTCCAGTTACTTTTCGAACACCTTGTTGATCAGCCTTTGAAATGTCGCTCCGGCATTCTTGAGGCCGAACGGCTTCATCTTGTAACAGTAGAGACCTTTGTCAGTGGTGAAAGCCATTTTCTCCTCATCTTGTGGATCCATTCTAATTTGGTTGTAGCTAGAGAAAGCATCCATGAAGCTCAGCAAATGGTGGCCGGCAGTAGTATCGACCAGCTGATCAATCTTCGAGAGAGGGAAGCTATCTTTTGGGCAAGCTTTGTTGAGGTTTGTATAGTCAATGCATATCCTCCACTTGCCACCATCTTTCTTTACCATTACCATGTTGGCCAACCACTCGGGGTAGCGGGCTTCTTTGATGAACCCTGCTTTAAGGAGCTTGCCAACTTCTTCATCCATAGCTTGCTGTCTTTCAGGAGCAAAGCTCCTTTTCTTCTGTCGCACCAGCTTGTACCCAGGGGTTACTTCCAGCCGATGGGTAATTACTTCGGCAGGAATCCCCGGCATATCCGAAGCCGACCAGGCGAAGACATCAGCGTTGTCCCTAAGGAAACGGATCAACTCCGTTCTGGTTTCCTCATCTAGTGGACTTTCGATCTGCACAACTCTGGAGGGATCTTCTTCTATCAAAGGTATTGGGATGGTCCTCTCCATGGGCTCACCAAGATTTGTAATCGCATCCCTCGGATCTAGCCGATCCGGAGTTGTCGAATTCTTGAAATGCCTGTCTTCAATCATCAGACACTGCCGTGCCATCCTCTGGTTTCCTCGAACTTCTCCAACACGTTCTTGGTGGGGAAGAGCACCAAGAGATAGTGAGAGGAGATCACGGTCTGGAACTTGTTCAAGGCAGGCCGCCCCAGAATAATATTATATGTTGAGGGGATCCGGACTACCGAGAAGTTGATCGACAGTGTCTTTTGTCGAGGTTCGGTGCCAAGGATTACAGGCAACACTATCTCTCCCTCGGCATAAACTTGATTACCCCCGAAACCAGAGAGCGGTATGGGGGATCTTTGCAGTTGATGTCTAGGCAAACACATTTAGAGAATGTATCGTAGATCAAGACATCAGTCAAACTTCCATTATCAACAAGGATTCGCTATACATCATAATTGGCCACTACGACCGATATTACAAGAGGGTTGTCGTGTGGGAGCCGAACTCCCGTGAGGTCGTCGTTGGAGAAGAGGATGGCATTGTTGTCTTTAAGTCGCTTTGGGGCTTCGTCCTCATCCCTTCTCCAGTTGGTGGATCAGTGTATCATCCATACACCTCCATTGGTGGGTCTTTGATTTGGCAATTCGGCCTCTTTAGGAGGTGGCTGGGGGACAGTTGCTTCCGACCGAGATCCTTGGCGATCGATGTACCACCCAAGTACCCTCTCTTGATGAGATCCTCAATCGCATCCTTCAGCTGGATGCACTCTTCTGTGTTGTGGCCATGGTCCCGGTAGAATCAGCAATATTTGTTCCTGTTCCTGATGGAAGAGGAGGTCATCATGGGACGGGGCCGTTGGAGATAGTTCTCCTTCTCTATCTCCATGAGGATCTTCTCTCGAGGGAGGTTGAGGGGGGTGTAGGAGTCGAATCTTCCTCCCAATGCTCGGGGCCTGAGAGGACTTCTTCGGCAGTATGTATATTTGCCGCCGTTGTTATTGGAAGTTTGGGGACCTTGTTCCCTGTTATTCTTCTTTTTTGAAGGGGCTTTCCCTTCAATCAGTCATCGATTCACCGCCTGCTCTTCAGCATCAGCGTATTTCTGAGCCCTTGACAGGAGCTCAGCATAGCTTTTAGAGAACTTCTTATCCAAGAAAAAAGTAAGCCTGGAGGTACGAAGCCCCTTCTTCAGTGCTGACATGGCCACGTGCTCGTTGAGATCTGGGATCTCAAGCATGGCCGCATTAAACCTGGAGATATAATCTCGCAGGCTTTCTCCTTCATTCTGGTGAAGGAGGAACAGTGTGTCCGTATTCCGAGGAGTCTTGCAGCAGGTCCTGAAATGCAAGACAAATAATTTTTCTAACTCGAAAAAGGAATCGATGGTACCTGGCGTAGGCTCGAGTACCATATCCGAGCGGACTTCTTCAAGGTAGCCAGGAACGCTAAGCAGTACATCGCGTCCAAAGCTCCTTGGATCATCATATGGGCCTTGAAGCTGCCCAAATGATCGAGGGGGTCGGAGGTACCGTCGTATGATTCCATTTGGGGAATCTTGAAGTACCGAGGAGTGACCTCAGCCATGATGCGATCGATGTAGGGTGGGCGCAGGTCACCCATAATCAAGTCATCGGGATCCTTAAGATCCCGCATCCTCTGTTCTCGCGCCTTTGCTATCTCTGATTCGATGGCTTTGAATCTTCCATCATAATCGGGAGTCTGCTTCGGTGCTCTCTCTATAGAAGTGGAGTCTCCGGAGGAGGGTGAGGGAGTTTGCCTAGGCCTTTTCCCTTTCTGCGGGGAATTGACGGACCTAGGCAATCTCGAAGTTTGGCCTTCAAGAGAGGGCCGAGAACGGGGGGAGGGATGTGTAGAATCCTCCCGTGGGGCTCTCTTTCTTCGGGATCGAGAGCTATGTCTAAAGGCGGCCGGTGGGTTTCCCACCAGAAAGGCTCTGTCTTGGAATTCCTGAACCATGGCCGTAAGGTTGGTGACCTGGTTCACAAGAGCTTCAAACTGCTGCAATCCTACTATAACTGTGGGAGGTGGAACATCGTTCTCCTCCCGGGGTGCACCCCCCTGAGATGGAGCACGACTCCAGCTTGTACAAGCGATTGGAGCTCTTCCTCTTGCCATCTAAAACTTTTTTTTTTCCTTCCCCTTGTCTGGGAGGGAGCTTAAAGAGTGCTAACGCCCCCTACCTGGCATGCCAATCTGTTGGCATGGAGTCCCTGGATCGGCCGGTCGGAGCCGTTGCATCGCAGGATCGCTCCCTGGTTCACCTGCAAAACAGGTACCTTGCCAGAGTTGTTCCAACGGAGGACACTCCGATGTCTAAGTCAGTGACGGATTCCAGCCATAGAATGGGGAAGGGTGCCGAGAGTGTGAGAGGAAAGCTCTTTGTGAATGTATGAGAGTATGTGAGCGTGAGTGTTAGCGTACCTCTTGAGCTATCATTCTTACCATTATTTAAAAGAAGGCCTCCGGCCTGCAGCCCACTCTTTTTCCGGTGATCATGGGGAGCCAATCTCTCCCATGATTGGCGATCGTGGGTTGTCATTGAGCGGTTCCGGCCAGATCGGAGGTGTGGCAGCAGGAGTTGCGCGCCATGATCATGGCATGATGAGTGTCGATTGTAACCGTTGGTTACAGTTACATTTCTGGACCAGATTGTGGTCCAAGCTTCGGGTTTCTCCTTGCATGGGCCGAAGACTTGGAATTTGCCCCGGGGCCAGAGATCGGGTCTACGGCGGGGATCGAAGTACGTGTCTTCAGAAGTCGATGAGAAGTTCGGTCTTCGGTCAAGGCCGAAGACGTTATCCGAAGGATTGGCCTCCGATGTTGTGGTCCGGTGTGAAGCCTTGGATCGTCCACAGTTGGCCTGTCCCTTGCTTGGTCCGAAGTCCGTGGTCTGGAGAGAAAGGACTTCGACCAGTCGAACCGGAGTTTGGGCCGTAGCTGAACCGGGATATCCCAACATCATCCATTATTACAAAAAGGTTCTTTATTATCCAAGCTTGGTTCAAAAGCTTGAATGGAAAGAGGTTTACTTTTAATCATGTTTAGTTAGATGAGATCTTTAGTTTTGAATAAAAAATGTTTTCTTCTTTTAGGTGATGTATTGGCTTTTTATTGAATGGTTCAAGGTACATACGATAGAATAGTTAACCACTAATTTTTTCTTATAGTTGAGTGTATATCTAGATGGTTATTGAAGTGAATTGTTCAATTGTCCATGCCATAGGCACCTATCTGCTACTGGCAAGTTGAGCATGTAAGCTATGTTGTATTTAATGTAACTTGAGATCCATGATTGAAGACAAAAATAGGATTGTCCTGCATGATTTGAGAGGTCATGCATGAGGCTAAAAGTCTAATTAAGTATTGAAATGTGATCTTCACCGTACAATTTTTGCACTCCAAAGTATAGTACCATGGTAGATAGTCTCCATGTTATCCATGTTGGAGATGTACAGCTCTCCTTAAACTCTTAGACATACCGTATATTGTACTAAAAAGTGCATGGACATCTTTTGGGATCAATGAGAGGCACCCGTTTCCAAGATAAATATTGTGGCATCTATCTATGGTGGTATAGGACATTGTGGTGTAGATGTGTTACTGCAAAAGATCCGACATATTTGGAATAATCCTATACAATACCACGGGATTCACAAGAATATAGGCTAGACAAGGCCCATTTAATGATATTCATTGAATTATTTCAGAGTGGGCCGGCTTGAATCCCATGTAAAGAAGAAAAAAAATCTAAACGGGTCTCTTTTCCATCCTATAGGAACCAAGAGAGGTCTAAGTAACATGAATTGGATTGGACCTCATATTCTAAAATATTAGACAATCTGTATGTATAGTTTAGTATGAGAAAGTTTTTGTACACCATCCTTGAAAAAAAAAATATACCATACAACCTGATTAAGTCACATAAGTCTTGCTTTTCAGAGCACATTAAATGCTCACAATTTACTTTTCGTTAAAAATTTTGAATGATGAAAATATCTTTCTTATAAAAAAATCATGATAGCCCATAGTTTGGATTATGACATCCCATGTTACAAGGTCGAGGGATATTTTCATTATTGAAAAAATTTTAAAAATTTTTCAATAATAAAAATACCTCTCGACCTTATGACATTATATAAACAGGGTTTGGACATCTTGTTCACAAACTTTGCCATGGAATATTATAAAGGGAAGGAACATTTTCATCATTTAAATGTCTATTTAATACTTGCAATTTATTTTTTATTAAAAATTTTGAATGATAAAAATATTTTTTCTTTATAAAAAATTATGATATCTCATGGCTTGGATCAAGGCAACTCTATAGCAGAGTTATAACACCCCATGTCATAAGACTGAGGAATATTTTTATCATTAAAAAATTTTAAAAATTTTTAATAACAAAAATATCTCTCGATCTCATGATATCCTGTGAACAGGATTATAATACCCTATTCATAAACTTGGCTACGAAGTGTCATAAAAGGAAGAGCATTTTTACTATTCAAATTTTCAGAAAAAAAAATTGCAGGTATTAAATATATATTCGAATAATAAAAATATTGCTCTCTTTTATGACACCATGTGGCCAAGTTTGTAAATAGACTATCATAACCCTAGTTGCAGGATGTTATAAAGCTGAGATGTGTTTTTATTATTAAAAATTTTTAAAATTTTTTTCAATAACAAAATATTTCTCGATTTTATGATATGGGATATCATAATCCAAGTCATGGAGTATCATAATCCAAGTCATAGGATATCATAATTTTTTATAAGAAGTATTTTTGTTATTTAAGATTTTTAACTATATTTTTCTATACTATCCCTGGTGGATAAAAAATTAATCAGTATAGTATAGTATATATATATATACTATATTTTTGTTATTTAAGATTTTTAACTATATTTTTTTGTTATTAAAATTTTTTCAATAACAAAAATATTTCTCGATTTTATGATATGGGATATCATAATCCAAGCCATGGAGTATCATAATCCAAGTCATAGGATATCATAATTTTTTATAAGAAGTATTTTTGTTATTTAAGATTTTTAACTATATTTTTTCTATACTATCCCTGGTGGATAAAAAATTAATCAGTATAGTATAGTATATATATATATACTATATTTTTGTTATTTAAGATTTTTAACTATATTGATTTGTTATTAAAAATTTTTTCAATAACAAAAATATTTCTCGATTTTATGATATGGGATATCATAATCCAAGCCATGGAGTATCATAATCCAAGTCATAGGATATCATAATTTTTTATAAGAATATTTTTGTTATTTAAGATTTTTAACTATATTTTTTCTATACTATCCCTGGTGGATAAAAAATTAATCAGTATAGTATAGTATATATATATATAATATATATATATATATATATATATATATATATATATATATATTTATGCTGGATGGGCCCAGCTTGATTCATGTAACATTTTTAGCCCAATCCTACAAAAATAACCAAACAGACCCTCGAGGTCATAACTCCTATTACGTAAATATTCTATAAGCCTACGAGAAGCTTGTGACTTTAAGAGGATTGTTTAGTGCCCCTTCTTGTTCTGGCTTGTTGGATTACTGATAGTACATCGAAAGTGAAAGGCAAAGAGGTACACAGAGAGGAGAGTTAATAACTTTACACCTATTATCAAAATATTCAACAAGCCTATGACACAGCTTATGACTTTAGTAGGATTGTTTAGTGCTCCTTTCACGTTCTGGCTCGTTGGATTGGCCAACTGTTGATCGAAAGTGAAAGGCAAAGAGGTACAAAAAAGAGATAAAGAGAGTTAATAAGCTTACTCCTATTACTTAAATATTCAACAAACTTACGACTCGCAGCTTGTGACTTAATTTAAGAGGATTGTTTAGTACACCTATTACTTAAATATTCAACAAACTTAAATAGTAGATCGAAAGTGAAAGCAAAGAGGTAGAGACAGAGAGGAGAGAGTTAATAAGCTTTATTTCTTTCATGAATAATGCTAGAGTGGCCCATTAATTGCATGCATATGCCAAAATGGTTTCCAATCGGACAGTGCAAGAGTACTAGCATGGTAACAGGAGGTTTTGTCATTCTTATTATTGTCCAGTGAAACAACCCAAGAGGGAAGGTAAATTAGATTTTAAATTTTTTTTTTATAAGAATGTGTCAATTCAAAAACAGTGAAGGTGCTTAGTGCAATTAGACTATGTCAAGCAAATACAATGAATAATTAAGAGCAAATAATAAAGAAAAGCAAGCATAAA
This sequence comes from Areca catechu, assembly GCA_021397845.1. Classification (NCBI taxonomy): domain Eukaryota; kingdom Viridiplantae; phylum Streptophyta; class Magnoliopsida; order Arecales; family Arecaceae; genus Areca; species Areca catechu. The sequence continues at coordinate 108,367,935 of CM038047.1, forward strand.
AATACTAGATTTTATAGTGGTTCGGTGTACTCCAAGTACTTATGTCCACTCCCTAAGTATCTCTTGGAAAATTTACTATAATCTTCAAAGATTATAGCCAACTTATTTTAACCGGGCTCACAAGTTAAACCCCCTTAGTTATTACTCATAAGGCTAACCAAGAATCTAGTTGGTTTTTCACTCTTGGCTTACCAACAAACCAAGTTGGTTTTCACACAAAGGCTCACCAACAACCTTGTTGGTTTTCACACAAGGCTAACTAATAACTTCAGTTTGTTTTTAAATAAAGGCTCACCAACAACCTTGTTGGTTTTCATACAAGGCTTACCAACAAATCTCAATACTAATTTCAATCCCCTTAAAATTAGTAACAACAAAAACTCAAGTACAAGAGTGAGAATACAAAAAGCTTTTTAAATAAAAGCAAATGTATTGATGAAGCTCTTGAATGTCGTCAAAAAAACTTATTTTCAAGTTGTTGAAGCCTCAAATAATGCTTGAAGATATGGACTTGAATGTTCTTTCTGAAATTTGAGTGCTTGAAAGCTTAACTCTCTCAAAAGTATTGAATCCTTAAGGTATATGTAATTAGTTCTTCAATCGAGTGCTTTTTTCTTGTATTTGGTGAAGTTTAAATACTTTTCTAACACTTAAACATTCATTTAGAGCCGTTGGAGAGGAGAAACTAGCCGTTAGACACGAGATGGGAAAGTTCTACACTTCAAAAAACTAGCCATTACAATACTGTCAGACCTGCAAGTATCGACACTTTAGTCTATGAGTTGACACATGAGTCAATACTTCATCTCCATGAGTCGACACTTGACCAAACTCCTGAAATCAATATGTTCTTATTTTGTTTGGTCTCAGGCCTTGAGTCGACACATGAGTCAACACATGAGTCGACACTTGACTGTTCATGAGTCGACACTTTTGCGTGCCAACCGAAACTTTCTTTGCATATCAGCTTAAGCCTCTATGAGTTGACACTTGATTGAAATAGTGCTGAAACTTGTCCAAACTGAAATTTTGAGCTCTTCAAAGTCTTTCTCATGTTCCAAAGTCTATGTAGCTTGAAAATTCATGATCTTAAGTGACTTCTTCAACTGAATGACAAGCATTTCGATCTTATAATAAAAACTAACCTTGATGAGTACCTAAATTAGATAAACACACTTTTAACACATAATTAGTACTTATATATACTTAAGTATTTGTTACTCATCAAAATTAAGATAGGAGTTAACAATCTCCTCATTTTTGATGATTACAAAATCTTTAAGTATTAAACATGGCAAGCTCAAAAGATTAGCAATAAGTATCTGAGCAATTGTTTATAAGTATCGGAGCAACGTTGTAATGACTGTCATAGAGCAAAGTCTCATCATTTAACATGTAACTTGAATGAATTCAATTCGTATATCTATAATGTATTAATACTTAACCTAGCATATCAGATCTATGGTAAGAATGTATTAGAGCATATGCATATATAAGAGTGGAATGATCATTAGCTTTAATCAGAACAAAATAATATCAATAATGGATAGTCATAGCAAATTGGTTTTATAATAAAATTAAATTTAAAAAAATATTAAAGTATTGAATTTCAACATGTATCAAGGCAGTAGAGAGTCATAAAACCATATGATGTCAGAGCAAGTTTGAAATTGAGTATCAAAGTTGAAATTGAGTAAGTTTTTAAGTTAAAGAGTATCATAGTGATAAAATTTACTGTTCAAAGATTTTCAGAGCAAAATGATTTTGAGAAAAGCATGTATCAGAGCTAAAACAGATTTGAAAGAATGAGTATTAGAGCAAAATCAGGTTTGAAACAAAATATGAGTATTAGAGCAAAATCTTTAAGGAATAGGAGTATTAGAGCAAATAATATAAAGATAAAGCTCTCCCTCAACACATGATCTGAAAATATTTTTCAAACTTTTCAAATATGGCTCACATGTATTAGTATTTTTCAAAAATATCTTCGAAAAGTTTAGAAATCTCCCTCTTTAATACTTTTTCTCCCTTACTTATTCTTCCCTCTATGTTTATTACTTATTACTTTCTTCTCTCACTTCTTATACTTTCTTCTTCCCCTTTTTGTCATCATGAAAAAGATGAAAAGCAATACAAAGTAGAGAAATAAGTAACAAACCTCCCCCTCAAGGTAGGGATAAAGTGAAAAGAACAGTAAGAAGAGTATCAAAAGCAATACAAGTAAAGAATGAAACATGAACACACAAGTGAAAACACTAAATGCATCTTATATTTATATAACTCCAAATGTTTTGTGATACAGAATAAAATATACTCCAAACAAGAGAGTATCATAAACAGATATATACAATAATGCATTGATACATATATACTAAGTCTGATACACAGATACAGACTGAACATACATACGAAACACATGTAAAACATAACATACTACTAACTCATATACTAACCACTCCTAGTGGGCTCTGTCCTTATCAAAGGAAGACCCAATCTCTAATACTATAGGTCCAGTAGTCCTAGAAGGACAAGATCATGGTCATATGGGTCGAAGATCTACCAATCTAGTATGGACTGCTCAAGGAGTATCTCCACGTCCTCGACCTTTGCCTCTAGCTCATGCTCTCCCTCTAGCTCATGTTGGAGGGGAAACAGTGTCAAGACAAGGTCAGGAACAGGGTCGGAGTTAGTAATAGTATGATCAGTGTCAGAAGATGTAATGTCAAAGTCTAGCAAATCCAATGGAGTATCAGCTGGTGTATGATCAAAAATGGGTCCAGATGAAGTGGAAATGATATAAAATCTAGGAGTATAGAAACCTAACTCCTTGGATAAGGAAGAAACAGGTAAAGAAATAGAATGCACTAAAGGTGTCCTTCCAGAATCAGAAAAGGTAGGGGGAACAATAATAGATGGTGTAGGTAAGTCAGAGTCTAGTAAAGTATCAGATGGATCATGTAGAGTGATGGCAATGGTGATCTAAATGGCATCAATGAAAGTATCTGAATGATCGAAAGATAGAACGAGTGTGGATACAATGGATGTGCCTAAAAGAATAAAGTCAGAAGGACTAGAGATGACAGGAGTACTGGGTAAGACAAGGCTCAGAAGGGCTAGACTTGATGGAACTGAAACAGCCACAGGTGTTAGCAAGTCATCATTAGCAGCAAGCTCAGTTGAATCCATGTCCTAATCAGCTCCCATCTTTGGCTCAGGCTCCGCCATAAGATCATCAATATCAAAATATACTGATAGATCTCCTGATCAGCTCCTATCTCTGGATCGTCAGTTGGTGGTGCTGGTGGAGAATCTGGCGATGGTGGAGGGGAAGATGGTTTGCTAGCTGTCAGTCTCTGCAGAACAACCATCATAGTAGCGAACCCCTCTCTTATCTCATGAAAACTAGACCTCATCTCCACGTGGATCTGATCGACTCACTGTCTCAAGATCTGCATGTTTGTCTCCAAGTGAGTGATCCTGTCCACTGAAACATGTGTTGGAGGTGGCACCTCAGTGTGTGCCGAGATAGAAGGATCGGGCTACAACTCAAATGAATCTCGAGGTGGCTTAGATGGCCCGGTCTTATCTCCCTGTATCTCCTCCTCCTCTACAGCAGCATCCTCATCAAAGTCAGGTGCCTATCCAGAAACTCTGTGCCTCCAGTGACCTCGATGTCTTTGGTATCCCATGTGATGTATGGACCTCTCATCATATGTGTCTATATGTAGAAGCTCTCTATAAGGCTCTCCAACAAAGTTGACTCCATAAGCTCGAAATAATTTGGTGAGTCCCATGTCGTAAGGCAAGCCGAGTCGTCTTCTCATTGTTGCCTCTATCATCTGGTGAATTATCGCACTAGCAGGCAGACGGGCAACCTTCGAATCAGTGCCACCATGACTAAGAGCTCCCTCTCTGTAATAAAGTCAAATCACCTAGTCTTTGGCAATAGAATCTAGGCCATGATCTGATGGAGTCTTATCTCAGCAGACAACTATGAGGCTACGACAGTGGCTCCCGTACCTAAGTCATTTCTCTCCATGATACATCTAAAACCGCCGATCCGGTCTCCAAGTGAATCGCTATAGTGCCTCTCATGGGTGGCTCCCAGATGCGTCTCAGAATCTTAGCAGACAATGGAATGCAGATGCCTTTGACCTCTCCAATCCATCCATCACCACCCCTGACCAAAGTCCCGTAGAACTGTCTAATCAAGGCTAGGCAGAATCTCTCTCGGAGAGTGCAGAGCTGACCCAATCTAACATCCCTCAACCAATATTCGATCCGGTAATGCAGCTGATCAACAAAGTTAAAATCCACCCTATATCCATCTATAATGGCCTTGGAGGCCATGCGATCTGCTCCTGGAACAGGTGGTGGTTGAGTGGGAACATCGTGCTACGTTGGAGCATCTACTGGCTGAGGAGCATCATGCCTTGCTTTGGTGCGGTGCTCTGCACCTTGAGAAGCAAAATGGGGTCTCCTCATAACTTGTTTTCTAGGCCCCATAGACCAGAAAATAAAGAAATATGAAAGGGAAACAAGAGCTGGAATCACGGTCAAACCATGAGAAATAAAGAGACACGAGAGAAAATCGGGCTCAAGCCCAAAAAGGAAGCATTAGAACCCTAAATTGGGACTAACGAAAGCTAGGGCACAAGGAGGGCAAGTGTCGGCTCAAAGAAAATGCCAAGCAAATGACCATCTGCCCTATTTAAAAGTAGTTCACACTGATCAAGTGTCGACACTTCAGTAAGTGACAAGTGTCCACACTTCAGTGAGTTGACACTTTCAAGTATCGACACCTGAAGAAAATTAGAGAAAAGAATCATAGAAAAATCAAGAGAGATGATTTGAATAGTCAATTATGATTGATCACGAGTTTCAAGATCATGAGGTCAAGAAATTTTTAAAAAAATTCCAAAGGTCATAAAGGATGATCGAGATCTAATTAAAAAGATAAATGATCCCAAATTCTCTTCTAATCATACAGAACCTATCTTCATTGAGTGGCTTGGTCAGTATATCAGCTAGTTGCATTTCAGTACAAACAAATTCAAGTAAAACATCATTATTTTGAACATGATCTCTAATAAAGTGATGTCTAATCTCTATATATTTACTTCTAGAATGTTACACAGGATTTTTAGTTAAATTTATTGCACTAGTGTTGTCACATCTAATAGGTATTTTAGTTAATTTAATATCAAAATCTTCGAGTTGTTATTTAATCCACAAGATTTGAGCACAATAACTTTCAGCTATGATATACTCAGCTTCAACTATCGATAGTGCAACTGAATTCCATTTCTTGCTAAATTAGGGGATTAAATTGACTCCAAGAAATTGACAGGTTCCTGATATACTTTTTCATCTAGTTTACAACTAGCAAAATCAGCTTCAGAATAAGCAATCAATTCTATTACCGAGTCCTTAGAGTACCACAAACCAATGTCAATAGTGCTAGATAGATATCTAAGTCTATGTTTGATAGCTAATAAATGAGATTCTTTATGTTCAGACTAATACCTTGCACACATACATATAATAAACATGATATCTTGCCTACTTGTAGTTAAATACAATAATGAGCCAATGATATCTCTATAAAATTTTTGATCTATATTCTTACCAGATTCATCTTTGTCAAGCTTTTGCATGAAGGGCTTATTGGTGTGCCAAGAGATTTTGTCTTCTCCATCCTAAACTTTTTCAAAATTTTCTTGGTATACTTAGCTTGGTTGATGAAGATCCCTTCTTTGGTTTGTTTAATTTGGAGTCTGAAGAAGTAGCTTAATTTTTTCATCATGCTCATCTCGAACTCACCCTACATAAGCTTAGCAAACTCTTGACAAAAAGCTTCATTAGTGGTACCAAATATAATGTCATCAACATAGATTTGTACCACTAAGAGGTCATCAACTTTTCTCCTTAGAAACAAAGTAGTATTTACATGTCTCCTAGTAAAGCCATTATCAATCAAAAATTTTCTTAAACTTTCATACCAAGCACGTGGGGCCTATTTTAAACCATAAAGAGCTTTATGCAATTTGAAAATATGGTCAAGATATGCATGATCTTCAAAACTAGGAGGTTGTTCGACATATACCTCTTCTGCTATGTATCTATTTAAAAATATAATTTTAATATCCATTTGAAATAATTTAAAATTCATGAAATATGCAAATGCTAGTAAAAGTTTAATTACTTATTGGTGTGGGCACCAGGCTAAGGAAGAGGCTTCAGCTAATGCCAAGTTCTTTATGGATAGAAGACTAGGAATTTAAGTCCTGTAATAAGTCTATGAGTCCTGTATTTATTTTTCTTTGAATAATTGAGTCATGTTTTATTTTAATTTGGGTCCAATTAGAGTTAAATTGGCTTTGTATTGAGTCGGGTTCAAGATCTACTTGTATTGGGCTTCAATTAAGCAAGAATGAGTGCAACCAACTTCACCAACTACTTGGAGCACCACATCATCAAAGCACCATGCCACCTTGGAAGACAAGTCATGCCAACTTGGAGGATAAATCATGCCACATCACCAAGACACATCAACCATGAATTTTCAAATTTGAATGAAGCTCCACTCTTTATGGGTGCCCACCTTGTAATTAGGAGATTTAAATTTGAATGGGCCACTCCTATCTTTATGGGACACCCCTTGATTTTCTCCATGAAAAGTGTTGCATTTTGAATTTGAAAAGGAGCTTAATGTTTATAAAAGCTCCTAGAATTCTCTTGTAATGGTGATGATGAATGAAGAAGAAATTTTTTTTGAAATCTTTTCCCTTTGCTAGCCAAAGTCCCTTGAGAGAAGGAAAGGTGTGAGACCTAAGTTACCTAGCCAATCCAATTTCTAACCCATACTCCATTTCTATTTGATCAACCTTGAAGACTCTCCTACAAACCACTCCAAAATTCATCCATCTCCTCTTCCAAAGGCATCTTCTACAAAGAAGTTCAGCATGCCATCAAGTGAAGGAGGTTTAAGTTGTGGACGCCAAGGAAGATCTACTTCAAGCCAAGCTTAATCCTTATACTCTATTCCAAATTCTCTTTATCCATTCCTACAACCTCCCATCTAAACATGTTAATCTTTCCATCTCCTTGTGCAGGATCCCCGGGTCTTATGGTTTCCAAGATGAAGGTTTACTATGCCAAAGAATCAGAAGCAGGAGGCCTTGAAACCTAGAGTAATTCTTTTATCATTTAGGTACCTCATCTTGAGTGTCCTTTATCCCATTTTCAGAACATTAATAGCCGGGTAACCATTCTTATACTTTCTTTCAGATCTGAAATAGCAAGGTAAGCTAGCCCTAACCTGTGTGGTTTCCTAACCACAAAGGTCCTTTCTTAATTACTTTGAGAGAGTTTCTTTCTAGTCATGTTTTTCTCTATGTTCCTTTACTGAATTTCTATTTCTTTTATAGAATAGCTGCATGCCTATTTGCCTCATCAACATTTAATCTCTTTAATCCTTAAGGATACGTCATTCGAATCTTGTTCCCCATCATTTTGGTATCAGAGCATGGTAGGTTAGGGTTACTTTTGAATTTGTGCATTTATGTAGGTTGCTAAAATTTTCTGCATGCATAGCATTCATACATGCTACTTAGTTATTATTTTTAAAATCTAATCTAGATCTAAAATTCATGCCTCCTGAGCGGGTGTACACCAGTACACTATCACGACCCATGGGAACAATGAGTCCCTGGCTGGACGTGAATTTTTAGGTTGAAGTTTGGTATGTAAATGCCTTTGTTTGTTTAAATTCTGCTTGTTGTATTTTTGAATGGGCTGACTGAGATTCGCATAAAAGTCTGAATGAAAGTAGTTAATTTTTCATTGAGATAATTTTTTTCCTACTCCATATTAAGATAGTTATCATAACATAAAATTTCATCCTCAGAAAAAAATTACAAAAAAAAAAAAAATTTCTGCATTCCATCACTATCACTGAAATTCCTTATGTTCAGTCCTGTTTTTTTTATCTAGTTTTCAGTATCTGCTCAGTATAGTATAGAATTAATTTTTAAATTTCCTTTCGTATGGCATATCATCTAGAAGTTAGAAATCTTTTGTGAACTTTTTAATTTTTTTTGAATCTGTTACATTGCACTTTTCCATCACTTGAGAACTGCAACACACTAATTCTGCACCTGAAATTTGGATCCATATGTTTGTTGCATTCATTTCATGGTAAACAAAATTAAGGGCATCAAATTGACATAGGGTCAGGATTTCATTACCTGTCCCTAGCCCAAAAATCACCAACTTGCATAACGAGCCCAATCCTAATTAAACGGATTAGACATTTAATTGCTCTAGCGAGCTAGGGACACCCACAAGGTCGGGTCGAGTCAAGTGTCAAGCCAACTTTGACACCTTGTTTGTGTGTGCTTGTATCTAGTGTCTAGGCAAGTGGTTCAGGGATTAGAGCCCGAAGGAAAGTGGGTTGGTTCGCTTACTTGGCCAATTTAAAATTGGTGTCTAAGGCAAGCAAAGAGGAACCTCCACTAACCTTACACTTACTTGGCCAGGTGCCAAGTTACTACAACCCGGATTGTCAATTTGACCTTACATTTGATTTGTACTCTAGGTCTAGCAAAACCCCTAGTCCGAGTTGAGTCCGTGTACATGGAAACTAGATCAGGAGCACCTTATCAGCAAACCCAAGCCCAATCTAGTGTAACCATGGAACAAAACTTTGAGAGTCTAATGAAATCCTTGAATGACCAAATGACCAGGCTGAACCAAAACTTAACTGATCAATTAGCCCAGACCAATCAAAACTTGACTGATCAGATAACCCACATCACTGCTAGACTTGATCGATTAGAAGCTTGTACCCCTGGAGGAAATCATGAAGTCCAAGTTTGAGACACCCATCAACCCTAGAAGAACTCTTCATCAAGACCATTTCTTTGAGCCAAATCCTAGGAGGCCCAATCCTGATCGAGTCCATGATCCATATCCTAGGATAGCACACCATGATCTGGTCTATGAGCCAAACCTTAGGAGACACAATCAGGATCAGACAGACCGTGACGAGCAAACCCTTAGGAGTATTAGATTGGAAGCACCAACATTCGATGGAAATTTGGATCCTAAGGTTTACATAGATTGGGAGGGAGAGATGGATCAGTACTTCGATTGGTATGACATGATAGAGGAGAGAAAATGCAAGTTCGCGAAGCTTAGGTTAATTCGTCAGGCTAGGCTTTACCGGGAAAATGTCGAGAGGTTCATTAGGCAAAGGGGTGATGTTTCTATAGTAACCTGGAGGGCAATGAAACTTAGGCTTAGAGAGAAATATCTTCCTATGTCCTACCACTAGAGACTTCTAGACCAGTGGCAGAGATTGACCCAGGGAACCAAGAGTGTAGCCGAATACATTGCCAAATTTGATGAATTTGTAATGAGATGCAATGTAGATGAGTCTGAGTCAGTTACTTTGTCGAGATTTAGGGCAGGATTGAGAGAAGAGATCAAGAAGGAGTTATTTATGAGAGAAGTCCATGACTTATAGCTAGCTTACCAGGTAGCATGAGATGCCGAGAGATTTCATAGGGGACCATTTTATTGCAAACCCGAACCCCCTAGAACTAGTGCACCTAGTCAGCAGCCAGGAACAAATCAGATGCGACCCAGTCGACCCAACCCTAGCACCCCTCTGACCCGTAGAGATGATAGGGGTAAAGCACCAGAAGTTCAGAGGACTCCAAATTCTAATGTGGCTTGCTATAGATGTCATAAGTTAGGCCATTACGCTAGCAATTGTCCAACTAGGGCCTTACACATAGGAGAATAAGAAAAAAGTGAGTCTGAACCCAAAGAACCCCTAGGTGATAATGTCGAGGAAGTATATCAGGCTGAGGACAACTTGGCTGAAGAGTATAAAGGAGACGAGGAACAAATAGAGCCTGATATGTTGGGAGTAGTTAGATGCATCCTTACCCAAAATGCGACACAGGAAGATTGGCGTAAGACTAACATCCTACAAACATTCATCAAGTTAGGGGATAAGGTATGTAAAATAATCATAGATAGTGGGAGTTGTGTAAATGCCATATCCACTAGTGCTGTTAAAACTTTAGGCTTGTCCACAGTTTCCCATCCGACTCCATATAAGGTTTCTTGGATAGACTCCACTTCGATTCCTATCAAACATAGGTGCCTAGTCCAAATCCAGTTATAGTCCTATCAGGAAAAAGTGTGGTGTGATGTCTTACCAATGGGAGTGAGCAGTATCATCCTAGGTCGACCCTGGTTATTTGACCATGACGCGACCTTATATGGCCGATCAAATTCTTGCTTATTCATGCACCTAGGAAAGAAGTTTGTGATCAACCCAACACTACCTAAGGACACTGTTAAAAGAGGATCAAGCCACCTAAAGGAAAAGAAAACGGGAGTCAATTTGATCACTGAAAAGGAAATTGAGAAAGAACTCACTGAGGGTATACATGTTTGGATTTTAACCACTAAGGAAATTTAGGAGCCTTCCCAGAAAGAATGCCCTCAGGAAGTGGCTAAAGTGTTAGAAGACTTTAAGGATGTATTTCCAGATGACCTACCTGACCAGCTTCCACCACTTAGGGACATCCAGCACGTGATTGACTTAGTCCCAGGAGCCACCCTACCCAACCTTCCACACTATAGGATGAACCCTACCGAACATTTAGAGTTATAAAGACAAGTAGGGGATCTCCTTAGGAAAGGATTTATTAGAGAGAGTTTGAGTCCCTGTGCAGTACTCGCATTACTGACCCCTAAGAAAGATGGCACTTGGAGGATGTGCGTTGATAGTCGTGCCATTAATAAGATCACAACGAAATATAGGTTTCCCATACCCTGTTTGGATGACATGTTAGATATGATGGCCGGAGCAACAATATTTTCAAAGATTGACCTTAAGAGTGGCTATCATCAGGTTAGGATTAGACCAGGGGATGAGTGAAAGACTGCATTCAAGACCAAGGAGGGTCTTTTTGAGTGGGTAGTAATGCCTTTCGGACTGTCCAATGCTCCTAGTACCTTTATGCGGATTATGAATCAAGTCCTACGGTTATTTATAGAAAAGTTTGTCATAGTTTACTTCGATGACATTCTTATATATAGTAGGACCCAGAAGGACCATTTGGACCACTTGAATCAAGTCTGTTTAGCTCTTAGGGAAAATAGTCTCTTTGCAAACCTTAAGAAATGTGACTTTTTTACCCATAGAGTCATTTTTCTAGGTTTTGTTGTCACACCTGACGGAGTTTCTGCTGATCCTGAAAAGATCAAATCAATTATAGAGTGGCCAGTGCCAAAAAGTGTTCATGAAGTACGAAGTTTTCATGGCCTAGCTACTTTTTATAGAAGATTCATTCGAGGGTTTAGTACCATAGTTGCGCCAATCACAGATTGCATTAAGAAAGGCCAATTTGAATGGACAAAAGCTGCTGATAGGGCCTTCCTAGATGTTAAGAACAAAATGACACAAGCACCTATCTTAAGATTGCCTAATTTTTTCAAGGTTTTTGAGGTTGCTTGTGATGCATTTGGAGTTAGAATAGGTGGAGTTTTAAGCCAGGAGAGCCATCCCATAGCTTTCTTCAGTGAAAAATTAAATGAAGCCAAGCTTAAGTATTCCACCTATGATAAGAAGCTCTATGTGGTAGTGCAAGCTTTAAGGTATTGGAGGCACTATCTACTATCGCATGAATTTGTCCTGTTTTCTGATCACGAGGCCCTTAGATTCCTTAGTTCCCAGAAAAAGCTAATCCTAGGCATGCCAAGTAGGTCGAATACATCCAGGCCTACACGTTTGTCCTAAAACACCGTGCTGGAACTGAGAATAAGGTGGCCGATGCATTAAGTCATAGAGCCCTGCTTTTGAACTCGATTAGCACTGAAGTCGTTGGATTTGAAAGACTTACGGATGATTATGATAATTGTCCAGACTTTAGTGAAGTTTACCAAGCTCTGAAATTAGGACCATCTAGTGACCACAATGAGTACACCCTTTTAGATGGTTATCTGTTTAAGGAAAACAAGCTTTGTGTTCTGAAGACTTCCTTAAGAGATTTTTTAATTTGGGAAACCCATGCTGGAGGTTTGGCTGGCCATTTTGGAAGAAACAAGACCATATTGATAATTGAGGAGAAATTTTACTGGCCAGGCCTTAAGAGACAAGTAGCAAATATTGTTGCTCGATGTAGGACATGTGCGGTTGCCAAACATCAGAGACAAAACACCGAGTTATACACTCCTTTACCTGTGCCGGATTATCCATGGCAGGATCTTAGCATGGACTTCGTTTTAGGACTGCCCAAGACCCTTAGAAAACACGATTCAATCTTTGTAGTGGTCGACAGATTTTCGAAAATGGCCCATTTTATACCCTGTTCCCAAACTTTTGATGCCTCCAGGATAGCCAAGCTTTTTCTCGATCAAGTAGTCAAGTTACATGGGTTACCTAAAACCATTATTTCAGATAGGGATATCCGTTTTACAAGCTATTTTTGGAAAACTCTTTGGCACCTACTAGGAACAAAATTAAAATTCTCAACTGCTTACCACCCTCAGACTGATGGACAAACTAAAGTTGTAAATAGAAGTCTGGGGAACTTATTAAGGTGCCTTGTTGGAGAGAGTCTGGGAAATTGAGATTTACTTTTACCTCGTGCTGAGTTCGCATATAACAGCTTGGTCAAAGGTCTACTGGTAAAAGTCCCTTTAAGATTGTCCATGGTTATAGACCTAGGAGACCTATCGACCTTATCCCATTACCCACACATGCACGTGTATCTGAGTCTGCCAAGTCATATGCACAGCATCTTAAAGAATTACATAAGGAAATTAGTAAGAAAATTCAAATGAGTAATGAAGTTTATAAGCATGTGGCTGATTTAGGTAAACAGATAAAAGAATTTAATGAAGGGGACTCTGTCATGATAAAACATAGACCTGAAAGGTTTCCACCAGGAACTATGAAGAAATTGCATGCTCGGGGAGCTGGACCTTTCAAAATAATTAAGAAAATAGGATCTAATGCATATGTATTAGAGTTACCACCTGATTATGGCATTAGCTCCATTTTTAATATTTCTGATCCGAAAGAATTTAAAGAACTGGCATTAATTCCGAGTGAGCCTTTTGAACTTCACCCTGCCTTTGAGAGCGAAACCCTACTTGAGTGTCCACCAGCAATTTCACTAGATCGGAGAGACAAGATTGAACGTATCTTAGATGACCAAGTGATTACTACTAGAAATAAGGGTTTTCAGCGTTATCTGGTTCGTTGGCATGGTCGACCAGAATTTGAAGACTCCTGGATTACCCGAGAGGATCTACAACAAATTGACCCAGATATATTAGAAAAATATCACAGTCAAACCGATCCTTACTCGACAGGGTCGAGTTCCTCCCACCCGGGGAGAATTGGTGCGGGCACCAGGCTCAGGAAGAGGCTTCAGCTAATGCCAAGTTCTTTATGGATAGAAGACTAGGAATTTAAGTCCTGTAATAAGTCTATGAGTCCTATATTTATTTTTATTTGAATAATTGAGTCATGTTTTATTTTAATTTGGGTCCAATTAGAGTTAAATTGGCTTTGTATTGAGTCGGGTTCAAGATCTACTTGTATTGGGCTTCAATTAAGCAAGAAAGAGTACAACCAACTTCACCAACTACTTGGAGCACCACATCATCAAAGCACCATGCCACCTTGGAAGACAAGTCATGCCAACTTGGAGGATAAATCATGCCACATCACCAAGACACATCAACCATGAATTTTAAAATTTGAATGAAGCTCCACTCTTTATGGGTGCCCACCTTGTAATTAGGAGATTTAAATTTGAATGGGCCACTCTTATCTTTATGGGACACCCCTTGATTTTCTCCATGAAAAGTGTTGCATTTTGAATTTGAAAAGGAGCTTAATGTTTATAAAAGCTCCTAGAATTCTCTTGTAATTGTGATGATGAATGAAGAAGAAATTTTTTTTGAAAGCTTTTCCCTTTGCTAGCCAAAGTCCCTTGAGAGAAGGAAAGGTGTGAGACCTAAGTTACCTAGCCAATCCAATTTCTAACCCATACTCCATTTCTATTTGATCAACCTTGAAGACTCTCCTACAAACCACTCCAAAATTCATCCATCTCCTCTTCCAAAGGCATCTTCTACAAAGAAGTTCAGCATGCCATCAAGTGAAGGAGGTTTAAGTTGTGGACGCCAAGGAAGATCTACTTCAAGCCAAGCTTAATCCTTATACTCTATTCCAAATTCTCTTTATCCATTCCTACAACCTCCCATCTAAACATGTTAATCTTTCCATCTCCTTGTGCAGGATCCCCGGGTCTCATGGTTTCCAAGATGAAGGTTTACTATGCCAAAGAATCAGAAGCAGGAGGCCTTGAAACCTAGAGTAATTCTTTTATCATTTAGGTACCTCATCTTGAGTGTCCTTTATCCCATTTTCAGAATATTAATAGCCGGGTAACCATTCTTATACTTTCTTTCAGATCTGAAATAGCAAGGTAAGCTAGCCCTAACCTGTGTGGTTTTCTAACCACAAAGGTCCTTTCTTAATTACTTTGAGAGAGTTTCTTTCTAGTCATGTTTTTCTCTATGTTCCTTTCCTGAATTTTTATTTCTTTTATAAAATAGCTGCATGCCTATTTGCCTCATCAACATTTAATCTCTTTAATCCTTAAAGATACATCATTCAAATCTTGTTCCCCATCACTTATATTCTAGCAATAGGAGCAAAAGTTTCATTAAAATCAATGCCTTCCTCCTAATTATAACCTTTAGCCACTAGTCTAGCCTTATTCCTAATTACAATACCATTTCTAGCTTAAGTATATATATCATACAACACAAAATTGAGTAGAATTCATGGAAACCATATAATTTTGGCATAAACATAGAGAAGATAGTCTAGAAGTAGAAATCATCACATTCACTTGAAATAGCTTAAAATATATCAACCAAAAGCAAGTGAAAGTCTTATAGCCTTAAGTCTAATCATGTGTACATAAGATTCATCAAAATCAATCTCTTGTTCATGATCACATCAATTGGCTATAAGTCTTGATTTGATTTTAATTAAGCAATTAAGATAATTATCAAAGCTACTAGTGACACATAGAGAATATTTAGATGTAACCTTGAAACATTTATTATAAAATAACTAATACTCAATAAGTTTTGTTTCAACTAATACTTTTTCAATAAACATGAAAAAAGATATTTAGATTTCACCAATATAGATAGTCCTTCTTTTATCATTATATCCAAAATGTAGCTGGTCCACTCTTCATGTCTTGTACAGCCACTATTCAAGTACCATTTTCCTTTCTTCTTGTTGGGCTACAAGACATTCCTGCAAAATATATCAAGTGAACAGTTTTGGTATCCAAGCTTTCTTGGATCCTTTTGGATTAGTGTTTATGGTTCCTTTTGGAACCTAAATCCTATTGGAAGTATTTAATTTTCTTTTGCTACACATATATGCTTTATGGTGGGGACACCAGAGGCACCAGAATAAGACAGAGGCTTTTCAATCCTCTATGGATTACTTCGTAGCATTTGAGTCCATTTGTAATAAAGGCTTAGCTAACTTGAGTCGTCTTTTATTATTTGAGTCCATTTGTAATAAAGGCTTAGCTCAATGTTCCCCAAGTATAACCTAGCTTGACGCACTAATTTCATCTTGGCAAACTTGTATTTCCTCTCCTCAGACATAGCATACCACTCAAAGTATTGATCCATCTCACCCTCCCAATCAGAATACACCTTAGGGTTCAGACTACCATCAAAAGTGGGTGCATCTAATTTGATGTTCCTGATGAACCTATCATCTCTATCTTCAGGCTCTGGGTCAGGCCTCCTATGATTAGGTTCAGGATCTCTATATAAAGGCCTTCTAGGCTCTTGATGTGGGTGAGGTTGAGGCACATTAAAATCGGGGTCAGGAGTCCAATTCCGATGTCTAGGTTCTTCAAGTACTTGGACTCGGTCCCTAAGTTGGGTAAGATCCTCATGAATTTGTGCGCTAAACTGGGCCACAGTGTTTGTCATATCCTGATTCATTTTAGCCATACTTTCAGTAAGAGTTCTGATCATGGCCTCTAAATCAGGTTGGGTTTGACCAGGTTGATATGGCACTCCGTTTCTGGTAGACATGATGATTCAAGCAAGCACACAAAATGAGACTAGACTAAATCGACTACTGGATCACTAGACCTAGAGTCCAAACTAGATGCCCAATCAGAGTGGCAAGCTAGCCTGTAGTAACTCAGGACTCAGCCAGGCAGGTGTAAGGGGAGTGTTAGGTCCCTGATTGCCAATCCTAGACACCAATCAGTGATTGGCCAGGTAGGCGGACCAGCACACAAACCCTTCGGGAATGGATCCCTGAACCACCGTTCTATACACTGAGTGCTAAGCACACACAGAATAACTTGGCAAACTGACTCAACACTAGCCTAGACCCGACCAATTGGTGTCCCTAGCCCACTAGGGCAAATTAGGTCTAACTGATTTTAAATTAGGTCTAGGTTCGAATGATTGGATGGTGGTTTTGGGCTAAGGAGAGGTAATCAACTCCTCCCCTTATCTTAGATGCTCAATTGCCCTTAAGTAAATTATGAGATGATCACTCCAAAAAGAATTGAATTGCAGAATACAAAAAAAACAGAGTTGCTGTATTTTAATACTCAGAATTTTTACCGAAACCAATAAATCACAGAAAAATTATGAAAAATAGGTTCAATTATACTGGTTTCAACGAAGCAAAATCATGCAATTCGGAGTTTTATGTAGGGAGAAATAATTTAGATAACAGGGAAATTACAGGCTGCAACTAGATTGTCTTCCCCGTTTATAATCCCTGCTACGAAGTTATAACCCAATGGATCCCCTACACGCCCTAGGAACACCCCATGGAATGGGAGGAGGAGGCTTGCGCCTCGCTTAGTTCCTAGGACCGGACGTCCTGGGGAGTCTACTTCGAGCAGACAAAATAAAAAGAGAATAATCAAAGCAAGCAAGCAAATCAGAAACCCTAGACTGGGCTCTGATACCAAAAATGATGCAGAACAAATAAAGGGATGCGATGCGGAAGTAAATTAAGATTAACTAATTTTTTTGTTGTTTTTATATGTTTGTAGAAGTTGGCTTCAAATCAAAGAAAAGTTAACCTAACATTGAAAGATACTAATATGATAATTGAAAGCACAATTTTAAGGAAACTAAATTATCAGAGTAGTTCAGAAGCAACGGATCGCTGGGGGTTGAGAAACTCCCAGACCTAGGGTTTCGCTCCGAACTTTCAACAGAACAGAAATAAAGAGAAGAGATGGTTTATCTAACCAGACAATGATCTTCACAGATTTTGGTGGAAGAACTCTCCCGAGCAGATTGTTGGATCCTCGGATTCAGATATCTTCGTAATGGATCCTCCAATACTGGTCCTTTGGCGGGTTGGCTTCTCCTGAACTCAAGATCTGGAAGAGAAGAAAAACAATTGATGGAATCAGAGAGTCAAGGGAAAGATTTACCAGGTTGATGAACTTGAAGATTGAAATTGCTGAAAACTGGATTCTCCTGGATGTTGACGTGATTTTCCTTGGAACTTGCTCTGGATCTGAAGTTGCCGGACTGGATCTGGATGAAGGTGGACGGCCTGGACTTGTAGAGAGAGAGAGACCGTGGGAGATGGATGGGGCTAGGTTTTGATGGATTGAAAATAATGAAGGGCGGCTAGGGTTTTGGAATTTCAAGTGGCTAACCTAGGGTTTTGGATAAAGATGGAGATCTCTCACCTCCTCAAGGCTCCAATGGAACCCGGATTACCCCCTCACGGAGCTCAACACTTAGAATAGTACGGAAGAAGAGAAACCTAGGTCACTCAACACAAGAGAATAGCAAAAATAATTTTTCTTCATTGATTTTCTAAAGTTACAAAGAGAGGTCTATTATATAGACCTAAAATTTTCTCCAAGCTTGTACAAATTCCCATGTGGGACTAAACTCTTCCAACCACTAGATTAGGTAGAAAATCTTCTCTCTTGGCCGACCAAGAGTTCAAAAAAAATTGGGACAGCCATAAAGGAATTTTTTTTGAATTTTTCTGGTGCCTCCTTTGGAGTTGGATTTGGATTTGGAGTCCTCTTCTTCTTATGGTATTTCTTCTTTTCTTCCACTCCAAGTTAAGCTCTTTGATTTTGATTTGAACTTCAATTAGGAGTAGGTTGGATGTCCTTCTTTGATTTCTTCTCCAAGAGAAGTCTTCTTCCTTCTTTGCTTAGGTAAAATAGGCAGGTATGGGCGCCTCCTTTAAAGTAGCCTCCAATTTGATTTTTTCTTCTTTGGATGTGGGGACCATGACACTGGGATGCCTCTGTGGCGCCTCCTGGACTCTGGCGTGTGCTCGGAGTGTGGCTGGGCGTGTGGCTTGGAGTGTGGCCTCCACTTGCTTGAACCTTGATTTGATTGGAAGACAAATGTGGCACCATTTTGGACCAAATTGAAACCACATTGGGACTTGCACTGAGTCTTACGACTCAACAAAATTTAAATGGTGACTCAATAAATAAAATAAATAAACTGGTTGACCAGGTCAACCTTTATTACAAACCCTAATTTCTCGAGCAATGTCAATCAGAGATCCAAATGGAGCTCTGAAGTCTTCTTCTGAGTCTGGTGCCCGCACCAATTCTCCCAGGGTGGGAGGAACTCGACCCTGTCGAGTAAGGCTCAAGTTGGCTCTGGTATCTCTCCAAGAGGTCTGGGTCCAATTCTTGTAATTCTTCTCGGGAGATCCAAGAGTCATCAGAATCTGGCCTTCCTTGCCAGCGGACCAGGTACCTTTGGTATCCTCGATTACGAGTAGAGATAACCTGATCATCCAGGATCTTTTCAATCTGCTCTTTCCTCACAGGCCAGTTTGTTGGTGGACACACAGGGTCGGGATCACTCTCAATGATAGGGTTAGGCTCAAAAGGCTCACTAGGAATCACAGCTGGCTCCCTGTACTCTACTAAGTCTGTAATGTTGAAAGTAGAGCTAATGCCTAGTTCTGGAGGCAACTCGAGCACATAGGCATTGGATCCTACTCTCTTTACCACTCTAAATGGTCCAGCTCCCCTAGCATGTAACTTTCTAACGGTTCCAGGAGGAAACCGTTCAGGCCTTAACCTAATCATCACATAGTCTCCCTCAACAAAAGATTTGACTCGCCTTTGAGTATCAGCCAACTTCTTATAAGTTTCATTACTTAAATTTATTTTGGCATGAATTTCTTTATGCAAGTCTTTTACATGCTGTGCAAAATTCTCAGCAGATTCGGAGACTCGAGTGTGGACAGGTAAAGGGACTAGGTCAAGAGGTGTGTGAGGTTTGTACCCATGTACAATTTCAAATGGACTCTTACCCGTAGACCTATTGACCGAGTCATTGTACGCAAATTCTGCCCTTGGTAGGTATAAATCCCAATTTCTGGTGTTTTCACCAACAAGACATCTCAGTAGATTTCCTAGGCTACGGTTCACTACTTCAGTTTGGCCATCAGTTTGGGGATGATAGGCAGTTGAAAACTTAAGTTTTGTCCCTAACTTATGCCAAAGGGTCTTCCAAAAGTAACTGGTGAACCGGACATCCCTATCTGAAACGATTGTCTTAGGTAGGCCATGGAGTCTAACTATCTCATTGAAGAAAAGCGTGGCTACCTTAGACGCATCAAAGGTTTGGGAACAAGGCAGGAAGTGGGCCATTTTAGAGAATCGGTCGACTACGACACAGATAGAATCATGTCTCCTCTGGGTCTTAGGTAAACCTAACACAAAATCCATACTCACATCTTGCCAAGGACGATCTGGGACAGGGAGTGGGGTATAAAGGCCAGTGTTTTGTTTTCGCTGTTTGGCAACAGCGCAGGTTCGACATCTAGCTACAATATTAGCTACATCCCTTTTCAAGCTAGGCCAGAAAAAGTGGTCTTCAATAGCTAGAATGGTCTTGTCTTTTCCAAAATGGCCGGCTAAACCTCCAGCATGGATTTCCCAAATCAAAAATTCCCTAAGAGAAGTTCTAGGGATGCAAAGCCTATTTTTGAAGAACAAAAAACCATCTACAAGGGTATAATCCTGGTGATTACTAGATGGTCCTTGAACTAGATCCTGATACACAGTTGTGAAATCCGGACAAGACTCATATTCCTCTTTGATTTGCTCAAACCCTATGACCTCAGTTCTAACAGAAGTTAATAACAGAGATCGGCGACTAAGGGCATCAGCTACCATATTCTCAACTCCAGCCTTATGTTTCAGGACAAAAGTATAGGACTGGATATATTCTACCCACTTAGCATGCCTAGGGTTAAGCTTCTTTTGGGAGTTCAGAAATCTAAGGGTCTCATGGTCCGAAAATAGTACAAAATCCTGCGGTAGCAAATAATGTCTCCAGTAACGCAAAGCTTGCACCACCGCATAAAATTACTTATCATAGGTAGAATACCTAAGCTTAGCATCATTAAGTTTTTCACTAAAGAATGCTATGGGATGATTCTCTTGGCTTAGGACTCCACCTATTCCTACACCTGAAGCATCACAGGCAACCTCAAATACTTTAGAAAAATCGGGTAATCTCAGAATGGGTGCCTGGGTCATTTTATCCTTAAGATCTAGGAAGGCTTTATGGGCTGACTTAGTCCAATGAAATTCTCCCTTCCTAATACAATCAGTGATAGGAGAAGCTAAAGTACTAAAACCCTTGATGAATCGCCTATAGAAGGTAGCCAAGCCGTGGAAACTTCTAACTTCATGCACATTGGTTGGCTCTGGCCAGTCTACTATGGACCTAATTTTCTCAGGATCGGCCGCCACGCCGTCAGGGGTTACTACAAAACCAAGAAAGATAACTCTACTAGTCATGAATTCACACTTCTTAAGATTACCGTAGAGTCTCTCATTCCTCAAAACTTGGCAGACTGCTCTAAGGTGGCCTAGGTGATCTGCTGGGGTCTTACTATAGATCAGGATGTCATCAAAATAGACCACCACAAATTTTCCTATGAAAGCTCTAAGTACCTGGGTCATAATTCTCATGAAGGTACTAGGGGCATTGGACAACCCAAAAGGCATAACAACCCATTCATAAAGACCATCCTTAGTTTTGAAAGCAGTTTTCCATTCATCCCCGGGTCTAATCCTAACCTGATGATAGCTGCTTTTGAGATCAATCTTAGAAAAAACCATTGCACCAGCCATCATATCAAGCATGTCATCTAGTCTAGGGATGGGAAACCTATATTTGATTGTAATTTTATTGATGGCACGACTGTCAACACACATCCTCCACGTGCCATCTTTCTTTGGGGTTAGTAAGGCTGGGACTGCACAAGGGCTAAGACTTTCTCTAATAAACCCCTTCCTCAATAATTCTCCAACCTGCTTTTGCAGTTCTTCATGCTCAGATGGATTCATCCTGTAATGGGGCAAGTTGGGCAAAGTCGCTCCTGGGATTAGATCTATGGCATGCTGGATATCCCTAAGAGGTGGAAGGTGGTCTGGCAAATCCTCGGGAAAGACATCCTCAAATTCTTTTAACACAGGTTTAACTTCTTGAGGAGGCTCTGAGGGTTCCGAAGTTCTAAGTTCCTTAGCAGTCAACATCCAGATGGGTGAACCACTATGAATTTCTTGTTCTAGATCCTTAGCACTGATTAGGTTCACTCCAGTTTTCATCTCCTTAACCTTACCGGCTCGTTTAGTTACCTTGTCCTTAGGGGGAACGGAATGGATCGTAATCTTCTTCCCATTGAAACTAAAGACACAGGTATTGGATTTTCCTAAGAGGGTGGCATCATGATCATACAACCAAGGTCTTCCGAGAATTATACTGCTCACCCCCATGGGTAAAACATCGCACCAAATCTTTTCGTGATAAGATTGCATTTGGATTTGGACTTGACATCTAGACTGGATGTGTATGGAGGTAGAATCTACCCAAGAAACCTTATAGGGGTTGGGATGGGGAACTGGGATTAAGCCTAACATCTTGACAGTGCTAGTAGAGATGGCATTTACACAGCTCCCACTATCTATGATGATCTTACATACCTTATCCCCTAATTTAAGAAAAGTCTGTAGGATGTTAGTCCTACGCCAATCCTCTTGAACTAGATTCTGGGATAGGATGCATCTTACAACTCCTAATTGGTCAGATTCATTGGGTTCCTCCTCTCCTTCATACTCCTCAACCAAATTCATTCCGGCCTCATAAACTTCTTCTTCAAATTCCTCACTGGGCTCGGAATTATCATTCTCTCCCTCTTCTATGTAAAGGGATCTCCGTGGGCACTGGCTAGCAACATGACCTACCTTATGACACTTGAAACAGGCTATGGCAGTACACTGACTGGAAATGTGACCTGGTTTCTGACACTTAAAACAGGTGATATTTGAACTAGGGGTTCTCTGGGTGTCAGGTGCCTTACCTTTGTCCATGGGCCTAGGGGTAGAAGTACCCTGAAAAGGTTTACTAGGGATAACTTGGCTAGGTCCATTCCTTGGGATTGGGGCACTAACCCTAGAAGGTATAGGTCCTCTCTGAAATTTCTTAGTGTTCAGTGCAATCTGGTAGGCTTGGTCTAGATCAGTAACCTCTCTCAGAAATAGTTCTCTCTTGATATCTTCCCTCAGTCCAGCCCTAAATCTAGACAAAGTGACTTCGTGGGCTTCACTCACATCACATCTCATTAGGTATTCATCAAAAGTAGCTATATAGTCTGAGACAGATCGGTTTCCTTGTTTCAGGTTTTGCCATTGGTCTAACAGGTTTTGCTGGTATGAAATGGGTAGGTATTTATCTCTCAGTTTTTCTTTCATACCCTGCCAAGTGGTTATGGGCTCAACATTCCGTCTCCTAGTGGTTAGCTCAATGTTCCCCCAGTATAACCTAGCTTGACGCACTAATTTCATCTTGGCAAACTTGTATTTCCTCTCCTCAGACATAGCATACCACTCAAAGTATTGATCCATCTCACCCTCCCAATCAGAATACACCTTAGGGTTCAGACTACCATCAAAAGTGGGTGCATCTAATTTGATGTTCCTGATGAACCTATCATATCTATCTTCAGGCTCTGGGTCAGGCCTCCTATGATTAGGTTCAGGATCTCTATATAAAGGCCTTCTAGGCTCTTGATGTGGGTGAGGTTGAGGCACATTAAAATCGGGGTCAGGAGTCCAATTCCGATGTCTAGGTTCTTCAAGTACTTGGACTCGGTCCCTAAGTTGGGTAAGATCCTCATGAATTTGTGCGCTAAACTGGGCCACAGTGTTTGTCATATCCTGATTCATTTTAGCCATACTTTTAGTAAGAGTTCTGATCATGGCCTCTAAATCAGGTTGGGTTTGACCAGGTTGATATGGCACTCCGTTTCTGGTAGACATGATGATTCAAGCAAGCACACAAAATGAGACTAGACTAAATCGACTACTGGATCACTAGACCTAGAGTCCAAACTAGATGCCCAATCAGAGTGGCAAGCTAGCCTGTAGTAACTCAGGACTCAGCCAGGCAGGTGTAAGGGGAGTGTTAGGTCCCTGATTGCCAATCCTAGACACCAATCAGAGATTGGCCAGGTAGGCGGACCAGCACACAAGCCCTTCAGGAATGGATCCCTGAACCACCGTTCTAGACACTGAGTGCTAAGCACACACAGAATAACTTGGCAAACTGACTCAACACTAGCCTAGACCCGACCAATTGGTGTCCCTAGCCCACTAGGGCAAATTAGGTCTAACTGATTTTAAATTAGGTCTAGGTTCGAATGATTGGATGGTGGTTTTGGGCTAAGGAGAGGTAATCAACTCCTCCCCTTATCTTAGATGCTCAATTGCCCTTAAGTAAATTATGAGATGATCACTCCAAAAAGAATTGAATTGCAGAACACAAAAAAATAGAGTTGCTGTATTTTAATGTTCAGAATTTTTACCGAAACCAATATATCACATAAAACTTATGGAAAATAGGTTCAATTATACTGGTTTCAACGAAGCAAAAATCATGAAATTCGGAGTTTTATGCAGGGAGAAATAATTCAGACAATAGGGCAATTACGGGCTGCAACTAGATTGTCTTCCCCGTTTATAATCCCTGCTACGAAGTTATAACCCAATGGATCCCCTACACGCCCTAGGAACACCCCATGGAATGGGAGGAGGAGGCTTGCACCTCGCTTAGTTCCTAGGGCCGGACGTCCTGGGGAGTCTACTTCGAGCAGACAAAATAAAAAGAGAATAATCAAAGCAAGCAAGCAAATCAGAAACCCTAGACTGGGCTCTGATACCAAAAATGATGCAGAACAAATAAAGGGATGCGATGTGGAAGTAAATTAAGATTAACTAATTTTTTTGTTGTTTTTATATGTTTGTAGAAGTTGGCTTCAAATCAAAGAAAAGTTAACCTAACATTGAAAGATACTAATATGATAATTGAAAGCACAATTTTAAGGAAACTAAATTATCAGAGTAGTTCAGAAGCAACGGATCGCTGGGGGTTGAGAAACTCCCAGACCTAGGGTTTCGCTCTGAACTTTCAACAGAACAGAAATAAAGAGAAGAGATGGTTTATCTAACCAGACAATGATCTTCACAGATTTTGGTGGAAGAACTCTCCCGAGCAGATTGTTGGATCCTCGGATTCAGATATCTTCGTAATGGATCCTCCAATACTGGTCCTTTGGTGGGTTGGCTTCTCCTGAACTCAAGATCTGGAAGAGAAGAAAAACAATTGATGGAATCAGAGAGTCAAGGGAAAGATTTACCAGGTTGATGAACTTGAAGATTGAAATTGCTGAAAACTGGATTCTCCTGGATGTTGACGTGATTTTCCTTGGAACTTGCTCTGGATCTGAAGTTGCCGGACTGGATCTGGATGAAGGTGGACGGCCTGGACTTGTAGAGAGAGAGAGGCCGTGGGAGATGGATGGGGCTAGGGTTTGATGGATTGAAAATAATGAAGGGCGGCTAGGGTTTTGGAATTTCAAGTGGCTAACCTAGGGTTTTGGATAAAGATGGAGATCTCTCACCTCCTCAAGGCTCCAATGGAACCCGGATTACCCCCTCACGGAGCTCAACACTTAGAATAGTGCGGAAGAAGAGAAACCTAGGTCACTTAACACAAGAGAATAGCAAAAATAATTTTTCTTCATTGATTTTCTAAAGTTACAAAGAGAGGTCTATTATATAGACCTAAAATTTTCTCCAAGCTTGTACAAATTCCCATGTGGGAATAAACTCCTCCAACCACTAGATTAGGTAGAAAATCTTCTCTCTTGGCCGACCAAGTGTTCAAAAAAAATTGGGACGGCCATAAAGGAATTTTTTTTGAATTTTTTTGGTGCCTCCTTTGGAGTTGGATTTGGATTTGGAGTCCTCTTCTTCTTATGGTATTTCTTCTTTTCTTCCACTCCAAGTTAAGCTCTTTGATTTTGATTTGAACTTCAATTAGGAGTAGGTTGGATGTCCTTCTTTGATTTCTTCTCCAAGAGAAGTCTTCTTCCTTCTTTGCTTAGGTAAAATAGGCAGGTATGGGCGCCTCCTTTAAAGTAGCCTCCAATTTGATTTTTTCTTCTTTGGATGTGGGGACCATGACACTGGGATGCCTCTGTGGCGCCTCCTGGACTCTGGCGTGTGCTCGGAGTGTGGCTGGGCGTGTGGCTTGGAGTGTGGCCTCCACTTGCTTGAACCTTGATTTGATTGGAAGACAAATGTGGCACCATTTTGGACCAAATTGAAACCACATTGGGACTTGCACTGAGTCAACATGACTCAACAAAATTTAAATGGTGACTCAATAAATAAAATAAATAAACTGGTTGACCAGGTCAACCTTTATTACAAACCCTAATTTCTCGGGCAATGTCAATCAGAGACCCAAATGGAGCTCTGAAGTCTTCTTCTGAGTCTGGTGCCCGCACCAGGCAAGCTAGCCTGTAGTAACTCGGGACTCAGCCAGGCAGGTGTAAGGGGAGTGTTAGGTCCCTAATTGCCAATCCTAGATACCAATCAGTGATTGGCCAGGTAGGCGGACCAGCACACAAGCCCTTCGGGATAGAATCCCTGAACCACCATTCTAGACACTGAGTACAAAGCACACACAGAGTAACTAGACAAACTGACTCAACACTAGCCTAGACCAGACTTGTTGGTGTCCCTAGCCCACTAGGGCAAATTAGGTCTAATTAATTTTAAGATTAAAGGCTTAGGTTCGAATGCACGGGAGGTGGTTTTGGGCTAAGGAGAGGGTCTCAATCCTCCCCTTATGTTGCAACTTTGGTGCCCTTAAGATAGATTCAATTTATGCACACTTAAATAAAAAAAACAGCTTGCAGAAAATAAAAAGCAGAACAGCAGTATAATTGATCTCAGAAAATATACAGAAATTAATAAATCATGAAAGTTTTATGTAAATTACTTTCAATTATACTGGTTCCAGCAAAATAAGAATTACTTAATTTGGAGTTTTCTGTAGGGAGACACAATTCGAATAACAGGATAGTTACTGGCAGAAAACATAACGTGTGTCCTGTTTACAATCCCTGCCTAGAAGTTATAACCCAGCGGCACCCCTACACGCCCTAGGAACCCCGGTGGAATGGGAGGAGAAGGCTTGCATCTTGCTTGTTCCTAGGACCGGACGGCTAGGGGAGTCTACTCCAGGCAGCAAAAGTACAAAGGAACAAAAAAAAATAATCAAACAAGCAAGAACCCTAGACAGGGCTCCGATACCAAAATTGATGCATAACGAAAAAGATGATGCGATACGGAAGTAAATTAAAATTAATGTATATTTTTATTTTTTATTTTCAGAAGTCGGCTTTGACTCAAATGAAAGATAAACTAAATTGAAAGAAACTATATAATAATTGAAAGCATAATTCAAAGAAACTAGATTATCATAGTAGTTAAGAAGTAAAGGATCGCTGGGGGTTGAGAAACTCCCAGACCTAGGGTTTCGCTCTGAACTTTCAATAGGACAGAACTAAAGAGAAGGGAAGGGTTATGTACCAGGCAGTGATCTTCACAGAGTTTGGTGGAAGGACTCTCTCGAGCAGATTGTTGGATCCTCGGATTCGGATATCTTCGCAATGGATCCTCCAATACTGTTCCTTTGGCAGAGTTGGCTTCTCTTGAACTCAGGATCTGGGAAAGAAGAAGAACAAGTTAAGGAACCAGATACTCAAAGAAAGGATTTACCAGATAAGAAGAACTTGAAAAATTGATGTTACTGAAATCCTGATTCTCCTGGATGCTGATCTGACTTCCTCTGGGATTTGCTCTGTATTCGAAGTAGCCGATCTGGACCTGGATGCTGGTGGTTGGCCTCTACTTAGAAGAGAGGGGCCGTGAGATGATAAGGTAGATTAGGGTTTGGATGATTGATGGAATGAAGAAGATGATGGGCGGCTAGGGTTTGGAATTGAAGTGTCTAACCTAGGGTTTTGGTAGGGTTTTGGGGTTGGAGATCTCACACCTCCTCAAGGTTCCTAAGGAACCCGGATTTACTCCCTCACGGAGCTCAACACCTGAACACAAGTGCGGAAGAGAGAAACACAAAGTTGCTCACAAAGAAATTGATTTCATTCATCATTAAATTCAAAAGTTACATAGAGTTGAATATATAGACATAACAAAGAAATAAAATTTTATACATTTTTCATGTGGGACTAATAGGACTAACCCACACTTTAGGCATCAAATTCTCTTCCCAAGACTCCTTCGATGAGTGGGCAGCCCAAAAACTCCAAGAAAACTTGAAAATCAGCTCCAAATGGCAGGTTATGGGGGTGTCTCCTAGTATCTCTCCTTGAATCAAGGATTTTCCCTTCATGGTTTGGCTCATTTGGACACCTCCTAGTCTTGCTCCACAAGTTTAGGCTTCTTCCTTTCATGGCTTTGGCACTTTTGGAAACTTTTGGGAACCTCCTTGAATTCCTCCCCAAGACATGCTCTCTTCCCTTTTATAACTTGAATTTTTATGGAACATTGTGGGGCACCTCCTTGATCCTCTCTTCAAGCAAAATTCTTGCCATCCTGGCTTGGGTTTATCTGGAAAGAAATTGGCTCCTCTTTGGATTGAGGTATCTTGATGGATTTCTCTCCCAAGTGGTGCAAGAAAAAAAAGGAACTTACTTCTTGTGGTGTAGGGACCAAAGACACTGGATGGAGATGTGGCGCCTCGTGGACTCTGGCGTGTGGCTGGGAGTGTGGCGCCCACTTGCTTGGGCCTGGGAGAAAAAATGTGGCACCCTGGACCTTGACTTGACTGAAAAAAAAGTGGCACCAACCTGGAGAAGACCTATACCACTACTAGGACTTGTATTGAGTCAACATGACTCAACAAAATTTAAATTGCAAGGAAATACAGACTCAAGACTAAAATTGAGTTGACCAAGTCAACCCTTATTACAAAATAAGAAAACCCTAATTCTTCGGGCAAGGTCAATCAGAGATCTAGATGGAGCCCTGAAGTCATCTTCTGAGTCTGGTGCCTGCACCAGAGCCCCTCCTTTCCGGTGTCCTGCGCCCAGTCTCCAGCCGCCATCCATCTCTCCAAGCCCTAGCCGCCCACCCTCAAACCTTCCTTCTCCTTGCTATTTTTTAATTAATCCTCCATCCTTGCTTTGTTTTCTATCCCTTGAAAGGCTGTTTGCAGGTCCCTCGGCTTCTACAAATCCAACGACTCCAGCCGGGTAGCAATCGGATCACCGGGTTGAAAGCCTAGAATCCATGGGTCTCCGGCTTGATTTTCCAGGCTGCATCCAGAAGTGGGAGCGATCCCTTCACCTACGATTTGCACCGGGTGCATCAATCATTGTCAGGTACACCCACTCTACTTGCCAGTCGCTTTATTGGAGATGAACTAGCCCAACCGAGACTTCTCAGCCTCGGCGATCCACTTTTTCTATTGCTTTTATGTCCTATCTTGCATGCTTTAGCTTCTTATTTTGCATAGTTTTCCCTACTTAGGTTCTTGGTCTATTATTCGGGATTTAGATTCATCACTCAACTTAAAAAATACAAAAATAACTTTGCATGCAATTTTAGTTCCGCATCATTTGGTATCAGAGCCTGTTTGGGGCTTAGTTCTCTTTGGATTTTCAGATCGGGTGCTTCACCATGGCCATCCAGTCATAAGAGACTAGTAGGGCTACAAGACCCTCTCTACCCAATCTACAGGATCTCCTATGGTGGTAGGGGTGCTGCTGTGAATTGACCCCTGAAGAAGAACACAGTTCCATTAGGGTTTTTGCATTCTCGACCTTCTCAATACATTCCCTATTGTTTTAATTGTTTCTACCTGCATAAAACTCAAAAAAATCTAAATTTATTTTTCTGAGTTTTTTATAATTAAAATTAATTTTCAAAATTTTTTCAAGAATTATTTCAGTTTGTGGATTTTCTCAAACCGAAACACTGCCTAAGAATAGTTCTACCTTATTTTTGGTAGCAAAACCAATTTCAACAGGTTTAGGATTGTTTTAGTATAATTTTTTAATATCTTATAATTTTGGCATGTTTCCTGCATATTAGGTCAATATTTGCAAATTATCTTTCTATTTAAGAAAATACCAAAACAAAAAAAAACTACATATATGCATAAAACATCAAAAATACTTAAACCCTAATTTGCATTTTTATATGTCTACCATCATTGCATAAAATACTTTAAGGGCACTTTCTATATGTTAGATAAGGGGAGGAGTTGATAACCTCTCCTTAGCCTAAAACCACATCCCTTGCATTTGGTCCTAAGCCTAATCTAAAATTAACTAGACTTAATTTGCCCTAATGGGCTAGGGACACTAATCGGTCGGGTTTGATCATTGTAGGATGACTAGTGCACCCAATTCATCTCCTATTACTGGATTCTAGTATCTAGGCTAGAGGTACAGTGTCAAACGACCTAAGCAGATTGGTGGTTCCTTAATTGGGTCTCTACGAGAGAAGGGGGCCTTCCACCATCCCACCTCTTACCTGGCCAGTTGAAGGACTAGGATTTGAGTTGTGTGTAAGTTTAGTCAACCCATTCTGATTGGGCTCTAGGTCTTGGTACCCGTAGTTGAGTTAGTATTGAGTCTTGCATGTACACTAGATCAGGAGTCCTATTTCATCCATCTCCACCTTTAGCTGAACCCATGGATAATCTTGAAGCCTAGATTAGAAGCTCATATGGCCCATACTAAATGTAGATCATCTAGGCCCAACTCCCTTGATCCAAGAGCCTATTATTATGATCTTTCCCCTGAGTCTAATCCTAGATGTCCATACCCATACTTGGTTGATTCAGAGGAAAGACCCATTAGGAATACCCAACCTTATGCACCCACTTTTGATGGAAGCCGAGAGTTGTATATTGATTGGGATGAGAGAATGGATCAGTATTTTGAATACACTAAGATGTCGGAGTTGGAAAAATTTAGATTGGCCATACATAAGTTAACCTGATATGCTAAGTTGCATTGGGCAGTTATTGAGGATGAATGTTATCAAGGAGGAGATGAAAAACGTACCTAGAAAGCCATGAGAAGTAAATTGAGAGAGAAGTGCCTAGGTGGATTTTTTGAATACAAACTTTTAGACCAATGGTACGAATTGAGGTAGTGTAATAAAACTGTGTCTGAGTATATTAATCAATTTAATGAGTTTATTAGAAGATGTAACACAGTTGAACCTGAGTATAAGATCATGGCTAGATTTCGAGATGGCCTGCATAGGGATATCCACTGGGAGCTGTTTCATTGGTAAATTCAGGACCTAGAGGAAGCTTATCACCTAGCTAGAAAATTTGAGTTATATTAGAGGGAACTCATGATCAGTCAATCTAAGTCCAACAAGGTTAATTCCCTTGAACCTAAGTCCAAACCTAGCCGACTTCCTTTAGACCAGCCTACTACTCCTATCCCATTAGTTTGCAAGGAAAAAATCCCAGAACCCATTAATGAGCCTGAGGTAGAAGTGTATGAGGCTGATCCTAGTTTAGTAGATGAATATGAAGGAGAGGACTTTAAAGAGGATGAACCCCTTAAAAATTTAGAGAAAGAAACTCCTAAGCCCACTAAGACATCTCAAGAGGCCACTTATGAGTTTAGTCTAGTAGAGGAACCTGTAGTAGAAGAATAATTAGAGGAGGAGAACTTAGATACTGCTGCTAGAACCTTACTTGAGGAAACCATAGAGGAGAGCCAAATTATAGAGTATAGTCCTAAAATACAAGAACCAAAAAAATTTATTAAGGACCTGATCTCTTTGAATCAGTACCCCAAGGATGAGCCCCCTCCCATAGTTTCCATTAAGGACCTCTTCCTAGAAATTGTTGACCTATCCTTCCATAGCATGGACCTTTTCTTGCCTAGAGACATAACCTAATGCTCATACATTAAGGTCAGTCTCTTTAGTCCAGAACCAGTTCTTGAATCCTCTTCCTATTTCCTACCCTTCTTCGAGTCATCTCATATGTCTAGAACCATTAGGTTCAATTTTATTGGGATTACCAAGTTACATGAATCCTTAGAGCCCATCCCATTTGCCACATACTTTTGGAAGACCCTCTAGCATCTATTAGGAGTACCTAGCAAATTTTGTTCTACATGTCATCCATCAACCATGACTCATGCCTTATGCCCAAGTTGTAGTTAAGACCTAATAAACCTCTTTCAATATCATACATAGTCGAGTCCATTAGGTGTTAGTATGAGTCATTTACGTCACCTGTTAGGAATCTACATGTCCCCAGCAT
The DNA here is from genome assembly GCA_021397845.1 of Areca catechu. NCBI lineage: Eukaryota > Viridiplantae > Streptophyta > Magnoliopsida > Arecales > Arecaceae > Areca > Areca catechu. The sequence goes on from CM038047.1 coordinate 108,399,735, forward strand.
GTCCACACCTGCACTGAACATCGCACAGCATATGCATCAGGATATTAGCCATAAGAGTAATTTAAGTAATGAAATATCTAACAACCTGGCTAATTCCTGAATAAGAGCCAATGGATTCATTGTAGGGAATTCTATCTTGGTTAGGCTTAGGCCTAAAAGAAGCTTCATGCTCGCGGAGCCAGACATTTTAAAGTGATAGAAAAGGTTGGACCAAGTGCCTATGTGTTAGATTTGCCTTCGGATTTGGGCATTAGTTCTACCTTCAATATCGTAGACCTGGTTGAGTATAGGGAACCGGCAGTGATACCTAGTGGGGCCTTTGGACCTACTCCTTCCATTGTGAGTGACCCTAGCTCAAAGTGTCCACCAACTATTTGGCTAAGAGAGGAGAACGGATCGAGCATATCCTGGATGATCAAGCCATTATGACCCGGGGCCGTGGCTATCAACACTACTGGTCTGATGGCAAGGCCGGCCAGAGTTGGATAATTCGTAGATTTCTTGAGAGGACTTACAGCACCTCGACCCATACCTTCTCGAAAGATATGTGAGCCAGTTGACCCTTACTCGACAAGGTCGAGTTCCTCCCACCCCCAGAGAATTGGTGGAGACACCAGAGGCACAGAATAAGATAGAGGCTTCTCAACCCTCTATGGATTACTTCATAGCATTTGTGTCCATTTGTAATAATGGCTTAGCCAACTTAAGTTGTCTTTTATTATTTGAGTCATGTACCAGTCAGCTCATGTTGAGCTAGTCTTCTTTTTAAGTCCTGTACATGTTTGTCCAAGTCTAGTGAAGACTCATACAAGTGAAGACCAAGCCAGTCCAAGTGAAGACCGACCCAACTGGAAGCTATGAAGACCATGGAAGGCCTAGGAGAAGAAATCAAAAGCCCGATAGACAAATCAGAAGCTCTGGAGCCCTGGATCACAGCCTGAGGCAAAATGTGCCAGCTAAGGCCCAGGAGGAGAACCAAGGTGCGCCAAGCCTTATGCTCACCACCCCTTGGTCAGCCACTAGGGTCACCTCCTTTGGCCAACCAAGGAAAGAGAGAGGAGAGTGATTTGAGGGATTTTAAATCCTAGTCCTACCATGTATTCTAGCTAGGGTTTGGGTAGGATTCAAATTCCTAGGTAATGACTATTGTAACCTTACTTGGGGGCTAAGTTTAAGAGTCTATTTAAGAAACTTTACTCTCTTGTATCAAGATACTTTTATTCATGAAATATAACTGAGTTCTTCCAAGTACTGTGTGCTACCTGTTATGTGCTAAGGGGATTCTATGTGAGCCCCTTCTTCTTCCTGGTGTCCTGCACCCAGTCTCCAGCCACCATCCATCTCTCCAAGCCCTAGCCACCCACCCTCAAACCTTCCTTCTCCTTGCTGTTTTTCAATTAATCCTCCATCCTTTCTTTGTTTTCTATCCCCTGAAAGGCTATTTGCAGGTCCCTTAGCTTCTATGAATCCAACGACTCCAACCGGGTAGCAATCGAATCACTAGGTTGAAAGCCGAGAATCCGCGGGTCTCCAGCTTGATTTTCCAGGCCGCATCCGGAAGCGAGAGCGATCCCTTCACCTACCTGCACCGGGTGCATCAACCATTATCAGGTACACCCCCTCTACCTACCAGTCGCTTTATTGGAGATGAACTAGCCCAACCGAGACTTCTCAGGCTTGGTGATCCACTTTCTCTATTGCTTTTAGGTCCTATCTTGCATGCTTTAGCTTCTTATTTTGCATAGTTTTCCCTACCTAGGTTCTTGGTCTGTTCTTTGAGATTTAGATTTATCACTCAACCTAAAAAAATACAAAACTAACATTGCATGCAATTTTAGTTCCGCATCACTTTGTCATGATTTTCCATAACAATAGTATGTAATACTAGAAGATACAGAAACAAAGAAATTTTTGAAATACTTTTATTATTTTTGAGGTTTATACACCAAACCAGCTTTATTGAAAACTACATGTTGACTATTCAACAATATATTCAATTTTTCAAAACTAAACATAAATTTTTCAACAAAAGGCTTGACTTTATCAAGCTAAAGTCAAGCTCTTCTTTAAGCTTCTTATTCTTTAATTCAAGATCTTTGTTCTTCTTCGTAAGCTTATCATTTGAAACAAAAATCTTGGATCTTTTTAGAATTTCTATCTCTTTTGAGAGATCATTCTTTTTCTTTTTTAAAATAGCAATCTTGGTTTTTAATTCTTTTTTTTCATTTTCAAGATTAAACTTTTTAAAAGAAAAAAAATCAGCTTGCTTCTCTAATTTCTTGTACTCAATTTTTAATATTTTATATTCATGCACAAGATCTTCAAAAGCATCTCTTAATTCATCAAAGGTAAGTCAAGTTCAGAATTTATCTCTTCCTCATTTGCCATCAGATAAAGATTGGCTATTTTTGTGCTTGTTCCTTCTTAGAGCTTGAGTCCTCACTCTCACTCCAAGTTGCCATCATTGCCTTCTTCTTGAACTTCATTTTGGCCTTCTTTCTCATAAATGTCCTAAATTTTCTGGCTACAAGAGCTTTCTTATCTTCTTCTTCTCCCTCTTCTGAATCCTCACTTGATTCTTCTTTAGTTATCGAGGCCTTGAGGGCAATTATTTTTTTTTCTTCTCATCAACACCCACTTTCTTTTGCTTTAGGTTGAACTCATAAGTCATGAGTGAACCGATGAGTTGCTCCAAAGGTAGGGTTTTAATATCTTTCGCTTCTTGAATGACCATCACCTTTGGATCCCAAGAAGATGGCAAAGATCTGAGAATTTTATTAACAAGGTCAGCATTCGACATAACTTTGCCAAGACTTCTCATACTATTTATAATGTAAATAAATCTTGTATACATTTAGTTATGGATTCATATTGCTCCATTCTAAATATTTCATATGTATGAATGTGCATATTAACTTTAGTATTCTTCACTTGATGGGTACCCTCATGAGTAACCTTAAGTATGTCCCATATTTTCTTTGCTGATGTGCATGTGGAGATCCTATTGAATTTGCTAGGGTCCAATGCGTCATAAAGCAAATTCATTACTTTGGCATTAAGCTCAGATTGCTTAATATCATTTTCATTCCAATCTTCTTCAAGCTTTGGAATGGAAATGCCATTAGCTTTGGAATGGAAATGCGATTAACCATTATCGAAGGTGTTGCCGATCTCGCCGCCGTGCCCGTGCCTCGGAACCGTCGATCCTACCAGACCGCCTTGCTCCTGGGGCCTCCTGGCTGGAGCGAACCTGCAAGGCAAGGTCAGAAGACCCTGGCCAGGGATCCCGGTGAGGGAGCACTGACGATCAAGTTAGTAGACGGCAAGAGGGAACAGATTCTCCGAGACGGGCCCCCGAAGGAGTCCCAGACTCAGAGAATTTACTAGCAAGAAAGGTGCTGGAGGGACCAGAAACCCGGCTGGGTCCCCTTGCCAAGCTCACCCCAAGCGATCCCCTCTCGGGGCCCTGGATCTTACTCTCGGAGTGGGGCCTTCAGCCTCTGTTTCTTACTCGTCCCACCTTACCTGGTCGTCTCCTCTCTCCTTCATTTTATCTCCTCCCGCTGCCTGCCTGTTTTCCGCTCTTGGGAGGCTCCCCTTGTCGCTCTCGTCGCCCCCTGTCCATCCTTTTCTCTTTCCCCTTTTGGTTTTGAGGGCCAGGCGACTTTCTGACCTCGTTTGCCGAGCCCAGCGGGGAAAGGGTAAAGGAGGGGGGGGGGGCGCCGGCAGGGCGGCCGGTCAGACCTCGGGCCCAGTGTGGGCGCTCCCCTTCCCAGGTACCGGCGCTGTCCGTTGACGGGCCCTGTTTTGCCAGAACCGCATCTCTTGACTGTAGAACCTGTCGGGCCGACGTAAGTGATGTTTCGCGTGCCGCCGCCATCTGTACGGGGCGCCGTCTGTGGTGCGCATGGCTCGAGGGCCAACCTCGGAACCTACACCTTCGCTCTTTGGGACCTTCTCTGTACGGGCGCCCTGACCTCGGTCGAGGTGGACCCCTCCCGGGTGGACACCTGGCGGAGCGGCAGAAGGGCGCTCGGCTTCGATTGAGGTGGTCCCGTCTCCGGGGGCCACCTGACGAAGGAGCGAAGGGGCCCGGCTCGACCTCGGCCTTGGTGGGACCGTCTCAGGGCGCCACCTGGCGAGGGAGCAGCCGACCTCGGCCGAGGTGGACCCCTCCTGGGTGGACACCTGGCAGAGCGGCAGAAGGGTGCTCGGCTTCGGTCGAGGTGGTCCCGTCTCCGGGGGCCACCTGGCGAAGGAGCGAAGGGGCTCGGCTCGACCTCGACCTTGGTGGGACCATATCTGGGTGCCACCTGGCGAGGGAGCGGGGGAGCAGCCGACCTCGGTCGAGGTGGACCCCTCCTGGGTGGACACCTGGCGAGGTGGCAGGAGGGGCCCTGGACCAAACTCGACTTCGGCCAGGGCGGTAACGTCTCGGGATATCACCTTGCGAGGTAGCCGGGGGGCAAGGGCCGAGCTCGACCTCGGTAGCATGGGAGCCGCAACTGACTCGGCCGAAGAAACCTCCACATGGCTCGATCATACCTGACGGAATCTGAGACCGGCCACGTCATCATTACAGCCATAACAGTTGCCCCCCAATCTGCCGTTCCGTTGGGGCGTCGTAGAACGGAACGTCGGGATTAAATGCGGATATGACATGGGGAGGCGAAGATCTTGCATCATATGCCGCGATCCTCGTCGCCGTTTCTCGGTGCACCCGAAGCCCTATAGGAGGCCGCCACACGTCGCCCACTTCCTCGTAATAAATGCGTCGCTTCGAAGCAGAGGCCGTTTCCCTGCTTACGAGGCATCGGTGTCGGGCGTGCGTCCACGCGGCGATCATCCAATGGCTCGGAGCGGAATGACAGGTACGGCCGCTGTCGACTGAGTTTGAAAAAAAGGGGACTTTCCGGAATGAGGCCTTTTCCCTTGCTTCGTGGGCAGTTTGCTGCAGGCTAATTTCCATTGCCCCGCGCTCGCACAGTGCATTTTCGGTGTGTGCCCTCATTTTCCTCCTTGTTCCCCTCTTCTTCCCCCTTGAATCCTTCTTGCTTTCTTCTTTGTCATGGCGCGCCGTCGCCATGTTTCCTCTAATCCGGACGAGGCCAGTCCGTCTCGGCCGAGGACTCCGTCTTCTTCCTCCTCGGAGGAGGAAGTGATCCCGAAGGAGACCCGCAGGCGACTGCAACCTGGGGGTATCACCATTGGCATCCCCAGGGGTGTCCGGTCTCCTCCTGTCGCTTCTGCTCTTCCGCTTTTTCCTCTTCCTCCTCCACCTCTTCTTTCTGCCGGTCCCTCTGGTCATGCTTCCACAATGACCGAAGGCGACCTCTCTTTGCTTCGAGAGGTCTACGGCATCCCGGGGTCAATCCGTCTGCTTGTTCCGCGGCCCGGGGATCGCGTCACCATGAGTGGCCCCGGCCGCATAGCCTTCTATGAAGACTTCCTTCTCGGGGGTCTTCGATTTTCTCTGCACCCCTTCTTCCTTTCTTTCCTTAGCCACTTTCGTCTCGTTCCGGCCCAGTTGGCTCCCAATGCCATCCGGGTCATCTTTTCTTTTATTATTTTTTGTCACTTCCACGGGTTTGTTGCCCGTTTCTCCCTCTTCAGGGCTCTATTTATCCTGAAGAGGTACTCCATTGACGATGCCTGGTGGTACATCTCGTCCCGGCCCAGGTGTCTCTGGTTCGACCTCCCTTCTTCTATCAAGGGCTGGAAGAACCGATTCTTCTTTACCTCGGTCGAGGATGTTGACTAGGCCTGGAGCGAACCAGACCGGTCTCTGAACCGAAACTCCCAGGTCGAGTCAGTGGACCAAGAGCCCTACTCCCAGCTCCTGAGTGATGTGGTCCCGGCGCTCGAGGTTCTGCTCTCGGAGCAGAACTTATTTGAGGCCGGGATCAGTCCCATCTGCGAGCCGGGTGAGACTCAGTCTTTCCTTGACTTCCGCATTCTTTCTCCTTTTTAGCCGAGCTGACTGACCTCCTTTTCTTTTGCATTGCAGGCATGAAATTTTTGCTGGAGAACCTCCTGGAGGGCGCAGCCCAGAGGGACGTCGTCGAGGTGGATGAGCCTGCAGCGAAGAGGGCTCGCACCGAGGTGAGCCAGGAGGTCGTGCCGGTGACCGTACCCAGCCCGGTGGCCGCTGCTCCCCCGCCCAGGCTGCCTCGGGGTGGGGCCATCGATGCTCCCGCTGTCAGACCCGGTGGTGCTTCCGACGAGGGGGCTCCACCACCAGCAGTTCCACCCAGCGCCGGCCCCGTCGTTGCCGCGGCTCCGACAGCGCAGCCTGCGACCTCTACCGCACCATCGACGGTGATTCTTGCTAGAGGGGCAGTCGCCGTCGCAGCTGACCTGACGACTCCGCCACTGGTGATCACCAACCGGTGCTCAGTAATCCGCGATAAGGGGCTCGCGGAGAAAGTGATGGAGTATGCCTCCACCGCCCGGGACTGCCGATCTCGAGGCGGCAGGGACTACGCCGACGCCCTGCTCGGGATCCTCCCGCCGCTCTTCATGGTAAGTCCGAACTCAGGCTCCTTTATCTTTTTTGGCCTCGGTTAGCCTTTATACTAACCCGACTATTTTGCTGTGCAGATTGGGAACGACGTGCTCCTGCTGAGGAACTTCCTCGCAGGGTACGCGAAGAAAGATGCCGAGAAGGAAGAGATGCTCGGCAAGCTCGCAACCGACGTCAAAGACCTCATGGAGAAGGGGGTCGAGCTGCGAGCGAACAACCAGACCCTCCAGGCGGACCTGGTGCACGCCGAGGAGCGAATTAAGGACCTGGAGTCCTCTCTGTCCGAGGAAAGGAACTCCCACCAGTGCCGCACGGAAGAGGACGCGGCCGAGAGGGCTCGCCTTCGGGTCCATTCTCAGTGGCTGGAGCACTAGCTGGAAGAGGCCAGACAGGAGGCGAGTGCGGCGAAAGAGCGGAGCACCTACGTCAACGGGCTCCTGGAGGCCGCGAAGCGGGAGGCGCAGGAAGCCATCCTGAAATTCCGGGCCTCCGACGAGTACATCTCGGAGGTCCGGGAGGCCACCGTGGACTCCTTCCTGAAGGGGTTCCGAATGTGCCGGGAGAAGGTGGGGTCCTTCTACCCCGAGCTTGACCTCAGTGGGGTGGTGCTCGGAGGTAGGAGGCAGGGACCCGACCGAAGAGCTTCCGGTGCGGTCGACGCCATAGCTGCGGCCCCAGCGAGCGACACGGCCGAAGCTCCGGAGCAACCCCCTGAGCCAGCAGCCGCCGACGGCGAGGAAGTGGAGCCTGCGACCCCGGCTGAGGACCCCACCACCGCGCCAAACTGAATTGTCGTTCTTTTTCTTTTTGGTTTGTTTTCTTTTTGGGGACTCCCGGCCTGTCGGGACTCCCAGTTTGTACTCCCTTTATTGGATCAATGAAAATTCAGTTTGGCCATGATTCGGACTCGCCTTCTCTTTTGCTTTTCTTTCTTCTCTTTTTTCTTCCTGAGATGTTGATGTGGAGTGCCGGGACAAGGGTGGACCTGGTCCCATCCGGCGCTCAGATCAAAGTTTGGGACATTCCGGACCGGGTGGCATCAAAGTAGGCCTCGAGCGGGTCCTTCTTTGGGCTTGCCTTCGTGCTCGCATGGGCGAACTAGGTTCTGCCCCGCCTTCCAGACTAAAGTCCAGGACTTCCAGACTGAACCCCGGGGCCGCAGGCTTTCTCAAGCCTTGCGCGGCTTGCCGAGCTATTCTCCATGCTCACGTGGGCGAACTGGTTTCTGCCCCGCCTTCCAGACCGTAGCCCGGGACTTCCGGACTGAACCCCGGGGCCGTAGGCTTTCTCAAGCCTTGCACGGCTTACCGAGCTGTTCTCCGTACTCGCGTGGGCGAACCGGGTTCTGCCCCGCCTTTCAGACCGAAGCCCGGGACTTCCGGACCGAACCCCGGGGCCGCAAGCTTTCTCAAGCCTTGCGCGGCTTGCCGAGCTGTTCTCCGTGCTCGCATGGGCGAACTGGGTTCTGCCTCGCCTTCCAGACCGAAGCCCGGGACTTCCGGACTGAACCCCGGGGCCGTAGGCTTTCTCAAGCCTTGCGCGGCTTGCCGAGCTGTTCTCCGTGCTCGCATGGGTGAACTGGGTTCTGCCCCGCCTTCCAGACTAAAGTCCGGGACTTCTCGCTTCCTTTGGCCTTCGGCCACGATCGGGTGTGCCGAACCCCGGGGCCATGTCCGGTTTCCCTGCGAGGTGAGAAAGAGCGTTTGAAGCAAAGAAACTTTATTGCAGGAGTGGGGAACCTTACATTATTGATAATACATCCTTAGATTCGAGGCGTTCCATGTCCGGGGAAACCTGGCCCCTCCCAATTCCTCTAGGTAGTAGGCGCCATGGGGGAGGGCTTTTGCTACCCGGTACGGGCCTTCCCAGTTCGGTGAGAGCTTCCCGCACTCCCGTGGCTGAGAAGCTTCAGCGCGCCGGAGGACCAGATCTCCGGGATGAAAGGACTTCGGCCGCACTCGGGAGTTGTAATACCTGGCCACTCGCTGCCTATACATCGCCATCCGAACTCGGGCCTTGTCCCTCGTCTCTTCAAGAAGGTCAAGGTTGAGCATCATTCTGGCGGGGTTCTCTGTCTCGTCATATTGCTCCACACGCAGTGTGGGTAGGCTGACCTCGATCGGGATGACCGCTTCGACTCCAAAGATGAGGTTGAACGGGGTCTCGTCGGTCGCCGTCCTCGGGGTGGTATGATATGCCCAAAGGATGCTGGGGAGCTCCTCGGCCCATCTGCCCTTGGCATGGTCTAGTCGCATGCGGAGGCCCTGCAAAATGGTCATGCTCGTGACTTCGGCCTCTCCATTGGTCTGAGGATGCACCATCGAGGTGAAGCGATGCCTGATGCCGAGGTCACCGCAGAACTCTTCAAATTCCTGGCAGTCGAACTGGCGCCCGTTATCAGTGACCACGGTGTGGGGGAGGCCGAAACGGCAAACGATTGACTTCCAGAAGAACTTGGCGATGTTTGCCTCGGTGATCCGTGCCAAGGGTTCGGCCTCGACCCACTTCGTGAAGTAGTCGATGGCCACGATCAAGAATTTTCGTTGTCCTGACGCCGACGGGAATGGGCCCAAAAGGTCCATCCCCCATTGGGTGAATGGCCACGGAGCTGAAAGCTAGGAGATTGGGTTGGAGGGCTGCCGTTGCACCGTGGCGTGATGCTGGCACCGATCGCACCTCCTCACGAAATCAGCGGCATTCTCCTTCATCGTCTCCCAAAAGTAGCCCTGACGAAGGGCTTTGTAGGCTAACGCTCAGCCCCCCACATGGTTCCCACAGATGCCCTCGTGAATCTCCTGGAGCACGAGTCTGGCTTCCACGGGTCCCACACATTTAAGGAGGGGGTAGGAGTAGGATCTTCGATACAACTGCCCATCCATCAGGACGAACCGCGCGGCCTTCTTTCTGATGAGGCGGGCCGCCACGCGGTCCTCTGGCAAGGTGCCGCTGGTTATGTATTCGGTGTACTTGTCCATCCAGCTGGGCTCACGGCTGACCTGATGGACCTCCACTGGGGTCTCGTGGCTTGGGGCCTTAAGGTGCTCCACGTGAGCGCGACCCAGCATCGAGTCCGGCAGGGTCGCCAGCCGGGAAAGAGTGTCCGCACGGGCGTTCTCCCTGTGGGGGATGTGGAAGATGTTGAAGCACCGGAAACTGGCCGTGCCCGCCTTGACGAGCTCCAAGTATTTCACCATTTGGGGGTCGTGCATGGCATACTCCTCGGAGACCTGTCCTGCCACGAGCTGGGAGTCAGTGAAGGCCTTAAGGTTAGTCACGCCCAGCTCGCGGGAGACCCTCAGCCCGGCGAGGAGCACCTCGTACTCTGCCTGATTGTTTGTCGCGACGAACTGGAAATGGAGCGCGCATTCGGCGACGACCCCGTCACTGTTGGCAAGAATGAGTCTGGCTCCGCTCCTGCCAGAGTTCGAGGCTCCATCTACGTGGAGGACCCACGCATCCTCTCCGGGCCCCTCGGGGCCCGCTTTCAGCTACCGATGCAAGGGATCCTCCTCGGGCTCCTTGCCTAAGCCCGCGCATTCGACCAAGAAGTCGGCTAGCACCTATGCTTTCATGGTCGACCTGGGCCTGTACGCGATGTCGAACTCGCTGAGCTTCAGTGCCCACTTCGCCAATCGCCCCGAGGTGTCGGGCCGGCTGAGCACCGCTTTCAGTGGCTGATCCGTCAGGACGGCGATGGGATGCGCTTCGAAATAGGGCCTGAGACGCTGAGCATACACTATTAACGCAAAAACAAGCTTCTCGGGCCGAGAATACCTGAGCTCCGCGTCGCGGAGAAGTTTGCTGGTATAGTACACCGATCGCTGGACTCCTTGGTCGTCGGTCCAAACCAGGACCGAACTGACGGCTTCCGGGGTGACCGCCAGGTAGAGGATGAGCTCCTCCCCCTCCTCGGGCTGGGAAAGCAGCGATGGAGATGCGAGCATCTTCTTCAGCTCTTCAAAGGCCTCCTGGCATTCCTCGGTCCAGGCGAAGTCGTTCATCTTTCTCAGCACCTTGAAAAAGGGACGGCAACGATCGGCCGACCTGGAGATAAAACGGTTGAGAGCCGCAACCCGGCCGGTGAGTTGCTGCACTTGCTTCTTGGAGGCGGGCTGCTCCATGTCCAGGATGGCCTGGACCTTCTCTGGGTTGGCTTCAATTCCTCTTTGGGTCACCATGAATCCTAGGAACTTCCCGGTGGAGACGTCGAAGGCGCACTTCGCAGGGTTCAGTTTCATCTGATGACGTCAAAGGTTGCCGAATGTCTCCTCCGCCAGATCAGCTACGTGGTCCAAATCGGGTCTGCTCATTACCAGCATATCGTCCATGTACACCTGCATGTTGCGGCCGATCTGGTCTTTGAAGATCCTGTTGACCAGACGCTGGTACGTGGACCCAGCGTTCTTGAGGCCAAACAGCATCATCTTGTAGCATAAAATTCCGCGGTCGGTGATGAAGGCGGTGTGCTCCTCGTCCTCCGGGTTCATTCGGATCTGGTTGTATCCAGAGAAGGCATCCATGAATGACAGGAGGCGATGCCCCGAGGTGGTGTCGACCAGCTGGTCGATCTTTGGAAGAGGGAAGCTGTCCTTCGGGCAAGCTCGGTTGAGGTCGGTGTAGTCCACATAGATCCTCCACTTACCACTTCTCTTCCTTACCATGACCACGTTCGCCAGCCAGCTGGGATATTGGACTTCCCGCACAAAGCCGGAGGCGAGGAGTTTCTCCACCTCCTCGTTGATGGCCCTCTGTCTCTCCACGGCGAAGCTCCTCTTCTTCTAGCGGATCGGGCGGCAGCTCGGATCCATGTTCTGCATGTGCGTGATGACCTCGGGGGGAATGCCCGGCATGTCGGCCGTTGACCAGGCGAACACGTCTGCATTCGCACGGAGGAACTCCAGCAGGCGGGTCTGTTCTTCTTCTGGGAGTTGCGCCCCGACCTGCACCGTCTTCAGCGGGTCCGAACCAAGGGGATAAGTCAACAGGCGTTCTACGGGCCCCCCCTGGGTTTCTTCTCCCTTAGGTCGAGGTCATCAACATCGGGGCCGAGCTCCGCGCCCCGGGCGCCCGGGACCGTCTGGAGGCAATGCGGGACCGGCTGGGTCATCCCCTTCATCACCCCGAGCCCGGAAGACGTGGGGAACTGCACCAACAACCTCTTCGTGGAAATCATGGCATCCAGTTGGTTGAGCCCGGGACGCCCGAAAATCGCGTTGTAAGGCGAAGGGAGCTTGACGATGGTAAACATCATCAGGATGATCGTCTGCCGAGGTGGGGATCTGGCGATGACCGGGAGAGTGATCTCCCCTTCGACCCCCACGGAGTCCCCGGTGAAGCCTACCAGGGGGGTATGCACCGATCTGAGCTGATCATGGGACAAATTCATCCGAGAGAAAGCATCGTAAAAAAGCACGTCAGCCGAGCTTCCACTATCTACCATAATTCGATGTACAGGATGCTTCGCGATGGTCATCTCGACCACCACGGCATCATTATTTACATTCTCGTTTTCCTTTCCCTCCTCAGGAGGGATTACATTCTCCGGGTTCCCGATTTCCCGGGCTCTCTTCGCCGCCCGCCCGACCCCAAGTGAGATCATGCCCACCCGCTTCTCCGTCGGGCGGTTATCGATTGCAGGAACTGGTGGTAAGGCCGCGAGCGGCTGCCCCTCCGCGGGGACCTCGTTCCTGACGAACTTCCTAAGGTAGCCCCTCTTGATCAGCTCCTCGATCTCCTACTTCAGGTTGCGACACTCCTCCGTGTCATGGCCGTGCTCGCGGTGGAACTGGCAGTACTTTGACTTGTCTTGGATACCTCTTGGGTTCTGAGGAGGAGGTCGGTGGAGGTAGTGCTCGCCCTCAATTTCTATGAGGATCTTTGTTCGAGGGGCGAGGAGAGGGGTGAACCTCCGCTCCGGAATGGCCTCGCCCTTCGACCTCGGATTCGGGCGAGGGTCGGCAGGTGGCCCGGGCTTCCGAGCTCCTGGAATATCCCTCGGGGATGGCCTCTTCGGAGTCTTCCCGTCCAGCTCTCGGCGGGTGCGGTCGGCCTCCTCCGCTTGGATGTACTTGTGGGCACGGAGGAGGAGCTCGGATTATGTCCTGGGAGGCTTTTTGTCCAAGGAGTAGGTCAGGCGGGACGTCTTGAGCCCGCGCTTCAAAGCCAGCATGGCGACGGGCTCATCCAGGCTGTAGATTTCCAGGGCTGCGGTCTTGAACCGGGTGATGTAGTCCCGTAGCAGCTCCTGGTCCTGCTAGCGGATGGAGAAGAGGCTATCCACCTCTCTTGGCACCTTCCGACAAGCATCGAAGTGCGCCACAAACTTTCCTTCCAGCTGGTGGAAGGAGCAAATAGATCCGGGCTCGAGGCGGGTGAACCAGACTCGAGCGGCCTTCTGGAGGGTAGCAGGGAAGGCGATGCACAAAAGGGCGTCAGTGGCCCCCTAGACCCTCATGAGAGCCTTGTAGCTCTCCAGATGGTCCAGAGGGTCGGTGGTCCCATCGTAGGGATCCACCTGCGGCATGCGGAATCGGCTCGGGATCGCTCCGCCTGAATTTCTTCAGAGAAGGGGGGACGGGAGTCGTAGCCCACCGGGTCTGCCGATGAGTTGTGCAGGTCGGCAAATCAGCGAGCGAACTCCGCCAACTTGCGCTCGTGCTCCTCCAGGCGCCTCTTGGCCTGACGCCTGATGGCCTCGTCGGTGGAGTCTTCCACCGAGGCCGCTGGCGAAGGGGGCGCCGATCGGTCTCGGCGTGAAGTCATGCCTCGGTGTCGCTTACTGCGATGCGCCGTCTCGGCTTCATCGGCCGGGGATCGACTCTTGTGATCAGCCGAACCGGAGTAGTTTCTTTATGCGGGAGCTTGGTGGCTCCCGCGGGGGTTGAAGACCACCCTCGGGTGGGATGGCCTGCCCTGAATGGAGCGCAAGCTCCCACGCGGCCCCGTAGCTCGAGTCGCGGGGGTCCCCGGCTGTGGCTGCGTGGCCAGGGACCGCTGCTGATGTTGAAGCTGCCGGACCGCCGAGGTCAAAGTCTGCAGCTGTTGGATGACAGCCGTGAGGGGCCCGTCTGCCGAGGTCGGCGGTAGTGGAAGAGGAGGGGGAGCTGTGATGCAGAACAAATAAAGGGATGCGATGCGGAAGTAAATTAAGATTAACTAATTTTTTTTTGTTGTTTTTATAGGTTTGTAGAAGTTGGCTTCAAATCAAAGAAAAGTTAACCTAACATTGAAAGATACTAATATGATAATTGAAAGCACAATTTTAAGGAAACTAAATTATCAGAGTAGTTTAGAAGCAACGGATCGCTGGGGGTTGAGAAACTCCCAGACCTAGGGTTTCGCTCCGAACTTTCAAAAGAACAGAAATAAAGAGGAGAGATGGTTTATCTAACCAGACAATGATCTTCACAGATTTTGGTGGAGGAACTCTCCCGAGCAGATTGTTGGATCCTTGGAGTCGGATATCTTCGTAATGGATCCTCCAATACTGGTCCTTTGGCGGGTTGGCTTCTCCTGAACTCAAGATCTGGAAGAGAAGAAAAATAATTGATGGAATCAGAGAGTCAAGGAAAAGATTTACCAGGTTGATGAACTTGAAGATCGAAATTGCTGAAAACTGGATTCTCCTGGATGCTGATGTGATTTTCCTTGGAACTTGCTCTGGATCTGAAGTAGCCGGACTGGATCTGGATGAAGGTGGATGGCCTGGACTTGTAGAGAGAGAGAGAGGCCGTGGGAGATGGATGGATCTAGGGTTTGGTGGATGGAAAATAATGAAAGGTGGCTAGGGTTTTGGAATTTCAAGTGGCTAACCTAGGGTTTTGGATAAAGATGGAGATCTCTCACCTCCTCAAGGCTCCAATGGAACCCGGATTACCCCCTCACGGAGCTCAACACTTAGAATAGTGCGGAAGAAGAGAAACCTAGGTCACTCAACACAAGAGAATAGCAAAAATAATTTTTCTTCATTGATTTTTTAAAGTTACAAAGAGAGGTCTATTATATAGACCTAAAATGGTCCAGCTCCCCTAGCATGTAACTTTCTAACGGTTCCAGGAGGAAACCGTTCAGGCCTTAACCTAATCATCACATAGTCTCCCTCAACAAAAGATTTGACTCGCCTTTGAGTATCAGCCAACTTCTTATAAGTTTCATTACTTAAATTTATTTTGGCATGAATTTCTTTATGCAAGTCTTTTATATGCTGTGCAAAATTCTTAGCAGATTCGGAGACTCGAGTGTGGACAGGTAAAGGGACTAGGTCAAGAGGTGTGTGAGGTTTGTACCCATGTACAATTTCAAATGGACTCTTACCCGTAGACCTATTGACCGAGTCGTTGTACGCAAATTCTGCCCTTGGTAGGTATAAATCCCAATTTCTGGTATTTTCACCAACAAGACATCTCAGCAGATTTCCTAGGCTACGGTTCACTACTTCAGTTTGGCCATCAGTTTGGGGATGATAGGCAGTTGAAAACTTAAGTTTTGTCCCTAACTTATGCCAAAGGGTCTTCCAAAAGTAACTGGTGAACCGGACATCCCTATCTGAAACGATTGTCTTAGGTAGGCCATGGAGTCTAACTATCTCATTGAAGAAAAGTGTGGCTACCTTAGACGCATCAAAAGTTTGGGAACAAGGCAAGAAGTGGGCCATTTTAGAGAATCGGTCGACTACGACACAGATAGAATCATGTCTCCTCTGGGTCTTAGGTAAACCTAACACAAAATCCATACTCACATCTTGCCAAGGACGATCTGGGACAGGGAGTGGGGTATAAAGGCCAGTGTTTTGTTTTCGCTGTTTGGCAACAGCGCAGGTTCGACATCTAGCTACAATATTAGCTACATCCCTTTTTAAGCTAGGCCAGAAAAAGTGGTCTTCAATAGCTAGAATGGTCTTGTCTTTTCCAAAATGGCCAGCTAAACCTCCAGCATGGATTTCCCAAATCAAAAATTCCCTAAGAGAAGTTCTAGGGATGCAAAGCCTATTTTTGAAGAACAAAAAACCATCTACAAGGGTATAATCCTGGTGATTACTAGATGGTCCTTGAACTTGATCCTGATACACAGTTGTGAAATCCGGACAAGACTCATATTCCTCTTTGATTTGCTCAAACCCTATGACCTCAGTTCTAACAGAAGTTAATAACAGAGATCGGCGACTAAGGGCATCAGCTACCTTATTCTCAACTCCAGCCTTATGTTTCAGGACAAAAGTATAGGACTGGATATATTCTACCCACTTAGCATGCCTAGGGTTAAGCTTCTTTTGGGAGTTCAGAAATCTAAGAGCCTCATGGTCCGAAAATAGTACAAATTCCTGCGGTAGCAAATAATGTCTCCAGTAACGCAAAGCTTGCACCACCGCATAAAATTCCTTATCATAGGTAGAATACCTAAGCTTAGCATCATTAAGTTTTTCACTAAAGAATGCTATGGGATGATTCTCTTGGCTTAGGACTCCACCTATTCCTACACCTGAAGCATCACAGGCAACCTCAAATACTTTAGAAAAATCGGGTAATCTCAGAATGGGTGCCTGGGTCATTTTCTCCTTAAGATCTAGGAAGGCTTTATGGGCTGACTTAGTCCAATGAAATTCTCCCTTCCTAATACAATCAGTGATAGGAGCAGCTAAAGTACTAAACCCCTTGATGAATCGCCTATAGAAGGTAGCCAAGCCGTGGAAACTTCTAACTTCATGCACATTGGTTGGCTCTGGCCAGTCTACTATGGACCTAATTTTCTCAGGATCGGCCGCCACGCCGTCAGGGGTTACTACAAAACCAAGAAAGATAACTCTACTAGTCATGAATTCACACTTGTTAAGATTACCGTAGAGTCTCTCATTCCTCAAAACTTGGCAGACTGCTCTAAGGTGGCCTAGGTGATCTGCTGGGGTCTTACTATAGATCAGGATGTCATCAAAATAGACCACCACAAATTTTCCTATGAAAGCTCTAAGTACCTGGGTCATAATTCTCATGAAGGTACTAGGGGCATTGGACAACCCAAAAGGCATAACAACCCATTCATAAAGACCATCCTAAGTTTTGAAAGCAGTTTTCCATTCATCCCCGGGCCTAATCCTAACCTGATGATAGCCGCTTTTGAGATCAATCTTAGAAAAAACCATTGCACCAGCCATCATATCAAGCATGTCATCTAGTCTAGGGATGGGAAACCTATATTTGATTGTAATTTTATTGATGGCACGACTGTCAACACACATCCTCCACGTGCCATCTTTCTTTGGGGTCAGTAAGGCTGGGACTGCACAAGGGCTAAGACTTTCTCTAATAAACCCCTTCCTCAATAATTCTCCAACCTGCTTTTGCAGTTCTTCATGCTCAGATGGATTCATCCTGTAATGGGGCAAGTTGGGCAAAGTCGCTCCTGGGATTAGATCTATGGCATGCTGGATATCCCTAAGAGGTGGAAGGTGGTCTGGCAAATCCTCGGGAAAGACATCCTCAAATTCTTTTAACACAGGTTTAACTTCTTGAGGAGGCTCTGAGGGTTCCGAAGTTCTAAGTTCCTTAGCAGTCAACATCCAGATGGGTGAACCACTATGAATTTCTTGTTCTAGATCCTTAGCACTGATTAGGTTCACTCCAGTTTTCATCTCCTTAACCTTACCGGCTCCTTTAGTTACCTTGTCCTTAGGGGGAACGGAATGGATCGTAATCTTCTTCCCATTGAAACTAAAGACACAGGTATTGGATTTTCCTAAGAGGGTGGCATCATGATCATACAACCAAGGTCTTCCGAGAATTATACTGCTCACCCCCATGGGTAAGACATCGCACCAAATCTTTTCGTGATAAGATTGCATTTGGATTTGGACTTGACATCTAGACTGGATGGGTATGGAGGTAGAATCTACCCAAGAAACCTTATAGGGGTTGGGATGGGGAACTGGGATTAAGCCTAACATCTTGACAGTGCTAGTAGAGATGGCATTTACACAGCTCCCACTATCTATGATGATCTTACATACCTTATCCCCTAATTTAAGAAAAGTCTGTAGGATGTTAGTCCTACGCCAATCCTCTTGAACTAGATTCTGGGATAGGATGCATCTTACAACTCCTAATTGGTCAGATTCATTAGGTTCCTCCTCTCCTTCATACTCCTCAACCAAATTCATTCCGGCCTCATAAACTTCTTCTTCAAATTCCTTACTGGGCTCGGAATTATCATTCTCTCCCTCTTCTATGTAAAGGGATCTCCGTGGGCACTGGCTAGCAACATGACCTACCTTATGACACTTGAAACAGGCTATGGCAGTACACTGACTAGAAATGTGACCTGGTTTCTGACACTTAAAATAGGTGATATTTGAACTAGGGGTTCTCTGGGTGTCAGGTGCCTTACCTTTGTCCATGGGCCTAGGGGTAGAAGTACCCTGAAAAGGTTTACTAGGGATAACTTGGCTAGGTCCATTCCTTGGGATTGGGGCACTAACCCTAGAAGGTATAGGTCCTCTCTGAAATTTCTCAGTGTTCAGTGCAATCTAGTAGGCTTGGTCTAGATCAGTAACCTCTCTCAGAAATAGTTCTCTCTTGATTTCTTCCCTTAGTCCAGCCCTAAATCTAGACAAAGTGACTTCGTGGGCTTCACTCACATCACATCTCATTAGGTATTCATCAAAAGTAGTTATGTAGTCTGAGACAGATCGGTTTCATTGTTTCAGGTTTTGCCATTGGTCTAACAGGTTTTGCTGGTATGAAATGGGTAGGTATTTATCTCTCAGTTTTTCTTTCATACCCTGCCAAGTGGTTATGGGCTCAACATTCCGTCTCCTAGTGGTTAGCTCAATGTTCCCCCAGTATAACCTAGCTTGACGCACTAATTTCATCTTGGCAAACTTGTATTTCCTCTCCTCAGACATAGCATACCACTCAAAGTATTGATCCATCTCACCCTCCCAATCAGAATACACCTTAGGGTTCAGACTACCATCAAAAGTGGGTGCATCTAATTTGATGTTCCTGATGAACCTATCATCTCTATCTTCAGGCTCTGGGTCAGGCCTCCTATGATTAGGTTCAGGATCTCTATATAAAGGCCTTCTAGGCTCCTGATGTGGGTGAGGCTGAGGCACATTAAAATCGGGGTCAAGAGTCCAATTCCGATGTCTAGGTTCTTCAAGTACTTGGACTCGGTCCCTAAGTTGGGTAAGATCCTCATGAATTTGTGCGCTAAACTGGGCCACAGTGTTTGTCATATCCTGATTCATTTTAGCCATACTTTCAGTAAGAGTTCTGATCATGGCCTCTAAATCAGGTTGGGTTTGACCAGGTTGATATGGCACTCCGTTTCTGGTAGACATGATGATTCAAGCAAGCACACAAAATGAGACTAGACTAAATCGACTACTGGATCACTAGACCTAGAGTCCAAACTAGATGCCCAATCAGAGTGGCAAGCTAGCCTGTAGTAACTCAGGACTCAGCCAGGCAGGTGTAAGGGGAGTGTTAGGTCCCTGATCGCCAATCCTAGACACCAATCAGTGATTGGCCAGGTAGGCGGACCAGCACACAAGCCCTTCGGGACGTAGTCCCTGAACCACCGTTCTAGACACTGAGTGCTAAGCACACACAGAATAACTTGGCAAACTGACTCAACACTAGCCTAGACCCGACCAATTGGTGTCCCTAGCCCACTAGGGCAAATTAGGTCTAACTGATTTTAAATTAGGTCTAGGTTCGAATGATTGGATGGTGGTTTTGGGCTAAGGAGAGGTAATCAACTCCTCCCCTTATCTTAGATGCTCAATTGCCCTTAAGTAAATTATGAGATGATCACTCCAAAAAGAATTGAATTGCAGAACACAAAAAAAATAGAGTTGCTGTATTTTAATGTTCAGAATTTTTACCGAAACCAATATATCACATAAAACTTATGGAAAATAGGTTCAATTATACTGGTTTCAACGAAGCAAAAATCATGAAATTCGGAGTTTTATGCAGGGAGAAATAATTCAGACAATAGGGCAATTACGGGCTGCAACTAGATTGTCTTCCCCGTTTATAATCCCTGCTACGAAGTTATAACCCAATGGATCCCCTACACGCCCTAGGAACACCCCATGGAATGGGAGGAGGAGGCTTGCACCTCGCTTAGTTCCTAGGGCCGGACG
This sequence comes from Areca catechu, assembly GCA_021397845.1. Lineage (NCBI taxonomy): Eukaryota > Viridiplantae > Streptophyta > Magnoliopsida > Arecales > Arecaceae > Areca > Areca catechu. The sequence goes on from CM038047.1 coordinate 108,419,402, forward strand.
TCCTGGGGAGTCTACTTCGAGCAGACAAAATAAAAAGAGAATAATCAAAGCAAGCAAGCAAATCAGAAACCCTAGACTGGGCTCTGATACCAAAAATGATGCAGAACAAATAAAGGGATGCGATGTGGAAGTAAATTAAGATTAACTAATTTTTTTGTTGTTTTTATATGTTTGTAGAAGTTGGCTTCAAATCAAAGAAAAGTTAACCTAACATTGAAAGATACTAATATGATAATTGAAAGCACAATTTTAAGGAAACTAAATTATCAGAGTAGTTCAGAAGCAACGGATCGCTGGGGGTTGAGAAACTCCCAGACCTAGGGTTTCGCTCTGAACTTTCAACAGAACAGAAATAAAGAGAAGAGATGGTTTATCTAACCAGACAATGATCTTCACAGATTTTGGTGGAAGAACTCTCCCGAGCAGATTGTTGGATCCTCGGATTCAGATATCTTCGTAATGGATCCTCCAATACTGGTCCTTTGGTGGGTTGGCTTCTCCTGAACTCAAGATCTGGAAGAGAAGAAAAACAATTGATGGAATCAGAGAGTCAAGGGAAAGATTTACCAGGTTGATGAACTTGAAGATTGAAATTGCTGAAAACTGGATTCTCCTGGATGTTGACGTGATTTTCCTTGGAACTTGCTCTGGATCTGAAGTTGCCGGACTGGATCTGGATGAAGGTGGACGGCCTGGACTTGTAGAGAGAGAGAGGCCGTGGGAGATGGATGGGGCTAGGGTTTGATGGATTGAAAATAATGAAGGGCGGCTAGGGTTTTGGAATTTCAAGTGGCTAACCTAGGGTTTTGGATAAAGATGGAGATCTCTCACCTCCTCAAGGCTCCAATGGAACCCGGATTACCCCCTCACGGAGCTCAACACTTAGAATAGTGCGGAAGAAGAGAAACCTAGGTCACTTAACACAAGAGAATAGCAAAAATAATTTTTCTTCATTGATTTTCTAAAGTTACAAAGAGAGGTCTATTATATAGACCTAAAATTTTCTCCAAGCTTGTACAAATTCCCATGTGGGAATAAACTCCTCCAACCACTAGATTAGGTAGAAAATCTTCTCTCTTGGCCGACCAAGTGTTCAAAAAAAATTGGGACGGCCATAAAGGAATTTTTTTTGAATTTTTTTGGTGCCTCCTTTGGAGTTGGATTTGGATTTGGAGTCCTCTTCTTCTTATGGTATTTCTTCTTTTCTTCCACTCCAAGTTAAGCTCTTTGATTTTGATTTGAACTTCAATTAGGAGTAGGTTGGATGTCCTTCTTTGATTTCTTCTCCAAGAGAGTCTTCTTCCTTCTTTGCTTAGGTAAAATAGGCAGTATGGGCCCCCCTTTAAAGTAGCCTCCATTTGATTTTTTCTTCTTTGGATGTGGGGACCATGCACTGGGATGCCTCTGTGGCGCCTCCTGGACTCTGGCGTGTGCTCGGAGTGTGGCTGGGCGTGTGGCTTGGAGTGTGGCCTCCACTTGCTTGAACCTTGATTTGATTGGAAGACAAAGTGGCACCATTTTGGACCAAATTGAACCACATTGGGACTTGCACTGAGTCAACATGACTCAACAAAATTTAAATGGTGACTCAATAATAAAATAAATAAACTGGTTGACCAGGTCAACCTTATTACAACCCTAATTTCTCTCGGCAATGTCAATCAGAGACCCAAATGGAGCTCTGAATTTCTTCTGAGTCTGGTGCCCGCACCAGGCAAGCTAGCCTGTAGTAACTCGGGACTCAGCCAGGCAGGTGTAAGGGGAGTGTTAGTCCCTAATTGCCAATCCTAGATACCAATCAGTGATTGGCCAGGTAGGTGACACACACAAGCCCTCGGATAGAATCCCTGAACCACCATTCTAGACACTGAGTACAAAGCACACACAGAGTAACCTAGACAAACTGACTCAACACTAGCCTAGACCAGACTGTTGGTGTCCCTAGCCCACTAGGGCAAATTAGGTCTAATTAATTTAAGATTAAAGGCTTAGGTTCGAATGCACGGGAGGTGGTTTTGGGCTAAGGAGAGGGTCTCAATCCTCCCCTTATGTTGCAACTTTGGTGCCCTTAAGATAGATTCAATTTATGCACACTTAAATAAAAAAACAGCTTGCAGAAAATAAAAAGCAGAACAGCAGTATAATTGATCTCAGAAAATATACAGAAATTAATAAATCATGAAAGTTTTATGTAAATTACTTTCAATTATACTGGTTCCAGAAAAATAAGATTACTTAATTTGGAGTTTTCTGTAGGAGACACAATTCGAATAACAGGATAGTTACTGGCAGAAACATAACGTGTGTCCTGTTTACAATCCCTGCCTAGAAGTTATAACCCAGCGGCACCCCTACACGCCCTAGGAACCCCGGTGGAATGGGAGGAGAGGCTTGCATCTTGCTTGTTCCTAGGACCGGACGGCTAGGGGAGTCTACTCCAGGCAGCAAAAGTACAAAGGAACAAAAAAAATAATCAAACAAGCAAGAACCCTAGACAGGCTCCGATACCAAAATTGATGCATAACGAAAAAGATGATGCGATACGGAAGTAAATTAAATTAATGTATATTTTTTTTTTTATTTTCAGAAGTCGGCTTTGACTCAAATGAAAGATAAACTAAATTGAAAGAAACTATATAATAATTGAAAGCATAATTCAAAGAAACTAGATTATCATAGTAGTTAAGAAGTAAAGGATCGCTGGGTTGAGAAACTCCCAGACCTAGGGTTTCGCTCTGAACTTTCAATAGGACAGAACTAAAGAGAAGGGAAGGGTTATGTACCAGGCAGTGATCTTCACAGAGTTTGGTGGAAGGACTCTCTCGAGCAGATTGTTGGATCCTCGGATTCGGATATCTTCGCAATGGATCCTCCAATACTGTTCCTTGGTAGAGTTGGCTTCTCTTGAACTCAGGATCTGGGAAAGAAGAAGAACAAGTTAAGGAACCAGATACTCAAAGAAAGGATTACCAGATAAGAAGAACTTGAAAAATGATGTTACTGAAATCCTGATTCTCCTGGATGCTGATCTGACTTCCTCTGGGATTTGCTCTGTATTCGAAGTAGCCGATCTGGACCTGGATGCTGGTGGTTGGCCTCTACTTAGAAGAGAGGGGCCGTGAGATGATAAGGTAGATTAGGGTTTGGATGATTGATGGAATGAAGAAGATGATGGGCGGCTAGGGTTTGGAATTGAAGTGTCTAACCTAGGGTTTTGGTAGGGTTTTGGGGTTGGAGATCTCACACCTCCTCAAGGTTCCTAAGGAACCCGGATTTACTCCCTCACGGAGCTCAACACCTGAACACAAGTGCGAAGAGAGAAACACAAAGTTGCTCACAAAGAAATTGATTTCATTCATCATTAAATTCAAAAGTTACATAGAGTTGAATATATAGACAACAAAGAAATAAAATTTTATACATTTTTCATGTGGGACTAATAGGACTAACCCACACTTTAGGCATCAATTCTCTTCCCAAGACTCCTTCGATGAGTGGGCAGCCCAAAACTCCAAGAAAACTTGAAAATCAGCTCCAAATGGCAGGTTATGGGGTGTCTCCTAGTATCTCTCCTTGAATCAAGGATTTTCCCTTCATGGTTTGGCTCATTGGACACCTCCTAGTCTTGCTCCACAAGTTTAGGCTTCTTCCTTTCATGGCTTTGGCACTTTTGGAAACTTTTGGGAACCTCCTTGAATTCCTCCCCAAGACATGCTCTCTTCCCTTTTATAACTTGAATTTTTATGGAACATTGTGGGCACCTCCTTGATCCTCTCTTCAAGCAAAATTCTTGCCATCCTGGCTTGGGTTTATCTGGAAAGAAATTGGCTCCTCTTTGGATTGAGGTATCTTGATGGATTTCTCTCCCAAGTGGTGCAAGAAAAAAAAGGAACTTACTTCTTGTGGTGTAGGGACCAAAGACACTGGATGGAGATGTGGCGCCTCGTGGACTCTGGCGTGTGGCTGGGAGTGTGGCGCCCACTTGCTTGGGCCTGGGAGAAAAATGTGGCCCCTGGACCTTGACTTGACTGAAAAAAAGTGGCACCAACCTGGAGAAGACCTATACCACTACTAGGACTTGTATTGAGTCAACATGACTCAACAAATTTAAATTGCAAGGAAATACAGACTCAAGACTAAAATGAGTTGACCAAGTCAACCCTTATTACAAAATAAGAAACCCTAATTCTTCGGGCAAGGTCAATCAGAGATCTAGATGGAGCCCTGAAGTCATCTTCTGAGTCTGGTGCCTGCACCAGAGCCCCTCCTTTCCGGTGTCCTGCGCCCAGTCTCCAGCCGCCATCCATCTCTCCAAGCCCTAGCCGCCCACCCTCAACCTTCCTTCTCCTTGCTATTTTTTAATTAATCCTCCATCCTTGCTTTGTTTTCTATCCCTTGAAAGGCTGTTTGCAGGTCCCTCGGCTTCTACAATCCAACGACCTCCAGCCGGGTAGCAATCGGATCACCGGGTTGAAAGCCTAGAATCCATGGGTCTCCGGCTTGATTTTCCAGGCTGCATCCAGAAGTGGGAGCGATCCCTTCACCTACGATTTGCACCGGGTGCATCAATCATTGTCAGGTACACCCACTCTACTTGCCAGTCGCTTTATTGGAGATGAACTAGCCCAACCGAGACTTCTCAGCCTCGGCGATCCACTTTTCTATTGCTTTTATGTCCTATCTTGCATGCTTTAGCTTCTTATTTTGCATAGTTTTCCCTACTTAGGTTCTTGGTCTATTATTCGGGATTTAGATTCATCACTCAACTAAAAAATACAAAAAAACTTTGCATGCAATTTTAGTTCCGCATCATTTGGTATCAGAGCCTGTTTGGGGCTTAGTTCTCTTTGGATTTTCAGATCGGGTGCTTCACCATGGCCATCCAGTCATAAGAGACTAGTAGGGCTACAAGACCCTCTCTACCCAATCTACAGGATCTCCTATGGTGGTAGGGGTGCTGCTGTGAATTGACCCCTGAAGAAGAACACAGTTCCATTAGGGTTTTTGCATTCTCGACCTTCTCAATACATTCCCTATTGTTTTAATTGTTTCTACCTGCATAAAACTCAAAAAAATCTAAATTTATTTTTCTGAGTTTTTTATAATTAAATTAATTTTCAAAATTTTTTCAAGAATTATTTCAGTTTGTGGATTTTCTCAAACCGAAACACTGCCTAAGAATAGTTCTACCTTTTTGGTAGCAAAACCAATTTCAACAGGTTTAGGATTGTTTTAGTATAATTTTTTAATATCTTATAATTTGGCATGTTTCCTGCATATTAGGTCAATATTTGCAAATTATCTTTCTATTTAAGAAAATACAAACAAAAAAAAAAAACTACATATATGCATAAAACATCAAAAATACTTAAACCCTAATTTGCATTTTTATATGTCTACCATCATTGCATAAAATACTTTAAGGGCACTTTCTATATGTTAGATAAGGGGAGGAGTTGATAACCTCTCCTTAGCCTAAAACCACATCCCTTGCATTTGGTCCTAAGCCTAATCTAAAATTAACTAGACTTAATTTGCCCTAATGGGCTAGGGACACTAATCGGTCGGGTTTGATCATTGTAGGATGACTAGTGCACCCAATTCATCTCCTATTACTGGATTCTAGTATCTAGGCTAGAGGTACAGTGTCAAACGACCTAAGCAGATTGGTGGTTCCTTAATTGGGTCTCTACGAGAGAAGGGGGCCTTCCACCATCCCACCTCTTACCTGGCCAGTTGAAGGACTAGGATTTGAGTTGTGTGTAAGTTTAGTCAACCCATTCTGATTGGGCTCTAGGTCTTGGTACCCGTAGTTGAGTTAGTATTGAGTCTTGCATGTACACTAGATCAGGAGTCCTATTTCATCCATCTCCACCTTTAGCTGAACCCATGGATAATCTTGAAGCCTAGATTAGAAGCTCATATGGCCCATACTAAATGTAGATCATCTAGGCCCAACTCCCTTGATCCAAGAGCCTATTATTATGATCTTTCCCCTGAGTCTAATCCTAGATGTCCATACCATACTTGGTTGATTCAGAGGAAAGACCCATTAGGAATACCCAACCTTATGCACCCACTTTTGATGGAAGCCGAGAGTTGTATATTGATTGGGATGAGAGAATGGATCAGTATTTTGAATACACTAAGATGTCGGAGTTGGAAAAATTTAGATTGGCCATACATAAGTTAACCTGATATGCTAAGTTGCATTGGGCAGTTATTGAGGATGAATGTTATCAAGGAGGAGATGAAAAACGTACCTAGAAAGCCATGAGAAGTAAATTGAGAGAGAAGTGCCTAGGTGGATTTTTTGAATACAACTTTTAGACCAATGGTACGAATTGAGGTAGTGTAATAAAACTGTGTCTGAGTATATTAATCAATTTAATGAGTTTATTAGAAGATGTAACACAGTTGAACCTGAGTATAAGATCATGGCTAGATTTCGAGATGGCCTGCATAGGGATATCCACTGGGAGCTGTTTCATTGGTAAATTCAGGACCTAGAGGAAGCTTATCACCTAGCTAGAAAATTTGAGTTATATTAGAGGGAACTCATGATCAGTCAATCTAAGTCCAACAAGGTTAATTCCCTTGAACCTAAGTCCAAACCTAGCCGACTTCCTTTAGACCAGCCTACTACTCCTATCCCATTAGTTTGCAAGGAAAAAATCCCAGAACCCATTAATGAGCCTGAGGTAGAAGTGTATGAGGCTGATCCTAGTTTAGTAGATGAATATGAAGGAGAGGACTTTAAAGAGGATGAACCCCTTAAAAATTTAGAGAAAGAAACTCCTAAGCCCACTAAGACATCTCAAGAGGCCACTTATGAGTTTAGTCTAGTAGAGGAACCTGTAGTAGAAGAATAATTAGAGGAGGAGAACTTAGATACTGCTGCTAGAACCTTACTTGAGGAAACCATAGAGGAGAGCCAATTATAGAGTATAGTCCTAAAATACAAGAACCAAAAAAATTTATTAAGGACCTGATCTCTTTGAATCAGTACCCCAAGGATGAGCCCCCTCCCATAGTTTCCATTAAGGACCTCTTCCTAGAAATTGTTGACCTATCCTTCCATAGCATGGACCTTTTCTTGCCTAGAGACATAACCTAATGCTCATACATTAAGGTCAGTCTCTTTAGTCCAGAACCAGTTCTTGAATCCTCTTCCTATTTCCTACCCTTCTTCGAGTCATCTCATATGTCTAGAACCATTAGGTTCAATTTTATTGGGATTACCAAGTTACATGAATCCTTAGAGCCCATCCCATTTGCCACATACTTTTGGAAGACCCTCTAGCATCTATTAGGAGTACCTAGCAAATTTTGTTCTACATGTCATCCATCAACCATGACTCATGCCTTATGCCCAAGTTGTAGTTAAGACCTAATAAACCTCTTTCAATATCATACATAGTCGAGTCCATTAGGTGTTAGTATGAGTCATTTACGTCACCTGTTAGGAATCTACATGTCCCCAGCATGTCCACACCTGCACTGAACATCGCACAGCATATGCATCAGGATATTAGCCATAAGAGTAATTTAAGTAATGAAATATCTAACAACCTGGCTAATTCCTGAATAAGAGCCAATGGATTCATTGTAGGGAATTCTATCTTGGTTAGGCTTAGGCCTAAAAGAAGCTTCATGCTCGCGGAGCCAGACATTTTAAAGTGATAGAAAAGTTGGACCAAGTGCCTATGTGTTAGATTTGCCTTCGGATTTGGGCATTAGTTCTACCTTCAATATCGTAGACCTGGTTGAGTATAGGGAACCGGCAGTGATACCTAGTGGGGCCTTTGGACCTACTCCTTCCATTGTGAGTGACCCTAGCTCAAAGTGTCCACCAACTATTTGGCTAAGAGAGGAGAACGGATCGAGCATATCCTGGATGATCAAGCCATTATGACCCGGGGCCGTGGCTATCAACACTACTGGTCTGATGGCAAGGCCGGCCAGAGTTGGATAATTCGTAGATTTCTTGAGAGGACTTACAGCACCTCGACCCATACCTTCTCGAAAGATATGTGAGCCAGTTGACCCTTACTCGACAAGGTCGAGTTCCTCCCACCCCCAGAGAATTGGTGGAGACACCAGAGGCACCAGAATAAGATAGAGGCTTCTCAACCCTCTATGGATTACTTCATAGCATTTGTGTCCATTTGTAATAATGGCTTAGCCAACTTAAGTTGTCTTTTATTATTTGAGTCATGTACCAGTCAGCTCATGTTGAGCTAGTCTTCTTTTTAAGTCCTGTACATGTTTGTCCAAGTCTAGTGAAGACTCATACAAGTGAAGACCAAGCCAGTCCAAGTGAAGACCGACCCAACTGGAAGCTATGAAGACCATGGAAGGCCTAGGAGAAGAAATCAAAAGCCCGATAGACAAATCAGAAGCTCTGGAGCCCTGGATCACAGCCTGAGGCAAAATGTGCCAGCTAAGGCCCAGGAGGAGAACCAAGGTGCGCCAAGCCTTATGCTCACCACCCCTTGGTCAGCCACTAGGGTCACCTCCTTTGGCCAACCAAGGAAAGAGAGAGGAGAGTGATTTGAGGGATTTTAAATCCTAGTCCTACCATGTATTCTAGCTAGGGTTTGGGTAGGATTCAAATTCCTAGGTAATGACTATTGTAACCTTACTTGGGGGCTAAGTTTAAGAGTCTATTTAAGAAACTTTACTCTCTTGTATCAAGATACTTTTATTCATGAAATATAACTGAGTTCTTCCAAGTACTGTGTGCTACCTGTTATGTGCTAAGGGGATTCTATGTGAGCCCCTTCTTCTTCCTGGTGTCCTGCACCCAGTCTCCAGCCACCATCCATCTCTCCAAGCCCTAGCCACCCACCCTCAAACCTTCCTTCTCCTTGCTGTTTTTCAATTAATCCTCCATCCTTTCTTTGTTTTCTATCCCCTGAAAGGCTATTTGCAGGTCCCTTAGCTTCTATGAATCCAACGACTCCAACCGGGTAGCAATCGAATCACTAGGTTGAAAGCCGAGAATCCGCGGGTCTCCAGCTTGATTTTCCAGGCCGCATCCGGAAGCGAGAGCGATCCCTTCACCTACCTGCACCGGGTGCATCAACCATTATCAGGTACACCCCCTCTACCTACCAGTCGCTTTATTGGAGATGAACTAGCCCAACCGAGACTTCTCAGGCTTGGTGATCCACTTTCTCTATTGCTTTTAGGTCCTATCTTGCATGCTTTAGCTTCTTATTTTGCATAGTTTTCCCTACCTAGGTTCTTGGTCTGTTCTTTGAGATTTAGATTTATCACTCAACCTAAAAAAATACAAAACTAACATTGCATGCAATTTTAGTTCCGCATCACTTTGTCATGATTTTCCATAACAATAGTATGTAATACTAGAAGATACAGAAACAAAGAATTTTTGAAATACTTTTATTATTTTTGAGGTTTATACACCAAACCAGCTTTATTGAAAACTACATGTTGACTATTCAACAATATATTCAATTTTCAAAACTAAACATAAATTTTTCAACAAAAGGCTTGACTTTATCAAGCTAAAGTCAAGCTCTTCTTTAAGCTTCTTATTCTTTAATTCAAGATCTTTGTTCTTCTTCGTAAGCTTATCATTTGAAACAAAAATCTTGGATCTTTTTAGAATTTCTATCTCTTTTGAGAGATCATTCTTTTTCTTTTTTAAAATAGCAATCTTGGTTTTTAATTCTTTTTTTTCATTTTCAAGATTAAACTTTTTAAAAAGAAAAAAATCAGCTTGCTTCTCTAATTTCTTGTACTCAATTTTTAATATTTTATATTCATGCACAAGATCTTCAAAAGCATCTCTTAATTCATCAAAGGTAAGTCAAGTTCAGAATTTATCTCTTCCTCATTTGCCATCAGATAAAGATTGGCTATTTTTGTGCTTGTTCCTTCTTAGAGCTTGAGTCCTCACTCTCACTCCAAGTTGCCATCATTGCCTTCTTCTTGAACTTCATTTTGGCCTTCTTTCTCATAAATGTCCTAATTTTCTGGCTACAAGAGCTTTCTTATCTTCTTCTTCTCCCTCTTCTGAATCCTCACTTGATTCTTCTTTAGTTATCGAGGCCTTGAGGGCAATTATTTTTTTTTTCTTCTCATCAACACCCACTTTCTTTTGCTTTAGGTTGAACTCATAAGTCATGAGTGAACCGATGAGTTGCTCCAAAGGTAGGGTTTTAATATCTTTCGCTTCTTGAATGACCATCACCTTTGGATCCCAAGAAGATGGCAAAGATCTGAGAATTTTATTAACAAGGTCAGCATTCGACATAACTTTGCCAAGACTTCTCATACTATTTATAATGTAAATAAATCTTGTATACATTTAGTTATGGATTCATATTGCTCCATTCTAAATATTTCATATGTATGAATGTGCATATTAACTTTAGTATTCTTCACTTGATGGGTACCCTCATGAGTAACCTTAAGTATGTCCCATATTTTCTTTGCTGATGTGCATGTGGAGATCCTATTGAATTTGCTAGGGTCCAATGCGTCATAAAGCAAATTCATTACTTTGGCATTAAGCTCAGATTGCTTAATATCATTTTCATTCCAATCTTCTTCAAGCTTTGGAATGGAAATGCCATTAGCTTTGGAATGGAAATGCGATTAACCATTATCGAAGGTGTTGCCGATCTCGCCGCCGTGCCCGTGCCTCGGAACCGTCGATCCTACCAGACCGCCTTGCTCCTGGGCCTCCTGGCTGGAGCAAACCTGCAAGGCAAGGTCAGAAGACCCTGGCCAGGGATCCCGGTGAGGGAGCACTGACGATCAAGTTAGTAGACGGCAAGAGGGAACAGATTCTCCGAGACGGGCCCCCGAAGGAGTCCCAGACTCAGAGAATTTACTAGCAAGAAAGGTGCTGGAGGGACCAGAAACCCGGCTGGGTCCCCTTGCCAAGCTCACCCCAAGCGATCCCCTCTCGGGGCCCTGGATCTTACTCTCGGAGTGGGGCCTTCAGCCTCTGTTTCTTACTCGTCCCACCTTACCTGGTCGTCTCCTCTCTCCTTCATTTTATCTCCTCCCGCTGCCTGCCTGTTTTCCGCTCTTGGGAGGCTCCCCTTGTCGCTCTCGTCGCCCCCTGTCCATCCTTTTCTCTTTCCCCTTTTGGTTTTGAGGGCCAGGCGACTTTCTGACCTCGTTTGCCGAGCCCAGCGGGAAAGGGTAAAGGAGGGGGGGGGGGCGCCGGCAGGGCGGCCGGTCAGACCTCGGGCCCAGTGTGGGCGCTCCCCTTTCCAGGTACCGGCGCTGTACGTTGACGGGCCCTGTTTTGCCAGAACCGCATCTCTTGACTGTAGAACCTGTCGGGCCGACGTAAGTGATGTTTCGCGTGCCGCCGCCATCTGTACGGGCGCCGTCTGTGGTGCGCATGGCTCGAGGGCCAACCTCGGAACCTACACCTTCGCTCTTTGGGACCTTCTCTGTACGGGCGCCCTGACCTCGGTCGAGGTGGACCCCTCCCGGGTGGACACCTGGCGGAGCGGCAGAAGGGCGCTCGGCTTCGATTGAGGTGGTCCCGTCTCCGGGGGCCACCTGACGAAGGAGCGAAGGGGCCCGGCTCGACCTCGGCCTTGGTGGGACCGTCTCAGGGCGCCACCTGGCGAGGGAGCAGCCGACCTCGGCCGAGGTGGACCCCTCCTGGGTGGACACCTGGCAGAGCGGCAGAAGGGTGCTCGGCTTCGGTCGAGGTGGTCCCGTCTCCGGGGGCCACCTGGCGAAGGAGCGAAGGGGCTCGGCTCGACCTCGACCTTGGTGGGACCATATCTGGGTGCCACCTGGCGAGGGAGCGGGGGAGCAGCCGACCTCGGTCGAGGTGGACCCCTCCTGGGTGGACACCTGGCGAGGTGGCAGGAGGGGCCCTGGACCAAACTCGACTTCGGCCAGGGCGGTAACGTCTCGGGATATCACCTTGCGAGGTAGCCGAGGGGGCAAGGGCCGAGCTCGACCTCGGTAGCATGGGAGCCGCAACTGACTCGGCCGAAGAAACCTCCACATGGCTCGATCATACCTGACGGAATCTGAGACCGGCCACGTCATCATTACAGCCATAACAGTTGCCCCCCAATCTGCCGTTCCGTTGGGGCGTCGTAGAACGGAACGTCGGGATTAAATGCGGATATGACATGGGGAGGCGAAGATCTTGCATCATATGCCGCGATCCTCGTCGCCGTTTCTCGGTGCACCCGAAGCCCTATAGGAGGCCGCCACACGTCGCCCACTTCCTCGTAATAAATGCGTCGCTTCGAAGCAGAGGCCGTTTCCCTGCTTACGAGGCATCGGTGTCGGGCGTGCGTCCACGCGGCGATCATCCAATGGCTCGGAGCGGAATGACAGGTACGGCCGCTGTCGACTGAGTTTGAAAAAAAGGGGACTTTCCGGAATGAGGCCTTTTCCCTTGCTTCGTGGGCAGTTTGCTGCAGGCTAATTTCCATTGCCCCGCGCTCGCACAGTGCATTTTCGGTGTGTGCCCTCATTTTCCTCCTTGTTCCCCTCTTCTTCCCCCTTGAATCCTTCTTGCTTTCTTCTTTGTCATGGCGCGCCGTCGCCATGTTTCCTCTAATCCGGACGAGGCCAGTCCGTCTCGGCCGAGGACTCCGTCTTCTTCCTCCTCGGAGGAGGAAGTGATCCCGAAGGAGACCCGCAGGCGACTGCAACCTGGGGGTATCACCATTGGCATCCCCAGGGGTGTCCGGTCTCCTCCTGTCGCTTCTGCTCTTCCGCTTTTTCCTCTTCCTCCTCCACCTCTTCTTTCTGCCGGTCCCTCTGGTCATGCTTCCACAATGACCGAAGGCGACCTCTCTTTGCTTCGAGAGGTCTACGGCATCCCGGGGTCAATCCGTCTGCTTGTTCCGCGGCCCGGGGATCGCGTCACCATGAGTGGCCCCGGCCGCATAGCCTTCTATGAAGACTTCCTTCTCGGGGTCTTCGATTTTCTCTGCACCCCTTCTTCCTTTCTTTCCTTAGCCACTTTCGTCTCGTTCCGGCCCAGTTGGCTCCCAATGCCATCCGGGTCATCTTTTCTTTTATTTTTTTTGTCACTTCCACGGGTTTGTTGCCCGTTTCTCCCTCTTCAGGGCTCTATTTATCCTGAAGAGGTACTCCATTGACGATGCCTGGTGGTACATCTCGTCCCGGCCCAGGTGTCTCTGGTTCGACCTCCCTTCTTCTATCAAGGGCTGGAAGAACCGATTCTTCTTTACCTCGGTCGAGGATGTTGACTAGGCCTGGAGCGAACCAGACCGGTCTCTGAACCGAAACTCCCAGGTCGAGTCAGTGGACCAAGAGCCCTACTCCCAGCTCCTGAGTGATGTGGTCCCGGCGCTCGAGGTTCTGCTCTCGGAGCAGAACTTATTTGAGGCCGGGATCAGTCCCATCTGCGAGCCGGGTGAGACTCAGTCTTTCCTTGACTTCCGCATTCTTTCTCCTTTTTAGCCGAGCTGACTGACCTCCTTTTCTTTTGCATTGCAGGCATGAAATTTTTGCTGGAGAACCTCCTGGAGGGCGCAGCCCAGAGGGACGTCGTCGAGGTGGATGAGCCTGCAGCGAAGAGGGCTCGCACCGAGGTGAGCCAGGAGGTCGTGCCGGTGACCGTACCCAGCCCGGTGGCCGCTGCTCCCCCGCCCAGGCTGCCTCGGGGTGGGGCCATCGATGCTCCCGCTGTCAGACCCGTGGTGCTTCCGACGAGGGGGCTCCACCACCAGCAGTTCCACCCAGCGCCGGCCCCGTCGTTGCCGCGGCTCCGACAGCGCAGCCTGCGACCTCTACCGCACCATCGATGGTGATTCTTGCTGGAGGGGCAGTCGCCGTCGCAGCTGACCTGACGACTCCGCCACTGGTGATCACCAACCGGTGCTCAGTAATCCGCGATAAGGGGCTCGCGGAGAAAGTGATGGAGTATGCCTCCACCGCCCGGGACTGCCGATCTCGAGGCGGCAGGGACTACGCCGACGCCCTGCTCGGGATCCTCCCGCCGCTCTTCATGGTAAGTCCGAACTCAGGCTCCTTTATCTTTTTTGGCCTCGGTTAGCCTTTATACTAACCCGACTATTTTGCTGTGCAGATTGGGAACGACGTGCTCCTGCTGAGGAACTTCCTCGCAGGGTACGCGAAGAAAGATGCCGAGAAGGAAGAGATGCTCGGCAAGCTCGCAACCGACGTCAAAGACCTCATGGAGAAGGGGGTCGAGCTGCGAGCGAACAACCAGACCCTCCAGGCGGACCTGGTGCACGCCGAGGAGCGAATTAAGGACCTGGAGTCCTCTCTGTCCGAGGAAAGGAACTCCCACCAGTGCCGCACGGAAGAGGACGCGGCCGAGAGGGCTCGCCTTCGGGTCCATTCTCAGTGGCTGGAGCACTAGCTGGAAGAGGCCAGACAGGAGGCGAGTGCGGCGAAAGAGCGGAGCACCTACGTCAACGGGCTCCTGGAGGCCGCGAAGCGGGAGGCGCAGGAAGCCATCCTGAAATTCCGGGCCTCCGACGAGTACATCTCGGAGGTCCGGGAGGCCACCGTGGACTCCTTCCTGAAGGGGTTCCGAATGTGCCGGGAGAAGGTGGGGTCCTTCTACCCCGAGCTTGACCTCAGTGGGGTGGTGCTCGGAGGTAGGAGGCAGGGACCCGACCGAAGAGCTTCCGGTGCGGTCGACGCCATAGCTGCGGCCCCAGCGAGCGACACGGCCGAAGCTCCGGAGCAACCCCCTGAGCCAGCAGCCGCCGACGGCGAGGAAGTGGAGCCTGCGACCCCGGCTGAGGACCCCACCACCGCGCCAAACTGAATTGTCGTTCTTTTTCTTTTTGGTTTGTTTTCTTTTTGGGGACTCCCGGCCTGTCGGGACTCCCAGTTTGTACTCCCTTTATTGGATCAATGAAAATTCAGTTTGGCCATGATTCGGACTCGCCTTCTCTTTTGCTTTTCTTTCTTCTCTTTTTTCTTCCTGAGATGTTGATGTGGAGTGCCGGGACAAGGGTGGACCTGGTCCCATCCGGCGCTCAGATCAAAGTTTGGGACATTCCGGACCGGGTGGCATCAAAGTAGGCCTCGAGCGGGTCCTTCTTTGGGCTTGCCTTCGTGCTCGCATGGGCGAACTAGGTTCTGCCCCGCCTTCCAGACTAAAGTCCAGGACTTCCAGACTGAACCCCGGGGCCGCAGGCTTTCTCAAGCCTTGCGCGGCTTGCCGAGCTATTCTCCATGCTCACGTGGGCGAACTGGTTTCTGCCCCGCCTTCCAGACCGTAGCCCGGGACTTCCGGACTGAACCCCGGGGCCGTAGGCTTTCTCAAGCCTTGCACGGCTTACCGAGCTGTTCTCCGTACTCGCGTGGGCGAACCGGGTTCTGCCCCGCCTTTCAGACCGAAGCCCGGGACTTCCGGACCGAACCCCGGGGCCGCAAGCTTTCTCAAGCCTTGCGCGGCTTGCCGAGCTGTTCTCCGTGCTCGCATGGGCGAACTGGGTTCTGCCTCGCCTTCCAGACCGAAGCCCGGGACTTCCGGACTGAACCCCGGGGCCGTAGGCTTTCTCAAGCCTTGCGCGGCTTGCCGAGCTGTTCTCCGTGCTCGCATGGGTGAACTGGGTTCTGCCCCGCCTTCCAGACTAAAGTCCGGGACTTCTCGCTTCCTTTGGCCTTCGGCCACGATCGGGTGTGCCGAACCCCGGGGCCATGTCCGGTTTCCCTGCGAGGTGAGAAAGAGCGTTTGAAGCAAAGAAACTTTATTGCAGGAGTGGGGAACCTTACATTATTGATAATACATCCTTAGATTCGAGGCGTTCCATGTCCGGGGAAACCTGGCCCCTCCCAATTCCTCTAGGTAGTAGGCGCCATGGGGGAGGGCTTTTGCTACCCGGTACGGGCCTTCCCAGTTCGGTGAGAGCTTCCCGCACTCCCGTGGCTGAGAAGCTTCAGCGCGCCGGAGGACCAGATCTCCGGGATGAAAGGACTTCGGCCGCACTCGGGAGTTGTAATACCTGGCCACTCGCTGCCTATACATCGCCATCCGAACTCGGGCCTTGTCCCTCGTCTCTTCAAGAAGGTCAAGGTTGAGCATCATTCTGGCGGGGTTCTCTGTCTCGTCATATTGCTCCACACGCAGTGTGGGTAGGCTGACCTCGATCGGGATGACCGCTTCGACTCCAAAGATGAGGTTGAACGGGGTCTCGTCGGTCGCCGTCCTCGGGGTGGTATGATATGCCCAAAGGATGCTGGGGAGCTCCTCGGCCCATCTGCCCTTGGCATGGTCTAGTCGCATGCGGAGGCCCTGCAAAATGGTCATGCTCGTGACTTCGGCCTCTCCATTGGTCTGAGGATGCACCATCGAGGTGAAGCGATGCCTGATGCCGAGGTCACCGCAGAACTCTTCAAATTCCTGGCAGTCGAACTGGCGCCCGTTATCAGTGACCACGGTGTGGGGGAGGCCGAAACGGCAAACGATTGACTTCCAGAAGAACTTGGCGATGTTTGCCTCGGTGATCCGTGCCAAGGGTTC
The DNA here is from genome assembly GCA_021397845.1 of Areca catechu. Taxonomy (NCBI): domain Eukaryota; kingdom Viridiplantae; phylum Streptophyta; class Magnoliopsida; order Arecales; family Arecaceae; genus Areca; species Areca catechu. The sequence continues at coordinate 108,435,897 of CM038047.1, forward strand.
GGCCTCGACCCACTTCGTGAAGTAGTCGATGGCCACGATCAAGAATTTTCGTTGTCCTGACGCCGACGGGAATGGGCCCAAAAGGTCCATCCCCCATTGGGTGAATGGCCACGGAGCTGAAAGCTAGGAGATTGGGTTGGAGGGCTGCCGTTGCACCGTGGCGTGATGCTGGCACCGATCGCACCTCCTCACGAAATCAGCGGCATTCTCCTTCATCGTCTCCCAAAAGTAGCCCTGACGAAGGGCTTTGTAGGCTAACGCTCAGCCCCCCACATGGTTCCCACAGATGCCCTCGTGAATCTCCTGGAGCACGAGTCTGGCTTCCACGGGTCCCACACATTTAAGGAGGGGGTAGGAGTAGGATCTTCGATACAACTGCCCATCCATCAGGACGAACCGCGCGGCCTTCTTTCTGATGAGGCGGGCCGCCACGCGGTCCTCTGGCAAGGTGCCGCTGGTTATGTATTCGGTGTACTTGTCCATCCAGCTGGGCTCACGGCTGACCTGATGGACCTCCACTGGGTCTCGTGGCTTGGGGCCTTAAGGTGCTCCACGTGAGCGCGACCCAGCATCGAGTCCGGCAGGGTCGCCAGCCGGGAAAGAGTGTCCGCACGGGCGTTCTCCCTGTGGGGGATGTGGAAGATGTTGAAGCACCGGAAACTGGCCGTGCCCGCCTTGACGAGCTCCAAGTATTTCACCATTTGGGGTCGTGCATGGCATACTCCTCGGAGACCTGTCCTGCCACGAGCTGGGAGTCAGTGAAGGCCTTAAGGTTAGTCACGCCCAGCTCGCGGGAGACCCTCAGCCCGGCGAGGAGCACCTCGTACTCTGCCTGATTGTTTGTCGCGACGAACTGGAAATGGAGCGCGCATTCGGCGACGACCCCGTCACTGTTGGCAAGAATGAGTCTGGCTCCGCTCCTGCCAGAGTTCGAGGCTCCATCTACGTGGAGGACCCACGCATCCTCTCCGGGCCCCTCGGGGCCCGCTTTCAGCTACCGATGCAAGGGATCCTCCTCGGGCTCCTTGCCTAAGCCCGCGCATTCGACCAAGAAGTCGGCTAGCACCTATGCTTTCATGGTCGACCTGGGCCTGTACGCGATGTCGAACTCGCTGAGCTTCAGTGCCCACTTCGCCAATCGCCCCGAGGTGTCGGGCCGGCTGAGCACCGCTTTCAGTGGCTGATCCGTCAGGACGGCGATGGGATGCGCTTCGAAATAGGGCCTGAGACGCTGAGCATACACTATTAACGCAAAAACAAGCTTCTCGGGCCGAGAATACCTGAGCTCCGCGTCGCGGAGAAGTTTGCTGGTATAGTACACCGATCGCTGGACTCCTTGGTCGTCGGTCCAAACCAGGACCGAACTGACGGCTTCCGGGGTGACCGCCAGGTAGAGGATGAGCTCCTCCCCCTCCTCGGGCTGGGAAAGCAGCGATGGAGATGCGAGCATCTTCTTCAGCTCTTCAAAGGCCTCCTGGCATTCCTCGGTCCAGGCGAAGTCGTTCATCTTTCTCAGCACCTTGAAAAAGGGACGGCAACGATCGGCCGACCTGGAGATAAAACGGTTGAGAGCCGCAACCCGGCCGGTGAGTTGCTGCACTTGCTTCTTGGAGGCGGGCTGCTCCATGTCCAGGATGGCCTGGACCTTCTCTGGGTTGGCTTCAATTCCTCTTTGGGTCACCATGAATCCTAGGAACTTCCCGGTGGAGACGTCGAAGGCGCACTTCGCAGGGTTCAGTTTCATCTGATGACGTCAAAGGTTGCCGAATGTCTCCTCCGCCAGATCAGCTACGTGGTCCAAATCGGGTCTGCTCATTACCAGCATATCGTCCATGTACACCTGCATGTTGCGGCCGATCTGGTCTTTGAAGATCCTGTTGACCAGACGCTGGTACGTGGACCCAGCGTTCTTGAGGCCAAACAGCATCATCTTGTAGCATAAAATTCCGCGGTCGGTGATGAAGGCGGTGTGCTCCTCGTCCTCCGGGTTCATTCGGATCTGGTTGTATCCAGAGAAGGCATCCATGAATGACAGGAGGTGATGCCCCGAGGTGGTGTCGACCAGCTGGTCGATCTTTGGAAGAGGGAAGCTGTCCTTCGGGCAAGCTCGGTTGAGGTCGGTGTAGTCCACATAGATCCTCCACTTACCACTTCTCTTCCTTACCATGACCACGTTCGCCAGCCAGCTGGGATATTGGACTTCCCGCACAAAGCCGGAGGCGAGGAGTTTCTCCACCTCCTCGTTGATGGCCCTCTGTCTCTCCACGGCGAATCTCCTCTTCTTCTAGCGGATCGGGCGGCAGCTCGGATCCATGTTCTGCATGTGCGTGATGACCTCGGGGGGAATGCCCGGCATGTCGGCCGTTGACCAGGCGAACACGTCTGCATTCGCACGGAGGAACTCCAGCAGGCGGGTCTGTTCTTCTTCTGGGAGTTGCGCCCCGACCTGCACCGTCTTCAGCGGGTCCGAACCAAGGGGATAAGTCAACAGGCGTTCTACGGGCCCCCCCTGGGTTTCTTCTCCCTTAGGTCGAGGTCATCAACATCGGGGCCGAGCTCCGCGCCCCGGGCGCCCGGGACCGTCTGGAGGCAATGCGGGACCGGCTGGGTCATCCCCTTCATCACCCCGAGCCCGGAAGACGTGGGGAACTGCACCAACAACCTCTTCGTGGAAATCATGGCATCCAGTTGGTTGAGCCCGGGACACCCGAAAATCGCGTTGTAAGGCGAAGGGAGCTTGACGATGGTAAACATCATCAGGATGATCGTCTGCCGAGGTGGGGATCTGGCGATGACCGGGAGAGTGATCTCCCCTTCGACCCCCACGGAGTCCCCGGTGAAGCCTACCAGGGGGGTATGCACCGATCTCAGCTGATCATGGGACAAATTCATCCGAGAGAAAGCATCGTAAAAAAGCACGTCAGCCGAGCTTCCACTATCTACCATAATTCGATGTACAGGATGCTTCGCGATGGTCATCTCGACCACCACGGCATCATTATTTACATTCTCGTTTTCCTTTCCCTCCTCAGGAGGGATTACATTCTCCGGGTTCCCGATTTCCCGGGCTCTCTTCGCCGCCCGCCCGACCCCAAGTGAGATCATGCCCACCCGCTTCTCCGTCGGGCGGTTATCGATTGCAGGAACTGGTGGTAAGGCCGCGAGCGGCTGCCCCTCCGCGGGGACCTCGTTCCTGACGAACTTCCTAAGGTAGCCCCTCTTGATCAGCTCCTCGATCTCCTACTTCAGGTTGCGACACTCCTCCGTGTCATGGCCGTGCTCGCGGTGGAACTGGCAGTACTTTGACTTGTCTTGGATACCTCTTGGGTTCTGAGGAGGAGGTCGGTGGAGGTAGTGCTCGCCCTCAATTTCTATGAGGATCTTTGTTCGAGGGGCGAGGAGAGGGGTGAACCTCCACTCCGGAATGGCCTCGCCCTTCGACCTCGGATTCGGGCGAGGGTCGGCAGGTGGCCCGGGCTTCCGAGCTCCTGGAATATCCCTCGGGGATGGCCTCTTCGGAGTCTTCCCGTCCAGCTCTCGGCGGGTGCGGTCGGCCTCCTCCGCTTGGATGTACTTGTGGGCACGGAGGAGGAGCTCGGATTATGTCCTGGGAGGCTTTTTGTCCAAGGAGTAGGTCAGGCGGGACGTCTTGAGCCCGCGCTTCAAAGCCAGCATGGCGACGGGCTCATCCAGGCTGTAGATTTCCAGGGCTGCGGTCTTGAACCGGGTGATGTAGTCCCGTAGCAGCTCCTGGTCCTGCTAGTGGATGGAGAAGAGGCTATCCACCTCTCTTGGCACCTTCCGACAAGCATCGAAGTGCGCCACAAACTTTCCTTCCAGCTGGTGGAAGGAGCAAATAGATCCGGGCTCGAGGCGGGTGAACCAGACTCGAGCGGCCTTCTGGAGGGTAGCAGGGAAGGCGATGCACAAAAGGGCATCAGTGGCCCCCTAGACCCTCATGAGAGCCTTGTAGCTCTCCAGATGGTCCAGAGGGTCGGTGGTCCCATCGTAGGGATCCACCTGCGGCATGCGGAATCGGCTCGGGATCGCTCCGCCTGAATTTCTTCAGAGAAGGGGGGACGGGAGTCGTAGCCCACCGGGTCTGCCGATGAGTTGTGCAGGTCGGCAAATCAGCGAGCGAACTCCGCCAACTTGCGCTCGTGCTCCTCCAGGCGCCTCTTGGCCTGACGCCTGATGGCCTCGTCGGTGGAGTCTTCCACCGAGGCCGCTGGCGAAGGGGGCGCCGATCGGTCTCGGCGTGAAGTCATGCCTCGGTGTCGCTTACTGCGATGCGCCGTCTCGGCTTCATCGGCCGGGGATCGACTCTTGTGATCAGCCGAACCGGAGTAGTTTCTTTATGCGGGAGCTTGGTGGCTCCCGCGGGGGTTGAAGACCACCCTCGGGTGGGATGGCCTGCCCTGAATGGAGCGCAAGCTCCCACGCGGCCCCGTAGCTCGAGTCGCGGGGGTCCCCGGCTGTGGCTGCGTGGCCAGGGACCGCTGCTGATGTTGAAGCTGCCGGACCGCCGAGGTCAAAGTCTGCAGCTGTTGGATGACAGCCGTGAGGGGCCCGTCTGCCGAGGTCGGCGGTAGTGGAAGAGGAGGGGGAGCTGTGATGCAGAACAAATAAAGGGATGCGATGCGGAAGTAAATTAAGATTAACTATTTTTTTTTTGTTGTTTTTATAGGTTTGTAGAAGTTGGCTTCAAATCAAAGAAAAGTTAACCTAACATTGAAAGATACTAATATGATAATTGAAAGCACAATTTTAAGGAAACTAAATTATCAGAGTAGTTTAGAAGCAACGGATCGCTGGGGGTTGAGAAACTCCCAGACCTAGGGTTTCGCTCCGAACTTTCAAAAGAACAGAAATAAAGAGGAGAGATGGTTTATCTAACCAGACAATGATCTTCACAGATTTTGGTGGAGGAACTCTCCCGAGCAGATTGTTGGATCCTCGGAGTCGGATATCTTCGTAATGGATCCTCCAATACTGGTCCTTTGGCGGGTTGGCTTCTCCTGAACTCAAGATCTGGAAGAGAAGAAAAATAATTGATGGAATCAGAGAGTCAAGGAAAAGATTTACCAGGTTGATGAACTTGAAGATCGAAATTGCTGAAAACTGGATTCTCCTGGATGCTGATGTGATTTTCCTTGGAACTTGCTCTGGATCTGAAGTAGCCGGACTGGATCTGGATGAAGGTGGATGGCCTGGACTTGTAGAGAGAGAGAGAGGCCGTGGGAGATGGATGGATCTAGGGTTTGGTGGATGGAAAATAATGAAAGGTGGCTAGGTTTTGGAATTTCAAGTGGCTAACCTAGGGTTTTGGATAAAGATGGAGATCTCTCACCTCCTCAAGGCTCCAATGGAACCCGGATTACCCCCTCACGGAGCTCAACACTTAGAATAGTGCGGAAGAAGAGAAACCTAGGTCACTCAACACAAGAGAATAGCAAAAATAATTTTTCTTCATTGATTTTTTAAAGTTACAAAGAGAGGTCTATTATATAGACCTAAAATGGTCCAGCTCCCCTAGCATGTAACTTTCTAACGGTTCCAGGAGGAAACCGTTCAGGCCTTAACCTAATCATCACATAGTCTCCCTCAACAAAAGATTTGACTCGCCTTTGAGTATCAGCCAACTTCTTATAAGTTTCATTACTTAAATTTATTTTGGCATGAATTTCTTTATGCAAGTCTTTTATATGCTGTGCAAAATTCTTAGCAGATTCGGAGACTCGAGTGTGGACAGGTAAAGGGACTAGGTCAAGAGGTGTGTGAGGTTTGTACCCATGTACAATTTCAAATGGACTCTTACCCGTAGACCTATTGACCGAGTCGTTGTACGCAAATTCTGCCCTTGGTAGGTATAAATCCCAATTTCTGGTATTTTCACCAACAAGACATCTCAGCAGATTTCCTAGGCTACGGTTCACTACTTCAGTTTGGCCATCAGTTTGGGGATGATAGGCAGTTGAAAACTTAAGTTTTGTCCCTAACTTATGCCAAAGGGTCTTCCAAAAGTAACTGGTGAACCGGACATCCCTATCTGAAACGATTGTCTTAGGTAGGCCATGGAGTCTAACTATCTCATTGAAGAAAAGTGTGGCTACCTTAGACGCATCAAAAGTTTGGGAACAAGGCAAGAAGTGGGCCATTTTAGAGAATCGGTCGACTACGACACAGATAGAATCATGTCTCCTCTGGGTCTTAGGTAAACCTAACACAAAATCCATACTCACATCTTGCCAAGGACGATCTGGGACAGGGAGTGGGGTATAAAGGCCAGTGTTTTGTTTTCGCTGTTTGGCAACAGCGCAGGTTCGACATCTAGCTACAATATTAGCTACATCCCTTTTTAAGCTAGGCCAGAAAAAGTGGTCTTCAATAGCTAGAATGGTCTTGTCTTTTCCAAAATGGCCAGCTAAACCTCCAGCATGGATTTCCCAAATCAAAAATTCCCTAAGAGAAGTTCTAGGGATGCAAAGCCTATTTTTGAAGAACAAAAAACCATCTACAAGGGTATAATCCTGGTGATTACTAGATGGTCCTTGAACTTGATCCTGATACACAGTTGTGAAATCCGGACAAGACTCATATTCCTCTTTGATTTGCTCAAACCCTATGACCTCAGTTCTAACAGAAGTTAATAACAGAGATCGGCGACTAAGGGCATCAGCTACCTTATTCTCAACTCCAGCCTTATGTTTCAGGACAAAAGTATAGGACTGGATATATTCTACCCACTTAGCATGCCTAGGGTTAAGCTTCTTTTGGGAGTTCAGAAATCTAAGAGCCTCATGGTCCGAAAATAGTACAAATTCCTGCGGTAGCAAATAATGTCTCCAGTAACGCAAAGCTTGCACCACCGCATAAAATTCCTTATCATAGGTAGAATACCTAAGCTTAGCATCATTAAGTTTTTCACTAAAGAATGCTATGGGATGATTCTCTTGGCTTAGGACTCCACCTATTCCTACACCTGAAGCATCACAGGCAACCTCAAATACTTTAGAAAAATCGGGTAATCTCAGAATGGGTGCCTGGGTCATTTTCTCCTTAAGATCTAGGAAGGCTTTATGGGCTGACTTAGTCCAATGAAATTCTCCCTTCCTAATACAATCAGTGATAGGAGCAGCTAAAGTACTAAACCCCTTGATGAATCGCCTATAGAAGGTAGCCAAGCCGTGGAAACTTCTAACTTCATGCACATTGGTTGGCTCTGGCCAGTCTACTATGGACCTAATTTTCTCAGGATCGGCCGCCACGCCGTCAGGGGTTACTACAAAACCAAGAAAGATAACTCTACTAGTCATGAATTCACACTTGTTAAGATTACCGTAGAGTCTCTCATTCCTCAAAACTTGGCAGACTGCTCTAAGGTGGCCTAGGTGATCTGCTGGGGTCTTACTATAGATCAGGATGTCATCAAAATAGACCACCACAAATTTTCCTATGAAAGCTCTAAGTACCTGGGTCATAATTCTCATGAAGGTACTAGGGGCATTGGACAACCCAAAAGGCATAACAACCCATTCATAAAGACCATCCTAAGTTTTGAAAGCAGTTTTCCATTCATCCCCGGGCCTAATCCTAACCTGATGATAGCCGCTTTTGAGATCAATCTTAGAAAAAACCATTGCACCAGCCATCATATCAAGCATGTCATCTAGTCTAGGGATGGGAAACCTATATTTGATTGTAATTTTATTGATGGCACGACTGTCAACACACATCCTCCACGTGCCATCTTTCTTTGGGGTCAGTAAGGCTGGGACTGCACAAGGGCTAAGACTTTCTCTAATAAACCCCTTCCTCAATAATTCTCCAACCTGCTTTTGCAGTTCTTCATGCTCAGATGGATTCATCCTGTAATGGGGCAAGTTGGGCAAAGTCGCTCCTGGGATTAGATCTATGGCATGCTGGATATCCCTAAGAGGTGGAAGGTGGTCTGGCAAATCCTCGGGAAAGACATCCTCAAATTCTTTTAACACAGGTTTAACTTCTTGAGGAGGCTCTGAGGGTTCCGAAGTTCTAAGTTCCTTAGCAGTCAACATCCAGATGGGTGAACCACTATGAATTTCTTGTTCTAGATCCTTAGCACTGATTAGGTTCACTCCAGTTTTCATCTCCTTAACCTTACCGGCTCCTTTAGTTACCTTGTCCTTAGGGGGAACGGAATGGATCGTAATCTTCTTCCCATTGAAACTAAAGACACAGGTATTGGATTTTCCTAAGAGGGTGGCATCATGATCATACAACCAAGGTCTTCCGAGAATTATACTGCTCACCCCCATGGGTAAGACATCGCACCAAATCTTTTCGTGATAAGATTGCATTTGGATTTGGACTTGACATCTAGACTGGATGGGTATGGAGGTAGAATCTACCCAAGAAACCTTATAGGGGTTGGGATGGGGAACTGGGATTAAGCCTAACATCTTGACAGTGCTAGTAGAGATGGCATTTACACAGCTCCCACTATCTATGATGATCTTACATACCTTATCCCCTAATTTAAGAAAAGTCTGTAGGATGTTAGTCCTACGCCAATCCTCTTGAACTAGATTCTGGGATAGGATGCATCTTACAACTCCTAATTGGTCAGATTCATTAGGTTCCTCCTCTCCTTCATACTCCTCAACCAAATTCATTCCGGCCTCATAAACTTCTTCTTCAAATTCCTTACTGGGCTCGGAATTATCATTCTCTCCCTCTTCTATGTAAAGGGATCTCCGTGGGCACTGGCTAGCAACATGACCTACCTTATGACACTTGAAACAGGCTATGGCAGTACACTGACTAGAAATGTGACCTGGTTTCTGACACTTAAAATAGGTGATATTTGAACTAGGGGTTCTCTGGGTGTCAGGTGCCTTACCTTTGTCCATGGGCCTAGGGGTAGAAGTACCCTGAAAAGGTTTACTAGGGATAACTTGGCTAGGTCCATTCCTTGGGATTGGGGCACTAACCCTAGAAGGTATAGGTCCTCTCTGAAATTTCTCAGTGTTCAGTGCAATCTAGTAGGCTTGGTCTAGATCAGTAACCTCTCTCAGAAATAGTTCTCTCTTGATTTCTTCCCTTAGTCCAGCCCTAAATCTAGACAAAGTGACTTCGTGGGCTTCACTCACATCACATCTCATTAGGTATTCATCAAAAGTAGTTATGTAGTCTGAGACAGATCGGTTTCATTGTTTCAGGTTTTGCCATTGGTCTAACAGGTTTTGCTGGTATGAAATGGGTAGGTATTTATCTCTCAGTTTTTCTTTCATACCCTGCCAAGTGGTTATGGGCTCAACATTCCGTCTCCTAGTGGTTAGCTCAATGTTCCCCCAGTATAACCTAGCTTGACGCACTAATTTCATCTTGGCAAACTTGTATTTCCTCTCCTCAGACATAGCATACCACTCAAAGTATTGATCCATCTCACCCTCCCAATCAGAATACACCTTAGGGTTCAGACTACCATCAAAAGTGGGTGCATCTAATTTGATGTTCCTGATGAACCTATCATCTCTATCTTCAGGCTCTGGGTCAGGCCTCCTATGATTAGGTTCAGGATCTCTATATAAAGGCCTTCTAGGCTCCTGATGTGGGTGAGGCTGAGGCACATTAAAATCGGGGTCAAGAGTCCAATTCCGATGTCTAGGTTCTTCAAGTACTTGGACTCGGTCCCTAAGTTGGGTAAGATCCTCATGAATTTGTGCGCTAAACTGGGCCACAGTGTTTGTCATATCCTGATTCATTTTAGCCATACTTTCAGTAAGAGTTCTGATCATGGCCTCTAAATCAGGTTGGGTTTGACCAGGTTGATATGGCACTCCGTTTCTGGTAGACATGATGATTCAAGCAAGCACACAAAATGAGACTAGACTAAATCGACTACTGGATCACTAGACCTAGAGTCCAAACTAGATGCCCAATCAGAGTGGCAAGCTAGCCTGTAGTAACTCAGGACTCAGCCAGGCAGGTGTAAGGGGAGTGTTAGGTCCCTGATCGCCAATCCTAGACACCAATCAGTGATTGGCCAGGTAGGCGGACCAGCACACAAGCCCTTCGGGACGTAGTCCCTGAACCACCGTTCTAGACACTGAGTGCTAAGCACACACAGAATAACTCAGCAAACTGACTCAACACTAGCCTAGACCCGACCAATTGGTGTCCCTAGCCCACTAGGGCAAATTAGGTCTAACTGATTTTAAATTAGGTCTAGGTTCGAATGATTGGATGGTGGTTTTGGGCTAAGGAGAGGTAATCAACTCCTCCCCTTATCTTAGATGCTCAATTGCCCTTAAGTAAATTATGAGATGATCACTCCAAAAAAGAATTGAATTGCAGAACACAAAAAACAGAGTTGCTGTATTTTAATTCTCATAGTTTTTACCGAAATCAATAAATCGCAGAAAAATTATGGAAAATAGGTTCAATTATACTGGTTTCAACGAAGCAAAAATCATGCAATTCGGAGTTTTATGTAGGGAGAAATAATTCAGAAAACAGGGCAATTACGGGCTGCAACTAGATTGTCTTCCCCGTTTATAATCCCTGCTATGAAGTTATAACCCAATGGATCCCCTACACGCCCTAGGAACACCCCGTGGAATGGGAGGAGGAGGCTTGCGCCTCGCTTAGTTCCTAGGACCGGACGTCCTGGGGAGTCTACTTCGAGCAGACAAAATAAAAAGAGAACAATCAAAGCAAGCAAGCAAATCAGAAACCCTAGACTGGGCTCTGATACCAAAAATGATGCAGAACAAATAAAGGGATGCGATGCGGAAGTAAATTAAGATTAACTAATTTTTTTGTTGTTTTTATAGGTTTGTAGAAGTTGGCTTCAAATCAAAGAAAAGTTAACCTAACATTGAAAGATACTAATATGATAATTGAAAGCACAATTTTAAGGAAACTAAATTATCAGAGTAGTTTAGAAGCAACGGATCGCTGGGGGTTGAGAAACTCCCAGACCTAGGGTTTCACTCCGAGCTTTCAACAAAACAGAAATAAAGAGAAGGGAAGGTTTATCTAACCAGACAATGATCTTCACAGATTTTGGTGGAAGAACTCTCCCGAGCAGATTGTTGGATCCTCGGAGTCGGATATCTTCGTAATGGATCCTCCAATACTGGTCCTTTGGCGGGTTGGCTTCTCCTGAACTCAAGATCTGGAAGAGAAGAAAAATAATTGATGGAATCAGAGAGTCAAGGAAAAGATTTACCAGGTTGATGAACTTGAAGATCGAAATTGCTGAAAACTGGATTCTCCTGGATGCTGATGTGATTTTCCTTGGAACTTGCTCTGGATCTGAAGTAGCCGGACTGGATCTGGATGAAGGTGGATGGCCTGGACTTGTAGAGAGAGAGAGGCCGTGGGAGATGGATGGATCTAGGGTTTGGTGGATGGAAAATACTGAAAGGTGGCTAGGGTTTTGGAATTTCAAGTGGCTAACCTAGGGTTTTGGATAAAGATGGAGATCTCTCACCTCCTCAAGGCTCCAATGGAACCCGGATTACCCCCTCACGGAGCTCAACACTTAGAATAGTGCGGAAGAAGAGAAACCTAGGTCACTCAACACAAGAGAATAGCAAAAATAATTTTTCTTCATTGATTTTTTAAAGTTACAAAGAGAGGTCTATTATATAGACCTAAAATTTTCTCCTAGCTTGTACAAATTCCCATGTGGGACTAAACTCTTCCAACCCCTAGATTAGGTAGAAAATCCTCTCCCTTGGCCGACCAAGAGTCCAAAAAAAATTGGGACGGCCATAAAGGAATTGTTTTGGAACTTTTATGGCACCTCCTTTGGAGTTGGATTTGGATTTGGAGTCCTCTTCTTCTTATGGTATTTCTTCTTTTCTTCCACTCCAAGTTAAGCTCTTTGATTTTGATTTGAACTTCAATTAGGAGTAGGTTGGATGTCCTTCTTTGATTTCTTCTCCAAGAGAAGTTTTCTTCCTTCTTTGCTTAGGTAAATTAGGCAGGTGTGGGCGCCTCCTTTAATTTAGCCTCCAATTTGATTTTTTCTTCTTTGGATGTGGGGACCATGATACTGGGATGCCTCTATGGCACCTCCTGGACTCTGGCGTGTGCTCGGAGTGTGGCTGGGCGTGTGGCTTGGAGTGTGGCCTCCACTTGCTTGAACCTTGAGTTGATTGGAAGAGAAATGTGGCACCATTTTGGACCAAATTGAAACCACATTGGGACTTGCACCGAGTCAACATGACTCAACAAAATTTAAATGGTGACTCAAGAAATAAATAAAATAAATAAACTGGTTGACCAGGTCAACCTTTATTACAAACCCTAATTTCTCGGGCAATGTCAATCAGAGATCCAAATGGAGCTCTGAAGTCTTCTTCTGAGTCTGGTGCCCGCACCAAGCTGGGAGCTCCCTCTCCGGGCTGTGGGCTCCTTGAGGGGAGGGAACCTCCCCCACACGGCTGGTGGATGCCTCGCGCCCACGAGTGACCACCATTGTCGGAGAGCGCCGTGCCTGCAGAAAGCTGGCTCCCACGAGGGGTGTTGTCCTGCCCCCCTACCTGGCGCGCCAATCTGTTGCCGATCTCACCGCCGTGCCCGTGCCTCAGAACCGCCGATCCTACCAGACCGCCTTGCTCTTGGGGCCTCCTGGCTGGAGCGAACCTGCAAGGCAAGGTCAGAAGACCCTGGCCGGGGATCCCGGCGAGGGAGCTCCGACGATCAAGTTAGTAGACGGCGAGAGGGAACAGATTCTCCGGGATGGACCCCCGAAGGAGTCCCAGACTCAGAGAATTTACTAGCAAGAAAGGTGCTGGAGGGACCAGAAACCCGACTGGGTCCCCTTGCCGAGCTCACGCCAAGCGATCCCCTCTCGGGGCCCTGGATCTTACTCTCGGAGCGGGGCCTTCAGCCTCTGTTTCTTACTCGTCCCACCTTACCTGGTCGTCTCCTCTCTCCTTCATTTTATCTCCTCCCGCTGCCTGCCTGTTTTCCACTCTTGGGAGGCTCCCCTTGTCGCTCTCGTCGCCCCCTCTCCATCCTTTTCTCTTTCTCCTTTTGGTTTTGAGGGCCAGGCGGCTTTCTGACCTCGTTTGCCGAGCCCAGCGGGGAAAGGGTAAAGGAGGGGGGGGGCGCCGGCAGGGCGGCCGGTCAGACCTCGGGCCCAGTGTGGGCGCTCCCCTTTCCAGGTGCCGGCGCTATTCGTTGACGGGCCCTGTTTTTCTAGAATCGCGTCTCTCGACTGTAGAACCTGTCGGGCCGACGTAAGTGATGTTTCGCGTGCCGCCGCCATCTGTACGGGGCGCCGTCTGTGGTGCGCACGGCTCGAGGGCCAACCTCGGAACCTACGCCTCTGCTCTTTGGGACCTTCTCTGTACGGGCGGCCTGACCTCGACCGAGGTGGACCCCTCCCGGGTGACACCTGGCAGAGCGGCAGAAGGGCGCTCGGCTTCGATCGAGGTGGTCCCGTCTCCGGGGGCCACCTGACGAAGGAGCGAAGGGGCCCGGCTCGACCTCGACCTTGGTGGGACCGTCTCAGGGCGCCACCTGGCGAGGGAGCGGGGGAGCAGCAGACCTCGGCCGAGATGGACCCCTCCTGGGTGGACACCTGGCGGGGCGGCAGAAGGGCTCTCGGCTTTGGTCGAGGTGGTCCCGTCTTCGGGGGCCACCTGACGAAGGAGCTAAGGGGCCCGGCTCGACCTCGGCCTTGGTGGGACCGTCTCAGGGCACCACTTGGCGAGGGAGCGGGGGAGCAGCCGACCTCGGCCGAGGTGGACCCCTCTTAGGTGGACACCTAGCGAAGCGGCAGAAGGGCGCTCGGCTTCGGTCGAGGTGGTCCCGTCTCCGGGGGCCACCTGGCGAAGGAGCGAAGGGGCCCGGCTCGACCTCGGCCTTGGTGGGACCATCTCTGGGCGCCACCTGGCGAGGGAGCGGGGGAGCAGCCGACCTCGACCGAGGTGGACCCCTCCTAGGTGGACACCTAGCGAGGTGGCAGGAGGGGCCCTGGACCGAACTCGACTTCGGCCAGGGCGGTAACGTCTCGGGATATCACCTGGCGAGGTAGCCGGGGGGGCAAGGGCCGAGCTCGACCTCGGTAGCGTGGGAGCCGCAGCTGACTCGACCGAAGAAACCTCCACGCGGCTCGATCATACCTGACGAAATCTGAGACCGGCCACGTCATCATTACGGCCGTAACAGAAGGAACATGGGGACCTCTTACTACTTCTATCCAAAGATTATAATTAATAGAATGCATGTAAATGCGCATGCGTGTTTTCCAATATGTGTAGTTTATGCCATTGAAAAAAGGTGGTTTGTTTGAGGCTTGGCCCTCAACAACACTATAACCTATTTGGGCTGCCATAGATCTTTTACTCAAGGCGGTTAGACCTACTTAGCTAAGTACCAAGCTCTGATACCACTTGTTGCCCGGTGAATCAATCCAAGAGGGGGGCTGAATTGGATTTTAAAATTATTTTTACAAGAATGTGCCAATTTAGAAGTAGTGAAGGTGCTTAGTACAATGTGACCATGTCAAGCAAATACAATGAATGAATAAGAGCAAATAATAAAGGAAAGCAAGTACAAAAATACAAGGTTTTGTAGTGGTTCGGTTCACTCTAAGTACCTACATCCACTCTCCAAGTATCTCCTGAGAAATTTACTTTAATCCTCAAAGATTATAGCTAACTTGTTTTAACTGGGCTCACCAGTCAAAACCCTTTGGTTTTTACTCACAAGGCTAACCAAGAACCTAGTTGGTTTTTCACTCTTGGCTTACCAATAAACCAAGTTGGTTTTCACATAAAGGCTCATCAACAACCTTGTTAGTTTTCACACAAGGCTAACCAACAACCTCAGTTGGTTTTCACATAAAGGTATTAACTTTAGTCCTTGATTTTGATGAATAACAAATTTTGAGTATATGCTTGGTACTAATATTTCAATTGAAGTTATGAATCAGGTTACAGGTACATCAAATTCTTTACACAAAAGTATCAAAGTCATTCACTTGAATGCAAGATGAATTTCAAAGTTTAAGAAGCCTTCTCATCTTGGAAAGCCATGAAATTGATCACTTTGGCCTTATTGACGAAGAAACTGGGAGTCTATTGGACAAAATTTAAGAATTTCAGAGTTTGGCATACTTTTTGGAAATGGCACGGACTAAGTATCGACCTAAGTGTCGACTCATGAAGCAAGTGTCGACACCTCTGAAGACTGGCACACAAAGTTTTAGCTGGCATGCCAAGTGTCGACCTAAGTGTCGATTCATGGGTTGACTCACAGATCAACTCAAGGCCTGAGACAAGAAAGAAAATAGAACAGTGTTATTCCTGAACTTTTTGCTTAGTGCTGACTCAAGTCTCATCTCAAGTATCGACTCATAGATTCAAGTATCGACTCACAAGTTGATTCATAGCCTAAGAATATAAATGAAGCAGAACCATGGATTTCAAATAATTATACTTGGTATTGATCCAAGTATCGACTCATGAAGACTCAAGTGTCAATCCAAGTGTTGACTACAAGTTGACTCAGGTTCTGACAACAGTAACAACTATATTTTTAAAAATTTTGAATTGGTTCAAACAGTCCATGATGGCTACATTCTTCACTCCAATGGTCACAAATGGTTTTTTAAAAGTTTTTAAAGTATTTATTATTCACCAAACTCATTGAAGATATAAGAGAAAGAGAAGAAATACTAGAGATAAATCTTATCTTTTGAGAAAGCTTTTGAAAAGATAAGAGTGAGCCGTAAAGAAGATTTCACCTGAAAAAGCCTTCATTCTTACTATTGTGCCTTCAAATCATTATCCAAAAGTATTCATTGAAAGCATTCAAGAAGAGCTTCATCAACTTTATTTCTACTCTTTTGAGAGTTTTATTCTTGTACTTTAATATGTACCTTGGCTTTACTTGTTGTAACTAGTTTCAAGGCTATTGAAACTAGGGTTAGGCCCTTCCAAGCCATGAATTGAAATTCAAGCCTAGGGTTGGCTTGAGGGAAAGGTTGTTGGTGAGCCTAAGTGACAAAACCAACAAGGGGTTTTACCTTGTGAGCCCAGAAAACAAGTTGGCTATAATCTTGGTGATTATAGTAGAATTCTTAAGGAATAGCATAGGGAGTGGATGTATGTGCTTGGTGTGCACTGAACCACTATAATTTCTTATGTTTGTGTGTGTGCTTTATCTTTTCATTTACTTCCATTGCATTGCTGCTTATTCCTTAAAAGCATAGCATCT
This sequence comes from Areca catechu, assembly GCA_021397845.1. Taxonomy (NCBI): domain Eukaryota; kingdom Viridiplantae; phylum Streptophyta; class Magnoliopsida; order Arecales; family Arecaceae; genus Areca; species Areca catechu. The sequence continues at coordinate 108,452,121 of CM038047.1, forward strand.
CAATTATATTTAGCACATTCACTTTGTTCATAAATACATTAAATCAGCACATACTTGTTTAAAGCTTTAAAACCCAATTCACCCCCCTCTTAGGTTGCTACACTGGACAACAAGTGGTATCAGAGCTTGGTACTCAATGTATAGGTCTAACGATCTTGAGTCAAAGATCTAATGGTAGCCCAAATTAGTGTTGGTATTATTGAGGGTCAAGCCTCAAACCGTCTCCCACTCTTTAATGGAACAAATTATACTTACTGGAAGACAAGCATGTGCATATACATTCAAATCATAGATTACAATATTTGGAAGACCATAGTTAAAGGTCCTCATTAGCCCACTATCTTGGTTAGTGGCATTCCCACCCCCAAGTTAGAAGAAGATTGGGATGAGAATGGCATTAGCAAGCTGAGCTTAATGCAAAAGCTATGAATTTATTATTATGTGTACTAGATCTTAGTGAGTTTAATAGAATATCTAATTGTTCCTCCACTAAGAAAATATGAGACATACTTGAAGTTACCCATAAGGTTGTGTTAAGTGAACACTACCAAAGTTAACATGCTCATGCATACTTATGAGATGTTTAGGATGGAACCAAATGAAATAATTAGTGAAATGTACACTAGGTTTACTAACATTATTAATGGTATGAGGAGTTTAGAAAAAGTTGTATCTAATGTTGAACTTGTCAATAAAATCCTCAGGTCTCTTCCATCATCTTGGGATCCAAAAGTCATTGCTATTGAAGAAGCCAAGGATGTCAACACTCTTCCACTTGAGCAGCTCTTGGGATCACTTATAATATATGAGCTATCCTTAAAGCAAAAGGTTGTGGACAATGACAAAAAAAAGAAGACCATTGCATTCAATTCCATAAATAAGGGAGATTCTAGTGATGATTCAGATGAGAAAGATGAGATGGCTCTCATCTCAAGAAAATTTAAGAAATTCATGAGGAAGAAAAGATTCAACTACAAGAAAAAACCACAAAGAGGAGAGCCTAATAAGGAGAAAGAAAAAGAAAAGGAAAGGGAGCAACTAATATATTTTGAATGTAAAAAGCTTGGACATTATAAAATGGATTGCCCCACTCTCAAAAAAGGCAAAAAAAATTTAAGAAGAAAGCAATGATGGCGACGTGGAGTGAAAGTGAAGATTCAAGCTCCAATGAAGAGCAGCAAAAAGTGGCCAACATCTGCTTCATGGCAAATGAAGAATAGGTAAGATCTGAACTCGAAAATGAATTTACTTTTGATGAATTACGTGATATTTTTGATGAACTTGTTGTAGAATATCTAAAACTTAAAATAAAAAAAAAAAATTGAAAAAGCAAAACTTGGATCTTTCTAGAATAAATGATAAGTTTTTGATAGATAATGATAGTTTACTTTAAGAAAATAGAAAAATGAATGATCAAATTACATCTTTAAAAAATGAAAAAGAAAATCTTTTGAAAGAAAAAGATGCTTTGGAGAAGGACAAAGTTTTTTCAACAAATGAAAAACTTATGAAACAAAACAAAGAGATTTTGCAAAAAAATAAGAAATATAAAGAAGAGCTTGAAAAAGTGAAACCGTTTGTTGAAAAATTTACCTATAGTTTAGAAAAACTTAACATGCTTTTAATTAGCCAAAAAGCAGTTTTCAACAAAGCAGGTCTAGGTTTTAAAACTCAAAAATAATAGAAATATTTCAAAATTTTCTTTGTACCTGCATTTTCTACCATTACATGTTATTCTTATGGTAATTTAGGATATAAATCTTACATGTATGATAGAAGAAAATTGAATAGTGATAGAAAAGTTTGTGTTCCAAAAGGATCCACATCAACTAACCTTAAAGGACCCAAGATGACCTGGGTACCTAAAGTTTTCACCTGATTTGTTTTTATAGGTGTGTCTTACAACCAAGGACAAAAGAAGATTGTGATACCTTGATAACGGTTGCTCAAGACACATCACAGGAAATGTAAAGCAATTCACATCTCTTAAGGCTCTAAATGGTGGAAATATGACATTTGGTGATAATGAGAAGGGTAAAATTATTGGTATCGGTAAAGTCCATATCACCCCTCTACTTATGTTGATAATGTTTTACTTGTTGATGGTTTGAAACATAATTTGCTTAGTATAAGTCAATTTTGTGATAAAGATTTCAAAGTGGTTTTTGAATCTTCTATGTGCATTATATCTAGTCTTGATGACAATGATATCAAGTTCATTGATCATAAGCATGGAAATATTTACATGGTTGATTTTGATGATCTACCTATGCAAAATGGTCAATGCCTAATGGTGCGGGCACCAGACTCAGAAGAAGACTTCAGAGCTCCATCTGGATCTCTGATTAACCTTGCCCGAAGAATTAGGGTTTTTGGCTTGTAATAAGGGTTGACTTGATCAACTCAATTTTAGTTTGAGTCTGTATTACCTGCATTTTTATTTTGTTGAGTCATGTTGACTCAGTAGTGGACTAGGGCTTCAACCTGGGGGTGTTACATTTTCTCCCAAGGCCAAGCAAGTGGGCGCCACACTCCCAGCCACACTCCCAGCCATACGCCTGAGTCCAGGGGGCGCCACATCTCCATCCAGCAGGCTTTGGTCCCCACACCACAGATAGCAGCTCCCCTTTTTCATGAGCCAATTGAGGAGAAATCCACCAGGGGTCCACAAATCAAGGGGGTGGCCCAAGACTTCCCAAAAGAACCAAACTATGAAAGGAAAGAAATTCTCTTGGAGAGAAATTCAAGGAGGCGCCCATTACCTACCAGAAATACTCAAAACAAAGTTAGAAGGAGCCATAACTTGGGGAGAAAGAAAAGGAGGTATCCAAAAAGGGTTGAGCCATGGAAGGAAGGAGATTTCTCTTGAAAAGCAAGGTTAGGAGGCACCCTAATCATTCCAACTAAAGCCAGATATAAAAGGCAACAAATTTTCTCTTGGAGGGCAAGGTTAAGAGGCACCCAAACACTTCCAGATAAGGCCAAGCATAGAAGGAAAAAAATATTTTCTTGGAGGTCAAGACAAGGAGGCGCCACCCACTTTCCTTTTTGAAGCTTCAATCAACTTTAGAATTAATTGGCCGGCCATATGAGTAGGGATTCATATCCTAATTTGAAGATCCCCTCCTTTAGTCCCACATGGGAAGATGTAAAACCCTACTCTCTTGTAATGGCCTATAAATTAAACCCCATGTAAGTTTGAAAAGAATTAGATTAATGAAACCAAATTTTTTTTGTGAGCAAACTTTGTGTTTTCTCTCTTCCGCACTTGCATCCAGGTGTTGAGCTCCGTGAGGGAGTAAATCCGGGTTCCCCAGGAACTTTGAGGAGGTGTGAGATCTCCAAAACCCAAACCCTAGGTTAGCCACTCCACTCCCAAACCCTAGCCGCCCATCATTCTTTTCTTTCCACCAATCCCTAGCCTATCCCACTTCTCACGGCCTCTCTCTCCAAGTCCAGGCCGACCACCAGCATCCAGCTACAGTCTGGATACTTCAGATCCAAAGCTCTTTCCAGAGGGAGTCGAATCAGCCTTCAAGAGAATCCGGATCTCAGCGATATCAGCCTTCAAGTTCTTCGAACTGGTAAATCCTTCCCTGAGTCTCTGAATCCATCACTTGTTTTTCTTCTTCCCAGATCTTGAGTCCAGGAGAAGCCGACCTAGCCACGAGACCAGTATTGGAGGATCCATTGCGAAGATAGTCGAATCCGAGGATCCAACAATCTGCCCGAGAGAGTTCTTCCACCCAAATTCTGTGAAGATCACTGTCTGGTTGGTAAACCATCTCTCCTCTTTATTTCTGTCCTGTTGAAAGTTCAGAGCGAAACCCTAGGTTTGGGAGTTTCTCAACCCCCAGCGATCCGTTACTTCTGAACTACTCTGATAATTGAGTTTCTTCTAAATTGTGCTTTCAATCCTTACTTAGTTTCCTTCAACTTAGTTTAGCATTACTTTGAGTCAAAGCCAATTTCTGAAATATAAAAAAAAAAAAAGAATTAATCTTAAATTTACTTCCGCATACGCTTCTTTGTTCTTTGTTCTGCATCATTTTTGGTATCAGAGCTTCCGTTCTGCATCACCTAATGGCAATGGAAGCCAAGATCAATGAAACTAGTTGGCTTTGGCATCATAAACTAGGGTATGCAAGTATGCATTTGCTTTCTAAATTGAACAAAAAGAATCTTATAAAAGATTTGCCAAAACATTCTTTTGAAAAGGATAAAATTTGTAGTGCATGTCAACCTGGAAAATAAACAAATCATCTTTCAAACCTAAAGGAGTAGTCTCTACATCTAGATCCCTAGAATTACTTCATATGGACCTCTTTGGACCTACTAGAATAACTAGTTTGGGAGGCAAGAAGTATGGTATAGTTATTGTAGACGATTTCTCATATTTTATATGGGTAATGTTTTTAGATCATAAAGATGAAACTTTTTCTGCATTCATCAAGTTTCACAAGAAAGTTTCCAATGAAAAAGGTATTTCAATTGTCTCTTTACGTAGTGATTATGGTACTGAGTTTGAAAATCATGATTTTGAAATATTTTGCAATAAAAATGAAATTCATTATAACTTTTCAGCATCTAGGATACCTCAATAAAATGGGATGGTAGAAAGAAAGAATAGGATACTAGAAGAAATGGCATGCACCATGCTTTGTGAAAGTGATTTACCTAGATATTTTTGGGTGGAAGCCATAAACACTGCATGCTATGTTTTAAATCATGTTTTGATCCAACCGATTTTGAAGAAAACTCCTTATGAATTTTGGAAAGGTAGAAAACCAACCATTAAATATTTTTATATTTTTGGATGTCGTTGTTTTATTCTAAATAATGGCAAAGATAACCTAAGTAAATTTGATGCCAAGTTAGATAAGGGTATCTTCTTAGGATACTCTACTTCTAGCAAGGCATACAGGGTCTTCAACAGAAGAATACTTCTTGTTGAAGAGTCCATTCATGTTGTTTTTGATGAGACTAATAAAAAATCTTTTAGAAAAGAAGATGTTCTTGATGATGAAACAGGTATTCAAAGGATTGAAAAGATGACCATCAATAAAAGAGCTTTCTAAGAGAAAAAAGGTAATCAAAACCATGAAAAAGAATAAGTACAAGAAGTTGAAGCTTTATCAACACCCAATCCATTACCTAAAGAATGGAGGTATGCCCATGGACACCCTAATGAACTTATAATTGATGATCCATCGAAAGGGATAAGTACTCATTCCTTAATAAGAAATGTATGTGATTACTTAGCATTTGTATCACAAATAGAACTTAAATCAATTTAAGAAGCTGAAAAAGATTCAAATTGGATAAATGCCATTCAAGATGAACTAATTCAATTCAAAAGAAACAAAGTTTAGACATTAGTTGAAAGACCTTCTAATATTTGAATAATTGGAACCAAATGGGTTTTCAGAAATAAACTTGATGAAAATGGAATAGTAATTAGAAATAAAGCTAGATTGGTAGCAAAATATTATAATCAAGAAGAGGTATTGATTTTGATGAGACTTTTGTTCTAGTTGCTAGATTAGAAGTAATTTGATTATTACTTGCTTTTGCTTGCTTTATGGATTTTAAGTTATTTCAAATGGATATCAAAAGTATATTTTTAAATGATTTTATTGAAGAAGAAGTGTATGTTGAACACCCCTTGATTTTGAAAATCATGCCTATCCTAACCATGTTTTTAAACTTTACAAGGCTTTATATGGTTTAAAACAAGCTCCAAGGGCTTGGTATGATAGGTTAAGTAAATTTCTACTTGAAAATGGATTTTCTAGAGGCAATGTAGATACTACACTATTTTTGAAAAAGAAAAATGATGATCTTTTAGTAGTACAAGTTTATGTTGATGATATCATTTTCGGTGCTACTAATGAAATACTTTGTCAAGAGTTTGCCAAGCTTATGCAGGGAGAGTTCGAGATGAGCATGATGGGAGAACTAAATTTCTTTCTTGGACTCCAGATCAAGCAAACTAAAGAAGGGATCTTCATCAACCAAACTAAGTACACAAAGAAAATCTTAAAGAAGTTTGGGATGGAGACAACAAAGCCATTAGGTATACCTATGAGCCCTTCTTGCAAACTTAATAAAGATGAATCACATAAAATTATTGATCAAAAATTGTATAGAGGTATCATTAGTTCATTGTTATACGTTATACTTGATTGCAAGTAGGCTAGATATTAGGTTTAGTGTATGTATGTATGCTAGATATCAATCTGCTCCTAAAAAATCTCATTTACTCGCTGTTAAGCACATACTTAGATATTTATTGAGCATAATAGATGTTGGACTATGGTACTCTAGAGATTCATCAATTGAATTGATTGCATATTTTGATGCTGACTTTGCTGGATGTAAACTTGATAGGGAAAGCACTAGTGAAACTTGTCAATTTCTTGGAGTTAATTTGATTTCATGCTTTAGTAAGAAATAAAAATCAGTTGCTCTATCTATGGTGAAAGCCGAATATATAGCAGTTGGAAGTTGTTATGCTCAAATTTTATAGATCAAACAACAACTCGAAGACTTTGGCATTAAGTTAAATAAAATACCCATAAGATGTGACAACACAAGTGCTATAAATTTAACTAAAAATTTAGTTCAACATTCAAGAAGCAAATATATTGAAATAAGGCATCACTTCATAAGAGACCATATGCAAAATGGTGATATAATGCTTGATTTTATGTACTGATAGACAATTAGCAGACATATTTACTAAGCCCCTTAGTGAAGATAGGTTTTGCATGATTAGAAGAGAATTAGACATCATTGATTCCTTTGGTTGAAACTCTTTCAAATTCCTTGTTAAATTCCTTCAATTGTTCCAAAACCTCTCAAATTATGCTTGATATAATCCCTAGACACTTCCTTGATTTTTGCAAATTTTTTGAAATTTTTTCCTGATTATTTCTTGGATTTTTGGCCAAGTGTCGACACTTAAAATTTGCCCAAATGTTAACTCATCGAAGTGTCGATACTTGAGTAAATTGCAAGTGTTGACGTACGAATGATTAGACTATTTATCTAGGGCATCACCAAACCTTTTTTTCTCATTCTTTTTTCCAATTTCTCTCTCCATAGTGGTCCCCAAGCCTTCCCATCATCCACAAATAGTGTCTTCTCAGATCTATCCTTCCATTTTTAGCAAAATCCCTCTTTTCACCCCTTCTTTCCTTCCAATCCTAGCAATTTTTGTGAGAATGGGTCCTAGAAAGCAAGTGGTATTCTGCAAGAAGAGGTCTCATTTTGAAAGAGAAGATGCTAGCTTTAGTGAAGGAAGGTCCAAGGCTCGACAAGACCCAGTTGAGCAGTGTGAGGAGCCCAAGGCTTAGGCAGCAGCTAGAGCACCCCCATTGCAGTTATCCCTCATGGCTGAGCAAGTAGCAGGAAAAGTGATTGCTTGCGGGAGGAGGATTGATGTACATTTCTAGGACTCCAAGAGGTTTGTGATTGGAGATTTACTGAGAGCAGCTGGTCTAGTACCTTTCTGTACTATGAAGGAAAGGTACTATCCTCACTTGATGCGAGAGTTGTACGGTAGTATGGCTATGGATGGTATCAGATGGACTACACAGGTCAGAGGAGTGCAGATCCTGGTCACACCTGAGACTATTAGTCAGATTTGGGAGATCCCCCTGAGGGGTTTGGTAGCAAACTGTTTGTCTGACAAAGATGTAGCCTTCGGATGTTCTTAGAGCATGACGATTTAGAGGAGTTTCCTCTATCTCAGCCAGTCAACTATCCATGGAGATGAGGTTGCTACATCACATCATAGCTAGGATTTTACTCTTGAAGATAGGTAGATTTGATTTTATTATAGTGCGAGAGCTGGTGTTGATGGTCACCTTGACTTAAAGGATAGCCATCAACCTCCCAGTATTGATGATCCATCAAATGGGTGGTAGCCACCTAAAGGAGATTGTGCTTGTCCTATGGGATGGGACTGATCCGTGTCTTCCGTGCATATGGGATACCATTGGAGGGAGAGGCATCCAAAGAGATTCTACACACAGATACCTATGGGAAGAAGTCACTTCATAGGATGGGCTAAAAGAGGATAGCTGGCCGATGGACTAGGTGGGAGTTAGGCCAGGAGCCTGATGAGGAGGACGAGATCAGGGCAGTTGAGGTGGGACCATCTGCATTTGCTCCATAGTTGACCCCTTCTAGACCTACTCCTATTGACACATTAGAGTCAGAGCCTGTTACACCTCCATCTACTCCAGCTCCTCAGCATTCTATAGCAGCAGATTCAGCATTTGAGGAGATGTTGAGAGAGCAGATCTCTGCGATCTGCAAAAATATTATGAGCATATCAGTCAGGACCAACAGATTGTAGATTGAGCTACATGGACTTAGAGCTCATACTGATGAGCAACTCACATCTATTAGGCAGTCTATGGAGGCATGGTTTACCAAGATCAGAGACTTGCAGAGATACCTGTTACCTCCTATTTCACCTAGACCCTCAGTTCCACCTCCTCCTACTTCCCGAGCTGATGATGGTTCAGATGATCATAATGATGATGATGATGATGATGGCAGTGGTGGTGCTAGTGATGATCCGTCAATTGGTGGCGGCACAGCTCATGAAGATCAGCCTCCAGTTATTTCTATAGATGCTTTTGCTTAGGCTTTGGATCATGCTCCGAATGATTAGCATGCCACTAATTCACTTTTTGTGACACCAACAGAGACTCTTAGGATGCATGCCACTAGGATTTCCAGGACTTCTAGGATAGTAGTTTGCTCTGGCCCTTCTCTTAGAACTAGAACCCTGACCCATAAGACCCTAGACCTTTAGCTTTTAGGATTATGGCCCTGATAGTTCTAGAGTTTTCATTTGATGAGGAGTAGCCTCATAGATACTATGTTTGCATTTTATGTACTCTCTATGTTGTAATTTTCAATTTATGTATGAGATTTTCTTGTTGTACTAAAACTCTTCTATATATGAAAGTTATGTTTCCTGTTCTTACTCATCTTTTTGTCTAATCAACATTTTATTTTGACAAAAGCCCTAATTAACGGGGAGAAAATCTTTTAAATTTTATTAATGATGACAAAAAGGGGGAGTAAGATAAGATAAGATTGATTATATAAGCACAATTTCCAAAATTTTCAATAATTCATAATCTACATAAGATAGGGGGAGAAAATGAGAAAATCTAATCCTTGTTTGACACATCAACTTTAAAATATTGGTGTATGAACTAAAGAGATAATTTATCTTCATGAACTTTGATATGATTGATGAATTTGTTCAATTCACAATGTCTTTTGAATATATGTTTACTTGAAAGTTTAATACAATAGCAAAATTTGAACTTAAATGCTTATATACTCAAAATTTTGTCATCATCAAAAAGGGTGAGTTGTTAACTTTAGCCCTTGATTTTGATGAATAACAAAATGTTGAGTATATATTTGGTACTAATATTTTAGTTGGAGTTATGAATCAGGTAACGGGTACATCAAATTTCTTACACAAAAGTATCGAAGTCATTCACTTGAATGCAAGATGAATTTCAAAGTTGAAGAAGTCTTCTTATCTTAGAAAGCCATGAAATTGATCACTTTGGCCTTAATGAAGAAGAAACTGGAAGTCTATTAGATAAAATTTGAGAATTTTGGAGTTTGGCATACTTTTTAGAAATGGCACACATCAAGTGTCAACCTAAGTGTCGACTCAAGTGTCAACTCATGAAGCAAGTGTTGACATCTTTGAAGACTGGCATGCAGCGTTTTAACTGGCATACCAAGTGTCGACTCAAGTGTCGACCTAAGTGTTGACTCAAAGGTCGACTCATAGATCGACTCAAGGCCTGAGAGAAGAAAGAAAATATAATAGTATCATTCTTGGGCTTTTTGCCTAGTGCTGACTCAAGTATCGACTCAAGTGTCGACTCACATATTCAAGTATCGACTTATAGGTCGACTCATAGCTTGAGAACAGAAATGAAGCAGAACCATGGATTTTAAAGAATTATACCTGGTGTTGATCCAAGTGTCGACTCACAGGTCGACTCACAAGTTCTGACATAGTAATGGCAATATTTTCAGAAGTTCTGAATTGGTTCAAACAATCCATAATGGCTAGATTCTTCACTCCAACAGTCACAAACGATTTTTTAGAAGTTTTTAGAGTATTTGTCACTGACCAAACTCATTGAAGACATAAGAGAGAGAAAAAATACTAGGACAAATCTTATCTTTTAAGAAAGCTTTTGAAAAGACAAGAGTGAGCCATAAAGAAGATTCCACCTGAAAAAGCCTTCATTCTTGCTATTGTGCCTTCAAATCATTATCCAAAAGTGCTCATTGAAAGCATTCAAGAAGAAGAAGATAACTCAAGCATTCAAGAAGAGCTTCATCGACTTTATTTTTACTCTTTTGAGAGTTTAATTCTTGTGCTTTAATATGTACCTTTGGCTTTACTTGTTGTAACTAGTTTCAAGGCTATTAAAACTAGTGTTAGGCCCTTCCAAGCCATGAATTGGAATTCAAGCCTAGGGTTGGCTTGAGGGAAAGGTTGTTGATGAGCTTAAGTGACAAAACTGACAAAAGATTTTAACTTGTGAACCTGAAAATCAAGTTGGATGTAATCTTGGTGATTATAGTGGAATTCCCTAGGGATAGTGATGCGGGACAAATAAATAAGAATGAAAAAAATAATTAATATTTTTTATATTTTTAGATTTTAAAGGAAGACTCAAAGGAGACAGTAAAGGAAACTAATCAAGTCAATTATCCACACAAGTAAACCTATAAAGCAATTAAAAAGTAGGACCTGGTGGTTGAGAATCCACCGAAACTAGGACTTATTTTCAACAAATAAAAAATAATGAGAAGGAAATAAGCTCAGTTGTACCAATGAAGATCGCTCTCTCGATGTAGTTCTCACAGGACTCTCAAGATCGTAGCGACAGGGTTTCAAGATTTCATTTTTGAGCTTCAATTTTCTGCACAATGCCAGTTTCAAGGCAAGAACATCAGATCTAGATTTTTGGTCACCTGGAAAATACTCAGCAAAGGAATCTTGGGTTAGAAAGCAGGAAGAAAGGGAAAGGAAAAAAGGGAAGGGTTAGAGGCAGTGGATGGATCTTCTTGTCGGCTGGATAAATAGGGCCTCACACCTCACGATGCTCCAAAGGAACAAATGAAGGGCCTCACACCCCATGATGCTCATAGCAAAGGAAGATTTTGATAGAATGTCTTTGTATTTTAAAAATAATTACATGAATTACAGGGGGATTGATGGGGTACTAATAGACCCCCAACTAGTGGTGTAAGGGACTCAGATACAAGACTCTTGTTCCCTTTGAATTATAGCTCTGGAATTTAGGTCTAGATAGCCTGGACTCTTGCTTGTTAGGTGATCTGGTCTTCTCTAAAAGTAGGCGATAATATGGACTTGGCATCTTATTTGTGCAACAATATGAAGATTTCATTCACTTTGGCACCAAGATATGGATTGATGTACTTTGATGAAGGGCCAAGATTGCTTCCTTGGTTGGTCATGATAGGTGGACTCAGGAGTCTGGATGATGTGGGCCCTTGCAGTTAAGTGGACTTTCTAGTCTGGATAGAAGAAGACTCAAGAGTTTTGATGAGACTCTCGAGTTTTTGAAGCTTGAGCAGCTAGCAACTTGTTTAATCCAATAGCTTGAAGCAAGAGTACCTTCCAACTTTCTCCTCTTTAGATGATTAGATAACATAGAATTCTTTGAAGTTTGGGTGTTGAAACTTTGCTTGGTCGAACCTTGAAATTGGCATGAGATAACTTGAAGTGGGAGGGCACCAGGGATAAGAGGCTTTCTCATTTACTTCTCTTAAAGAGGAGGCACCTATTATTTCTCACATGTGGCGATAACTTGCTTTCACATGGGTCGACCAAAGTGATAAACATGGAGTGTGTTGTCATGGTATGATATCCAAATTTGTTATGTGTCCAAACACAAGTGACATGCCAAGTGTTGATGTCCCCTGGTGATGTGGCAGGTGTTGTCCAGAAGTCTTGCAAAGGTGGCACCAAATAGGATGACATGTGGTAAGAAACTTGTGCTAGCATATGAAGTCACATGGACTTGTCTTGAGCTAGCACATGGGTCTTGATTTGAGTCACATGGGTCTTCAATTAGATGCATATGGATGTGCATGGGTCTTCAATTAGATCTTCATTGTAATATAGGACTCAATAACTAATTTTTATAGGACTTAGAACAAATAACTATAGCCCAATTGATCAATTGATCAAAAGCCTTAACCTTATGTTACAAAAAGAATAGATTGGTAACTAGGGTTTGGCCCAACAGGGTTTGACACAACTTATGAATTGGGTTTTGAACAATATGGTAAAAAGGGTTTAGCCTAGAAGGCTAAATAACAAAACCCTAATTACAGTTGGTAAAAAGGGCTAACCCTAACTATCCCAAAATAACAGAAATTGACCTGTCCAAATTGTTTGGATTGAATGTTTCGCAGTATTTCAATTTAGCAAATACTCGATCAGGGTAGTCCTAGTGAGGAGTCACTGGACTTGCGAAGTTGAGACATGCTATGGATTGACCCAGTTAGGGTTGGCAGTCTAACCCTAGGTCATCTTGAGCATTGGAGGTCAAAGGGATGAATTATATAGTAACCATATGCTAGAGGTTCGATAGATTGCTCTCGCATCTTCGACCTATCCGGATGCCGGGACTCATTGCTAGATGGTATTTTGTGCTGGTACTGTAAGTATTTTAGTGCTACCGTTTAGGTTCGAATCTATGAGGTCACATGCCATAGAGAATTTCATCCTGATTCGGGAGCTGATTAACGATTGGGAATCATTTCAGTATTAAGGTCAAACGGTCTAATTGAGCATATATTGGATTTTTTCTGGTCAACCTGGTCTGATTTGGATTGACCAGGATTGGTTTGGGTCAACCAGGAATTGTTCCTGGTAGACCAGGATTGGACCCAATTTTCTTACTGATCTAGTTTTGGTCAGACTGGGGTTTTTATAAACCATTTTGGGTTTGTTAAACCGGTTTTTAACATGGTTTATTTTTCATGGTGTTTTCTCTGAGAATTTTTAAACACCAGCTTGAAGACTTCTTGGGCTCCCTGCTCTCGATTTGCCACCCCATTTTAGATACTGGTTCTCACGGTGATTTAAATGTTTCATGTTATTTGTTTTATCCTATCCTCCCTACTTTTGAATGCCCAATTTTACCGATTGAATGGGATATGAACCGCTATTGGTCAGTTGCTGCTTTGGATTTCAAATCATTATCCTTAGCACCATGAATTGGAAGGGCTCTCTCGGTGATTTCTCTTGTTCGACTCTCCTTCCTCTCTCCCGATTTTCATGGTGTTTTAGCCTCTTATTATCTTAAGGCTTGTGGTTCCCTGCTTACATCGATCGATCAAGAGTCTTTCAAATGAAGTTTGATTTGATTTGGTCTTCTCTCATGGTGTTTTCCTAGCTTTCATGGGATTTCTCAATCGATTATTCATGTTGGTTGAGGGCCGTGATGTGCGAAAGAAAGTGGACCAAGGCATGAGAGAGATTGTAACAGGGCTTGCGGGTGTGGGGAAGAACAGAGCATATGATTTGTGAGGGTGTTTTGGGATGAAGATCTGGGTGCAGTAGAATCATGGAGCGTCCCTGTTTTTCTTCCCTGTTTTATGTTTTTTAGTGTGTGCTCTTGGTGGAGTTAGAATCGATCTTGGAGAAGAACATCCATGGGGATCTTTTTGGTTTTCCCTACTCCACCTATCTGTGACCTTTGTTTGATTCCTGAAGGACTAGCATCCATCCAGGAGTTGGATCAGCGAGAGCCTGCACGTGGATACTCTAGAGGATGGACATTTGGACACCTTGAGAGATTGGTTCGATCTTTTCCAGATCTGATATGCTGTTGAATGAGTTCAACCGGCTGCCTTGATTTGCTGTTAAAGGAAGCTCTATAAGGTATGTTATTTACTTTTTGTTATCATGCATGTTTAGATCTAGAAATTATCATATTGTTTATAATTATTGCACTTGCCTATACATGCCTGTGTATAAGTTACATGGATCATGTTTATGTTAGATCCTGTGCATGAGTAGGTTTTTTCGTATGCATGTTAAAAATCTTAATTATGCAATACCTACTCCCTAGTTACAGCATGCCTAGGGTAGGCGTCCGATGCACTGGTTTTCCTTCATTGGTATCAGAGCCACAGGTTCTTATGTAGCATATCATGATTGCATGTATTTGGATCTGTATCTATATTAGGGATTACTTTTAGGAACCTAGTTGAGACCTTCACCATGGCCGTGTATCCGTAGAGATTTATCAAGGTTTGAAACCCTAAGTTTCTATGGCACGAGGCGGTTCATCTGTGTTGGCCTTTTCAGAAAGATCCTTAAAGGAAACCTATGGTATTAAAAATGTTTTAATCCTGATACATGATTATACATTGGCATGTCTTTATTTGTTAAGGCTTGCAATATTATAAATGATATGATAGGACTAGATATGATGCATGAAAGATGTAAAAGGGTTTTACATGAATTTAATTAAAAATATTTTAATTAAAAGTTGGCTTATAATCTAACAATTATGAATTGAAAGATTAATTAAATGACAAGCCATGTTTGGGTTTATGAAACCTAATGTCATTTGAATAAGCCATCTGGGTTAATTGGGTTAGCTGTCTGATTGGGTCCATTTATTGGGTTAGACCTAAGGTTAGTTGAATTGGACTTAAGAGAACTAATCAAATGTTGATTAAGGACCTTTTCTTTAGTATCTATCTAATAGTTAGATGGGTTAGTCCATTCTTCTAAAATGGATCTAATTAGTGGCTTTATGGTAAGCCCGAGTTCTTAGGCTGGTCTAATCAAGTCTAGTAAATCAATTGGTGTCTAGGCAGGTTTGGCAATTTTGATCATGGCTGCATGAGGCTACCTCTTTCCTGGCTAACTTGGTTGGTGTCTAGGAAAGATGGTTAATGGCGGATACTCACCCATGATCTCACCTACCTGGCCAATCTGATCAACCAGAACTGATTAGAAAAGTTTATTGATTTGAGTTAACCTGTGTTACCCAAGTTGATCAGCTTGTCTGATCTTTAGGTGCCCATGGACCAACTTGTTGAATTTAATTCAACCCTCGTAAGAATTGATTTGATCAATGGGAGGTTGATCCGTGTTCTTCTTTCTATTCTTCTATCATAATTTAATTAAAATCCTCTAAAATTATTAGGTCCTGAAAAGGACTAAGTCAATGAGTTGATGGTGTCTTAGCCTCCCATTAAGTGGGTTAGTAATGAGTCCTTTAGCTTGGTATACATCGGCAGTTCCAAAGAACGGGTGTTTATCCAGTTACTGGGATTACTCTCCCATAGATGATGATTCAGTGCAACCTTCTTAATGGTGATCAGGTGGGTCGGTCAAAGTCGGGCTTGGTCATTCGTTAGCTGGAAGCATCGGATTTGTCATATTGATGGTTGGACCTAACCAGAGACCTGCAATAGGAGGCCCCAAGGCCGATTGGGGGTTCTGTGGGGCAAAATTTACTACTAGAAGTTGCTTAGGGAAGCAATTGGTTAGAGAACCAACCTTTAGGCGCGTATGGGTGAGTTGGCCAAAGTCGAGCTCATACGTGATCTATTGGATTTCAATACCCACTATGAAATGATGATTTCACGGATCGGAGTTAGAGGCTCCCAATTTGAAAAATTAGTGGGAGGCACCTTTAAACTAAAGTCCAAGTCTTTTGGTTTAATTGATTAACTCATATACTAATTTGGTCTTAGTTTTCCTTTCAGATGTCTTCAAACCTTTTCACTCCGGTCACTTCTCGATAGCAAGAAGTTAAAGGGTCCCAATTTTGATAGCTAGTATCAAAAATTAAGGATTATCCTGGAGCACGAGGGGATCCTTTATGTGATAACGGATCCAGCACCCGAAATCCCTCCTGCCAATGCTCGGAGTTCGGTCAGGGACACTTTTTTGAAGTAGGTTTTTGATTGGACTACTGTCTGATGCATAATGTTGGCAGCGATGAATGATGAGTTCAGTCGCAAATTCGAGGAGGCCCTGCTAGACAAGATTCTTCAAAAGTTGAAGGAATTTTTCGGCACGCCAGACGATGTGGAGCGCTACAAAGTGTCTTATGCCATCTACAATGCCAAAATGCAAAATGGCACTTCGGTCACTGATCATGTATTGTACATGATCGAGATGATCGAACGATTGGGTAAGCTCGGATGTCCCTTGCACGAGCAACTCGGCAAGGATGCGATTCTGAATTCTCTACCCTCCTCCTATCTTGACTTTCTCATTCATTATAGAATGAATAAGTCTGCAGTCAATTACCATGGTTTGATGGGGTTGCTGCAGATTTACGAGAAGGACCACCAATTGAATAAGGGGGTGGTGAATTTAGTGGGAGGTTTTAGAGGTCATCGTCCCTTTAAGAAAGGGAAGAAGAAAGGTAAGGGAAAGAAGGTGCAGAGTGCTCCTGGCCCAAGTCAGGCCAAGAAAGTGAAAGCTAATCAAGCTGGTGCAGAGTGCTTCTACTTAAGAAGTAGGGATACTGGAAGAGGAATTGTCCTCTTTGTCAAGCATCCTTAGACCCGATCAGGCCAAGGAAGGGAAAGCAACAGGGTGCTGGACAAGGTATTTATATGATAAAACCTTGTAATTTCTCTATTTATGACTTTGCTAACTAGGTATTGGATACTGGTAGTCCTATTCATGTTTGTAATTCGTTGTAGGGACTGCAGGTTAGCAAGAGATTCGAGGATGGGGAGCAGTTCCTGAGCATCGGAAATGGAATTCCTATTTTAGTGCTGGCGGTCGGAGTTCTGATTCTTGTTTTTGAATTAAGTACTATTGAATTAGTCGACTATCATTATTGTCCTAGTTTTATTATGAGCATTATCTCTGTAGCCCTATTGGCCAATTATGGTTATGAACTTTCAATAAAAGGAGATTTTTGCCAAGTTATTGTAAATAACTCTGTGATAATGAAAGCTAAGTTAAATAATGGTATTTATATTTTGTCATGGCCTGTTAATGTAATGTACACGTCTAGCAAATGCCTAAAGATAGAAAATGTCAGTGACTTATATCTATGGCACTGTAGGCTAGGTCATGTTAACCAGAATAGGATAACCAAGTTGCGAGGAGAAGGCCTTCTCGAGGTCAGCAATTCTGACTTACTGCCCACTTGTGAATCCTGTTTGCTTGGTAAAATGACCAAGTCACCTTTTACTGGAAAAGGTGAACAAGCTATAGAACTTCTGAGTCTCATACATACTGATGTATGCAGACCCATGACAGTTAGTGCCAAGATGGTACAGATATTTCATTACATTTACAGATGACCTTTCCAGGTATGGTTATATCTTCTTGATGAGACATAAATCTGAGTCGTTTGAAATATTCAAACGATATCATAATGAAGTGGAGAAACAAACTGAAAGAGTATTAAAACCCTTCGATCTGATTGAGGCGATGAATACCTACCCGGTGAGTTCATGACATCTTGAGGAGAATGGGATTCTCTCTTAATGAAGCCCTCCAAGAACACCCCAGTTGAATGGTATGTCCGAAAGGAGGATCAAACCTTGTTGGACATGGTTCGATCCATGATGGGCTTTGCAAATCTGCCGCTATCTATCTAGGGATATGCACTTAAGATAGCTTGTTACTTGTTGAATGTTGTTCTAAGTAAGTCTGTTGTCTCCACTCCATATGAGTTATGGATTGGACGTAAGCCCTCAATTTCACACCTTCAAGTCTAGGGCTGTCCGGCTTATGTAAAGCATTTAGACTCAGATAAACTTGGTCCTAGGTCTGATTGGTGCCTGTTTATTGGGCATCCTAAGGAAATAAAAGGATATTTCTTTTACTTGGAAAATGAATAGAAAGTGTTCGTTGCTCTTAGGGCTATCTTTTTGGAATAAGAGTTCCTTGAAAAAGGAACTGTAGCCTCTAAGATTGAACTTGGTGAAGTTCAACTAGTATAAGAAGAACCTGCACACTCTAAGGACATCATAGAACTGGTTATGATTGGATCACACCCGAAATCCATTAATAGGAGATCCAGTAGAGTACCGTGTCATCCGGACAGATATTACAGTTTCTTGGTCCGGGACGGTGATCCCATCGAACTCAATGAGAACGATGAGGATCCGATCACCTATATGGTTGCACTTCAGAGATTTGACTCTGAGGCGTGGCTTGGAGCCATGCGATCCAAAATGGAGTCCATGGAGACCAACAATGTATGGACATTGGTTGATCTACCTGAAGGGATAAAACCCATCGGGTGCAAGCAGATTTTCAAGAGAAAAAGGGGCATAGATGGGAAGGTGGAGACCTATAAAGCCTGTCTGGTTGCCAAGGGATATCGTCAGTGATATGGTATCGATTATGATGAGATGTTCTCCACTGTGGCAATGCTCCAGTCTATTTGGATCATGCTTGCTTTGGCAGCACATTTTGACTATGAGATCTGGCAGATGGATGTCCGAACCGCTTTCCTGAATGAGGAGCTGGATGAGGAGGTGTATATGATACAGCCTGAAGGGTTTACATCCATAGACGAGTCAAAAGTGTGCAAATTATAGAGGTCCATTTATGGACTCAAGCAAGCATCTTGAAGTTGGAACATGTGATTTGATAGGTGTATCAAATCGTATGGCTTCGTTAGGAATGGAGAGGAACCCTGTATATATAAGTGGGTTAATGGTTTTGTGATTGTATTCCTGCTACTATATGTTGATGACATTCTTTTAATCGAGAATAACATCGCAGCATTACAAGGAATAAAGGTCTGGTTGTCATTCAGTTCTCCATGAAAGACTTGGGTGAAGCTTCTTACATACTAGGTATGAAGATCTATAAAGATAGATCTAAGAGGCTTCTGGGATTGTCCTAGTCTATGTACATTGATACTGTGCTGAAACGATTCAGCACGGAGAATTTCAAGAAAGGCTATCTCCGGATAAGTTCTGGAATTACTCTTTTCAAGAAGGATTGTGCGATAACTTCTTAGGAAAGAGAGCGCATGAATAGAGTTCCTTATGCTTCTACAGTGGGCTCTATCATGTATGCTATGACATGTACTAGACCAGACATGGCATACTCACTAGGAGTGGTGAGCAGATTCCAATCTGACCAAGGTGAGGTGCATTGGAAGGTGGTTAAAACCATCCTGAAGTATTTGAGAAATACTAAAAACCAATGGCTGATTTATAGAGAACCTGACTTGAAACTTGTGGGGTATACTGACTCCAGTTTATAGTCAGACAGAGATGATAGTAAGAGTGTGTCAGGGTTTGTGTTTACCCTGAATGGAGGAGCGATCTGCTAGAAGAGTTCCAAGCAGGCAACAGTTGCAGACTCGGTATGCGAAGTAGAGTACATTGCAGCATCAGATGCAGCAAAGGAAGCCATGTGGTTGCAAAAGTTCCTTGGAGAGCTAGGGGTGGCACCTTTCCTAGATGGTCCTATTCCAGTGTATTGTGATAGCACAAGAGCCATTGCTCAAGCTAAGGAGCCAAAGTTTCATCACCACACCAAGCACATTCTGCGGTGCTATCACCTCATGCGAGAGATCGTGGATCGAGGTGACGTCAATCTTATGAAGATCGATGAAAAGGAGAATCTAGCCGACCCCTTCACTAAAGCCCTCGGAATCAAACATTTTGACTATTGTAAAAGGGAAATAGGTATTAGATACTATTCTGATTGGCTTTAGTATAAGTGGGAGTTGTTGGAAATTGTGTCCCAAAGCCAATCTCTTAGGCTGTAGGTGGTTGTGCTCAGTATTATAATTTGTATATGAATTAAAAAAAAAATTTTGGCAGCTCATCACATTATTCATTTCCTCGTAATGAACTTTGTTTTTGTGATGAAGTCCTTAGGACTGCATTGACTTCGATATAGAGAGGATATATCGAGTGGTCCTTTAAAAAGGTTCATAACCAAAGGATACATTATACACGATGGTAATGTATCAAGTGTAGGTTGTTGTGGTTCACATCATTTGGTTGTCCTCTTGACCAAAGGAGTGTGGTGACACTGATGTGATCTACAAGTGGGATGTGTGACATCTCATTGAACGTGACTCTGTGGAGCTCCTTTCTACCAAAGGATTGCTCGCGATTGGATATGGGTATATGTGTCCCTCCAACCTGAGGTCACCATGGTAGCTTTCAAGAAACTCCCTGTGCTTTGGTGATGGACTACCCGGATTTCTAATTTGGTGATGGAAGGTTTCTGGGTATAGGCAAGTACTTGTGGAGCAGTGGTGGACCAAGATGGAATTGACCTGTCCAAATTGTTTGGATTGAATGTCTCGCAGTGTTTCAATTTAGCAAATCCTCGACCGGGATAGTCCTAGTGAGGAGTCACTAGACTTGCAAGGTTGAGACATGTTGTGGATTGACTTAGTTAGGGTTGGCAGTTTAACTCTAGGTCATCTTGAGCATGAGAGGTCAAAGGGATGAATTATACAGTAACCATATGCCAAAGGTTCGATAGATTGCTCTCGCATCTTTGGCCTATCCGGATGCCGGGACCCATTGCTAGATGGTATCTTGTGTTGGTACTGGAAGTGTTATAGTGCTACCATTTAGGTTCGAACCTATGAGGTCACATGCCATAGAGGATTTCTTCCTGATCCGGGAGCCGATCAACGATTAGGAATCGTTTCAGTATTAAGGTCAAACGGTCTAATTGAGCACACATTGGATTTTTTCTGGTCATCCTGGTCTGATTTGGATCGACCAGGATTGGTTTGGGTCGACCAGGATTGGTTTGTGTCAACCAAGAATTGTTCCTGGTAGACCAGGACTGGACCCAGTTTTCTTACTGATCGGGTTTTAGTCGGACCGGGGTCTTTATGAATCATTTTGGGTTTGTTAAACCGGTTACTAACATGGTTTATTTTTCACGGTGTTTTCTCCTAGAATTTTTAAACACCGGCTTGAAGACTTCTTGGTCTCCCTGCTCTCGGTTTGTCACCCCATTTCAAATACTTGTTCTCACGATGATTTAAATGTTTCACGTTATTTGTTTTATCCTATCCTCCCCTGCTTTTGAATGCCCAATTTTACTGATTGAATGGGATATGAACCGCTGTTGGTCGGTTGCTTCTTTGGATTTCAAATCATTATCCTTAGCACCGTGAACTGGAAGGGCTCTCTCGGTGATTTCTCCCATTAGACTCTCCTTCCTCTCTCTTAGTTTTCATAGTGTTTTAGCCTCTCATTATCTTAAGGCTTGTGGTTCCCTGCTTACACCGATCGATCAAGAGTCTTTCAAATGGAGTTTGATTTGATCCGGCCTTCTCTCACGGTGTTTTCCTAGCTTTCATGAGATTTCTCAGCCGATTATTCATGTTGGTTGAAGGCTGTGATGTGCGAAAGAAAGTGGACCAGGGCCTGAGAGAGATTGTAACAGGGCTTGCAGGTGTGGGGAAGAATAGAGCATATGTTTTGTGAGGGAGTTTTGGGATGAAGATCTGGGTGCAGCAGAATCGTGGAGCATCCCTGTTTTCCTTCCCTGTTTTTAGTTTTTTAGTGTGTGCTCTTGGTGGAGTTAGAACTGGTCTTGGAGAAGAATGTTCATGGGGATCTTTTTGGTTTTCCCTACTCCACCTATCCATGACCTTTGTTTGATTCTTGGAGGACTAGCATCCATCCAGGTGTTGGATCAACGAGAGCCCGCATATGGATATTCTAGAGGATGGACATTTGGACACCTTGAGAGATTGGATCGATCTCTTCCAGATCTGATTTGTTGTTGAACGAGTTCAACTGACTGCCTTGATTTGCTATTAAAGGAAGCTTTATAAGGTATGTTATTTACTTTTTGTTATCATACATATTTAGATCTAGAAATTATCATATTGTTTATAATTATTGCACTTGCCTATACATGCCTGTGTATAAGTTACATGGATCATGTTTATGTTAGATCCTGTGCATGAGGAGGTTTTTTTCGTATGCATGTTAAAAATCTTAATTATACAATACCTACTCCCTAGTGTAGCATGCCTAGGGTAGGTGTCTGATGCACTGGTTTTCCTTCACTAATACCTAGTTTACTTCATCAGTGTGCATGTACAATGGAAGTGCTAATAGTCTTTAGATGATCTAAGTAGGTCGCTAAAACTCTAACTAGCTAGTCTACTCCTTGGCTCGCTACAGTGATTGGCTAATACTTTCTAACTCTTACCTTTTTCTAGTCAGTTTTGCTCAGGAATTTCTTTCATGGCACATGATTTATAAAAATCTTTTGAAATTTTTAAACATTGCCAAGGTGCTTCATAATGTTTTTTTCGAAAAGGTCATCCCTTACCCTCCAACTTAATTTTCATTGTCCTCAATGGTGTAAGGACGAATAAAACATGAGAGATACTACCTAGATCATATATGCCTCATGTAATGCCAGGAGTGACCATGCGGAGCAGTCTCATATTCCTATGATGACTAAAATAAATGTCAAAAAATAAAAATTTGGGTTACCTTCTAAAAAGTGCTAAATTTAATGTCTTTAGCTAGACATCATGGCTTACTCTGGTTCGTATAGAATCATAGCCTCCCCAGCTTTTTTAGTGGTTAATTTCAAGAATGGTTTCAGGCATTGTTCATTAACTTTAAAAATAGCGCCATTACTTGGATTTTCGATTTCTATAGCTCCATGTGGGAAGACTTTTTTCACTACATAAGGGCTAGTCCATCTAGATCCTAATTTTTCAGGAAATAGGTGAAGCCTTGAGTTATATAAGAGAACATTTTGCCGACAAGTAAAAGATTTTCTAAAGATAGCTTCATCATGGAAGGTTTTAGTTCTCTCCTTATAAATTTTTGCATTCTCATATGCTTCATTTCTAATTTCCTCAAGTTCATCCACCTGCAACTTCCTTTGGCCTCCAGCTGTGTCCAAATCCATGTTCAGTTGTTTTATGACCCACATTGCCCTATGTTATAATTCTACTAGAAAGTGACATACTTTACCAAATACAAGCCTATAAGGAGATATTTCTAAATTGGTCTTGATGGCAGTGCGATATATCCACAGTGCATCCACTAGCTTCACTGACCAATTTTTTTTGTTAGAGCTCACAGCCTTCTCTAGGATCTATTTGATTTGTCGATTAGAAACCTCTACTTGTGTTACGGCCGTATCGATGACGTGGCATGTCTCAGATTTCGATTGGGCATGATTCGAGCCACGTGGAGTTTTCTCGGCAAAGTAAGGCGCGGATCCACCTCGGTCGAGGTCGAGGTCGGTCCAGGCCTTCTGCCGCTCCGCCAAGGGTCCACCCAGGAGGGGTCCACCTCGGCCGAAGCCGGTGGCCCCCCTGCTCCCTCGCCAGGTGGCACCCTGAGACGGTCCCACCTCGACCGAGGTCAAGCTGGGCTCCTTTGCTCCTTCGCCAGGTGGCGCTCGGAGATGGGACCACCTCGGCCGAAGTCGAGCGACCTTCTGCCGCTCGCCAGGTGTCCAACCAGGAGGGGTCCACCTCGGCTGAAGCCGACGGCCCCCCCCGCTCCCTCGCCAGGTGGCACCCTGAGACGATCCCACCTCGGCCGAGGTCGAGCTGGGCTCCTTCGCTCCTTCGCCAGGTGGCACCCGGAGACGGGACCACCTCGGCCGAAGTCGAGTGGCCTTCTGCCGCTCCGCCTGGTGTCCAACCAGGAGGGGTCCATCTCGGCCGAAGCCGGCGGCCCCCCTGCTCCCTCGCCAGGTGGCACCTTGAGACGGTCCCACCTCGACCGAGGTCGAGTTGGGCTCCTTCGCTCCGCCAGGTGGCGCCCGGAGACGGGACCACCTCAGCCGAAGTTGAGCGACCTTCTGCTGCTCCGCCAGGTATCCACCCAGGAGGGGTCCACCTCGACCGAAGCCGGCGGCCCCCCTGCTCCTTCACTAGGTGGCACCCTGAGACGGTCCCACCTCGGCCGAGGTCGAGCTCGGCTCCTTCGCTCCTTCGCCAGGTGGCGCCCGGAGACGGGACCACCTCGGTCGAAGTCGAGCGACCTTCTGCCGCTCTGCCAGGTGTCCACCTAGGAGGGGTCCACCTCGGCCGAAGCCGGCGGCCCCCCCGCTCCATCGCCAGGTGGCACCCTGAGACGGTCCCACCTCGGCCGAGGTCGAGCTGGGCTCCTTCGCTCCTTAGCCAGGTGGCTCTCGGAGATGGGACCACCTCGGCCGAAGTCGAGCGGCCTTCTGCCGCTCCGCCAGGTGTCCACCCAGGAGGGGTCCACCTCAGTCGAAGCCGGTGGCCCCCCTGCTCCCTCGCCAGGTGGCACCCTGAGATGGTCCCACCTTGCCCGAGGTCGAGCTGGGCTCCTTTGCTCCTTCGCCAGGTGGCGCCTGGAGATGGGACTACCTCGGTCGAAGTCGAGCGACCTTCTGCCGCTCCGCCAGGTGTCCACCCAGGAGGGGTCCACCTCGGCCGAAGCCGGCGGCCCCCCTGCTCCCTCGCCAGGTGGCACCCTGAGATGGTCCCACCTCGGTCGAGGTCGAGCTGGGCTCCTTCGCTCCTTCGCCAGGTGGCGACCGGGGATGGGACCACCTCGGTCGAAGTCGAGCGACCTTCTGCCGCTCCGCCAGGTGTCCACCCAGGAGGGGTCCACCCTGGCCGAAGCCGACGGCCCCCCCTGCTCCCTCGCCAGGTGGCATCCTGAGACGGTCCCACCTCGGCCGAGGTCGAGCTGGGCTCCTTCGCTCCTTCGCCAGGTGGCGCACGGAGACGGGACCACCTCGACCGAAGTCGAGCAACCTTCTGCCGCTCCGCCAGGTGTCCACCCAGGAGGGGTCCACCTTGGCCGACGCGGACCAACCTGTGCGGAGAAGATCCCGAGGAGCGGGAGCGCGAGCTCCGAGGTTGCTCCTCGAGCCGTGCGCGCCGCACTCCGAGAAAGGCACCCAGTATGGTCGGCGATGACACGCGATACATCACTTACATCGGCCCGACAGGCTCTGCAGTCGAGAGGCGAGGACCTGACAAAACAGGACCCGATAATAGACAACGTCAACGCCTGGGAAGGAGAGCGCTCATGCTCGGTCCGAGGTCTAGTCGGCGGTCTGACCGGCACCCCCCTCCCCTACTCTTTCCTCGCTAGGCTCGGCAAGCGAGGCCAGGAAGCTGCCCGGCTCTTTGATCCAGAAGGGGAAAGGGAAAGAGACGGGGGGGAGGAGATGAAAGCGACAAAGGAGCCTCCCAGGAGTGGAAAACGAGAGGGTAACAGGAGGAGATAAAAGGAAGGAGAGAATAGACGACAAGGTAAGCAAGCAAGAAACAAAGGCTGGGAGAGGAGATCCCCCCCCCCAAGAGCAGGATCCAAGGTCCCGAGAGGGGGCCCTTTGGCATGAGCTCGGCGGAGGAACCCGGTCGGGTTTCTATTTTTCTGAAACCTTTCTTGTTGACACGATCTCTAAGTCTGGGACTCCTTCGGGGGCCCGTCTCAGAGACTCTATTCCCTCTCGCCGTCTACTAACTTGACCGTCGGAGCTCCCTCGCCGGGATCCCCGGCCAGGGTTTCTAACCTTGCCTTGCAGGTTTGATCAAGCCAGGAGACCCCAGGGGCAAGACGGTCTGGTCAGATCGGCGGCTCCGAAGCCACAGGCGCGGCGGCGGGATCGACAACAGATTGGCGTACTAGGTAGGGTGGCAGGACAACACCCCTAGTGGAAGCCAGCTTTCTACAGATGAAACGCGCTCCGACCATGGTGGTCACTCGTGGACACGAGGCATCCACCAGCCGAGTAGGGGAGGTCCCCTCCCCTCAGGGGGCCCACAGCCCGGAGAGGGAGTTCCCCGCTCCCCCTCTTCTTCCACCACAGCCAACCTCGGCAGACGGACCTCTCGCGACCGTCATCCAGCAGCTGCAGACCTTGACTATGGCAGTTCGGCAGCTACAACATCAGCAGCGCTCCCTGGCCATGCAGCCTCAGCCAGGGACCCCCGTAGCTCGAGCCGCGGGGCCTCGCGGGAGCCTGCACTCCATCCAAGGTAGGCCATCCCAACCGCGTGCAGCCTCCAACCCCCGCGGGAGCCACCAAACTCCCGCGAAAAGAAACTATTCCGGTTCGGTGGATCACGAGAGTTGAACCCCGACCGATGAAGCCGAGATAGCGCATCGCAACAAGCGACGCCGTGGCAAGACCCTGCACCGAGACCGATCGGCGCCCTTCACCAGCGGCCTCGTTGGAGGATTCCACCGACGAGGCCATCGACGCCAGGCCGAGAGGCGCCTGGAGGAGCACGAATGCAAACTGGCGGAGTTCTCCTGTTGATTTGTCGACCTGCAGAACTCCTCGACAGACCCAGCGGGCTGCGACTCCCGTCCCCCCTTTTCCGAAGAAATCCAGGCGGAGCCGATTCCGAGCCGGTTCAGCATGCCACAGGTGGATCCCTACGACAGGACCACCGACCCTCTGGACCATCTGGAGAGCTACAAGGCTCTCATGAGGGTCCAGGGGGCCACGGATGCTCTTTTGTGCATCGCCTTCCCCGCTACCCTCCGGAAGGCCGCTCGAGCCTGGTTCACCTGCCTCGAGCCCGGATCTATTTGCTCCTTCCATCAGTTGGAAGGAAAGTTTGTGGCGCACTTCGATGCTTGTCAGAAGGTGTCGAGAGAGGTGGACAGCCTCTTCTCTATCTACCAGCAGGACTAGGAGCTGCTTCGGGATTACATCACCCGTTTCATGACCGTTGCCCTGGAGATCTATAGCCTGGACGAGCCTGTCGCCATGCTGGCTTTGAAGCGCGGGCTCAAGACGTCCCGCCTGACCTATTCCCTGGACAAAAAACCCCCCAAGACGTACTCCGAGCTCCTCCTCCGTGCCCACAAGTACATCCGATCGGAGGAGGCCGACCCCACCTGCCGAGAGCTAGACGGGAAGACTTTGAAGAAGCCGGCCCCGAGGGATATTCCAGGACCCCGGAGGCCTGGGCCATCTGTCGACCCTCGCCCGAATCTGAAGCCGAAAGGCGAGGCTGCCATGGAGCGACGGTTCACCCCTCTCCTCGCTCCCCGAACGAAGATCCTCATGGAAATTGAGGGCGAGCACTACCTCCGCCGACCTCCTCCTCAGAACCTAAGAGGCATCCGAGACAAGTCGAAGTACTGCTAGTTCCACCGCGAACATGGCCATGACACGGAAGAGGGTCATAATCTGAAGCGAGAAATCGAGGAGCTGATCAAAAGAGGCTACCTCAGGAAGTTTGGTGCAGGCACCAGAATCAGAAGAAGACTTCAGGGTTCCATCTGGATCTCTGAATGACCTTGCCCGAAGATTAGGGTTTGTAATAAGGGTTGACCTGATCAACTCAATTTTGAGTCTGTAATTTTGTCATTTCAATTTTTGTTGGGTCATGTTGACTCAGTCCAAGTCCAAGGCCCAGGTAGGTGTCGTTCCCTTTGTCATAGGGCACCACATTTTCCAGCTACAAGTGGGTGCCACACTCCCTGCCACATCTCCATCCAGTGTACCTTGGTCCCCACGCCTCAAGTAAGCAGGTTCTTTTTTTTTCTTGCACCACTTGGGGGAGAAATCCATCAAGATACCTCAATCCAAGGAGGAGCCAACTTCTTTCCAGATAAACCCAAGCCAGGATGGCAAGAATTTTTCTTGAAGAGAGGATCAAGGAGGTGCCCCACAATGTTCCATAAAAATCCAAGTTATAAAAGGGAAGAGAGCATGTCTTGGGGAGAAAATCAAGGAGGCACCCAAAAGTTTCCAAAAGTGCCAAAGCCATGAAAGGAAGAAGCCTAAACTTGTGGAGCAAGACTAGGAGGTGCCCAAAAGAGCCAAACCATGAAGGGAAAATCCTTGATTCATGGAGAGATACTAGGAGACACCCCCATAACCTGCCATTTGGAGCTGATTTTCAAGTTTTCTTGGAGTTTTTGGGCTACCCACTCATGGAAGGAGTCTTGGGAAGAGAATTTGTTGCCTAAAGTGTGGGTTAGTCCTATTAGTCCCACATGGAAAATGTATAAAATTTTATTTCTTTGTTATGTCTATATATTCAACTCTATGTAACTCTTGAATTTAAAAAATGATGAATGAAATCAATTTCTTTGTGAGCAACTTTGTGTTTCTCTCTTCCGTACTTGTATTCAGGTGTTGAGCTCCGTGAGGGAGTAAATCCGGGTTCCCTAGGAACCTTGAGGAGGTGTGAGATCTCCAACCCCAAAACCCTAGCTTAGTTTACCCATCTCTACTCCACCACCACCAAACCCTAATTTTCTATCTTCATCCCACGGCCCCTCTCTTCCACATCGAAGCCGGTCACTAGCATCCAGGTTCAAATCAACTGTTTCAACTACAGAGCCAGTTCAAATGAGAGTCAGATCAGTATCAAGATCTCCGGAACTTCTACATCCAACAATCTTCATTAAGTCCTCAGGTCAGTGTCTTTCTTTGAGTTTCTGGATCTTCTTTTGTTCTTCTTCTTCCAGATCCTAAGTTTGAGAAGGAGGCCAACCTTACCATAAGACTACAATCCGAGGATCCATTGCGAAGATACCCCGTCTCCAAGGATCCTACAATCTGCTCGAGAGTGTCCTCCAATTGAAGCAACGAGAGATATTACTGCTAGGTAAAAAGAACCTTCCCTTCTCACTTTGTCTGTTTCGTTGAAACTCAGAGCAAACCCTAGATCTGGGGGTTTCTCAATCCCCAGCGATCCTACTTTTGAGTTACTCTGATAATCCACTCCTTTTAATTGTGCTCTTTGTCATTTCTTAGTTTCTTTCAACATTAATTTATCTTTCCTTTGAGTCAAAGCTGACTTCTGAAAATATATTAAAAAAAAAAATACATTAATTTTAATTTGCTTCCGCATCCCACATATTCATCCTGCATCATTTTGGTATCAGAGCCCTGTCTAGGGTTCTTGCTTGTTTGATTATTTTTTTCGTTCCTTTTTACTTTTGCTGCCTGGAGTAGACTCCCCTGGCCGTCCGGTCCTAGGAGCAAGTGAGATGCAGGCCTTCTCCTCCCATTCCACTGGGGTTCCTAGGGCGTGTAGGGGTGCCGCTGGGTTATAACTTCTAGGCAAGGATTGTAAATGGGACACACGTTCTGTTTTTTGCCAGTAACTATCTTGTTATCCAAATTGTTTCTCCCTGCAAAAAATTCCAAATTAAGTAATTCTTATTTTGGTGGAACCAGTATAATTGAAAGTAATTTACAAAAAATTTCCATGATTTATTAATTTCCATAGATTTTCGGAGATCAATTTTACTGCTGTTCTGCTTTTTATTTTCTGCAAGCTGTGTTTTATTTGAGTGTGCATAAATTGAATCTATCTTAAGGGCACCGAAGTTGCAACATAAGGGGAGGATTGAGACCCTCTCCTTAGCCCAAAACCACCTCCCGTGCATTCGAACCTAAGCCTTTAATCTTAAAATTAATTAGACCTAATTTGCCCGAGTGGGCTAGGGACTCCAACAAGTCGGGTCTAGGCTAGTGTTAAGTCAGTTTGTCTAGTTACTCTGTGTGTGCTTTGTACTCAGTGTCTAGAATGGTGGTTTAGGGATTCTATCCCGAAGGGCTTGTGTGCTAGTCCGCCTACCTGGCCAATCACTGATTGGTGTCTAGGATTGGCAATTAGGGACCTAACACTCTCCTTACACCTGCCTAGTTGAGTCCCGAGTTACTACAGGCTAGCTTGCCACTCTAATTGGGCATCTAGTTTGGGCTCTAGGTCTAGTTAGCCCGTAGTCGTTTCAGTCGAGTCTCATTTGGTGTGCTTGCTTTCATCATCATGTCTACCCGGAATGGAGTACCCTACCAACCTGGTCAAGCCCAACCTGATTTAGAGGCCATGGTTAGAACTATTACCGAAGGCATGAACAAATTGAGTCAGGATATGACTGATATTGTTGCCCAGTTTAGGAATCTAGTCTGTGAGGATCTTACCCAGCTTAGGGATCGAGTCCAAGTACTTGAGAAACGTAGACATCAAAATTGGACCTCTGATCCAAAATTTAATAGGCCCCAACCTCACCCATACCAGGAGCCTAGGAGGACCTTATACCGTGATCCCGAGCATAACCTTAGGAAGCCTAACCATGATATCTATAGTGTGGATCGTGTCTATGAGAGGTCCTTACAATATTCTAGACCAGGCACTCAACAACCCAAGTCTTCTAGATCAAACCATTTAGATCCACACCCATGCCCAAGTAAGGTCTCTACTAGCTTGAAACCCAGTGTGACCCAGGTTCCTATATCGCAAAAATGTTTGTTTTGTGGAGAAATAGGCCATAAATCTAGTCAGTGCCCATGCATAGGACTAGCTTGTGCACAGCTAAGTGGTAAGAATCCTAAGGATGACATTAATGAGGGAGAACCCAAGCCTACCAATGAGGAAGAAAGGTTAGGTATGACAAGCCTAGGATCAGTTGACCCGATTATCACTGACCCGAAACCCATTGAAGATGGCATCGAGGAAGTATATGATGCTGGCTTGAGTCTAGTTGATGAATATGAGGGGGAAGAACTTGAAGAATGTGACATCGGTACTATTGGTTCCTTACCTGAAGAGACCTTGGAGAGCAACCAAGTGGTAGGACCTAGTTCAGAAATTCAAGAGATTTGTGAGAACCAGGTTCCTTTAGTCAAATACCCCCAGGAAGAACTCATAGTGTTAGCCCGAGCTATCAGTTTGTACCCTCTAATGACAGTCATTCCCCAAGTACCAATTGAAGATCTTTGCACTAAACTGTTTAAGTTTGCCCACCCTATGGTAGATCCTCTCCTTAGGATGACTGAATCAAGCCTCTTACAATTGGACCTTATCCCATGCCCAGCCACTAAGGTCTCACCCGTAATCTCAGTTGAACATCCTTGTCTTGAGCGGATTGATTCACCTAGTCCTGTAGAAGTCCTTCTTATGACCCCAGACCCCTTCCTTCGCATGACTGACCTACCCTTCTATAGAGTATACCTTTCCGCACCCATATGCCAAATTTCAAGTCTTGAGGTCATCATCCATAGGCCCTTCCATGAATCATTCTTTAATCCAGTTCTTGAGAAAATGGATCATTATTTGCTTAGAGAACAAACTTTAACTGTTGCAATCACATGTCCTAGGCTACTTCCCGAACCATCTCTTGATCCATTCCTGGGAGTAGCAAACTTTTCCTTTCGTAAGGATGACCAGTTGACACTCATAGATCACCATTCAAACCTTCAGGTCACCACCTTTAGCCAACAGGTACTTCGAGACTCCACCTCATATTTCCTCCCTTTCTCTAGGACTTCCAATGCTTCTTACACCATCCAAGTATACTTTGTCAAAGTCTTTAGAGTGAACCACGTGTCAGAACCTATTAGGTTTGCACCTACTTCTGGAAGACCTTATGGCACCTACTAGGAACCCATGATAAGTTTTCATGCTCTGCATGCCATCCTCCGACCCAAGGTCAAACCTAGAGAGCCGTAGTTTGTTAGGTTTAGACCTAGGGTTCCTTTGGAATAAAGTCCATTCTTTAGGAATGCGTTGTCGGTCTAGTTTCGTTTTTCTTGACCCTTTACTAGGCTTTGGCTTAGATTTTGGTTTGATTGAGAGCACCAGGAATTGGGATTTGTATTTTGTCTAAGGCTGAAATTGCATTCAATGTTTCGATCAATAGGTCTATAGGCTAGAGTCCCTTTGAAATTGTTCATGGATACAAGCCTCACACACAACTTGATCTGATTTCACTATTAGCCCACACACACAAGTCTCTTGATGCACTTGCATAGCATGTAAAGGACTTGCATAAAGAAATTCATGCCAAAATAACTTTAAGTAATGAAACTTATAAGAAGTTGGCTGATTCTCAAAGACGAGTCAAAACTTTTGTTGAGAGAGACTATGTAATGATTAGGTTAAGGCCTGGGCGGTTTTCTCCTGGAACCGTTAAAAAGTTACATGCTAGAGGAGCTGGACCATTTAGAGTAGTGAAGAGAGTAGGATCCAATGCCTATGTGCTCGAGTTGCCTCCAGAACTAGGCAATAGCTCTACTTTCAACATTACAGACCTAGTAGAGTATAGGGAGCCAGCTATGATTCCCAGTGAGCCTTTTGAACCTAATCCTGTTATTGAGAGTGATCCCGACCCTGTGTGTCCACCAACAAACTGGCCTGTGAGGAAAGAGCAGATTGAAAAGATCCTGGATGATCAGGTTATCTGTACTCGTAATCGAGGATACCAAAGATACCTGGTCTGCTGGCAAGGAATGCCAGATTCTGATGACTCTTGGATCTCCCGAGATGAATTACAAGAGCTGGATCCAGATCTCTTGGAGAGATACCAGAGCCAACTTGAGCCTTACTCGACAGGGTCGAGTTCCTCCCACCCCGGGAGAATTTGTGCGGGCACCAGAATCTGAAGAAGACTTCAGGGTTCCATCTAGATCTCTGAATGACCTTGCCCGAAGATTAGGGTTTGTAATAAGGGTTGACCTGATCAACTCAATTTTGAGTCTGTAATTTTGTCATTTCAATTTTTGTTGGGTCATGTTGACTCAGTCCAAGTCCAAGGCCCAGGTAGGTGTCATTCCCTTTGTCATAGGGCACCACATTTTCCAGCTACAAGTGGGTGCCACACTCCCTGCCACATCTCCATCCAGTGTACCTTGGTCCCCACGCCTCAAGTAAGCAGGTTCTTTTTTTTTCTTGCACCACTTGGGGGAGAAATCCATCAAGATACCTCAATCCAAGGAGGAGCCAACTTCTTTCCAGATAAACCCAAGCCAGGATGGCAAGAATTTTTCTTGAAGAGAGGATCAAGGAGGTGCCCCACAATGTTCCATAAAAATCCAAGTTATAAAAGGGAAGAGAGCATGTCTTGGGGAGAAAATCAAGGAGGCACCCAAAAGTTTCCAAAAGTGCCAAAGCCATGAAAGGAAGAAGCCTAAACTTGTGGAGCAAGACTAGGAGGTGTCCAAAAGAGCCAAACCATGAAGGGAAAATCCTTGATTCATGGAGAGATACTAGGAGACACCCCCATAACCTACCATTTGGAGCTGATTTTCAAGTTTTCTTGGAGTTTTTGGGCTGCCCACTCATGGAAGGAGTCTTGGGAAGAGAATTTGCTGCCTAAAGTGTGGGTTAGTCCTATTAGTCCCACATGGGAAATGTATAAATTTTATTTCTTTGTTATGTCTATATATTCAACTCTATGTAACTCTTGAATTTAAAAAATGATGAATGAAATCAATTTCTTTGTGAGCAACTTTGTGTTTCTCTCTTCCGCACTTGTATTCAGGTGTTGAGCTCCGTGAGGGAGTAAATCCGGGTTCCCTAGGAACCTTGAGGAGGTGTGAGATCTCCAACGCCAAAATCCTAGCTTAGTCCACCCATCTCTACTCCACCATCACCAAACCCTAATTTTCCATCTTCATCCCACGGCCCCTCTCTTCCACATTGAAGCCGGTCACCAGCATCCAGGTTCAGATCAACTATTTCAACTATAGAGCCAGTTCAAATGAGAGTCAGATCAGTATCAAGATCTCCGGAACTTCTACATCCACTAATCTTCATTAAGTCCTCAGGTCAGTGTCTTTCTTTGAGTTTCTGGTTCTTCTTTTGTTCTTCTTCTTCCAGATCCTGAGTTCGAGAAGGAGGCTAACCTTGCCATAGGAATACAATCCGAGGATCTATTGCGAAGATACCCCGTCTCCAAGGATCCTACAATCTGCTCGAGAGTGTCCTCCAATTGAAGCAAAGAGAGATATCACTGCTAGGTAACAAGAACCTTCCCTTCTCACTTTGTCTGTTTCGTTGAAACTCAGAGCAAACCCTAGATCTAGGGGTTTCTCAATCCCCAGCGATCCTACTTTTGAGTTACTCTGATAATCCACTCCTTTTAATTGTGCTCTCTGTCATTTCTTAGTTTCTTTCAACATTAGTTTATCTTTCCTTTGAGTCAAAACCGACTTTTGAAAATATATTAAAAAAAAAATACATTAATTTTAATTTGCTTCCGCATCCCATATATCCGTTCTGCATCAAAGTTCGTGAGGAACGAGGTCTCAGCGGAGGGACAGCCGCTCGCAGCTTTACCCCCGTGGTGCGGGCACCAGACTTAGAAGAAGACTTCAGAGCTCCATCTGGATCTCTGATTGACCTTGCCCGAAGAATTAGGGTTTTCTGTTTGTAATAAGGGTTGACTTGATCAACTCAATTTTAGCTTGAGTCTGTATTCCCTGCAGTTTATTTTGTTGAGTCATGTTGACTCAGTAGTGGTCTAGGACTTCAACCTGGGGTGTCACATTTTCTCCCAAGGCCAAGCAAGTGGGCGCCACACTCCCAGCCACATGCCTGAGTCCAGGGGGTGCCACATCTCCATCCAGTAGGCATTGGTCCCCACACCACAAGATAGCAGGTCCCTCCTCTCATGCGCCACTTAAGGAGAAGACAATCTGGGAGCCACAATTCAAGGGGGCGGCCAAGGTGTTTCCATAAGAGCCAAGCTATGAAAAGAAAGGAGCAAAGCTTGGGGAGGAAGACTAGGAGGCGCCCAAGTAATTCCAAATAAAACCAGGTATAAAAGGAAGGAGATTTCTCTTGAAGTGCAAGGTTAAGGAGGCACCCAAATACTTCCAAATAAGACCAATCATGGAAGGAAAAATATTTTTCTTGAAGATCAAGGCTAGGAGGCGCCACCCACTTTCCTTTTGAAGCCACCAATCAACATTTGTGGAATCTTTTGGCCAGCCATAAGTGTAGGGATTGATCCTACAATCCTAATTTGAAGATCCCCTCCTTTAGTCCCACATGGGAAGATGTAAAACCCTACTCTCTTGTAAAGTCCTATAAATTAAACCCTTCTTGTAAACTTTAAAGTAATCTGATGAATGAATTCAAACTTTTGTGTGAGCAAACTCTGTGTTTTCTCTCTTCCGCACTTGCATCCAGGTGTTGAGCTCCGTGAGGGAGTAAATCCAGGTTCCCCAGGAACCTTGAGGAGGTGTGAGATCTCCAAACCCCAAACCCTAGGTTAGCCACTTCACTCCCAAACCCTAGCCGCCCATCATCCTTCTCTTTCCACCAAGCCCTAGCCTATCCCACCTCTCACGGCCACTCTCTTCAAGTCAAGGCCGGCCCCAGCATCCGGGTCCATTCCGGATACTTCAGATCCAGAGCAATTCCCAGAGGAAGTCAGATCAACCTCCAGGAGAATCCGGATTTCAGCAACATCAGCTTTCAAGTTCTTCAAATCTGGTAAATCCTTCCTTGAGTATCTGATTCCATCACTTGTTCTTCTTCTTTCCCAGATCTTGAGTTCAGGAGAAGCCGACTCAGCCACAGGACCAGTATTGGAGGATCCATTACGAAGGTATCCGAATCCGAGGATCCAACAATCTGCTCGAGAGAGTTCTTCCACCAAACTTTGTGAAGATCACTGCCTGGTTGGTAACCCATCTCTTCTCTTTATTTCTGTCCTGTTGAAAGTTCAGAGCAAAACCCTAGGTCTGGGAGTTTCTCAACCCCCAGCGATCCGTTACTTCTGAACTACTCTGATAACCCAGTTTTATTTAAATTGTGCTTTCAATTATTACCTAGTTTCTTTCAACATTAGTTTATCTCTCATTTGAGTCAAAGCCGACTTCTGAAAATATATATATATATAAAAAAAAAGAATTAGTCTTAATTTACTTCCGCATCGCATCATCTTCTTTCGTTCTGCATCATTTTTGGTATCAGAGCCCAGTCTAGGGTTTCTATTTGCTTTCTTGTTTTAAGTCTCTGTCCTTTTACTTTGTCTGCTCGAAGTAGACTCCCCAGGACATTCGGCCCTAGGAATGAAGCAAGGTGCAAACCTCCTCTTCCCATTCCATGGGGTGTTCCTAGGGCGTGTAGGGGATCCGTTGGGTTACAACTTCGTAGCAGGAATTGTAAACGGGGGAAGCACCCTATTTTCAGTCCGTAACTGTCCTGTTGCAGGAATTGTTTCTCAGTAGGTAACTCCGAATTGCATAATTTTTATTTTGCTAGAACCAGTATAATTGAAGCTATTTTACATAATTTCCTTTGATTTATTGGTTTTCGTGAAACTTCTGAGAGTTAAATTACTGCAACTCTGTTTTTGTGTTCTGCAATGCAATTATTTTGAGTGAACATCTCCTAATTCATCCTAAGGGCATTTGAGCATCTAAGATAAGGGGAGGAGTTGATAACCTCTCCTTAGCCCAAAACCACCACCCACTCATTCGATCTTAAGCCTAATTTTAAAATTTATTAGACTTAATTTTTCCTAGTGGGCTAGGGACATCAACAAGTCAGGTCAAGGCTAGTGTTGAGTCAGTTTGTTTAGTTACTCTGTGTGTGCTTTGTACTCAGTGTCTAGAACGGTGGTTCAGGGACTACGTCCCGAAGGGCTTGTATGCTGGTCCGTCTACCTGGCCAATCACTGATTGGTGTCTAGGATTGGAAATTAGGGACCTAACACTCCCCTTACACCTGCCTGGCTGAGTCTCGAGTTACTATATGCTAGCTTGCTAGTCTGATTGGGCATCTAGTTTGGGCTCTAGGTCTAGTTAGCCCGTAGTCATTCAGTTGAGTCTCATTTTGTGTGTTTGCTTGCATCATCATGTCTACCCGGAATGGAGTACCCTACCAACCTGGTCAAACCCAACCTGATTTAGAGGCCATGGTTAGAGCTCTTACTGAGAGTATGAACAAATTGAGGCAAGATGTGACTGCTACTGTTGCCCAGTTTAAGGAACAAGTCCATGAGAATTTTTCCCATCTTAGGGATCGAGTCCAAGTACTTGAGGAACCTAGGCATCAGAATTGGACTCCTGACCCAGATTTTAATGTGCCTCAACCTCACCCACACCAAGAGCCTAGAAGACCTTTATACCGAGATCCTGAACCTAATCATAGGAGGCCTGATCCAGAACCTGAAGATAGAGATGATAGGTTCATTTGGAACATCAAATTAAATGCACCCACTTTTGATGGTAGCTTAAACCCTAAGGTGTATTCTGATTGGGAGGGTGAGATGGACCAGTACTTTGAGTGGTATGCCATGTCTGAGGAAAGAAAGTTCAAGTTTGCCAAGATGAAGTTAGTACGTCAAGCTAGGTTATACTGGGGGAACATTGAGCTGACCACTAGAAGACGAAATGTAGAGCCCATAACCACTTGGCAGGGTATGAAAGAGAAACTTAGAGATTAGTACCTACCCATTTCATATCAACAGAATCTGTTAGACCGATGGCAGACTTTGAAACAAGGGAACCGATCTGTATCAGACTACATAACCACCTTTGATGAATACCTGATGAGATGTGATGTGAGTGAAGCCCATGAGGTCACTCTGTCTAGGTTTAGGGCTGGACCTAGGGAAGATATAAAGAGGGAGTTATTTCTGAGAGAGGTTACTGACCTAGACCAAGCCTATCAGATTGCACTAAACACTGAGAAGCTTCAAAGAGGACCCATGCCTCCTAAGGTTAGTGCCCCAATCCCAAGAAATGGACCTAGCCAAGTTACCCCTAGCAAGCCTAATCAGGGTATTCCCATCCCTAGGCCCATGGACAAAGGTAAGGCACCTGACACCAAGAGAACCTCTAGTATCATCTGTTTTAAGTGCCAGAAGCCCGATCATATCTCCAACCAGTGCACAGCCATAGCTTGTTTTAAGTGCCACAAGGTAGGTCATGTTTCTAGCTAGTGCCCTCGTAGATCCCTTTACATAGAAGAAGCAGAAGAAGAGAGTTCTGGACCCAATGAAGAGTTTGAAGAAGAAGTTTATGAGGCCGGAATGAATTTGGTCGATGAGTATGAAGGAGAGGAGGAATCCACAGAGTCTGACCAATTAGGGGTTGTGAGATGCATCCTATCCCAGAATAGAGTTCAGGAAGATTGGCGTAGGACTAACATCCTACAGACTTTCCTTAAACTAGGGGATAAGGTTTGTAAAATCATCATAGATAGTGGGAGCTGTGTGAATGCCATTTCTGCTAGCACTGTCAAAATGTTAGGCTTAATCCCAGTCCCCCACCCTAACCCCTATAAGGTTTCTTGGGTAGACTCTACCTCTATACCCATCCAGTCTAGATGTCAGGTCCAAATCCAAATGCAATCCTATCAAGAGAAGATTTGGTGTGACGTCTTGCCCATGGGGGTGAGCAGTATAATTCTTGGAAGACCTTGGTTGTATGATCATGATGCCACCCTCTTAGGAAAATCCAACACCTGTGTCTTTAGTTTTAATGGGAAGAAAATCACAATCCATTCAGTTCCTCCAAAGGACAAGGTAGCTAAAGGAACCAATAAGGTCAGAGAAATGAAGATTGGAGTGAACCTAATTAGTGCTATGGATCTAGAACAGGAAATTCATAGTGGTTCACCTATTTGGATGTTGACTGCTAAGGAACTTAGGACTCCTACACCCTCAGAGCCTCCTCAGGAAGTTAAACCTTTGTTAAAAGAATTTGAGGATGTTTTTCCCGAGGATCTGCCAGACCACCTTCCACCTCTTAGGGATATCTAGCATTCCATAGATTTAGTCTCAGGAGCTACTTTACCCAACTTGCCCCATTATAGGATGAATCCATCTGAGCATAAGGAACTGCAAAAGCAAGTTGGAGAATTGTTGAGGAAGGGGTTCATTAGAGAGAGTCTTAGCCCTTGTGCAGTCCCTGCACTTCTGACCCCAAAGAAGGATGGCACGTGGAGGATGTGTGTTGATAGTCGTGCCATCAACAAAATCACAATCAAGTATAGGTTCCCCATCCCTATACTAGATGACATGCTAGATATGATGGCCGATGTAACAGTTTTTTCTAAAATTGATCTCAAGAGCGGCTATCATCAGGTTAGGATTAGACCAGGGGATGAGTGGAAAACCGCTTTCAAAACTAAGGATGGTCGCTATGAATGGGTTGTTATGCCTTTTGGGTTGTCCAATGCCCCTAGTACTTTCATGAGGATTATGACCCAGGTACTTAGAGCTTTCATAGGGAAGTTTGTAGTGGTCTATTTTGATGACATCCTGATCTATAGTAAGACCCCTGCAGACCACCTAGGCCACCTTAGACAAGTCTGCCAAGTTTTGAGGAATGATAGCCTCTACGGTAACCTCAAAAAGTGTGAATTCATGACCAGTAGAATTATCTTCCTTGGTTTTGTAGTAACCCCTGACGGCGTGGCTGCTGATCCAGAAAAGATTAGGTCCATAATAGAATGGCCAGAGCCGACCAGTGTGCATGAAGTCAGAAGTTTCCACGGCTTGGCTACTTTCTATAGGTGATTCATTAAGGGGTTTAGTACTGTAGTTGCTCCTATCATAGACTATATTAGGAAGGGAGAATTCCAGTGGACTAAAGCAGCCCATAAAGCCTTCCTAGATCTTAAGGATAAGATGACCCAGGCACCCATTTTGAGGTTACCCGACTTTTCAAAGGTATTTGAGGTTGCCTGTGATGCTTCAGGAGTAGGTATAGGTGGAGTCCTAAGCCAAGAGAACCATCCCGTAGCATTCTTTAGTGAAAAACATAATGATGCTAAGCTTAGGTATTCTACCTATGATAAGGAATTTTATGCGGTAGTGCAAGCTTTGCGTTACTGGAGACATTATTTGCTACCGCAAGAATTTGTGCTGTTTTCGGACCATGAGGCTCTTAGATTCTTGAATTCCTAGAAGAAGCTTAACCCTAGGCATGCTAAGTGGGTAGAGTATATCCAGTCCTATACTTTTGTTTTGAAGCATAAGGCTGGATCTGAAAATAAGGTAGCTGATGCCCTTAGTCATCGATCTTTGTTGTTGAATTCTGTTAGGGCTGAAGTCACAGGGTTTGAGCAAATCAAAGAGGAATATGAGTCGTGTCCGAATTTTAAGACTATGTACCAGGATCTAACTCAAGGACCATCGAGTGACCATAAGGATTATACCCTTTTAGATGGCTTTCTGTTCTTTAAGAATAGGCTTTGCATCCCTAGAACTTCTCTTAGGGAATTTTTGATTTGGAAAATTCATGCTGGAGGTTTAGCTGGCCATTTCGGAAAAGCCAAGACCACCCTGGCTATTGAAGACCACTTTTTCTGGCCCAGTTTAAAAAGAGATGTAGCCCACATTGTGGCTAGGTGTCGGACCTGCGCTGTTGCCAAACAGCGAAAATAGAACACCGGCCTTTATATCCCACTCCCTGTCCCAGATCGTCCTTGGCAAGATGTGAGCATGGACATTGTGTTAGGTTTGCCTAAGACCCAGAGGAGGCATGACTCTATCTGTGTTGTAGTCGACCGATTTTCCAAGATGGCCCATTTCTTGCCTTGTTCCCAAACATTTGATGCGTCTAAGGTAGCCACCCTGTTCTTTAATGAGATAGTTCGACTCCATGGCCTACCTAAGACAATTGTTTCCGATAGGGATGTCCGGTTCACCAGCTATTTCTGGAAAACCCTTTGGCATAAGTTAGGGACAAAACTTAAGTTTTCAACTGCCTATCATCCCCAGACTGATGGCCAAACTGAAGTAGTGAACCGTAGTTTAGGCAATCTGTTAAGGTGTCTTGTTGGTGAAAACATTAGGAACTGGGATTTGTACTTACCTAGAGCTGAATTTGCATACAATGACTCGGTCAATAGGTCTACGGGTAAGAGTCCATTTGAAATTGTGCATGGTTACAAACCTCACACACCTCTTGACCTAGCTCCTTTACCAGTCCACACACGAGTCTCCGAGTCTACCGAAGTTTTTGCACAGCATATAAAAGACTTGCATAAAGAAATTCATGCCAAAATAAATTTAAGTAATGAAACTTATAAGAAGTTGGCTGATTCTCAAAGGCGAGTCAAAACTTTTGATGAGGGAGACTATGTAATGATTAGGTTAAGGCATGAACGGTTTCCTCCTGGAACTGTTAGAAAGTTACATGCTAGAGGAGCTGGACCATTTAGAGTGGTGAAGAGAGTAGGATCCAATGCCTATGTGCTCGAGTTACCTCCAGAACTAGGCATTAGCTCTACTTTCAACATTTCAGACCTAGTAGAGTATAGAGAGCCAGCTGTGATTCCCAGTGAGCCTTTTAAGCCTAATCCTGCTCTTGAGAGTGAACCCAACCCTGTGTGTCCACCAACAAACTGGCCTGTGAGGAAAGAGCAGATTGAAAAGATCCTGGATGATCAGGTTATCTCTACTCATAATCGAGGATACCAAAGATACCTGGTTCGCTGGCAAGGAAGGCCAGATTCTGATGACTCTTGGATCTCCCGAGAAGAATTACAAGAATTGGACCAAGACCTCTTGCAGAGATACCAGAGCCAACTTGATACATACTCGACAGGGTCGAGTTCCTCCCTGGTGCGGGCACCAGACTCAGAAGAAGACTTCAGAGCTCCATTTGGATCTCTGATTGACATTGCCCGAGAAATTAGGGTTTGTAATAAAGGTTGACCTGGTCAACCAGTTTATTTATTTTATTTATTTCTTGAGTCACCATTTAAATTTTGTTGAGTCATGTTGACTCGGTGCAAGTCCCAATGTGGTTTCAATTTGGTCCAAAATGGTGCCACATTTCTCTTCCAATCAACTCAAGGTTCAAGCAAGTGGAGGCCACACTCCAAGCCACACGCCCAGCCACACGCCAGAGTCCAGGAGGTGCCATAGAGGCATCCCAGTGTCATGGTCCCCACATCCAAAGAAGAAAAAATCAAATTGGAGGCTAAATTAAAGGAGGCGCCCACACCTGCCTAATTTACCTAAGCAAAGAAGGAAGAAAACTTCTCTTGGAGAAGAAATCAAAGAAGGACATCCAACCTACTCCTAATTGAAGTTCAAATCAAAATCAAAGAGCTTAACTTGGAGTGGAAGAAAAGAAGAAATACCATAAGAAGAAGAGGACTCCAAATCCAAATCCAACTCCAAAGGAGGTGCCATAAAAGTTCCAAAACAATTCCTTTATGGCCGTCCCAATTTTTTTTGGACTCTTGGTCGGCCAAGGGAGAGGATTTTCTACCTAATCTAGGGGTTGGAAGAGTTTAGTCCCACATGGGAATTTGTACAAGCTAGGAGAAAATTTTAGGTCTATATAATAGACCTCTCTTTGTAACTTTAGAAAATCAATGAAGAAAAATTATTTTTGCTATTCTCTTGTGTTGAGCAACCTAGGTTTCTCTTCTTCCGCACTATTCTAAGTGTTGAGCTCCGTGAGGGGGTAATCCGGGTTCCATTGGAGCCTTGAGAAGGTGAGAGATCTCCATCTTTATCCAAAATCCTAGGTTAGCCACTTGAAATTCCAAAACCCTAGCCACCTTTCATTATTTTCCATCCACCAAACCCTAGATCCATCCATCTCCCACGGCCTCTCTCTCTCTACAAGTCCAGGCCGTCCACCTTCATCCAGATCCAGTCCGGCTACTTCAGATCCAGAGCAAGTTCCAAGGAAAATCACATCAGCATCCAGGAGAATCCAGTTTTCAGCAATTTCGATCTTCAAGTTCATCAACCTGGTAAATCTTTTCCTTGACTCTCTGATTCCATCAATTATTTTTCTTCTCTTCCAGATCTTGAGTTCAGGAGAAGCCAACCCGCCAAAGGACCAGTATTGGAGGATCCATTACGAAGATATCCGACTCCGAGGATCCAACAATCTGCTCGGGAGAGTTCTTCCACCAAAATCTGTGAAGATCATTGTCTGGTTAGATAAACCTTCCCTTCTCTTTATTTCTGTTTTGTTGAAAGCTCGGAGTGAAACCCTAGGTCTGGGAGTTTCTCAACCCCCAGCGATCCGTTGCTTCTAAACTACTCTGATAATTTAGTTTCCTTAAAATTGTGCTTTCAATTATCA
Source organism: Areca catechu (assembly GCA_021397845.1). Lineage (NCBI taxonomy): Eukaryota > Viridiplantae > Streptophyta > Magnoliopsida > Arecales > Arecaceae > Areca > Areca catechu. The sequence continues at coordinate 108,494,953 of CM038047.1, forward strand.
TATTAGTATCTTTCAATGTTAGGTTAACTTTTCTTTGATTTGAAGCCAACTTCTACAAACCCATAAAAACAACAACAAAAAATTAGTTAATCTTAATTTACTTCCGCATCGCATCCCTTTATTTGTTCTGCATCATTTTTGGTATCAGAGCCCAGTCTAGGGTTTCTGATTTGCTTGCTTGCTTTGATTGATCTCCTTTTATTTTGTCTGCTCGAAGTAGACTCCCCAGGACGTCCGGTCCTAGGAACTAAGCGAGGTGCAAGCCTCCTCCTCCCATTCCACGGGGTGTTCCTAGGGCGTGTAGGGGATCCATTGGGTTATAACTTCGTAGCAGGGATTATAAACGGGGAAGACAATCTAGTTGCAGCCCGTAATTGCCCTGTTATCTGAATTATTTCTCCCTGCGTAAAACTCCGAATTGCATGATTTTTGCTTCTTTGAAACCAGTATAATTGAACCTATTTTCCATAATTTTTCTGCGATTTATTGGTTTCGGTAAAAACTCTGAGAATTAAAATACAGTAACTCTGTTTTTTGTGTTCTGCAATTCAATTCTTTTTTTTGGAGTGATCATCTCATAATTTACTTAAGGGCAATTGAGCATCTAAGATAAGGGGAGGAGTTGATTACCTCTCCTTAGCCCAAAACCACCATCCAATCATTCGAACCTAGACCTAATTTAAAATCAGTTAGACCTAATTTGCCCTAGTGGGCTAGGGACACCAATTGGTCGGGTCTAGGCTAGTGTTGAGTCAGTTTGCTGAGTTATTCTGTGTGTGCTTAGCACTCAGTGTCTAGAACGGTGGTTCAGGGACTACGTCCCGAAGGGCTTGTGTGCTGGTCCGCCTACCTGGCCAATCACTGATTGATGTCTAGGATTGGCGATCAGGGACCTAACACTCCCCTTACACCTGCCTGGCTGAGTCCTGAGTTACTACAGGCTAGCTTGCCACTCTGATTGGGCATCTAGTTTGGACTCTAGGTCTAGTGATCCAGTAGTCGATTTAGTCTAGTCTCATTTTGTGTGCTTGCTTGAATCATCATGTCTACCAGAAACGGAGTGCCATATCAACCTGGTCAAACCCAACCTGATTTAGAGGCCATGATCAGAACTCTTACTGAAAGTATGGCTAAAATGAATCAGGATATGACAAACACTGTGGCCCAGTTTAGCGCACAAATTCATGAGGATCTTACCCAACTTAGGGACCGAGTCCAAGTACTTGAAGAACCTAGACATCGGAATTGGACTCCTGACCCCGATTTTAATGTGCCTCAGCCTCACCCACATCAGGAGCCTAGAAGGCCTTTATATAGAGATCCTGAACCTAATCATAGGAGGCCTGACCCAGAGCCTGAAGATAGAGATGATAGGTTCATCAGGAACATCAAATTAGATGCACCCACTTTTGATGGTAGTCTGAACCCTAAGGTGTATTCTGATTGGGAGGGTGAGATGGATCAATACGTTGAGTGGTATGCTATGTCTGAGGAGAGGAAATACAAGTTTGCCAAGATGAAATTAGTGCGTCAAGCTAGGTTATACTGGGGGAACATTGAGCTAACCACTAGGAGACGGAATGTTGAGCCCATAACCACTTGGCAGGGTATGAAAGAAAAACTGAGAGATAAATACCTACCCATTTCATACCAGCAAAACCTGTTAGACCAATGGCAAAACCTGAAACAAGGAAACCGATCTGTCTCAGACTACATAACTACTTTTGATGAATACCTAATGAGATGTGATGTGAGTGAAGCCCACGAAGTCACTTTGTCTAGATTTAGGGCTGGACTGAGGGAAGATATCAAGAGAGAACTATTTCTGAGAGAGGTTACTGATCTAGACCAAGCCTACCAGATTGCACTGAACACTGAGAAATTTCAGAGAGGACCTATACCTTCTAGGGTTAGTGCCCCAATCCCAAGGAATGGACCTAGTCAAGTTATCCCTAGTAAACCTTTTCAGGGTACTTCTACCCCTAGGCCCATGGACAAAGGTAAGGCACCTGACACCCAAGAACCCCTAGTTCAAATATCACCTGTTTTAAGTGTCAGAAACCAGGTCACATTTCTAGTCAGTGTACTGCCATAGCCTGTTTCAAGTGTCATAAGGTAGGTCATGTTGCTAGCCAGTGCCCACGGAGATCCCTTTACATAGAAGAGGGAGAGAATGATAATTCCGAGCCCAGTGAGGAATTTGAAGAAGAAGTTTATGAGGCCGGAATGAATTTGGTTGAGGAGTATGAAGGAGAGGAGGAACCCAATGAATCTGACCAATTAGGAGTTGTAAGATGCATCCTATCCCAGAATCTAGTTCAAGAGGATTGGCGTAGGACTAACATCCTACAGACTTTTCTTAAATTAGGGGATAAGGTATGTAAGATCATCATAGATAGTGGGAGCTGTGTAAATGCCATCTCTACTAGCACTGTCAAGATGTTAGGCTTAATCCCAGTTCCCCATCCCAACCCCTATAAGGTTTCTTGGGTAGATTCTACCTCCATACCCATCCAGTCTAGATGTCAAGTCCAAATCCAAATGCAATCTTATCACGAAAAGATTTGGTGCGATGTCTTATCCATGGGGGTGAGCAGTATAATTCTCGGAAGACCTTGGTTGTATGATCATGATGCCACCCTCTTAGGAAAATCCAATACCTGTGTCTTTAGTTTCAATGGGAAGAAGATTACGATCCATTCCGTTCCCCCTAAGGACAAGGTAACTAAAGGAGCTGGTAAGGTTAAGGAGATGAAAACTGGAGTGAACCTAATCAGTGCTAAGGATCTAGAACAAGAAATTCATAGTGGTTCACCCATCTGGATGTTGACTGCTAAGGAGCTTAGAACTTCGGAACCCTCAGAGCCTCCTCAAGAAGTTAAACCTGTGTTAAAAGAATTTGAGGATGTCTTTCCCGAGGATTTGCCAGACCACCTTCCACCTCTTAGGGATATCCAGCATGCCATAGATCTAATCCCAGGAGCAACTTTGCCCAACTTGCCCCATTACAGGATGAATCCAATTGAGCATGAAGAACTGCAAAAGCAGGTTGGAGAATTATTGAGGAAGGGGTTTATTAGAGAAAGTCTTAGCCCTTGTGCAGTCCCAGCCTTACTGACCCCAAAGAAAGATGGCACGTGGAGGATGTGTGTTGACAGTCGTGCCATCAATAAAATTACAATCAAGTATAGGTTTCCCATCCCTAGACTAGATGACATGCTTGATATGATGGCTGGTGCAATGGTTTTTTCTAAGATTGATCTCAAAAGCGGCTATCATCAGGTTAGGATTAGACCCGGGGATGAATGGAAAACTGCTTTCAAAACTAAGGATGGTCTTTATGAATGGGTTGTTATGCCTTTTGGGTTGTCCAATGCCCCTAGTACTTTCATGAGAATTATGACCCAGGTACTTAGAGCTTTCATAGGAAAATTTGTGGTGGTCTATTTTGATGACATCCTGATCTATAGTAAGACCCCAACAGATCACCTAGACCACCTTAGAGCAGTCTGCCAAGTTTTGAGGAATGAGAGACTCTACGGTAATCTTAAGAAGTGTGATTCATGACTAGTAGAGTTATCTTTCTTGGTTTTGTAGTAACCCCTGACGGCGTGGCGGCCGATCCTGAGAAGATTAAGTCCATAGTAGACTGGCCAGAGCCAACCAATGTGCATGAAGTTAGAAGTTTCCATGGCTTGGCTACCTTCTATAGGCGATTCATCAAGGGGTTTAGTACTTTAGCTGCTCCAATCACTGATTGTATTAGGAAGGGAGAATTTCATTGGACTAATTCAGCCCATAAAGCCTTCCTCGATCTTAAGGATAAAATGACCCAGGCACCCATTCTGAGATTACCCGATTTTTCTAAAGTATTTGAGGTTGCCTGTGATGCTTCAGGTGTAGGAATAGGTGGAGTCCTAAGCCAAGAGAATCATCCCATAGCATTCTTTAGTGAAAAACTTAATGATGCTAAGCTTAGGTATTCTACCTATGATAAGGAATTTTATGCGGTGGTGCAAGCTTTGCGTTACTGGAGACATTATGATGGGGACATCTCAAGCACGGATCTTGGAGCAAGCATAATTCTTGGAGTGGCACAGATCTTGAAGCATTTTTAGAATAAATTTATTTAGGATTTATCTTTTGTTTAAAATTTGAATTAGGATTTGGTTGGTTAGGATTGATATATGGATAGGCTTATCTTATCCTATCTTATATTTGAATTTGATTCGTTCTTATCTTTTTATCTTGTATTCAAATTCAAATGAGGGTTGGAAAATCTATAAATACCACCCTCAGCCTTTTGTAATAAGAGGATGGATGAATAAAATTTCTATTGTTCTGTGTGAAGGATCTGTGTGATCCTAGGGTATCTGTATGATCCCTTCTCCATCTTCCCAGGGTTTCTGTGTGATCCCTGATTTTGGGCATCTGTGTGAGCCCAGGGCATCTATGTGAGCCCTTTGCTATGTGATTGTTCTTCTAGGGCATCTGTGTGAGCCCCTTTACTATGTGCTTTGTTCTTCTTGGGGAATCTATGTGAACCCCAGTATTTTTTCTTAACCCTGCACCCTCTTCTTCCTCCTTCTTTGCAAATCCTAATCTCTGGTGACTTTCATGCTCGCCAGCGATCCAGTCCAATCCCTGTCCCGCATCAAATGGTATCAGAGCTAAAGGATTAGGATTTTTCTGCTTCATCACCGGCCCACTGTTCTCTTTCTTCCCTGTTTCAAATCTCGTCTACGGATCCTTCACCAACATCGACGTCGGACCATTCTCCCCCCAGCCGTCCTCAACCCCAGCTCCCAGCCGCTCCGTGAAAGACTCTGGTCCGCCGACCTCACCAGAGAGATCACCTCCGAGCCCACCGGCGGTCGTCTTCTTCTCTCTGTCAATGACATCTCCCCTGCGTACAGTCGGAGACCCCTAACACCTGATTCATCGTCGCCCTCAAGCTTCAGATCGAATGCTCCACCGGATCGCCTCAGTGCTCTCCGTTGGCTAGCCGCGTTCCTCCGCCATGGCCACCACCGTCATCAACCTCGCTCAGCTTCGGAGTCCTTTTTGATTGGTTTCAGTTCCATCAACCTTGCTCAGCCTGATTCGACGGAGTCGAGTTCACCCCACCGTAGGAGAATGATGGGGACATCTCAAGCACGGATCTTGGAGCAAGCATAATTCTTGGAGTGGCACAGATCTTGAAGCATTTTTAGAATAAATTTATTTAGGATTTATCTTTTGTTTAAAATTTGAATTAGGATTTGGTTGGTTAGGATTGATATATGGATAGGCTTATCTTATCCTATCTTATATTTGAATTTGATTCGTTCTTATCTTTTTATCTTGTATTCAAATTCAAATGAGGGTTGGAAAATCTATAAATACCACCCTCAGCCTTTTGTAATAAGAGGATGGATGAATAAAATTTCTATTGTTCTGTGTGAAGGATCTGTGTGATCCTAGGGTATCTGTATGATCCCTTCTCCATCTTCCCAGGGTTTCTGTGTGATCCCTAATTTTGGGCATCTGTGTGAGCCCAGGGCATCTATGTGAGCCCCTTTGCTATGTGATTGTTCTTCTAGGGCATCTGTGTGAGCCCCTTTACTATGTGCTTTGTTCTTCTTGGGGAATCTATGTGAACCCCAGTATTTTTTCTTAACCCTGCACCCTCTTCTTCCTCCTTCTTTGCAAATCCTAATCTCTGGTGACTTTCATGCTCGCCAGCGATCCAGTCCAATCCCTGTCCCGCATCACATTATTTGCTACCGCAGGAATTTGTACTATTTTCGGACCATGAGGCTCTTAGATTTCTGAACTCCCAAAAGAAGCTTAACCCTAGGCATGCTAAGTGGGTAGAATATATCCAGTCCTATACTTTTGTCCTGAAACATAAGGCTGGAGTTGAGAATAAGGTAGCTGATGCCCTTAGTCGCCGATCTCTGTTATTAACTTCTGTTAGAACTGAGGTCATAGGGTTTGAGCAAATCAAAGAGGAATATGAGTCTTGTCCGGATTTCACAACTGTGTATCAGGATCTAGTTCAAGGACCATCTAGTAATCACCAGGATTATACCCTTGTAGATGGTTTTTTGTTCTTCAAAAATAGGCTTTGCATCCCTAGAACTTCTCTTAGGGAATTTTTGATTTGGGAAATCCATGCTGGAGGTTTAGCTGGCCATTTTGGAAAAGACAAGACCATTCTAGCTATTGAAGACCACTTTTTCTGGCCTAGCTTAAAAAGGGATGTAGCTAATATTGTAGCTAGATGTCGAACCTGCGCTGTTGCCAAACAGCGAAAACAAAACACTAGCCTTTATACCCCACTCCCTGTCCCAGATCGTCCTTGGCAAGATGTGAGTATGGATTTTGTGTTAGGTTTACCTAAGACCCAGAGGAGACATGATTCTATCTGTGTCGTAGTCGACCGATTCTCTAAAATGGCCCACTTCTTGCCTTGTTCCCAAACTTTTGATGCGTCTAAGGTAGCCACACTTTTCTTCAATGAGATAGTTAGACTCCATGGCCTACCTAAGACAATCGTTTCAGATAGGGATGTCCGGTTCACAGTTACTTTTGGAAGACCCTTTGGCATAAGTTAGGGACAAAACTTAAGTTTTCAACTGCCTATCATCCCCAAACTGATGGCCAAACTGAAGTAGTGAACCGTAGCCTAGGAAATCTGCTGAGATGTCTTGTTGGTGAAAATACCAGAAATTGGGATTTATACCTACCAAGGGCAGAATTTGCGTACAACGACTCGGTCAATAGGTCTACGGGTAAGAGTCCATTTGAAATTGTACATGGGTACAAACCTCACACACCTCTTGACCTAGTCCCTTTACCTGTCCACACTCGAGTCTCCGAATCTGCTGAGAATTTTGCACAGCATATAAAAGACTTGCATAAAGAAATTCATGCCAAAATAAATTTAAGTAATAAAACTTATAAGAAGTTGGCTGATACTCAAAGGCGAGTCAAATCTTTTGTTGAGGGAGACTATGTGATGATTAGGTTAAGGCCTGAATGGTTTCCTCCTGGAACCGTTAGAAAGTTACATGCTAGGGGAGCTGGACCATTTAGAGTGGTAAAGAGAGTAGGATCCAATGCCTATGTGCTCGAGTTGCCTCCAGAACTAGGCATTAGCTCTACTTTCAACATTACAGACTTAGTAGAGTACAGGGAGCCAGCTGTGATTCCTAGTGAGCCTTTTGAGCCTAACCCTATCATTGAGAGTGATCCCGACCCTGTGTGTCCACCAACAAACTGGCCTGTGAGGAAAGAGCATATTGAAAAGATCCTGGATGATCAGGTTATCTCTACTCGTAATCGAGGATACCAAAGGTACCTGGTCCGCTGGCAAGGAAGGCCAGATTCTGATGACTCTTGGATCTCCCGAGAAGAATTACAAGAATTGGACCCAGACCTCTTGGAGAGATACCAGAGCCAACTTGAGCCTTACTCGACAGGGTCGAGTTCCTCCCACCCTGGGAGAATTGGTGCGGGCACCAGACTCAGAAGAAGACTTCAGAGCTCCATTTGGATCTCTGATTGACATTGCCCGAGAAATTAGGGTTTGTAATAAAGGTTGACCTGGTCAACCAGTTTATTTATTTTATTTATTTCTTGAGTCACCATTTAAATTTTGTTGAGTCATGTTGACTCGGTGCAAGTCCCAATGTGGTTTCAATTTGGTCCAAAATGGTGCCACATTTCTCTTCCAATCAACTCAAGGTTCAAGCAAGTGGAGGCCACACTCCAAGCCACACGCCCAGCCACACTCCGAGCACACGCCAGAGTCCAGGAGGTGCCATAGAGGCATCCCAGTGTCATGGTCCCCACATCCAAAGAAGAAAAAATCAAATTGGAGGCTAAATTAAAGGAGGCGCCCACACCTGCCTAATTTACCTAAGCAAAGAAGGAAGAAAACTTCTCTTGGAGAAGAAATCAAAGAAGGACATCCAACCTACTCCTAATTGAAGTTCAAATCAAAATCAAAGAGCTTAACTTGGAGTGGAAGAAAAGAAGAAATACCATAAGAAGAAGAGGACTCCAAATCCAAATCCAACTCCAAAGGAGGTGCCATAAAAGTTCCAAAACAATTCCTTTATGGCCGTCCCAATTTTTTTTGGACTCTTGGTCGGCCAAGGGAGAGGATTTTCTACCTAATCTAGGGGTTGGAAGAGTTTAGTCCCACATGGGAATTTGTACAAGCTAGGAGAAAATTTTAGGTCTATATAATATACCTCTCTTTGTAACTTTAGAAAATCAATGAAGAAAAATTATTTTTGCTATTCTCTTGTGTTGAGCAACCTAGGTTTCTCTTCTTCCGCACTATTCTAAGTGTTGAGCTCCGTGAGGGGGTAATCCGGGTTCCATTGGAGCCTTGAGGAGGTGAGAGATCTCCATCTTTATCCAAAACCCTAGGTTAGCCACTTGAAATTCCAAAACCCTAGCCACCTTTCATTATTTTCCATCCACCAAACCCTAGATCCATCCATCTCCCATGGCCTCTCTCTCTCTACAAGTCCAGGCCGTCCACCTTCATCCAGATCCAGTCCGGCTACTTCAGATCCAGAGCAAGTTCCAAGGAAAATCACATCAGCATCCAGGAGAATCCAGTTTTCAGCAATTTCGATCTTCAAGTTCATCAACCTGGTAAATCTTTTCCTTGACTTTCTGATTCCATCAATATTTTTCTTATCTTCCAGATCTTGAGTTCAGGAGAAGCCAACCCGCCAAAGGACCAGTATTGGAGGATCCATTACGAAGATATCCGACTCCGAGGATCCAACAATCTGCTCGTGAGAGTTCTTCCACCAAAATCTGTGAAGATCATTGTCTGGTTAGATAAACCTTCCCTTCTCTTTATTTCTGTTTTGTTGAAAGCTCGGAGTGAAACCCTAGGTCTGGGAGTTTCTCAACCCCCAGCGATCCGTTGCTTCTAAACTACTCTGATAATTTAGTTTCCTTAAAATTGTGCTTTCAATTATCATATTAGTATCTTTCAATGTTAGGTTAACTTTTCTTTGATTTGAAGCCAACTTCTACAAACCCATAAAAACAACAAAAAAATTAGTTAATCTTAATTTACTTCCGCATCGCATCCCTTTATTTGTTCTGCATCACTCCCATCCCAGGAGAATTGGTGCGGGCACCAGACTCAGAAGAAGACTTCAGAGCTCCATCTGGATCTCTGATTGACCTTGCCCGAAGAATTAGAATTTTCTGGTTTGTAATAAGGGTTGACTTGATCAACTCAATTTTAGCTTGAGTCTGTATTCCATGCAGTTTATTTTGTTGAGTCATGTTGACTCAGTAGTGGTCTAGGACTTCAACCTGGGGTGTCACATTTTCTCCCAATGCCAAGCAAGTGCGCGCCACACTCCCAGCCACATGCCTGAGTCCAGGGGGCGCCACATCTCCATCTAGTAGGCTTTGGTCCCCACACCACAAGATAGCAGGTCCCTCCTCTCATGCGCCACTTAAGGAGAAGACAATCTGGGAGCCACAATTCAAGGGGGCGGCCAAGGTGTTTCCATAAGAGCCAAGCTATGAAAAGAAAGGAGCAAAGCTTGGGGAGGAAGACTAGGAGGCACCCAAGTAATTCCAAATAAAACCAGGTATAAAAGGAAGGAAATTTCTCTTGAAGTGCAAGGTTAAGGAGGCGCCCAAATACTTCCAAATAAGACCAATCATGGAAGGAAAAATATTTTTCTTGAAGATCAAGGCTAGGAGGCGCCACCCACTTTCCTTTTGAAGCCACCAATCAACATTTGTGGAATCTTTTGGCCGGCCATAAGTGTAGGGATTGGTCCTACAATCCTAATTTGAAGATCCCCTCCTTTAGTCCCACATGGGAAGATGTAAAACCCTACTCTCTTGTAAAGTTCTATAAATTAAACCCTTCTTGTAAACTTTAAAGTAATCTGATGAATGAATTCAAACTTTTGTGTGAGCAAACTCTGTGTTTTCTCTCTTCCGCACTTGCATCCAGGTGTTGAGCTCCGTGAGGGAGTAAATCCGGGTTCCCCAGGAACCTTGAGGAGGTGTGAGATCTCCAAACCCCAAACCCTAGGTTAGCCACTTCACTCCCAAACCCTAGCCACCCATCATCCTTCTCTTTCCACCAAGGCCTAGCCTATCCCACCTCTCACGGCCACTCTCTTCAAGTCAAGGCCGGCCCCAGCATCCGGGTCCAGTCCGGATACTTCAGATCCAGAGCAATTCCCAAAAGAAGTCAGATCAACCTCCAGGAGAATCCGGATTTCAGCAACATCAGCTTTCAAGTTCTTCAAATCTGGTAAATCCTTCCTTGAGTATCTGATTCCATCACTTGTTCTTCTTCTTTCCCAGATCTTGAGTTCAGGAAAAGCCGACTCAGCCACAGGACCAGTATTGGAGGATCCATTGCGAAGGTATCCGATTCCGAGGATCCAACAATTTGCTCGAGAGACTTCTTCCACCAAACTTTGTGAAGATCACTGCCTGGTTGGTAACCCATCTCTTCTCTTTATTTCTGTCCTGTTGAAAGTTCAAAGCAAAACCCTTGGTCTGGGAGTTTCTCAACCCCCAGTGATCCGTTACTTCTGAACTACTCTGATAACCCAGTTTTATTTAAATTGTGCTTTCAATTATTACCTAGTTTCTTTCAACATTAGTTTATCTCTCCTTTGAGTCAAAGCCGACTTCTGAAAATATATATATATATATATATATATATATATATAAAGAATTAGTCTTAATTTACTTCCGGGGCGCCCGGGGCTCAACCAGCTGGACGCCATGATTTCTACAAAGCGGCTATTAGTGCAATTCCCCACAGCCTCCGGGCCTGGGGTAATGAGGGGTTCGACCCAGCCAGTTCAGCATTGCCTGCAGACGATCCCAGGTGCCCGGGGCACCGAGCTCGCCCCCGACGTCGACGACCTCGACCTAAGGGAGAAGGAACCCAGGGGAGGACCCGTAGAGCACCTGTTAACTTATCCCCTCGGTTCGGACCTTCTAAAGACAGTGCAGGTGGGGGCCTAACTCCCGGCGGAGGAGCGGACCTGCCTGCTGGAGTTCCTCCGCATGAACACGGACGTGTTTTCCTGGTCCGCAGCCGACATGCCGGGCATTCCCCCTGAGGTCATTACGCACAGGCTGAACATGGACCCGAGGTGCCGCCCGGTCCGCCAGAAGAAGAGGAGCTTCACCGCGGAGAGGCAGAGGGCCATCAACGAGGAGGTGGAGAAACTCCTCGCCGCCGGCTTCGTGCGGGAAGTCCAGTATCCCAGCTGGCTGGCGAATGTGGTCATGGTAAAGAAGAGCAGTGGTAAGTGGAGGATCTGTGTGGACTACACCGACCTTAACCGAGCCTGCCCAAAGGATAGCTTTCCTCTTCCAAAGATTGACCAGTTAGTCGACACCACCTCGGGGCATCGCCTCCTGTCTTTCATGGATGCTTTCTCCGGGTACAACTAGATCCGAATGAACCCGGAGGATGAAGAGCACACCGCCTTCATCACCGACCGTGGAACATTTTGTTACAGGATGATGCCGTTTGGCCTTAAGAATGCCGGGGCCACGTACCAGTGACTGGTCAGCAAAGTCTTTAAGGACCAGATCGGCCGCAACATGAAGGTGTACATGGACGACATGCTGGTAATGAGTAAGCCCCTCTCGGATCACATTGTCGACCTGGCGGAGACCTTCGGCAACCTCCGACTTCATTAGATGAAGCTAAACCCAGCGAAGTGCGCTTTCGGTGTCTCCGCCGGGAAGTTCCTGGGGTTCATGGTAACCCAGAGAGGGATTGAAGCCAACCTGGAGAAGGTCCAGGCCATCCTGGACATGGAGTAGCCCGCCTCCAAGAAGCAAGTGCAGCAACTCACCGATCGAATAACCGCCCTGAGCCGTTTCATCGCCAGGTCGGCCGATCGCTGCCGACCCTTTTTCAAAGTGCTGAGGAAAATGAATGACTTCTCCTAGACGGAGGAGTGCCAGGAGGCCTTTGAAGAGCTGAAGAAGATGCTTGCATCGCCCCCGCTACTTTCCAGGCCCGAGGAGGGAGAGGAGCTCATCCTCTACCTAGCGGTCACCCCGGAGGCCGTCAGCTCGGTCCTATTTCGGACCGACAACCACGGAGTCCAACGGCCGGTGTACTATACTAGCTAACTTCTCCGCGATGCGGAGCTCAGGTATTCCCAGCCCGAAAAGCTCATTTTTGCATTAATAGTGTCTGCTCAGCATCTCAGGCCCTATTTCCAAGCGCATCCCATTGCCGTCCTGACGGACCAGCCGCTGAAAGCGATACTCAACCGACCCGACACATCGGGGCGACTGGCAAAGTGGGAACTCAAGCTCAGTGAATTTGATATCGCTTACAGGCCTAGGTCGGCCATGAAAGTGCAAGTGCTGGCCGACTTCTTGGTCGAGCGCGCGGGCCTAGGCAAGGAGCCAGAGGAGGACTCCCTGCACCAGAAGTTGAAACCAGGACCCGAGGAACCCGAGGAGGACACCTGGATCCTTCACGTGGATGGAGCCTCGAACTCCGGCGGGAGCGGAGCTGGACTCATTCTCGCCAACAGCGACGGGGTCGTCGTTGAATGCGCACTCCGTTTTCAGTTCGCCGCAACCAACAACCAAGCGGAGTACGAGGCACTCCTCACCGGGCTGAGGGTCTCCCGCGAGCTGGGCGTAGCCAACCTCAAAGCCTTCACTGACTCCCAGCTGGTGGCTAGCCAGATCTTCGAAGAATATGCTGCGCACGACCCTCAAATGGCAAAGTATTTGGAGCTTGTCAAAATGAGCACAGCCGGATTCCGGCGCTTCAGCATCTTCCACATCCCCCGTGGGAAAAATGCCCGTGCGGACACTCTTTCCCGGCTGGCGACCCTGCCGGACTCCATGCTGGGTCACGCTCATGTAGAGCGCCTCAAGGCCCCAAGCTACGAGATCCCGGTGGAGGTCCAACAGGTCAGCCATGAGCCTAGCTGGATGGACAAGTACGCCGAGTACATAACTGGCGATATCTTGCCGGAGGATCGTGCAGCGGCCCGCCTTATCAAAAAGAAGGCCGCACGGTTCGTCCTGATGGATGGGCAATTGTACCGGAGGTCTTACTCCTATCCCCTCCTCAAGTGCCTGAAATCCACGGAGGCCGTACTCGTGCTCCAGGAAATTCATGAGGGCATCTGCGAGACCAACGTGGGGGGCAGAACGCTAGCCTACAAGGCCCTCTGTCAAGGCTATTTTTGGGAGACGATGAAGAAGGACGCCGTCGATTTCGTGAAGAAGTGTGATCGGTGCCAACGGCACGCCATGGTGCAACGACAGCCCTCCACTCCAATCTCCTAACTCTCAGCTCCGTGGCCGTTCGCCTAATAGGGAATGGACCTCCTAGGACCATTTCCACTGGCGTCCGGACAGCGGAAGTTCCTGATCATGACCATCGACTACTTCACGAAGTGGGTTGAGGCCGAACCTTTAGCGCGGATCACCGAGGCTAACGTCGCCAAGTTCTTCTAGAAGTCAATCATCTGCCGTTTTGACCTCCCCCACACCGTGATCACTGATAACGGGCGTCAGTTCGACTGCCAAGAGTTTGAAGAATTCTGCAGCGACCTCGGCATCCACCATCGCTTCACCATGGTGGCCCACCCGCAGACGAATGGGGAGGCCGAGGTCACAAATAGGACCATTTTGCAAAGGCCTCCGAACGAGGTTGGACCAGGTCAAGGGCAGGTGGACAGAAGAGCTCTCGAGCATCCTGTGGACGTACCACACCACCCCGAGAATGGCCACCGACGAGACCCCCTTCAATCTCGTCTTCGGAGCCGAAGCGGTTATCCCGATTGAGCTCAGTCTACCCACCCTGCGTGTGGAGCAGTACGATGAGATGGAGAACCCCGCTAGGATGATGCTCAACCTGGACCTTCTTGAAGAGACAAGGGACAAGGCCCAGTCCGGATGGTGGCGTACAGGTAGCGAGTGGCTAGGTACTACAACTCCCGGGTACGGCCAAAATCCTTTCGCCCCGGAGACCTGGTGCTCCGACGCGCTGAAGCTTCTTAGCCTCGGGAGTGCAGGAAGCTCTCCCCCAACTGGGAAGGTCCGTACAGGGTAGCGGAAGTCCTCCCTCACGGGGCCTACAATCTGGAGGAATTGGAAGGATCCAAATTCCCTCGGACGTGGAACGCCTCGAACCTAAGGATGTATTATCAATAATGTAAGGCTCCTCCAACTCCTATAATAAAGTTCTTTTTCTTCAAATGCTTTTTCTCGCCTCATAGGAAAATGGGCGCATGGCTCTGAGTTCGGCAAACACGGCTGTGGCCGGAGACCTGAGAAAGCAAGAAGTCCTGGACTTCGGTCTGGAAGGCGGGGCAGAGCCCAGCTCGCCAACGCGATCACGGAGAACAGCTCGGCAAGCCGTGCAAGGCCTGAACAAAGCCTGCGGCCCTGGGGTTCAGTCCGGAATTCCTGGACTTCGGTCTGGAAGGCGGGGTAAAGCCCAGCTCGCCCATGCAATCACGGAGAACAGCTCAGCAAGCCGTGCAAGGCTTGAACAAAGCTTGCAGCCCCGGGGTTCAGTTCGGAAGTCTCGGACTTCAGTCTGGAAGGTGGGGCAGAGCCCAGCTCGCCCATGCGATCACGGAGAACAGCTCGGCAAGCCGTGCAAGGCTTGAACAAAGCCTGCAGCCCCGGGGTTCAGTCTGGAAGTCCCGGACTTCGGTCTGGAAGGCGGGGCAGAGCCCAGCTCGCCCACGCGATCACGAAGGATGGCCCGGAAAGCCCGAAGTGCACGCGTGAGGTCTGCTCTGCTGTCGCCCAATTCGAAAGCTCCGAACTTTGACTTGAACGCTGGATGGGACCCGGTCCACCTGCGGGCTCAGCCCGGAGCAAGCTGCAGCACCTCGTCTCGGCACTCAACACCAACATCTTGACAAAAACAAAAAAAAAAAAAAGAGAGAAAAGGGAGACGAGGTCTGGACTTAGCAAAACTCAAGCTTTCATTGATTGAGGAGAGTTACAACAAAGGAGTCCCGACAGGCCGGGAGTCTTCAAAAACCAAAAAAAAAAAGAGAGAAAAGATACAACGGAAGGCCTAGTTCGGCGCGGTGGCGGGATCCTCAGGCTGGGGCGCGCGCTCCTCGTCCTCACCCTCGGTGGCTACCGGCATGGAGGGCCGCTCTGGAGCTGCAGCCGTGTCGCCCGCTGCAGCAGGAGCCTCGCCGGTGGGTCCTTGCCTTCTGCCCCCGAGCACAACCCCACTGAGGTCGAGCTCGGGATAGAAGGACCCTACCTTTTCCCGGCACACCTGGAACCCCTTCAAGAAGGAGTCCATGGTGGCATCCCGGACCTTTGAGACATACTCGTCGGAGGCCTGGAACCTCAGGACGGCCTCCTGAGCCTCCCGTTTCGAGGCCTCCAGGAGCCCGTTGATGTAGGCGCTCCGTTCCTTGGCCGCGCTCACCTCCCACCGGGCCTCCTCCAACAGGCACTCCAGCGACTCGGAATGAGCTCGTAGGCGAGCCCTCTCTGCCACATCCTCCTCCATGCACCGCTGGTTGGAGATCCTCTCCTCGGACAGAGAGGACTCCAGGTCCTTGACGCGCTCCTCGGCGCATGCCAGGTCCGACTGAAGGGCCTGGTTGCTCCCCCGCAGCTCGACCCCCTTCTCCATGAGGTCCTTCACATCGGCCGCGAGCTTGCCGAGCTTCTCTTCCTTCTCGGCGTCCTTCTTGGCGTACCCTGCGAGGAAGTTTTTCAACAGGAGCACGTCGGTCCCGATCTGCACGAAAAGGAAAGTCCTCAAAAAAGAAGTCAACTGGAATTATAAAAGAGAGGAGTCTGAGCTCGGACTTACCGTGAAGAGCTATGGGAGGATCCCGAGCAGGGCATCGGCATAGTCCCGGTCGCCTCGAAGTCGGCGGTCCCGGGAGGTGCATGCGAACTCCATCACTTTCTCCACGAGCCCCTTGTCACGGATCACGGAGCACCGGTTGGAGATCATCGGCGGTGGGGCTGTCAGGTCGGCTGCAGGGGCGACCGACCCCCTGGGTGGGACTGCCACCGGTGGGGCAGCTGGAGTCACGGGCGGCGCCGTCGGGGCTGTAGTGATGATGGGGCCAGCACAAGGTGGAACCGCTGCCGGTAGGCCTCCCTCTTTGGCAGCCCCATCAGGGCGGGCGTCCAGAGCATCGGTGGCCCAGGCCCGAGGCGGCTTGGCCAGGGGAGCTGCGACTGCTGGACTAGATGTGGCCACGGGCACGACCTCCTGGCTTGCCTCGGTGCGAGCCCTCTTCGCCGTGGGCTCGTCTCCCTCGATGTTGTCCCTCTGAGTCGCGCCCTCTAGTAAGTTCTCCAGGGAAAACTTCATGCCTGCAATAGAAAGGGAATCGGTCAGCCCAATTAGAAGAAGAAAAGTAGAAGGGGGGGAGGCGAAGTGAGAGAAAAGCTGAGCCTCACTCGGCTCCCGGATGGGACTGATCCCCGCCTCGAACAAGTTCTGCTCCGAGAGCAGAACATCGAGCGCTGGGACCACGTCGCTCAAAAGCTGGGAGTAGGCCTCTTGGTCCGCCGGCTCGACTTGGGCATTCCGGTTCGAGGACCGATCCGGCTCACTCCAGGCCCAGTCGACGTCCTCGACCGAGGCAAAAAAGAACCGGTTCTTCCAACCCTTGATGGAAGAAGGGAGGTTAAACCGGAGATACCTAGGCCAGGGTGAGATGTACCACTAGCCGTCATCAGTGGAGTACCGCTTCAAGGTGAACAGAGCCCTGAAGAGGGAGAAACGAGCAACAAACCCGTGGAAGTGACAGAAGACAATGAAGGAGAAGATGACTCGGATGGCAATGGGAGCCAACTGGGCCGGGACCAAACGGAAATGGTTGAGGAAAGGAAGGAAGAAGGGGTGCAGAGGAAACCGAAGACCCCTAAGGAGGAAGTCCTTGTAGAAAGCTATGCGGCCGGGGCCACTCATGGTGACGCAATCCCCAGGCAGTGGAAGAGAAAGACGGATGGACCCTGGGATGCCATAGACCTCCTGGAGCAAGGAAAGGTCACCTTCGGTCATCGTTGAGACGTGACCGGAGGGACCGACAGAAGGGAGGACCGGAGGAGGAAGAGAAAAAATAGGTTGGGCAGACACGACTGGAAGAGACCTAACACCCCTAGGGATGCCTATGGTGATACCCCTAGGCTGGAGTCGCCTGCGGGTCTCCTCCAGGATCACTTCCTCTTCCGAGGAGGAAGACGATGGAGTCCTCGGCCGGGACGGACCGGCCTCGTCCGGGTTAGAAGAAACATGGCTGCGGTGCGCCATGGAAACGAAAATGGTGAGGAAAGGACCCTGGAAGAAAGGGATGGAGCGAGAGAGGAAACGGAAGCACTCACCGAAATGCACTATGCAACGCAGGGGAGTGGGAGATAGCCTGCTGCGAACCGCCGACGGAGCAAGGGAAAGGGCCTCGTTCCAGAAAGTCCCCTCCTTTTCAAATTTGATCGGCAGCAACCATACCCGTCATTCCATTACAGACCATCGGATGGGTGCCGCGTGGATGCACGCCCGACACCAACGCCTCGGTTGCAGGGAAACGGCCTCTGTTTCGAAGAGATGCATTAATTACGGCCGAATAGGCGACACGTGGCAGCCTCTTATAGGTCTTTGGGCACACTGGGGAACGGCGACGAGGATCGTGGCAATCATGGCGTGAGATCTTCGCCTTCCACACATCATCTCCGCATTAAATCCCCACGTCCCGTTCCATGATGCCTTAACGGAACGGGGGAATGGAGGGCAACTGTTATGGCCGTATCAATGATGTGGCATGTCTCAGATTTCGATTGGACGTGATTCGAGCCACGTGGAGTTTTCTCGGCAAAGTCAGGCATGGATCCACCTCGGCCGAGGTCGAGGTCGAGGTCGGTCCAGGCCTTCTACCGCTCCGCCAGGTGTCCACACAGGAGGGGTCCACCTCGGCCGAAGCCGGTGGCCCCCCTGCTCCCTCGCCAGGTGGCACCCTGAGACGGTCCAACCTCGGTCGAGGTCGAGCTGGGCTCCTTCGCTCCTTCGCCAGGTGGCGCCCGGAGACGGGACCACCTCGACCGAAGTCGAGCGACCTTCTGCCGCTCCGCCAGGTGTCCACCCAGGAGGGGTCCACCTCGGTCGAAGCCGGCGGCCCCCCCCCCGCTCCCTCGCCAGGTGGCACCCTGAGACGGTCCCACCTCGGCCGAGGTCGAGCTGGGCTCCTTCGCCAGGTGGCGCAAGGAGACGGGACCACCTCGGCCGAAGTCGAGCGGCCTTCTGCCGCTCCGCCAGGTGTCCACCCAAGAGGGGTCCACCTCGGCCAAAGCCGGCGGCCCCCCTGCTCCCGTGATAGGTGGCACCCTAAGATGGTCCAACCTCGACCGAGGTCGAGCTGGGCTCCTTCGCTCGTTCGCTAGGTGGCGCCCGGAGACGGGACCACCTCGGCAGAAGTCGAGCGACCTTCTGCCGCTCCGCCAGATGTCCACCCAGGAGGGGTCCACCTCGACCGAAGCCGACTGTCCCCCTGCTCCCTCACCAGGTGGCACCCTGAGACGGTCCCACCTTGACCGAGGTCGAGCTGGGCTCCTTCGCCAGGTGGCGCCCGGAGACGGGACCACCTCGGTCGAAGTCGAGCAACCTTCTGCCGCTCTGACAGGTGTCCACCCAGGAGGAGTCCACCTCGACCGAAGCCGGCGGCCCCCTTGCTCCCTCGCCAGGTGGCACCCTGAGACGGTCCCACCTCGACCGAGGTCGAGCTGGGCTCCTTCGCTCCTTCGCCAGGTGGCACCCGGAGACGGGACCAACTCGGTCGAAGTCGAGTGACCTTCTGCCGCTCCGCCAGGTGTCCACCTAAGAGGGGTCCACCTCTACCGAAGCCGGTGGCCCCCCTGCTCCCTCGCCTGGTGGCACACTGAGACGGTCCCACCTCGGCCGAGGTCGAGCTGGGCTCCTTCGCTCCTTCGCCAGGTTGCGCCCGGAGACGGGACCACCTCGGTCGAAGTCGAGCGACCTTTTGCCTCTCCGCCAGGTGTCCACCCAGGAGGGGTCCACCTCGGTCGAAGCCGGCGGCCCCCCTGCTCCCTCGCCAGGTGGCACCCTGAGACGGTCCCACCTCGGCCGAGGTCGAGCTTGGCTCCTTCGCTCCTTCTCCAGGTGGCACCGGGGATGGGACCACCTTGGCCGAAGTCGAGCGACCTTCTGCCGCTCCGCCAGGTGTCCACCCAGGAGGGGTCCACCCTGGCCGAAGTCGGTGGCCCCCCCCACTCCCTCTCCAGGTGGCATCCTGAGACGGTCCCACCTCGGCCGAGGTCGAGCTAGGCTCCTTCGCCAGGTGGCGCCCGGAGACGGGACCACCTCGGCCGAAGTCGAGCAACCTTCTGCCGCTCCGCCAGGTGTCCACCCAGGAGGGGTCCACCTTGGCCGACGCGAACCAACCTATGCGGAGAAGATCCCGAGGAGCAGGAGTGCGAGCTCTGAGGTTGCCCCTCGAGCCGTGCACGCCGCACTCTGAGAAAGGCACCCCGTACGGTCGGCGACGACACGCGAAACATCACTTACATCGGCCCGACAGGCTCTGCAGTCGAGAGGCGAGGCCCTGACAAAACAGGACCCGATAACGGATAGTGTCGGTGCCTGGGAAGGAGAGCGCTCACGCTCGGTTCGAGGTCTGGTCGGCGGTCTGACCGGCACCCCCCTCCCCTACTCTTTCCTCGCTAGGCTCGACAAGCGAGGCCGGGAAGCTGCCCGGCTCTTTGATCCAGAAGGGGAAAGGGAAAGAGATGGGGGGGAGGAGATGAAAGTGACAAAGGAGCTTCCCAGGAGCGGAAAACGAGAAGGCAACAGGAGGAGATAAAAGGAATGAGAGAATAGACGACAAGGTAAGCAAGCAAGAAACAAAGGCTGGGAGAGGAGATCCCCCCCCCCCAAGAGCAGGATCCAAGGTCCCGAGAGGGGGCCCTTTGGCGTGAGCTCGATGGAGGAACCCGGCCGGGTTTCTATTTTTCTGGAACCTTTCTTGTTGACACGATCTCTAAGTCTGGGACTCCTTCGGGGGCCCGTCTTAGAGACTCTGTTCCCTCTCGCCGTCTACTAACTTGACCGTCGGACCTCCCTCGCCGGGATCCCCGGCCAGGGTTTCTGACCTTGCCTTGCAGGTTTGATCAAGCCAGGAGACCCCAGGGGCAAGACAGTCTGGTCGGATCGGCGGCTTCGAAGCCACAGGCGCGGCAGCGGGATTGGCAACAACTTGCATACTTGTTTGCAGGTGATAGGGTGTGGCCATCTTATGGGTGATGTTATACTTTCTTATTAGTGATTCGAAGGATTGGTTGCAGAAGTGTGTTCTGCGATCACTGATGATAACCCTTGGGATATCAAAGTGGAAGAGGATATGTTCTTTAAGAAATTTTACAACAATTTTGCTATCATTGGTTTTGCAAGGTATTGCCTCTATCCACTTGGATATGTAATCTACTGCTACCAAAATATAATCATTTTTAAAAGATTTTGGAAACAGTCCCATAAAATCAATTCTCCATACATCAAGGATCTCTATAATCAATATTAGATTCATAGGCATAATATCTCTCTTTGTGACCTAATCTATTTGCTGGCATCTAACCCAACTTCCACAATATTCATAAGCATCTTTGAATAGGTTAGGCCAGTAGAATCCACATTGGAGAACCTTTGCCACTATCTTTTTAGCTCCAAAATGATGACCACAAGCTTGGTCATGGCAAAAGGATAAAATGCTCCTAACTTCTTGATATGGGATTCATCTTCTAATAATTAGATCAAGACATTGTTTAAATAGTTATGGATCATCCAAAATAAAGTATTTTACTTAGAAGAAAAATCGATTTCTATCCTGAGCATTCTAGTTCATCAAAATCTGACCAGTGGCTAGGTAATTGACTATGTTGGCATACCATGGTTCCATGATAGTAGACATAAGTTGTTCATCATAAAAGGACTCATTGATAGGTATTTCTTTAGTAGGTGTGATGGCTAACCTAGATAAGTGACCGACCACTATATTTTTGGTACCTTTTCTATCTCTAATCTCTAGGTCAAATTCTTGTAAGAGCAGGATCCATCTAATTAGGCTCACTTTGGCATCCTTCTTTGAAAGAAGATGCCTAATGGCAGAGTAATTAGTATAGATGACTACATGAGACCCCACTAATAAGACCTAAATTTTTCTAGTACAAATTTCATAGCTAAAAATTCTTTCTAATTAGTAGAATAGTTTAGCTATACATCATTTAAGGTCTTACTAGTGTAGTAGATCACTCGAGATAGCTTATCAATTCTTTGACCTAGGATCGTTCCTATGGCCTGATCAAATGTGTCACACATAAGGTACCTTTTTTATCTCCAATCTCTAGGTCAAATTCTTGTAAGGCAGGATCCATCTAATTAGGCACACCTTGGCATCCTTCTTTGAAAGAAGATGCCTAATGGCAGAGTAATTAGTATAGATGACTACATGAGACCCCACTAAATATGACCTAAATTTTTTTAGTACAAATATCATAGCTAAAAATTCTTTCTAATTAGTAGAATAGTTGAGCTATACATCGTTCAAGGTCTTACTAGCATGGTAGATCACTCGAGGTAGCTTATCAATTCTTTGACCTAGGATCGCTCCTATGGCCTGATCAAATGCGTCACACATAAGCTCAAAAGGATGAGTCTATACAGGTGGGTGAATGATTGGGGCTGAGGTTAATTCTTTCTTTAGGTATTCAAAGGACTCAAGACATTCAGTTGTGAAGTCAAATTTGACTTCTTTGGCTAATATGTTAGTCAATGGTTGAGCCACTTTGCTAAAATTCTTGATAAATCTTTTATAAAACCTAGCATGTCCAAGGAAAAATCTTATTTTTTTAACTGATTTAGGTAGAGGGAGATTAGAAATCAAATCCACCTTGGCCTTGTTTACTTCTATACCTCTGCTTGAAATTACGTGGCCAAGGACTATACCTTCCTTCACCATAAATTGATACCTTTTTCAATTCAGTTCTAGATGCTTTTCCTTACATCTTTCTAAGACCAGTCTAAGGTGATATAGGTACTCAGAAAAGGTAGACCTAAAAATAAAAAAGTCATCCATGAAAATCTCAAGTAACCATTCTACCATATCAAAGAAAATATTAGTCATAACCTTTGCAAAGTAGATGGTGCATTACACAAGCTAAAGGCCATACATCTATAGGTGAAGGTTCCATATGGACAGATAAATATTTTCTTCTTTTGATCCTCTAGGCTATCGCAATTTGATTATAACCAGAGTATCCATCTTAAAAATAGTAGAAATCATGCCCTGCTAATCGTTCCAACATTTGGTCTATAAAGGGCAGAGAGAAGTGGTCCTTCTTGGTGGCTATATTTAATTTTTTATAATTGATGCACACCCTTCATCAAGTTTGAATTCTTATTGGTACCAACTCATTGTTGTCATTTTGGATCATCGTGACTCTTGACTTCTTGGGTACCCCTTGCATAGGACTTATCCAAAAACTATCTAAAATAGGATAAATTATACCATGGTCAAGGAGTTTGATAATCTCTTTTCTCACTACTTTTTTCATGGCTGGGTTAAGTCTCCTTTGGGGGTCTCTTATAGGATTGGCTTCCTCCCTTAAGTGGATCCTATGTTGAACAATCGAGGGGATAATCCCCTTTTTATCAGCCATGGTCCATCCAAAAGCTTCTTTATTTTCTCTTAGGACATTTAGTAATTCCCCTTCTTGTGCAGAGTCTAGGTCAGCTGAAATAATCACAGGCAGGGTTTTTGACGGACCTAGGTATGCATATTTGAGGTGCTTAGGAAGTGGTTTCACTTCTAATTTGGATGCTTCCTCCATTGATGGTCTGGGTAATGGTTCAGGTATTTTCTCTAGTGGTTCAATTGGAGGTTCCTATCTTGATTTTTCATTGATTGTAGTGACCTCATTAAATTGCTCCCCTTCTTGGTTCACGTAGATTTCTTGGTCAAGATCTCATCCTATGGTCAATTGGATCATAAATGGTATCTTGAACATAATTTACATTGCTCATTTGAAATGTATTGGTTAGATTGAAAATATTGAGATCGATTGACATATTCCCAAAGAAAAGTTTCATTAATCCATTTCGGTAATTGATTTGAGCATTAGCTACGACAAAAAATGGTCTACCTAAGATAATTGGGATGTGGCTCTTTGGGTTCATCACCAAATCAGTTTCTAGAATCATAAAGTGCACCAGATAGATGAAGTCACTAACTTTGATCAACACATCCTCTATCATTTTCCTAAGTATTTTCAAAGAGTGATCTACTAGTTGTAGAGTCATTCCTGTAGGCTTTAGATCTCCTAACCCTAGTTGCTCATATACTGAATATGGCAATATATTGACACTAGTCCCAAAGTCTAACAGAGCCCTGCTTATAAGGGTATTCCCCACTATGCATGAAATAGTGGGCGACCCCGGATCTTTGTATTTTACTGGCATGTGATTTGATAGGTAAGAGCTTATACCGATTACCACAAAGGCTCTCTTGGGCACATGGGCGGTCTTCTTTTTGGTACATAGATCCTTAAGAAATTTGGCATAGGTTGGGACCTATTGGATTATGTCCAGCAAGAGAATATTTACTTTAACTTGTTTGAAGACCTCCAAAATCTTATCAAATTGGGCTAAATTTTGGTTGAGCTTAATTCTATTTGGGAATGGTGATACAACCATGATTTTTGGTTCATCACTTTTTAGATGGGCTTAGCTAGTGGGATGGGCATTACATCAAACTCTAATGCCTCAGGTATTTTGGGCTGACCCTACTCAAGAAGTTGTTCAAGTGGTGGGGCCTCTAATTCTTTTTCTTCATGTGTACTCACCTGGTTATCTATTTGTTTCCCAGATCTTAATATATGATGGCATTTGTTGGTTAATCTAGTCTCCTTGTTTTGATTCTTGGATGCCTAGATTTCTAGGGTTAGCCTCTAGTTAACTCGGTAGCTTACTTTGTTCTCTCTCACTTATGGTTGTGGCTAACTGATCTACATGCATCTCCAAATGAGCTATGGCCTGGGTATTAGAGGATATCGGTTGCCTTGTATTTTGCATAAAGTTATTCAGGATGGCATTAGTGCTATTTATCATGGCATAGGTGTTAGCTTGGGACTTAGCTAGGATTTCTAGGACTTTGTCTAGAGGACTAAATCTCTTTTCATTCTCATTCCCTGGTGGGTAGCTGCCTATAGGATTGGGCCTTAGATTAGACTAGTTGAAGTTGGGACCACCTGCACTAGGACCTTGTGACTAGGAAAAGTTTGGATGATTCCTCCATCTTGGATTGTAGGTTAGTGTATAAAAATTGTTGATTGTTCTTTGGATAGGTTGAATTCACCTGTGCACAACCATTTTCAGTTTGGATCATGAAGTAGGGGTACTCTTCTACTATATGTCCTGGATCATTACATCTAGCACATGTGGGTGCGGACACTTGGTTTATGTGATTTGTCGGGGCCTGTCCTTTGAGTTCCAAGGCTCTATCTTACGAATCAGAGATGCCATCCAAGATGAACCATGTGTGTATAAGAAGACAAATATGAGTACTATTATCTCCTTAGTTCCATTTGATGATTAGGAATGATATCCCAATGTTTCAAATCTGTCATGACTTGGCTATCTAAGATGTTTTCAAAGAAAGAGTTGGGTAAAGCATCCTATATACTAGGTATATATAGGTCTATAGAGATAGATCTAAAAGGATGTTTGTCTTATTTTCAGGCTGATCTAAGAAAAGATTATTAAAAAATAATGAAAAATATTTGTTCTTAGAGAAGGACTAAAGATATTTTTCTAATAATTTTAGAGGACTAGAGTAAAAACTAGAAGAATATTTTGGAAGCTATCTGGATGAAGTAGTTCATCTCTAAATTGGGTTTGGTTCTAGAGTTTGAACCAAGGACTATTTTGTTAATCCAAGCACATTAAGGCACTTCCATCTCATTTATGATGAAATCATAAAATAAATTGATTCATAGAATGGTGCGGGCACCAGACTCAGAAGAAGACTTCAGAGCTCCATCTGGATCTCTGATTAACCTTGCCCGAAGAATTAGGATTTTTGGTTTGTAATAAGAGTTGACTAGATCAACTCAATTTAGCTTGAGTCTACATTACCTGCATTTTATTTTGTTGAGTCATGTTGACTCAGTAGTGGACTAGGGTTTCAACCTGGGATGTTATATTTTCTCCCAAGACCAAGCAAGTGGACACCACACTCCCAGTCCAAGGGGCGCCATATCTACATCCAGCAGCCTTTGGTCCCCACTCCACAGATGGCAACTTCCTTCTCTCATGCGCCAGATAAAGAGAAGTCCACCAAGAGACCACAAATCAAGGGGGCGGCCAAGACTTTCCCAAGACATCCAAAGCAAAAATGGGAAGAAATTCTCTTGGAAGAGAACTTCAAGGGGGCGCCCACTACCTGCCAAAAATATCCAAAACAAAGATTGGAAGGACCTTGACTTAGGGAGAAAGAAAAGGAGGAGTCCAAAAGAGTTGATCCAGGGAAGGAAGAAAATTTTTCTTGAAGATCCAAGCAAGGAGGCACCATCTACCTGCCTTTTATAACCCAAATCCAATTTTTTTGGTACCTTGGCCGACCATATGTGAAGGATTTGCCCTAATTTGTAGATCCCCTCCTTTAGTCCCACATGGGAAGATGTGAAACCCTCCTCCCTTGTAAAGCCATATAAATTAAACCCCTCTTGTAAGTTTAAAAAATCAGATGAATGAAAGAAATTTTTTTATGAGCAAACTTGTGTTTTCTCTTTTCCGCACTTGCTTCCAGGTGTTGAGCTCCGTGAGGGAGTAAATCCGGGTTCCCTTGGAACCTTGAGGAGGTGAGAGATCTCCAAAAATCCAAACCCTAGGTTAGCCACTCCACTCCCAAACCCTAGCCGCCATCACCCTTCTCTTTCCACCAAGCCCTAGTCTATTCCACTTCTCACGGCCACCCTCTCCAAGTCCAGGCCGACCACCAGCATCCAGCTCCAGTCCAGATACTTCAGGTCAACAGCAATTCTAAGAGGAAGTCAGATCGGCCTCCAGGAGAATCCTGATTTCAACAACTTCAGCTTTCAAGTTCTTCAACCTGGTAAAATCTTTTCTTGAGTTTCTGAATTCCATCACTTGTTCCTCTTCTTTCCCAGATCTTGAGACCAGGAGAAGCCGACCAAACCACAGGCCGGTATTGGAGGATCCATTGCGAAGATAGCCGAATCCGAGGATCCAACAATCTGCTCGAGAGAGTTCTTCCACCAAAATCCTGAGAAGATCACTGTCTGGTTAGTAAACCATCTCTCCTCTCTATTTCTGTTCTGTTGAAAGTTCAGAGCGAAACCCTAGGTCTGGGAGTTTCTCAACCCCCAGCGATCCATTACTTCTGAACTACTCTGATAATTTAGTTTCTTCTAAACTGTGCTTTCAATCCTTACCTTGTTTCCTTCAACGTAGTTTAGCTTTACTTTGAGTCGAAGCCAATTTCTGAAATATATAAAAAAAAAAAAGAAAAAAAGAATTAATCTTAATTTTACTTCCGCATACGCTTCTTTGTTCTTTGTTCTGCATCATAGAACAATATAGTAGATCCATTGACTAGGCATTACTGTAGCAACTATTTGATCATTATCTCAAGGGTTTGAGATATTTAGATGATTGGTCTTAGTGCAACTGAGAGATTAAAAAAATAGTACCTTACAAGTCAATCGCATGAGTGATGTGATTGAACTTTTCTAAGTAATCTTCCAACTCATGTTATGACAATATTCATGTTTCTACGAATTAAGGCATTATGATTCATCATTACAACTACATCTTGCTGCATTTAATTAAGATTATGATGAATCCTATAGATTAAGACAATGATTTTAGAGGACATGAAAGGAGTTCATACTTGTGAGATCTAAAATCCTAAAATCCTAATCTAAAATATTTTTGGTCGTAGGAGAATTAAGTTGAAGTTCAATATCCTGGATAGACTGGCACATTCTATGTATGCTCGATGGAGAGGATAACTAATCTTATAAGCCACCTATGTAGGACACTAATACAAGGACGTGGGAGCTCATTAAAAAATGAGTTCACTAAATTGATCTACTAAAAGAAAATATCTTATGGAGCCTTATCTACATGTCAAAAAATGGTTCTCTAAGTGGGTAATCCTTAGACTTATGATCACCATAGAACATTATGCACAGGGGTCCATGTTTTAGTTCATACTCACTCATGACAACTAAGTCATGAATGGGATGTTTTAGATATAGAGAAATGTATATGGAGGTTGTGAGTAAATCAACAAGGAATCAATCACTCCTATTAAGAAGAGATGTCATCCTATGTATTGTCATCTCTACATGACTCTGAAAATCTCTGGTTCTTTAGACGACTCTAAAAATCTTTACTAGAGTAGGATGAATATTAGAAAGATTTCTAATGTTTCATCATTGAGTTATCATTGATTGATGGATAATTGAAAGGAATATGTTAGTGAGTTTAAGATGTTTCCATACTTAGACATATTCGGGATACAGGATGATCGAAGGATTAAATTTCATGGTAACATGCCACTAAAGGATATATTTGGTATTTTTATCAAATTTCTCATCTTTTGGGTAGGCATGATACATTGATATATATCGATCTTGCCTTCTAGGTTTTCATGAATTAAAGTGATAAATTCATGAGTCAATTAGAAAGGATTCCAATTTAACAACACGGGTTGGCATAATTTGGACCTTAATCGATTACAAGTAGTCTAATTGAATTAGATCAACTTACACCCAAACCTACTACTAGTTAGATAAGAACCTAAAGCGTTACACATATTAAAAAATTGGCCATGGACCCATTTGATATGGTTGATTGAAAATTTGGGTCCAAGCAGGGTGACCAGTAAGCATACTAGCACATGTGGAAACCCTAGATCAGTTTCAATTTGGGCTTGAATCTTGCAAATTTGATCAAACCTAATTGACCTAATGGTTTATTGGGGTTTGGGTCTAGTTATCCTCTAGGGGCAGCCAAATATGGTGCCCAAATTCCTAGCCACATGCCTAAATCAAGAGTCCCAACTTGACGGGACTCTAGGTGCCTAAATTGTAGGAGGGCATGCAATACACTTTTGGCATGAGAATGGATGAGAAATCCTTCTCTGATAGGTATTAGATCATGTAGCATGAAGAGGGGCTCTTTATCTACATCAACACTAATTTTGAGGCATTTATTGGCTTTTATTTTAGGCATGGAATGCTAGGAAAAGAGTTGGTGCATGTAGGGATTTCTAGTTGCATTTGAATGAGTGTGAGAGTCCCTCTACTTTAAGCAAAAGGACATATATTATTTGATCAATATTTTTTTCCATTCTTAATCCTTTTTAAAAGAAGATTCACATGACATTTTTTGGGAATTTTCTAATCAATTTTAGATGCCTAAAAACCCTCCTCTCACGAGGCTATGCTTGTGAGAGTCTTTGTGGTCACGTGAAGGGATGCCAAGTATTCCTTTAGTTTTAAATAGAAGGATACTTTATAAAATTAGGATCCTTTCCTTATTTGAATTAGTAATCAGTGATGATTCAATATGTCAAATATGTGAAGGATCTTATAACAAATGGATACCTAAATAAATACTCTTCATGAATGCGCATGTGAAGTAATCCTAGGATATGAAAAAGGTCATGAATTTTCTTTCTATTTTAAATGGAAGGAGATGTCTTCAGATTAGATTCCTTACCTTTTATGGATAAGTTTTGAATGGAGATTCCACGTGGCATTTTTAAAGATTTTTTATCAATGAATGATGTCGAAAATGCCCTTTGTTGGTGTGCATACAAGGAGAAGCTTGAAGAGCCATATCTGCCTAATAAGGAGTCCTTCTGCTAAGAGACTAATCAAATCTGATAACTTTCTTTTAGATAGACTTGAAGAGCAGTTGTGATGTTGCATTATCACCCTTCTGACTCTATAAGTAAGGCACGGTAGATAGGTTCTTGTGTGGATTTTCTTTCAAGACAAAGTATTAGCCAACTTCCTATCTAGCCTAGTATCAGGACATAGCCTAGTCATTTCAGGACAAGGGCTAATCCTATTAAAACAAGGCAAATGGAGGTCATAGAAAAGGAAATCAAAAATCCTATGAAGTATTTTAATGGTTCAGAACATGTGTTGATGGTCAGGATGATCAGATGGAGGTGTCGACTTCCAAGTATGAGGCTATTAGAGTTCCAGGGGCTAGAACTCTTAAAGCAAGATTTATAGAGGAGCAATGTCATTGTACAGTAATTGTGTGGATGGACATTTGTGCATCTATGAAAATTTAGTGAGATAGGTAAGTCTCAATACCCTCTTATTATATTTTGTACTTTGATTGTATTGCAAGGTATATATTGGGCATTAGGATTTCAGTGTGCTACGGTGTTTTGAATGAAATCTTTAAATACCAGTACTTCCATTACACCTGCTGAAATCTAATAATGGTATCAGAGTCATCCTTGATCAATACAATTAAAGGATTGCATGTAGTTTTAATTTATATTTTTGCTAGGGTTTTTTGATTTGGTTCAATTAGGACCAGGTGTTGAGTCCAATTGAATGCTTTAATCATAATTAATCATAAAGATATGTTTAGATATATTTCTTTATGATTATGAATGCTAGCAAGTATATGTTTTTGTATTGTTAGTTAAATTAGGATATGCTTGAGACCATTAAAGCTCTCATAAAAATCATATTAAGTTGTAGTGTAAGAAATCAAATACAAATCTATTCAGGATATTATTGATCAATTGGTATATAGGAAAGTTGTTCTACAAAGGTAAAGAGGACGGGGTTTTTAATTGGATTCATTGCTTATATGGCCAATCTATTGGTATCTAAGGCAAGCACGGGGGGCCTCCCATCTCTCTCTTACGTACCTAGCCAATTCAATTGATTTAAGTCTCGAACTGAAAATACTTTATAATTATTACACTACTAATGCTTTCCTTTATTTTAAGTCAAAATCATGTCGAAAACTATAGTAGGTTTGTTGTGTAACACAAGACTTACTATGGAAATTGATATGAAATTGTCTTGGGGCATTTTTGTGCTTTATGGTATACTTGATGGTGTTGCTTTGTTGTGTAATACAAGGGAAACATTATTCAAATATAACTATATAAAAATGGTTTAATGTAACTAAGACATTATAGTTTGTTGTGTAACATAAGGCTATAACTATCTTAGAGGTAAGAGGTAAAATTGAGAGTTGCAAGGGATTAAATTGGAAAGGATATTCCTACCCTTGAACTCATAGAGGATTATTGTGTAATACAAGGCTTCTATGAGGGATTAGGATCTCAACCCCACTATGGAACCAAAGAAGTGGCTTCCTATTTACCATAGGTGAGGGTTATAGTATTTGATAAAAATAGTAGTAAACATAACTAGGCTAAAGAGCTCATCTATCTTTGAATGTCTTCATGAGTGGTCTACTGATATAATTATTCTTTAATTTAATTTTCTATCTTCATTGTCACTACATTGCATTCTTGATGCATTAATAATTGACCAGTCCAAACTACATGGACTGGTTGAGAAATTTGCAAATAATATTCATATAGCAACAAGTCTCCTGCATTCTTGATACTCATAATCCTAATTAAATTAGAGAAGGTCCTTTAGAGGCAAGTTGCATAGAAAAATGTGGTAAACTGATAGTTTGACCATCAAGTCTATCGTGTTGGCCTTGATATGCAATAAGTTGCATAAGCAACATGAAGAGATGAATCCACTTTCTATGCTCCTTAGGGAGTAGAATGGAGAGCTCAGTTAGGATCACATCTTTCTGTCTCTCCCATATCCTTAGTTTAAGTTTGTGATTATCTATCATATAAACAAATTGGATAGTATCCTACCAAAGCTACTTAACATGGTGAAAGTAGTAGAGAGCCATATCAAGAGTGATAAGGCTCTACTCCATGTGGACAAGAGAGTCATATAGGGTTCAAAAAGGTTGAACTCTAAGAGAAGCATCTTCAAGAGGAAGAAGGCATAGAATGTCCCTTTGGATATTACCTATTTTCTTTTTGGCATATTATACTGATTGAAGCATGAAATGTAAGAGAGAAGATGCGAATATCACATTTCTTTGATATTATCACTTAGGTCATTTTAGTGAGTCAAGAATAAATAAGTAATAAAAAGATAAATTCTTTTACTCTTATGATTTTGAAGACCCTTATGATTTTGAATCATATGAGACTTGTGAATCTTATCTCATGGAAAAGATGACCAAAATTCCACTCTCTGGATATGGAGAAAGGGCTATGAGTTGCTAGTCTTAGTACATTTAGATATATGTGGGTTTATGACAACTCAAGCCAAAGGAGGATACTCTTAGTTCATCATCATTACAAATGTTTATCTAGGTTTGGATTTTATGTATTTAATGAAATATAAATCCAAACAATAAACTGAAAGAGTATCATCGAATAGTCAAGAAATAAATTGGAAATAATATCAAGGTTCTTTGATTTAATCGAGGAAATGAATACTTATCTATTGAATTTCTTGATCATCAGTTATTCTCTTTAAATAGACACCTCCTAATATACCATAGTAGTATGGTGTATAGGAATGGAGGAATCTCACTTTATTGTGTCAGGTGCAGTCTATAATATGTTTTATTGATCTTTCAATATAATTCTAGGGATTTGTCCTAGAAATTGCTACTTTGATAAAAGAACAAGATGCCTTCAAGGTTTATTACTAGCACTCCATATGAGATATGGAAAGGATAAAAGGACAAGCCTCAAATATCTTTAAATTTAAGGATGTCCTACTTATGTCAAAAGATTTTAGATATAAGTTAAGTACTAGATTCGAAAAGTAATAGTTTGTAGGTTATCCATGGAAGAGTATCGTATACTATTTCTACCACCCTACTTAAGAACAAACCATTCCTCTATCGCTTGTGCATGGCTCACAAGCTGGTCCTCAACCAAAAGTACCCAAAGAAGAGTTACATCCATAATAAATACCTCCTCTTCGTAGGTCAAATAGAGTGCACTAGGTACCTCTAAGGTATGGATTTGTCATTGGGAATGACATTGAAACCTAGATCATTCAAGATGATGATCTACTGACATTTACAGAAGTTGTCATGATTGGCAAGTATAACAAATGGCTAGAAGACAAGTAATCTGAGATGGACTCCACGTAAATCAACTAAGTGTGGACTTTGGTTGATGTGCCCACGAGTGTGACCCCAATATGCTATTAATTCATCTTCAAGATGAAGATTGGAGTAGATTTCCAACTTGCAACCTACAAGGTTAGGTTAGTGGTGATTGGTTTTAGGCAAAGGAAAGGAATTATCTTTAAAGAAATATTTTCATCCATGGCAATGCTCAAGTTTATTTAGATTATACTTGCTAAAGTTGTATACTTGAATCTGGTGATTGGATGTCAAAACCCCTTACCTTAAAAAGTATTTTGATGATAAGGTTTACCTGACTCAACCATAGAGATTTGTTGCTAGTGGGAGGATATTTCAATTAAGTATGCAAGCTTTGAAAATCTATTTATAAATTGGAGCAAGCTTTGAGGAGTTGGAACATCTATCTCAATGTGATAGTCAAAAGAGTTTGGCTTCATCAAAAGATGGATGAACCATGTGTGTATAAGAAGACAAGTAGGAGTACTACTGTTTTCTTAGTTTTGTTTGATGATTTGTAATGATATCCCAATGTTTCAAAATGGTCATGACTTGGCTATCTAAGATGTTTTCATGAAAGGCTTGGATAAAGCATCCTATATACTTGGTACATATAGGTCTATAGAGATAGATCTAAAAAGATGTTTGGCTTGTTTTTAACCTAATCTAAGAAAGGATTATTGAAAAACAATGAAAAACATTTTTTCTCAGGGAAGGACTAAAGATATTATTGTTTGATGTATGTCCTAGAAGCCATCAAATTATATTTAATATTCTAATTTTAATATTTTTTTCAAACATGATGTATCCATGTATTATCCAAGAAATTAATGGACAATGACACACATTCTCAAGAGTTAAAAATTTGAGACATATGTTATCATAAATTAATTTCTAAATGCTCCTGATCGTAGAATATCATGAGGACAATGATTGATCCAGTTTAATCATTATAGAAATTACTTTCCTTTCAGGATAGACTAGTCTTGAGTTTACAGTATAGGGACACTAGAGAGTATAGGTGGTTATTAGAAAATGATGGTGCCAAGCATGACTATTATGAAAAGTCATATGAGTATTTACTCATTTGTCAATGACTTTCTCAATGCTTTGGTTGTGTGAGTGGTTCTTTGACCTACGGTACCTTGGTCAATCATAGTAAGGTTGCTATAGTTTGACAATACAAAATATTGGCCCTTACCATTTGGGCCCTTACAGTGTTCATTAGCTGCATTAGGTTCGCTATAGAAGTTGCGAGTGCACTTATAAGGGATCTATCAATCTTAGTAGTTAAGGTGTAATCCTATATGATTTAAAAAGCTAAGTCCTTAAGACCATGGCTACGATAATATGAATAATGAAAAAGAGTTTCCATGAGCTTTCATAATTTGGACTTGATTTAATTAAATCATGTATATGATAGATACATAGGATTTGGTGAGTTTCCATGACCTGCATTTTGTCAGAATTCTCGATAAAAAAACTTAATCACACAGTAACTATACCTGTAGGTTCTTTCTTTTATTCTACTGGGTTGCCACTACATATTACTAGGCATCACTAGTAGATTATGAGAACCCACTAGGATTATTTTAGATCAGCAATCCTTGATAGGGTGAGATAAAATTGTTCTAGTCCATCAAAAGAGTTTGATGATACTCTGATAAAGATCATGGTGTGTCTCACTACTAGATAGAATGGAACATAAGGGGTCATACACAATAGGAACTTGACCTGATCACATATTGGATCAAAACACGTATGAATTACATATTTGAAAGTCTAAATTTTTAAGAGTTACAAATTTAGAATCTATTAATTTTGGAATCTACTAAGTTTAGCAAAGAGGATCTTATTATAAGAATTATAATTTAATTAGATGATTTGATTATTTAATTATGATTAGACTCAATATAAATTGAATTGGATTCAATTTGGTTGAGTTTGGATGATGCCTAGTCTAATTAGGATTTAGAGTTTGGACTAACCTAATTGCAAATGATACAAGCCAATTAGTTTGATTAATTGGTTGCCTAATCTTAAGTGAATTAAATCTAATTTAATTCAGTTAGGCTTAATCTATTCTAATTGGATTTAGTGGCCCTAATTTAATTAGGATCTAATTCCTAATTAGATATAAATATGGACCTAAACCTAATAGGATTAGGAGTTAAGTTAGTTAGAATCCTAATAGGGTTTGAATTAGTTAGTTAGTTGGTTGAATTAATTCTTAACTAATTTTTAACCATTTTCTTTCTCCTCCCCACATCTCTCTCTATCTCTTCTTAACATGTAAGAAAGAAGGATTAGAACCCTTATTATTCTTGTGAAAATGGTTTTGGCATGAAAGAATAGGTGGGATGCACAAAAGGGTGTTGGCACTCCAAGTTTCTCTCCCTTGATCTTATCCTTATCCATCTAGTTATAGGAGTTTGAATTAGATTTAAAACTCTTGACCTAATCCTAGACGAGAAAGGATTCTAAGGATAAAAGAATTTTAATGTGGGATGAGATAGGAATAAAAAAAAGGGAACAAACATGCAAATTGGTGTGCAATTTGTTTTGCTTCACCGTGAGATTAGATCTTACATCCACCATACCATCTTTCTTATACTCACCCTCACAAAAATAAAAAGTGAGAAAATTCATCACCCCTTATGATCCTCCTCTTGATCTTGAATGAAAGGTTCAATTCAATAAGAAAAAAATATTCTTCTTTGATTTCTTGAGAAGAGATCAATCTTCTTCCTTGGATCTCTAGCATAGAGAAAAAGAAAAGAAGATGGAAGGGAGATTCAATCCAATAGTTGAAGCAAGGCCAACAAGATGCTAGCACTCTAGTGGCCTTGGGGCTTCGATCAGGCCATCTTCAAGTGGATACTAGTAGAGATCAAGCACGTGCATGGCTTTAGTGGAACCCGGGACAATCCCTAGATCTGATCCGATGAAGAAAGAGTAGTGCAACATGTAAGTAGATTTGATCTACTTGGTACTTTTATTTTATTTATAGATCTATATATTCATGAAGGAATCTTGCTATGCATACTTATATTAGATTTTTAATTCTATTGCTATTTATTTTAATTTTATTAAAAATCTTTGAAAAACCTACATGCAATCCCAAGATCGTATGACTGTTCCTTCAAGTGGTATTAAATCCAAGTTTTATGAACATGTTAGATCTAAAATTAGATATAAAAATTTAAATTTTTTATCTAGAAATTTATATCTTGAAAGGAGTTTTAGATCTAAATTTAGATTTAAAAATTTAAAATTTTAGATCTGGATATTCAGATTCAAAGTTTTGGTTGAAAACCAAAATTTTAGATATGAAATTTCTATAGTCTAGATCTGCACTAGATCTAAAATTTCAATCAAATTAATCTAAGATCAGATCCAAATAATTTAATTTTTAGATCTAAAATTCAGATTAGGAAGTCATGGATCATCTTCATTTCATATATCTCAGAAATTATTTTTAGATTTAATGTTATAAATTTTTGAATGCATGAGTGTTGAATTCTCTAGGTCTAAAATTTTCATGTCTTTGAATTTTTCATAAGATGGTTAAATCTAATTGTTTAGATCTAAAATTAGTTTCAACATCTAGACTAAACCTTCATATTCATAATGCACCTAATTAAAGGTCTAAAATTAAAATTGGTTAAGGTCAATCTCGTACTGATAAAAGGTTATCTTGTTAGAAGGTTAATCCCTTATAGTGAAAAGATTGTCCTAGCACAAGATTGATCCATTTTGAAAATAGTTTTTTAAAATTAAAGCAATTATTTATGATCTAAAATTAAAGTTATTAGATCTAAAATTGAAAATTTAATATCTTAATCTAAACCATAAAACATAAGAGATGGGGCATGGGTCAAATTGATTAGGTTATTCAATTGGATTGTATCTAGTTTTTGGTTAAGTCAAATCCAATCGATTGAACTCTTGATCAAACCAAATCAAGAGTTGATTAAAATTAGATCGATAGTGCTCAAAACCATGTCAATGGTTTGAGCTAGTCGATTCGATTGAAATTAATTGGTTGACCTGGCCAATTAAGTTGGTGTCTAAAAAAGAGGTTAAATGGTGAACCCTCCTATCATCTTACTTACCTGACTAATTTGGTCAATTAAGTTTTGAATAAGGTTGCATATTAATTTGAGTTCAGCTATGCTACATGATTAGTTAGACATAAGATGGGCTGACTAATTAAGTTATGACCTAGATTAGGTCACTTAGACATGAAATGTATGGTTTTAAATTAGTCAGACATGAGATATGCTGATCCAATATAGGTGAGTCAAATATTAGATGTGCTAACTCAAACCAGATTAATCAGACATTAGATGTGCTAACCGAAACAAGCTTAATCAAACATGAGATGTGCTAGCCTAAACCTTAATTCATATATGATATGACCTTTAGTTTAGTACTTGAATTGAGCACATCACCATGGCTATCCGATCATAAGAGTAAGTAGGGTTTAAAGGCCCTCTATTCCTATTTAATGGGATTCTCTTATGACATATAGAGGTGCCACTATGATTTAACCAATAAAGATGAACCACGAAAGGATTTTTTAAATTTAGCTAACCTAAATTAGTTTAGTCAAAAGGCTAGTCAGTCAAGAGATTGTGCTGACTAATTAAGTAGAAACCTAAACCTCTTCGTAAATATTAAGTCATAGGTTTTCCATCATTATAAAGTTGTGGGCGTCTCTCGAGTGTTGATTGTTCTTGGCTAGATATAGTGGTTTAGTTGCATCAGGGGGAATAACCACTCTGTTAACATGAGATGTGATGAGATGAAGATAGGGTTGGGCCTAATAATTGGGCATGGTGAGAGATCCAATGACTACTTCATTTTGTTTGAACGGTGGGTCTAACTTAACTAGAGAGTGTGGGCAATAACTATTAGGTGAGCCCACATAACTCAAAGATCGAGTCATTGCAACATACTTGAGAAGCATTGAATAAGAGTTGTCGACTCATTGGTTTATGTGTTAGCAATGACTGTTAGATAAGGTGCACAAAATCAGTGGGACCGTAGTACTCACTAGGAACCGTAGTTATGTAGGAGTTTCCTCATCTCCATTGAGGAGTGGAAGAGATTCATAAAAATAATGAGAGTCTAATTAGTTACTTAAAATTCCTAAAATAAATTTAAAATTAAATATAATCATCTAAATTGAATCTTTACTTTCTATAGATTAGAGTCACTTCCAACCCTCTTAATTCTTAGATCAATCAATTAACCTAAACCTATTATAATGACTAGCTCAATTTGAAAGATTAATTAGATAGGTTGAGTACAGTAATAGATCATGATTACCCTATGTTACCAAGCCATTCTGACAACCCAAGAGCAATCGATCAATGGTCATTGTTTGATAATAAATAGGGATTAGGAGCTTAAGAAGCTTGAGCATGTTAATGCATAAGGATTGCAATTGTATTTGATCCAACCATCTTTGTCTATTTCATTTGGATGGCTTATTACAAACTATCATTTGAATAAGATTAAGATAATTAGATCAATAAATTGGTGACTAATAAAGGGACATTGAAGGGTTCAAGGGACATGCTTTACGATGCATAGTAGACCTCTTCCAAAAGGAAGTCTATTTGGAAGAAGAGGCCTGTAAAGAAGCAAGAGATCAGATCTTCTATGCAGATAGCCATTAATAATGAAAAGTTATTTCCACTTTAAAGATCAGTGACCATAGGCATTGTCACATGTACCTAATTCTTGAAGAATAAAAATGATACATCTTTGGAAGGTATGTCAACTACTTAAAGAGACTTTTATTTTGAGCAGAAATTTGATTTCTGTTTAGTATGAAATCACTGAACCATTTATTTTTTAAATGAATTAGATTCAAATGATTTTTAAATATTAGTCCCTATTTGCATATGATGCATAAGTAGTTAGTGAGTAGCAAGGGATCTATGTAATCCTGTGAGATGATGTCAACCTAAAGTATATAGGTGGCACCTTAGTTTTGGTCAAGTTGAAGAGAAAGGACAAATAATTTGTAAACCATGCCCAAACATGGTTTTTTTTTGCCTAATTGACTATTGAGTCATTTTCAATTTGTAAATTCAATCTTGAAGAATGTTGACTAGGCTACCTTTTATGAGACAAAGGATGCAAGTGAAGACCACAAATATGCTTGGATATATATTAATGTGCGTAGTACATTCAACATGCAAGCCAAGAAATCTCCTTAAGGTTCTTCAATGAGATCGAGAAAGTGTTTACCTTTAAAAAAAATTCTGTAATCATCTCAAGTTATATGGCATAGTATCACAATGGACTTCTCTTACATCTTGAGTTCAATGAGATGTCTGAGTAGAGAGATTGAACCCTATTGGATACGGTTCAATCCTTTAATTACATAAATCAGCTAATCTATTTAATAGGGTTCATCCTAAAACCCTTTATCACACTCATATGAAATATAGGTGGATGAGTTAGAGATTATGTCACTGATCACCAATATCCTAAAAATATATTAGGATACTTATTCCCAAAGGATCACAAGTCATTGTGACCACATTCATGGTTAAATAATTTATTCTAAATATAACAATAGACGAATAGTTAAGCTCATAGAGATAGTCTCAGAAGAGCAAAGGGCTATAGAACCTAAAAATCCATTCGAGCAGATCTAGTATACTAGTTCTTTCTCCACCTCATAAATATAGTAGGATCTTCCATCCTCCAAAAAGGTATAGATGTACATTTATAAAGGATGTAGAGGAAGTGTTTCTTGTAGGAGAAAGGGAACATAGAGATGATCCTAGTAATCTATAAAGAGATGATGTTAGACATCGATTCTGAGAAATAATTGAATCCCACGAAGTTAGACTTGATGTACTTCAACCTAGTATACATCTTAATAGATCCTCCAAGAGGTATAGTACCTAATGGATGCAATGGATGTATAAAGAAAAGTGATGGAGATCTATAAGGCAAAGCTTGGGCAAAAGGTTATAGTCAGCATTGACTATGAAAAACATTTTGCTTGTAGCCATGCTAAAACCCATACTAATTGCTATTATAGTTAACCATGATGAGATCAGGTTGATGGATAGTGACAAGATCATAAGATCTAATTTGCAAAGGATCTATGTAAAAAACTAAAGCAAATAGCTTAGAATTAGAATTTTCATTTTTATGATATGATCAAATAGTTTGACTCTGCCAAGAACGATATGAGAAACTATTTGTTTATAAAAGATTAGTAGGAATATATAATTCTATGCATTGTACATAGATAATATTCTCCTATTAGGAATGAGATTTTTATGCTAACTTAGGTTAGGTTATGATTGTCTACATAATTTCCAATAAAGACCTTTGGACAACATCCTACATTTGGAATGTAAGCCTATGAGTTAGAACAAAGAGGATGCTAAGCCTATCACAAGATTTACATATTAAGGAAATATTGAAGATGTTTAGCTTGAAAAATCTAATTGAGAATTTGACTCCTTAAGCATGGAATTAATTTCTAAATGTGCCCTGACACATATGAAAAAGACTTTAATATGAGCTAGATCCCTTTGAGCTTTGGCCATAGGAAGTCTCATATAAACCATACTATCTATGTAATCTGATTTTACTATGAATATCACGAGTGAATGCTAATAGAATTTATCTTATGAGTACTAGATGACTGTGATAATATTCTTTAGTATTTTAGAAGTACTAAAAAAATATTTTAGATCTTTAGAGAAGGAAATTGAGAGTACAAGGATACATATGATGTATTCTTGCATAATGGTAGTTTGGAATCGATTATCGTAGATTTGACTAGGAAGGCAGACTAAATCATCATCTCTAAGTATACAAGGATATATTATGGTTCATAGATTATTGCATAAATAAGTAAGATGTTATCAAATGGCATAACACTCTATCAAAACAATAATGGTGCCATAGCTCTAGCTAAGGAACCTAGGTCTCACCAGAAATCCAAATACATAGAGCAATGATTCAATTCACAACTACCTTATTAAGGTGTAGAGAGTAAACTCCATACGAGATGTGGTAGACCCACTAGCTTAGTAAGCTTTAGATAGTTGAAACGAAAGTACATGAGATTGGGCTAAAGAGTATGGTTGATTGGCTTTAATACAAGTAGGAGATTACTAGATGTATGCCCTAGAAAACAATTTGTTGATACATATTTTAATTCTAGAACATAAAATTGTATTTAATATTCTAACTTAGATAATTTTCCATTCATGATGTATCCATGCATCGTCCAAGAAATTAATGGACAATGATATGTATTCTTAATAGTTGAAAATTTGAAACATGTTTATCATAGATTAATTCCTAAATACTCTCGATCATAGGATATCACAGGAACAGTGATTGATCTAGTTTGATTGATGTATAGATTGCTTTCCTTTTAGGGTAGATGAGTCTTGAGTCTATAGTATGAGAACACTAGAATGAGAGTGCAGATGGTTGTTGGAGAATGATAGTACTGAGAGTAACCATCATGAAAAGTTCATGGATGTCTACTCATACATTAGTGACTTTCTTAATGCTATAATTATGTAAGTGGTTCTTTGACCAGTGCTGCCTTGGCCACTCATAGTGGAGTTGCTATAATTTGATGATACAAAATATTGGCCCTAATCATTCAGACCCTTAAGCTACAATAGGTTCACTATAGGAGTTGGGAGTACACTTATAGGGGATCTATCAACCTTAGTAATTAAGGTGTAGTTCTATATGATTTAAGAAGCTAAATTCTTAAGATTAAGGCCACGCCAATATGAATGATGAAAAAGAGTTTTCATGACCTTTCATAATTTGGACTTGAGCTGATTAAATCATGCATATGATAGATGCTTAAGGTTTGGTAAGTTTCCATAACCTACATCTTGTCGAGACTCTCAATAGAAGAACTTAATCATATGGTAACTACACCTATAGGTTCTTGCTTCTATTCTGCTAGGTTGTCACTACATGTTGCTAAGCATTGCTGGTGGATTGTAAAAACCTACTAGGATTAGTTTGGATTACTGATCCTTGATAGGTTGAGATGGAATTATTCTGATCCATCAAAAGAGTTTGATGATACTATGATGGAGACGATGGTGTATCTCACTATCAGATAGAATG
The DNA here is from genome assembly GCA_021397845.1 of Areca catechu. Taxonomy (NCBI): domain Eukaryota; kingdom Viridiplantae; phylum Streptophyta; class Magnoliopsida; order Arecales; family Arecaceae; genus Areca; species Areca catechu. The sequence continues at coordinate 108,536,363 of CM038047.1, forward strand.
GAATCTAAGGATCACACACTAGGAGCTTGACCTGATCACATAGTTAAATCAAAATATGTAAGAGCTATATATTTAGAAAGTCTAAATTTGTATGGGTTACAAGTTTAGAATCTACTAATTTTGGCAATGCTAATTTTTGCACATACTAATTTTAGCACATGCTAATTTTTGTATGAAGAACTTTATTTCAAGAATTATAATTTAATTAGATGATTTGATCATTTAATTATGGTTAGGCTTTATCCTAATTGAACTAGGTTTGAATTGGTTATGTTTAGATGATGCTCTAGACCAATTAGGATTTTGACTAATCTAATTGCAAATCCTAAAGAAGGAAGAGATAAGATCTTCCATGCAAATGGTCATTGATAATGGAAAGTTATCTTTACTTCAAAGGTCAAATACCACAGGCATTATCCCATGTACTTGATCCTTGAAGAATAAATAGGATACACCTTTAGAAGGTGTGTTAGCTATTCGAATAGATTTTTACCTTGATCAGAATTTGATTTTTATTTAGTATGAAATCACTGATCTATTTATTTTTTAAATGAATTAGGTTCAAATGATTTTTAAATATTAATCTCTACTAGCATATGATATATTTGCTGAGCGATTAGAGAGTGCCAAGGGATCAGAGTAATCTTGTGAGATGATGTCAACCTAAAGTATATAGGTGGCACCTTAGTTTTGGTCAAGTCAAAGAGAAAGGACAAACAATTTGGAAGCCATGGGCAATCATGGGCCTTTTTGGCCAATTTGCTATTTAGTCATTTCCAATTTGTAAATCCAATCTTGAAAACTGTTGACTAAGCTACCTTTTATGAGACAAGGGATGCAAGTGAAGACCACAAATAAGCTGGGGTATACATTAATGTATGTAGCATATTTAATGTGCAAGCCAGGAAAGCTCCTTAAGGTTCTTTAAAAAAATCGAGAAAGTGTTTACCTTTGAGGAGAATTCAAGAATCATCTCAAAGTTATTCGGCAAAGTCAAATAATGGATTTCTCTTACATTTTGAGTTCAATAAGGTATCCAAGTAGAGAAATTAAACCCTAATGGATATGGTTCAATCTATTATGAGAGTCATTAATTATCTTTAAAAATTTGATTACATAACTCAGCCGATCTATTTAATAGGATTCACCCTAAAATCCTTTATCAAACTTATATGAGATATAGGTGGATGAGTTAGAGATTATGTCACTGATAGCTAGTTGATGAGGACATCATCCAGCACAGATCTTGATGTATTTGAGTAGATATTTATATTTTGGGATGTATTGGGATTGGGTATATTATTTTTATTTTCATTATTCTTGTATCCAAATCATGCATGGATCTCAAAGCATAAATACTGGATTAGTATGGAGTATGTTTTTAGATTAGGCCAATTGTTTTAGTTTAACTTAAGTCTTAGTATTTTAGTTTGTCAGGTCTCTAATCTGTTGGAGAGTCCTAGAGTTTTGGTCTCCAATTCATGGAGGACCGAAGTCTATTTAAAGAAGTCTCATGTATTAATTCAAGCATCGACAAATAATGAAAAAAGAAATTTTGCTTCCCGACTCCCATCTTTCTCTTCTTCTCTTCTTCTTCTCTTCTCCTTCTTCCTCTCTTCTTCTTCTCCTTCTTCCTCTCCTCTTTCTCTTCTTCTTTATTACTTATTCCTCTTACCAATCTAGGAATCACACTCCTCAAGCCTGTTATCAAACCATCAACAAGCAACCAAAGCCCTAATATCCACTTCCCCTGTTTCAACTTGCCACCACCTACAGCCGACCAAATCGCCACCACAAACCACCTCCCACCACCACCCTATGCAAAACGTTCTTCCCCAACCCTAGATAGATGTCGGCCAACCCAGTTAGGAGTTCCCATCCTCCTCTGCCCAAGCCATTCATTGGATCTTCCAATCACCACCATGGACTCCATATCATCCCTTCCATCCATGCAGAAATCCTCCCCTCTGATTGGTTCCTCCATAGCCACCTAGTCCACTGTCGACTGCATGCCATCTCCTCTGACTCGAGAAAACCCATGGCTAGCCACCAACTATATTGCTCTCAACTGAATACCATCATTCTAAAGCTCTGCGTCACCCTTTTCCCCACCATCCTGCTGCTAGTTATTGGAACAGGACCGTGCCACCCTCTCCCCGTGCCATTGCCTTCATTCCCAGCACCGTCACCGACAAAAGCTAGCCAGATTTTCCTCCAAAGGTCTCCCCTATTCGGCATGATTGTGAAAGCACCTGAGGCTTGTATGATCATGAAAGCAATTACGCCCTCCCTGTAACTGACTTTAGTCTAAAGCAGAAAGAAAAGAAAAGAAAAAAAAGAAAAAGTGGAGAGAAAGACTAGGTTTTAAAATCAATATTTGGAGCTCACACTATTTTATTCCTGGATGTCATGACTAACGAGTTTGCACATAATTCAAAGCAATCCCGAAGCCCTACACTGACTCATAATTTTGGATTTATTAGACTAAATCTAGAATTATTTTGGCTTGGAAAATGTTGACTACAACTATTATTTTTTTTGGTATTCCAGGTCTAAGGACTTTATTGAACTCGCCATCTAGCCAGAATCTCAACTCAACTTGGTCAACAAATCCTTTTCCAGTTTTGACCATGATGAAGTTTGTGAGCACCCTTTCCACTTAAAATATTTAATTGGTATTAGTAGTGAGTTTATTTCTTTAGTTTTATTAGATTAATATATTAGTTGATTGTGCTCAGCCTAAACTTATGGATAGTTTCTTAATTATCCACGATCCTAATTTCTTTTAGATCTAGGTTTTTTTGTAGTTATTAAAAAAATAATTCTGATTATAGCTTAACCCCTTTTGCATTAAAAAAATAATGATTAACTAATTTTGATTTATAGATTTGGTTAGCTAACAATTTAAACTAAATAATAATAATAATAATCTGCATTGCATCCCTAGATCAGGTCATCCCATATCACTAGTTTCCTAAAAAGTTATTAGGATATATCTTTCCAATGGATCACAAGTCATTGTAACCCAAGTCTATATTAATGGTTAAATAATTTATCCTAAATATAGTAGTAGGAGGATAATTAAGGTCATAAAGATAGTCTCAGAAGAGCAAAGAGCATAGAACCTATAGAAACTGTTATGCCCATCCAGCTAACCCTGGTTCGGACCGGCCCCAGGCGTCCGGTAGACTGACCCTCGAGGGAGGGGTCCGAGAAGCCATGGGAAGAGAGGTCCGACCCTCGACTCTTGAAGAGGTCCCTACGGTCTCTTTCCCGAAGGGCTGACCCACCGGGAGGCCAGCCCAGGCTGGGCCGGACAGACTTCTCTCGGTGGAGGTACGGCTGACCCAGAGAAACTCGAAGGGCCGACAGACACCTCCCCGCACGCGCGTTGGCTTCTTTGGGGCTCCTGGCGAATGCCCCGGTCGGCCAGGTGACTCCCCTCAGCTGAGACCGACCCACCATTAAGGAAACTACTCGAAGGCTCCAGAAGCCCCTCTCTAACAAATTCTGACATTCTGTTACAACGAACTCCACCACATTGCCACAACTCCGTGCCGCCAAGCCATCACTCTGACCCTCCTGCCATGCTGCCAGGCCACGACCCTGCCACCATGCTGGCTCTCCTAGGAGAAAATCTAGGCTTTCCTAGCCTATCCCCTAACAGAATTTGGCCACACTCCATGCCTATAAAAGGCACCCGAGGGACCTCCGCATAAAGAAAAAGGTACTCCTTCCTTACCTCAAACGATTTTCCCTTAGTTCTTTCCATTCCGTTGCTCCAATTCCTCCCCTCACTTAAGCATCTAAGAGTCCCCCACCAGAGCACCTCCGGTGCCCAGGTACTTTATGCAGGTCGACCGACAGAGGAGCTCTCTAGCGTACTCGCTGAGCCCGGTCTAGGAGGAGGAGCGACAACAGATTGGCGCTAAAGGAAGGGCTGAACCTTCGTTCTACTCTTCGCTCTTAAAGGAAAGATCGACTGGGAAGATCTAGCCATGGCAAGGGGGAGAACTCAAAGTATTTCTATGAGGGGAGGGCATTCTCATCATGGGCCCGGCGCACCCCACGTGGAAAGTGATGCCGCTACCGTGGCTGAGCCCACTATCAACCTGGGGTTGCAGCAATTCTAGATGCTGGTAAACCGCATCGAGATGCTTACCTCAACGGTCCAGCACTTCCAGGAAATGGCTGACCATCAACAGCAGCCACTGGTGGCTTCCTGCATCAACCATCAGCCCATCGCCGGCATGAGCTAGCAGCCGGAGGCGCCCCCGCCTCTGTCCCTCACTGTTCCGGAGCCCCAAGGGTCCTTGAGGGCCCGCACTGAAGGAAAGAGGGCGAGATCAGCTTCCCCCTCTTTCGTCGATTCTGTCCCTCTCGACGGTCAGCGCCCTGTTGCAAACCGGCACAACTACAGTAGAAAAATCATTTGCAAGGAAGAGCGCATTGCCGAGATTATCGAGCGGTAGAAATCCAAGAGGGGTCAGGCGCACGACACTCACCCGCCTTTCTCCATCGAGATTTTGGGGGAGCCTATCCCCCAGCATTTCAAGATCCTACAGGTGGACCCCTACGATGGTACCACCGATCCAGTAGACCACCTGGGCACCTATAAGGCCCACATGATGGTGCAAGGCACTTCTGACGCCCTTCACTACATCGCCTTCCCAGCAACCCTGAAGAAGGCCGCGTAGATGTGGTTCTCCTCCATCCACCCAGGTACGATCTATTCCTTTTTCCAACTTGAAACCCTTTTTCTTTCTCATTTCAGGACTTGCAGTTGGACTCCAAAAAACACCGACTGCCGCTTCCTCATCCAGCAAAAGGAGGGAGAGACCCTCCGGGACTACATGGCCCGCTTCAACTCAATTGCCATGGAGGTCCCAGACTTGAATGAAGTGGTGGCCATGTCAGCCTTTAAGAGGGGGCTCTGCTCGTCCAGGCTTACATTCTCCCTGGATAAGAAGTTTCCGGCGAGCTACACCGAGCTACTGGCCAAGGTGCACAAATATGCCCTGGTAGAGGAGCAGTCGGTGAGCCAATGCCAGGCTGAGGGGAGGTCAGCCCCAAAGAAGCAGGGTGATAAAGCCCCTGCAATCCGACCTCCCAGCGATGACAGTGTAAGGGTTTTGGTGACTAGGGCGGAAGCATGGATTTCAAAAATTTATTATGAAACCACTACCAAACCCTTAACCCAAGACCTCCTTACTAGGAATTAAAACATACAAACATGCATATATAATATAAACTAGAGTTTAGACACCAACCTGAACTGCTAGTATCCAATCCGTTGAAGAAAACCCTGATTCAGCCTTCTTCTCCACCAGGCGCCCAAACGTTCACCCTCCAACGGTGATCCACACAAAACTTGGACCAAGGAAGAACTCCTTCTTCAAGTTGCTTAGAGAAGTGGAACTCTTTCGATAGCCTTTGGTCTATTGACCACTATAGGACACCCTGTCCTATTGTAGGGCACTAAAGACACTCTCCTAAACCACTCTTGATTTTAGGACAACCCTCCTCTAGGATCCCTTAGGCTTATGTCCTAAAACAAAGCCTTGTCCTAGTAGAAAAGACCTTGTCTTAACAAGATAAGTCTTGTCTTAAAGAAAGAAGGAGGGAGAGAGAGACACTCAAAATAGTACTTCAGTGGAATTCTTATTCTCAGACTCATTTCACCGCCCCCTATTTATAAAAACAAGAGGGGCGTATGATATGTCCTCCCATCAACTTATCAGATATGATTTTTCAAGATCAAAGAGAAGTTATCTGGCTTAAAAAATCATATCTAATAAGCCCATTCATGCACCGAAGGCCTTATTCACATCCCTTCTTTTATCTGGATGAATTCTCACTTGCCACATGTCAATTATCGGTTCATAAGAATCCAAGAGGCACCTCTTCAATCTCCAAACATCGGAGATTATGAAGAGTCCTGATAGCAGAAGGACTCTCCATCAGAACCGCGCGCCACATGAAGAGTTGCGACTCTTCATGCACCGCGCACGCCATCCTTCTTCCACACAAATTTCAAAGAATGTTGACTAGTTAAAATATAGGCAATATGGGTGTCATTGGAAAGAGCATAAAATTTTCTTTCTGACCATATAAATTATATTCAAATCAGAGATCTATAGCTTATTATGTGCCCTTTTGAAGTTAAGGTATCATTTAGGTACCAAGAGTCCCATGCCATTGGGACTCTTGATGTATGGCACCTAAAATGCCCTTAAATCCAAATTAAAATCAGATTTAGCTCTGATTAGGCTAGTCTCACTTAGGACTCAACCTAATTTAAGGTATCATTTAGGTACCAAGAGTCCCATGCCATTGGGACTCTTGATGTATGGCGCCTAAAATGCCCTTAAATCCAAATTAAAATCAGATTTAGCTCTGATTAGGCTAGTCTCACTTAGGACTCAACCTAATTTAGGTTTCCCATAATTAGGTTAGCCCAATTAGCAAGCAACCGAACCCAATCCAATTAGGTTAGGAATTTGGTTAGCCTACATATGCTAGTATGTAATCCGGCTAACCAATTAGGATCCTATGACCCTAATTAAATCATGAATGACTTCCTTGGCCAAGTCTCTATTGTGTGTGACCCATTGGGTTCCACATCTAGCTAGCAGTAGGTTTAGGTTTGGGCTGATTCGATCTGATCGAACCCGATTGACCTAATTAGATCAAATTGGCTCACCTAATTGTCAAATTCAAATCACACATCGAATTGACTCATGAAACCAAATCAATTGGTTCATGAAGACCTACAAGACAAGATTGATGTCTAGCAATGTGTCATGCCTACCCGAAAGATGAGGAATTTTGATGGATTTACCAAAATACCCTTCAGTGGTGAGTTACCGGGCAATTCAGTCCTTCGATCTACTTGCACCCTGAATATGACTATGGATATGGATACTTGTCAAATCCAATTTCATATTCATTCCTTGCTCAATCTGATAATGATGATTCATTAATGAACCATTAAAAACTATTTCTAATGTTCATACTTTGATCAAAGATTTCCCGAATCTTCATTTGATTGAAATCATCTGGATGCGCTTCTCTCTTACTAGGGTTGATCGATTCCTTTTTGACTTACTCACAACCTCCATATGCAATCCACCATACTCAGTATCACCCCATGCATGACTCAATGTCATGATTGAGTGTGAACCAAAGTATGGATTCATGCATACAAGGTACCATGGCAGTCTCAGGTCAAAGGACCACATGCACTACTCCCACTATGAGAACTATCTATTGACAAACAGATAAGGTTCCATTAGATGTTCTCAAGCTGGATCCATTCAGTGAACTCATTCTTTAATTATCACCCACATCCTTGTATTAGTGTCAAACACAAGTTATTGTGAGATCAGTCACCCTCTTCACCAAGCATACATAGGATGTGCTGGTCTTACCGGAAACATTGATCCCCTACTTAATATCCCATCGACTAAGAATATTCTAGATGAGGGTTTTAAAGCTTTAGGTCTCACTGGTATGATCTCATCATAACCCTAGAACCATAGCCCTAATCTATGGGGTTCATCATATCTTAATAAAATTAATAAGACATAGCGTATGATGAAAATAAAATGCCTTTATTAATTGATAATGTCAATACACTGGTTTGGGATACATAAGAAAATCCCATCGAAATACAACATTTCGATTGGCCTTTAGGGCATAATCCTTTCAATCTCCCACTTGCACTAAAGCCAATCGCCTTTAAATTTTAACCCCATACAATCGAAGTGGCGATCAAACTCCCGCTGTGGTAGAGCCTTAGTGAACGGGTCTGCTATGTTGTTATTCATTTCTACTCTTTTAATGCAGACTTCTTTTCTTTCAACAATCTCTCAAACAAGATGGATGCATCCTAGAATGTGCTTTGATTTGTGATGAGCTCTAGGTTCCTTAGCTCGAGCGATGACTCCAGTATTATCACAATAAAGTGCTACTGGACCTTCAATCTCCAAAACAACGCCCAACTTTGAGATGAACTTCTTCATCCAGACAGCTTCCTTGGCAGCTTCACTAACAGCAATGTATTCTGCCTCAGTTGTTGAGTCAGCTACAGTCTGTTGTTTAAAACTCTTCCAGCTTACAGCTCCTCCATTTAGTGTAAAAACATATCCTAAAATAGATTTGCTATCATCTGGATCCGATTGAAAACTAGAATCTGAATAAGCTTCCAGTTTAAGATCAGATCCTCCGTATATCAGAAAAATATCCTTAGTCCTTCTCAAGTACTTAAGAATATTTTTCATAGCCTTCCAGTGATCCTCTCCTGGATCAGCCTGAAATCTGCTGGCTATACCTAAGGCATATGCCACATCAGGCCTGGTATATAACATAGCATATATTATAGATCCTACAGCCGAAGCATAAGATATAAAACTCATTCTATTTCTTTCTTCAGGTGTCTTAGGAGACATCTTCTTAGAAAGATGTATGCCAAGACCAATGGGCAAGTAACCTCTTTTACTTCCCTCCATGCTAAATCTCTTTAGCACTTGGTCAATGTACCTAGACTGGGATAATCCTAGCATCCTCCTAGATCTATCTTTATAGATCTTGATACCCAGTATATAGGATGCTTCTCCCAAGTCTTTCATGGAAAACTGTTTAGATAACCATGCCTTGACTGATTGTAACATTGGGATATCATTCCCAATAAGGAGTTTGTCATCCACATACAGAACCAAGAAAACTATGGCACTCCCACTAGTCTTCTTGTACATACAAGGTTCATCCTTATTTTTGATAAAGTCAAACTCTTTGACTGTCTTATCAAATCAGATGTTCCAACTCCTGGATGCTTGCTTTAATCCATAAATGGATTTCTTCGGCCTACATACCTGATTAGGTTTAGTCTCCAAGACAAAACCTTCTAGCTATGACATATAGACCTCTTCCTCAAGGAAACCATTAAGGAATGCGGTTTTCATATCCATCTGCCAGATTTTATAATCATGATATGCTGCTATAGCAAGCATGATCCGAATAGATTTGAGCATGGCAACAGGAAAAAATGTTTCATCATAATCTATTTCATGTTTTTGTCTAAAACCCTTAGCCACTAATCTGGCTTTATAAGTTTCGACTTGGCCATCTGCCCCAATCTTTTTCTTATAGACCCATTTGCATCCAATAGGGTTAACACCCTCTGGTGCATCAACCAAAGTCCACACTTGACATACATGGAGTCCATTTTGGATCTCATGGCTTCCAGCCATCTGTCTGAGTCCCTACTCATGACAGCATCTGTATAGGTTAGAGGCTCATCATTTTCAATGATCCGGGCTTCATTATTTTCAATAATGAACCCATATCTCTCAGGTGCATGATGCACCCTATCAGACCTACGGATAAGAATGGTGTGTTCTAGTTTTATACTAACTATGTTATCATTTGGTTGAGATGTATCTATTTGTTGAACTTCTTCAAGTTCAATATTTCTCCCACTGTCCTTTTGTAGGATGAACTCTTTCTCCAGAAAAGTGGCATGCCTACTGACAAAAACTTTTTGTTCAGTAGGGTGGTAGAACATATATCCTATACTATCTTTAGGATATCCTATAAATAGACACTTATCTGCTCTAGCATCCAGCTTATGTCCAAAATTTTTTTTGACATAGGCTGGACATCCCCATATCTTAGGATACTTAAGATTGGGTTTCTTACCCCTTCTTATCTCATATGGAGTGCTAGAGACAGATTTAGATGGTACTCTATTTAAGATATTAGTCATGGTTTCCAAGGCATATCCCCAGAAGGAAACAGGTAACTCTGTGAAGCACATCATGGACGGTACCATATCTAATAAGGTACGGTTCCTCCTTTCAGTAACACCATTTAATTGTGGTGTGTTAAGAGGGGTCCATTCAGAGATAATCCACTTTTCTTTAAGGTGATCGAGAAACTCGATGGATAAGTATTCACCTCCTCGATCTGATCGAAGGACTTTAATACTTTTCCCCATTTGTTTTTCTACCATACTTTGATACTCTAAAAATTTATCAAAGGCTCCGGACTTATGTTTCATAAGATACACAAATACGTATATTGAAAAATCATCGGTAAACGTGATGAAATAAGAGTATCCACCCTTGGCCTGAGTTGTCATAGGCCCACATACATCTGTATGTATGAGTCATAATAACTCAGTTGTCCTTTCTCTATGTCCACTAAATGGAGTCTTGGCCATTTTATCCATGAGACATGATTCACAAGTTCCTAATGATTCATAATCATAAGGATTAAGAAAATTTTCCTTGTATAACTTGCTAATCCTAGTCTCACTAATATGTCCAAGCCGACAGTGCCACAGTAAAGTATTGTTTACATCATCTCTCTTTCATTTGTTACTTACATGAAGTATATTGTTATTAGTGGATAGAGTTAAAAGACCATTACAAAATATGCCACAACATATAATTTCATTAGAAAAGCTGATTGAGCAACCATTGCTCATCACATTCATAGTATAACCTTGTCTAAGTAACAAGGGTACAGAAATGATATTTCTAATGACCTTAGGCATATAGTAACAATCTCTCAGCTCTAAAATCTTTCCCGAAGGTAACTTCAAGATAAAGTCCCTACGGCCTATGCTTGGATGGACTCTCCTCTAGCACCGTAGAGCTCGAAGTCTCCTTCCTTGAATACTCTAAGCCTCTGTAGCCCCTGCAATGATTTGCAGATATTATGACCACAGGCGGTATCCAATACCCAAGTATTTGAAATGGAAGAATCCAATGACAAAATAGTATGAACTTCTTTCATACCTTTTGGTGCATCCGATGCACCAGGCTTCACACTTGCAAGGTAAGCCTTGCAGTTCCTCTTCCAATGACCCGGCTTGCCATAATGAAAGCAGGTCATCTGTCCAGAGGCCTTCTTTACTTTCTTCTTCTTGATGCCCCCTTTTTTTTTTGGTTCAATCTCCTCTTGGAACCCTTTCTGCCTGACTTCTTCTTGTTGATCCCATCCATAAGAAGAAGTTGAGCCTTATTTTTCTTTAAATGGCTCTCTGCTGTTTTTAACATGTTTAACAGCTCAGGCAAGGAAGTGTTAAGTTTGTTCATATGATAATTAAGAACAAACTGTGAAAATGACTCCAGGAGTGACTGCAGGATCAAATCTTGATTCAACTCCCCATCCATAACAAAACCCAATTGACCTAATCGAGTGATCAGGTCAATAACCATCAGTACGTGGTCTTGTACGGATGTACCTTCTATCGTTCTCGCACAGAACAACTGCTTAGATATCTCATATCTAGCAGTTCGACTATGTTCTGCATATAGCTCTTTTAGATTGAGCAGTATGGAGTTAGTGTCCATGCTATCATGTTGCCTCTGCAACTCATTGGTCATAGAGGCAAGTATGATACATTTGACAGTGAGTGAGTCATTTTGCCACATCTTGTATGTGGTCTTTTCCTCTTGCGAGGCATCTTCCCCTAAAGGTTCCAAGGTAGGGGTATCAAGAATGTAAGAAAGTTTTTTCTGGCTGAGTACTATCTTTAGGTTTCTCAACCAGTCAACATAGTTTGGTCCAGTCAATTTATTGGCATCAAGTATACTATGGAGTGAGAGTGAAGAGGCCATTTAATCTACATTAACAAAGAACATAACACAAGCAAACAACCAATGTTGACAAAACATAATTAAATTAGGACTTTAACTTAATTATGTCTCCCACTATTTTATCAAGCATCATAACCCTCTATATAATGATCGAGAAACCCTAATTAGTTTTCTTAGTGGGGTTGAGATCCTAATTCCTTATAAAAGACCTTGTGTGTACACAACAAATCTTTTATAAGTTCAAAGGTAGGAAAACTCTTTCCAATTGTATCTTATACAATTCTCAACAAAACCTAGCCTATAAAATATTAATAGCCTTGTGTGTGCACAACAAATTATAATATTTTTAGTTAAGTAAGACCCTTCATTCCTTTATAGTCATGATTGTAATAATAATACCCTTGTGTGTTCACAACAAAGTATTATATTAAATCATGCCATAAGCATCAAATACACCATGCCAAAATTGTGTTAGTTACCATAATAGGCCTTGTGTGTACACAACAAACCTAATACGGATCATAACATAATAATGACCTAGCATGAAGGAAGGCCTAATGTAGTGAATATTACACTAAGCATATCAATCAAGAATTAAGTTAATCGTATCAGCCAGGTAAATGGGAGAGTAGTGGGAGTCCCCCCATTGCTTTCTTAGACACCAATAAAAATTGGCAAGGTCAATCAATGGAATCAATTAAAAACCACGTCCTCTTTACCGATCATGAACCACTTTTCCTAGACACCGAATGATGAACTAATCATCTTGATTATTTTGCTTTTGGTATATGATACTACAACTTAATATAATTTTAATAGAGGGCAATTCAAACAGAAGCACATTCTAATATTACCATTAATCAACCATGCATCATATATCATTTTATAATGTGCCAAGTGTGTCATCATACTAGGACAACCATCTATCACATAATGGATCCACCATTATGCCAGGGCAACCTTATTTCAGTATGATGACCAGAAAGCTAAACATATCTTTATATCAGTTAAGGTTTAAGTGAAAACCCTAACCAGTGACATACATATATGCATAAACATATCAATCATATGTAACTTTAAACTTTTGTAGAGTCCTATAAAATTGGACAACTTCAAATTTTGTAGAGTCCTACAAAAATGGGCACCCTCAAGAGTCCTACAAAATTGGACAACTTTAAATTTTGTAGAGTCCTACCAAAATGGGTAACCTCAAGAGTCCTACAAAATTGGACAACTTTAAATTTTTTATGATTTAGCCCTAATAAGGTGGCTCTGACACCACTGTAAGGATTTTGGTGACCAGGGCGGAAGCGTGGATTTCAAAAATTTATTATGAAACCACTACCAAACCCTTAATCCAAGATCTCCTTACTAGGAATTAAAACATACAAACATGCATATATAATATAAACTAGAGTTTAGGCACCAACCTGAATGCTAGTATCCAATCCGATGAAGAAAACCCTGATTCAGCCTTCTTCTCCACCAGGTGCCCAAACGTTCGCCCTCCAATGGTGATCCATACGAAACTCGGACCAAGGAAGAACTCCTTCTTCAAGTTGCTTGGAGAAGTGGAACTCTTTCGACAGCCTTTGGTCCATTGACCACTGTAGGACACCCCTACTGTAGGGCACTAAAGACATTCTCCTAAACCACTCTTGGTTTTAGAAAAACCCTCCTCTATGACCCCTTAGGCTTATGTCCTAAAATAAAGCCTTGTCCTAGTAGAAAAGACCTTGTCTTAACAAGACAAGTCTTGTCATAAAGAAAAGAGGGAGAGAGAGACACTCAGAATAGTACTTCGGTGGAATTCTTATTCTCAGACTCATTTCACCTCCCCCAATTTATAGATACAAGAGGGGCGTGTGATATGTCCTCCCATCAACTTATCATATATGATTTTTCAAGACCGAAGAGAAGTTATCTGGCTTGAAAAATCTTATCTAATAACCCCATTCATGCATCGAAGGTGATGGGGGACTAATATGCATGCCATTTTTTTTGTATGTTTTACATGTTGAGTTAGGTGATTAATTCCCGAATTTTAGATCAAAATTATTTATAGGGAATTTTGTATGAATTTTTGAAGATCAGCCTGCAGATTAGGACCTAGAAAAGTAGCAAAGAAGGACCGCCGGGGCTGAGAAGCCTCGGTTAGGGCAAGTTCTCCTACAATAAAACTACTGGAGGTAGAGGGGTGTACCTGACAACGTCTGTGAAGATCGCAGTGAAGGGGTCTCTCGTTCCTCGATGGATGCGGCCTGGAAAACCGAGCCAAAGACCCACGGATACCCGGCTTTCTGCTCGGTGATCCGATTGAGGCTTGGCTGGAGTCGTTGGATTCGTAGGAACTCAGGGACCTGCAAACGACCTGTCAGGGGTTAGAAAATTCACAAAGAAACAAGAAAACAAAGGAAAAATAGCAAGGAAAGGCTTCTTTTGGAGTGGGCGTCCAGGGATCTGGAGGGTTTGTTGGCAGCAGGAAGATGATTGCAAACATCGGGAAGAAGAACTCTCACAAACCCCTTTATGCACACAGCAGGGTATCACACCACTCAATAGAAGAACTCAAGGTTTTCATTCATCAAAAATTCTCCTTCATACAAGAGGCTAGGGTCCCTTAAATAGACCCTTAACCTTGGGCTCCAAGTAAGGGTACATAAGTCTTTACATAAGAATCCTTTTCCCTCTCAAACCCTAGATAGAAAATAAGGAAATATTAGGTAAAAAAATCCCTAAAAATTTTCTTGACTTGATTAAGACTCCAAGGATGCCTAGGGGGGCGTGTTGGGCTTCTAGGAGCAGCAAAAGGCAGGCCCAAAGGGGCTCGGGTGCATGGGTTTGGTCCTCTAGAAGCTGGGGTGGCCTGGTAGCCAGGTAGCAGGAATATTTCCTGGTATCTTGCTTCTTAGGGGCTTGGGCTTGGCACCTGGGCTTGATTTCTTTGGGATAGGATGCAGATGGACCTCTGGAATCATGGATGCCCTTATCTATGAATATACTTTGGCATCTGGAAGGGAATCTGGGCATCTGGAGGGCATCTGCAAGAAATCAGGATTTTCTGAATTTTCCTCCTGGGGTCTTCAAATCTTCAAGCTGGGTTGGACTTGTGCTATACTTCCATGTCTTCAATCTAGTTGGACTTGGTCTTCACTTGTATGATATAGTCTTGAGTCTTCAGTATGCTTGGACAGGACTCAAAAAAATAAAATAAGCTCAACATGAGCTGACTAGCATTGGACTGAACTAGCTCAATATAAGCTGACTAGTACAGAACTGAAATAATAACTCAAAAGACTCAAACAACAACTAAAAAAAGGACTCAGATGGGCTAAGACCTTATTATAGATGGACTCATAAATTATTGATCAATTCACAGAGGGTTGAGAAGCCTCTGCCTTATTCTGGTGCCTTTGGTGTCCGCACCAGAAGGCCTTATTCACATCCCTTCTTTTATCTGGATGAATTCTCGCTTGCCACGTGTCAATTACCAGTCCCTAGGAAGCCAAGAGGTGCCTCTTCAATCTCTAAATATCAAAGATTATGAAGAGTCCTGATAGCAGAAGGACTCTCCATCAGAACCGCATGCCATATGAAGAGTTGCGACTCTTAATGCACCGTGCGCGCCATCCTTTTTCCACGCAAATTTTAAAAAATTTTGACCAGTCAAAACATAGGAAATATGGGATTCATTAGAAAGATCATAAAATTTCCTTTCTAACCATATAAATTATATTCAAATCAGAGATCTATAGCTCATTCTGTGCCCTTTTGAA
The DNA here is from genome assembly GCA_021397845.1 of Areca catechu. Classification (NCBI taxonomy): domain Eukaryota; kingdom Viridiplantae; phylum Streptophyta; class Magnoliopsida; order Arecales; family Arecaceae; genus Areca; species Areca catechu. The sequence continues at coordinate 108,551,745 of CM038047.1, forward strand.
GTTAAGGTATCATTTAGGTACCAAGAGTCCTATGCCATTGAGACTCTTCATGTATGGCGCCTAAAATGCACTTAAATCCAAATTAAAATCAGATTTAGCTCTGATTAGGCTAGCCCCACTTAGGACTCAACCTAATTTAGGTTTTCCATAATTAGGTTAGCCCAATTAGTAAGCAACCGGACCCAATCCAATTGGGTTAAGAATTTGGTTAGCCTACATATGCTAGTATGTAATCCGGCTAACCAATTAGGATCTTATGATCCTAATTAAATCATGAATGACTTCCTTGGCCAAGTCTCTATTGTGTGTGACCCATTGGGTTCTACATCTAGCCAGCAGTAGGTTTAAGTTTGAGCCGATTCGATCCGATCGAACCTGATTGACCTAATTAGGTCAAATTGGCTCCCCTAATTGTCCAATTCGAATCACACATCGAATTGACTCATGAAACCAAATCAATTAGTTCATGAAGACCTACAAGACAAGATTGACGTCTAGCAATGTATCATGCCTACCCGGAAGATAAGAAATTTTGATGGATTTACCAAAATACCCTTCAGTAGTGAGATACCGGGCAATTCATTCTTCGATCTACTTGCACCCTGAATATGACTATGGATATGGATACTTGTCAAATCCAATTTTATATTCATTCCTTGCTCAATCTGATAATGATGATTCATTAATGAACCATTAGAAACTATTTCTAATGTTCATACTTTAATCAAAGATTTCTCGAATCTTCATTTGATTGAAATCATTTGGATGTGTTTCCCTCTTACTAGGGTTGATCGATTCCTTTTTGACTTACTCACAACCTCCATATGCAATCTACCATACCCAGTATCACCCCATGCATGACTCAGTGTCATGATTGAGTGTGAACCAAAGTATGAATTCATGCATACAAGGTACCATGGCAGTCTCAGGTCAAAGGACCACATGCACTACTCCCACTATAAGAACTATCTATTGACAAACAGATAAGGTTCCATTAGATGTTCTCAAGCTGGATCCATTCAGTGAACTCATTCTCTAATGAGCTCCCACATCCTAGTATTAGTGTCAAACACAAGTGACTATGAGATCAGTCACCCTCTTCACCAAGCATACATAGGATGTGCTGGTCTTACCGAAAACATTGATCCCCTACTCAATATCCCATCGACCAGGAATATTCTAGATTAGGGTTTTAAGGCTTTAGGTCTCACCGGTATGATCTCATCATAACCCTAGAACCATAGCCCTAATCTATAGGGTTCATCATATCTTAATAAAATTAATAAGACATAGCATATGATGAAAATAAAATGCATTTATTAATTGATAATGTCAATACACTGGTCTGGAATACAAAAGAAAATCCCATCGAAATACAACATTTCGATTGGCCTTTAGGGCATAATCCTTTCAGACAGCCGATCTACTCGGCGCCAGAGCCCCAAGCAGAGGGACTACCTTAAGTGGTTCAACAACTATGTACCCCTCTCCCTGCTGCGGGAGAAAATCCTTATGGAGATCGAGAATGAGGCCTTCTTCCAAAGGCCTCGACCGATGAGGGGCCCTCCTGTCGCCAGGGATAAAAACAAGTACTGCCAGTTCCACAGGGACCACGGGCATAACACAGAAGAGTGCCTCTAGCTGAAGGATGCCATCGAGGACCTCATCAGGAGAGGGTATCTGAAAAAGTACATCTGGCCCCACCGGGATCAGGCTGAGACTTCAGCTACCAGAGACCCCCCAAAGGAGGCTGAGCTCCCTAATCAGCGCCCAATAGATGGGGCATTGGCATGCTGCACCGACGATCCAACTAGGGGCGTGAAGATGGTCAAGACATTGTAAAGAGGTCTAGGGTTTCTAATGTAATTAGTTTCTCTGATAAGGACCTCTCGGAGCCTCCTCTTCCGGGCAATGACCCTGTGGTCGTGTCGGCTATCATTGCCAACTATGATGTAAAGCACATCCTTATTGATAATGAAAGTTGCGCAGAAGTTTACTGTATGATGCTTTCGTCCGGATGAACTTGTCCAGATCTAGGCTGTGAGAATCCCTGACACCGCTCACTGGCTTTGGGGGGAACACCGTCGGGGTTTAAAGGAAAATTACTTTACTTGTGACCCTCGAAACGGAGCCTTACCAGCGAACCTTCCTCGTCAACTTTGTGGTCGTCTGTACGACCTCGACATACAATGCCATCTTAGGTCGACCGGCCCTCAACAAGTTTCGGGTCATTGTATCCACTTACCATTTGCTGGCCAAGTTTCCGATCCGTGATGGAGTTGGAGAGATGAGGGGAGACCGCAGAGTGGCTAGACAGTGCCTAGCTATTCATGACAAGCAGCTGGATGGGTGCCCCACATTTGAGCAGCTTGATCCCAGAGATGAAGCCGACAGCCACGATCAGCCTGTCGAGAAGATCATATTTGTGCCCCTTAGAGAGGATGATCCCACAAGAGTCCTCCAAATAGGGAGCGCTCTGGACGAAAAGGCTAGGTGGGAACTGGTCGGCTTCTTGAGGAGCAATGCAGACATCTTTACCTGGTCGGTGTCGGACATGCCAGGCATCCCGGCGGACATTATCACCCACCAGCTCAGGGTGGATCCTACTTATAGGCTTGTCCGACAGAAGAAGAGGAGCTTTGTCGCCGAAAGGCAGAGGGCCATTGAAGAAGAAGTGAAGAAGATCTTCGACGTCGGCTTCATCAGGGAGTCCTATTACCCGGAGTGGCTGGCCAATGTCATCATGGTGAAGAAGGCCAGTGGGAAGTGGAGGATCTGGGTGGATTACACGGACCTCAACAAGGCTTGCCCCAAGGACAGCTTCCCCCTACCGAAAATTGACCAACTGGTAGATGCGACAACCGGCCACCAACTCTTGAGCTTCATGGATGCCTTCTCCAGGTATAACCAGATCAGGATGCACCCCGGAGATGAGGAGAAGATGGCCTTTATCATGGACAGGGGCCTGTATTGCTATAAGATGATGCCTTTTGGCTTAAAGAATGTGGGTGCCACCTTCCAAAGGCTGATCAACCGAGTCTTTGAAGGCGAACTTGGGAGGAACATGGAGGCGTACGTCAATGATATGATTATGAAAAGCCTTTATAAGGCCGACCACATCAGGGACCTGCAGGAGTCCTTCAACGTGTTGAGACGCCACAAGATGAAGCTGAACCCCCCCAAGTACATCTTTGGGATGACCTCCGAGAAATTTCTTGGTTTCCTGGTTACTCAAAGAGGTATTGAGGTCAACCCCGAAAAGATCAAAGCCATCATCGACATGACGCATCCGACTAGTAAAAAGTAGGTGCAAGAACTTACAGGTCGCATTGCTTCTCTCAGTCGCTTCATCTCTCGGTCGGCTGAGAGATCCCTCCCATTCTTCAAGACCTTACACCGGTCGGACCGCTTCCAGTGGACTGATGAATGCTAGTCAGCCTTTGAAGCCTTGAAGGACTATCTAAGGAACCCTCCACTCTTGGCCAAACCAACGGAGGGGGAAGTGCTATATCTGTACTTGTCGGCCTCTAATAAGGCCATTAGTGCTGTCCTCGTGCGGGTGGGGGAAGACAGCCAGCAGAAACCTATCTACTATATCAGCAAGGTCCTCCACGATGTTGAGACAAGGTATCCTAAGGTGCAAAAGCTGGTTTGCTTATTGGTCATAGCGGCGAAGCACCATCAGCCCTACTTCCAGGCACAGACGATCATCGTATTGACTAACCAACCCCTCAGGGCAATCCTCCGAAGCCCTGAAACCTCCGGACGGCTTTCCAAGTGGGCCGTTAGGCTGGGTGAGTTCGACATCTCCATCCAGCCCCGATCGGTCCTAAAAGCCTAGGTAATAGCTGATTTCATTGCGAAGTGCACTTGGGGGACGAAGGCAACCCCAACAGCGGCTGAGGCACCTGTGGCTGATCCCGCGGAAGAAGCTGAGCCCGCTTGGACTCTACATGTGGATGGAGCTTCCAATCTCTCGGGGTGCGGTGCAGGCTTGATCTTAGCTGATCCTAGCGGGCATTGTCTGGAGTACGCCCTACACTTTGCATTCCAGGTATCGAACAACCAAGCAGAGTATGAAGCCTTACTTGTAGGGCTGAAGATAGCCAATGAATTAGGCATTGGCAAGATCCATGCCTTCTTCGACTCCCAGTTGGTAGTCAATCAGGTGAAGGGTGAGTTTGAAGCAAGGGACCCTTCCTTGGCTAAGTACTTGGACAAGGTACGGGGCTTCATATCTCAACTTAAATTTTTTGAGATCCTTCATATACCTCGGCAGCAAAACTCCCGGGCGGATGCCTTGTCGCGGCTGGCCACTACAGCAGTCGGTACCTCAGATCGGACCTTCGTGGAGCATGTGCAGCACCCGAGCATTGTCGAAGAGCCGATGGAGGTTCACCAAGTTGAACAAGAAGCCTCGTGGATGGACCCAATCCGTACATTCCTAGTGCGAGGGACTCTTCCGGATGACCCGGCAGAAGCCAAGTGTGTCCGCTCAATGGCCTCTAAATACGTCATCCTCGACGGGGACCTCTACAAGCATTCATTCTCGCAACCATTATTGAAATGCTTGGGGCCGACCAACACGGATTATGCACTCTGGGAGGTGCACGAGGGCATCTACGCCGATCATCTTGGAAGGAGGTCCCTAGCTTACTAAATCATCCGGCAGGGGTATTATTGGCCTATAATTCAAAAGGATGCGTTAGACTTCGTACAAAAGTGTGATGCGTGCTAAAGGTACTCTAGCATTCAAAGGAGGCCCGCCAGCCAGCTGATCCTACTCACGGTGCCTTGGCCATTTGCATAGTGGGGCATAGACATCCTGGGACCTTTCCCCCAGCATCCGGTCGATAGAGGCTCTAGGGCAGCGCACTCCGAAAGTCCAACCCCGGTTGGCAGAGGCTCTAGGATAGCCCACTCCGAAAGTTCGACCCCGGTCGGTAGAGGCTCTAGGGCAACCCACTCCGAAAGTTCGACCCTGGTCGGTAGAGGCTCTAGGGCAGCCCACTCCAAAAGTCTGATCCCAGTCGGCAGAGGCTTTAGGGCAGCCCACTCCGAAAGTCCGACCCTGATCGGTAGAGGCTCTAGGGCAGCCCACTATAAAAGTCCGACTCCGGTCGGTAGAGGCTCTAAGGCAGTCCACTCCGAAAGTCCGACCCTGGTCGGCAGAGGCTCTAGGGCAGCCCACTTTGAAAGTCCGACCCCGGTCGATAGAGGCTCTAGGGCAGCCCACTCTGAAAGTCTAACCCCGGTCGGCAGAGGCTCTATGATAGCCCACTTCGAAAGTTTGATCTTGGTCGGTAGAGGCTCTAGGGTAGCCCACTCCGAAGGCCCGACCCCGGTCGGCAGTCATCCCAAAACAACCTTCGTAGGACCGCATGGAGGATAGGCCACAACGTGGGCTAACTCACGGATGGGGGCTTGGAGCAAGCATTTAAGTATCTGGTTTGGATCAAGCTACCGCCCTCAGCTACCCTACCGGCTTTAGGCCCGAACAAGCCAACCGGAAGTACTTAGGAATTTCCCTAAGGGGTTCAAGTTTGAGTTATGTTAATGCATGTTGGCCATTTCGAAGGGACTTATGACCCTGCAGGGCCGACCAGAAATACTTAGAAGATTTTTGTAAGAAAAATAATTCTAACATGCTCATGAGTAACTAAAGTTCCATTTTCATTAATAAAGGTAAGTATTTACAAGAGGAGTAGGTCGGAACTTTACAAACTCCTTAGGTCCGACCCACGGAAGATGCGTCAGGGGCCACAACCTCAGCCCCGTCGGCTACAACCGGGGGATTAGCTGAAGCCGCGGCAACTGGAGGTTCGACTGGGGAGGCCACCACCTCCGTGTCGGTTGGAGCTGGGGTTTTGGCCCAAACCACTCCCGCCTCATCTTCCACTTGAGGCTCCGCCTGGGGCTTCTCCCCCTTCCAGGATCCTCCAGCTCGGTGCCTGACAGATCCAGCTCTGGGAAGAGCAAAGCCACCTTCTTCAGGTAGTCATCGTAGCCTTCTCTATAGAAGTCTGATGCTACCTCCTCCACGTCTTCAGTGAAGCCATCGAAAGCCTTGTATGCCACAATGGCTTCTTGGGTTTGCCTTGCGGCCAGCTCATTGGCTTCCTCAAGCTGAGTCGCCAATTGTGCTGCCACCGCCCGTTCGGCCTGGGCCCTCTTGTCAGCCTCCGAGGACTATTTCTCTTCCTTTCCCAGCCAGCGGGTGAGTGAGTCAATTTTCGCCTTTCTCTTCTTCAGCCTGGCCTCCCGGTCGGCCAGCTGGCTCTCGGCCTCCTTCAAAGCCGCCTTCGACAACTCTGCCTCAGCTCGGGCTGCCGCCAGCCCCTCTTCAGAAGACTTCAGAGAGGCCGTTGCGATCGCTTGGGCCACCTCCAGCTCCTGAACTCTCTTTGCGGAGGTCTTGGTAGTGTGAACCACCCGATAGATGCCATCATCCATTAGGGAAATGTCGTGGAGGAGCTGCAATCACAAGGCCGGGTTAGTGCCATGCCCAAAGAAAGAAAAGAGTTAAAGGGACAAGTTAAGGCTCTTACCCTCATAAAGTTGTGGTAGGACTCCATGACTACGTAGATTAGATTTCTCTGGATCAACACCTCCCAATCAGCATCCATCATGGCCCCCCTCAGTAGGCTCCGCGCCCTCCTAGGGTGGTCAAGCGCGCGCTAGTGCTGGAATTCTTCCTAGTAGATCTCCTCGTCCGACTCCTTGGCTTCGCTGTCGGTTGCTCCTTCTACGGCCATCCCCTTCCCTTTGTCCATCAAAGGGACTGCCTCCTCTGGACCGGTAGACGAAGGAGCTAACGCCGCTGCTGTGTTGGACGTTCCTGGCCACTCCTATCCCGATCAGGTAGCTGACCCACCTGTTGAAGCCAGCGTCCCTGCCTTTTTCCTTGCCATGTGCTCGGTGAGGGAGACGCCATCTTCATCCAACTCGACCTCGACAACGGGAACGGGTCTCTCCTCCTCCTGTTTTTTCTTTTGTCGTTCGACGGCCAGTGTGGAAGCCAATTCTGGGATGGCCCGCTTCCGCACAGCCCATCGGATGACTTTGGATTTATCGATCCTCTGCATCCTTCCTCCTATTGCAGGAAACTCAGCGTTAGTGAAGGAAAAAGAGAAAGCCAAAAATTTATAAGAGAGGAGGTCGGCCCTTGCCTAGGAATCTTTGGGGGCTGACCCCGCCTGGTGAAGGGTTTCCTCCCCCAATAGCTCGAATGCCGCCATCGGGCCGGCTCTACTGATCTCATTAAATTTATCCTAGTCGGCTATCGAGATCGACCTCCCCTCGTGGATTCTCGACCACGGTTCCATCCACAACGGCTTGAACCCCCAAGGTTGGAGGCTGCTGACGAAGAAGAACCAGGTCTTCCACCCGTGGATAGCCGACGGGAGACACTTCAGGATTTTTTGGCCTTGGTGAGGGAAGAACAACATCCATTCCCGGCTCCTAAAGTCCCACTTCAAGCGGAAGAAATTACCGAAGAGGGACGTCTGGGTTCGGACCTAGCCCTATGGCACAGCATAATGAAGCAGCATATTGCCCGGATGCTGTTTGGGGTCAGTTGCACTGGGGTTATCCTATAAAAATTGAAGATCTCTACAAATAGGGGGTGTAGGGGGAACCTCAGTCCGGCCTTAAGGTGGGCTTCGTACATTGGGAGAGTCCCTGGCCCTAATGGGTTGTTCGCTCTCCCCTCTCGGCCCGGGAGCATAAGGTGCAGGGTGGAGGGAATGCCATACACTACCCTAAGATTCTCGACCCGTTCCCGGGTCATGGTCGAGGGTATCTCGCTCGGCCCAGGGTCCCTGGACCTGGGACTGGACTCCTAGAAGCTGGGTTTCATGGAAGGAGGGGACTCTCTCTCGTGGAGCGCAGGTGTAGCAGGAAAAATCCTTTCGCACTGCTTCCCCCCTCCTTTTATAGGCCTCCAAAGGGGGAGGGGAGAGGGAAGAGCGGTAGCCGCCCGTTCCATGAGCGTTCCAACTGCCCCATCAGAAGACGTTATCGGTTGTATTTTAGAGCCCGAAGCATCAGGAACATCCTGTCATGCAGGTGGCGATCCACGTGAATGCTGGATCAGCGACGCAGGGGCAACCTGGGAGGCGACATCGACAGACTGGATGCCGCCATATGGCACGGCGCCCTACTCCACCTCGGCCCGATGCGAGCCAGCCTGGCCTTCACATAGCGCCTAATTCACATTAACTGCCATGCCTGCACTCCAATGTATGGCTGACAGCTATCCAGGAAGCCATTCAATGGGGATTCGAAGCGACCTTATGCCTCAACCCAGGATCTGCTACAGGTGCTTGCAACCCGTACCGAAATTATGCTCCTGCCCTTTGAAGCCACGTGACCCCTCAAGGCCCAAGAGCAGGGGGGCAACCGTTGTGCCCATCTGACTAACCCTGGGTCAGACCGGCCCTAGGCATCCAGTCAGCTGACCCTTGAGGGAGGGGTCCGAGAGGCCATGGGAAGAGAGGTTCGACCCCTATCTCTTGAAGAGGTCCCTACAGTCTCTTTCCTGAAGGGCTGACCCACCGGGAGGCCGGCCTAGGTTGGGCCGGACAAACTTCTCCCGGTGGAGGTACGGCTGATCTAGAGAAACTCGAAGGGCCGACAGACACCTCCCCGTGCACGTGTTGGCTTCTTTGGGGCTCCTGGCGAATGTTCCGATCGACTGGGCGACTCCTCTCAGCTGAGGCCGACCCACTATTAAGGGAACTACTTGAAGGCTCCAGAAGCCCCTCTCTAACAAATTCTGACATTCTGTTACAATGAACTCCACCACATGGCCATGACTCCATGCTGCCAGGCCATCACTCTGACCCTCCTGCCACACTGCCAGGCCACGACCCTGCCACCATGCTAGCTCTCCTGGGGGCAAATCTGGGCTTTCTTAGCCTATCCCCCAATAGAATTTGGCTGCACTCCATGCTTATAAAAGGTGCCCAAGGGACCTCCGCAAAAAGAAGAAGGTACTCCTTTTCTACCACGAACAATTTTCCCTTAGTTCTTTCCATTCTATTGCTCCAATTCCTCCTTAAACTTAAGCATCGGAGTGTCTCCCACCGGAGCACCTCCGGCGCCCAGGGCCATTGTACAGGTCGACCGGTAGAGGAGCTCTCCAGCATACCCACCGAGCCCTGTCTAGGAGGAGGAGTGGCAACAGAAACCATTCGAGCAGGGCCAATATACTAGTTCTTTCTCCACCTCATAAATATAGTAGGATCTCTTATCCTCCCAAAAGGTACAAAGGTATGTTTCTAGAGGATGTAGAGGAAGTGTTTCTTATAGAAGAAAAGGAACAAAGAGATGATCTCAAAAACCTATAATGAGGTGATGTTAAAAATTGATTCCAAAAAATGGTTGAATACCGTGAAGTTAGACTTGATATACTTCAACTTAGTATGGACCTTAATAGATCCACTAAGAGGTATGGTATCTAACAGATTCAATGGATGTATAAATGAAAGTAGATGGAGATCTAAAAGACAAGGCTTGTATGAAAGGTTATAGTCAGCATTGACTATGAAACCCTTTTCATCTATGACTGATAATTCCCATTTTATATATATTTTAAAGTATTTTAAGTAATTATTAGTGCTAACATCTTCTAAAAATTCTAATTTTATAATTAAACTAGAACTTCTTGCAAAATTAACTATTTTTAAAATATCTTTGAAAAATATGAAATTATAGTATAATTATAAAAAGAAGATATCAAGCTGAAGTACCCATTAAAATATTTAATGAAAAGTTTTATTCATGTTTCCTCCTCTTTGGCAGGTATATTAAATTAATAAAAGCTTTTGAAACTCTAAAACCTAGGGAAATTAGTTGGATTACTAATTAAAAAGCTTGCCAATATAAAGAGCTCAATTTATAAAATCCAATGGATCAAACGGCATGCAAATCGGAATTCAAACGAATCCAGAATCAAGAAAAAATCAAGTAATCAAGTTTTTTATAGATTTTGAAGTAGTGGGTCTTGGTCTATGGAAGCTTAAGTAGTCCACCGTAGCCATGTTTTCAATCATGGCTTAGAGTCATGGATCATGGAACGATTTCAGCCACCAAGCTACTTTCCATTGCCCCATCCCTCCACTAGCTGGCATCCTCGTCACCGTCAATCATCCTCCCTGGCCTAATCTGTCATAGTAACTGCTCAGAGTTGCCATGTCCATCTCCCTTCTTATTTTTCCACCATTGTTTATCTTCTTGGGATCCAACCCGGTGCTGCCATTCTTCTTCACCACTATGATGCCACACCGCTACCCACCACCACTCGTCACTAGTCTGAGAACTTTTTGAGCTGTCGCCGTGCCTTTGCTCAATTGCCACTCCCTCTGCCCTATCAGTGAGCCATCATAGCCATGGCTAACCATTCCCGAGATGCCCCAAACCACCTCTGACACTGCCATCTCACCTCTCCTCCATGATCCAGCCCTCCTCTCAACCCAAGATGCCCGCCATCGCTAGACGCACTACCATCATTGCTGTCCGCCACCCACATCACCATCCACCATGGCCACCACCCAGTGCCACCAAGTTGTCATCCTCTTTTGCTTGATTTGTCATCCCCATCATATCGTTCTTCTTTGATCCAATTCCTTTTCCCGAGACATGCATCACCAACTCAAGGAGATGTTTCACTACCTACCAACGATCCTACCAAGGATCCTACTAGCTTGCACCTGCTCATTATCGCCTCCCATTCCACCTTCTATCCTCCATCATTGAGAAGTTTTGTGAGTTAATCCAGTGAGCAAAATCTTTCCCACAGTGACCCTATCGGATGGCTAGGCAACATCCAGGAAATCAATCAAAGGAAGAGGATCCTGATGTAGTTTCGGCCAACTAAAGTGTGATCCACGTGATCTAGGCAAGATTTGGGTGATCCGGGCATGATTCAAGCTAATCTAACAGCCTTCATTGAGTTCAACTAATTTAAGTGCTAATCGATGAATTTTTGGTGATTTGATATGATTTGACGGACCATAATAATTCTAAAAATTTGACTAGGAATCTAACTCCTAGTCCTATACCGATTTGGCCTTCTCCAAACCCTATTTAAAGGATCCCTAGGCTATAGAAGAGAGCACCTTGGAGAGAGGGTGTGGTATAGGGTAGAGGGCAAAGCTTGGGTTGCGGGTTGGCCTCTAAAAGTGAGATTTCTTAGAGAAATGTTCTACCCCTATACCATCTTCAAGCCTATTCCATCTCCAAGATCAAGATCCAAAGAGAAAGAAGAAGAGGAAGTCCAGTTCACTCCATGGAGTATGATGGAAGAAGGCAAGTGACATCAACAAACTTTCTAATGAAGCTATGATGAATCAACTTCGGATACTTTGTTACCACTTTTCATAGTTTATTTAATTATTATTTTTAATTTCTTGTAATTGAGTTTTTCCTCTAATTAATGTAATATTTATTTTTATGCATTTTAAATTCATGGTATTTAATTTTATGCAAGTAAATATTAAGATCTGATTAGTTGATCGAATGACCGAGTTTTAATTTTCTTTTATACTTTTAATTTCTATTTTCTTAACTTCAAAATATTTATTTTCTTTTTAAAACCAAATATTCTAAATTATTCTAGGCACTACCTTCTTTATGGATTTGACTTGACTTGTTACTTTTTATGCAAGTTTAATAATTAGAAGTCAGTTTTTAAACTAATAATCATGGTATCTTAATGATAACATCACGATATATCAGTGACCATGCTAAAATTCAAACTTAATACTATTACAGTTAACCATGTTAAGATCAGGTTGATAGACAGTGATGAGATTGTTGGAAATCACCTAGGATTTTATGTATATTATTTTTTATAATTTGTAGCAAAAATATATCTATTTTAAAACTATTTTAAATAGAAAACATATATTTAGAATAATTTTAATAAATCCTAATCAAGATCATAACTTGATATGCAGTATAGAAAATAAAATCAACATGCATTAATTTACCTGATAAATATTGTATATCTAATCAAAAAATAATATGAAATCTAATTTCATACCTGATCATGGGTTGATGACCGTCGCTATTGATGGCATGAGGTAAGGGCTCTCCATATGGCTTTGTAGCCACACATTGTGTCCAGCCTTTACAAATAGTCCACACGAAGTCCAGATGCGATCAACCTCCCAAACTGTTATATCTATAAAAAGGCCATTAGATGGCCAAAAATAATTTATTTCTTGGACTTTCTTGAGCCTTCCAAGAAATTCAAGAAGAGGATGAAGAGATTTAGATCAAGGATAAAGAAAACAAAAACAAGAAATATTTTTTACTGTTATTTTCTTATTTTATTTCTCCTTTCAACCCGTGCTCCTAAAAGAACCTCTCACACCCATCTAGAATTCATGCCCCCTGTTGCCACCCTTACCGTCATGGCCTGCAGCTCAGATGTGGCACCAGACGTCAGCCCCATTTCTCGGAATCCAACGATTCCCGGTCCTACAAAACAAAGTTAAAGACCCGGGCCGGGGATCCCGACGGGGGCACTCCGACGATCAAGTCAACGAATGGTAAAGAAGAACAGATCCTCCAAGGCGGATCCCTCCTCGGTCACCATGCTTGGAGGAGAGTTTTTTTATAAAGGATAGAGTAGGAGGGGTAGGAGAGGAGTAAGGTTCCTGCCATGATAGCTGTGTCCGTCAGGACCCTCTTAAGGAGTTTTTTTGTGGCAGCCTCAATGCCCTCTCCGCGCTTGTCTCTCCTTCTCCTCCTTTTCCTTGCTTAGACACCTCCCTTCCTCTCACCCGTTGAATGCTCTTTTTAGACCATGGGTTATCCCCACTTCTTGCCTCGATTCACTACTAGAAAAGGGTGCTTTACTGAGGGATTTTACCGAGGAAAAAAATTCCTCGCAATTTCAAGGGATTTTCCAACAAAAAAATTTAATTATAAAATTTTTCGAGGGAAAAAATTTCCTCACAAAATCCCTCAAAAATTTTTTTTGTGAGGGATTTTCTAAAAGATTTATTCTTTATAAATGAGCTCTTAGTAGAAATTTTTTGAGAAAAAAAAATTCTTTAAAAATCCCTCGTAAATTATTTTTGCGAGGAATTTTTTGAAGGATCTTTTCATCATAATTTAGTTCTTAGTAAAAAAAATTTCAATAAAAGAGTTCCTAGAAATAACCCTCGAAAAATCCCTTGGAAATTATTCCTAGAGAAATCCCTCAAAAAATCCCTCGTAAAATCCCTCGAAAAATCCCTCGGAAAATCCTTTGGGAATTTTCCCTCGGAAAATCCCTCGGAGATGTTTACTTAGAAAATCTCTCGATAATGTTCCATCAGAAAATCCCCCGGTAATTTTCCCTCGGAAAATCCCCCGGTAATATTCCCTCGGAAAATCCCCCGGTAATATTCCCTCGGAAAATCCCTCGGAGAATTTCCCTTGAAAAATCTGTCGGAAATTTCCAAGGGAAAAATGCCATCAAAAACTCCCTCAAAAAATAAATTCTCTTAGAAAAATCCCTCGAAAAAATTTTTCGAGGATGGTTTTTCCGATGCAATTGCAATCATCAATGCTTCTTCTCACTTGACCATAGCTGTTCAATATATTATAACATTCAAAGAGACCTAATATACTCTTTAATACACCATTCAATTTACTCTTGCTGATCAAACTATATATAAATGTTCAGAAAACTCATGCTAATATTCATACAAAAAAGAAGAGTAATATTTGATATATCTCCCATCTTCACTCTTTTCTGAAATGATATGTTCGAAAGATTCAAGATAGGACAAAGCATTTGGATGTCCATCCGATTCTCTGTAATATCCAAAGCTTCCTCAATCTTTCATTATGATGACTATTTGATATATCTTTTGAGAGGCCAATAATATCATAAATTTCATCATCTTTTTTATTGTTAATCATACCAATGATTGAAACTGGCATGATGGTGATGCCTATTTTTGAATATTACAGGATATTTTATATGTTGGTCCTTTAAACTATATTAACATAAAATTAGTATGATCACTCATAATTTGGTTCTTAGTAAAAAAAAATTCTAATAAAAAATATTTCTCGCAAAATCCCTCAGAAATTATTTTTGCGAGGGATTTTTCGAGGGATCTTTTCATGATAATTTTGTTCTTAGTAAAAAATAAAATAATCCCTCGCAAAATCCCTCAAAAATTTTTTTTGTGAGGGATTTTTCGAGGGATTTATTCTTTATAAATGAGCTCTTAGTAGAAATTTTTCGAGGAAAAAAGTTTTCTCGGAAAATCCCTTGCAAATTATTTTTGTGAGAGATTTTTCGAGGGATCTTTTCATCAATATATGGTTCTTAGTAAAAAAATTTCTAATAAAAAAACTTGTCGCAAAATCTCTCAAAAATTATTTTTGCAAGGAATTTTCCAAGGGATCTTTTCATCATAATTTGGTTCTTGTAAGAAAATTTCCAAATAAAATAATCCCTCGCAAAATCCCTCGAAATTTTTTTTTGTGAGGGATTTTCCGAGAGATTTATTCATTATAAATGAGCTCTTAGTCATTGGATTAGCCCAAATATCTAATTTTTGGGCCTATAAATAGAGTCCATGATAGGGATTGAAAGGTACAAAAAAAAAATCAAGCTCTTTTTTTCTCTCCTTAGATGTATTACCTGATCATATTGAGAAAGTAAAAGGAGTTAGCTTTTGGTCAATGATCAAAGATAATGTTGGAATAGATCTTACACGAGTTTGCCTTCCTGTTTATTTTAATGAACATAGAAAAACTAGAAAGAAAGGCCCAAGAAAAATATTAAAAAATTATTCAAAAAAAAGAAAAATAAAAAATATTGTTCTATTATTTTTTATAAAATAATTTTATAATAGTAAATAGCATAATTGAACCTAGAACCTTTGAAAATCCTACCTACTATCTTAACCATTAAGATCCAATTTTATTTTATATATATATATATATTAAAAAATATTTAACCTATATAAAACCTTTTTTATAAATTAATAAAACCTAAAATCTCTTAAACTCCCACACCCATCACCCATCTCTATTTGACTGTCAGGCTTCCCTTTCTTCCCTTTCGAATCGAACCCTTTCACTTCCTCTCCTCCACCCACAGGGTGCCCATCGGAGAAATCCCATCACGTCCTCTCCTCTATTCCAAGTAGAACGCCCATGAGAGGAGATCCTCCGGAGGGCTCGGTAGCTACAATAAACACCCGATCGACTTGGCCTCTGTAGATCGATCAGTGCTTAGAAGGGATTCGATAAGAGACCCCTCGGCCCCTGGCTCTCCTTCACTTGGTGCGGCAACCGTGCAACTCTGCCTCCGTGATTTTTCCTCTGGAGTGCTCGATGACCATGATAAGCTCTCAGATACCAGCTTAGCTCCTCTAGTCAATCCCTCCTCACACTTAGATCGGTGCCCACGGGGAGGACTGCTCGGAAGATTCCCCCTCGCTTGGTCATGCTCGACGCCCGTAAGGCCCAATGATTACTAGCGATCGGCCACCGGTATCCTCAGTTCCCCTCCACTCAGCAAGGAGCGACGATCGCAAACCCCCACTTGGCTACTCCACGATCAATCTTCCCTCTCCATTGTATGATCGATGACCACAAGCTCTCGGCCTCCCGCCCGATTGTCTTATAATTTTTTAAAATCATTTTCTCTGCCTCCTCATGCGTGGCTCCATCCATGCTTTCACGGCCCGCTGAGCGTCTCCTCCTTTGTCCTTCCCTCCATACCGACACCCGTCCATTTCCATCATCTCTGTTTCACTGATTCCAAATCAGGCTTAGTCCGGTCTCTAAGGTATTTGTTATTTTGCCTCTCTCTCTCTTTTGTTTTTTTCCCTACATAGGTTTCTATTTATTTGTTAAAAACTTTCCATTTATTAGATTCTCTAGATATTCGGCTTTTGACTACTTTCTATAATAACACAGCCCATGCTAACTAATTACTGGAGTATATCATTGGCAATTTATCCACCAATTTTTTTTATTATTATATTTTTTTCATATAAAAATGATTTCAAAAATTTGATTATTTGATTAGATTTATCAAAAGTCCGTTTATACACTCGCATGCACTTGGTCTTCCTGTTTCAATGGATTCCTTCTCTCTCTAAGATATCTTAGCTTTTCTCTCTTAAAATCATGCAAAACTCGGTGCAGGTGTGTGCCTACCAGTGTTGATTGCATATTTTATTAATAAAATTAAACAAATAATATTTTTTTTTTGTGTGATCTTGCTCCATTTCTACATAAACCTCGTTGTATTATTTTTCTTCCTCCAGGCAAATACTTTATGACGAGAATTTTAATAAATAATTTTTTTTATAAATAGAATATATTAGCAATGTTAGTAAATTTCCATTTATGAGGAAGAAGAACACCAATAAATTCAAAATATGAGACTTCATGTATATTACATTTCATGTAGATATTGTTAGTATTTTGGAGGGAAAACTCAAAATTTTCAATACCAAATCCCTCCATCTAATACCCTCTAAAGTCTCTCCATCCTTGTTTAATTAGTCATATGTTAGACAGGAGTAAAATCGAGAATTGGTTTATAATGAAAACTTCTTTTCTGGATTTTGTCATGTTTTGGACCATTTTTCATATGCATGCCGCTAGGCCCGGCTAGCATGCGTGCGAATGCAAATCATGCTCATGGGTGCAACATGGTGCGGTGAATATTTTATTTTTTTTTGCTTTTAATTTTGATCATTTTCTTCTTTTAACCATCGATTTGATTGTTTTTATTAGCCATTGCTTAATATTAATATTTCTACCGTTAAACATTCATCATCATATTAATATTTTTTGTCTATTAGATGTTAATAATCTAGTC
Source organism: Areca catechu (assembly GCA_021397845.1). Taxonomy (NCBI): domain Eukaryota; kingdom Viridiplantae; phylum Streptophyta; class Magnoliopsida; order Arecales; family Arecaceae; genus Areca; species Areca catechu. The sequence goes on from CM038047.1 coordinate 108,568,597, forward strand.
CTTGGATTAGCCCAAACATTTAATTTCTGGGCCTATAAATAGAGTCCATGATAGGAATTGAAAGGTACAAAAAAAAATCAAGCTCTTCTTTTCTCTCCTTAGATGTATTACCTGATTATATTGAGAAAAAAAAAGGAGTTAGCCTTTGGTTAATGATCAAAGATAATGTTAGAACAGATCTTACACGAGTTTGCCTTTCTATTTATTTTAATAAACATAAAAAAACTAGAAAGAAAAGCATAAAAAATATTAAAAAAATTATTCAGAAAAAAAGAAAAATAAAAAATATTGTTCTAATATTTTTTATATAAAATAGTAGATAGCAGGAATTAAACTTAGAACCTTTAAAAAATATTAAAATTTATTTTTTTTATTATAAATTTATTAAACAAATATCTAACCTATATAAAACTTTGCTTATAAATTAATAACATTTAAAATCCCATGACCTCCCCCGCCCACCGCCCATCCCAATATTTGACCGTCGGGCTTCCCTCTTCGTTCCAGCAGATTATATCTTCTGGCTTCCCTCTTTTTCATGGATTCAAGAGGCCTCTTCGTTCTAGCAGATTATCTTCATCTGGCTTCCCCTTTTTCCATGGATTCGAGGGGGAAGAAAGGGAAGAAAGCGGAAGGTTCGTTCCACGGATTCCATCTCTCCTTCCGCTCTCAGGTAAATCTCTCTCCTTTGAATCTCTCTCCCCCTTAATTTAACAAATTTTTTTTTCTTTGAATCTCTCATCCACTGAACATGGTAGATGGGGCTCGGTGGCAGGGAGAGAATGTGACAGGGAGAGGTGGACCGACGATGATGGGTTCACCGGAGTCGAAGGAGATAGTGGGTTCGCCAGGTTCGGAGGAGACAGTGGGTTCTCCTTCCGTGAATAGGGGAGAGAGGGTGGGTTCTCCTTTCGTGAACAGGGGAGAGATGGTAGATTCACTGGGTTCAGAGGAGATGGTGGGTTCTTCTATGAACAGGGGAGAGAGGGTGGGTTCTCCTTCCGTGAACAGGGGAGAGAGGGTGGGTTCTTCCGTGAACAGGGGAGAGACGGTGGATTCACCAGAGTCGGAGTAGACGGTGGGTTCTCCTTCCGTGAACAGGGGAGAGATGGGTCCGATGGGTTCGCCGGAGTCAGTTCGTCACTGTCTCCCTTCCATGAACTGGGGAGTGAGGGGTTGGATGTACCGGAGGAGACGGGCGGCACGGGAGGCGGCAGAGAGCGTGGATGTGGTGGTTCATGCATCCCTTTCCCTCTAACCCAACTACCACTCATAATGGATGGGTAAGCCCTACGGCAAGGCTAGGAGCAAGAGCCTTGCTCTCTGGTCCACCTCCCATGCAATCTTGCCACTTGCTTTCAGGAAAATTCATTAGTTTTTCAGACAAAAGTTCTCCGTGATTCCTTGGGAAATAGTGAGTAGAGCATATATAGGACTTAGACATGTCGAAAAAATAATAATGTTCATGAAACACTAAAACGAACATGTAGGAATATTGATAAGCTCAAGGTAATATAATATAATGACCATGGGCTTTTCGCAAAAATAAGAAGGAATTAAAGATAAAAGACCTGAAATTGTTGATACATTGTTACACTCATGTGATCTGGACCGGAGAGTGGCGGCGATGGCGGAGGGAGCTTGGTGGGTTGTGGGTGGTGGACGGGTATTCCGGGCTTTCAATCCGAGTAGATTTAGAAGGAAGATGACAGGAATAAGTCCAAAATAGAGGTGGAATAAGGTTGGGATAGTGGGAATAATGGGAATAAGTGATTTTACTTACATGGTTTTACTTAACATGCTTGTTTATAAACATATTTTTAATCATATTTCTTATTTTAAATGACTTTGTGAATAATAGGAACATTTCGGTGGCCGTTGTCATGGATTTAGTTTTGTAACTTTCTCGTCAGGAGAGAATACAAAGGTAATAATATATTTTTTTAAATTTTTTTTTCAAGATTTATACTTATGATCTTGAATCTTTAACATGTGCTTTAAGAACTCTTATATAGGAAGATTTTAAATGGGTTCAAATATAGGTAGGGCAAAATTTATGCATACCCTATTTACTGCCTTTTTCTTTTAATTTTTTGATCAACTTTTATTATTTATATTCATTATCCATGTATTATACAGAATAAAAATGAAATTAGTATCTATGCACCATTACTCATTATGTACTCCAATAATGGTTAACATGTATTTGTATATATTGTACATGCATAAAAACTCAAGATTAACATACATCAATTGTTTATAATTTTAGGTTGATTATCAAGGAGACACTCTAAAGCTTCGTTATTATGGACATTCATCATTATCGTAGTTAGATGTATAATAGACTTTTACCAGACTGAAAGGGTTATACAAATGAGTTTCTAATGGGGGTGGAGTTGTTTATTCACTTTGCATGCCGACAACCTATATTTTTGAATGAGAAAAAAATTAAGTGCCCTTGTTTCAAGTGCAAAAACACAAAATACTTAACTGTAGAGGAAGTAAAGGTACATCTTTATAAAAAAGGTTTCAAACTTGACTACTAGTATTGGACAGAACATGGAAAAATTGAACCAATTATGAATTATGGTGTTGATCAAATGCAATTTATTGGTTCAAGTACTGCTTAATTTAGTACTTCTAGTTGTGGTCAATTGGTCAATAATGAGCAAACCAGTAGATACAAAGCCATGGTTTTTGATGCTGTTGGTCCAAATTTTGAAGATGTTTATAATAGTAATATGGATGCTTATTAGAATAGTGATACTCCAAATTATGTGGAAGAGCCTCCAAATAAAGAGTCTGAAAAGTTTTACGAGATATTGCATGCAGCACAACAGCCGCTCTGGCCAGGTTGTACTAATCACTCTGAGTTATCAGTTACGGTTAGAATGATGAGCATCAAGTCTGATAACAATATATCCCAACATTGTTTTAATCAATTTATGGGGCTTATGAAAGAGATAAGACCTCCTGGTAATCTAATACCTTCCGACTTCTATAAGACAAAGAAATTAGTTTCAAAGCTTGGCCTATCTGCTAAAAAAATAGATTGTTGCTCTAATGGGTGTATGTTGTATTACAAGGATGATGAGTCTTTAATTGATTACAAGTTTTGTGATCATCCTCGATACAAACCAGGTAGAACGGGAAGTATGAACCATAGTCAAGTACCTTACAAGAGGATGCATTATTTGCCACTCATTCCTAGACTTAAGAGGTTTTATGCCTCGAATAGATTGGCTGGATACATGAGATGGCATTATGAGAATAGACCGAAACAAGGTATTTTGTGCCACCCATCAGACAGAGAAGCATGGAAATATTTTGACTGTACATATCCCGAGTTTATATTAGAGCCAAGAAATGTTAGACTTGGATTATGCGCTGATGGCTTTACTCCATATAGCCTATCTGCTTCACCATACTCCTGTTAGCCAGTAATTGTTACGCCTTACAATTTACTTCCTGATATATGTATGAATGCTCCATATATGTTTTTAACCTTGCTCATTCCTGGATCGCATAATCCAAAAATCAGGATAGACGTATATTTGCAACCATTGATAGATGAATTAAATGTTCTATGGAATGAGGGTGTACTTACTTATGACATTTCAAGGAAGCAAAATTTTCTCATGAAGACTGCTTTAATGTGGACAATTAACGATTTTCCGGCATATGGCATGTTATCGGGATGGAGCACAGCTGGAAAGTTAGCATGTCCTTATTGTATGGAGAGGACAAAGGCTTTCCGCTTGGAGCATGGGGGTAAAAATACATGGTTTGATTGTCATCATCAGTTCTTGCCTTTTGACCATGTGTTCAAAAGAAATAAGGATGCCTTTCGGAAAAACAAAATTGATAGATCAGAGCCTCCTCTTAGATTAACAGGGGACCAAGTATGGAAAAAAGTTTGTGGATATCCCAAAATAACTGAAACAGGTCCTTGTAAATTTCATGGCTATGGAGAAAGTCATAATTGGATGAAGCAGAGCATATTCTGGGAATTACCATATTAGAAGATGAATTTAATCCGACACAACTTAGATGTCATGCACATAGAAAAAAATGTGTTTGATAATATCCTTAATACTGTTATGGATGTAAAAAATAAGACAAAGGATAATGTTAAAGCAGGAATGGACTTGAAAGAGTATTGTAGGCGGTGAGATTTGGAACTCTATGAGTTATCTAATGGGAAGGTGATGAAACCAAAAGCAAATTTCAGCTTTACATTAGACCAAAAAAGAGTTGTTTGTGAATGGGTAAGAGGATTGAAAATGCCTGATGGATATGCTTCAAATCTGGGTAGATGTGTATACATGAACGAAGGCAAGTTATTTGGAATGAAGAGTCATGATTGCCATGTATTTATGGAGCGTTTGTTGCCCACTGCATTTATTGCATTACCAGAAACAATATGGAAACCTCTTACTGAGTTGAGTATATTCCTTAAAGACTTATGCTCAACTATACTGCGGGAGGAGGATTTGGTACAAATGGAGCACAATATCCCTATCATCTTGTGTAAGTTGGAACGTATATTTCCACCTAGTTTCTTTGACTCAATGGAACATTTACCTGTTCACCTACCATATGAAGCACGAGTAGGTGGACCTGTTCAATATAGATGGATGTATCCTTTTGAGAGGTAAAAAAGAATATTTCTGTATTTGTTTCAAATCTTTAACCATATACTCTTTTATATTACATGTGCTAACATACAATGCTTTGCTCTTAGGTTTCTTAACAAGTTGAAAAAAATGGTTAAGAATAAAGCTTGTGTTGAAGGCTCTATATATGAGGCATACTTAGAATAGGAGACATCTTACTTCTGTTTGTATTATTTTGAGGCTCATGTACATACTACAGGCATTGGGGCTAATCAAAATGATAGTAGGGAAGAGTATGCAATAAGGTGCCAACCAACTCTTTCAATATTCAGTCAGTTTGGTCACTCATCTGGTCAGTGTAGAACTCAGTATTTGATTGATGAAGAGCTTACTATTATAAAATTACATATATTATTAAATTGTGATGAAGTGAAGCCGTATCTTGAGTGAGTATCACATCCTCCTTAACTCCATAATGAACTTTATACTTAGTTAATGAATGCGACAAAACTAATACAATATGGTATTTTAGCATGTTTGTGCAGTAGGTGCATGCTTCCACACCTGGATGTCTTAGTGATGCTCAAATAGATGCATGGATTGAGGCTTCATTTGCATCATGGTTCAAAGATTATGTAAGCTTTAACTTCTTGTCCAAATCAAAATTATTTGTTCATATAAAACATAAGTCTAATACATTATTTTTGCAATTTATAATTAGGTGCACAATCCATGTAGTATGATACAAAATCAACACTTAAATGACTTAACCTAGGGTTCCATGAGAGTGGTAAAAACCTGGCCCATGTATCTCATTGGTGGATTCAAATTCCACACACATGCATATAGTGAGGGCAAAAAAATAAATAATAGTGGAGTATGTGTTAAAGGCAGAGGATATGGTGATAATGAAAGTGATTTCTATGGTATTCTTAAGGAAGTGGTGGAGTTACAGTATCCAGGACAAGGTGATAAAATGGTGATGCTATTTTATTATGAATGGTTTGATCCTATCATAAATTGGGGGATGAAAGTGCATAAACAGTACGATATTAATGAGATTCGACATCATAGAAGGTATCCAAAGTTTGATCCATTCATTCTTCCTAAACATGTCGTGCAAGTGTATTATTTACCTTATCCTGGAAGGATAAGAGATAAGGTAGATTGGTGGGTGGTCATCAAGACAAGATTGAGAGGTCAAGTAGATAATGATCATACTTTGGAGCCTGCTTTTCAAGATGATGAGATGTCTCGAGTCAATGCAATAGATGATAATGAGGCCATTGAAAATCTACGAGATAGTGAGGGATTATTTGACGAGGTTGATGCATATCTTGAAGGCACCATTGATGATGAAGAAAAAGAAGAAGAAGAGGAAGAAGAAGAAGAGGAAGAAGAAGAAGATTTAACTGATGAAGATGATTTAGAAAGTAATGAAATACATGAAGATGATAAGGAGGATAATGAAGAATAATTACGATATAATATTTATGCTTCTAGGTAATTTCTTTACTCTTTTTTTTTAATATTTGATAACTTGTTTTTATATATGCTTATTTAATATACTTGATATTTGTTTTGTTTTACATTTACATTATTGTGTATCTACAGATGTTAGACTGAGTTGGGAAGGGAAAGGAAAAGTTAACTGCTACTCGATTAAAGAAGACTCGCACAATTACCACAACCATTACAGATTTACCAGTACTACCCTCAACCACCAAGGCCCCCCAGATGCTTCACCCGCCACCTTCTGTCACTATTACACCATCTTCTTTTCCTATTACACCTCCTTCTTCAACCATGCCACCTCTTTTTCCTCCTATTCCACCACATCTACCTACAATGCCATCTCCTTTTCCTCCTATTCCACCACATCTCCCTACTATGATTTCAGGTACTCTTACAACTCAACCACCATATTCTGGTTCCATTCTACCTTCCATTCCCACCACTTTCACTAATCCACCCTCTTCTTTTGCTATGCCACCATCATTTCCTATATATCCATCACTAAATTTTTCATATCCAAATACTATGCCACACACACCTAGCCCTACTTACAGTTCTTCCTCTCCCCATATTATGGTCCCACTTGGACAGTCACCACCTATCCAACCTGTGCACACTTCTACCACTACAACTTCTAGCCAAGAGGGTATGCACACACAAATATCAGAGAGGACACCGTTAATTCCATGTGGTTATGGGTAAAACTATATAATACTTAGTTCAATACACTATTTTATTTCATTAAAATGAATATACGTGATTGTTTGACCATTGTTAATATTTACAATTTCAATGATGACCACATGGTGACCCATGCTTTGGTTGGAATACTTAAGAGCAAGTATGACGGTCCTTACTCTTCATGGAAGAAAATTCCAAAGAGGATACGAGATATGTGGTTTCATGAGTTTGAGGTAAGAATATTTTTAAGTTGATCAAGTATTTTTATTTATTTTTACTTGATTTAAAGTATCTATATATTTTGTTGATATTGATTTTTTTTCTTTTTTTCTTTTTCTAAAAAAAATTTCAATGGGATCCAGAAGATGAGCACCGTATTCGAAGGAATTGGGAGCGTCGTGGTTTAAGTCGTATTGCAGATATTTTTAACGAGCCTCATCAAAATTATGACCACAAGCCAGATTGGATTAGGGAGGGTGTATGGCAAGAGCCGTGGAAATATTGGGATAGTGATGAGTTCAAAGCCAGAAGTCAGAAAAATAAGAAGAATCGTGTATCCGATTACGGTGGATTGGGCTTTCCACTTCACACTAGTAGTTATATTAGCATTAATGACCATGTGACAAGATTGGTATTAATTTATTTTTTTATTTATTATTAATGCATATATATTTTTCATCAACTTCACATCTATTATATATAACTAAAATAGTCATCTGGATTAATGTGCATTTAATACCTTATGCTTTCTTCCTCTTAGTAAGAAGTAGAATTAGTAAAATGAAATGAACATCTGGTAGTGTGATTCATCCAAAATATATTTTAGATCTGAACATCCAGGATTCTATTTCAGAATCCGTGCCAAATATCATTTTCTTTACATATATCCCATTCTTATTTCATATAACTTTTTTTTAAAGTTACCAATGTTGTTTGTGTTATAAAATTTAGACGCAGAAGTTGAACCGAGCACCTACGTTAGATGAGCTCTTTAGACACACCCATCAAAAGAAAAAGGATGGCAATCAATAGGTGAATAAGAAGGCAGAGACAGTATATATAAGTATTCAAAAAACTCTATTTTAATTTACATATTTATACTATTTGTATGTTTAACTGATTATATCTAATATTTTTTACAGACTAATTTTGCACAGAAGTGGCAAGAGGTGCAATCAAGTCAGAGCTTAACTAGGGAGGATAGGATAGAATCATCACAGCAGTAGCCTCAGCCATCCATGATACATGTATGGAAAGAGATAGTTGGAGTGAATAAGGGGCGGATTTATGGACTTGGATCACAAGCTAGCTTATTGATAGGCTCCTTATCTTCTGGCCGCACATCCTCACGAGTCTCTAAGGAGTGGATTCAGGAGTAGGAAAAGATTTATAGTATGTTTGAGACTGTTTCTGCTCGAAATGAGAAGTTAGCTAATCAGAACAGTCAATTAGTAGCTCAGAACAGTGAGTTATCTGTTCGTGTTTCCCATACTGAGGACTTCATGCGCCTTATGATGGAGAAGATGAAAGTAAATCCATCTATCTTAGCACAATTTTCATCTACAGTTCCAGCGCCATCTTCAGTTGCTACCTCTGCAAATGATGATGATTCTGATGACGATGATGATAATGATGATGATCACGAGGAGGATGGTCCCTAATCTACCAAAAACTAGGATGCCTCTATTTTATTGTTAGAAGGTAAATGCCCCGAAGTAATTACTTTTATCAGTTGTGTTTTATGGAACTACTGCTTGGATTTCTGTTTTTGGAGAATACCTTCTTATGATAACTTGTTGATAGTTTTGTGCATAAAATTATTTAAGGTGTGAGCTTTCCTTTGTCTGATATCCTAAATCATTAACCAAAATTTATTATCTTTGCTGGTCTTTAACAGCATGATTTGTGAATTAGTTATGTGATGAAAAATATGTAGACATGGATTTTTTTAGCTTTAAAGAGGGTGGATAAGTTTGTTGCAATTTCTTGGGTGTAGGGTAGTTGCAATTGTTGTACTTTAGTAAAGTTATAATACATGTAAGGAATAAAAAAAATTTTAAATCTACTACTAAATTCAATGCTAATGATTGGAAAACAGAAATTTGAATTGTTGGATGTGATCTAAAAGGCCTAAAATGTCTACTTTCCAGTGTAATTGTGTGATGTTCTTGCAATCTTATTTAAAATAAAAACAGGAAGTCAAAGGAATCTATCTTACATGGACTTTTCTATAACTGTTGGGAGTGCTGGATCCTTTTTATCATTAATAATGTACTTTTGTTGATCCAAACAGAATGTAACAGGACATAGCAATTAAAGCTTTTTAGCATTTAAATCTTTTGGAACAGAGAAAGTCAAGATATTTCTTTATTTTTGCTCTGGGAATATAGCTTTCCAAGGGCATAAGTGGGTCATAACAGCCCAAAAGCGTGGCCGTCAAGCGTGGGTCATCATAATAGAGGCTCACATATTGTGTTGGTCATGGTTTTGATTATGTAGTTTTACTATTTTATGGTGTAGAGGTTATATAGAAGGGCTAATTTAACAAATCTTTAGATGATTTTGTATCTGTCCCGCATGGAGGTTAGATCTATAATCCGGCATGTTGTCATGCTGATGATAAATCATAATTTGATATCATTGGGTTAGTGCAAAATCTAAGAAGTTTGTAATCACAGTTCACACAATGGTATGATTCTTGTTGTGGTCATTGTTTTAACTCCTTTTCCTTGTGACTGAATACTAATATACTTTTGCTGCAACTCACATTTTGTCAGAAAGAGCCAGAGCTATTGTATGGGAATGAAGAGTTGTGGACATTCATAAACTTTGCTGGAGAGGATCATACGAATATACGGACCCTTGTGGCTTTCTTGAGACTGCTTGGTACTCTGGTATAGTGAAAGTACCTCTGATGTTTGGTTTCAATTCCAAAATTTCAAATTTCAAGTTATTTTATTCGGATTTTTTAGGCTTCTGATGAGGAGGGTGCATCAAAAGTTTATGAGTTACTCCAGGGTAAAATGTTCCGGTTTATAGGTTGGAGTACCTTGTTTGATTGCTTAACTGTTTATGAAGATAAGTTCAAACAGTCTCTGCAAACTTCTGGAACCATGTTGCCTGAATTTCCGGAGGGTGATGAATAAACACTTGTTGCGTATTTAGATGTTCTTAAGAAGGTACAGACTTGTAACTTATGTGCTTGTTTTGAACATTGTCTATTGCTTGATGTCTATGATACTATGACTGCATGCTGTTGAACCTATCCTTGCATGTTTTTTCATACTTATTTTACTTCCATTTGCCTATTGGCCTGCAGCCTCTTACCCTTAGTCCTAAACAATGGCGACAAAGGTTTCAAACTTCTTCTGTTGCCCAGATTGTCTTAGCTTATGTGAATGAAAGATGTGTGCTTATGAAACACAGAAAATTCAATGTCTAGATTAACTGTCAGAGATCTTAATTTCTTTTTGCATTTCATTTAATCTAGAACTCCAGACATTTAAGATGTGGTTCAGAAAAAACTTAAAATGTATTGGGCATTCTTCTCTTTTATTAGGTCCCACTGTTGCAACCTGGAGCATCAGCCAGCACCCTTCTACCTATGGTTATTTTCCAGAATGCCTCGCCTGGGCCTCCAACTTCACTTCTGCAGGTTGCGGTGAAAAATAACCAACAGCCAGTTTGGTATTTCAATGATAAAATCTCATTGCATGTATTCTTTGTAGAAGATGGTAGAATGGAGCGTGCAAATTTTCTGGAGGTAAGTGATTTAAGCACTGTAACTGTTTTCTTTTCTACTTATCATTTTTTCTTTATCGCAAACAAATCTCAGGTCAGTTCAAAGCATTCCTTGGATCCTTTTTTAAAGGAGGTCAATTCTGTTTGCATTCCTTTCTTATTATGAACATCATGAATGATTCAAAATTTGTACTTAGTTATCCTATCGGCTGTCTATGTATTCAAGGGTCTTGGGGGTACAGAGGTGAAAAAGAACTTGGCAATTTTAAATATAATGTACAGCTCTTCTTTCTCTCTATTTTATAAATCAGCTAGGATTTTTTCTCTTTATTTTGTAAAATCAGCCAACATCTATCTTAACAGTTCTTGCCATTTCATTAGGTAACAATTCAACAAGACTGAAAATTTCATATTTCATAAAAATCTTGTAAATTTGGAAAAATTTGGAAATTGTTTGGAAAAACTAAATAAATAAAAGTTTGAACACTAATATTATATAAAAATAATAAATGTATAAATAAACCTTATATTATTTGGTTTGATGTAAGATGGTTTTCAAAACTGTTAGAAAAATTTAAGTAATTATATTTCGATTTAAGTAATTGAATATGCTTCAGGACACTTCAGATTCATCAAACTTTAAAATTAAAAGTGATGCATAGCATGGCATGATTTACGAATGAAGTTAATAATTAATATATAATGTAGCCCTTTATGATGGATAATTTAAGATGGGTAAAAGTTCAAACCGTTATTATTATATTCTAACTTACATAAGGCACTTTCCATGAAGATTTAGATATTCGAGATAAAGCAAACAAACTGTAGGATCTATGGAAATGAACATGGTCTAACTTAAAAAATTGAATGAAAAATATCATATGGATATACAGGATATGTATCAAAAATAAACTAGGACCCTTTTATCAGTTCCTTTTTCCACCTAAGCTAATCCTTGTGTATATTTTTACCCATAGAAAGTTTGGATTTTCAGTTATAATTTTTCTTATCCAATATACCAACACAAAAAACTTACCCATTTTTGCTTACTTTATTTTAAATATTCTTTTCTGTGGAACCACAGGCATGCAAGTAGTCTGGAAAATAAAAGAGTTGATCTCTTTGATGGTCTTGGTGGTGGAGATGGGATTGGTGATGAAAATGCTATGTTAGCATCAAGTAAGTTCTTTTATTACCTTGGCATAAAATACACTTTCATGCATATGTAATTACATTTAAGCTATTTAAAATCGATATGAAAATAAGTTTATACTAGAAAGTGCATATACTTGTAAATACCTGTAACTCTTGCATTATTTAATGTTTACAGATCCAGAAGAAATGAGAAGATGCCTGGAGGAGATGATAGCACAAGGTGTTCCTTCTCTCTCCAACTTGTTGTCCGGAAGGAGAAACTAAATTGCAGAATTCCGTTTGCTTTTATGAAAGATGTAAATTTATTTTTTTTAAAAAAAATTGAAGAAAGATTCATTGCACTTTTTATTTTTAAACTGCATTTCATTGTAATAGTTCATACATTATCATTTTGACTGGTATACAAATAGGTCAAAGATTATTCTTGTTTTTCATGCTTTGTTACTGGCTATGGTTATTGATTTTATCATCCATATTGATATTTCAAGAGATAGTTTTATATATCTCTTTATTTGTTTGTTATTAACCAATAACACTTATCCCTTTAAGTTTGATTAGATATTAAATGGTCATATTTAAACTTAAATAGGTATGTATAAATATTATTCCATTTCAAAAATTTGCACATGTATGGATGACTAAATGGTGTGAATTTTTGCTCCTAGAATTTTCCATCATCGTGTCCTAAATTTCATAATTCATTTATCCTCGAAAAATCCAGAAAATCCCTCGAAAAATACCTAGAAAAATACCTCGAAAAATCTCTCGAAAAATCCCTAGAAAAATCTCTCAGAAAATCCCTCGAAAACTTTCCCTCGAAAAATCCCTCGAAAACATTCCCTCGGAAAATCCCTCAGAAAATCCCGAGGAAAATCCCTCGAAAAATCCCTAGAAAAATTCCTCGAAAAATCCCTCGGAGATTTTCCCTCGGAAAATCCCTCAAAAAATCCCTAGAAAAATCCCTCAGAAAATCCCTCGAAGATTTTTCCTCGAAAAATCCCTCGGAGGTAATCTCTCGGAAAATCCCTCGGAGATTTTTCCTCGGAAATTTCCAAGGGAAAAATTCCATCGAAAATTCCCTCGGAAAATAAATTCCCTTGAAAAAATTCCTCGGAAAAATTTTTCGAGGATGGTTTTTCCAACGACAATGTTTTCATCAGAAATTCATCGAAAATATAAATTTTTGACGGATTTTTTCCTTTTTCCCTCGGAAAATCCCTAAAAAATGTCCCTATTTCTTGTAGTGATTTTTCCCTTCCTGGAGATGCTCGAAGGTCAACGACATCCGTTGGCCATGCTCTCGAGATCATTTTCTCGTATAGTAGGGAGTTATGTTGCGAGCCTTGTTTTCTTGATGGGTTTTCATAGCTGGAAAAATTTAGTAGGGCCTCGATTCGGGGGTAGTCGCCTGCAGGTCTAAGGTTCATGATATGGCCTTCTTCTTTTGGGTGGTATAGATGGTCGGTTATAAGACCCGGTGCCTCAATCGGGGCACTCCTCCCTAACTAGTGCAAACGATGGTAGGCGCACCTCACAAGCTTTGGGGCACCGTACTGGACGTGCTAGCTTCGATGGCAAACTTGGTGCTGACAACTTCATCTTTTTCATGACGCTTCCGAGGAGCGAGCTCTACTTCGATCGAGGTGGGCTCAACCCTTGGGGAGGCACCTGTGAAAGAGCTGAGATGTTGAGCTTGACTTCAATTGAGGTGGGCTCGACCCTGGGGGAGCCACCTGGCGAAGGAGCTGAGGGAGCTCAACTACGGTCGAGGTGGGCTTGATCCTTGGGGAGCCACCTGGCGAAGGAGCTGAGGGAGATCAACTCTAGCCAAGGTGGGCTCGACCCTTGGGGAGCTACCTAGTGAAGAAGCTGAGAGAGCTCGACTTCGGTCGAGGTGGACTCGACCCTTAGAAAGCCACCTGGCAAAGGAGCTGAGGGAGCTCAACTCCGATCGAGGTGGGCTTGACCCTTGGGGAGCCACCTGGCGAAGGAGCTGAGAGAGCTTGACTCCGACCAAGGTGGGCTCGATCCTTGGGGAGCCATCTGGCGAAGGAGCTGAGGGAGCTCGACTCTGGCCGAGGTGGGCTCGACCCTTGGGGAACCACCTGGCGAAGGAGCTCAGAAAGAGATCCGACATGGCAACATCTACCCACTTTGCTACCAGCTGGATCCAAGGTGTACTCCATGCTAGCGATCTTGCCATATCATTTGCCCCCCACTCCCAAGTCTCATCGAAATGTCACAACTGGGATGAAGAGAGTAAATACAGAGCTGACATAGAAGGACTAAAATTTGGTGCCTTTATTGCCGCAATCATCGCCACTTCGCAAATCGCACCTTGAGATCCAATGCACGGGTGCCACGTCCACGAGTCTGAGAAAACATAATTACTAGTGCCAGACCTGAGGCGATTTTCAGTTTATCAAAGCATCGCCGCTGGTCATCCCCCACACATGGAGCTCATCTGATGGCGGAGTTGCAAAAAGGGCGTATGGCCGCTATCCATCAGTTTTGAAAGGAGAGAAGACTTTCCACAAACTCGCTCTTTCAAATTTCTTGCGCTCACCGGCAGTTCAGGATTTCCTCCTCCTTAGCTGTCCTCTCTCTTCAAGATCAATAGGTCAGTCCCTGCATCCTTCCTTTCTTTTTCTTCTTCTTTTCAACTGGTAGTGTCCGAGTCCTTCCCTTTTTCTCAAGCAATTTGAAACCTTTTTTTAGGTCTCCCTTCCCCCTCGTCTTTCTTCCTTGAATGGCTCCTTTGGGTTGAGCCCTCCAATCCTCCAACAATCCCAACGAAGCATGCCCTTCTCAACTGAGGACTCTATCCTCCGATGAGGAGGATGAGGTTCCTCTTATGGTCCGGAGGAGCCTGCATCCAACTGGGATCGTTATAGGAAGTCCTAGGGTTCTTCCTTCTTCCTCTGTTCCAGCTACCGCTCCTCTATCACCAGCGGCTTCGACTGGTCCTTTCGACATCGCTTCGATGATGATCGAAGAGGACCTTTCTCTGATTTGGGAGACATACGGGGTCCCAGGTTCTATCCAACTCTAACTCCCAGGGCTAGGGGAATGGGCCATCTCAAGTGGTTTGGGTCGGATTGCTATCTATGAAGAGTTCCTCGTTGGCGGCCTTCATTTTTCTCTTCACCCTTTTTTCCTTTCCTTCCTCAGCAACTTTTGCCTTGTCCCGGCCCAGTTGGCCCCTAATACCATCAGGGTCATTGTAGCCTTCATCATTTTTTGTCACTTCCATGGGTTTGTTGCCTGTTTCTCCTTATTCAGGGCTCTCTTCATCCTGAAGCACCACCCCACCGACGACAGGTGGTGGTTTCTTTCACCCTGGCCTAAGTGCCTCAAGTTTGACCTCCCCACTTCTATCAAGGGATGGAAGAATCGATATATTTTTGCCTCGATTGAGGGTGTTCACTGGGTCTGGAGTGATCCAGACCGGCCCCCAAATTGCAACTCCCAAGTGGAGTCTACTGACCGGGAGGTCTTCTCTCAATTGATTAGTGACATGCTCTCCTCCCTTGATGTTCTGCTATTGGAGCAGAACTTGTTTGAGGCCAGGGTCAGCCCAATTCGAGAACTTGGTGAGTCTCTACTAGATGTGTCCCTTCTCTTCTTTTTGCTTTTTGACTTGGAGCTGACTCTCTTTCCTTCTTTCTTGCAGGAATGAAGTACTCAGCTGAGCATTTGATGGAGTCTACTCATAAAAGGAGCTCTTTGATCGGGCCCAGGGAGACTCCACTAAAGAGGGCCCGGGCAGAGCCCGGCCAAGGGTCTGGGCCCACTCTGTCTTCAAAGGCGAGGGTGGCTGATCTAGCTCCCAGGCCTCCACAGCAGCGAGCACCCTCCTCGAAAGTCATCGAGGTCAAGGAGGGGAGGGGAGATGAGTGGCCTGCTATGCCACCTATGCCACCGACCATGGTGGCAAGTCCTACACTGGCAGCAGGGGTCCCTTCACGGGCCGTGCCACCAAGCATCAAGGCGACCTCGGCACCGTCACCCTTCGGACCCCAGCATAAGTCGATGGGGGTCCTAATGAATGCCTCGATCATCCAAGACCCCGTCCTAGCAGAAAGGATGATGGAATATGCCATTTAGCCCCTGGACTGCCGCATGAGGGGAGGCAGGGACTACACGGTGATCGTACTCGACATAATTCCCCAGCTCTTCTCGGTCAGTGTCTTGATGGAGGGGCCTGCATTGTTGATAAGGGGTGCTGAGCTATGAGTCACATGGTAGATAGCAGCTCGGTGCCACCTCCGAGATGTGAGCTCAGCGATGGGGAGCACAGGTCTGATGGAGTGGGCCCGACTCGTTGATAAGGAGTCGCAATGCTATAAGTCTCATGGTAGACAGCACCTTGGTGCCGCCTTTGGGCTATGAGCATGGCTGTTGAAGGCATGAGCTCGGTGAAGGGGCCTACATGGTTGATGAGGATGTCGAACTGTGAGTCACACAGTAGACGGTAACTTGGTGCCGCCTTCGGGCTGTAAGCTCAGCGATGGGGAGCCTGGGCCTGATGGAGTGGGCCTGGCTCACTAATGAGGAGTAACCATGCTGTGAGTCTCATGGTAGATGGCATCTTTGTACCGCCTCTGGGCTATGAGCATGGCTATGGAAGGTGCCTGCCTGGTGGAGGGTCCCATGTTGTTGATGAGGGGCATCGAGCTGTGAGTCACACAATAGGTAGCAGGTTGCCTAGTCACCACCTCTGGGTTGTGAACCCAACTAGCAAAGGCAAGCCCAATGGAGGGCCCTCATGGTGCCCGTCGGACTTTGAGTCGGATGGGAATGTCCTTGCACAGGTTAAAGGCACAGTTGCACGAAAAAGGGACTCAAATAATAGGGAGGAAATTTTACATCATCGGTGGCACCCACTTGAGTTGCTCGCATTTCTGATTTGTGAGTGTCGGGGCAGGCGAGGTAACAGGCTTCGTTTGGCCGGATCTCAACCACTCTCGCTGGGGTCCTTTATGGGGGTTGTGGTAGCATGCCATCTTCCACCGACGGGCTGCCCCCAGGGTGAGGCCTCGTCTCTTGTTGGTCTGTCTGGCTGGGGGTCACGTAATGGATGACATCCGTTTACCATCTCCCAACCGTGAGTGAGGTCGTGATGCTTACCTTCAACGGTGATGTAGGACTTCCCCTGCAGGACAGTGATATAGTTTTTGGATTGCAAGGGTAATGGGGAAGAGAGTTACCCGTTAGGCTTGCGGGAGATGACGAAAACCTCCACGCACACTGGAATGCCTGGATTTCCCTCTTTTTCTTTGGGCGAGCTCCTAGGAGGGAGCTATCGTATTCCCCACCCTCCCCCCAGGGGGGCAACTTCTGTCACCTCTGGCGGTCGGGGAGCTTGGATCCTTAGCTTCGATTGGGACCCCCCTACCTGGCATACCAATCTATGGTCACCAGGTCCATCGTGCTTTCTCCCCTACCTGGCATCCCAATCTATGGTTGCCAGATCAGCCATGCTTTCTCCCCTACCTGGTGCTCTAATCTATGGTTGCTAGGTCCGTCCTGCTTTCTTCCCTACCTGGCATGCCAATTTGTGGTTGCCAGGACCATCATGCTTTCTCCCCTTTTTGGCGTGCCAATCTATGGTCACAAGGTCTGTCATGCTTTCTCCCTCTACCTAGCATGCCAATCTATGGTCACCAAGTATATCATGCTTTCTTCCCCTTCCTAGCATGCCAATCTGTAGTCCCTAGGTCCATCGTTCTTTCTTCCCCTTCCTGGCATGCCAATCTGTAGTCCCTAGGTCCATCGTTCTTTCTTCCCCTACCTCGCATGCCAATCTGTGGTCTCTAGGTCTGTCATGCTTTCTTCTCCTTCTTGGCATGCCAATCTGTGGTCGCCAGGTCCGTCATGCTTTCTCCCCCTACTTGGCATGCCAATCTGTGGTCACCAGGTCTAACATGCTTTCTTCCTCTTCTTGGCATGCCAATCTATGGTTGCCAGGTCCGTCACGCTTTCTTCCCTACCTGGCATGCCAATCTGTGGTCTCCAGGTCTGTCGTGCTTTCTTTCCCTTCCTGGCATGCAAATTTATTGTTGCCCAGATCATCATGGCCTATAGCTCCGGTGCGTCTCACCATGTCGAGTGCCTCCTCCTCCCGTCGGGAGCGCTCTCCTCCTCCGGGGGCATCGGCCCTTTGGCCTGCTTGGCCTGTAAAACAGAGGAGACCCGGGCCGGGGATTCTAGCAAAGATACTCCGACAATCAAGTCAAAGGGATGATCGAGGAGAACAGAAGAAACCTCAGAGATGGAGAGCTCGGGAAACTCCCTCGCCTCGGGGGTGACATAATAAAGATATTCAAATAATATAAATAACAAGATAACGATGCCCGAATGGCAAAAGGAAGGAATGGAGAGCGAGGAGTGGGGAGGTTCTCCGATCGGCTCCTTGGCCGGCCGAGCTCTCGAGGAGCCTGCTCACTTTCCTGTCTCCCCCCTGCCCCTCCTGCATCTGCCTTTTACCTTTCTTACCTTGCACCTTCTAGCTAACTCACTTTCCTTTTTCATTTCTAAAGGGACCATCCAGGCGCTGCAGGGCCTATGGCTTGGACAAGATTCACCTTCTAGGGGAATTCTGGGTCTAGTGTCAAGCGAGCCAACATCCCCCGACTGTACGGCAGTGGACATGGTGGCGTATGGCGAGACCCTAGGTTTTTACTGGCTTGCCTTGTTCAGAGCATGCGGGTGGCATGTTGCAGAACTGGCACTGGTGGCAGGGCATGCATCACTTCTTGGAGATCACAGGTGGGCAGGGACCACAATTTGAATTCTCGCTGATCTTTCCCTCCTCCGCTACTGGCGAGAATTCTAACCTTTGTATGGCCTAGAAGGTCCTCGCGAGGGGGTCCTCCCTCGTCAACATTAGCTCAACCCCGACTGGGAGCTGACCTCAGATAGAGGGCTCATTCATGAGCTTGACCCCAGCTGGGAGCTAGCCTCAGATGGAGGGCTTGCTTTATGAATTCTGCCTCGATCGGGAGAGCTGACTTTATGAGCTCTGCTTCGACCGAAAACTGGCATCGGGTGGAGGGCTCGCTTTAGCACAATGAGAACGATCTCAACCGAGGGTTGGCCTCAGGTGGGATTTTCACTTCTGCAGTACGGGCTCGACCTCAACTAGGAGCTAACCTCGGTAGGGGGCCTAACTTCAGTCACATGAACACGACCCTAGCCGGGAGCTGACCTCAATCGGGGGCTCACTTCATGAGTTTGACCCCGATTGGGAGCTGACCTCGATAGGGGGCTTGCCTCGACCTTCCACTCAGGGGCCACATCCAGGTGGCAAGCCCCGCCCATGCAGTCGTTGGCTGGTGGCTATGCAGGCTCCATATAAGCGGATGTTGCCACGTCAGACTCCATATCAGTAGATGTTGCCACATCAAGGGTCAATGATAAATTAGTCCAATGGTACCTAGATTAGTCAAGCTGATCATCCTTACTGGCATGGGTTAATTCGAATCAATGAGGTATCTGATCAAATTCTGATTGATCACATTAGCTAGGTAAGTGAGATTAGTGGGAGGGTTCTGCTATTAATCTCTTTCCTTAGACACCAAACATGTTGGCTAGCTAAGAGGTTACCCCAAATAATGACCATGATCGAAATGCAAAACTTACCTTAGATACCAATTGGTTCATCAGATCGATCAGACAAGCCTAAGGACTCGAGTCTGATCGCTGAGCCATAATCAGGTCCATTTATTATAATATGGATTTGATCAAACTATCAGTATAGATTTAATATAGATAAGACTTTATCTAATCCTAATCAACTTTTGCTTAGATTAATTACAATTTTCTATTAGGTCCATATTATTCTAAATTCTAACCCTAAGTCTAACCCAGTTATTTGACCTGATTCAAGCTAACCTAAAGTCCATGATTTATTAAATATGATTAGATCTTCAATTCATAATTTTAAATATAATCTTAGACCTTTTAATTTTAATAATTAATCAAGATTAATTTTTCTAAATTTTAGATCTAAATAATTTACATGCATCATATATACATTAAATACTTTTAGGTCTTAACTATACGATATAGTCTTATATTGAAATTAATTTTATGTTTCATGTTCTAAATATAAAAATAAACTTTAATACATTAATTTTAGATCAAAAATAGTAAATTAATGAAGATTAAATTTCTAAAAAATTAATTTAATTATCAAAATAATTTCAATGATTTTCTTTTCACCTCACTTATTTATGTAATATAACCACCAATGACACCCCACATGCCATAGGAGGTCCCGTGGAATGGGAAGAGAGGGCCTTTTAACCCTATTTTTCTTCTAACACCGGATAACCATAGTGATCAACCCAATCTAAAGTAGTTACTTAGATTAAAATTACATCTAACATACAAGGTTCTACATCTACATATTATGTTATAAAAATTGATCGCTCTGATACCACTATTGAAAATTACCTAGGATTTTATGCATATTTTTTTATAATTTATAGTAGAAGTATATATATTTCAAAACTATTTTAAATAGAAAATATGTATTTAGAATAATTCTAATAAATCCTAATTAAAATTTTAATATGATATGCAGTATAGAAAATAAAATCAGTGTGCATCAATTTACCCGATGCATGCTATAGATCTAATCCACAAATAATATAAAATCTAATTTCATACTTGATCACAGGTCGATTGATCGTCGCTGTTGATGGTATGTGGTAAGGGCTCCCCATATCACTTCATATCTGTATAGGATGTTCGGCCTTTACGAATTGTCTACACAAAGCCCAGATGCAATCAACCTCCCGGACTACTTGATCTATGCGAAGGCTACTGGATGGCTGAAAATAATTTATTTCTTAGAATTTCTTAAGCCTTCCAAGTAATCCAAGAAGATGATAAAGAGGTCTAGATTAAGGAAAAGGAAAACAAGAAATAAAAAATCTTTTTCTTCTATTTTTCCCTTATTTTCTCTCTCCCTTCAACCCTTGCTCCCAAAAGAACCTCTCACGCCCATCTAGAATTTATGCCACTTTTTCCTCTTATTTTTGTGATAATTTCACTTATTGTTTTATAGGGTAATTGGTGTCTTAATGTTGCATATATGATGAAAAATTGAAGTAAGATTTTATTGATTAGAGGAGGGATTAGATTAGGATAAGATGATGCTGTTTGAATAGGACTAGGTGTTCTATTCTCAATAGAACTTCTCTAATTAAATTTAAATAAATTTAAATTTAACTCAAACTAATCCCAATCTAAATGAAGATGAGGGAGGATGAAAAATATTAATTTTTTTCATGGAGAATTCATGAAAAATTTTAGGAAGGCATGGAGAGTTTTTATGAAAGAAAATAAGTTGAACTAGGTTAGGGTTTGACCATGTTTTGACCAAAATTAGTTTGGAACCAAAACTAATTTGGTTATATTTAATTTAACCAAATTGAACTCAATCCAATTAGGCCCTAATTAGGTTTAATTAAATTCTAATTAAATCTAGAATTAATTGAGTCCAAGTCTAAATCAAATCCTAATTAGAAATCCTTAGTAATTAGATCATCGAATAATCAATCGAGTGAAACCTAATTGAACCATATTCAATTTGACTTGACCTAAACCTTTTTGCTCAATCAAATTGAACCAATTAGCAATCAAATTACTAATTAATCCTCTTCTAATTAATAATTAATTAATTATTAATTTATAATATTTGTGTAGGGTAATTGTTCATCATATTTATAATTTTTCTATTGGACGATTCTTAATTGTTGATCACCATCATGATTGGTCAAAACTTCTTATATGTGTGATCCTATAGGTTGAACACTATGCTGATAGTCCAGGAACTAATTTTTGAACTAATCGATGTGACCATCCAGCAATGGTGCCTGATGTCTGGATAGGTCAAAATTTGCAAAGCAACATATAAGAACCCAGGCATATGGTTTTGATATAATTCATCCCTTTGACCCAATGCACAGTATTATTTCAGAGTCAACTACCAACACCTGAATAATGCATCAAGATGTGTCTCAACCTAACAAATCCTATGACTCCTCTCAAGGATTGTCCTAGCCAAGGTCTTGCTAAATTGAAATACAGTAAAGTATTTTCTCTAATACCTTTGAGTGGTCAATCCTATCTTGACTCTTTACTAATTTAACAAGTACTTAACTACATCCAATAACCTTCTATCATTGAATTAGAAATTTAGGTAGTCTAGCATCTAAGTACAATGAGTTGCTTGTAATTCACCATGGTGATCTAAGGTAGGAGGGATACTTATATCATATCCTTTTGTAAGATACTCTCGACAGCAAAGTACTCGATATAGTTGGTCACTTTTAGTGCAATATACACCTACACTCACCTGCATGCCATACCAATGTCTTCATATTTCTTGGTTATGAGGACAACCAACCCATATGGCATACAACGACCTATGCTCGATAAACATTGTCGTCCTAGGTAACGACATATCATTTGATCGCAAACATGTTTCAGAACTACTTGATAAATTCTCTAAATTGAATTGAAGTAGTTCTAAGGACTTCATCTCAAAAGAGTCCAAAGAAAGATGCAAAAGAGATGAACTACAAAAAATAACTTTTATTTCATTAATAATTTATGTACAAATTATAAAGAGCTCAACCATCTACAATCTAAATTATTGGCTATATGACACATTTTCTAACAGAGATCATAAGGTCTAATCTACAAAGTGTCTATGTAAATAGACTAAAGCAAATAGCTTGGAATTAGAAATATCATTTTTATGACATGATCAAATAATTAGATTCTACAAAAAATGAGAGGAGAAACTATATGTTTATAAAAGGTCAATGAGAGTATGTAATTATGTGCATTGTATGCAGATAATATTCTTCTATTAGGAATGAGATTCCTATGCTGACTTACATTAAGTTACGATTATCTAGGTATTTCCTAATAAAGACCTTTATACATTATCCAACATTTTGAATGTAAGTCCATGAGTAGAACAAAGAGGATGCTAAGACTATCATAAAATTTATACATTAAAAAAGTGCTGAAGATGTTCAACCGGAAAAATCTAATTAGAGATTTGACTCCGTAAGCATGGAATTAATCTCTAAATGTGCCTTGACATATTTAAAAAGATTTTAATATGAGCTAGATCCCTTTGAGCTTTGGCCATATGAAGCCTTATATAAACCATTCTATGTATGTAATATAATTTTGTTGTGAATATCAAGTGAATATCAGTGGAATCCAAGCTATGAGTACTAGATAACTATAGAAATATTCTTTAATACTTTAGAAGTACTAAAGATATATTTTAAGTCTTTAAAGGAGAATTGAGGGTACAAGGATACATATGATGTGTTCTTGCATAATGGTAGTTTGAAATTGATCATTTTAGATTTGACCAGGAAGGTTGACTAAATCATTATCTCTAAGGGTACAAGGATGTATTATGGTTCATAGATTATTGCATAAATAAGTAAGATGTCATGAAATGACATAACACTCTATTAAGCAATAATGGTACCATAGCTCTAGCTAAAGAACCTAGATCTCACCAGAAGTCCGAACACATAAAGCGATGATTCAATTCACAACTACATTATTAAGGTGCAAAGATTAAACTCTACATGAGATTTGGTTGACCAACTAGCTTAGTAGGCTTTAGCTAGCTAAAATTGAAGCACATGAGATGGGACTGAAGTGTATGGCTAATTGGCTTTAGTGCAAGTAGGAGATTGTTAGATGTATGCCCTAGAAGTCAATCTAGCTAATACATATTTTAATTCTAGGACAAAATTATATTTAATATTCTATTTGGATAATTTTTTCATACATGATGCATCCATGTATCATCCAAGGAATTAATGGATAATGACATGTATTTTTAAGAGTTAAGAATTTGAGACATGTGTTGTCATAGATTAATTCCTAAATGCTCCCTATTTAGATATCACATGAATGGTAATTGATCTGGGTTGATCGATGCACAAATTGCTTTCCTTTTAGGATAAATGAGTCTCAAGTCTATAGTATAGGCATACTAAAGCAAGAGTGCAGGTAGTCGTTAGAGAATGAGGGTGCTGAATGGTGCGGACACCAGAGGCACCAGAATAAGGCAGAGGCTTCTCAACCCTCTGTGGATCACTTAATGACATTCGAGTCCACTGTAATAATGCTTAGTCCAGCTGAGTTGAGTCCTGTATTAGTCAGCTCATGTTGAGCTAGTCTAGTCCAGTATTAGTCAGCTCATGTCGAGCTAATTTTATTTTTTTGGGTCCTGTCCAAGCATACTGAAGACTCAAGACCATATCATATAAGTAAAGACCAAGTCCAACCAGATTAAAGACATTGAAGTTTATCCCAAGTCCAACCCAGCTTGAAGACTTGAAGACCATAGGAAAAGAAAATAAAAACAAGTACAATCCCGAAGCCCTAGACCAACTAGAAGCAAATTGGGCCAGCCCAGGCCCAGGAAGGAGCTAGGGCACCCTTCCTTATGGTGACCCTCCTCTTGGTTGGCCAATTAAGGTCACCCCCTTGGCCGACCAAGACAAGGAGAGGGAGAGTAAACTTTGAAATTTTCTACCTAATATTTCTAGCTAGGGTTTGAGAGGGAAAGGGATTCCTATGTAAAGTCTAATATACCCTTACTTGGGGCCCAAGGCTAAGGGTCTATTTAAAGGACCCTAGCCTCTTGTATGAGATAGATTTTGATATATGAATTAAACTTGATTTCTCTTCTATTGCTTTGTGCTACCCTGCTTTGTGCTTAAGGGGTTTTGTTGGTGCTTTCGTCTTCTCGGTGCTGCCACAGGATTCCTGCCACCAACCATCTTCCCAGAGCCCTGGCCGCCACCTCCAAAACTCTATTCCTCTTTGCTATTTTTTTCTTGTTTCCTTGTTCCCTAGAGAGTTTTCTAATCTATGACAGGTCATTTGTAAGTCTCCGAGTTCCTACGAATCCAATGACTCCAGCCAAGCCTCAATCGGACCATCGAGCAGAAAGCCGGGTATTCACGGGTCTTTGGCTCGATTTTCCAGGCTGCATCCATCGAAGAATGAGAGATCCCTTCACTGCGATCTTCATTAGGTGCTTCAGACGTTGTCAGGTACACCCCCTCTACCTCCAGTAATAATATTATAGGAGAACTTGCCCTAACTGAGGCTTCTTAGCCCTCGGCGATCCTTCTTTATTACTTTTCTAGGTCCTAATCTGCATGCTTGACTTCTAAAATTCATATAGAATTCTCTATAATTTATTTTGATCCAATTTTTGGGAATTAATCTCTTAACCCCACATATAAAACACACAAAAATAATTGCATGCATATTAGCCCCGCATCACTGAATGTGACTATCATAAAAAGTCATATGGATATTTACTACTCATCAGTGACTTTCTCAATACTATAGTTATATTAATGGTTCTTTGACCTACTGTGCCTCGGACACTCATAGTAGGATTATTGTAGTTTGATAATCAAAACATTATCCTTTGCCATTCAGGCCCTTATGGTATTCCTTGGCTATAGTAGGTTCGTTATAAGAGTTGAGAGTGCACTTATAAGGGATCTATTAACCTTAGAAGTTAAGATGTAGTATAATATGATTTAAGAGGCTAAGTTCTTAAGACCGTGCACACAGTAATATGAATGATAGAAAAGAGTTTCCATGAGCTTTCATAATTTGGACTTGAACTAATTGATCATGCATATGATAGATGCTTAGGATTTGACGGGTTTTCATGACCTGCATCTTATCAAGATACTCAATAGAAAAACTTAATTACACGATAACTACACCTAGGTGTTCTTTCTTTTATTCTATTGGATTGCCACCATATGTCGCTAGTATTACTAGTTAATTATGAGAATCCAGTAAGATCATTTCAAAGTAAGAATCCTTGATTGGGTGATATGGAATTATTTTGGTCCATCAAAAGAGTTTGATGATACTATGATGAAGATCATGATGCATCTCACCACCAGACAGAATGAAACCTGAGGGGTCATACACAATAGAAGCTTGATCTGATCATATAGTTAGATCAAAATATATAAAAGTTATATATTTAAAAAGTCTACATTTGTAAGGGTTATAAATTTAGAATCTACTAATTTTAGCACCTGCTAATTTTTACACCTATAAATTTTAGCACCTTTTAATTTTAGCAAGGAGGACTTTATTATAAGAATTATAATTTAATTAGATGATTTGATCATTTAATTAAAATTAGACTCGATACAAATTAAATTGGATTTGATTTGGTTGAGTTTGGATGATGCCCTAGTCCAATTAGCGTTTGGACTAACCTAATTGTAAATGTTGCAACCCAAATTAATGTGACCTAATTGGTTGCCTAATCCTAAGTGAGTTAAATCTAATTTAATTTAGTTAGGCTTACTCTATTCTAATTGGATTATTGGTCCTAATTTGATTAGGATATAATTCCTAATTAGTTATGGATTTAGACCTAAATCCAATAGGATTAGGAGTTAAGTTAGTTAGAATCCTAATAGGGTTAGAATTAGTTAGTTAGTTGGTTGAACTAATTCCTAGCCATTTTCTCTCTCCTCCCCACATCTCTCTCTCTTCTTAATGTGTATGAAAGAAGGATTAGCACCCTTATTATTCATGTAAAAATGGTTTTGGCATGAAAGAATAGGTGGGATGCACAAAAGGATGTTGGGTGCTCCAGGTTTCTCTCCCTTGATCTTATCCTTATCCATCTAGTTCTAGGAGATTGAATTTGATTTAAAAGTCTTGCCTTAATCCTAGATGAGAAGAGATTCAAGGGAGAAAAGAATTTTAATGTGGCATGAGATAAGAATAAAAGAAAGGGGATGCACATGCAAATTGGAGTGAGATTTGTTTAGCTTCACTATGAGATTAGATCTTACATCTACCATCCCATCTTTCTTATATTCTACTACACAAAAATAAAAAGTGAAAAAATCCATCACCCCTTAAGATCTTCCTCTCGATCTTGAATAAAAAGTTCAGTTCAGGAAGAAAAAAATATTCTTCCTTGATTTTTTAAGAAGAGATCAATCTTCTTCCTTGGATCTCTATCATAGACAAAAAGAAAAGAAGATGAAAAGGAGATTCAATCCAACAGTCAAAGTGAGGACTACAAGGTACTAGCACTCTGGTGACCTTTGATTAGTTTATCTCCGTATGGATACTAGTAGAGATCAGACACATGCGTGACTCCAGTGGAACCCGAGGCAATCCCCAGATTGATCCGATGAAGACAAAATAGTGCAACAGGTAAGTAGATTTAATCTACTTATTACTTTTACTTTTATTTGTAGATCTACATATTCATAAATTAATTCTACTATGCATGCTTAGATTAGGTTTTTATTTTCACTACTATTTATTTTAATTTGATTAAGAATTTTTGAAAAACATGCATGCAACCCTGGGATCATATGATAGTTCTTTCAATTTTTCTAATAATTTTGGAGGATCAAAGTAGAAACTAGAAGGATATTTTGGAAGCTATCTAGATGAAGTAGTTCATCTTTGAATTGGGTTAGGTTCTAGAATTTGAACTAAGGACTTTTTTGTTAACCCAAGCACATCCTAAGGCACTTCTATCTCATTTATGATGAGATCTTAAATCAAATTGATACGTAGAACAATATAGTAGATCCATCGACTAAGGCCTTACTATAGTAGCTATTTGATCATCATCTCAAGGGTTTGAGATATTTGGATGATTGACTTTAGTGCAAGTGGGAAATTGAAAGAATAGTGCCTTACAAGCCAATCGCATGAGTGATGTGATGAGACTTTTCTAAGTAATCTTCTAACTCATATTATAACAATATTCATGTTTCTATAAATTAAGGCATTATGATTCATCATTACAACTACATCTTACTATATTTAATAAATATTATAATAAACCCCATAGATTAGTGCAATGGTTTTAGAGGACATGAAAGGAGTTCATACCTCTAAGATCTAAAATCCTAAAATCCTAATCTAATATATGCTTGGTCATAGGAGCATTAAGTCGGAGATCAATGTTCCAAATAGTTTGGCACATCTTATATATGCTTGATGGAGAGGGTGGCTGATCTTACAAGCTACTTGTATAGACACTAATACAAGGATATAGGTGCTCATTAGGAAATGAGTTCACTAAATTGATCTATTGAGAGAGAACATCTTATAGAGCATTATCTGTATATTAAAAGATAGTTCTCTAAGTAGAAGTTGTGCAAGTGATCCTCAAACCTAAAATCACCATAGAATCTTGTGCATAGGAGTCTATATTTTGGTTTATACTCACTCATGATAACTAAGTCATGAACGGGGTGTTTTGGATATAGAGTAATGTGTATAGAGATTGTGCATAGGACAATAAAAAATTGATCACTTCTAGTAAGAGGAGATGTTATCCTATATATTATCATCTCTAGATGACTCTAAAAATCTCTGGCCAGAATAGAATAAATATTCAAAAGGTTTCTAATATTTCATCATTGAGTCATTGTTGATTGATGAATAATTGAAAGGAAATAAAAGTGAGTTTGACATGTTTCCATACTCAGACATATTTGGGATGCAGAATGATCGAAGAATTGAAGTGCATGGTAACTCATCATTGAAGGGTATATTTAATACTTCTATCAAATTCTCATCTTCCAGGTAAGCATGAGACATTACTAGATATCAATCTTACCTTGTAGGTTTTTATGAATTAAAGTGATTAATTCATGAGTCAATTAGAAAGGGTTCTAATTTGACAACATGGGTTGCATAGTTTGGATCTTAATCGATAACAAGTGGTCTAATCAAATTAGGTCAACTTATATCCAAACTTACTACTGGCTACATAGGAATCCAAAGGGCCAAGGACCTATTTGATATGGTTGACTAAAAATTTGGTTCAGACCATAATTAGGCATCTGTAGCACATTACTCAACTTGTCTTCATCAACAATCAACCTTACTCCCTTGACAGTAGATTTTATATGATATTCTCCCAAGGTAAGGTTTTCATAAAAACTCCTCACTAGATTAGGATAAGTGAAAGTATCCAAAGAGTAGAAATAACTCCAGCCTTGATTTCCTATCTAGTCTCCTATCCTCATCCCTAATTCTTTAAGAATTGAAAACACTACTCTCCTTTTGCTGGTAACAGTGCAATTTGCCATGGAGATTACCTACCTAGGTGGAGATGGAGACTCATTCCTCTTTTCTTCCTCCTATTGTTGGCCATGGGCCGACTCCTCTTCTCTTCTCTTGGATCTCCTTTTCCTCTATGTGCTTGATTCAACACCACGAGATCGCTTAGCCATAGCTTTTCTAGGTGCCATTGCTGGTAATCAAAGGTGGGAAAGAGGTTTGAAAGAATCAAGGGAAGGTGGGGTAGAGATGGAGTGGTCCTTAGTTGGAAAGGACGGTTAAGGTTTAAAAGAAAGATAGTGCCCTAGTTTGCATCCTACGGTTTATATATAAAAACACCTATCCCGACATCCGAGTTGGCTCGGCCAGAGCCTTGCTTGCTCAAGTCGGCTTGAGCAAAAACTCTCAAAAATGTTCTAAAACTCTCTAACTAGGTTTCTAATAATTGTAGCACATTAGGTAAGGTGGTCATTATCCTTAAATTGATGAAGGAGGTCTTCTAGATAATTTTCCTTAATTTTGAGGAAATTAGGTCAAAAATTCTAAAAAGGGTACATAATCCTAATTCTCCTCTAATCATTTGAAATCTTTCTTCATTAAGTGGCTTAGTAAAGATGTCAGCAAGTTAGTTTTCTGTTGGAATGAATTCAAGTTCAATTTCTCCATTTTATATATGATCCCTAAAAAAGTGATATCTAATTTCTACATGTTTTGTTCTTGAATGCTGAATTAAATTTTTTGTCAGATTAATAGAACTTATGTTATCACATTTGATAAGAATTTTTGTTTGAATAATACCAAAATCTTCTAGTTGTTGCTTAATCCAAAGTACTTATGCACAACAACTACCTATTGCCATGCACTCTGCCTCAACAGTGGCAGTGCTATAGAGTTTTGTTTCTTACAGTGCCATGAAATTAAGTTCAACCTTAAAAATTGATAAGTACCACTAGTACTTTTTCTATCAATTTTACATCCACTAGAATCAGCATCAGAAAAGCTAATTAAATTCAATGAAGATTGCTTAGATTATCATAGACATAGATTACTTGTTCCTTTAAGATATGTTATGATTCTTTTAAGAGCAAGTATATGTGATTCTTTAGAGTTTGATTGAGATCTAGCATATATACATACACTGAATAAGATATCAGGCCTACTAACAGTTAAATAAAATAGTGATCCAATTATACCTTAATAAAGCTTTTGATCAATGTTGCCATCTCTTCAACTTTATCTAATCTACAGGAGGGGCTCATGGGTGTGTTCATTTCTTTGGATGACTCCATACCAAACTTTTTAATGATCTCCTTGATGTACTTTGCTTGATTGATAAAAACTCCTTTCTTTGTTTTCTTAATTTGGAGTCCAAGGAAGTAGGTTAGTTCACCAATCAAGCTCATTTCAAATTCACCCTATATTAACTCAGCAAATTCTCTATATAGATCCTCATGAGTTGCACCAAAAATAATGTCATCTATATAAATATGTACAACTAACATATCATTCTCTTTCTTCTTAATAAATAATGTTGTATCTACATTGCCTCTAACAAAGTCATTTTCAAGTAAGAACTTGCTCAATCTATCATACCATGCTCTAGGTGCTTGTTTTAATCCATACAGTGCTTTATTAAGTTTAAAAATATGATTTGGAAGAGCATGATTTTCAAAACCTGGTGGTTGTTCTACAAAAACTTCTTCCAAAATAAATCCATTCGAAAATGCATTTTTACATCCATTTGAAATAAATTGAAATTCAAGTAGCAAGCAAATACAAGTAATAATCTAATGGCTTCTAATCTTGCTACGGGTGCATAAGTTTCATCAAAATCTATTCCTTCTTCTTGATTGTATCCTTTAGCCACTAATCTTGCTTTATTTCTAATTACTTTTTCATGTTCATCCAACTTATTCCTATAAATCTATTTAGTTCCTATTACAGGATGATCTGAGGGTCTGTTCACTAAAGTCCATACATTATTTGTTTCAAATTTGTTAAGTTCTTCATGCATGGTCATCATCCAATTAGGATCATTTTCAGCTTCTTCTATACTATGTGGTTCTATTTGTGAAACAAATGCTAGATAGTCATGTGCTTCTCTAAGTGATGACCTAGTCCTAACACCTTGTAAGGAATCACCTATAATTAAATCTCTAGGGTGTGAAGTTACATACCTCCATTCTCTTGGTAGATCACCATGATCTTGACTTACCATTTCTTCTCCTTCTTGAGTTGGTTTGTCCTTCAAGCTCATGTCTTCCATTGCTTGATCAAGTGCACATGTATCATTATCTGTGCACTCTTCTTTTCTAGAAGGTGAGGGGTTAGATTTATCAAAAATAACATAAACAGATTCTTTTACTGTTAATGTTCTTTTGTTAAATACTCTATAAGCTTTGTTATTGATTGAATAACCTAGAAATATAGCTTCATCACATTTAGCATCAAATTTTTCTAGGTTATCCTTTCCATTATTTACACAAAGTATTTACTACCAAATACATGAAAATAATGAATGTTTGATTTTTTGTCATTCCAAAGTTCATAGGGAATTTTTTTCAAAATCGGTCTTATCAAAATATGGTTCAAAATATAGCAAGCAGTGTTCACAGCTTCTGTCCAAATGTACCTTGGAAGATTGCCTTCACATAACATTGTTCGGGCCATCTCTTCCAATATCCTATTCTTCATTTCTACAACACCATTTTGCTGTGGTGTTCCAAGAGTGGAGAAGTTATGATCAATGCCGTGCTCAATCAATAATCATCAAAATATTAATTTTTAAATTCTATGCCGTGATCACTCCTAATAGAAATAACTAAAAAATTTTTCTGGTTTGAAACTTTCTTATGAAATTTTTGAAAAGCTTTAAAAGCTTCATCTTTATGTGCAATAAATAAGATCCAAGTAAATCTCGAAAAATTTTTTATCAGAAGTCCATATTTCATACCACCTAGGCTTGTGGTCCTAATTGGTCCAAATAAGTCCATGTGTAGTAGCTCTGGTGGCCTAGAAGTGGAAACCATATTTTTCGATTTAAAACTTCTCCTAGTTTGT
Source organism: Areca catechu (assembly GCA_021397845.1). Lineage (NCBI taxonomy): Eukaryota > Viridiplantae > Streptophyta > Magnoliopsida > Arecales > Arecaceae > Areca > Areca catechu. The sequence goes on from CM038047.1 coordinate 108,600,513, forward strand.
TTACCTAATTGGCATGCATCGTTCAAAATCAACTTTGAATTTTGGTAAACCTCTAGCTAGATTTTTGGAAATCAACTTAGATATTGTATGCATGCTAGCATGACCTAATATCCTATGCCAAAGTAAGCTAGACTCCTTGGTTTTAGCTTTCATTGCCATAAGACATATACTACTAAATATGGCTAGATCATTTAAATCTACCATATATATGTTTCCCAGTCTATGTCCAATGAGCTTAGTGTTAGAATCAAGTGAGTTAGTTATAATGTACATTGAAGATTCAAAGACAACCTTGAAGCCTCTATCACATAATTGACTAATACATAATAAATTGTGCTTCAATTTATCAACTATCAATACATTTTCAATAAATGTAGAAGGGATAATTCTGATCTTATCGATGCCAATTATCTTTCCCTTACCATTATCACCAAAAGTGACCATTCCTCCATCCTTCATCTCTAGGGAGATGAATTATTCCTTGTCGCCCATCATATGTCTTGAACAGTCGTTGTCCGAATACCATCTTTTTTATGCTTTGGGCTATAAGACATTCCTACAAAATAATCACGTAGTTCTTTTATGTATCCAAGCTTTCTTGGATCCTTGTAGGCTAGTAGGAGTGGTTCATTTGGAAACCCAAATCTTTCTAATCTTACTTCTAACATTTCTTTTGAAATTGCATTCAAATGCTTTATGACTAACCCCATTGCATGAATAAAAAACAACTCTTGATGCATATGTTGAAGCTTTAGAAACAACAGATTTTGTCATAGAAAACTTTGATGCATAAAATTTAGATGCTGAAAACTTTGGTACAAAAGATTTTGAAGGTATAAATTTTGTAGCTGAAACTCCATTTGTATGTAGAGGATTAAAACCAATTCCAGCCTTGTTACTTGAATCTCTTTGATCTTTTAAAATTAACTCAAGCTTGTTTGAACTAAATGTTAACTTTTCAACCAAAGGCTTGAGCTTTTCAACTTCCTTTTGCAAGCCAACATTTTCTTCATGGAAAGCTTTATTTTTCTCAAGATAATCATTCTTCTCAGTTTGCAACACTTTAAGTTTTTCAGAAAAGCCATTCAAATCTTTTTGCAAAATTTTATTCTTTTCCGAAATTTATTCTTTTTCTTTTATAAAGAATCATTGCTATTTTTCAAAGTGTTAATTTTAAGACCGACCTTTTTGTATTCAGATAATAATTCATGAAATGTAGTATTTAATTCTTTAAAAGTGAATTCATCATGAGGTTCGGGAGACATTCCCTCATCTTCAAGACCCATTGACATATGTTCGTTATTTTTGTGGTCTCTTCTTCTTCATTTGAAGTTGACTCCTCGCTGTCATTCCAAGTTGCAACCATTGCTTTCTTCTTCTTCTTATATGCATTCTTCAAGTTTGGACAATCTTATCTGAAGTGCCCTAGTTTCTTGCATTCGTAGCAAATGGGCTGTTGCTCTTTATCCTTTTCTTTTTCTTTTTCCTTGTCTTTGTTGTATTCTCCTTTTCTATGAAACTTCCTCCAGTATCTTTTCTTTTCTTGCCCATAAACATCTTGAATCTCCTCACTACTAGTGCAATATCATTGTCTTCTAATTTATCTTCGGAGGAGCTTTTTCATCAATTTCTTCTTCTTGTTTCTTTAACTCTGTAGCAGCTTTGAAGGCAATTGACTTCTTTTTCTTGATGTCATCTTCATTTCTATGCTGCATAGTGAGCTCATGTGTAATCAGGGAACCCAGTAGTTCATCCAATGGTAATGTGTTAAGGTCCTTGGTGATGGGGACCCGGGAGCTATCCGAGCATTAGTATTTGATTGAGTTAGTACAAGTCTTGTTATTGAGCCAAGTCAAATTTTAGTCCTGTCATCTTTTAATTGAGTCAAGTCCAAATTTAATTTCACTTGAGTCCAAGCCTGTAAGCAAGAAGTTGAAGATCTTAGCCACCTCAGCAGCCATGTAAAGTCCATATTAGGAATCCAAGATCTTCATGACAGCATCCAAGCCCAACAAGGAGGAAGATTAGCACCCCATATGGAAGTTGTGGACTGCCTAAGAGAAGATGGAAGGAACTCATATGGCATCTAGACAGATCAGGCAGCATATGGGTGCCCTCCTTCTTTCCCTTGATTCATGAGATCTTTTTCTTGTAACGTCCATCTATTATGGAAGATATGTGGCACCTCGTTTCATGCAAATCCTCCCCACAAGGCAACATGTTGACACCCTCCCTCTTTGCTTTTCATTCCATGTAATCCAAGGGCTAGGGTCAATTATAAAAGGACCCCTTTCATGTATGAAAATTAATCAATGATGAAGAGATTTTAGAAGAGAGATTCTTCGTTCACCCCGCATGGGGAGGGTAAGATGCCCAACTTTCGCTCCACAAGGAGAGCACGTGAGGTGCAACCCCAGGCATGTTTCTTTGCAACATGTCTAGTTATTCCCTTCTTTGATTCCACCTTCTCTACCACCCTCATGTCCTTTGTGGTTCACCTTAATGGCTCTATTAGTGAAGTGGGTAGGATGCCCTAGAGGTGTGAGATCTCTCCATACGACTTCATTAGTGAGGTGGGTGGGATGCCTAGAGGTGTGAGATCTCTCTGTACGGCTCCATTAGTGAGGTAGGATACCCTAGAGGCATGAGATCTCTCATGAGTGTGAGTTCCAAAGTTCATGAAAGCCCCGACCCCTATCTTCCATCTCTATTGTTCCTTCACCATCTCCTTAAAAATATATATATATAAAAATTTAGTGGTACCCTAATCCTTGGTGATATCTAGGCTCGCCAACGATCCATCCCCAGCCCGTCCCCCATCACTTGGCCTCTTGAATTGCAGTCACTTTCAGGTCCCATTTATCTGGTAGTGATCTCAAAATCTTTTGCACGAGATCTGCATTGGAGTATATCCTGCTAAGACTCTTTAAACCATTAATAATATTTGAAAAACATGAGAACATGGCAGATATAGTCTCATTCGGTTCCATCTTAAATAGTTCATAGCTATGTACAAGAAGATTAATTTTAGATGTTTTCACTTGGAAAGTTCCTTCATGGGTTATCTCAAGTTTATCCCAAATTTTCTTAGCTGAATTACAAGTAGAAATTCGATTAAACTTGTTTACATCCAAAGCACAATATAATAGATTCATGGCTTTGGCATTCAGCTCACCCATTTTCATGTCGTGTTCATCCCATTTTTCTTCAGGTTTTGGAACGTCCATGTCATCAACCTTCTTTGTGAGTGTGCGAGGTCCTTTTAGAATCATTTTCTAAAATTAAAAGTCTACTACTTGAATGTAGATTTTCATTCGGGCTTTCCAGTAGGTATAGCTAGTGCCAGTGAATAGTGGAGGTCTATTTGTGGATTGGCCTTTGGCCAAAGAGGTACTAATGGGATTTGCCATTTATCTTTACTCTAAGTAAATTCAGAGACACTGCTATGATACCAGTTATTGTCCAGGTGGCTTATCCAAGAGGGGGGGTGAATTGGGTATTTAAAATTTTTCTCAAATATGTGCTCCTATGTCCACTACCCAAGATACCACTTGGAGTTTTTACTATATTCACCCTCGGAATACAGATGGATTATTTTTACAGGCTCACAATCCAAAATCTAAACTTGGTTTTATCCCAAGCTCAACAAAAACCCAAACTTAGTTTTATCTCGGGCTCACCAAAAACCCAATACAATGTTAGTTTTACTGGGCTCACTAACAACCCACACTTGGTTTTAAAAGGCTCACCAATAACCTATATAAACCCTAAGTTATAGCCCCTGTTGTCTTGGAACAACTTAAATAAATAGTATATAAACAAAGCAACTCTATGACAAACCGATCATTGTCGGATGATTGCAGTTGTAGCTTTCGAGAAACCCTCTTGATTGCTCTTTAAATGCTCTTCAAGGCTTATAGCTTCTTTAATAAATGCCTCAAGAAATTAGATAGAAGTTAGGTATGGTCTTGAGTGCTCTCTTGAATGCTCTCTTGAGTGTTCTTTTAAAAACTCATTAACTTTCATTAACTTCTCATTCCTCTATTCAAAAGTGATTCAAATCCCTTATAAATAGTCCCTTTAACTAATTTCAAGTGGATATAACCATTGTAAACCGTTTGGATTTGAAATATGACCGTTGGAGATCATTTTGGATTCAAAAAAAGAGTTCTAGAACTAGCCATTATAAACCTAGAACTAGACTTCGAGTCGGCTCGGATGCTGCGAGTTGGCTCGGATTCTTAGATAGGTCAAAACAATACTTTGGTCGAGTCAGCTCTTCTTTTTCAAGTTGGCTGCCTAGCTAGTTCTTCAAAATTGAGAACATATAAACTCTGGAAGAGTCAGCTCGTCTGTATTTGAGTCGGCTTGGTTGTTTGTCTAAGGAAATTTTACTAAGGATGAGTCGGCTTGACTTCCCTCGGGTTGGCTCGAATTCTCAAAACTTCGAAAGTTTAACTCTACCCGAGTTGGCTCTTCATTATTGAGTTGTCTCAAAAGTCTATGTGCCAGAAAATTGAGTGTTGTGCCAGACTTCAAGTCAGCTCTCCTACTTTGAGTCAGCTCTTGTGACTTAGGTCCAAAATAGTCCAAACTTCTCCAGATTTCTTCCAGAGACATCCAATCAACTCCAAAAGCTTTCCAACTTCATCAAAGCTAAAGCTAAGAGATTTAAACTAGAAAAATACATAAAGGTAGCCCATTTTTATAAATATATAAAAGATTTTTCTTTGGGCTCTTCATTTAGTTCATTACATAATACATTTCAACAAAATAAGCTTATCATACACCAAGATTGTAGGAAGAGTGGTTTTATATTTAAGACATCCTACAAAAACTTAGAAAACACTTGAAAATAGATAGTAATCAAATGTATATTCCAATATTTTGTTATCATCAAAATCATTCTAGGGATCAACAATTCAAGAGATTGGCAAGACCCAATAACTATGTAGAAATAGAAAAAGAAAGAAAAATAAATCCAAAGTGATCAGACATACTTTGGGGAACAACCAAATTTATATATGCATCATACAAGGTTTGATCGGTTAGAAAAGATTTGAACTCTAGGACTTAGACCTTAAGCAGTTTGTTGTAATACTCAAAGTCTTCATCTAAAAGAGTTTTATTATAATTGGGCTAAGTTTAAGCCCTGTCCCAGGAGGACCTAATACTAAAGGTTGGTTTGAAGAAATATAGAAAAACCTATTCTTTCACCCATAGATAGAAGATGGAATGCCCTCTACAAGTTTACAGGATTGTATATAGGCAAAGTAATACCACTTCTTGTCATACGAATTAGATTTTAACATGACAATGGCTCAGAACAAAGTGCATCTCAGTTCTATTCTAATTGAAACATAAATAAGGATGAAACTTATAATCATCCTGAAGCCATTTGGAAAAAAATTAGATCAAAGTTACCTTATAGAAGTCTAAGACATTTTTAATAAAGGGATAGAGGGAACTGTACTTTAGTGTCGAATACATCCTCCTAAAAAGTAATGCACCTAGATAAAGGATACAAAACCCTATCATCAAGACCTAGAACAATCATCCTAAAACTATCTGGGATAGAGTACGCATCCCTAAGTTTTCTGAGGTATGCTTCCTTAATCTCAAACCTTTCCTACTCAAGGCCTAGGGAGGCCCTCCTATGGCACCTAACAGGAGCATTAGAAGGAATAGTGTATCTTTTCTTAGTTGGGACTGGACTTGCTATAGTCCCTGTGGGATCTATCCTAGAGGTTTTTACTTTTCTAATAGCTCTTTTCTCATTGGGGGCCATGACTATAAGTGAGAGGATTGGAATAGAAAGAAAACTAAAGGTCTCTTACCCAGAATGATGAAGTCCCAAATCTCCTAGAGCATATAAGAAAAATGTTGAAAGGAGGTGACCTGTTAATATACTTGGAGATGAAAGCAAAGAGATGGAAAACAAAGTATCCAAATTGGAAGAAAAAACCACTATTTATAATGATACTTGTTATACCCCACCGTTTCACCATCTGAACCAGACCGCTACAGGGGCCCGATCGACCCACAGAAGGAGAGGTATGGACGACTCACGAGGCCCAACAGCCCGCTCTTGTCAAAGGTCCGGCCCACCACTCTACTTCGAAAGTCCAACCCATTGGAGTAGAGATCCGACGGCCTGCTCCTGCTGAGGTCCGGCCCACCACTCTACTTCGAAAGTCTGACCCACTGGAGTAGGGGTCCGACGGCTCGCTCCTGCTGAGGTCCAGTCCACCGCTCTACTTCGGAAGTCCAACCCATTGGAGTAGAGGTCCGACGGCTCGCTCCTGCTGAGGTCTGGCCCACTACTCTCTTTCATGCACCCTTCTTCGGAGGATTGATTAGCCCTCCCAGTCGGCATCCGACCAGCCCACTTCAGGGTCTGGATAAGTCTAGAGCCTCTTCTATTATAACAAACTCTTGCCACACCAACAGCACTGCTCCACTACTCCCACGATGCTGCTCTATCCGGACGCCATGTGGCCACTTTCCAGATCCTCCTGGGGGTAAATCAATCTTTTTTGGACTCCTCCCTAATAGATTTTGGACTATTCCGCACCTATATAAGGTGCCCAGGGGATCCCATTTTGAGCTAAGGACTCTCTTCCCTCTCCACACGCTATCTCCTTGATTCCTCCATTCTGTTGCCTTCAAACTCCTGCTAACTTAAGCATCAGAGGGTCCCCCACCGGAACACCACCGGTGCCCCGGGAACTTTATTGCAGGTCGACTGGGATAGGAGCACCCCAGCACAGCTGATCAAGCCCGATCCAAGAGAAGTTGCCACAACAATACTCAACGATTTGGGTTAATCATCTCACCATCAGGATGCCGACCATGTTGCTCAATCTCTATCGTAAGACATGGGCCACTCTTTTTATGACATGTGGGTACCTTTATTTGTTGGGGGCATGTCTCGTAGATTGAGGATTCATTATTGCTTCAAAAATTGCTCGTTGCTATGTCTAACTATGTTTTCATGCAAAGAGCATGCAACATTAAATGCTATAAGCAACATGGTAGTGCAGGTAAATCAATCATCTTTTCCCCCATCAAGAACCTGCAGAAACTTTTCATTGTACTTTTGAGTTAAATTGAGTAAATTATCTCGAACTCAGAAGTGGGGGATAACTATTACATGATAGATGACCTGTTATAAGTAATTATTGGTATGCAAAAAAGTATATGTCAATGAGTTGAATACTTATTAAGGCCTAGCATGCCAGATGGCTAGGAGCCAACTACTTATTAAGGCATAGGGTGCTAGGTGGCCAAGAGCCAATCACTTATTTGAACAATGGGATGCCAAATGCCAGAAGCTGATCACTTATTTAAGGCATAAGGTACCAAATGTCCAGGAGCCAACCACTTATTGAGGCATAAGGTGTTAGGAAATATGTCCTATAACCAACCATCTAGGTTATAGATGGTTGAGCTATTTATAATTTGTGCATGAATCATTAATGAAATAAAACTTATTTTGGATAATTTATTTCTTTTTGCATCTTCCTTTGAACTCTTTTAAGATAAAGTCCTTAAAACTACTTCAATTCAATAAAAAAAAAATTTATTGAGTAGTTCTTAAAAATGTTTATGACCAAATGATACGTTGTTCCTAGGATGATAATGTTTATCGAGCATAAGTCATTGTATGCCATATGGGTTAGTTATCCTCATAACCAAGGAGTGTGGAGATACTAATATATTTTGCAAGTGAGTGTAGGTATACATTGCACTGAATGTGACCAACTCTATTGAGTATTCTACTATCAAGAGTACCTCAAAGAAGGATTAGTATAAGTTTCCCTCCGACCTAAGATCACCATAATGTCTTGCAAGCAATTCATTATACTTAAGTGCTGGACTACTTGAATTTCTAATCCAATGATGAAAGATTGTTGGTGCAGTTAAGTACTTGTTAAGTTAGTGATGATTCAAGATGGGATTGACCACTCTAAGGTATTAGAAAAAATGCTCACTATTTTCAATTTAGTAAGACCATGGCCAGGACAATCCTTGTTAGGAGTCATAAGATTTGTTAGGTTGAAACACATCTTAATACATTATTTAAAAGCTAGTAATTGACTCTAAAATTATCCTAATCATTGGATCAAAGGGATGAATTATATGAAAACCACATGCCTGGGTTTTTGAATGTTGCTTTGCAAATATTTGACCTATCTGGATATCCGACACCATTGCTAGATGGTCACATCAATTAGTTTAGGAATTATTTATTGAGCTATCAGTTTAGTGTTTGAATCTATGGGATCATACATATAAGAAATTTTTGACTGATCATGATGGCTAATTAATAATTAAGAATCATTTAGTGATAAAATTATAAATCTGATGAACAATTAACCTTGTACAAATATTATAAATTAATAATTAATTAATAATTAATTAATTATAAAAGGATTAATTAGTAATTATATTGTTAATTGACTTAATTTGATTGAGTAAAGATGTTTAGGTCAAGTTTAATTGAATTTGGTTCAATTGGATTTTACTCGATTAGGATATTCAATGACCTAATTGCTAAGGATTTCTAATTACAGTTTGATTCAAACTTGGACTTGGTTAACTCTAAATTTAATTAAGATTTAATTAATCTTAATTGGGACCTAATTAAATTGGATTCAAGTTGGTTAAATTATGTTATAACAAAATTAGTTTTATTTTCTAATTAATTTTGGTCAAAACTTAGTCAAATCCTAACCTAATTTAACTTATTTTCTTTCTTAAAAATTCTCCATGCCTTCTTAGAATATTTTAATGAATTCTTCATAAAAAAAAAAAAAAAAATTTTGTCCTCCCTCATTCTTATTTAGATTAGAATTGGATTGAATTAAATTTAGATTTATTTGAATTTAATTGAAGGAGTTCTATTGGGAATAGAATATCCGGTCCTATTCAAATAGCATCATCTTATTCTAATCTAATCCCTTCTTTAATCAATAAAATCTTATTTTACTTTTTATCATATATGAAACATTAAGAGGCCAATTACTGTGCAAAATTTGATGTAAAACTGCCAAGAAAATAAAAGAAAAAGGATGTGTGAATTTTGGATGTGTGTAAGAGGTTCTTTTGGGAGCAAGGGTTGAAAGAAGATAGAAAATACAAGAAAAATAGTAGAAAAAGGTTTCTTGTTTTTTTTTCTTCTTCCTTAATCTCAACCTCTTCATTCTCTTCTTGGATTTCTTGGAAGGTTCAAGAAAGTCCAAGAAAAAAATTATTTTTAGCCATCTAGTAGCCTTTGTGCAGATCTAGCATTCCGAGAAGGTTGATTGTATCGGGGCTTCAAGTGGATGATTTGTAGAGGCTAGATATCTTGTATGCTGTGAAGTAACATGGAGAGCCCTTACCATATACCATCAATAGCGATGATCATCGACCAGCGATCAGGTATAAAATTAAATTTCATATTATTTATAGACTAGATCTACAGCATGCATCAGGTTGATTGATGCATGCAAATTTTATTTTCTATATTGTATATCATCTTACAATCTTGATTAGGATTTATTAGAATTGTTCTAAATGTATATTTTTTATTTAAAATAGTTTTAATACATTTTTGTTGCAAATTATAAAAAAATCATGCATAAAACTATAGGTAATTTCCAACGAAGGTACTAAGCAACCAAGAGCAGATCACTTATTTAGAGCACGAGATGCTAGATGGTCAGGAGCCGATCACTTATTTAAGGAACAAGGTGTTAAGTAGCCAGGAGCTGATTACCTATTTGGGATACAGGGTGCCTGATGGTCAAGAGCCAATCACTTTTTGGGGCACAGGATGCTAAATATCTAGGAATCAATCACTTATTTGGGGCAAAGGGTGCTAGATGATCAAGAGCCAATTACTTATTTAGGATATAGATGAAAGTGGAGCAATACAAGTAGACTATATATTAAAATTATTTTAAAATAAAAAACATTGGAAGACTTGGTAGATCGATCAAGTCGATCTACCAATCTACCTGCAACACGATCCAACATAATAAAAGTGCATGCAAAGGATACCATAAGCAATAAAAAGGAAAAGTATGTAACAATTTCATGCTTTAGATCCGATCACATGAGACCAAGGAAAAGGTATGTTACCTTTAAACCATTAGATGGAGGTGATGAAGAGCTGCCGAGCCACACAAGTGTCTAGCCTCTACGGATAGTTTACACCAGGGCTCGATCTCAATCAACTCCCTTGGAGTGCTAGCTCTTCAGGATCCTGGAAGCCAATCTTCTCCTTCCTTGGACCTGCAAGACTTTCCTGAAGCCGCCGAGAAGAACTTGTTGGAGGACAATGAGGAGAAGTGGAAGTGGAACCCTTCCCAAACAACTCTCTCTTTCCAAATCCTAGCTTGATTGCTAGGTAGGCTCACACCCAAAAATCCTAATCTTCTCAAACCGCACTCTAAGGAATCCTTTTCTTTCTCTCTTAGAAAAGCCCAGCTTGTCATCCTTTTGTTGGCCCTACAATAATACTTATTTATAGTGGCAGCAAAGAGGGAGAGAGATTGGAAGGTGGAGTGATTGGGGGAGAAGGTTAAGGGTTAAACCAAATTAGCTCTAGGTTTAAATGGGAGAAAATCTGCATTCCCAAATAATGCATTCCATAAAAACCTTGGAGCCAATTTCAGCCAAGATTTAAAATTTGAATTCAAAATTCAAATTTAAATCTTTTTAAAGGAAAGAGAGCATGAAAAATCAAATCCAATTTGATCCTAAGCCAAATCACATTTGGCTTGACCCATCAGGTTTCATATTGCAAATAAGTCCTCCAAATCTCACTAATCAAATTAGTGAAAAAAATTTCATCATAGCCAAGTGTCGACACATGAAAGTGTTGACACTTCAAAGTGTCTACACTTGGTTCATGGTCAATCATATTGACCCCCAGTGATGCCAAATGATTCTCAATCATCGATCAACCTTTAGATTAGATAGAAACTGATGAGGGACAGGATTCTAATATGATGCAGGATGATATGCCCTAACCAAAGCCTTACATATAGGAGAGCTAGAAGAGAACGCATCTGAACCCATTGCTAAACCTGAAGAAGAGGTGTATGAGGCTAATCTAAGTCTAGTAGAGGAGTATGAAGAAGATGAACTCATTGAAATTCTAGAAAAAGAAACTCTTAAATCTAAAGAAAGATACATATAAAAGACCTAGAATTAGTTGACCCAGTAGATACCCAGACTAAAGCCAACATAGAGTTAGTTGACCCTGACCATACCTAGATAGAAGCCAATCCAAAGTTAGTTGACCCTGACCACACCCAAACTGAGCCTGTAGTGGAAGACCTGTTAAAGGAAGAGAACCCAGATACTACTATTAAAATCTTACCTGAGGAGCCACTAGAAGCAAGCCCAATTATAGAGCCCAGTCCTAAATTTCATGAACCAAAAGACTTTATTAAGGATTTGGCTTATTAGTACCCTTAAGATGAATCCCCTCCTATAGTTCCCATTGATAATCTCTTCCCTAAAATAATTGGCACATTCTTCCATTATGCAAACCCTTTAGATATACCTCAACCCCATAAGGTCAACCTCATTAGTCTAGGACTTTCCCTGAAACCCCTTCTTGTATTCAACTCTTTTAGATTAACCTTGAACAATCTTCTTATTCCTTACACTACCAGCTAACCCTGACTCCACCTCATATTTTCTACCCTTTCTAGAAACTTCCAGCATTTCCAGGATCATTAGATTGCATTTTGTAGGAGTAAGCATGTTGCATTCATTCATTACACATGTCATGTTTGCATCTTACTTTTGGAGGACCCTATGGCATCTGTTAGGAGTGCATGTCAAGTTCTCATCTGCATGTCACCCACCTGACCAAGGGTCAAACCCATATCTATAGTTTAGAGTTAGTCAAGTTTGCATATCAATAAGTGTTGGCATAAGTTATTTGCCCACATTAGGTGTTTTGTCTGCATGTCAATAGGAGTTGTTGTGTGTCATTTGCACTGAATGATTAGAGATCTGCATGAGGATTTAATCATAAGATTAATGTAAGCAATGTTTTTATAAAAATATGGTTAATTCTTGAAAGGAGTCTAAGAGTTTGATAGAAAAATATTGTAACAATTAGGCTACATACCTGTGAGCTGGATCCATTAAAGTGATAAAGAAAGTTGGACCTGGTGCCTGAGTTACCTAATTAGGCATTAAGCTCAACCTTCAATATCTCAGACTTAGTAGAGCATAAGGAGCCAGCAATGATACCCAGTGAGATTAAGCTAACCCTTTCTTTAAGAGTGAACCCAACCCTAAGTGTCCACCTTCAAATTAGCCTGTGAGAGAAAAGATTAAGCATTTCTTGGATGACCAAGCCACTAGTACCCGGAACAAAGGCAACCAAATCACTTGGTTTGATAGCAAGGTCGATCGAGATTTGAGAATTCATGGATCACTCGAGAGGATCCACAATGCCTCAACCTAGACCCGTCAAGTAGTACTAGAGCCAGATAACTTTTACTCGATAATGTCGAGTTCCTCCCACCCTGGGAGAATTGATGGGGATATCAGATCAGATATAGACTTCAAGCTTCAATTTGTCCTCTAAGTCATGTATTGGTCAATTTTGCTGAGTTCTGTAACAAAGTCCATCAATTGAGTCATGTAATAAGTTATGGCAAGAAGTCCAATTGAGTCCTGTGAATCTCTTGTCTTAATCTTATAAATCCCTTGAGTCTTATTATTTGAGTCCATTTGTAAGTTGAATGAGTCTATTTGTCCAAGTTTAGTGAGTCCTGTAAGTTTGTGTTAGTCCAGTGCAAGTTTGTGTTAGTTCAGTTTTATACAAGAGGAGGATCACCAGCCAAAGCAGTCACCAGGCCCTCCCAAGTCAAAGTAGAGTCCAAGCCCATGAAGGCTCCACACATGAAGATTTCAAGCACCCCAGCCCAGAAGTCCTCTCAAGCCCAGAAGCCCATGGCGCCCAATGCCTTCCCCAAGTCCACATTAAATTAGGCACCCAGGGTTTTCAGCCCACCTGGGATGTCTTTCGCCCAAGCCCACTGGAGGATGCCCCTTGCTGCCCAAAGGCCCATGCACAATCCAAGTTGGTGTCCAAGCCCAAGAGTGGGCCCTTTTGACCAAGTCCAAGGTGCCCCTTAACCAAGTCAAAGAAGGAGAGAAGTCCACTTCTAACAAGGAGATCATGTTTTAATTCTACTCAAATTATGTACTCCTAGTTCTAAGCAACTTTGTAATCCTTCTCCCTATCAAACTTTGTAATCCAATTCTTATAAGGAGAGGACCTGGGTGAGCCTATAAATACCCACCCCCTCCCCCTCTTGTAATCAACTCTAATTCATTAAATAAAACTCTGGAGAATTTTTCTTGTTAGCTTGTTGTGTTCTTTGAAGTGAGTGTGAGTGACTTATGTGCCCTAATTCCTTCTTGCCCTCACCGCCCAAAGTAGCCTTCATCCAATCCCTAACATGCCCAAGGAAGGAAGCCCTAGCCATTCCTCAACAAGGAGTTCTTTTTCATTTCCAAGCCGCCAGCATCAGCAAACCCTAGTTCCATTTTTCCTTCAACCCTAATCCTTGTTCTACTTTTTATATGCTCTATAACTGATCCCCTGATGTTTGTAAGATCCCTCCGGTGCCACGCCCCTTGGATGACATTTTCCTTGCCCTCGAACAAAGCTAATAAAAAATCGACAGATTCGTGGGAAAGTGACTGGATCATCTAGGCACCAATCTGAGCAAAGTGATCTCTTCTACAGCAACTAGAAATCATTACCTGGTATGTTAAACCTAATTTCTATCTTTTTTTGTTTGATTTCTTGAAGTTGAACATGCTCCTAATAGGCCTTCTTAGACCTAGGATCCAAATTTTCTTTTCTTTGTGATTGATCTAGCATGTGGGTAGGATGCTAAATGATATAGGATAACCCTAACCTAATCTAGGCTAGTTTCGGGAATCAAAATCATAAAAAAAAATCCAAAAATATTTGCTTGCTTTAATTTGATTTCCTTCATCTTCATCCCTTGCATATCATCCAGCATCATATTAGAATCCTGTCTCTCATCAGAAACCCATATGGTGTGTGATCCCATTGGTTCGAACACTAAGCCGGTAGCATTGAAACATTTCTAGTACCAGTCAAAGTATCATCTAGCAATGATACTTGACATCCGGATAGGTCGAAGATTACAGAGCAACTCTCTAAAACTTTTGGCATATGGTTACTGCATAATTCATCCCTTTGACCTTATAATGCTCAAGGTGACCTAGGGTTTGATTGCCAACCCTAATTTAGTACATCCAAATCGTGTCTCAACCTTACAAGTTCTGTGACTCCTCCCAAGAACTATCCCAGCCAAGGTTTTGCTAAACCGAGACATAGTGAGTCATTCACTCCAAACCATTTGGAGGGATCAATCTCATCTTGATCCACCACCACTCCACAAGTACTTGACTGTACCCAAAAACCTTCCATCACTATATTAAAAATCCAGGTAGTCTGGCACCAAAATACAGTGAGTTGCTTGCAAGCTACCATGGTGACCTCAGGTCTGGGGGACACATATACCCATATCCCTTCACGAGCAATCCTTTGGTAGAAGGGAACTCAGCAGTTGGTCACGTTCAGTGAGATGTCATACATTTTACCTGTATGTCACATCAGTATCTCTACACTCCTTGGTTAAGAGGACAACCAACCAATGAAACATATAACAACCTATGCTTGATACATCGTCGTCCTATAACAATGTATCCTTTGATTGTTAACCAGTTTAAAAACTACTTGATATATCCTCTCTATATCAAATATAATGTAGTTCTAAGGACTCTATCACACAAGAATTCTTTTCAGAGAAATGTACATGTGATGAACAGTCAAAAGAATAACTTTTATTCATTTAAAAAATTTATATTAAATTACAAAATAGCATAACCATCTATAGCCTAGATGATTGGCTTTGGAACACTATTCCCAATAATAAGGTGCCAGATGGCCATAAGTCGATCACTTATTCAGGGCATAGGATGCTAGAGCTGATCACTTATTTAAGGCACAAGATGCTAGATGGTTAAGAGCGAGTAACTTATTTAGGACATAAGATAATAGATGGCTAGAAGTAGATCACTTTTTGCGGCACATGTATCTAGATGGTCAGGAGTCGATCACTTATCTGAAGTACAGGATACTTAACTACTCATCGGATTGGTACCGACAACTTACCAAAACCAAGTACGAAGTTTCATAACTTCATTTAATATGAAGCATATATCTTAAAGTTATTAGAGCCATTACAACAAGGTTAGTAAAGTGGTTATCAAGAAGTGTAACAGATCACTTAGGAAACTACTTCATAAACTAATCTTTTAATAGCCTAATCGACTTAACAACTTTCTTAATGCTGTAACTATCAGATATATATCCTAAAAACCAATCTAGCTGATATATTTTTATTTCTAGAATATAAAATTATATTTAATATTTAAAATTAGATAATTTTTTTATACATAATATGTCCATATATTATCCAAAGAATTAATGGACAATATCACTATTCTTAAGAATTAAGAATTTGAGACCTGTGTTATTATAGATTAATTCCTAAATGCTTCCAATCATAGGATTATCATGGAAATGATGATCGATCCAATTAAATCGGTACATAGATCGCTCCCCATTGAATAGACGAGTCTTGAGTCTATAATGTAGGGACACTAGAGCAAAAGTGCAGGTGGTTATTAAAGAACAACGGTACCTAGCATGACCATCATAAAAAGTCACATTGATATCTACTCACTTATCAGTAATTTTCTTGATGTTGTAGTTGTGTAAATGGTTCTTTGACTTGTGGTGCCTTGGCCACTCATAATAGGATTGCTGTAGTTTGACAACACAAAATGCTGGCCCTAGTTATTTGGGCTCTTGTGGTATTCGTTGGTTGTAGTAGGTTCATTATAGGAATGAAAATGTACTTATAGGAGATTGATCGATCTTAGTAGTTAAGGTACAATCCTATATAATTTATAAAGCTAAGTTCAAAAATTCATGATCATGGTAGGTGAAGGATAAAAAATTGCTTCCATGAGTTTCATATTAGACCTAGGCCAATTAAATCTAGTATATGATAGATGCTTAGGGTTTGGCAAGCTTCCATGACCTGCATCTTATTAAGACTCTTAATAGAAGAACTCAATCATATAATAACTATACCTAAGAGTTCATCCTTTTATTCTGCTTGGTTACCACTACATGCTGCTAGGCATTACTGGTGAATTGTGGAAACTCACTATGATCATTTTGGATTAATGATCTTTGATCAGATGAGCTGGAATTTTTTTGATCCATCAACAAGAGTTTTGATGATACTATGATGGAGATTATGGTATGTCTCACTATCAGATAGAAAGAAACCTGAGGGGTCACATATAATAGGAACTTACCTAATCACATAGTTGAATCAAAATATGTAAGATTACATATTTAGAAACCTTAAACTTGTAAGGGTTACAATTTTGAAAACTATCATTTTTGGTAGTTGCTAATTTTGGCACCTTCTATTCTTGGCACCTATTAATTATTAGCACAAGGGACTGCTGACTCCATTATTGATTTTGATAATTAACAAAATATTTAAGTATATTTGAGTACTAATAGTTCTCTAAAGCATGTTTTTATTAGAAAAAGGTACTTATCAAGTTGGCTTAATTGAATTGCTTGTCAAATGTTTGAATAAGCCCTTTCTATGAATGAAACATTAAAGATCGATGGACTTAAGAATTTGAGAAATGCTTGAAAGAATTTAAGAGTCAAGTTCAAAAAAGATTTAGTAGAGTTTCAGTCAAATTATGAAAAATTTCAGCAAGTGTCGACTCACAGTTCAAGTGTTGACTCATGACAGTGCAAGTGTCGACTCAAGCCAGTACGTAGAAAAAAGTTTCAAAAGGCACAATTGAAGTATTAACACATGCTACACAATTGTCAATCCTAAGTGTCGACTCAAAGATCGACTCAAAGCTTGAGATAAATTTCTTATAGAATATGCTGAAATTCAAGACACAACTCAAGTGTCAACTCACCAGATGAAGTGTCGACTCACTAGATAAAGTTTCGACTCACCTGAGATTTCTAGAGAGCTTCAAAGTAGAATTTTGAACTAGGTGTCAACTCATGAAATTTAAGTGTCGACCCTAAGTATCGACTCACAACCTGAAGTGTCAAAACTTGGAGTTCTGGGAATAGTAATGGCTAGTTTTTTTAAATACAAAACTCAACCCTTTTAGCCCCCAATGATTAGTTCCACCTCTCCAATGGTCATAAACCATCATTTAAGCCAAGGGATGGTATTTAAGTGAATTAAATTCAAGTAAAACACAAGAGAATGGATAGAGAAAGAGAAAGAAAAAGAAAAACAAGTGCATTCACTCAAATTCATTGAGAGCAATCACTTTCAAGCAAAAAAAAGTCTCCAAGAATTAAAAGCAATCAAGAGTATTCAAGTCCAACCACTTTTGAGTATTGATTGAGGCTTCATCGAATTGAAGACAAGCATCTTCAACAAGCTTCAAAGAGATAATAGCTTTTATTTAGAAAGCTTGATTGTATTCTTGACTTTCATTATTACTTTGTTGTATTAAGGTTTTCGATGAGCCTAAGAATAAAACTAAGGAGATTTTTGGTGAGCCTTTAAAAACCAAGAGATTTCTTTTAGTGAGCCTGGTGAAAACTAAAAGAGGTTTATATTAGTGAGCCTGGAAAACTAATCGGTTGTAATGGAGAGTGATTATAGTGAATTCCCGAGTGAACCTTGGGGAGTGGATGTAGGTGTCTTGGAGTGCACTGAACTGCTATACTTGCTTGTGTTTGTGATTGATTTTCTCCTCTTTACTTGCTCTTACTTTCATTGCATTTAAATTTTCGCTGTATACTTTTTAAGAGTACACAACACCTTCATCTCACTAGCACTTGAATTGATTATTGAATTGGCACACATACTTGAAAATATGTTTTAGAAACCCAATTCATCCCCCTTCTTAGGTTGCTTACTGGGTAACAAGTGATATTAGAGCCACATTCTCAGTATATAGGTCTAACCACCTTGAGTAAAGATCTATGGTAGCCCCACTTGGTACTAGTATAGTTAAGGGACAAGCTTTAAATAGACCCCCTTTCTATAATGGCACAAATTATACTTATTGAAAAATATGAATGAGAATTTATATGCATTCTATAGATTATAATTTATGGAAAGTAATGGATAAAGGTCCTTATATTCCTTTGATTGTGGTTAATGATGTTTCCATCCCAAAGCTTGAAAAGGATTAGGATGAAAATGATATTAAACAATCCAAGATCAATGCAAAAGCAATGAATCTCTTTTATTGTGCATTGGACCCTAATGAATTTAACAGGATTTCCACATGCACTTCAGCCAAAGAAATATGGGACACACTTGAGATCACTTATGAGGGTACCGATCAAGTGAAAAACACAAAAGTTAACATGCTTGTACATACTTATGAGATGTTTCATATGGAACCAAATAAATCTATCACTAACATGTATACTAGGTTCACTAATATTGTTAATGGCATGAGAAGCCTTGGTAAAATTATGTCTAATGCCGATCTTGTGAACAAAATACTTAGATCTCTACCAACATCTTGGGATCCAAAAGTGACAGCCATTCAAGAAGCCAAAGTTGTTAATAAACTACCATTGGAGCAATTGGTAGGTTCACTCATGACTTATGAGTTGAACTTGAAACAAAAAGCAATGGATATGGATAAGAAGAAGAAGGGTATAGCTTTCAAGTCTACAACACAAGAAGAGTCTTCAAATGAAGAATCTGAAGAAGAAGAAGAGAATGACGATGATGAAGCACTATTAGCAAGAATTTTTAGGTAATTCATGAGGAAAAAGAAATTCCCTTATAAGAAAAAGTTTCAACCAAGCAAGGAAAAGGCAAAAGAAAAGAAGAAAGAAAAGGACAAGGAGAAGGAACTATTTATTTGCTTCGAATGCAAGAAGCCTGGACATTACAAGTATAACTACCCTCTCCTAAAGAAGTCAAGGAAGAATCTTAGAAAGAAAGCAATGATGGCAACTTAGAGTGATAGTAAGACTCCAGCTCAGAAGAAGAATAAATTGAAATTGCCAATCTTTTCTTCATGGCATAATAGGAAGAAGAGATACATCCTGAACTTGAAGTTGATTATACTTTTGATGAATTAAGAAATGTATTTGATGAGTTAGTGCATGACTATAATTGATTATGATTAAAAATAGAAAATTGAAAAAGCATTCAAACTCTTTCTCACATAAAAACTCTAATCTTATTAATGAAGTTAATGAGTTGAAAAAAAGATTGATGTTTTAGAAAAACAAAACAATGTTTTATCAATAAAAAATGAAGTTTTGAAAATATCTAAAGTTAATGTTTCAAACATTAAACTTTTGAAGAAAAGTAAAGATCCTGAAGTAGAAAACAAGAAATATAAAGATGAGCTTGATAAGATAAGATTTTTTGTTAAAAAATTCACTTACAGTTATGAAAAGTTGAATCTACTTTTGAACAATCAAAGGGCTATTTTTAACAAAGCTATATTATGTTTTAAACCCCAAAAACAACAAAAGTTTTTCAAAAATTTCTTTATTCCTGCATCATCAAGCATCATTTATTATTCTTGTAGAAAAGTAGGTCATAAAGCATATCATTGTGATTTGAGAAAAATCAATAATTCTAGAAATATTTGGATTCTAAAAGGAACCACTCTTAGTACTAACCCAAAAGGACCCAAGATAACTTGGGTACCTAAAACCAAAACTTAATTTATTTTGTAGGTATGTCTTGCAACCAAAGAAAAGAAAATATTATGATATCTCGATAGTGGTTGCTCAAGATACATGACAGGAGATGTGAAGCAATTCACCTCTCTTGAGATACTGAATGGAAGAAGTGTAACCTTTGGAGATAATGGTAAAGGAAAGATCATTTATATCAATAAGGTTTACATCTCCCCTTCTACATGGATTGATAATGTAATATTAGTTGAAGGACTAAGACATAATCTACTTAGTATTAGCCAGTTTTGTGATAAATATTTTCAAGTTATTTTTGAATTATCTTTTTGTATGATTGCTAGTCTTGGTAATAATGGAGTGAAGTTCATTGAAAAAAGGCATTGTAATATTTATCTTGTTGATTTGGATAACCTATCTTTGCCTAGTGGTGAATGACTAGTTGCAATGAATTATACTATTAATGAGACTAGCTTGCTTTGGCATCGTAGATTAGGACATGCTAGCATGTATTTACTTTCTAAATTATGTAAAAAAGATTTAGTAAGAGATTTACCAAAACTTAGTTTTGAGAAAAATAAAATTTGTAAAGCATGTGATGTAGAACAGAAGCTCTGATACCAAAAATGATGCAGTACAAAAGCTCTGATACCAAAAATGATGCAGAACAAAGAACAAAGAAGCGTATGCGGAAGTAAAATTAAGATTAATTCTTTTTTTTTTATATATATTTCAGAAATTGGCTTCGACTCAAAGTAAAGTTAAACTAAGTTGATGGAAACTAGGTAAGGATTGAAAGCACAATTTAGAAGAAGCTAAGTTATCAGAGTAGTTCAGAAGTAACGGATCGCTGGGGGTTGAGAAACTCCTAGACCTAGGGCTTCGCTCTGAACTTTCAACAGGACAGAAATAAAGAGAAGAGACGGTTTACCAACCAGACAGTGATCTTCATAGAATTTGGGTGGAAGAACTCTCTCGAGCAGATAGTTGGATCCTCGGAGTCGGCTATCTTCGTAATGGATCCTCCAATACTGGTCTCGTGGCTGGGTCGGCTTCTCCTGAACTCAAGATCTGGGAAGAAGAAAAACAAGTGATGGATTCAGAGACTCAGGGAAGGATTTACCAGTTCGAAGAACTTGAAGGCAGATGTCGCTGAGAGCCGGATTCTCTTGAAGGCTGATTCGACTCCCTCTGGAAAGAGCTTTGGATCTGAAGTACCCGGACTGTAGCTGGATGCTGGTGGTCAGCCTGGACTTGGGGAGAGAGGCCGTGGGAGGTGGAATATGCTAGGGCTTAGTGGAAAGAGAAGGGTGATGGGCGGCTAGGGTTTGGGAGTGGAGTGGCTAACCTAGGGTTTGGGTTTTGGAGATCTCACACCTCCTCAAGGTTCCTGGGGAACCCGGATTTACTCCCTCACGGAGCTCAACACCTGGATGCAAGTGCGGAAGAGAGAAAACACAAAGTTTGCTCACAAAAAAATTTGGTTTCATTCATCTGATTTCTTTCAAACTTACATGGGGTTTAATTTATAGAACATTACAAGAGAGTAGGGTTTTACATCTTCCCATGTGGGAGTAAAGGAGGGGATCTTCAAATTAGGATATCAATCCCTACTCATATGGCCAGCCAATTAATTCCAAAGTTGATTGAAGCTTCAAAAAGGAAAGTGGGTGGCGCCTCCTTGTCTTGACCTCCAAGAAAATATTTTTTTCCTTCTATGCTTGGCCTTATCTGGAAGTGTTTGGGCACCTCTTAACCTTGCCCTTTAAGAGAAAATTTGTTGCCTTTTATATCTGGCTTTAGTTGGAATGATTAGGGCGCCACCTAACCTTGCTTTTCAAGAGAAATCTCCTTCCTTCCATGGCTCAACCCTTTTTGGATACCTCCTTTTCTTTCTCCCCAAGTTATGGCTCCTTCTAACTTTGTTTTGAGTATTTCTGGCAGGTAATGGGCGCCTCCTTGAATTTCTCTCCAAGAGAATTTCTTCCCTTTCATAGTTTGGTTCTTTTGGGAAGTCTTGGGCCGCCCCCTTGATTTATGGACCCCTGGTAGATTTCTCCTCAATTGGCGCATGAAAGAGGGGAGCTGCTATCTGTGGCATGGGGACCAAAGCCTGCTGGATGGAGATGTGGCGCCCCCTGGACTCAGGCGTATGTCTGGGAGTGTGGCTGGGAGTGTGGCGCCCACTTGCTTGGCCTTGGGAGAAAATGTAACACCCCCAGGTTGAAGCCCTAGTCCACTACTGAGTCAACATGACTCAACAAAATAAAAATGCAGGTAATACAGACTCAAACTAAAATTGAGTTGATCAAGTCAACCCTTATTACAAGCCAAAAACCCTAATTCTTCGAGCAAGGTTAATCAGAGATCCAGATGGAGCTTTGAAGTCTTCTTCTGAGTATGGTGCCCGCACCAGCATGTCAATTTGGAAAATAAGTAAAAACATCTTTCAATCTTAAAGATTTTATTTCAACTTCTAGGCCATTAGAGCTACTCCATATGGATCTTTTTGGACCAACTAGGATATCTAGCCTAGGAGGCAAGATATATGGATTAGTTATAGTGGATGATTTTTTTTGATTTACATGGATTCTATTTTTTGCTCACAAAGACTAATCATTTTTAGCTTTCGTTCTGTTTTATCAAAAAGTTTCCAATGGAAAAGGTACTTCAGTTATTTGTATTCATAGTGACCATGGTTCTGAATTTGAAAATCAAGATTTTGAAAACTTTTATAATAAAAAAGATATTGAATACAATTTTTCTACACCTAGGACACCTCAACAAGATGGGGTGGTAGAAAGGAAAAATCGCACTTTAGAAGAAATGGCATGCACAATGCTTTGTGAAAATGATTTGCCAAGATATTTTTGGGTTGAAGCAATAAATATCACTTGTTATATTTTAAATCATGTTTTAATTTGTCATATTTTAAAGAAAACTCCATATGAGCTTTGGAAACAAAGAAAACCTACTTTAAAATACTTTCGAGTTTTTGGTTGTCAATGCTTTATTATGAACAATGGTAAAGATAACTTAGGTAAATTTGATGCCAAGTCTAATGAAGGTATCTTCTTATGATACTCTACATCTAGTAGGGCATACAGAGTATTTAATAAGAGAACTTTAGTAGTAGAGGAATCTATACATACAGTAATTGAGAAATCTATTAACAAATCTTCTAGAAAAGAGGATACTTCTAATGCATGTGCAAGTACTGAAGGATTAAAGAAGCTGACTTTGGATGATCAACCCCTCTAAGAAAATGAAAAAGATCAAGACCAGAAGGAAAGAGAAGAAGTCATACAATCCATACCAAAGTATCAAGATCTACCCAAGGAGTGGAGGTATGCTCATGGACACCCTAAGGAATTAATCCTAGGTGATCCATCTAAAGGGATAAGAACAATATCCTTCATTATAAATGAATGTAACTATATTGCTTTTATTTCTCAAATTAAACCAAAATGAATTGAAGAAGCTGAAAAAGATCCTAATTGGATTAATGCAATGCAAGATGAATTGAATCAGTTTGAAAGAAACAAAGTTTGGACACTAATAAAAAGACCATCAATGTTTCAATTATTGGCACAAAATGGGTATGTAGGAATAAACTAGATGAAAATGGTATTGTCATTAGAAACAAGGCTAGACTAGTTGCTAAAGGTTATAATCAAGAAGAAGGCATTGATTTTGATAAAACCTCTATACCTATAGCTAGACTTGAAGCCATTAGATTACTTTTAGCATTTGCTTGTTTTATAAATTTTAAATTATTTCAAATAGATATTAAAACTGCTTTCCTAAATAGTTTTAATAGTGAAGAAGTCTTTGTTGAACAACCACCTAGATTTGAAAATCATGCATATCCTAATCATGTTTTTAAACTACACAAGGCACTTTATGGTTTAAAACAAGCACCCCGAGCATGGTATGAAAGACTTAGCAAGTTTTTAATTAAAAATAATTTTTCGAGAGGCCATGTTGATACTACTTTATTTCTGAAAAGGAAAGATAATAATCTTTTAGTAGTACAAATTTATATTGATGACATCATTTTCGGTGCTACTAATGAAATTCTTTGTCAAAAGTTTGCCAAGCTTATGCACGGTGAGTTCGAGATGAGTATGATGGGTGAACTTAACTTTTTTCTCGGATTCCAAATCAAGCAAACCAAAAAAGGGATCTTCATCAACCAAGTTAAGAATACAAGAGAAATCTTAAAAAAGTTTAGGATGGAGACTACCAGGATAATAGGTACACCTATGAGCCCCTCTTGTAAACTTGATAAAGATGAACTTGATAAAAGTGTTGATCAGAAATTATATAGAGGTATCATAGGCTCTTTACTATATTTGATTGCTAGTAGACCAAATATCATGTTTAGCATTTGTATGTGTACTACATATTAGTCTGCTCCTAAAGAATCTCATTTATTAGCTGTTAGTGCATTCTAAGATATCTTTCTGGTTCAATTGATATTGGTTTGTGGTATTCTAGAGATTCATCTATTAATTTGATTGGTTATTCAGATGCTGACTTTGCTGGGTATAAATTAGATAGAAAAAGTATAAGTGAAACTTACCAATTTCTTAGAGTTAACTTAATCTCTTGGTTTAGCAAGAAACAAACTTCAGTTGCACTATCCACAGCTGAGGCTGAGTATATTGCAGCAGGAAGTTATTGTGCTCAAATTTTATAGATTAAGCAATAACTTGAAGATTTTGGAATCAAATTAATTAAAACACCCATAAGATGTGATAATACAAGTGCTATAAATTTGACTAAGGATCCTCTTCAGCATTTTAAAAGTAAATACATTGAAATTAGGCATCATTTTATTAGAGATCGTGTTGAAAATAATGATATAATGCTTGATTTTGTTTGTACCGAAATGCAACTAGCTAACATATTGACTAAACCACTTCAAGAAGATTGATTTAGTATGATTAGAAGAGAATTAGGGGTCATTAACCCTTTTGTCTAAAAATTTCCATCTCTTTATAATCCTTAACTCTTGATTGATCAAAATTACTTGTGCATCATGTTTAATCACTTTCAAACCCTTCAAATCAAGTTCTTTTTACTTAATGCTCTTTTTTCCACCTTTTTTTGATTTTAAGTCAAAGTGTCAATACTTTGAAGTGTCGACACCAGCAAGTATCGACACTTGACCCACAGTCATGAGTCGACACTTGGCCGACGGAAAACCAAGATAAAATAGGGAAAATGAAGTGTTTTCTTCAAATTTTCTTCCCAAATTTGAGCCGACTCACCATCTAACTGTTCCCCAACACCTTCTTCCCTCCAATCATAGTTTCAACTACTTGATTCTTCATTTGGAACAAGTCCATTTCGGTTTCTTATAGCTCTTCATCCATTCTTCATTGTTTTTTCACCGTAGAAACCCTAGATTTCTTCCATATTCGCCTCCTTCCCTTGATTCCTTGGAATGGGACCTAGAAAGCAAGTTGTCCGAAGGCCTCGACCTTTTGTTTAGGAGGAAGAACAAAAAATATAGGCTAGGTATGAGCATCGAGAGGCAATTGAGCCCGAGGATCAGCCTGATGTTCCCATCAGACTAGTTGTCTCTGCCGCAGATAGGATGAGCTCAAAAACTATCGTTGGTGGTCGTCGAGTAGAGTTTGACTTCCTGGACTAGTAGCATTTCAGGATTGGATAATGGCTGAGGGCTAATGGTTTAGCACATTTTTGCTCACTATCCGAGAGATTTTACCCTGGCCTGATGAGAGAGTTCTGAGGATCTTTAGCCTGAGGTAGTGAGGGATGGATAGCACAGGTCTGTGGGAGAGACATTCCAAATTTTGCTGAGATTATGAGCCGAGTATGAAAGATTCCTCTGACAAGTTCAGTGGTCGATGCGCTGGTAGACAGAATCATTGGACTCCAATATATTTTTGAGATAGACGATCTTCCAAATGGAGCCACAGTAGTTGCTTCGAAACTTTTGCCTGAGATGAGGTTGCTGCACCACATTGTAGCCCGAATTCTTCTACCAAAGATCGGATGCTTTGACTTCATCATAGAGCCTTATGGTTCATCAGTTGATAGAGGCATCAACAAGTCAGAGATTTTGTCTACCCTACGGGATGGGTTTGACCATACCTTTCAGGGCTTACGGAGTAGTTGTAGACGGAAAGCCTTACAGACAGTTGTTGCATACAAACGTCTATGACATCAGATCACTTCATCCGATGGGGTATCATCTAGTCAGAGGCCAGTGGAGATGGTGTATATCTAGCAGGCCACCAATGCAAATGATAAGGCAGCAGAGGAGGCACGTATTTTCTCAGGTGAGACTGGGCCTTCTGGTACATAGAGAGAACCAGAGGCATAGCACGAGCCTATGACTCAGCCAGAGCCTACTCCTCAGGTTGAGCCAGCCACCCCTATACATACAGAGATACCAGGCAGTGGAGATAGCCTAGAAGATATGGTCACTCACATAGAGACTGAGATTATGGTGATTAGAAAGCAAGTTGACAAGATGCATATAGAGATGAGGGAGAGCCATCGAGGATTGAGTGATGGCATTTCTGCTATTTTATTTGCATTGGCAAGATCTTCATCTAGCAGAGCTCCTCCATCTTCATCTACATCAGATCCTCCTCTAGCACCATCAGCTCTAGGACCAGATATGGCAGGTGATCATACTGACTTAGCAGAGTTCGATACTACATATTTTATGATAGAGCCAGAGCCGACACAGCAGCAGATATTCCTAGGAGTCCCATTCTTGATCTTGCTTGATCACCATTTTAGACTTTGATTTTATCCACCTTCCTTCCAGACCTGATCCACACATTACTTCCATTCCTGTACCTACTCCTATCATTTCATCTTCTGGTACACCTATGATACATTCTTCATCTATGCATACATCTTTCCTTATCAAGGAACTAGGATTTTACACTCCTGGTTTCCACCATTTTGATTCCAGTCCCATCTTTGACCATACTCCCTTTTCTTTTGATACAACTGCTTTGGTTAGTGCTGTTCCTACTACTGATATAACCCCACCTCTTCTGTACCAGCTAGAGGCAGAGCATATGTCAAACATAGAGGACGAGGCTGATGTGATGGATCGAGACCTACTCGGACCAAACTCTCTTATCTCCAGCCGATGTGGCCATGATCCCATCCTTCTAGAGATACTGGATCGATTGAGATTAGATCCTCGGATGAGGAGAGTTCTCATTAAGATAGTCTCTATGTTAATTAGTTTATATTTCAACACTACTTGTATGCATCTTTGTTTGTATCAATGTATGAAATGTTCATTTCAATGTATGAAATTTGGTATTAATGAATGAAATTATTATATCAATGCTTGTTTGTAAATATAATCTCTTTCAGTTTCTGATGTTGTCACTGTTTCTTAAATTTGTTATTGCATCTTGTTTTATCCTTCTAACCTTCTTGATGTTGAAAAAAGGGGGAGAGATAAGTGAGAGATAAGTAAGAGATGAATGAGTAAAATGAGAAGAGAAAAATAAAAAAGGGAGAGTAAAATAAGAAGATAATGACAGAATTATGCTAAAATGGTAAATAGTATCATGGAACTTAATTTCAATAAAGATAAGAGCAATGAGTGAGGGGGAGTAATCTAAAAGAAAAAGAATTTCTTCTTAAGCTAAAATTTCTTGAAAATTTTTGAAAATTAGATTTTTCGGTTCATGAAAACTCTTTGAAAACCAATTTTTTTGAATTACCTTTTGATGGGGAGTATTTAAATTTTTGTTCTAAGTTTTTCCTATTGGTTTTACTCATTGTGTTTATATGCTAAATCTTTTATCTTTAAAATTTGCTTTAGCTTTGATACACATTTAGAGTATCATGGTACATGCATTTTTAGCTCTGATATTTTTTCATAGCCTTAACTCAATTCAAATGAGTCCTAGTTTTTCAATAACTTAACTTTAGACTCTATCTTTTATTTTTCCCTTTACTCTGATACATATTGCATAAAAGCTGTATACTCATTGAAAATCTGTCAAGCTTTTTATATG
Organism: Areca catechu; assembly: GCA_021397845.1. Classification (NCBI taxonomy): domain Eukaryota; kingdom Viridiplantae; phylum Streptophyta; class Magnoliopsida; order Arecales; family Arecaceae; genus Areca; species Areca catechu. The sequence goes on from CM038047.1 coordinate 108,628,353, forward strand.
AAGTATACTTAAAGGTTTTATCATCATCAAAAAGGGAGAGATCGTTGACTCCATTATTGATTTTGATAATTAACAAAATACTTAAGTATATTTGAATACTAATATTCTTTAAAGCATATTTTTATTAGAAAAAGGTACTCATCAAGTTGGCCGAATTGAATTGCTTGTCAAATGTTTGAAGAAGCCCTTTCTATGAATGAAACATTAAAGATTGATGGACTTAAGTGTTTGCAAATGCTTGAAAGGATTTAAGAGTCAAGTTCAAAAAAGATTTAGCAGATTTTTAGTCAAAATTTGGAAAGTTTTAGCAAGTGTCGACTCACAGTTCAAGTGTCAACTCATGACATTGCAAGTATCGACTCAAGCCAGTATGCAGAAAAGAGTTTCAGATGGCATGGTTGAAGTGTCGACTCATGCTACACAAGTGTCGACCCTAAGTGTCGACTCAAGGATCAACTCAAAGTCTAAGACAAATTTCTTATAGAACATGCTGAAATTCAAGACTCAACTCAAGTGTTGACTCACCAGATGAAGTGTCGACTCACCCGAGATTTCTAGAGAGCTTCAAGACTCAACTCAAGTGTTGACTCACCAGATGAAGTGTTGACTCACCCGAGATTTCTAGAGAGCTTCAAACTAGAATTTTGAACTAGGTGTCTATTCATAAAATTTAAGTGTTGACCCTAAGTTTTGACTTATAGCCTGAAGTATCAACACTTGGAGTTCTAGAAATAGTAACAACTAGTTTTTTCAAATACATAACAAGACCCTTTTAGTCCCCAATGGCTAGTTCCACCTCTCCAACGGTCATAAACCATCATTTAATCCTTGGGATGGTATTTAAGTGAATTAAATTCAAGTGGAACATAAGAGAATGGATAGAGAAAGAGAAAGAAAAAGAAAAACAAGCGCATCACTCAAATTCATTGAGAGCAATCACTTCCAAGCAAAAAGAAGTCTCCAAGCATTCAAAACAATCAAGAGCATTCAAGTTCAACCACTTTTGAGCATTTATTAAGGCTTCATCAAATTGAAAACAAGCATCTTCAACACGCTTCAAAGAGATAACAGCTTTTATTTAGAAAGCTTGATTGTATTCTTTACTTTCATTATCACTTTGTTGTATTAAGATTTTTCCTGAGCCTAAGAACAAAACCAAGGAGGTTTTTGGTTAGCCTAGTTGAAAACCAAGGAGATTTTTGGTTAGCCTTTGAAAACCAAGAGGTTTCTTTAGGTGAGCCTGGTGAAAACTAAAAGGGGTTTTGATTAGTGAGCCCAGAAAACTATCAACTATAATCGAGAGTGATTATAGTGAATTCCCAAGTGGACCTTAGGAAGTGGATGTAGGTGCCTTAGAGTGCACCGAACCACTATACTTGCTTGTGTTTGTGATTGATTGTCTCCTCTTTACTTGCTCTTGTTTTCATTGCATTTAAATTTTTGATGTATACTCTTTAAGAGCACACAACACCTTCATCTCACTAGCACTTGAATTGATTATTGAATTGGCACACTACTTGAAAATATTTTTTAGAAACCCAATTCACCCCTCCTCTTGGGTTGCTTACTGGGCAACAGGGACTGTATTGCAAGAGTGCAATATAATTTAACTAAATGGATTTAATAATTCAAGTTAGACTTGAATTATAACACTGATTTGATTAGAATTGAGAGCCTTTCAAATTTGGCTCGAATCGAGTTTGAATTGGATTCCAAATTGATCCAATTTAAGCCAGGAAGCCAGAATCCCACTTTATTGTGACTCTCTCACCTTTCTTCTCAATTTTGCAATGAATTGAGAAGAGGGGGTGCTAAAGTAGAGCCCCCCTTTCTTGTCACGAATTTTGGAAGGAGGGCGTGCACCAAGTGTTGACGCCCCCTTCTTTAGGATTCTCTCTTCAAATAAATATTAAATTTATTTTATTTTAAATTAGATTCAAAATTAGATTAGAATTTATGTTATCTAAATTTTTTGGACCTAATTTAATCTGGTTTTGGTGTTGGGATTTTAAGAAGGAAGGAGTCGCACATTTGTTCCTTGGTGCTATTTCATCCTTTCCCACCAAAATTTTGTTGCCCCACTTTTCTAGCATTTGAGTTTGGTTCAAATAGATAAAATTGGATCTTATCTAGAGTTCCAAGGAGAATGGAGTTTTGGTGAGTCATGAAGTTCTTTTATGTGACAAAAAGATAGATGGAAAAGAGGTTTTCACTAAGTAGGGAATTGGATTCTTTTATGCTACTAACTCTTCTTCCATCATGCTTTCTCCTTTCCATTGGTAGTTTCACACATCCAATAGCAAAAAAAAGAGAGAAATAATAAAAAATCATAAAAAAAAGAAAAAAGCTTTTCCTTTTATGGTTTCCAATCTCCCTTGATTGGTGCAAAGGAGTTTACACAGTGATTTCTATGTGTTGATGCTGATCCCCTCAAACTGGCCGGAGTGCTTGAGTCACTGTTTCACCTTTCAGAATTCCTGCAAAATAAATCTCCTGATCAAAATTTCTCGGTTGAGGTTGCTTGTGATGCTTCCGGGATAGGGATTGGAGGAGTTCTAAGTCAAGAAAACCACTCGATAGCATTCTTTAGTGAGAAATTAAATGGAGCGAAACTAAAGTATTCCATGTATGATAAGGAGTTATATGCGGTAGTTCAATCTTTAAAACATTGGATACATTATTTGTTACTGCAAGAATTTGTTCAGTTTTCTGATCAAGAAGCACTCCATTTTCTCAACTTCCAAAAGAAGTTGAATCCTAGGCATGGGAAATGGGTAGAATACATCCAAGCCTACACCTTTGTCCTGAAACACCATGCCGGGATTGAAAATAAAGTGGCTGATACTTTAAGTCAATGTTCTATCTCTTAACTTCAATGAATACTGAAGTCACAGGGTTTGATAAGTTAAAAGAAGAATACAAGAGTTGCCCTGACTTTAGCAAGATTTTTGAGTCTGTCAGTTTAGGACCATCTAAGGAGTATCAAGACCATGTCCTTCATGATGGGTTTCTTTTCAAAGGAGATAAGTTGTGTGTTCCCCGAACTTCTATCCCAAAGTTCTTTGTTGCCCAGGTGGCTACCCAAGAGAGGGGTGAATTGGGAATTTAAAAAATTTAAAGCAGATAATGTGCAATTAAAAATCCCTTACAAAGTGTTAGGTGCTGAGACAGAGTAGTAAATTGTAGAAGCTAAATAAGAATGAAGAAGCATAACACAAACACACCAAATTTATAGTGGTTCGGAGTAACCCAGCTCCTACATCCACTACCCAAGATACCACTTGGGATTTCCACTATATTCACACCCGAATATAGTTGGATTGTTTTGCAGGATCACAATCCAAAACCTCTACACTTTGGTTTTAACGGGATCACCAAAGAAAACCCAACACCCTTTGGTTTTAAACAAGATCACCAAAGAAACTCAACTTGGTTTTCACAGGATCACCAAGAACTTAACTTGGTTTTACTAGGCTCACCAAGAACCCAACACTTGGTTTTTATCAAAGGCTCACCAAGAACCTATTTGGTTTTTCAACCGAGCTCACCAATAACCCAACAATTCAAAGATGAATTGAAATAAATGCAACAATAAATGACAAACTCAATTTGTCGTATAGTTGCCGGTGCTGCTTGTTAGAAGTCCACCTGGATTGCGCTTGAATGAGCTTTAATTACTTCAGTGGCTTCCTTCCAAATTGCTTCAAGCTTCAGATTAGAGTTGGTGAAGGCTTGAAGGCTGACTTGAATGCTCTTGTGCTCTCTTGCTTGTTGGTAGGTAGGATATTAAATGTAGCTTCAAAACTTTTAAGAACTTTCAAAAAAACCATTCATAAGAGAACTTCAAATCCCTCATATATAAGGTCTTCCATCATTTCAGGGTAGTTCTAGCCATTGTAGACCGTTGGGAATTGATTTGTGATCGTTGGAGCACTTTTTGGCATTCAAAAAGAAATTTTGGAACTAGCCATTAGATACCTGAAAGCGATATTCGAGTCGGCTTGGATCCTTAGAGTCGATAGGTCAAGTCGCCAAATCTTTAGTGCAGTTGACTCTTTATCTCAGGTTGCAAAACTTCACTCGATATGAGTTGGCTCTTGATAGCTCGGGTCGGCTCGAACTTATTTCCTTGAAAATCTTGAACTCGAGGAGTCGGCTCTTTTGATGTTTGGTTGGCTCTTCTTCTCAGGTTCTGAAATCCTTACTCTAGAAGAGTCGACTCAATGCAGTTCGGGTTGGCTCGCTTTCTCAAGTCTTCAAAATTAGGTCTGGCAGAGTCGGCTCTTTGAGGTTCGGGTCGGCTTGCCTAGCTATTCTCAGAAATTTTCAAAAACTAGACTCTGGAGGAGTCGGCTTGAACATATCCAATCAACTCGGATTCACTCGAGTTGGCTCGGTTACCTTCGAGTCGGCTCGGATTGCTACATACCAGAATCTTTGCTACATGCCATGAGGTGGATTCGGCTCTTCAACATGCTGGATTAGCTCAAGTAACTTCTTTAAGATTTTTACAATTGAACTTAAAGAAAAATTCTCACCAACACTTTTACATTTTACATGCACACCAACTCAAAATAATTCTAAGGCACACAAACATAGAAGTAACCCTTTTTATAGATTTTTTCTTAGCAATTTCATTGGGTTCTTCTTTACAAGATCAGATTACAACACAACTCAAATCAAGAACGAAAGATGTAGGAGTTGAAGTTTGAACAAATAAACCATCCTACAAAAACTTGTAAATCACTTAAAGAGTTGTTAGAAATAAATGTACATGCTCCAATGTTTGGTTATCATCAAAATCACTTATGGGGTCAACAATCTTCCCCTATTTGATGATGACAAAATACTGGGCATAAAAAATTCTTTGCACTTACATGTATAAATGTATTTGAAAGTGAATATTCACTTGTATCTAAGCTAACTGTATTTGTAAATAAGTATCAGAGCTCTAAAGATGAAATTGTATAGTATTGATGTTATTGCTTTTGTGTATTTCAAAGTACTAGACTTTGCAAGCTTTATAAAGTCAGAATTAGCACAAACATGGAGTATCAAAGTTTGAAATTGAGAGAATTTAGACTAATTTTAAAGCAATCAAAGCAAAAGAAGGGTTTAGAATTAAAGCTATTCTTTTAAGAGAATCTCTCCCTTTCTCTAGGTTTTAAAGTAATTAAGTAGTTAGATCCAAATGAATACTATCACTTTTGTGCTCCCCCTTTTTCATTCTTTTTATGCACTTTAAGAGTAATTGAATAGGAAGCTCAACATAGATATCAGAATCTTCAAGACAACTCAATTATAGATACCATTCTCCCATTGTTCTCATTTCTCTCCCTTTTTGTCAATCAATCAAAAAAGTATGTTCAATAAAGCTTAGATTTTGAAATAGATTGAGAAAGTATTTAATATTTGTTTGAAATAATTTCACTTTCTCAAATTTAAAATTCTAATTAAAATTTCATCATTGTTGTATCAAGAATATTGTATCACATAGCATATGACACAACAAAAATTTCTAAAAGATATTTCATTTCATTAAGAAATTTGCCATACAAAGTATGAAATAAGTACATTCATTTAGTATAAGATAAAAAGTAGAGCATTCATATTCAGAAGTACAAAAACAACCAAAAGACTAACTAGACTACCTATTCTTCTTCTTCACTAGAAGAAGAGGAGCCAACCTTTATAACCTTATCAAAGGTCTTAGTTTTCAGGGGTTTAAATCTTAAATCCCTCAATCAAGTTCTAACAGGGGCTCTAAATGTCTTAGTCTTTTTGGCCTTGGGTTTCTTCTTAGTTTAAACAGGTTTAGGTTTAGGTGGATCAGATGAAGGAATAGGAGCAGGAGTCTCAAGTGACTCTTAGATGATCCATGTAGGAGTATTTTCAGTGGTGATTGTTTCCTTCTAAGATTACAGCAAGATACTTCTGACTTCTTCTTTAAAATTCTTCATTTCCTTTTCCATTTTTTCCTTGTGAAGCTTTTGTTCAGATCTCATTTTCTGCAAGCTGGCATTAGCTGTATTTTTCATTTCATCAATTGTAGAATTCATGTGATTTGTCAATGAATTTGAGATAGTTTCCATCTTCTGAAATATTAGCTTCTTAGGGTCAGATGGAGTAATTATTGTACCTTCAGATTTGCCTTCAATAGCAGTAGCTTCATCATCTTCTAAAGAAGTAGCAGCAAACTGACTAGACACTTTCTTTATCCATACTCCTTGTAATTTGTAACCCATTCTTTTCAATGAATTGAAGGAATAAGTGTCAGAGTGAGGTAGAGGCTTACCTATCTCATTGGTTAGATTAATTCTAGCTTCTTCAAACAGTAAGGTAAAAACCATACCGTAGGGTAGGTAGGCTTTAACTTTCCTAGCTGCTTCAGTCAGTTGAATCATCATTATATAAGGAAGGTTGAGAGGCTTTTCTTCTATCAAATATCCTATAAAGGTCATGTCTTTCTCGCTTACCCAGTCAAAATGACCGGTTGTGGGAAGAAATATTCTGCTGACCATATTATGAAGAAGCCTCATTTCCTTTGATAATAAGTTAGCCTGAACATGTTGAATGGAGCTCACATCTTCTTTTTCCAAAATAAGCTGTAGAGTGTGTTCTTTGTCCAGTAGGGTAAGCTCGGTGGCACCGTCCATTGGCATTTGAAGCAAGCTGTCCAACTTTTCTTCATCCATAATGACTTTCACTCCCTTAACAGTTGATTCCAAATGATATTCTTTAAGAACTATATTTTCATGGAAAATTCATACCAGTGAAGGGTAGGTTAAAATGTCCAATGAATAGAAATGCTTCCAACCCTGGCTGTCTATTCATCTTCCGATCTTCATTTCCATTTCTTCTAGAAACGAGAAATCTATCCTTCTTTAGCAAGTAACAGGCTAGTTGGCCATAGAGATTATCTATCTGAGAGGAGGAGTTTATTCTTCTTGTTGCTCAGGAGTGGTAGACCTTTTCCTCTTTTCTCCTTTTCCTTTTGCATCTTCACTGCGTGTGCTTGATTCACTTACTTAAAGAATCTTCCTTGTATATCTTTGTGGAGCCATTGCAGTGGGATTTAGGAAATCAAGGATCTGGAAATGGTTCTTGAGAGATTGGTAAAGGTTTTGAGTGGAGTAGGTGAGTTTGAAGTGAAAATAGAAAGAGTTAAGATCAAGAAAAGATTACACATAACTATTTAACCAGCGAATTCCCGACTTTCGAGTCGGCTCGCTCAGCCCTAGAAACATCTGAGTCAGCTCAACCAGAGTGAACTCAGAACAATCAGAACATCGAGTCAGTTAAGCAAGATATCGGGTTGACCTAGTCAGTCAACCAGAGAAAGATGAAAAATTTTAGACATTCGAGCTGGCTCGACCAGAGCAAAATTGCTCGAGTCGACTCGAACAGAAACTTTCCACAGAAAATGAAATGATTCAGAAATTGATTTCAATAAAATGAAGTTTCAAGGAAAGTTGTTCAAAAAACATGAATAGATGTAGGAGGTCTCCTAGATAATTCATCCTTAATTTTAAAGGAAATTAGGTTAGGAAATTTAGAAAGGATCACAAAGCCTTAATTCTCCTCTAAGCAATTCAAATCTATCTTGGTTCAGTGGTTTAGTAAAAATGTCAGCTAATTATTTCTTAGTACGGATAAACTCTAGTTCTATGTCACCATTCAAAACATGGTCTATAATGAAATGGTGTCTAATCTCTATATGTTTAGTCCTAGAATGTTGAATAGGATTTTTGGTCAAATTTATAGCACTCGTGTTATCACACTTGATAGGTATTTTGCATTGTATAACACCAAAGTCTTCTAGTTGTTGTTTAATCCATAACAATTATGCACAACAACTCCCTACAGCAACATACTCTATCTCAGTAGTAGAAAGTGCTACCGAGTTTTGTTTATTATAGTGCCATGAGATTAAATTCAATCCTAGAAATTGGCATGTGCCGCTAGTGCTCTTTATATCAATTCTACAACCAGCATAATCAGCATCAGAAAATATGATTAAATTCAAAGATGATTGTTTTGAAAACCAAAGACCTAGATTACTTGTACCTTTCAAATATCTCAATATTCTTTTAACAGCAAGCATATGTGTTTCTTTGGGATTACTTTAAAATCTAGCACATACACATACATTATACAAGATATCCGATCTACTTACAGTTAAATATAATAAAGATCTGATCATACCTCTATATAGCTTTTGATCAACATTGGATCCATTTTTATCTTTGTCCAATCTGCAAGATGGGCTTATGGGTATGCTCATTTGTTTGCTCGTCTCCATACCAAACTTTTTGATTATTTTCTTGATGTATTTGGCTTGGTTGATGAAGATTCCTTCCTTAGTTTGCTTTACTTGAAGTCCGAGGAAGTAGTTAAGTTCACCCATTAGGCTCATTTCAAATTCTCCCTGCATTAGCTTAGCAAATTCTTCACAAAAACTTTCATTAGTTGCACCAAATATAATATCGTCAACATAAATTTATACAACTAATATGTCATTTTTGATAAAAGGGGTTTTATCAACATTTTCTCTTGAAAAATTATTTTCAATCAAGAAAGTGCTAAGTCTATCATACCAGGCTCGGGGTGCTTGTTTCAAACCATATAAAGCTTTATGTAATTTAAACACATGGTTTGGAAAAACATGATCTTCAAAACCTAATGGTTGTTCTACAAAAACTTGTTTATGGATAAAACCATTTAAAAATGCACTTTTTACATCCATTTAAAAAAAGCTTAAAATTCATGTAGCAAGCAAATGCAAGAAGTAATCTAATGGCTTCTAGTCTTGCTACGGATGTATATGTTTCATCAAAATCAATACCTTCTTCTTGACTATATCCCTTAGCCACTAATCTAGATTTGTTTCTAATGACATTTCCTTGTTTATATAATTTGTTCCTATAGACCCATTTGGTTCCTATGATTGGGTGGTCTTTAGGTATTTCAACTAATGTCCAAACCTTATTTCTTTCAAACTGGTTTAATTTTTTATGCATGGCTAACATCCAGTTTGGGTCATTTTCAGCTTCTTCTAAGGTATGAGGCTCTATTTGAGATACAAAAACTAGGTAATCATGTATAGTTCTATGTGCAGACCTAGTCCTAATACCTTGTGAAGGATCACCAATAATTAATTCTTTAGGATGGAAAGTAATGTACCTCCATTCAGTTGGTAGATCTGTATGATCCTTACTTACCATTTCTTCTCCTTCTTCAATTGATCTTACTTGTATGGTCATGTCTTTCATTTCCTTTTGAATTATACCTGCATCGTTGTCAATACACTCATCTTTTCTGGATGGTGAAGGATTAGTTTCATCAAAAATAATATGCATTGACTCTTCAATAGTAAAAGTCCTTTTATTGAATACTCTATATACTTTGCTATATAATGAATAACCAAGAAAAATTGCTTCATCAGATTTAGCATCAAATTTTTCTAGATTATTTTTACCATTATTAAGCATAAAGCATTTGCATCCAAACACATGAAAATAATTGATATTGGGTTTCTTTTCATTCCAAAGCTCATAGGGGGCTTTCTTCAAAATAGGATATATCAAAATGCAGTTTAAAATATAACAAGTAATGTTCACCACTTCTGCTCAAAAGTACCTTGGAAGATTACCTTCATATAACATTGTTCTGGCTATTTCTTCCAAAGTCCTATTTTTTCTCTCTACAACACCATTTTGTTGTGGTGTTCTAGGAGTGGAGAAGTTGTGATGAATGCCATTTTCAGTACAATAATCATCAAAAAATTGATTTTCAAATTCAGTGCCGTGATCACTCCTAATTGAAATTACTAAAATATTTTTTTGATTTGAAACCTTTTTATGAAATTTTCAAAATACTTTGAAGGTTTCATCTTTATGAGTAATAAATAAAACCCATATAAATCTAGAAAAATAATCGACAATTATAAGGGCATATTTCATACCTCCTAGGCTTGTGGTTCTAGTTGATCCAAATAAGTTCATATGAAGTTGTTCTAGAGGTCTAGAAGTTGAAATCATATTTTTGGATTTAAATCTCTCCCTAGTTTGTTTACCCATTTGGCATGCATCACAAACATGATCAAAATCTACTTTAAACTTAGGCATGCCTCTAACTAAATTTTTGGAAATCAACTTGGCAATAGTATGCATTCTAGCATGACCTAATCGTCTATGCCATAATAAGCAAGACTCCTTGGTCTTAGCATTCATTGCAATTAAACTGGAATTACTTGACATGACAAAATCATTTAGATCTACCACATAAATATTTCTAAGTCTATGTCCAATGAATTTATTGCTAGAATCAAGAGAGTTTGTTACTATACACATAGATGATTCAAAGATAACCTTGAAGCCTTTATCACATAATTGACTAATAAATTTATCTACTAGCAATACATTTTCAATGAAAGTGCAGGGGGTTATTTTGACCTTACCAACTTCGATTATTTTTCCTTTGCCATTGTCTCTAAAGGTAACCATACCTCTTTCTATCATTTCTAGGGTGATGAACTGATCTTTGTCACCCGTCATATGCCTTGAATAGCCACTGTCGAGATACCATCTTTTCTTTAATTTCCAGGCTGCAAGACATTCCTATAACACAATCAAGGAGTTATTTTAGGTACCCAAGCTAACTTGAGTCCTTGTAGGTTAGCTAAGATGGTTCCTTTAGGAACCCTAAATCTTTCTTGATTTATTAAGGACATTTCTAATAGTATTGCAATCAAAAGCTTTATGTCCTATCTCTTTGCAAGCAAAATATCTGATTCTAAAATTTTGAAAAGATTTATACTTTGAAATTCTAGATGCATGAGATGCAGAAATAGCAGGTTTCGTATTTGAATTTTTTGGAACATACAAAATAGCTTTTGAAATGGAAGTAAAACCTTTTATCATAAAAGCCTTTTGAGAAGTAAGCTTGGGAACAAAATATTTTTGTTTCACAAATGTAGTTTCTAAAATATAATTTGAACTTGAAGCATTAAAACCTATTCCAGCTTTATTACCAAAAATTCTTTGTTCTTTAAGAATTAACTCAAGCTTGTTAGAGAATAGAGTTAGTTTTTCAACAAGTGGCTTGAGTTTTTCAACCTCCTTTTTCAACTCAAGATTTTCTTTTAATAAAACTTTATTTTTATCAAGATAATCATTATTTTTAGTCTTTAAAATATTGTAATTTTCAGAAAAGGCATGAAGTTATTTTTGCAATAAAATGTTCTTTTCTGAAATCTCCTCTTTTTCTTTGAGTAAAAAATCATTAGTATTCTTTAGAGATCTAATCTTTACTCCAGCCTTTTTAAATTCAGATAAAAGATCATGAAATACAGAATTTAATTTGATGCAGAACAAAGAACAAAGAAGCGTATGCGGAAGTAAAATTAAGATTAATTCTTTTTTTTTTTATATTTCAGAAATTGGCTTCGACTCAAAGTAAAGTTAAACTAAGTTGATGGAAACTAGGTAAGGATTGAAAGCACAATTTAGAAGAAGCTAAGTTATCAGAGTAGTTCAGAAGTAACGGATCGCTGGGGGTTGAGAAACTCCCAGACCTAGGGTTTCGCTCTGAACTTTCAACAGGACAGAAATAAAGAGAAGAGATGGTTTACCAACCAGACAGTGATATTCACAGAATTTGGGTGGAAGAACTCTCTCGAGCAGATTGTTGGATCCTCGGATTCGGCTATCTTCGCAATGGATCCTCCAATACTGGCCTCGTGGCTGGGTCGGCTTCTCCTGAACTCAAGATCTGGGAAGAAGAAAAACAAGTGATGGATTCAGAGACTCAGGAAAGGATTTACCAGTTCGAAGAACTTGAAGGCTGATGTCGCTGAGATCCGGATTCTCTTGAAGGCTGATTCGACTCCCTCTGGAAAGAGCTTTGGATCTGAAGTATCCGGACTGGAGCTGGATGCTGGTGGTCGGCCTGGACTTGGAGAGAGAGGCCGTGGAAGGTGGAATAGGCTAGGGTTTGGTGGATTGAAGTGGATGGTGGGCGGCTAGGGTTTTGGAGGAGAAGTGGCTAACCTAGGGTTTGGGTTTTGGAGATCTCACACCTCCTCAAGGTTCCTGGGGAACCCGGATTTACTCCCTCACGGAGCTCAACACCTGGATGCAAGTGCGGAAGAGAGAAAACACAAAGTTTGCTCACAAAAAAAAATTTGGTTTCATTCCTCTCATCTATTAGAACTTACAAAGGGGTTTTAATTTATAGGACATTACAAGAGAGTAGGGTTTTACATCTTCCTATGTGGGACTAAAGGAGGGGATCTTCAAATTAGGATTGTTGGATCAATCCCTACTCATATGGCTGGCCAAATAATTCCAAAGATGATTGAGGCTTCAAAAAAGGAAAGTGGGTGGCGCCTCCTTGTCTTGACCTCCAAGAAAATTATTTTTTTCTTGGCCTTATCTGGAAGTGTTTGGGCGCCTCTTAACCTTACCCTCCAAGAGAAAATTTGTTTCCTTTTATATCTGGCTTTAGTTGGAATGACTAGGGCGCCTCCTAACCTTGCTCTTCAAGAGAAATCTCCTTCCTTCCATGGCTCAACCCTTTTTGGATACCTCCTTTTCTTTCTCCCCAAGTTATGGCTCTTTCTAACTTTGTTTTGAGTATTTTTGGCAGGTAATGGGCGCCTCCTTGAAGTTCTCTCCAAGAGAATTTCTTCCCTTTCATAGTTTGGTTCTTTTGGGAATGTCTTGGACCGACCCCTTAATTTGTGGACCCCTGGTGGATTTCTCCTCAATTGGCGCATAAGAGAAGGGAGCTGCTATCTGTGGTGTGGGGACCAAAGCCTGCTGGATGGAGATGTGGCGCCCCATGGACTCAGGCGTATGGCTGGGAGTGTGGCTGGGAGTGTGGCGCCCACTTGCTTGGCCTTGGGAGAAATGTAACACCCCAGGTTGAAGCCCTAGTCCACTACCGAGTCAACATGACTCAACAAAATAAAAATGCAGGTAATATAGACTCAAGCTAAAATTGAGTTGATCAAGTCAACCCTTATTACAAGCCAAAAAACCCTAATTCTTTGGGCAAGGTTAATCAGAGATCCAGATAGAGCTCTGAAGTCTTCTTCTGAGTCTGGTGCCCACACCATAATTCATCGAATGTAAATTCAATTTGAGTGTCTGGGGAAGTTACCTCATCCTCGAGACCCATTAAATATAAGTTCGCTATTTTCGTGGTCTCTTCCTCTTCAGTTGAAGTGGAGTTTTCACTGTTGCTCCACGTGGTAACCATCGCTTTCTTTTACTTCTTTTTGAAAAATTTCTTTAACAATGGATAGTCTAGATGAATGTGCCCCGATTTCTTACATTTATAGTAGGTGGGGACTTGTTCCTTATCTTTGTCTTTGTCCTTGTCCTTTCTTTTGAATATTCTCCTCATTTATGAAATTTTTTGTTGTATCTTCCTTTCTTTTTCATAAACTTTCTGAATCTCCTCATGACCATTGCAATGTCTTCATCTTCTAGATCATCTTCGGAGGAGGTAGAGTCATCTTCTGATTCTTAATCATTCTTTGATTCCAATGCATCCTTGAATGCAATAGTTGTCTTCTTCTTCTGATCATCATCTATTCTATGCTGCATGGCTAGTTCGTGCCTGATGAGGGAACCCATTAGTTCATCCATGGATAGAGTGTTTAGGTCTTTAGCTTCCTGGATGACAGTAACTTTAGGATCCCATTTATCAGGAAGTGATCTCAATATCTTCTGTACTAGATCAGCATTTGAGTATACCCTGCCAAGACTTTTCAAATCATTAATAATATCTGTAAATCTAGTGTACATGGCAGAATAATTTTCATTAGGCTCTATTTTAAACAATTCATAATTATGCACTAAAAGATTAATCATTGAAGTTTTAACTTGAGAAGTTCCTTCATGGGTCACCTCAAGTTTATCCCAAATTTTCTCTGTTGAAGAGCAAGTGGAAATTTGATTAAACTCATTTGAATCCAAAGCACAGTGTAGAAAATTCATTACTTTGGCATTCAATTCTCCTAATTTCATGTCATGTTCATCCCATTCCTCTTCAGGCTTAGGGACATCCACGCCATCAATTTTGATCATGAGAATATGTGGCCCTTTAAGAATTACCTTCCACAATTGAAAATCAATAGCTTGTATATAGATTTTCATTCTTGCTTTCCAATAAGAATAATTTATGCCTGTGAAGAGTGGAGGTCTATTAGTAGATTGGCCTTCTGCCAAGGATGTACTCATGGGATGAGCCATCAATCTTTACTCTTGTGTAATCAGAGACACTGCTCTGATATCAGTTGTTGCCCAGGTGGCTACCCAAGAGGGGGGTGAATTGTGAATTTAAAAAAATTAAAGCAGATAATGTGCAATTAAAAATCCCTTACAAAGTATTAGGTGCTGTGACAAAGTAGTAAATTGTAGAAGCTAAATAAGAATGAAGAAGCACAACACAAACACACCAAATTTATAGTGGTTGGTAGCAACCCAGCTCCTATGTCCACTACCGAAGATACCACTTGGGATTTCTACTATATTCACACCCAAATATAGTCAGATTGTTTTGCAGGATCATAATCCAAAACCTCTATACTTTGGTTTTAACGAGATCACCAAAGAAAATCCAACACCCTTTGATTTTAAACAGGATCACCAAAGAAATCCAACTTGGTTTTCACAGGATCATCAAGAACCTAACTTGGTTTTACTAGGATTACTAAGAACCCGACACTTGATTTTTATTAAAGACTCACCAAGAACCTATTTGATTTTTCTACCGAGCTCACCAATAACCCAACAATTCAAAGATGAATTGAAATAAATGCAACAATAAATGACAAACTCAATTTGTCGAATAGTTGCTGGTGCAGCATGTTAGAAGTCCACTTGGATTGCACTTAAATGAGCTTTAATTGCTTCAATGGTATCTTTCCAAATTGCTTCAGGCTTCAGATTAGAGTTGGTGAAGTCTTGAAGGCTAACTTGAATGCTCTTGTGCTCTTTTGCTTGTTGGTAGGTAGGATATTCAATGTAGCTTCAAAACTTTTAAGAACTTTCAAAAAAAACTTTCTTGAGAAAAGTTCAAATCCCTCAAATATAAGGTCTTCCATCACTTCAGGGCAATTCTAGCCATTGTAGACCATTGGTAAGTGATTTGTGATCGTTAGAGCACTTTTTAGCATTCAAAAAGAAATTTTGGAACTAGCTGTTAGATACCTGAAAACGATATTCGAGTCAGCTCGGATCCTTCAAGTCGATAGGTCAAGTCACCAAATCTTTAGTGCAGTAGGCTCTTTATCTCAAGGTGCAAAACTTCACTCTGGACGAGTCGGCTCTTGATAGCTCGGGTCAGCTCGAACTTATATCCTTGAAAATCTTGAACTCGAGGAGTCGACTCTTTTGATCTTTGGTCGGCTCTTCTTCTCAAGTTCTGAAATCCTTACTCTGGAAGAGTCGGCTCGATGCAGTTTAGGTTGGCTCGCTTTCTCAGGTCTTCAAAATTAGGTCTGGCAGAGTCAGCTCTTTGAGGTTCGGGTCGGCTCGCCTGGCTGTTCTCAGAAATCTTCAAAAACTGGACTCTAGAGGAGTCAGCTCGGACATATTCCAGTCGACTCGGATTCACTCGAGTTGGCTCAATTACCTTCGAGTTGACTTGGATTGCTATATACCAGAATCCTTGCTACGTGCCATGAGGTGGAGTCCACTCTTCAACATGCTGGGTTGGCTCGAGTAACTTCTTCAAGATTTTTATAATTGAACTTAAAGAAAAACTCTCACCAACAAATTTACATTTTACATGTACACCAACTCAAAATAATTCTAAGTCACACACACACAGAAGTAACCTTTTTTACATATTTTTTCTTAGCAATTTCATTGGGTTCTTCTTTACAAGATCATATTACAACACAACTCAAATCAAGAACTAAAGATGTAGGAGTTGAAGTTTGAACGAATAAACCATCATACAAAAATTTGTAAACTACTTGAAGAGTTGTTAGAAATAAATGTACATGTTCCAATGTTTGGTTATCATCAAAATCACTTATGGGGTCAACATTCTTGATTTGGGAGATTCATGCCAGGGTATTAGCAGGCCATTTTGGGAGGAATAAGACTATTTTAGCTTTACAGGAACAATTCTATTCGCCTAGCTTGAAAAGAAATGTTGCCCAAGTTGTAGCCCAGTGTAGAACATGTACTGTTGCCAAGATGCAAAAACAAAACACTGGACTATACACTCCGTTACCTATCCTTAATCAACCATGGCAAGATATCGTATGGACTTTGTGTTAGGATTACCAAAGACCTTAAGGAAACATGATTCTATCTTTGTGGTAATCGATCGATTCTCTAAGATGGTTCATTTTTTGCCTTGTTCCTAGACCTTTGATGCATCTAACATGGCCAAATTATTCCTAGATGAAGTGGTTAGGTTACATGGGTTACCTAAAACCATATTGACTGATAGGGATGTGACGTTCACCAGTTACTTTTGGAAGACCCTATGGCACATCTTAGGAACCAAGCTGAATTTTTCCATATCTTATCATCCCCAAATTGATGGCCAAACTGAAGTGATAAATAGAAGTCTTGGGAACATGTTAAGATGTTTAGTGGGAGAACATACTGGGAATTGGGACCTATTACTGCCATGTATAGAGTTTGCCTATAATAGCTTAGTTAACAGGTGCACTGAAAAAGGTCCTTTTGAGATTCTTCATGGGTATAAACTATGAAAACCAATCAACCTCACTCCATTACCCAAGCACGCACGAACATCCAATTCTGCTGAGTCGTATGCACAACACATTAAGGATCTACACAAAGAGATTAGCAAGAAAATCTAAATGAGCAATGATAGCTACAAGCAAATGGCTGATTCTCATTGAAGGGCCAAAGAATTTCATGTAGGGGACCTTGTGATGATCAGGCTAAAACCTGAACAGTTTCCACCAGGAACTATAAAGAAACTCCACACCCGTGGTGCAGGTCCTTTCAAAATAATAAAAAGAATAGGGCCTAATGCTTATGTTCTAGACCTACCTTCTGACTTTGGCATTAGCTCTACTTTTAATATCTCAAATCTGGTAGGATACAAGAAGCCCACAATGATTCCCAGTGAGTTCCTAGAACCTGATCCATCTCTTGAAAGTGAACCAACCCCAGAGTGTCCACCAGCCACACTACCAAAGCAGGGAGAAAGAATTGAAAGGGTCATAGATGATAAGATTGTCACTACCCGGAATAAAGATTAGCAATGATACTTGGTCCATTGGCAAGGTAGACCTGATTCTAAAGATTCATGGATCACTCAAGAAGAACTACAAACGATCAATCCAGATCTACTTGAATACTACCAAAGCCAAAATGATCCATACTCGTCAGGGCCGAGTTCTTTTTGATGTGGCATGACTGCTGATGTGGGTAGCTAACAGGCACCACATTAAAGGAGACTGCCACGATGGATGCCAAGGCAACACCCCAGCCCGGACCACTTTGCTGAGCTGAGCTGAGCTGAGCCCCTTCAAGGCGACGGGCCGAGCTCCGTCCTCCGCCAGGTCACACTCGCAAGCTCGGGATGCCTAGGCCGAAGCTGTCCACCACCCTCCAAAGCGAGACCCTCGGAGGCTAGTGCCCTGTGGTCGAGGTCAAGCTCAGCGCTCACCTGCCGATGTGGAGCCTCTCCGAGCGCGCGCCCTCTGGACCGGGTCCATCCTCCGCCCTCTAGAGTGAGAGCCTCGGAGGCTAGTGCCCTGCGGTCGAGGTCGAGCTCAGCGCTCACCTGCTAATGTGGAGCCTCTCCAAGCGCACACCCTCTAGACCAAGTCCATCCTCCGCCCTCCAGAGCGAGACCCTCGGAGGCTAGTGCCCTGCGGTCGAGGTCTAGCTCAGCGCTCACCCGCCGATGTGGAGCCTCTCCGAGCGCGCGCCCTCTGGACCGGGTCCATCCTCCACCCTCCAGAGCGAGACCCTCAAAGGCTAGTGCCCTACGGTAGAGGTCGAGCTCAGCGCTCACCCGTCGATGTGGAGCCTCTCCGAGCATGCGCCCTCTGGACCGGGTCCATCCTCCGCCCTCCAGAGCGAGACCCTCGGAGGCTAGTGCCCTACGGTCGAGGTCAAGCTCAGCGCTCACCCGCCGATGTGGAGCCTCTCCGAGCGCGCGCCCTCTGGACCGGGTCCGTCCTCCACCCTCCAGAGCGAGACCCTCAAAGGCTAGTGCCCTGCGGTAGAGGTCGAGCTCAGCGCTCACCCGCCGATGTAGAGCCTCTCCGAGTGCGTGCCCTCTAGACCGGGCCTGCACTCTCCCCTCCTCCACCAAGATGACCACACGAGCTGGGAGCGCCCAGACCGGAGCAAGCCCTGCCATTCTAGGACACCGACGAGCCGCCCGAGGACTACGGAGCGGCGCCTCCCATGCCACCATGACTACCTGCCCGACCATACTTCCAGGAGGATGGGCCAGCCAGAAAGCATGAACCCCTAGGGTAGCGACCCCCGGATCGAGGCTCTGGCAAGCTTCCCAGAATAGAGCGATAGGAGAGGATGACAGAACGAATGGAAGCTTCCCCTATCACTCATCTGGAAGGCATCCCGTCTATGGCATGAAATCCTACCGCACGCGCCTTCCAACCCAGCGAGGATCCCGAGGCAAGCTCTAAACAACCAATTTTTAACTACAAAGAACAATCGACACCCCCAAAAAGGGGGGAGGTAACTTCAACAACCCACCACCAACACAAGTGCTAGCTCGACCAAGAGGGCGAAGCACCACCACCAACACCATAGCTGAAGGAAAACGAGGGAAACAAGGAGAAGCGAAGGAACAGGGTACCCCTCTGTCCTTGCTATCATTCTTCCCCTGCAACGTTTTCTCCTTCACTCCATCTTTCATTCCTCCTAGTGTGGAGTCCATCAAGAGGGGCCCGACCAGGAGGATCTGTTCCCCTAGATCATCACTGACTTGATCATCAGAGTGCCCCTGCCGGAAACCCCGACCCGGGTCACTAACCCCTATTTTGCAGGTCCAGGAGCAGAGGACCGATAGGCAGTGAAGGGAGCGCACTCCAGCACCGGTAGCAGCTATGAGCCATGACGGTCTTAGCGGTAATAGGTTGGCATGCCAGGAAGGGGGGACAAACCCTCCATCTCTTCACAAACAAGCCAGGCGGGAGGATGGTGATGACAAGGGCAAGGAAAGCTTCCACCAATCGTGTAGGGGACTCCCCCTCTCGGGGGAACCCGCACCGCCAAGATGCGGAGCCACCCACTCCGGTCCAGCCACCTCCACCAGAAGCCCAGCTGACTGCACTTGCCAGGCAGATGCAAGTCCCTACCACGGCAGTGCACCAGCTTCAACACCAGCACCGGTCCGTGGCTACCCACCAGTAACCAGGGACCCCAGCGGCCCATGCTGCTGCCCCCCGTGATAGCCTACGCTTCTTCCAAGGAAGGCCGTCGTAGTCACGGGTCACCACTAACAACCGAGGCAGCCACCAAGCTCCGGCAAAAAGACAACGAGCCGGCTCTGCCGACAGAGAGAGCTGCTCACCAAACCTCGGGCGGGAGGTGCCCAGACCCCACCGAAAAAGCAAGACCCTCCGCCACGGGTGCCATGCATCCATGTCACCTTCTCCGTCTCCTTTGACAGAGGGGTCCACTGATGAAGACATCATGGTGCAGGCACCAGACTCAGAAGAAGATTTCAGAGCTCCATCTGGATCTCTGATTGACCTTGCCCGAAGAATTCGGGTTTTCTGGTTTGTAATAAGGGTTGACTTGATTAACTCAATTTTAGCTTGAGTCTGTATTCCCTGCAGTTTATTTTGTTGAGTCATGTTGACTTAGTAGTGGTTTAGGACTTCAACCTGGGGTGTCACATTTTCTCCGAAGGCCAAGCAAGTGGGCGCCACACTCCCAGCCACACTCCCAGCCACATGCCTGAGTCTAGGGGGTGCCACATCTCCATCCAGTAGGCTTTGGTCCCCACACCACAAGATAGCAGGTCCCTCCTCTCATGCGCCACTCAAGGAGAAGACAATCTGGGAGCCACAATTCAAGGGGGCGGCCAAGGTGTTTCCATAAGAGCCAAGCTATGAAAAGAAAGGAGCAAAGCTTGGGGAGGAAGACTAGGAGGCGCCCAAGTAATTCCAAATAAAACCAAGTATAAAAGGAAGGAAATTTCTCTTGAAGTGCAAGGTTAAGGAGGCGCCCAAATACTTCCAAATAAGACCAATCATGGAAGGAAAAATATTTTTTCTTAAAGATCAAGGCTAGGTGGCGCCACCCACTTTCCTTTTGAAGCCACCAATCAACATTTGTGGAATCTTTTGGCCGGCCATAAGTGTAGGGATTGATCCTACAATCCTAATTTGAAGATCCCCTCCTTTAGTCCCACATGGGAAGATGTAAAACCCTACTCTCTTGTAAAGTCCTATAAATTAAACCCTTCTCGTAAACTTTAAAGTAATCTGATGAATGAATTCAAACTTTTGTGTGAGCAAACTCTGTGTTTTCTCTCTTCCGCACTTGCATCCAGGTGTTGAGCTCCATGAGGGAGTAAATCCGGGTTCCCCAAGAACCTTGAGGAGGTGTGAGATCTCCAAACCCCAAACCCTAGGTTAGCCACTTCACTCCCAAACCCTAGCCGCCCATCATCCTTTTCTTTCCACCAAGCCCTAGCCTATCCCACCTCTCACGGCCACTCTCTTCAAGTCCAGGCCGACCACCAACATCCGGGTCCAGTCCGGATACTTCAGATCCAGAGCAATTCCCAGAGGAAGTCAGATCAGCCTCCAGGAGAATCCGGATTTCAGCAACTTCAGCCTTCAAGTTCTTCAATCTGGTAAATCCTTCCTTGAGTATCTGATTCCATCACTTGTTCCTCTTCTTTTCCAGATCTTGAGTCCAGGAGAAGCCGACTCAGCCACAGGACCAGTATTGGAGGATCCATTGCGAAGATATCCGAATCCGAGGATCCAACAATCTGCTCGAGGGAGTTCTTCCACCAAACTTTGTGAAGATCACTGTCTGGTTGGTAACCCATCTCTTCTCTTTATTTCTGTCGTGTTGAAAGTTCAGAGCGAAACCCTAGGTCTGGGAGTTTCTCAACCCCCAGCGATCCGTTACTTCTGAACCACTCTGATAACCTAGTTTCTTTTAAATTGTGCTTTCAATTATTACCTAGTTTCTTTCAATTTAGTTTAGCTTTCCTTTGAGTCAAAGCCAATTTCTGAAAATATATATAAAAAAAAAGAATTAATCTTACTTTATTTTTGTATCGCATCATCTCTTCTTTCGTTCTGCATCATTTTTGGTATCAGAGCTCAGTCTAGGATTTCTGTTTTGCTTGCTTGTTTTAAGTCTCTCTCCTTTTTACTTTGTCAGCTCGAAGTAGACTCCTCAGGACGTCCGGTCCTAGGAACGAAGCGAGGTGCAAACCTCCTCTTCCCATTCCACGGGGTGTTCCTAGGGTGTGTAGGGGATCCATTGGGTTACAACTTCGTAGCAGGAATTGTAAACGGGGAAGCATCCTGTTTTTAGACCGTAACTATCCTGTTGCAGGAATTGTTTCTCAATGCAGGTAACTCCAAATTATGTAATTTTTGTTTTTCTAGAATCGGTATAATTGAAGCTATTTTACATAATTTTCCTATGATTTATTGGTTTCCATGAAAGTTCTGAGAGTTAAATTACTGCAACTCTATTTTTATGTTCTGCAATTCAATTATCTTGAGTGAACATCTCCTAACTCATCCTAAGGGCATTTGAGCATCTAAGATAAGGGGAGGAGTTGATAACCTTTTCTTAGCCCAAAACCACTACCCACTCATTCGATCCTAAGCCTAACTTTAAACTTTATTAGACCTAATTTGCCCTAGTGGGCTAGGGACATCAACAAGTTGGGTCAAGGCTAGTGTTGAGTCAGTTTGTCTAGTTACTCTGTGTGTGCTTTGTACTCAGTGTCTAGAACGGTGGTTCAGGGACTACGTCCCGAAGGGCTTGTGTGCTGGTCCGCCTACCTGGCCAATCACTGATTGGTGTCTAGGATTGGCAATTAGAGACCTAACACTCTCCTTACACCTGCCTGGCTGAGTCCCGAGTTACTACAGGCTAGCTTGCCAGTCTGATTGGGCATCTAGTTTGGGCTCTAGGTCTAGTTAGCCCATAGTCATTCAGTTGAATCTCATTTTGTGGGTTTGCTTGCACCATCATGTCTACCCGGAATGGAGTACCCTACCAACCTGGTCAAACCCAACCTGATTTAGAGGCCATGGTTAGAGCTCTTACTGAGAGTATGAACAAATTGAGTCAGCATGTGACTGCTACTGTTGCCCAGTTTAAGGAGCAGGTCCATGAGAATTTTGCCCAGCTTAGGGATCGAGTCCAAGTACTTGAGGAACCTAGGCATCAGAATTGGACTCCTGACTCAGATTTTAATGTGCCTCAACCTCACCCACACCAAGAGCCTAGAAGACCTTTATATAGAGATCCTGAATCTAATCATAGAAGGCCTGACCCAGAACCTGAAGATAGAGATGATAGGTTCATTCAGAACATCAAATTAGATGCACCCACTTTTGATGGTAGCTTAAACCCTAAGGTGTATTCTGATTGGGAGGGTGAGATGGACCAGTACTTTGAGTGGTATGCCATGTCTGAGGAAAGGAAGTTCAAGTTTGCCAAGATGAAGTTAGTACGTCAAGCTAGGTTATACTGGGGGAACATTGAGCTAACCACTAGAAGATGAAATGTAGAGCCCATAACCACTTGGCAGGGTATAAAAGAGAAACTTAGAGATAAGTACCTACCCATTTGATGAATCTGTTAGACCAATGGCAGACTTTGAAACAAGGGAACCGATCTGTATCAGACTACATAACCACCTTTGATGAATACCTGATGAGATGTGATGTGAGTGAAGCCCATGAGGTCACTTTGTCTAGGTTTAGGGCTGGACTTAGGGAAGATATAAAGAGGGAGTTGTTTCTGAGAGAGGTTACTGACCTAGACCAAGCCTATCAGATTGCACTGAACACTGAGAAGTTTCAAAGAGGACCCATGCCTCCTAGGGTTAGTGCCCTAATCCCAAGAAATGGACCTAGCCAAGTTACCCCTAGCAAGCCTAATCAGGGTATTCCACCCCTAGGCCCATGGACAAAGGTAAGGCACCTGACACCCAGAGAACCCCTAGTATCATCTGTTTTAAGTGCCAGAATCCCGATCATATCTCCAACCAGTGCATAGCCATAGCTTGTTTTAAGTGCCACAAGGTAGGCCATGTTTCTAGCCAGTGCCCTTGTAGATCCCTTTACATAGAAGAAGCAGAAGAAGAGAGTTCCGGACCCAATGAAGAGTTTGAAGAAGAAGTTTATGAGGTCGGAATGAATTTGGTCGATGAGTATGAAGGAGAGGAGGAATCCACAGAGTCTGACCAATTAGGGGTTGTGAGATGCATCCTATCCCAGAATAGAGTTCAGGAAGATTGGCGTAGGACTAACATCCTACAGACTTTCATTAAACTAGGGGATAAGGTATGTAAAATCATCATAGATAGTGGGAGCTGTGTGAATGCCATTTCTGCTAGCACTGTCAAAATGTTAGGCTTAATCCCAGTCCCCCACCCCAACCCCTATGAGGTTTCTTGGGTAGACTCTACCTTTATACCCATCCAGTCTAGATGTCAGGTCCAAATCCAAATGCAATCCTATCAAGAGAAGATTTGGTGTGACGTCTTGCCCATGGGGGTGAGCAGTATAATTCTTGGAAGACCTTGGTTGTATGATCATGATGCCACCCTCTTAGGAAAATCCAACACCTGTGTCTTTAGTTTTAATGAGAAGAAAATCACAATCCATTCAGTCCCTCCTAAGGACAAGGTAGCTAAAGGAACCAATAAGGTCAGAGAAATGAAGACTGGAGTGAACCTAATTAGTGCTAAGGATCTAGAACAGGAAATTCATAGTGGTTCACCTATTTGGATGTTGACTGCTAAGGAACTTAGGACTCCTACACCCTCAGAGCCTCCTTAGGATGTTAAACCTTTGTTAGAAGAATTTGAGGATGTTTTTCCCGAGGATCTGCCAGACCACCTTCCACCTCTTAGGGATATCCAGCATTCCATAGATTTAGTCCCAGGAGCTACTTTACCCAACTTGCCCCATTATAGGATGAATCCATCTGAGCATAAGGAACTGCAAAAGCAGGTTGGAGAATTGTTAAGGAAGGGGTTCATTAGAGAGAGTCTTAGCCCTTGTGCAGTCCCTGCACTTCTAACCTCAAAGAAGGATGGCACGTGGAGGATGTGTGTTGATAGTCGTGCCATCAACAAAATCACAATCAAGTATAGGTTCCCCATCCCTAGATTAGATGACATGCTCGATATGATGGCCGGTGCAATGATTTTTTCTAAAATTGATCTCAAGAGTGGCTATCATCAGGTTAGGATTAGACCAGGGGATGAGTGGAAAACCGCTTTCAAAATTAAGGATGGTCTCTATGAATGGGTTATTATGCCTTTTGGGTTGTCCAATGCCCCTAGTACTTTCATGAGGATTATGACCCAGGTACTTAGAGCTTTCATAGGGAAGTTTGTAGTGGTCTATTTTGATGACATCCTGATCTATAGTAAGACCCCTGCAGACCACCTAGGCCACCTTAGACAAGTCTGTCAAGTTTTGAGGAATGATAGTCTCTACGGTAATCTCAAAAAGTGTGAATTCATGACCAGTAGAATTATCTTCCTTGGTTTTGTAGTAACCCCTAACGGCGTGGCTGCCGATCCAGAAAAAATTAGGTCCATAGTAGAATGGCCAGAGCCGACCAGTGTGCTTGAAGTCAGAAGTTTCCACGGCTTGGCTACCTTCTATAGGCGATTCATCAAGGGGTTTAGTACTGTAGTTGCTCCTATCACAGACTGTATTAGGAAGGGAGAATTCCAGTGCACTAAAGCATCCCATAAAGCCTTCCTAGATCTTAAGGATAGGATGACCCAGGCACCCATTTTGAGGTTACCCGACTTTTCAAAGGTATTTGAGGTTGCCTGTGATGCTTCAGGAGTAGGTATAGGTGGAGTCCTAAGCCAAGAGAACCATCCCGTAGCATTCTTTAGTGAAAAACTTAATGATGCTAAGCTTAGGTATTCTACCTATGATAAGGAATTTTATGCGGTAGTGCAAGCTTTGCATTACTGGAGACATTATTTGCTACCGCAAGAATTTGTGCTGTTTTCGGACCATGAGGCTCTTAGATTCTTGAATTCCCAGAAGAAGCTTAACCCTAGGCATGCTAAGTGGGTAGAGTATATCCAGTCCTATACTTTTGTTTTGAAGCATAAGGCTGGATCTGAAAATAAGGTAGCTGATGCCCTTAGTCGTCGATCTTTGTTGTTGAATTCTGTTAGGGCTGAAGTCATGGGGTTTGAGCAAATCAAAGAGGAATATGAGTCATGTCCGGATTTTAAGACTATGTACTAGGATCTAACTCAAGGACCATCTAGTGACCATAAGGATTATACCCTTTTAGATGGCTTTCTGTTCTTTAAGAATAGGCTTTGCATCCCTAGAACTTCTCTTAGGGAATTTTTGATTTGGGAAATTCATGCTGGAGGTTTAGCTGGCCTTTTCGGAAAAGACAAGACCACCCTGGCTATTGAAGACCACTTTTTCTAGCCCAGTTTAAAAAGAGATGTAGCACACATTGTGGCTAGGTGTCGGACCTGCGCTGTTGCCAAACAGCGAAAACAGAACACCGGCCTTTATACCCCACTCCCTGTCCCAGATCGTCCTTGGCAAGATGTGAGCATGGACTTTGTGTTAGGTTTGCCTAAGACCCAGAGGAGGCATGACTCTATCTGTGTTGTAGTCGACCGATTTTCCAAGATGGCCCATTTCTTGCCTTGTTCCCAAACATTTGATGCGTCTAAGGTAGCCACCCTGTTCTTTAATGAGATAGTTCGACTCCATGGCCTACCTAAGACAATTATTTCCGATAGGGATGTCCGGTTCACCAGCTATTTCTGGAAAACCCTTTGGCATAAGTTAGGGACAAAACTTAAGTTCTCAACTACCTATCATCCCCAGACTGATGGCCAAACCGAAGTAGTGAACTGTAGTTTAGGCAATCTGTTAAGGTGTCTTGTTGGTGAAAACATTAGGAACTGGGATTTGTACTTACCTAGAGCTGAATTTGCATACAATGACTCGGTCAATAGGTCTACGGGTAAGAGTCCATTTGAAATTGTGCATGGTTACAAACCTCACACACCTCTTGACCTAGCTCCTTTACCAGTCCACACACGAGTCTCTGAGTCTGCCGAAGTTTTTGCACAGCATATAAAAGACTTGCATAAAGAAATTCATGCCAAAATAAATTTAAGTAATGAAACTTATAAGAAGTTGGCTGATTCTCAAAGGCGAGTCAAAACTTTTGATGAGGGAGACTATGTAATAATTAGGTTAAGGCCTGAACGGTTTCCTCCTGGAACCGTTAGAAAGTTACATGCTAGAGGAGCTGGACCATTTAGAGTGGTGAAGAGAGTAGGATCCAATGGCTATGTGCTCGAGTTACCTCCAGAACTAGGCATTAGCTCCACTTTCAACATTTTAGACCTAGTAGAGTATAGAGAGCCAGCTGTGATTCCCAGTGAGCCTTTTGAGCCTAATCCTGCTCTTGAGAGTGAACCCAACCCTGTGTGCCCACCAATAAACTGGCCTGTGAGGAAAGAGCAGATTGAAAAGATCCTAGATGATCAGGTTATCTCTACTCATAATCGAGGATACCAAAGATACCTGGTCCGCTGGCAAGGAAGGCCAGATTATGATGACTCTTGGATCTCCCGAGAAGAATTACAAGAATTGGACCCAGACCTCTTGGAGAGATACCAGAGCCAACTTGATCCATACTCGACAGGGTCGAGTTCCTCCCACCCCGGGAGAATTGGTGCGGGCACCAGACTCAGAAAAAGACTTCAGAGCTCCATCTGGATCTCTGATTGACCTTGCCCGAAGAATTAGGGTTTTCTGGTTTGTAATAAGGGTTGACTTGATCAACTCAATTTTAGCTTGAGTCTGTATTCCCTGCAGTTTATTTTGTTGAGTCATGTTGACTCAGTAGTGGTCTAGGACTTCAACCTGGGGTATCACATTTTCTTCCAAGGCCAAGCAAGTGGGCGCCACACTCCCAGCCACACTCCCAGCCACACGCCTGAGTCCAGGGGGCGCCACATCTCCAACCAGTAGGCTTTGGTCCCCACACCACAAGATAGCAGGTCCCTCCTCTCATGCGCCACTTAAGGAGAAGATAATCTGGGAGCCACAATTCAAGGGGGCGGCCAAGGTGTTTCCATAAGAGCCAAGCTATGAAAAGAAAGGAGCAAAGCTTGGGGAGGAAGACTAGGAGGCGCCCAAGTAATTCCAAATAAAACCAGGTATAAAAGGAAGGAAATTTCTCTTGAAGTGCAAGGTTAAGGAGGCACCCAAATACTTCCAAATAAGACCAATCATGGAAGGAAAAATATTTTTTCTTGAAGATCAAGGCTAGGAGGCGCCACCCACTTTCCTTTTGAAGCCACCAATCAACATTTGTGGAATCTTTTGGCCGACCATAAGTGTAGGGATTGATCATACAATCCTAATTTGAAGATCCCCTCCTTTAGTCCCACATGGGAAGATGTAAAACCCTACTCTCTTGTAAAGTCCTATAAATTAAACCCTTCTTGTAAACTTTAAAGTAATCTGATGAATGAATTCAAACTTTTGTGTGAGCAAACTCTGTGTTTTCTCTCTTCCGCACTTTCATCCAGGTGTTGAGCTCTGTGAGGGAGTAAATCCGGGTTCCCCAGGAACCTTGAGGAGGTGTGAGATCTCCAAACCCCAAACCCTAGGTTAGCCACTTCACTCCCAAACCCTAGCCGCCCATCATCCTTTTCTTTCCACCAAGCCCTAGCCTATCCAAACTCTCACAGCCACTCTCTTCAAGTCCAGGCCGACCACCAGCATCCGGGTCCAGTCCGGATACTTCAGATCCAGAGCAATTCCCAGAGGAAGTCAGATCAGCCTCCAGGAGAATCCGGATTTCAGCAACTTCAGCCTTCAAGTTCTTCAATCTGGTAAATCCTTCCTTGAGTATCTGATTCCATCACTTGTTCCTCTTCTTTCCCAGATCTTGAGTCCAGGAGAAGCCGACTCAGCCACAGGACCAGTATTGGAGGATCCATTGCGAAGATATCCGAATCCGAGGATCCAACAATCTGCTCGGGAGAGTTCTTCCACCAAACTTTGTGAAGATCACTATCTGGTTGGTAACCCATCTCTTCTTTTTATT
The DNA here is from genome assembly GCA_021397845.1 of Areca catechu. Classification (NCBI taxonomy): domain Eukaryota; kingdom Viridiplantae; phylum Streptophyta; class Magnoliopsida; order Arecales; family Arecaceae; genus Areca; species Areca catechu. The sequence goes on from CM038047.1 coordinate 108,656,681, forward strand.
TCTGTCGTGTTGAAAGTTCAGAGCGAAACCCTAGGTCTGGGAGTTTCTCAATCCCCTGCGATCCGTTACTTCTGAACCACTCTGATAACCTAGTTTCTTTTAAATTGTGCTTTCAATTATTACCTAGTTTCTTTCAATTTAGTTTAGGTTTCCTTTGAGTCAAAGCCAATTTCTGAAAATATATATAAAAAAAAAAGAATTAATCTTACTTTATTTTCACATCGCATCATCTCTTCTTTCGTTCTGCATCACATCAGGCATGAGGTGGAAAGGCACCTGGAGGAACAAGAATGCAAGCTGGCAAAGTTTGCTCGCCGGTTTGCCAGCATGCATGGCTCCGCTAGTGAGCCAGCGGGCTACGATGCCCATCCCCCATTCTCCCAAGAAATCCAAGTGGAGTCGATCGTGCACAGGTTTCGGATGCCACAGGTGGATCCTTACAATGGGACCACTGACCCCTTGGACCGCCTAGAAAGCTACCGGACCCTCATGAGGGTCCAAGGGGCCACCGACGCTCTTCTTTGCGTCGCTTTTCCTGCTACTCTCCGGAAGGTAGCCCGAGTGTGGTTCACCCGTTTGGAGCCGGAGAGCATCAGCTCCTTCTCCCGGCTAAGGCAGAAGTTTGTGGCCCACTTCGACGCTTGCAGGAAGTTTCCACAAGAGGCAGACAGCCTCTTCTCTATCCGGTAACAGGACCACGAGCCCCTGCGGGACTACGTGGCCCACTTCAAGGCTGCCGTGTTGAAGATCTACAATCTTGAAGAGCCAGTCGCCATGCTGGCACTGAAGCGAGGGCTTAGGACCATTTGCCTGACCTACTCACTGGATAAGAAGTCCCGCAAGACCTACTCTGAGCTCCTTCTCTGGGCTCAAAAGTATATCCGCGCCAAGGAGGCGGACCGTACGAGGCAGGAGCTCGACGGAGGATCCTTGAAGAAGTTGGCCCCTACTGAAGTCTCCAGGACCTGGAAGCCAGCACCCCAGGCTCCGAGCTCCCGGAGGGACCGGCCAAGGCTGAAAGGGACCCCTGTCCCTGAGGAGAGCTATACCCCTCTCCTCACCCCGAGGACAAAAATCCTCATGAAGATTGAGGGCGAGGACTACCTGAGGTGCCCGCCTCCGTTGAGGACCACCATCGGCCATGACAAGATGAAGTACTGCCGCTTCCACCGCGACCATGGCCATGACACCGAGGAATGCCGCAACCTCAAGTGGGAGATGAGGAACTCATCAAGAGAGGCTACCTCAAGAGGTTCATGGGGGGCAGACCTCAAGTGGCGTCCCAGGTGCTAGTCGCTCTCTTGCCAGCTCCGACCATTGACAACCACCCCACCGAGAAGCTAGTGGGCATGATCTCTTGGGGAGTGGCACGCACATCCAAGAGGGCCCGAGGGGCAGGAAAATCTGAGAATGTACTCCCCTTTATGAGGGAAGGGAAAGACAAGAGGAAAAATATAAATAATGATACCGTGGTCATCGAAATGATGATCGTGAAGCACCCTGTAAAGCGCATCATGGTTGATAGTGGAAGCTCCATAGACGTGCTTTTTTATGATGCCTTGCCCAGAATAAATCTCTCTCCTGATCAGCTTAGGCCCATGCATACACCCCTTGTTGGTTTCACGGGCGATTCTATGAGAGTAGAAGGAGAAATCACTCTCTCGGTCACTGCCGGAACCCCACCTCGGCAGAGCACTGTCATGATGACCTTCACGATTGTAAGGCTTCCTTCTGCCTACAACGTGATATTGGGCCGACCTAGGCTCAATCTACTCGATGCCATTGTCTCCACCAAGAGGCTACTTGTATAGTTCCCAACTCCCTACGGTGTCGGGGAGATGAGAGGAATGCTCCAGCGGTGCAGCATTGTTTCCAAACTCTCTCTAGGGCCAAGGTCCCTCAAGACGACCCCAGCGCAGACGACCTCGACCAAAGGGCCCAAGACCCCAGAGGAGGCCCAGTCGAGCATCTAATTTCTTATCTGCTCGGAGACGACCCCACAAAGACAGTGCAGATCAGAGCCCAGCTACCCGAGAAGGAGAGGGCTCAACTGCTGGGATTCCTGCGGGCGAATGCGGATGTGTTCGCCTGGACGGCGACAGACATGCCAGGTATCCCCCCTGACATCATTACTCACAAATTGAGTGTGGACCCAAAGCACAAGCCAATTCAGTAAAAGAAGAGAAGTTTTGCCCCAGAGAGATAGGCAGCCATCAAAGAAGAAGTTGACAAACTCCCGGTCGCCGGTTTCGTTCGAGAGGTCCAATACTCGAGCTGGCTAGCGAATGTAGTGATGGTCAAGAAGAATAATAGCAAATGGATGATCTGTGTAGACTACACCGACCTCAATAAAGCTTGCCCAAAGGATAACTTCTCTCTCTTGAAGATCGACCAGCTGGTGGATGCCACCTCGGGCCACCGGTTGCTCTCCTTCATGGATGCATTTTTTGGGTACAATCAAATCCGCATGCATCCAAAAGACGAGGAGCACACTGCCTTCGTCACTGACCAAGGGACATACTGTTACAGGATGATGCCTTTCGGTCTGAAGAACGCAGGAGCTACCTATCAGCGCCTGGTTAGCAAGGTCTTCAAGGATCAGATTGGCTGCAACATGCAAGTGTATGTGGATGACATGCTCGTCATGTGCAGGCCGGGCTCGAGCCATGTAGCTGACCTCGCCGAGTCCTTCCACAACCTGCGATAGCATTAGATGAAGCTGAACCCAGTGAAATGTGCCTTTGGGGTGGCGGCAGGAAAATTCCTCAGCTTCGTGGTCACCCAGAGGGGCATTGAAGCGAACCCGGAGAAGGTGCAGACCATCATCGACATGGAACATCCAACCTCCAAGAAGCAAGTCCAGCGCCTGACGGGATGTGTCGCCGCCCTCAGTAGATTCATCTCGAGGTCGGCTGACCATTGCCTGCCATTTTTCAAGGCGCTACGCAAGATGCAAAACTTCACCTGGATCGAGGAGTGCAGGACAACCTTCGAGGAGCTGAAGAACTTCCTCACCTCTCCTCCACTGCTCTCCAGTCCGGAGGAGGGAGAGGAGCTCTTGTTATACCTAGTGGTGACACCAGGAGCTCTCAGCTCAGTTCTCGTCTGCACAGATGAGGACAAATCCCAGAAGCCGGTGTACTACACCAGCAAAATCCTCCACAACATGGAGATCAGGTATACTCGCTCCAAAAAACTCATTTTTGCAGTAATAATGTCTGCTAAGCACCTCGGCCCTATTTCCAAGCATACCCAATAGTGGTCGTGACAGACCAGCCACTGAGGACTATCCTCACCCGACCCGAGACATCCGGGAGGTTGGCTAAGTGGTCCCTGCTGCCCAGCGAATTTGACATAGCGTACCGATCGAGGTCATCACAAAAGGCCCAGGTCCTCGCCGACTTCATGGTCGAGTGCACCGGGTTCACCGAGGAGACAAAGCAGACAGCAACGGAGCCCAGGTCAGGAGAAGAGCCCTGGATCCTCCACGTAGATGGAGCATCCAATTCTGGCTAGAGCGGAGCAGGCCTCATCCGAACCAACTATGATGGGGTCGTGGCAGAATGCACCCTCCGCTTCAAGTTCGCCGCTACCAACAACCAGGCGGAGTACGAGGCACTCCTCGTGGGCCTCAGGGTTTCCCGCGAGCTGGGTGTCCCGGACTTGAAAGTCTTCATCGACTCCCAACTGGTAGCCGGACAAGTTTCTGGGGAATATGAAGTGAGGGACACCCAGAAGATGAAGTATCTGGAGCAGGTCCGCGCAAGCACGACAGGCCTCCGACGCTTCAGCATCTTCCACATCCCTCGAGGGGAGAATGCACACGCGGATGCACTGTCCAGGCTCGCGACTCTATTGGACTCGTCGCTGGTGCACGCCTACATTGAGCACCTTGAAAGTCCCAGCTACGAGAACCCGATGGAGGTACATCAAGTCACCCCCGAGCCAAGCTGGATGGACAAGTATGTCCGGTACATCACTAATGGCACCCTGCCAGAAGATCATGCAGAAGCCGCCCTCGTCAGAAAGAAAGCCTCCCGCTTCATCCTGATGGAGGGCCAACTCTACCTGCGGTCTTACTCCTACCCACTCTTGAGATGCCTCAGGCCCGTCGAGGAGACCTTCGTGCTCCAAGATGAAAGGATTATGCCCTATAAGCCAATATCTGTATCTCCCAGACCATTGTAAATTGACAAATTAATAAAGGCAATAATTTTTTCATCATTCGCTGTGTCATTATATGATGAACCCCATAGATTAGGGCTATGGTTGTAGGGCTATGATGAGATCATACCAGTGAGATCTAAGGCCTTAAAACCCTAATCTAGAATATTCCTAGTCATAGGAACCCTGAGTTGGGGATCAGGGTTTTCCGGTAAGACTGGCACATCCTATGTATGCTGAAAAGGGTGACTGCTCTCACAGTCATTTGTGTAGGACACTAATACAAGGATGTGGGTGCTCATTAGTGAATGAGTTCACTGAATAGATCCAGTTTGAGAACATCTAATGGAGCCTTAGCTGCATGTCAATAGATGTTTCACATAGTGGGAGTTGTGCAAGTAGTCCTATGACCTGAGACTGCCATAATACCTTATGTACATGAACCCATGCTTTGGTTCAATCTCAATCATGACACTAGGTCATGCACGAGGTTGATGCTGGGTATGGTGAATTGTATATGAAGGTAATGAGTAGGTCAACAAGGAATTGATCACTCCTAGTAGGAGGAGATTGCATCCAGCCAAATTAGGTCAGATGATGATTCAGGAAATCTTTGATCAAAGTACAGATATTAGAAATGATTTCTAATATCGAATTAATTGAATCATTAGTGTATGACTGAGCTGGGAATGAGTATAAACTGGATTTGACATGATTCCATATCCATAGTTATATTCGGGATGCAAGATGATTGAAGGATCGAATTGTACGGGAACTTTCCACTGAAGGGTAGTTTTGGAATTACACCAGAATTTCCATATCTTCCGGGTAGACATGACACGTTGCTAGACGTCAATCTTGTCTTGTGGGTTGATCAAATTAAATGGTTTAATTGGATCACTAATTAGGAGGAGTCCTAATTGACTGACTCGAGTTAGCTCGATTTGACCTAAATCGATTAGAATGAGTTCTGATCAGATTAGGTCAACTTGCACTCGGACCCACTGCTGGCTAAGTATGGAACCCAATGGGTCACACACTTAGGATAGATAATCAAGGATTTAATTTGGAATTAAATCTCGTTTGCAGATGAACACACTAGCATGTGTTGCAAACCATGACTTCTACTTGAATCGGATTCGAGTTAGGGTTCCGATTTGGTCTTTTTTAGATCCAAATTCATTCCGGTTTGAATCTAATTGAAGATACAAAATGTTGGGCTAACTATAGGCTAGCAATTGGGCTAACCTAAGAGGCTAAACCCCTTTTCCACATCGCCTAAAACCCCTCCCCCTCTCTTCCCACGCGCGCGCGCAAGGAGAAGAGTCCACACGCGCGTGGACTCTTCCAAGACGCGTCTTTGCGTGAAAAGAAAGAAAAAACACCGGTGATTTTTGAAGAGGCGTGGAAGAGAGTCCACCTAGGCGTGGACTCTCCAAAAAAGAAAAAAAAAATACCATGGAAAAGAAGAGAAAAACACCGAAGGGGCGCGACTCTTTTTTCTGCGCGCGCCCTTCTGTGTTTTTCACGATCTTTCTTCGCGTCTTCCCATCCCAAAGGCCGTGAGATTAATCCCAAGGGCCGTGAGATTAAGAGAGAAGACGTGAGAAGGGAGAGAGGGACGTGAGAGGATTTTTCAGAAGGAGAAGGCGCCTCTCTGTCGCCTATTTAAGAAGAAGGCTTCACCGTAAAAAGTGATTCCAGATTTTCTACGGCGAAGCCTTGCTTCTCTTTCCTTCTCCCTCTCCAGAAGATTGTTTCCCCCTCCTCTCTTTCCTCTTTGATTCCTTTACAGAGCCTAGGCTCTGTCGAATCTCAGAACAGAAGGAGAGTCAGAGAGAGAAACTCTCCGACGGTAAAGGAAGAAGGCGCCTCTTTTCCTTCTTTCTTACATTAAGACAACTTTGTCTTAATTTTCTTCTCCCTCCAAGACAAGCCTTGTCTCACTTTAGGACAAGGGCTTATTCTTAAGACAAGAGTGTCTTAAGGGGCCAAAGTTGCTAAAAACTAGGAGAAGAGTAAGAGAGAAAGTTTTGGTCCCCGTTTGGCTAGAGGAGTCCTAGCCAATAGCTCATATATCAAGTTCTTGGGGTAGAACTTGATTGGAAGGAACCCAATTGAGGAGTCACTGTCTTGATCATCTGCCCGTGTGGATCACCATCGGAGGGCGGACAAGTGGACGCCTGGTGTGTTCAAAAGGTTACCCTATTTGGAGTTTATTTCTATATCAGATTGGATATAGCGATCTGAGGTTAGTATCTAAACTGTGTTTAAATTTGGACATGCATGTAGTCATAAGTTTTAATTGCTAATAAGGTGAGTTTGGGATTAGGGTTCGGACTTGATTTCATAAAGTTTTTGAAATCCACACTTCCGCACTGGTTCCCGAACCCTACACAAGAGATACATGAAGGCCTCTACAGGAATCATGTAGGAGGAAAAACACTAGCTTACAAAGCTCTCCGCCAGGGGTACTTTTGGGAGACCATGAGGGAGGACACCACCGACTTCGTTAAAAGGTACGGCAAATGCCAGCGCCATGCCAACATACAGCATCAGCCGGTGACATCGATCTCCCAGCTTTCAGCCCCTTGGCCCTTTGCCTAGTGATGAATGGACATCTTGGGACAGTTCCCCCCAGTATCAGGGCAGCGAAAGTTCCTACTAGTGGCAATCGACTATTTCACGAAGTTGATCGAGGCAAAGCAACTAACTCAGATCGTAGAAGCCAATGTCCACCAGTTCTTCTGGAAGTCAATTATCTGCCACTTCGGGCTTCCCCGTTGCGTCATAACCGACAATGGGCGACAGTTCGATAACCATGAATTTGAAGGATTCTTCGCAGTACACGGCATCCAACACCGGTTCACCTCGATGGCTCATCCCCAAATGAACAGGGAAGCCAAGGTGACCAACCGAACCATCCTTCAAAGACTCCGGACCAGGCTGGACCAAGCTAAAGGCATGTGAATAGAAGAACTCCCGAGCGTCCTGTGGGCCTACCACACAACGCCCAGGATGGCACCAATGAAACGCCCTTCAAACTCATCTTCTGTGCTGAAGCGATCATCCCAGTCGAGCTCGGTGTGCCCACGTTGCAGGTGCAGCAGTACGATGAAGAACGGAATTCGACGCATCTCCTGCTCAACCTAGACCTTCTTGAAGAGGCAAGGGACAAAGCCCACCTGCGGATGGTGGCCTACCAGCAAAGAATGGCCCGATACTATAATGCCCGCATCCGGACAAAAGCTTTCAAGACCAGAGACCAGGTGCTACGGCGGGCGGAGGTGTCCTAGCCTAGGGAGTGCGGCAAACTCTTCCCGAACTGGGAGGGCCCCTACAAAGTAGCTGAAGCCCTCTCACAAGGGGCCTATTATGATGCAGAACGAAATGCTCTGATAACAAAATGATGCAGAACAAAAGAGATGATGCGATGCGGAAGTAAATTAAGACTAAATTTATTTATTTATTTATTTTTTATATATTTTCAAAAGTCGGCTTTGACTCAAATGAAAGTTAAACTAAATTGAAAGAAACAATGTAATAATTGAAAGCATAATTTAAAAAAACTAGGTTATCAGAGTAGTTCAAAAGTAAAGGATCGCTGGGGGTTGAGAAACTCCTAGACCTAGGGTTTCGCTCTGAACTTTCAACAGGATAGAAGTAAAGAGAAGAGAAGGGTTACAGACCAGGCAGTGATCTTCACAGAGTTTAGTGGAAGGACTCTCTTGAGCAGATTGTTGGATCCCCGGATTCAGATATCTTCGTAATGGATCCTCCAATACTGGCCCTTTGGCAGAGTTGGCTTCTTCTGAACTCAAGATCTGGGAAAGAAGAAGAACAAGTTATAGAACCAGATACTCAAGGAAAGATTTACCAGATAGTAGAACTTGAAAGCTGATGTTGCTGAAATCCTGATTCTCCTGGAATGCTGATCTGACTTCCTCTGGGATTTGCTCTATCTTCGAAGTAGCCGAACTGGACCTGGATGCTGGTGGTCAGCCTCTACTTGGAGAGAGGGGCCGTGAGAGATGGGGTAGGCTAGGGTTTGGTGGAGTGAAGAGGATGATGGACGGCTAGGGTTTGGAAGTGAAGTGGCTAACCTAGGGTTTTGGGGTTGGAGATCTCATATCTCCTCAAGGTTCCTAGGGAACCCAGATTTACTCCCTCATGGAGCTCAACACCTGGATGCAAGTGCAGAAGAGAAAAACATAAAGTTGCTCACACAAAATTTGAATTCATTCATCATTTCTTCTTCAAAACTTACAAGAGGGATTTATTTTATTGGTCTTTACAAGAGGTCAGGGTTTTACATCTTCTCATGTGGGACTAATAGGATGGATCTTCAAATTAGGTTTGTAGAATCAATTCCTTCTCATATGGCCGGCCAAGAGGTTCCATAAGTGTTGATTGATGGATCCAAATGGTAAGTAGGTGGCGCCTCCTAGCCTTGCTCTTCAAGAAAAATTTTTTTCCTTCCATGCCTGGTTTTATCTGGAAATATTTGGGCACCTCCTAGTCTTGCTCCACAAGTTTAGGCTTCTTCCTTTCATGGCTCAACTCTTTTGGACACCTCCTTTTCTTTCTCCCCAAGTTATGGCTCTTCCCAACTTTGCTTTGGTCTTTTTAGGCATGGATTGGGTGCCCCCTTGAAGTGCTCCCCAAGAAATGCCTCTTTCCTCCTTTAGCTTGGCCTTTTAAGGTATATATGGGGCGCCTCCTTGATTTTGGCTTCAAGAAAAATTCTTGCTCCCTTGGGTGTGGGGACCAAGACACTGGGATGGAGATGTGGTGCCCCCTGGACTCTGGCGTGTGGCTGGGAGTGTGGCGCCCACTTACTTGAGCCTGGGAGAAAAATGTGGCACCCTGGACCTTGACTTGAAAAAGGTGGCACCAAACTGGAGAAGACCTAGGCCACTACTAGGACTTGTACTGAGTCAACATGACTCAACAAAATTTAAATTGTAGAAAAATACAGACTCAAGACTAAAATTGAGTTGACCAACTCAACCCTTATTACAAAACCAGAAAACCCTAATTCTTCGGGCAAGGTCAATCAGAGATCCAGATGGAGCCCTGAAGTCTTCTTCTGAGTCTGGTGCCCGCACCAATTCTCTCGGGGTGGGAGGAACTCGACCTTGTCGAGTATGGATCAAGCTAGCTCTGGTATCTCTCCAAGAGGTCTGGGTCCAATTCTTGTAATTCTTCTCGGGAGATCCAAGAGTCATCAGAATCTGGCCTTCCTTGCCAGCGGACCAGGTATCTTTGGTATCCTCGATTACGATTAGAGATAACCTGATCATCCAGGATCTTTTCAATCTGCTCTTTCCCACAGGCTAGTTTGTTGGTGGACACATAGGGTCGGGATCACTCTCAATAACAAGATTAGGTTTCAAAGGCTTACTATGAATCACAGCTGGCTCCCTATACTCTACTAAGTCTGTAATGTTGAAAGTAGAGCTATTGCCTAGTTCTGGAGGCAACTCGAGCACATAGGCATTGGATCCTACTCTCTTCACTACTCTAAATGGTCCAGCTCCTTTAGCATGTAACTTTCTAACGATTCCAGAAAAAAATTGCTCAGGCCATAACCTAATCATTACATAGTCTCTCTCAACAAAAGTTTTGAATCGTCTTTGAGAATCATCCAACTTCTTATAAGTTTCATTACTTAAAGTTATTTTGGCATGAATTTTTTTATGCAAGTCCTTTACATGCTATGCAAGTGCATCAAGAGACTTGTGTGTGTGGGCTAAAGTGAAATCAGATCAAGTGGTGTGTGAGGCTTGTATCCATGAACAATTTCAAAGGGACTCTAGCCTATAGACCTATTGATCGAAACATTGAATGCAATTTCAGCCCTGGACAAAATACAAATCCCAATTCTTGGTGCTCTCAATCAAACCAAAATCTGAGCCAAAGCCTAGTAAAGGGTCAAGAAAAACTAAACTAGACTGACGATGCACTCCTAAAGAATGGACTTTATTCCAAAGGAACCCTAGGGCTAAACCTAACAAACTATGGCTCTCTAGGTTTGACCTTGGGTCGGAGGATGGCATGCAGAGCATGAAAACTTATCATGGGTGCCTAGTAGGTGCCATAAGGTCTTCCAGGAGTAGGTGGCAAACCTAATAGATTCTGACACGTGGTTCACTCTAAAGACTTCGACAAAGTATACTTGGATGGTGTAAGAAGCATTGGAAGTCCTAGAGAAAGGGAGGAGATATTTGGTGGAGTCTCGAATTACCTGTTGACTAAAGGTGGTGACCTGAAGGTTTGAATGGTGATCTATGAGTGTCAACTGGTCATCCTTACGAAAGGAAAAGTTTGCTACTCCCAGGAATGGATCAAGAGATGGTTCGGGAAGTAGCCTAGGACATGTGATTGCAACAGTTAAGGTTTGTTCTCTAAGCAAATAATGATCCACTTTCTCAAGAACTGGATTAGAGAATGATTCATGGAAGGGCCTATGGATGATGACCTCAAGACTTGAAATTTGACCTATGGGTGCGGAAAGGTATACTCTATAGAAGGGTAGGTCAGTCATGCGAAGGAAGGGGTCTGGGGCCATAAGGAGGACTTCTACAGGACTGGGTGAATCAATCCGCTCAAGACAAGGATGTTCAACTGAGATTACGGGAGAGACCTTAGTGGCTGGGCATGGGATAAGGTCCAATTGTAAGAGGCTTGATTCAGTCATCCAAAGGAGAGGATCTACCATAGGGTGGGCAAACTTAAATAGTTCAGTACAAAGATCTTCAATTGGTACTTGGGGAATGACTGTCATTAGAGGGAATGAACTGATAGCTCGGGCTAACACTATGAGTTCTTCCTGGGGGTATTTGACTAAAGGAACCTGGTTCTCACAAATCTCTTGAATTTCTGAACTAGGTCCTACCGCTTGGTTGCTTTCCAAGGTCTCCTCAGGTAAGGAACCAATAGTATCGATGTCACATTCTTCAAGTTCTTCCCCCTCATATTCATCAACTAGACTCAAGCCAGCATCATATACTTCCTCAATGCCATCTTCAATGGGTTTCGGGTCAGTGGTAATCGGGTCAACTGATTTTGGGCTTGTCATACCTAACCCTTCTTCCTCATTAGTATCCTTCTAGTCAAGAGGTGACACAAGTGGGAATTGACAAACAAAAGTCTGGTTCACTACGGGTGTCGGATCAATCGAAACTTGACTCAAGTTGGTAGAGGTTGGCTTTAAGTCCAAAGTACTTGATTGGTTATATCTTAAAGACCACTCATAGTCTTGGGCTTCTTGGTAGGCTCGGTCTAACTTATTGGTCTTTTCAAGGCATAGCTTCCTATAAATGTCTGGGTGTAACCCAACCCTAAACCTCGATGTGATCTGAGATTCGGTCTCAATGGTATTGCATTTCATGTCATACCACTGGAAGTCCTTGATATATTTAGACACAGGCCTATTACCTTGTTGCAATTGGTACCATTGGTCTAAAAATCTTTTCTCATAGGATCTACCTAGGTACCTATCTCTCAACTTACTTCTCATATCTCTCCAAGTATATATTTCCTCTTTTCTTTGATAACACTCACGCTTAATAGCATACCAATGCGACCTAGCATGTTTGGTGAACTTGGTTTTGGCCAACCTAACTTGTCCTAATTCTGATATGTTAGTGCACTCAAAATACCGATCCATTTGTTCTTCCCACTTAATATATGTCTCTTGTCTTCCATCAAAAGTGGGTGCATAAGGTTCGGTGTTCCTAATGGGTCCCTTCTCTGAGTCAACCAAGTATGGGTATAGGCTCCTAGGGCTAGACTCAGGGGCAAGATCATGGTCATAGGCTCTTAGATCAAACCTCCAATGATTAGGTTCAGGATCCCTGTATAAAGGTCTCCTAGGCTCTGAGTGTGGGTGAGGTTGGGGTCTACCAAATTTTGAGTTAGGGGTCCAATTTCGGTGCCTAGGCTCCTCAAGTACCTGGGCTCGGTCTCTTAATTGGGCAACAGAATCAGTCATATCCTAACTCAATTTGGTCATACTTTCGATAAGAGTTCTAATCATGGCCTCTAAATCAGGTTGGGTTTGACCAGGTTGGTAGGGTACTCCGTTCCGGGTGGACATGATGATGCAAGCAAGCACACCAAATGACACTCGACTGAAACGACTACGGGCTAACTAGACATAGAGCCCAAACTAGATGCCCAATCAGAGTGGCAAGCTAGCTTGTAGTAACTCGAGACTCAGCCAGGCAGGTGTAAGGGGAGTGTTAGGTCCCTAAATGCCAATCCTAGACACCAATCAGAGATTGGCCAGGTAGGCAGACCAGCACACAAGCCCTTCGGGATAGAATCCCTGAACCACCATTCTAGACACTGAGTACAAAGCACACACAGAGTAACTAGACAAACTGACTCAACAGTAGCCTAGACCCAACTTGTTGGTGTCCCTAGCCCACTAGGGCAAATTAGGTCTAATAAATTTTAAAATTAGGCTTAGGATCGAATGAATGGGTGGTGGTTTTGGGCTAATGATGCGGGCACCAGACTCAGAAGAAGACTTCAGAGCTCCATCTGGATCTCTGATTGACCTTACCCGAAGAATTAGGATTTTCTGGTTTGTAATAAGGGTTGACTTGATCAACTCAATTTTAGCTTGAGTCTGTATTCCCTGTAATTTATTTTGTTGAGTCATGTTGACTCAGTAGTGGTCTAGGACTTCAACCTGGGGTGTCACATTTTCTTCCAAGGCCAAGCAAGTGGGCTCCACACTCCCAGCCACACTCCCAGCCACACGCCTGAGTCCAGGGGGTGCCACATCTCCATCCAGTATGCTCTGGTCCCCACACCACAAGATAGTAGGTCCATTCTCTCATGCACCATTTGAGGAGAAAGTAATCTGGGATCCACAATTCAAGGGGGCAGCCCACAATATTCCATAAGAGCCAAGCTATGAAAAGAAAGAAACTCTTCTTGGAGAGTACTTCAAGGGGGCGCCCATTCCATGCCAAAAATGCCCAAAGCAAAGATGGGAAGAACCATGACTTAGGGAGAAAGAAAAGGAGGAGTCCAAAAGAGTTGAGTCATGAAAGGAATGAAATTCTCTCTTGAAGAACAAGGCTAGGAGGTGCCACTTACCTTCCTTTTAAAACCTCCAATCCACTTTTTTGGAACCTTTGGCCGGCCATATGTGTATGGATTGATCCTACAAACCTAATTTGAAGATCCCCTCCTTTAGTCCCACATGGGAAGATGTAAAACCCTACTCTCTTGTAAAGTCCTATAAATTAAACCCCTCTTGTAAATTTTAAAGTAATCTGATGAATGAATTCAAATTTTTGTGTGAGCAAACTCTGTGTTTTCTCTCTTCCGCACTTGCATCCAGGTGTTGAGCTCCATGAGGGAGTAAATCCGGGTTCCCCAGGAACCTTGAGGAGGTGTGAGATCTCCAAACCCCTAAACCCTAGGTTAGCCACTTCAACTCCAAAATCCTAGCCGCCCATCATCCACTTCAATCCACAAAAACCTAGCCTACCCCACCTCCCACGGCCTCTCTCTCCAAGTCAAGGCTGACCACCAGCATCCGGGTCCAGTCCGGATACTTCAGCTTCAGAGCAAATTTCAGAGGGAGCCAGATCAACCTCCAGGAGAATCTGGATTTTAGCAACATCAGCTTTCAAGTTCTTCAATCTTGTAAATCCTTCCTTGAGTATCTGATTCCATCACTTGTTCTTCTTCTTTCCCAGATCTTGAGTCCAGGAGAAGCCGACTCAGCCACAGGACCAGTATTGGAGGATCCATTGCGAAGGTATCCGAATCCGAGGATCCAACAATCTGCTCAAGAGAGTTTTTCCACCAAACATTATGAAGATCACTGTCTGGTTGGTAACCCATCTCTTCTCTTTATTTCTGTCCTGTTGAAAGTTCAGAGCAAAACCCTAGGTCTGGGAGTTTCTCAACCCCTAGCGATCCGTTACTTCTGAACCACTCTGATAACCTAGTTTCTTTTAAATTGTGCTTTCAGTTATTACCTAGTTTCTTTCAATTTAGTTTAGCTTTCCTTTGAGTCAAAGCCAATTTCTGAAAATATAAAAAAAAAAAAGAGAATTAATCTTAATTTATTTCCGCATCGCATCATCTCTCTTTTGTTCTGCATCAGCTAAGGAGAGGTTATCAATTCCTCCCCTTATCTTAGATGCTCAATTGCCCTTAAGATGAATTAGGAGATGATCACTCAAAAAAATTGAATTGCAGAAACACAGAAACAGAATTACTGTAATTTAACTCTCAGAAATTTCACAGAAACCAATAAATTACAGTAAAATTATGTAAAATAGTTTCAATTATACTGGTTCAGCAAAACAAAAATCATGAAATTTGGAGTTACCTGCAATGAGAAACAATCCCTGTAACAGGATAGTTATAGACTGAAAACAGAACGCTTCCCCCGTTTACAATTCCTGCTACGAAGTTGTAACCCAGCGGATCCCCTACACACCCTAGGAACACCCCGTGGAATGGGAAGAGGAGGCTTGCACCTCGCTTCATTCCTAGGACCGGACATCCTGGGGAGTCTACTTCGAGCAGACAAAGTAAGAAAGAGAGACACTCAAAACATGCAAGCAAGTTAGAAACCCTAGACAGGGCTCTGATACCAAAATTGATGCAGAACGAAATGCTCTGATACAAAAATGATGCAGAACAAAAGAGATGATGCGATGCGGAAGTAAATTAAGACTAAATTTATTTATTTATTTATTTATTATATATTTTCAGAAGTTGGCTTTGACTCAAATGAAAGTAAAACTAAATTGAAAGAAACTAGGTAAAATTGAAAGCACAATTTAAAGAAACTAGGTTATCAGAGTAGTTCAGAAGTAAAGGATCGCTGGGGGTTGAGAAACTCCCAGACCTAGGGTTTCGCTCTGAACTTTCAACAGGTTAGAAGTAAAGAGAAGAGAAGGGTTACAGACCAGGCAGTGATCTTCACAGAGTTTAGTGGAAGGACTCTCTTGAGCAGATTGTTGGATCCCCGGATTCAGATATTTTCGCAATGGATCCTCCAATACTGGCCCTTTGGCAGAGTTGGCTTCTTCTGAACTCAAGATCTGGGAAAGAAGAAGAATAAGTTATGGAACCAGATACTCAAGGAAGGATTTACCAGATAGTAGAACTTGAAAGCTGATGTTGCTGAAATCCTGATTCTCCTGGAATGCTGATCTGACTTCCTCTGGGATTTGCTCTATCTTCGAAGTAGCCGAACTGGACCTGGAAGCTGGTGGTCGGCCTCTACTTGGAGAGAGAGGCCGTGAGAGATGGGGTAGGCTAGGGTTTGGTGGAGTGAAGAGGATGATGGGCGGCTAGGGTTTGGAAGTGAAGTGGGTAACCTAGGGTTTTGGGGTTGGAGATCTCATATCTCCTCAAGGTTCCTAGGGAACCCGGATTTACTCCCTCATGGAGCTCAACACCTGGATGCAAGTGCGGAAGAGAAAAACATAAAGTTGCTCACACAAAATTTGAATTCATTCATCAGTTCTTTTTCAAAACTTACAAGAGGGGTTTATTTTATAGGTCTTTACAAGAGGTCAGGGTTTTACATCATCCCATGTGGGACTAATAGGATGGATCTTCAAATTAGGTTTGTAGAATCAATTCCTTCTCATATGGCCGGCCAAGAGGTTCCATAAGTGTTGATTGATGGATCCAATTGGTAAGTAGGTGGCATCTCCTAGCCTTGCTCTTCAAGAAAAATTTTCTTCCTTCCATGCCTGGTTTTATCTGGAAATATTTGGGCACCTCCTAGTCTTGCTCCACAAGTTTAGGCTTCTTCCTTTCATGGCTCAACTCTTTTGGACACCTCCTTTTCTTTCTCCCCAAGTCATGGCTCTTCCCAACTTTGCTTTGGTCTTTTTAGGCATGGATTGGGCACCCCCTTGAAGTGCTCCCCAAGAAATGCCCCTTTCCTCCTTTAGCTTGGCCTTTTAAGGTATATATGGGGCCTTTTAAGGTATATATGGGGCGCCTCCTTGGATTTGGCTTCAAGAAAAATTCTTGCTCCCTTGGGTGTGGGGACCAAGACACTGGGATGGAGATGTGGCACCCCCTGGACTCTGGCGTGTGGCTGGGAGTGTGGCGCCCACTTACTTGAGCCTGGGAGAAAAATGTGGCACCCAGGAGCTTGACTTGAAAATGGTGGCACCAAACTTGATGCAGAACGAAAGCTCTGATACCAAAAATGATGCAGAACAAAGAACAAAGAAGCGTATGCGGAAGTAAAATTAAGATTAATTCTTTTTTTTTTTTTTATATTTCAGAAATTGGCTTCGACTCAAAGTAAAGTTAAACTAAGTTGATGGAAAATAGGTAAGGATTGAAAGCATAATTTAGAAGAAGCTAAGTTATCAGAGTAGTTCAGAAGTAACGGATCGCTGGGGGTTGAGAAACTCCCGGACCTTGGGTTTCGCTCTGAACTTTCAACAGGACAGAAATAAAGAGAAGAGATAGTTTACCAACCAGACAGTGATCTCACAGAATTTGGGTGGAAGAACACTCTCGAGCAGATTGTTGGATCCTCGGATTCGGCTATCTTCGTAATGGATCCTCCAATACTGGTCTTGGGGCTGGGTCGGCTTCTCCTGGACTCAAGATCTGTGAAGAAGAAAAACAAGTGATGGATTCAGAGACTCAGGGAAGGATTTACCAGTTCGAAGAACTTGAAGGCTGATGTCGCTGAGATCCGGATTCTCTTGAAGGCTGATTCGACTCCCTCTGGAAAGAGCTTTGGATCTGAAGTATCCGGACTGGAGCTGGATGCTGGTGGTTGGCCTGGACTTGGAGAAAGAGGCCGTAGGAGGTGGAATAGGCTAGGGTTTTGTGGATTGAAGTGGATGGTGGGCGGCTAGGGTTTTGGAGTAGAAGTGGCTAACCTAGGTTTTGGGTTTTGGAGATCTCACACCTCCTCAAGGTTCTTGGGGAACCCGGATTTACTCCCTCACGGAGCTCAACACCTGGATGCAAATGCGGAAGAGAGAAAACACAAAGTTTGCTCACAAAAAAATTTGGTTTCATTCATCTTTTATTTTTTTTTATATCTGGCTTTAGTTGGAATGATTAGGGCGCCTCCTAACCTTGCTCTTCAAGAGAAATCTCCTTCCTTCCATGGCTCAACCCTTTTTGGATACCTCCTTTTCTTTCTCCCCAAGTTATGGCTCTTTCTAACTTTGTTTTGAGTAATTTTGGCAGGTAATGGGCGCCTCCTTGAAGTTCTCTCCAAGAGAATTTCTTCCCTTTCATAGTTTGGTTCTTTTGTGGACCCCTGGTGGATTTCTCCTCAATTGGCGCATGAGAGAAGGGAGCTGCTATCTGTGGTGTGGGGACCAAAGCCTGCTGGATGGAGATGTGGTGCCCCCTGGACTCAGGCGTATGGCTGGGAGTGTGGCTGGGAGTGTGGCGCCCACTTGTTTGGCCTTGGGAGAAAATGTAATCCCCAGGTTGAAGCCCTAGTCCACTACTGAGTCAACATGACTCAAAAATAAAAATGCAGGTAATATAGACTCAAGCTAAAATTGAGTTGATCAAGTCAACCCTTATTACAAGCCAAAAAAAATCCTAATTCTTCGGGCAAGGTTAATCAGAGATCCAGATGGAGCTCTGAAGTCTTCTTCTGAGTCTGGTGCCCGCACCAATTCTCCCAGGGTGGGAGGAACTCGACCTTGTCGAGTATGGATCAAGTTGGCTCTGGTATCTCTCTAAGAGGTATGGGTCCAACTCTTGTAATTCTTCTCGGGAGATCCAAGAGTCATCAGAATCTAGCCTTCCTAGCCAGCGGACCAGGTATCTTTGGTATCCTCGATTACGAGTAGAGATAACCTGATCATCCAGGATCTTTTCAATCTGCTCTTTCCTCACAGGCCAGTTTGTTGGTGGACACACAGGGTTGGGTTCACTCTCAAGAGCAGGATTAGGTTCAAAAGCCTCACTGGGAATCACAGCTGGCTCTCTATACTCTACTAGGTCTATAAAGTTGAAAGTGGAGCTAATGCCTAGTTCTGGAGGCAACTCGAGCACATAGGCATTGGATCCTACTCTCTTCACCACTCTAAATGGTCCAGCTCCTCTAGCATGTAACTTTCTAACGGTTCCAGGAGGAAACCGTTCAGGCCTTAACCTAATCATTACATAGTCTCCCTCAACAAAAGTTTTGACTCGTCTTTGAGAATCAGCCAACTTCTTATAAGTTTCATTACTTAAATTTATTTTGACATGAATTTCTTTATGCAAGTCTTTTACATGCAATGCAAGTGCATTAAGAGACTTGTGTGTGTGGGCTAGTAGTGAAATCAGATCAAGTGGTGTGTGAGGCTTGTATCCATGAACAATTTCAAAGGGACTCTAGCCTATAGACCTATTGATCGAAACATTGAATGCAATTTCAGCCCTGGACAAAATACAAATCTCAATTCCTGGTGCTCTCAATCAAACCAAAATCTGAGACAATGTCCTAAACTCGACTAACGATGCATTCCTAAAGAATGGACTTTATTCAAAGGAACCCTAGGTCTAAACCTAACAAACTACAACTCTCTAGGTTTGACCTTGGGTCGGAGGATGGCATGCAGAGCATGAAAACTTATCATGGGTGCCTAGTAGGTGCCATAAGGTCTTCCAGAAGTAGGTGGCAAACCTAATAGGTTCTGACACGTGGTTCACTGTAAAGACTTTGACAAAGTATATTTGGATGGTGTAAGAAGCATTGGAAGTCCTAGAGAAAGGGAGGAGATATGAGGTGGGGTCTCGAATTACCTGTTGACTAAAGGTGGTGACCTGAAGGTTTGAATGGTGATCTATGAGTGTCAACTGGTCATCCTTACGAAAGTAAAAATTTGCTACTCCCAGGAATGGATCAAGAGATGGTTCGGGAAGTAGCCTAGGACATGTGATTGTAGTAATTAAGGTTTGTTCTCTAAGCAAATAATGATCCACTTTCTTAAGAACTGGATTAGAGAATGATTCATGGAAGGGCCTATGGATGATGACCACAAGACTTGAAATTTGACCTATGGGTGTGGAAAGGTATACTCTATAGAAGGGTAGGTCAGTCATGCAAAGGAAGGGGTCTGGGGCCATAAGGAGGACTTCTACAGGACTGGGTGAATCAATCCGCTCAAGACAAGGATGTTCAACTGAGATTACGGGAGAGACCTTAGTGGCTGGGCATGGGACAAGGCCCAATTGTAAGAGGCTTGATTTAGTCATCCTAATGAGAGGATCTACCATAGGGTGGGCAAACTTAAACAGTTCAGTGCAAAGATCTTCAATTGGTACTTGGAGAATGACTGTCATTAGAGGGTACGAACTAATAGCTCGGGCTAACACTATGAGTTCTTCCTGGGGGTATTTGACTAAAGGAACCTGGTTCTCACAAATCTCTTGAATTTCTGAACTAGGTCCTATCAGTTGGTTGCTTTCCAAGGTCTCCTCAGGTAAGGAACCAATAGTATCAATGTCACATTCTTCAAGTTCTTCCCCCTCACACTCATCAACTAGACTCAAGCCAGCATCATATACTTCCTCGATGCCATCTTCAATGGGTTTCGGGTCAGTGGTAATCGGGTCAACTGATTCTAGGCTTGTCATACCTAACCTTTCTTCCTCATTGGTAGGCTTGGGTTCTCCCTCATTAATGTCATCCTTAGGATTCTTACCACTTAGCTGTGCACAAGCCAGTCCTATGCATGGGCACTGACTAGATTTATGGCCTCTTTCTCCACAAAACATTCTTGAGATATAGGAACCTGGGTCACACTGGGTTTCAAGCTAGTAGAGACCTTACTTGGGCATGGGTGTGGATCTAAATGGTTTGATCTAGAAGACTTGGGTTGTTGAGTGACTGGTCTAGAATGGTGCGGGCACCAGACTCAGAAGAAGACTTCAGGGCTCCATCTGGATCTCTGATTGACATTTCCCGAAGAATTAGGGTTTTCTGGTTTTGTAATAAGGGTTGACTTGGTCAACTCAATTTTAGTTTGAGTCTGTATTTCCCTGTAATTTAAATTTTGTTGAGTCATGTTGACTCAATACAGGTCCTAGTAGTGGTCTAGGTCTTCTCCAAGGTGCCACATTTTCTCCCAGTACCAAGCAAGTGGGCACCACACTCCCAGCCACACGCCAGAGTCCAGGAGGCACCACATCTCCATCCAGTGTGCCTTGGTCCCCACACCACAAGAAAGCAGGTCCCTTCTTTCATGCGCCACTTGGGGGAGAAATCCATCAAGATACCTCAATCCAAGGAGGAGCCAACTTCTTTCCTGATAAACCCAAGCCAGGATGGCAAGAATTTTTCTTGAAGAGAGGATCAAGGAGGTGCCCCACAATGTTCCATAAAAACCCAAGTTATAAAAGGGAAGAGAGCATGTCTTGGGGAGAAAATCAAGGAGGCACCCAAAAGTTTCCTAAAGTGCCAAAGCCATGAAAGGAAGAAGCCTAAACTTGTGGAGCAAGACTATGAGGTGTCCAAAAGAGCCAAACCATGAAAGGAAAATCCTTGATTCATGGAGAGATACTAGGAGACACCCCCATAACCTGCCATTTGGAGCTGATTTTCAAGTTTTCTTAGAGTTTTTGGGCTGCCCACTCATGGAAGGAGTCTTGGGAAGAGAATTTGATGCCTAAAGGTTGGGTTAGTCCTATTAGTCCCACATGGGAAGTGTATGAAATTTTATTTCTTTGTTATGTCTATATATTCAACTCTATGTAACTCTTGAAAAAAATCAGATGAATGAAACCAAATTTTTTTGTGAGCAAACTTTGTGTTTTCTCTCTTCCGCACTTGCAACCAGGTGTTGAGCTCCGTGAGGGAGTAAATCCGGGTTCCCCAGGAACCTTGAGGAGGTGTGAGATCTCCAAAACCCAAATCCTAAGTTAGCCACTCCACTCCCAAACCCTAGCCGCCATCACCCTTCTCTTTCCACCAAACCCTAGCCTATTCCACCTCCCACGGCCCCTCTCTCCAAGTCCAGGCCGACCACCAGCATCCAGCTCCAGTCCAGATACTTCAGATCTACAGCAATTCTAAGAGGAAGTCAGATCGGCCTCCAGGAGAATCCTGATTTCAGCAACTTCAGCTTTCAAGTTCTTCAACCTGGTAAATCTTTTCTTGAGTATCTGAATTCCATCACTTGTTCCTCTTCTTTCCCAGATCTTGAGTCCTGGAGAAGCCGACCAAACCACAAGATCAGTATTGGAGGATCCATTGCGAAGATAGCCGACTCCGAGGATCCCACAATCTGCTCGAGAGAGTTCTTCCACCAAAATCCTGAGAAGATCACTGTCTGGTTAGTAAACCATCTATCCTCTCTATTTCTGTTCTGTTGAAAGTTCAGAGCGAAACCCTAGGTCTGGGAGTTTCTCAACGCCCAGCGATCCGTTACTTCTGAACTACTCTGATAATTTAGTTTCTTCTAAACTGTGCTTTCAATCCTTACCTAGTTTCCTTCAACTTAGTTTAGCTTTACTTTGAGTCAAAGCCAATTTCTGAAATAAAAAAAAAAAGAGAATTAATCTTAAATTTACTTCCGCATACGCTTCTTTGTTCTTTATTCTGTATCATTTTTGGTATCAGAGCTCTCGTTCTGCATCATTTTGGTATCAGAGCCCTGTCTAGGGTTTCTGTTTTGATTGCTTGTTTGAGTCTCTCTCTTTTTACTTTGTCTGCTCGAAGTAGACTCCCCAGGACGTCCGGTCCTAGGAACGAAGCGAGGTGCAAACCTCCTCTTCCCATTCCACGGGGTGTTCCTAGGGCGTGTAGGGGATCCGTTGGGTTATAACTTCGTAGCAGGAATTGTAAACAGGGAAGTGCTCTATTTTTAGCCCGTAATTATCCTGTTGCAGGAATTATTTCTCACTACAGGTAACTCCAAATTTGGTGATTTTTATTTTTCTGAAACCAGTATAATTGAAACTATTTTACATAATTTTCCTGTGATTTATTGATTTCCATAAAATTTCTGAGAGTTAAATTACTGAAACTCTGTTTTTGTGTTCTGCAATTCAATTATCTTGAGTGAACATCTCCTAACTCATCCTAAGGGCATTTGAGCATCTAAGATAAGGGGAGGAGTTGATAACCTCTCCTTAGCCCACAACCACCACCCCCTCATTCGATCCTAAGCCTAACTTTAAAATTTATTAGACTTAATTTGCCCTAGTGGGCTAGGGACATCAACAAGTCGGGTCAAGGCTAGTGTTGAGTCAGTTTGTCTAGTTACTCTGTGTGTGCTTTGTACTCAGTGTCTAGAATGGTGGTTCAGGGACTACATCCCGAAGGGCTTGTGTGCTGGTCCGCCTACCTGGCCAATCACTGATTGGTGTCTAGGATTGGCAATTAGGGACCTAACACTCCCCTTACACCTGCCTGGCTGAGTCCCGAGTTACTACAGGCTAGCTTGCCACTCTGATTGGGCATCTAGTTTGGACTCTAGGTCTAGTGAGCCAGTAGTCGCTTTAGTCTAGTCACATTCTGTGTGTTTGCTTGCATCATCATGTATACCCGGAATGGAGTACCCTACCAACCTGGTCAAACCCAACCTGATTTAGAGGCCATGGTTAGAGCTCTTACTAAAAGTATGAACAAATTGAGCCAGGATTTGACTGCTACTGTTACCCAGTGTAAAGAACAAGTCCATGAGAATTTTACCCAGCTTAGGGATCAAGTCCAAGTACTTGAGAAACGTAGACATCAAAATTGGATCCCTGATCCAAAATTTAATAGGCCCCAACCTCATCCATGCCAGGAGCCTAGGAGGACCTTATACCGTGATCCCGAGCATAACCTTAGGAAGCCTAACCATGATATCTATAGTGTGGATCGTGTCTATGAGAGGTCCTTACAATATTCTAGACCAGTCACTCAACAACCCAAGTCTTCTAGATCAAACCATTTAGATCCACACCCATGCCTAAGTAAGGTCTCTACTAGCTTGAAACCCAGTGTGACCCAGGTTCCTATATCTCAAGAATGTTTGTTTTGTAGAGAAAGAGGCCATAAATCTAGTCAGTGCCCATGCATAGGACTGGCTTGTGCACAACTAAGTGGTAAGAATCCTAGGGATGACATTAATGAGGGAGAACCCAAGCCTACCAATGAGGAAGAAAGGTTAGGTATTACAAGCCCAGAATCAGTTGACCCGATTACCACTAACCCGAAACCCATTGAAGATGGCATCGAGGAAGTATATGATGCTGGCTTGAGTCTAGTTGATGAATATGAGGGGGAAGAACTTGAAGAATGTGACATCGATACTATTGGTTCCTTACCTGAGGAGACCTTGGAGAGCAACCAAGTGGTAGGACCTAGTTCAGAAATTCAAGAGATTTGTGAGAATCAGGTTCCTTTAGTCAAATACCCCCAGGAAGAACTCATAGTGTTAGCCCGAGCTATCAGTTCGTACCCTCTAATGACAGTCATTCTCCAAGTACCAATTGAAGATCTTTGCACTGAACTGTTTAAGTTTGCCCACCCTATGGTAGATCCTCTCCTTAGGATGACTGAATCAAGCCTCTTACAATTGGACCTTGTCCCATGCCCAGCCACTAAGGTCTCTCCCGTAATCTCAGTTGAACATCCTTGTCTTGAGCGGATTGATTCACCCAGTCCTGTAGAAGTCCTCCTTATGGCCCCAGACCCCTTCCTTCGCATGACTGACCTACCCTTCTATAGAGTATACCTTTCCGCACCCATAGGTCAAATTTCAAGTCTTGAGGTCATCATCCGTAGGCCCTCCCATGAATCATTCTCTAATCCAGTTCTTGAGAAAGTGGATCATTATTTGCTTAGAGAACAAACCTTAACTATTGCAATCACATGTCCTAGGCTACTTCTCGAACCATCTCTTGATCCATTCCTGGGAGTAGCAAACTTTTCCTTTCGTAAGGATGACCAGTTGACACTCATAGATCACCATTCAAACCTTCAGGTCACCACCTTTAGTCAACAGGTAATTCGAGACTCCACCTCATATCTCCTCCCTTTCTCTAGGACTTCCAATGCTTCTTACACCATCCAAGTATACTTTGTCGAAGCCTTTAGAGTGAACCACGTGTCAGAACCTATTAGGTTTGCCACCTACTTCTGGAAGACCTTATGGCACCTACTAGGCATCCATAATAAGTTTTCATGCTCTGCATGCCCTCCTCCGACCCAAGGTCAAACCTAGAGAGCCTTAGTTTGTTAGGTTTAGACTTAGGGTTCCTTTGTAATAAAGTCCATCTTTAGGAATGCATCGTCAGTCTAGTTTTGTTTTCTTGACCCTTTACTAGGCTTTGGCTCAGATTTTGGTTTGATTGAGAGCACCAGGAATTGGGATTTGTATTTTGTCCAGGGCTGAAATTGTATTCAATGTTTTGATCAATAGGTATATAGGCTAGAGTCCCTTTGAATTTGTTCATGGATACAAGCCTCACACACCACTTGATCTGATTTCACTATTAGCCCACACACACAAGTCTCTTGATGCACTTGCATAGCTTGTAAAGGACTTGCATAAAGAAATTCATGCCAAAATAACTTTAAGTAATGAAACTTATAAGAAGTTGGCTGATTCTCAAAGACGAGTCAAAACTTTTGTTGAGGGAGACTATGTAATGATTAGGTTAAGGCCTGAACGGTTTCCTCCTGGAACTGTTAGAAAGTTACATGCTAGAGGAGCTGGACCATTTAGAGTGGTGAAGAGAGTAGGGTCCAATGCCTATGTGCTCGAGTTGCCTTCAGAACTAGGCATTAGCTCCACTTTCAACATTACAGACCTAGTAGAGTATAGAGAGCCAGCTGTGATTCCCAGTGAGCCTTTTTGAGCCTAATCCTGCTCTTGAGAGTGAACCCAACCCTGTGTGTCCACCAACAAACTGGCCTGTGAGGAAAGAGTAGATTGAAAAGATCCTGGATGATCAGGTTATCTCTACTCGTAATCGAGGATACCAAAGATACCTGGTCCGCTGGCAAGGAAGGCCAGATTCTGATAACTCTTGGATCTCCCGAGAAGAATTACAAGAATTGGACCCAGACCTCTTGGAGAGATACCAGAGCCAGCTTGATCCATACTCGACAGGGTCGAGTTCCTCCCACCCTGGGAGAATTGGTGCGGGCACCAGACTCAGAAGAAGACTTCAGGGCTCCATCTGGATCTCTGATTGACATTGCCTGAAGAATTAGGGTTTTCTGGTTTTGTAATAAGGGTTGACTTGGTCAACTCAATTTTAGTTTAAGTATGTATTTCCCTGTAATTTAAATTTTGTTGAGTCATGTTGACTCAATACAGGTCCTAGTAGTGGTCTAGGTCTTCTCCAAGGTGCCACATTTTCTCCCAGGACCAAGCAAGTGGGCGCCACACTCCCAGCCACACGCCAGAGTCCAAGAGGCGCCACATCTCCATCCAGTGTGCCTTGGTCCCCACACCACAAGAAAGCAGGTCCCTTCTTTCATGCGCCACTTGGGGGAGAAATCCATCAAGATACCTCAATCCAAGGAGGAGCCAACTTCTTTCCAGATAAACCCAAGCCAGGATGGCAAGAATTTTTCTTGAAGAGAGGATCAAGGAGGTGCCCCACAATGTTCCATAAAAACCCAAGTTATAAAAGGGAAGAGAGCATGTCTTGGGGAGAAAATCAATGAGGCACCCAAAAGTTTCCTATAGTGCCAAAGCCATGAAAGGAAGAAGCCTAAACTTGTGGAGCAAGACTAGGAGGTGTCCAAAAGAGCCAAACCATGAAAGGAAAATCCTTGATTCATGGAGAGATACTAGGAGACACCCACATAACCTGCCATTTGGAGCTGATTTTCAAGTTTTCTTGGAGTTTTTGGGCTGCCCACTCATGGAAGGAGTCTTGGGAAGAGAATTTAATGCCTAAAGTGTGGGTTAGTCCTATTAGTCCCACATGGGAAGTGTATGAAATTTTATTTCTTTGTTATGTCTATATATTCAACTCTATATAACTCTTGAAAAAAATCAGATGAATGAAACCAAATTTCTTTGTGAGCAAACTTTGTGTTTTCTCTCTTCCGCACTTGCAACCAGGTGTTGAGCTCTGTGAGGGAGTAAATCTGGGTTCCCCAGGAACCTTGAGGAGGTGTGAGATCTCCAAAACCCAAATCCTAAGTTAGCCACTCCACTCCCAAACCCTAGCCACCATCACCCTTCTCTTTCCACCAAACCCTAGCATATTCCACCTCCCACGGCCCCTCTCTCCAAGTCCAGGCCGACCACCAGCATCCAGCTCCAGTCCAGATACTTCAGATCTACAGCAATTCTAAGAGGAAGTCAGATCGGCCTCCAGGAGAATCCTGATTTCAGCAACTTCAGCTTTCAAGTTCTTCAACCTGGTAAATCTTTTCTTGAGTATCTGAATTCCATCACTTGTTCCTCTTCTTTCCCAGATCTTGAGTCCAGGAGAAGCCGACCAAACCACAAGATCAGTATTGGAGGATCCATTGCGAAGATAGCCGACTCCGAGGATCCCACAATCTGCTCGAGAGAGTTCTTCCACCAAAATCCTGAGAAGATCACTGTCTGGTTAGTAAACCATCTATCCTCTCTATTTCTGTTCTGTTGAAAGTTCAGAGCGAAACCCTAGGTCTGGGAGTTTCTCAACCCCCAGCGATCCGTTACTTCTGAACTACTCTGATAATTTAGTTTCTTCTAAACTGTGCTTTCAATCCTTACCTAGTTTCCTTCAACTTAGTTTAGCTTTACTTTGAGTCAAAGCCAATTTCTGAAATAAAAAAAAAAAAGAGAATTAATCTTAAATTTACTTCCGCATACGCTTCTTTGTTCTTTATTCTGCATCATTTTTGGTATCAGAGCTCTCGTTCTGCATCATAGAATATTGTAAGGACCTCTCATAAACACGATCCACACTATAGATATCATGGTTAGGCTTCCTAAGGTTATGCTCGGGATCACGGTATAAGGTCCTCCTAGGTTCCTTGCATGGGTGAGGTTGGGGCCTATTAAATTTTGGATCAGAGGTCCAATTTTGATGTCTACGTTTCTCAAGTACTTGGACTCGATCCCTAAACTGGGAAAACCCCTCATTCATGTCCTGACTCAATTGGGTCATACTTTCGGTAAGATTTCTAACCATGGCCTCTAAATCTGGTTGGGTTTGACCAGGTTGGTAGGGTACTCCATTCCGGGTGGACATGATGATGCAAGCAAGCACACAGAATGTGACTAGACTAAAGCGACTACTGGCTCACTAGACCTAGAGCCCAAACTAGATGCCCAATCAGAGTGGCAAGCTAGCCTGTAGTAACTCGGGACTCAGCCAGGCAGGTGTAAGGGGAGTGTTAGGTCCCTAAGTGCCAATCCTAGACACCAATCAGAGATTGGCCAGGTAGGCAGACCAGCACACAAGCCCTTCGGGATAGAATCCCTGAACCACCATTCTAGACACTGAGTACAAAGCACACACAGAGTAACTAGACAAACTGACTCAACACTAGCCTAGACCCGACTTGTTGGTGTCCCTAGCCCACTAGGGCAAATTAAGTCTAATAAATTTTAAAATTAGGCTTAGGATCGAATGAGTGGGTGGTGGTTTTGGGCTAAGGAGAGGTTATCAACTCCTCCCCTTATCTTAGATGCTCAAATGCCCTTAAGATTAATTAGGAGATGATCACTCAAAATAATTGAATTGCAGAAACATAGAAACAGAGTTGCAGTAATTTAACTCTCAGAAATTTTATGGAAACCAATAAATCACATAAAAATTATGTAAAATAGTTTCAATTATGCTGGTTCCAACAAAATAAAAATCACATAATTTGGAGTTTCCTACAATGAGGAAAAATTCCTGCAACAGGATAGTTACAGACTGAAAACAGAGTGCTTCCCCCGTTTACAATTCCTGCTATGAAGTTGTAACCCAACGGATCCCCTACACGCCCTAGGAACACCCCATGGAATGGGAAGAGGAGGTTTGCACCTCACTTCGTTCCTAGGACCGGACATCCTGGGGAGTCTACTTCGAGCAGACAAAGTAAAAAAGAGAGACACTCAAAACATGCAAGCAAGTCAGAAACCCTAGACAGGGCTCTGATACCAAAAATGATGCAGAACGAAAGCTCTGATACCAAAAATGATGCAGAACAAAGAACAAAGAAGCGTATGCGGAAGTAAAATTAAGATTAATTCTTTTTTTTATATATATATATTTCAGAAATTGGCTTCGACTTAAAGTAAAGTTAAACTAAGTTGATGGAAAATAGGTAAGGATTGAAAGCACAATTTAGAAGAAGCTAAGTTATCAGAGTAGTTCAGAAGTAACGGATCGCTGGGGGTTGAGAAACTCCCAGACCAAGGGTTTCGCTCTGAACTTTCAACAGGACAGAAATAAAGAGAAGAGATAGTTTACCAACCAGACAGTGATCTCACAGAATTTGGGTGGAAGAACTCTGTCGAGCAGATTGTTGGATCCTCGGATTCGGCTATCTTCGCAATGGATCCTCCAATACTGGTCTTGTGGCTGGGTCAGCTTCTCTTGGACTCAAGATCTGGGAAGAAGAAAAACAAGTGATGGATTCAGAGACTCAGGGAAGGATTTACCAGTTCGAAGAACTTGAAGGCTGATGTCGCTGAGATCCGGATTCTCTTGAAGGCTGATTCGACTCCCTCTGGAAAGAGCTTTGGATCTGAAGTATCCGGACTGGAGCTGGATGCTGGTGGTCAGCCTGGACTTGGAGAGAGAGGCCGTGGGAGGTGGAATAGGCTAGGGTTTGGTGGATTGAAGTGGATGGTGGGCGGCTAGGGTTTTGGAGTAGAAGTGGCTAACCTAGGGTTTGGGTTTTGGAGATCTCACACCTCCTCAAGGTTCCTGGGGAACCCGTATTTACTCCCTCATGGAGCTCAACACCTGGATGCAAGTGTGGAAGAGAGAAAACACAAAGTTTGCTCACAAAAAAATTTGGTTTCATTCATCTTTTATTTTTTTTATATCTGGCTTTAGTTGGAATGATTAGGGCACCTCCTAACCTTGCTCTTCAAGAGAAATCTCCTTCCTTCCATGGCTCAACCCTTTTTGGATACCTCCTTTTCTTTCTCCCCAAGTTATGGCTCTTTCTAACTTTGTTTTGAGTAATTTTGGCAGGTAATGGGCGCCTCCTTGAAGTTCTCTCCAAGAGAATTTCTTCCCTTTCATAGTTTGGTTCTTTTGGGAATGTCTTGGGCCACCCCCTTGATTTGTGGACCCGTCGTGGATTTCTCCTCAATTGGCGCATGAGAGAAGGGAGCTGCTATCCGTGGTGTGGGGACCAAAGCCTGCTCGATGGAGATGTGGCACCCCCTGGACTCAGGCGTATGGTTGGGAGTGTGGCTGGGAGTGTGGCGCCCACTTGCTTGGCCTTGGAAGAAAATGTAACCCCCAGGTTGAAGCCCTAATCCACTACTGAGTCAACATGACTCAAAAATAAAAATGCAGGTAATATAGACTCAAGCTAAAATTGAGTTGATCAAGTCAACCCTTATTACAAGCCAAAAAAAATCCTAATTCTTCGGGCAAGGTTAATCAGAGATCCAGATGGAGCTCTGAAGTCTTCTTCTGAGTCTGGTGCCCGCACCAAAACTGGAGAAGACCTAGGCCACTACTAGGACTTGTACTGAGTCAACATGACTCAACAAAATTTAAATTGCAGGGAAATATAGACTCAAGACTAAAATTGAGTTGACCAAGTCAACCCTTATTACAAAACCAGAAAATCCTAATTCTTTGGGCAAGGTCAATTAGAGATCCAGATGGAGCCCTGAAGTCTTCTTCTGAGTCTGGTGCCCGCACCATATTACCTCGAAGACCTCGGCGGCCTCAGGATCCCCAGAACATGGAATGCCTGCAACTTACAGAAATACTACAAATAATATAAGTTTTCACAGCAATGATAATAAAATTAGGTTTTTCCTTGCACAAGTGTTTATCTGTCTTGTAAGGGAATTTCGACGACATTCCCGAGCCTAGCTCCAGGATGCTGATCCAAGACTGGAGCCCAGACCACCGACCTAGGAATCATGGAGCCACGCTGCTCTCAACCAACGATGTCCCCGAGCCTAGCTCCAGGATGCTGATCCAAGATCGAAGCCCAGACCTCCGGCCAAAGTATCTTCGAGCCACGTAGCTCCCAACTCCAAACGTTCCCGAGCCCAGCTCCAGGACGTTAGGAGTACTTCGAGCCAAGCAGCTCTTAGTCACCAACGTCCCTGAGCCCAGCACTAGGATGCCCTCTCAAGACCAGAGCTCAGATCTCCGGCCAAGAGAACCTCGAGCCATGCAGCTCTCAGTCACCAACATCCTCAAGTCTAGCTCCAGGACGCCCTCTCAAGATCGAAGCACAGATCTCCGGCTAAGAGGACCTCGAGCCATGCAGCTCTCAGTCATAAACATCCCCGAGCCCAGTTCCAAGATGCCTTCTCAAAACCGGAGCTTAGATCTCCGGCCAAGAGAACTTCGAGCCACGCAGCTCTCAGTCACCAACGTCCCCGAGCCCAGCTCCAGGATGCCCTCTCAAGACCGGAGCTTAGATCTCCGGCCAAGAGAACCTCAAGCCACGTAGCTCTCAGTCACCAACGTCTCCGTGCCCAGCTCCAGGATGCCCTCTCAAGACCGGAGCTCAGATCTTTGGCCAAGAGAACCTTGAGCCAAGCTGCTCTCTATCTCAAATGTCTCCGAGATCAGCTTCGAGATGCCAAGATATCATGGGGCCACGTAGCTCCCATCAACACCTCGAGCCTAGCTCCAAGGTGCCAAAGACCTGAGCCAAGACCTCAGGCAACCCCTGGGCCCGAGCCTAGCTCCATGTCCAAGAAGGCCTCGATCCTAGCTCCAAGGCAACCAAGACAGGTAACCCCCTTCTCTGATCTCCCCACTCGAAAAAAAGATGAGAGGTGAAGGAAAGAAAGAGAACAAAGGGGGAAGCCCGGCAACCCCCTTCTCTGATCTCCCTACTCAAAAAGAAGACGAGAAGGGAAGGAAAGAAAGAGAACAAGATGGGAACAAAACCAGCATCCTCTCCTCTAATCTCCCCCTCTAAAAAAAAAAGAAAAAAAAAAGATAAGAAAGAAAAAGAAAGGAAACAAGAAGAAAGAAAAAGAAAGGAAAAGAGAAGAAAGAAAGAAGAGAGGGGGAGGAAAGAAAGAGAGAACAAGAGAAAAATATGGCATCGAAGCTACCACTTTCCACACTCAAGATCGGAGCTCAAATCTCCAGCCAAGAGAACTTCGAGCCATCCAGCTCTCAGTCACCAATGTCCCCGAGCCCAGCTCCAGGATGCCCACTCAAGACCGAAGCTTAGATCTCCGGCCAAGAGAACTTCGAGCCACGCAGCTCTCAGTCACCAACATCCTCGAGCCCAGCACCAGGATGCCCACTCAAGGCCAGAGCTCAGATCTCCGGCCAAGAGAACTTCGAGCCACATAGCTCTCAGTCACCAACGTCCCCGAGCCCAGCTCCAGGATGCCCACTCAAGACCGGAGCTCAGATCTCCAGCCAAGAGAACTTCGAGCCACGCAGCTCTCATTCATCAACATCCTTGAGCTTAGCTCCAAGATGCCCTCTCAAGATCGAAGCTCAGATCTCAGGCCAAGAGAACTTTGAGCCATGTAGCTCTCAGTCACCAACATCCCCGAGCCCAGCTCCAAGATGCCATCTCAAGACCGGAGCTTAGATCTCCAGCCAAGAGAACTTCGAGCCATGCAACTCTCAGTCACGAACATCCCCGAGCCCAGCTCCAAGACGCCAACTCAAGACTGGGGCTCGGATCTCCAGCCAAGAGAACTTCGAGCCATGTAGCTCTTAGTCACCAACATCCCCGAGCCCAGCTCCAGGACACCCACTCAAGACCGGAGCTCAAATCTCTGACCAAGAGAACTTCAAGCCACACAGCTCTCAGTCACCAACATCCACGAGCCCAGCTCCAGGATACCCACTCAAGATCGGAGCTCAGATCTCCGACCAAGAGACCTCTGAGCCATGTGGCTCTCAGTCAACAACACCTTCTATCCCAGTAGCTATCAAGTGTCATAACTTGGCCCCAAGCAACGCGAGGCACCCTCTCTGATCTCCCCATACATCAAAAAGAAAGAGAAGGAGGGGAGTAAAGGAGAGGAAGAACCAAGCAAGAAAAGTGGCTGCGAGAATGTTTGCACTTTATTGATCAAGTGTCAATTACAAACATCCTGCGGGCCCCCGACATGCTGGGTGGCCCTGCCAAGTACAGAAAAAGAACAAGGCATAAAAGGAAGCAAGAAATGACTACTCGCTAGCTGGATCACTGGGCTGGGAGTCTCCATCAGCAGGGGCTTCAAGCAGCGTGGCTTCGGGCTTAGGTGGCATGGCCTCCTCGATGCCCGCCTCCTGGTCTGAAGTGTCGGGATAGTCAAGGCGGCTGCGGCCCTCGATCGAGACGAACTCCTCGACCAGGCGGTGTAGGTACATGAAGCCTTTGAAGAAGGAGTCCGACACCATCTGTTGGATCTCGGTGAGGAACTCCTCCGAGGCCCTGTAACTTTCCATCACCTCCCCAACTTCCTTCTTCACTGCGGCCACCTCATGCCTGGCATCCATAGCCGACTTGGTGGCCTCCTCGGCTACCATCTGGTGAAAGAAAAAGGTGCAGGTGGTTTGAGATGATCCTACGCTAGGCATGCAAACAACTACGGGAGCATAATGGATTTTAAAACAATTTTTAAAAATCACGCAGCGGAAAACTGCTCCGCACAAAATCTAATCTATTCATGTTGCATGTATTAATAATAGGCATGTAACAAGGAATATAATATTTGTAAAACATATTAACAAATAGATCTAATTATGCATGATTTAAATAAATTATTTCCATACCTTTATTCCACCTGGAATAGCCCTGGAATAAAGCTGGAATAGGCTGGAATAAGTGGGATAAACTTATTCCAGTTGTCTACCTCGTTTAGACGTTGGGAAGCTCTGTTTTTGCTCTTCAAAACAGCAACCAAAAGGTGGCGTCTGGACCTCCTTTTCCTCCCAAATCGGAGCAGCAGCACGGGGATAAGATGTTCTTTGATCTTCAACCGAAATCTGCAAAAAGAAAATACCAAAAAGGGTCTACCAAATCATCCAAAACTTGCTGCAAAAAATTCTGCTGCAGGAAAAATAGCAAGCTGGTTCTTTGGATTTGGAGCAGCAGCAGCAAATTTGGTTCGACTCTCTTGCTCCCAGGAGTAAAGAGATACTCCCTCTAGAAAGAAGACATGCCTGGGGCTCTCGAATCCTCCCCCTTGCGCGGTGCTATCCGCTGGAAGGAACTTTGGTCACGGTTGATGGCAGCAACTCTAGTTTGCTGCAATCTTTTGATTTGAGCACTACAATCAACAAGGATCAAGGCTTGTTTCTCTCCCTAAATCTCTCCAAATCTCAACCCCAACAACACCCGATGGATTGAAGGATTAAGCAAAGAACTCTCATTGTTTTTCATCCCAAAACAACACCCAGAACATCAACTCCTAGCCAAAAACTCGTGTGTCACGAAGAATAGGGCTTGCTGTATTTATAAACAGCAGAGGGAAAAGGGAGAGGCAGGGAGACTAAGAGGAGAAAAGAGCAGGCTACCGTTCACCAAATAAATCAACAATAATAGAGAGGAATGGCAGCGGGTGAAAGGAGAGGAGGAGGCATCGGTTCGGTCTCAGGGCGCTTGGAATTCTTCTAATGAAAGATCGTGTAAAACGGTCATGCTGAAAGAAAACAAACACTGGTTCAAAACTGGTCCATTCAATCCCATCGGTTCAAAAAATGGTTCTAGGATTTTCCAACCCAATCCAAAACGGTTCAAAACTGGTTCAAAGATAAAAATTGGTTCACAACCAATTGAAGACCGAAACGAGCTTCGAATCAGTTCAAAATAGATTCAATAAAATCCTGGTTCAGTCCTGGTCAGCCTGGAACAATTTTTGGTTGACAAAGACAAGGGCAAGACAGGTGGAAACAGAAGAAGAGAAAGTGTGCTCAAGAAATACCGTGACCATAAAATCGAAATGATTCTCAATCGTAATCGGTATCCGGATCAGAGAGTAATCCTCTGTAGCGTGTGACCTCATAGGTTCGAACCTAAATGGTAGCACTGGAACAATTCTAGTACCAGCACAGGAAACCATCTAGCAATGGGTCCCGACGTCCGGATAGGTCGAAGATGCAAGAGCAATCTATCGAACCTCTGGCATATGGTTACCGTATAATTCATCCTTTTGACCTCTAATGCTCATGATGATAGAGATTGGGCTGCCAACCCAGACAGAGTCAGTCCACTACGTGTCTCAACCTCGCAAGCCTAGTGACTCTTCACTAGGGCTACCCCGGCCGAGGATTTGCTAAATTGAGATACTGCGAGACATTCAATCCAAACTATTTGGACATGTCAATTCCATCTTGGTCCATCACTGCTCCACAAGTACTTGCCTGTACCCAGAAACCATCCATCATCGGATTAAAAATCTGGGTAGTCCGGCACCAAAGCACAGGGAGTTGCTTGCAAGCTACCGTGATGACCTCAGGTCGGAGGGACACATATACCCATATCCAATCGTGAGTATCCCTTTGGCAAAAAAGGGGCTGCACGGAGTCACGTTCAATGAGATATCACATAACCCAATTGTAGATCACATTAGTGTCACCACACTCATTTGGTCAAGAGGACATCCAAACGATGTGAACTACAACAACCTATACTTGATATATTACCGTCCAATACAATGTATCCTTTGGTTGTGAACCTGGTTTAAGGACCACTCAATACATCCTCTCTGTATCGAAGTCAGTGTAGTCATAAGGACTTCATCACATGGAAAGAGCTCATTTCAGGAAAATAATATGTGATGAGATGCCAAAAATAACATTTTATTAATTCAAAGAAACAGTACAATACTGAGCTCAACCGTCTACAACCCAGGCGATTGGCTTTGGGACACTATTCCCAACAACTCCCACTTGTACTAAAGCCAATCAGAAGAGTATCTAATACCCATTTCCCATTTACAATAGTTGAACTCTTTTATTCCGAGGGCTTTAGTGAAGGAGTCGGCCAGATTTTCTTTTCCATCGATCTTTAGAAGATTGATGTCGCCTCGTTACACGATCTCTCGTACGAGGTGGTAGCGCCGCAGTATGTGCTTGGTGCGGTGATGAGCTTTAGGCTCCTTAGCTTGAGCAATGGCTCCAGTGCTGTCACAGTACACCGGAACAGGACCATCTAGGGAAGGTGCCACCCCTAGCTCTCCAAGGAACTTCCGCAAACATACAGCTTCCTTTGCTGCATCTGATGCTGCAATATATTCTGCTTCACATACCGAGTCTGCAACAGTTGCCTGCTTGGAACTTTTCGAGTAGATTGCTCCTCCATTCAGGATAAATACAAACCCTGACACACTCTTGCTGTCATCTCTATCTGACTGAAAACTGGAGTCAGAGTACCCCACAAGTTTCAAGTCAGGTTCTCCATAAATTAGCCATTGTTCTTTAGTATTTCTTAAATACTTAAGGATGGACTTAACCACCTTCCAATGCGCCTCACCTGGGTCAGACTGGTATCTGCTCACTACTCCTAGTGAGTATGCCATGTCTGGTATAGTACAAGTCATAGCATACATGATAGAGCCTACAGCAGAAGCATAAGGTACTCTACTCATGCGCTCTCTTTCCTCAGGAGTTGTCGCACAATCCTTCTTGGAAAGAGTAATTCCAGAACCTATCGGGAGATAGCCTTTCTTGGAATTTTCCATGCTGAACCATTTCAGCACGGTGTCAATGTACGTAGACTGGGACAATCCCAAAAGCTTCTTAGATCTATCTCTATAGATCTTCATATCTAGTATATAAGAAGGTTCACCCAAGTCCTTCATGGAGAACTGAGATGATAACCAGACCTTTATTCCTTGTAATGCTGTGACTTCATTCCCGATTAAGAGAATGTCATCAACATACAGTACTAAGAATACAATCACAGAACCATTAACCCATTTATAGATGCACGGTTCTTCTCCGTTCCTAATGAAGCCGTACGATTTGATACACCTATCAAATCGTAAGTTCCAACATCGAGACGCTTGCTTGAGTCCATAGATGGACCTCTGCAACTTGCATACTTTTGATTCATCTGTGGATGTGAACCCTTCAGGCTGTATCATATACACCTCCTCTTCCAGTTCCCCATTTAGGAAAGCGGTTCGGACATCCATTAGCCAGATCTCGTAATCAAAAAATGCTGCCAAAGCAAGCATGATCCGAATGGACTTAAGCATTGCCACAAGGGAGAAAGTCTCGTCATAATCGATACCATATCGCTGATGATACCCCTTAGCAACCAGACGGGCTTTATAGGTCTCTACCTTCCTATCTGCGCCCCTTTTCCTCTTGAAGATCCATTTACACCCTATGGGTTTTATACCTTCAGGCGGATCAACCAATGTCCAAACATTGTTGATTTCTATGGACTCCATTTCGGATCGCATGGCTCCAAGCCATGCCTCAGAGTCAGATCTCTGAAGTGCATCCATATAGGTGATCGGATCCTCATTGTTCTCATCGAGCTCAATGGGATCGCCGTCCCGGACAAAGAAACCGTAGTATCTGTCCGGCTGACGTGGTATTCTACCAGATCTCCTAATGGGTTCTGGGTGTGATTCAAT
Source organism: Areca catechu (assembly GCA_021397845.1). Taxonomy (NCBI): domain Eukaryota; kingdom Viridiplantae; phylum Streptophyta; class Magnoliopsida; order Arecales; family Arecaceae; genus Areca; species Areca catechu. The sequence continues at coordinate 108,693,514 of CM038047.1, forward strand.
CACAGCCGGTTCTACGATGTCCTTAGAGTGTGTAGGATCTTCTATTGGCTGAACTTCATCATGTTCAATCTTAGAGACTATAGTTCCTTCTTCAAGGAACTCCTTTTCTAAAAAGATAGCTCTAAGAGCAACGAACACCTTTTGTTCATTCTCCAAGTAGAATAAATACCCTTTGGTTTCCTTTGGATAACCAATGAATAAACACGGATCAGACCTAGGACCAAGTTTTTATGAGTCTAAACGTTTTACGTAAGCCGGACAACCCCAGATCTGAAGGTGTGAGATTGAGGGTTTACGTCCATTCCACATCTCATACGGAGTGGAGACAACAGACTTACTTGGAACATTATTTAAAAAGTAATAGGCTGTCCAAAGCGCATATCCCCAAAAGGATAGCGACAGAGTTGCAAAACCCATAATGGATCGAACCATGTCAAACAAGGTTCGATTCCTCCTTTCGGACACACCATTCAACTGTGGTGTTCCTAGAGGAGTCCACTGAGAGAGAATTCCATTCTCCTTAAGATATGTCAAAAAATCACTAGATAAGTATTCACCACCTCGATCAGATCAAAGGGTTTTAATACTTTTTTTAGTTAGCTTTTCTACTTCATTACGGTATCGTTTGAACATTTCAAACGACTCAGACTTATGTCTCATTAAAAAGACATAACCGAACCTTGAAAAGTCGTCTGTACAGGTAATGAAATATTTGTATCCTCCTCTAGCACTAACTGTCATCGATCCACATACATCAGTATGTATTAGACTTAGAAGTTCTGTAGCTCATTCACTTTTTCTAATAAAAGGTGACTTGGTCATTTTACCAAGTAAACAGGATTCACAAGTTGGCAATGATTCAGAATCACTGACCTCGAGGAGTCCATCTTCTCGCATCTTGTTTATCCTATTTTGGTTAATATGACCTAGCCTACAGTGCCAAAGATACAAATCGTTGACATTATCTAACCTTGGGCATTTGCTAGAAGTGTACATTACACTAACAGGCCTTGATAGTACATATATGCCATTATTTAATCTAGCTTTCATTATCACAGAGTTATTCAAAATAACATTGCAAAAATCTTCCTTTATTGATAGTTCAAACCACAATTGGCCAAAAGGCCTACAGAGATTATGCTCATAATGAAACTAGGACAATAGTGACAGTCGACTAGTTCGACAGTACAAGACTCAAAGACAAGACGCAGGACTCCGACCGCCAGTACTGGAACAAGATTTCCATTCCCGACGCTCAGAAATTGTGCTCCATCTTCAAATCTTCTACTAACTTGAAGTCGCTGTAATGAATTACAAACATGAATTGGACTACCAGTATCAAATACCCAGTTAGCAGTATCAACAATAGAGTAATTACAAGGTTTTATTATATAAATACCTTGTTCAGCAGACTTCTGCTTCCTCGGCCTGTTTGGATCAAGGGATGCAATATAAAGAGGAAAGTTCCTCTTCTAGTGTCCCTTCTTCATGCAGTAGAAACATTCTGCAGAAGATTGATCAGCCTTATACTTCCTGGTCTGACTAGGGCCAGGAGCATTATGCACCTTCTTTCCCTTTTTATTTATTTTCTTCTTCATTTTCTTAAAGGGACGACAACTTCTACTTCCTCCCACTAAATTCATCACCCCCTTATTAAGTTGGTGGTCTTTCTCGAAAGTCTGCAGCAACCCCAAAAGACCCGGGTAGTTTACTGCAGGCTTGTTCATTCTGTAATGATCGAGAAAATCAAGATAGGAGGAGGGAAGAGAATTCAGGATCGCATCCTTGCCGAGCTACTCGTGCAAGGTTCATCCGAGTTTGCCCAGTTTTTCAATCAGCTCGATCATGTACAATACATGATCAGTGACTGAACCACCATTCGGCATCTTGGAGTTGTAGATGGCACAAGACACTTTGTACCGTTCTACATCATCCGGGGTGCCGAAGGATTCCTTCAACTTTTGAAGGATTTCATTAGGTTGGGCCTCCTCGAATTTGCGACTGAACTCGTCGTTCATCGCCACTAACATAATGCAACGGACAGTAGTCCGATCAGAGACCCACTTCAGATAAGTGTCTCTGACCGCACTCCGTGCATTAACAGGAGGGATTTCAGGTGCCGGATCCGTTATCACATAGAGGATCCGTTCATGCTCCAGAACGATTCTCAATCTTCGATACCAACTTTCGAAGTTGTGACCTTTTAACTTCTCATTATCAAGAAGTGACCGGAGCGATAAGTTTGAAGACATCTGAAAATGAAACAAGACCACATTAATGTATGAATTAATTTTAACCAAAAGACTTGGACTTTAGTCTAAAGGTTTCTCCCACTAATTTTTCAGATTGGTAGCCTCTAACTCCAATCCGTGAAAATACTTTTTCAAGTGGGTACTGAAATCCAATAGGCCATGCATGAGCCCGACTTTGGCCAGCTCACCCATACGAGCCTAAAGGTAGGTTCGTAAACCAATTGCTTTCCTAAACAATTTTCAGTATTTTATTTTGCCCTAGAGAACACCCCAATCGGCCTTGGGGCCTCCTATTGTGGGTCTCTGGTTAGGTCCTACCATTAATATGACAAATCCAATGCTTCCAGCTAACTAAAGACCAAGCCCGACTATGGCCGGCCCACCTGGTCCCGTTAAGGAGGTTGCACTGAACCATCATCGATCAGATAGAAATTCCAGTCGCCGGATATACACCCGTTCTATGGAACTGTCGATGCACACCAAGCTAGTGGACACATTTCTAACCGACTTAATGGGAGGCTAAGACACTGTCAACTCTTTAACTTAGTCTTTTTAAGGACCTAATAATTTTAGAGGATTTTTAGTTGTGGCAGAAGAAAAAGACAAGGATATAGATCATCCTCCCACTGAATCAATCAAATTTCAGGAGGGTTGAAATAAATCAACAAATGATCCATGGGCACCTAAAGATCAGTCAGACCGATCATCCTGGGTGACATGGGTTAACTCGAGTCATTGAGCTTTTCCAATCAGTTCTGGTCGACTCGACTAGCTAGGTAGGTGAGATCATGGGTGAGTATCCGCCATTAACCATCTTTCCTAGACACCAACCAAGTTGGCCAGGAAAGAGGTAGCCTTATACAACCATGATCACAATGCCAAACCTACCTCGACACCAGTCGGTTTACCAGACTTGATCAGATTAGCCTAAAGACTCGGGCGTCCACTGAGCCACTAATTGAATCCATTTTAGATGAACGGATCAACAAATCTAACTATTAGATTGTTCTAAAGAAGGGCCTTAAACAACTTTTGTTTAATCTTTTTTAATCCAGTTCAACTAAACTTAGGTCTAACCCAGTTAATGGACCCAACTAGTCAGCTAACCCAATATAACCCAAAATGGCTTATGCAAGTGTTTTAGATTTCATAAACCTAAAAGTTTTTAATAAGCCAAAGATTTAATTAAAATAATTTTTAATTAAGTCACAATGTAAAATATTTTTACATAACCATATCATGCATCAAGATACAATATTTTACAAATATTTCATATCCTATAGTAAACATGCCCAAAACCATGTACCATCAAATTAAAACATTTTTAATTTTAATATTCTTTAAGGATCCTTCTGAAGAGGCCAACACAGATGATCCGCATCGTGCCAAAAATACACGATCATGGTGAAGGTCTCAACTAGGTTCCAAAAAGAATCTAGATACATCATTAGATTAAACCAATTTTAATCTACATACATGCAAACATAAATAGATTACACATGCAACCTTGCTCTGATACCACTGAAAGAAAAAAGTGCAGGTGGTTTGACAAAATCCTACGCTAGGCATGCAAATAGCTACGGGAGCATAATGGATTTTAAAATAATTTTTAAAAATCACGCAGCGAAAAACTGCTCCACCCAGAATCTAATCTATTCAAGTTGCATGTATTAATAATAGGCATGTAACAAGGCATATAATATTTGTAAAACATATTAACAAATAGATCTAATTATGCATGATTTAAATAAATTATTTCCATACCTTTATTCCACCTGGAATAGCCCTGGAATAAAGCTGGAATAGGCTGGAATAAGTGGGATAAACTTATTCCAGTTGTCTTCCTCGTTTAGACGTTGGGAAGCTTTGTTTTTGCTCTTCAAAATAGCAACCAAAAGTGGTGTGGACATGCAAGATGAGGATGCAACTATGCAACCCTAAAGGAGATTAGCAAAGATTAACTTAGCAATTTCTTATTTACATATGATTAGTTCAGCATATAGTATCAAAGGAGGTCTAATGAAGAGAACTCGAACGATCAAACGTAAACCTAATTAATAAGACTATCAAAATAACAAAGAAATAGGAATAAGATTCGAACCACACAAGTTAAGCTAGGCAAATTTAATATTTCAGACCTAATCGATACTAGAACATACCTAGCATTAATCTTTCAAGTAGATCAAGTTCACTCATGAAGAGACCTCCCAAATGACAAGACCATACTATAAATTGAGGGCCCTTCTTGTTTTCTGGATTATGGCAAGTAATTCCTTCCTCTTGAGTTCGGAATCCCGGAGAACCCTACAACAAAGAAACCTCGAGATTAGGAACTTGGTAAAATACGTTAGTCATGAAATGGAGAAACTAAAGAAGAGTCGAGGAAGCATTGTTGAAGAATAATCTTGGCGCCATGGTAGATCACTTGAAATGGATTAGGCCGGCCTCCTTGTGATGGTCTTCTTGATCAACCTTGAATATTGAAGAGCTAGCTTGAGATTGGAGAAGAAGGAGAGTGTCTTAGGCGTTGGAGATGGAGGAGGAGAAAGTAGGGTTAGCATGGGATAGGGAGAGGAATTTAGAACTACCACTTAGGCACATAGAACTCACATAGAAGAAAATTTTTATTTTTTCTTTTCCATCCTTCCTTTACAAGAAGACTAAGAGTCTTTTATAGACTATTAAGCCATTTTGAATTCAAACTACACCAAATATCATGGAGAAAAATTTGTGGAGAAAAATATGGGGCATCCCATGAGTAGTGGAGGAAGTTGTGGAGGAGGTTGTAGCCAATTCAAATTCAAATTCTCCTTTTCTTCTCTTGGGCGGCAACCATGGATGGTGAGGTGGCATGTGTGATGTGGCAGCAACCTTGGATGGTGAGGTGGTATGTGTGATGTGGCAGCAACCTTGGATGATGAGGTGGCATGTGTCATGTGGCATGTGGTCCCCACTTGAGGTGGCTTTGGTCTTTCTTTGGAGTATAAGTCTTGAGTCTTCTTTAGTCTTCAAATGTGGTTTGGTTTGATTCTTCATGGAGGTTTGGTTTGATTCTTCATGGATTGGACTTGACTCATTTGGACCCAACTCTCAAATACAAGATTAATCAGGCTGGACTAGTCCCAACATAAAATTGAAATGGACTCGAATTACATAATTATTTGGACTCAAAATTAAAGAAAGAAAAAAATTACAGGACTTTCTTTTACTCATCCAACCATAAGGACTCGGATTTGACTTGAATTGGTTGGAGTCTCTTCCTGATTCTGGTGCCCACACCAAAAAGGTGGCGTCTGGACCTCCTTTTCCTCCCAAATCGGAGCAGCAGCAGGGGGATAAGATGTTCTTTGATCTTCAACCGAAATCTGCAAAAAGAAAATACCAAAAAGGGTCTACCAAATCATCCAAAACTTGCTGCAAAAAATTCTGCTGCAGGAAAAACAGCAAGCTGGTTCTTTGGATTTGGAGCAGCAGCAGCAAATTTGGTTCGACTCTCTTGCTCCCAGGAGTAAAGAGATACTCCCTCTAGAGGGGAGACACACCTGGGGCTCTCGGATCCTCCCCCTTGCGCGGTGCTAGCCGCTGGAAGGAACTTTGGTCACGGTTGATGGCAGCAACTCTGGTTTGCTGCAATCTTTTGATTTGAGCACTACAATCAACAAGGATCAAGGCTTGTTTCTCTCCCAAAATTTCTCCAAATCTCAGCCCCAACAGCACCCGATGGATTGAAGGATTAAGCAAAGAACTCTTGCTATTTTTTAGCCCAAAACAACACCCAGAACATCAACTCCCAGCCAAAAACTCGTGTGTCACGAAGAACAGGGCCTACTGTATTTATAAATAGTAGAGGGAAATGGGAGAGGCAGGGAGACGAAGATGATCAAAGAGAAGGCAGCCGTTCACCAAATAAATCAACAATAATAGAGAGGAATGGCAGCGGGTGAAAGGAGAGGAGGAGGCGTCGGTTCGGTCTCAGGGCGCTTGGAATTCTTCTAATGAAAGATCGTGTAAAATGGTAACGCTGAAAGTAAACAAACACCGGTTCAAAACTGGTCCATTCAATCCCATCGGTTCAAAAAATGGTTCTAGGATTTTCCAACCCAATCCAAAATGGTTCAAAACTGGTTCAAAGATAGAAATTGGTTAACAACCAATTGAAGACCGAAACGAGCTCCGAATCAATTCAAAACAGATTCAATAAAATCCTGGTTCAGTCCTGGTCAGCCCGGAACAATTTTTGGTTGACAAAGATAAGGGCAAGAAGGGTGGAAACAGAAGAAGAGAAAGTGTGTTCAAGAAATACCGTGAGCATAAAACCGAAACGATTCTCAATTGTAATCGATATCCGGATGAGAGAGTAATCCTCTGTGGCGTGTGACCTCATAGGTTTGAACCTAAACGGTAGCACTGGAACAATTCTAGTACTAGCACAGGAAACCATCTAGCAATGGGTCCCGGCGTCCGGATAGGTCGAAGATGCGAGAGCAATCTATCAAACCTCTGGCAAATGGTTACCGTATAATTCATCCTTTTGACCACTAATGCTCAAGATGACTGAGATTAGGCTGCCAACCCAGACAGAGTCAGTCCACTACGTGTCTTAACCTCGCAAGCCTAGTGACTCTTCACTAGGGCTACCCCGGTCGAGGATTTGCTAAATTGAGATACTGCGAGATATTCAATCCAAACTGTTTGGACAGGTCAATTCCATCTTGGTCCATCACTGCTCCATAAGTACTTGCCTGTACCCAGAAACCTTGCATCATCGGATTAAAAATCCGGGTAGTCCGGCACCAAAGCATAGGGAGTTGCTTGCAAGCTACCGTGATGACCTCAGGTCGGAGGGACACATATATCCATATCCAATCGTGAGTATCCCTTTGGCAAAAAAGGGGCTGCACGGAGTCATGTTCAATGAGATATCACATATCCCACTTGTAGATCACATCAGTGTCACCACACTCATTTGGTCAAGAGGACAACCAAACGATGTGAACTACAACAACCTATACTTGATATATTGCCATCCAGTACAATGTATCCTTTGGTTGTGAACCTGGTTTAAGGACCACTCGATACATCCTCTCTGTATCGAAGTCAGTGTAGTCCTAAGGACTTCATCACATGGAAAGAGTTTATTTCAAGAAAATAATATGTGATGAGATGCCAAAAATAATATTTTATTAATTCAAAGAAACAGTACAATACCGAGCTCAATCGCCTACAACCCAGGCAATTGGCTTTGGGACACTATTCCCAATAACTCCCACTTGTACTAAAGCCAATCAGAAGAGTATCTAATACCCATTTCCCATTTACAATAGTCGAACTCTTTTATTCCGAGGGCTTTAGTGAAGGGATCGGCCAGATTTTCTTTTCCATCGATCTTTAGAAGTTTGATGTCGCCTCGTTCCATGATCTCTCGTACGAGGTGGTAGCGCCGCAGTATGTGCTTGGTGCGGTGATGAGCTTTAGGCTCCTTAGCTTGAGCAATGGCTCCAGTACTGTCACAGTACACCGGAACAGGACCATCTAGGAAAGGTGCCACCCCTAGCTCTCCAAGGAACTTCCATAACCATACAGCTTCCTTTGCTGCATCTGATGCTGCAATATATTCTGCTTCGCATACCGAGTTTGCAACAGTTGCTTGCTTGGAATTTTTCCAGCAGATCGTTCCTCCATTCAGGTAAATACAAACCCTGACGCACTCTTGCTGTCATCTCTATCTGACTGAAAACTGGAGTCAGAGTACCCCACAAGTTTCAAGTCAGGTTCTCCATAAATTAGCCATTGTTCTTTAGTATTTCTTAAATACTTAAGGATGGACTTAACCACCTTCCAATGCACCTCACATAGGTCAGACTGGTATCTGCTCACTACTCCTAGTGAGTATGCCACGTCTGGTCTAATACAAGTCATAGCATACATGATAGACCTACTGCAGAAGCATATGGTACTCTACTCATACGCTCTCTTTCCTCAGGTGTTGTCGCACAATCCTTCTTGGAAAGAGTAATTCCAGAACCTATCGGGAGATGGCCTTTCTTAAAATTTTCCATGCTGAACTGTTTCAGCACGGTGTCAATGTACGTAGACTGGGACAATCCCAAAAGCTTCTTAGATCTATCTCTATAGATCTTCATACCTAGTATGTAAGAAGGTTCACCCAAGTCCTTCATGGAGAACTGAGATGATAACCAGACCTTTATTCCTTGTAATACTACGACATCATTCCCGATTAAGAGAATATCATCAACATACAGTACTAGGAATACAATCACAGAACCATTAACCCATTTATAGATGCACGGTTCTTCTCCGTTCCTAATGAAGCCGTACGATTTGATACAACTATCAAACCATAAGTTCCAACTTCGAGACGCTTGCTTGAGTCCATAGATGGACCTCTGCAACTTGCATACTTTTGATTCATCTGTGGATGTGAACCCTTCAGGCTGTATCATATACACCTCCTCTTCCAGTTCCCCATTTAGGAAAGTGGTTCGAACATCCATTTGCCAAATCTCATAATCAAAAAATGCTGCCAAAGCAAGCATGATCCGAATGGACTTGAGCATTGCCACAGGGGAGAAAGTCTCGTCATAATCAATACCATATCGCTGACGATACCCCTTGGCAACCAGACGGGCTTTATAGGTCTCTACCTTCCCATCTGCGCCCCTTTTCCTCTAGAAGATCCATTTACAGCCGATGGGTTTTATACCTTCAAGCGGATCATCCATTGTCCAAACATTGTTGATTTCCATGGACTCCATTTCGGATCGCATGGCTCCAAGCCATGCCTCAGAGTCAGATCTCTGAAGTGCATCCATATAGGTGATCGGATCCTCATTGTTCTCATCGAGCTCAATGGGATCGCCGTCCCGGACCAAGAAACCATAGTATCTGTCTGGCTGACGCTATATTCTACCGGATCTCCTAATGGGTTCTGGGTGTGATTCAATCACAGCTGGTTCTACAATGTCCTTAGAGTGTGTAGGATCTTCTATTGGCTGAACTTCATTAAGTTCAATCTTAGAGACTTTAGTTCCTTCTTCAAGGAACTCCTTTTCTAAAAAGATAGCTCTAAGAGCAACGAACACCTTTTGTTCATTCTCCAAGTAGAAGAAATATCCTTTGGTTTCCTTTGGATAACCAATGAATAAACACCGATCAGACCTAGGACCAAGTTTGTCTGAGTCTAAACGTTTTACATAAGCCGGACAACCCCAGACCCGAAGGTGTGAGATTGAGGGTTTACGTCCATTCCACATCTCATACGGAGTGGAGACAACAGACTTACTTGGAACATTATTTAATAAGTAATAGGCTGTCTGAAGCGCATATTCCCAAAAGGATAGCGACAGACTTGCAAAACTCATCATGGATCGAACCATGTCAAACAAGGTTCGATTCCTCCTTTCGGACACAGCATTCAACTGTGGTGTTCCTCGAGGAGTCCACTGAGAGAGAATTCCATTCTCCTCAAGATATGTTAATAAATCACCAGATAAGTATTCACCACCTTGATCAGATCAAAGGATTTTAATACTTTTTCTAGTTTGCTTTTCTACTTTATTACAGTATCATTTGAACATTTCAAATGACTCAGACTTATGTCTCATTAAAAAGATATAACCGAACCTTGAAAAGTCGTCTGTAAAGGTAATGAAATATTTGTATCCTCCTCTAGCACTATCTGTCATCGATCCATATACATCAGTATGTATTAGACTTAGAAGTTCTGTAGCTCGTTCACCTTCTCCAGTAAAAGGTGACTTGGTCATTTTACCAAGTAAACAGGATTCACAAGTTGGCAGTGTTTCAGAATCACCGACCTCGAGGAGTCCATCTCCTCGCATCTTGTTTATCCTATTTTGGTTAATATGACCTAGTCTACAGTGCCAAAGATACAAATCGTTGACATTATCTAACCTTGGGCATTTGCTAGAAGTGTACATTACACTAACAGGCCTTGATAGTACATATATGCCATTATTTAATCTAGCTTTCATTATCACAGAGTTATTCAAAATAATATTGCAAAAATCTCCTTTTATTGATAGTTCAAAACCATAATTGGCCAAAAGGCCTACAGAGATTATGCTCATAATGAAACTAGGACAATAGTGACTGTCGACTAATTCGACAGTACAAGACTCAAAGACAAGACGCAGGACACCGACAGCCAGTACTGGAACACGATTTCCATTCCCGACGCTCAGAAACTATTCTCCATCTTCAAATCTTCTGCTAACTTGAAGTCCCTATAATGAATTACAAACATGAATTGGACTACCAGTATCTAATACCCAGTTAGCAGTATCAACAATAGAGTAATTACAAGGTTTTATCATATAAATACCTTGTTCAGCAGACTTCTTCTTCCTCGGCCTGTTCGGATCAAGGGATGCAATATAAAGAGGACAGTTCCTCTTCCAGTGTCCCTTTTTCTTGGAGTAGAAATATTTTGCAGAAGATTGATCAGCCTTATACTTCCTGGTCTGACTAGGGCCAGGAGCATTCTGCACCTTCTTTCCCTTTTTATTTATTTTCTTCTTCCCTTTCTTAAAGGGATGACGACCTCTACTTCCTCCCACTAAATTCACCACCCCCTTATTAAGTTAGTGGTCTTTCTCGAAAGTCTACAGCAACCTTAAAAGACCATGGTAGTTTACTGCAGGCTTGTTCAATCTGTAATGATCGAGAAAATCAAGATAGGAGGAGGGAAGAGAATTCAGGATCGCATCCTTGCCGAGCTGCTCGTGCAAGGTTCATCCGAGTTTGCCCAGTTTTTCAATCAGCTCGATCATGTACAATACATGATCAGTGACTGAACCACCATTCGGCATCTTGGAGTTGTAGATGGCACAAGACACTTTGTACTGTTCTACATCATCCGGGGTGCCAAAGGATTCCTTCAACTTTTGAAGGATTTCATCAAGTTGGGCCTCCTCGAATTTGCGACTGAACTCGTTGTTCATCGCCGCTAACATAATGCAATGAACAGTAGTCCGATCAGAGACCCACTTCAGATAAGGGTCTCTGACCGCACTCCGTGCATTAGTAGGATGGATTTCAGGAGCCGGATCCGTTATCACATAGAGGATCCGTTCATACTTCAGAACGATTCTCAATCTTCGATACCAAATATCAAAGTTGTGACCTTTTAACTTCTCGTTATCGAGAAGTGACCGGAGCGATAAGTTTGAAGACATCTGAAAAGAAAACAAGACCACATTAGTGTATGAATTAATTTTAACCAAAAGGCTTGGACTTTAGTCTAAAGGTTTCTCCCACTAATTTTTCAGATTGGTAGCCTCTAACTCCAATACGTGAAAATACTTTTTCAAGTGGGTACTGAAATCCAATAGGCCACGCATGAGCCCGACTTTGGCCAGCTCACCCATACGAGCCTAAAGGTAGGTTCGTAAACCAATTGCTTCCCTAAACAATTTTTAGTATTTTATTTTGCCCCAGAGAACACCCTAATCGGCCTTGGGGCCTCCTATTGCGGGTCTCTGGTTAGGTCCAACCATTAATATGACAAATCCAATGCTTCCAGCTAATTAAAGACCAAGCCCGACTATAGCCGGCCCACCTGGTCCCGTTAAGGAGGTTACACTGAACCATCATCGATCAGATAGAAATTCCAGTCGCCGGATGTACACCCGTTCTATGGAACTGCCAATGCACACCAAGCTAGTAGACACATTTCTAACAGACTTAATGGGAGGCTAGGACACTGTCAACTCCTTGACTTAGTCTTTTTAAGGACCTAATAATTTTAGAGGATTTTTAGTTGTGGCAGAAGAAAAAGACAAGGATATAGATCATCCTCCCACTGAATCAATCAAATTTCAGGAGGGTTGAAATAAATCAACAAATGATCCATGGGCACCTAAAGATCAGTCAGACCGATCATCCTGGGTGACATGGGTTAACTCGAGTCATTGAGCTTTTCCAATCAGTTCTGGTCGACTCGACTAGCCAGGTAGGTGAGATCATGGATGAGTATCCGCCATTAACCATCTTTCCTAGACACCAACCAAGTTGGCCAGGAAAGAGGTAGCCTCATACAACCATGATCACAATGCCAAACCTACCTCGACACCAGTCGGTTTACCAGACTCGATCAGATTAGCCTAAAGACTCGGGCATCCACTGAGCCTCTAATTGAATCCATTTTAGATGAACGGATCAACAAATCTAACTATTAGATAGTTCTAAAGAAGGGCCTTAAACAACTTTTGTTTAATCTTCTTTTAATCCGGTTCAACTAAACTTAGATCTAACCCAGTTAATAGACCCAACTAGTCAGCTAACCCAATATAACCCAAAATGGCTTATGCAAGTGTTTTAGATTTCATAAACCTAAAAGTTTTTAATAAGCCAAAGATTTAATTAAAATAATTTTTAATTAAGTCACAATGTAAAACATTTTTACATAACCATATCATGCATCAAGATACAATTTTTTACAAATATTTCATATCCTATAGTAAACATGCCCAAAACCATGTATCATCAAATTAAAACATTTTTAATTTTAATATTCTTTAAGGATTTGTCTGAAGAGGCCAACACAGACGATCCGCATCGTGTCAAAAACACACGGTCATGGTGAAGGTCTCGACTAGGTTCCAAAAAGAATGTAGATACATCATTAGATTAAACCAATTTTAATCTACAAACATGCAAACATAAATAGATTACACATGCAACCTTGCTCTGATACCACTGAAAGAAAAAGGTGCAGGTGGTTTGACATGATCCTATGCTAGGCATGCAAACAGCTACGGGAGCATAATGGATTTTAAAACAATTTTTAAAAATCACGCAGTGAAAAACTGCTCCGCCCAGAATCTAATATATTCAAGTTGCATGTATTAATAATAGGCATGTAACAAGGCATATAATATTTGTAAAACATATTAACAAATAGATCTAATTATGCATGATTTAAATAAAATATTTCCATACCTTTATTCCACCTGGAATAGCCCTGGAATAAAGCTGGAATGGGCTGGAATAAGTGGGATAAACTTATTCCAGTTGTCTTCCTCGTTTAGATGTTGGGAAGCTCTGTTTTTGCTCTTCAAAACAGCAACCAAAAGGTGGCGTCTGGACCTCCTTTTCCTCCTAAATCGGAGCAGCAACAGGGGGATAAGATGTTTTTTGATCTTCAACTGAAATCTGTAAAAAAAAAATACCAAAAAGGGTCTACCAAATCATCCAAAACTTGCTGCAAAAAATTCTGTTGCAGGAAAAACAACAAGCTGGTTCTTTGGATTTAGAGCAGCAGCAGCAAATCTGGTTCGACTCTCTTGCTCCCATGAGTAAAGAGATACTCCCTCTAGAGGGGAGACATGCCTGGGGCTCTCGGATCCTCCCCCTTGCACAGTGCTAGCCGCTGGAAGGAACTTTGGTCACGGTTGATGGCAGCAACTCTGGTTTGCTGCAATCTTTTGATTTGAGCACTACAATCAACAAGGATCAAGGCTTGTTTCTCTTTCTAAATCTCTCCAAATCTCAGCCCCAACAGCACTCGATGGATTGAAGGATTAAGCGAAGAACTCTCATTGTTTTTCAGCCCAAAACAGCAGCCAGAACAGTTCATAGATAAAAATTGGTTCACAACCAATTGAAGACCGAAATGAGCTCCAAATCAGTTCAAAACATATTCAATAAAATCCTGGTTCAGTCTTGGTCAGCCCGGAACAATTTTTGGTTGACAAAGACAAGGGCAAGATGGGCAGAAACAAAAGAAGAGAAAGTGTGCTCAAGAAATACCTTGACCATAAAATCGAAATGATTCTCAATCGTAATCGGTATCCGGATCAGAGAGTAATCCTCTGTGGCGTGTGACCTCATAGGTTCAAACCTAAATGCTAGCACTGGAACAATTCTAGTACCAGCATAGGAAACCATCTAGCAGTGGGTCCCGGTGTCCGGATAGGTCATAGATGCTAGAGCAATCTATCGAACCTCTGGCATATGGTTACCGTATAATTCATCCTTTTAACCTCTAATGCTCAGGATGACTGAGATTGGGCTGCCAACCCAGACAGAGTCAGTCCACTATGTGTCTCAACCTCGCAAGCCTAGTGACTCTTCACTAGGGCTACCCCGGCCGAGGATTTGCTAAATTGAGATACTGTGAGACATTCAATCCAAACTGTTTGGACAGGTCAATTCCATCTTGGTCCATCACTGCTCCACAAGTACTTGCCTGTACCCAGAAACCTTCCGTCATCGGATTAAAAATTCGGGTAGTCGGCACCAAAGCACAGGGAGTTGCTTGCAAGCTACCGTGATGACCTCAGGTCGGAGGGACACATATACCCATATCCAATCGTGAGTATCTCTTTGGCAAAAAAGGGGCTGCATGGAGTCACGTTCAATGAGATATCACATATCCCACTTGTAGATCACATCAGTGTCACCACACTCATTTGGTCAAGAGGACAACCAAACGATGTGAACTACAATAACCTATACTTGATATATTGCCGTTCAGTATAATGTATCCTTTGATTGTGAACCTGGTTTAAGGACCACTCGATACATCCTCTCTGTATCGAAGTCAGTGTAGTCCTAAGGACTTCATCACATGGAAAGAGTTCATTTGAGGGAAATAATATGTGATGAGATGCCAAAAATAACATTTTATTAATTCAAAGAAACAGTACAATACTGAGCTCAACCACCTACAACCCAGGTGATTGGCTTTGGGACACTATTCCCAACATCTGGGCCGCGGCCGACTTCTCCTCCTTCATCACCAGCCGGGCCTGGAGGGACTGGGTGATCCCCTTCTGCCGGGCCGCCTCGGCATCGGACAGGCCCAACTGCCGCTCAGCATCAGCAAGGTCCTCGGACTTCTTCCTCGACTGCCCCAACTCGCGGTCTAGGCTCTCCTGGAGCTCCTTCACTCGACCCTCAGAGTTGGCGAGCTACCTCTCGAGGTCCTTGACCCGCCGGTCAAGCGCCCCCTCGGAGTCAGCCTTTTCTTTCAGATCGGCCTTCAACGACGCGATCTCGACCGCCTGCTGCTGCTCAGCTCGCTCCCAGTTTCGGTAGCAGCTCCTAATGAAAAGGACCTCGACACCCATTTGCATCACATGGAGAGTCAAAAAAAAAAAGAGGGGGAAGAGAGAGAGGGAGAGAGAAAGAGGATGGGGTTGCTTACCGTGTAGAGATGGGGGAAGATGCTGTCGATCACGGCCCCAACTAGCAGCCCATCCATCTCCTCCCGGTCGCATGGCTAGATGGAGAAGTCCATCATGCAGTAAGCCAGGGCATGGTTGTCGGCTAAGGAGCTCTCTATCCCTAGCCTGAATGGAAGGCGACGCCTCGCCTCGTCTCTCCTGCTCTCCCGAGGAGCAGGTGCACCCATCCCTCCAGCAGTGGGACCCTCAGGAACCGGTCGAGGATCCGGCACCGTCGCAGCCGGAGCCCCCGTCGCAAGAGGAGCCCCAACCTGGGTCCCTCCTTCAGCCCCGTCACCTTTGGGCCCGGAGGGCAGGGCAGCACGACGGCAGCAGCAGTGTCAACCCGGACGGTCGCCTCATGCTCCAAAATAGGGACTCCAGCCTACGGCCCCGTCTGTCCTTCGACCTCCCTCCTCGGAGCGATCGGCACCACAGGGGCAGACATCGGCGTGCCCTCAATCCGGGCCCGCCTCGAAGGAGGCTCGGTAGCCATCCTGGTGGGCGGCCTCTTCTTGGAGATCGGCAACGACTCACCCTCCGAAAAGGTCGACCCTGCACACAGGAGCCAAGGAGGTCATCCTAAGATGAAGAAAAGAGAAAATGCAGATGGGGAAAGAGCTGAACTCACTCGGCCCTGTCAATGAGTCAACCCTAGCATCGAGGAGGTTCTGCTCTGACAGCAAGACCTCCAGAGAGGAGATCTAGGTGGTACGAAGCTGCTCATAATCATCCTGATCAGCTGCATCAACCATGGAGATCCGATTAGGGAACCGATCTGGCTCGCTCCAGGCCCAGTCGACCCCTTCGATGTCTGCAAAGAAGAATTTGCTCTTCCATCCCTTGATGGAAGAGGGGAGCTCGAATTTGATGCCCTTCGGGCGAGAAGATAGAGACCACCACCCATCCTCGTTCGGGTGGCATTTCAGGATGAAGAATGCCCTGAATAAGGAAAACTAGGCAACAAACCCGTGGACATGGAAGAGTACTATAAAGGAGAAGATCACCCTGATGGCATTCGGCACCAACTGGGCAGGGACCAGGCGATAGTTATTCATGATAGATAAGAAGAAGGGATGAAAAAGGAATCTGAGACCCCCGGAGAAGGTCCCCTCGTAGAAGGTGAGACGTCCCGGACCACTGGAAGTGACCCACTCTCTGTGGTGGGGGATCATGAGTCGGACAGAAGTCGGGATGCCATAGGCATCCCAGATGGCCCCCAGCTCCATGGCAGAAATAGTCGAAACGACCCCGCTGGACCTGTTGACTGGACAAACTCAGGAGTTGATTCGAGTAGCAGGGGAGGACAAGTAGGACTAGAAGGAATAGCCTCCGGCTACCTAACGGATATAGAGGGGGTAGGAAGGGCCGGTCTCCTACTAACCCTAGACTGTGCCCCCTCCGACTCCTCGTCGGAGGAGGAGAGCACAAACCTTCGGGTGAAAGATTCAGGACGAGACATGCTGGACTAAGAAGGAAGGAGCCTACCCCAGAAGGAATGAAAGGAGGAAAATAAAGCCAGTCTGGACCCCTAAAGAAGAGAAGAATGGATGCAGATCGTGGAGAAGGAAGGGTCTGGGCACTACAACAAGCGCAAAAGATTTGAAAGAGAGGAAACTTTGAGTAAGAAATTTTTTTCTTTTCACTTCGAAAGGGCCCATCAAATCTGCGCTGTTGCGGCCCCCTCGCCAACGGATCTGCGCCACGTACTGCCCATCGATGAAAAAGGAGCCCCAGCAACTCGGAATTCTGTGCCAACTTTAACTACTCCTCAGACGTGGCCACGTGGCACCCCCGCACTGGCCAGCAGGGCCATCCCTCGAAGCACTGGCAGTCACGATTATCATTGCACCGAGTTTTTGCCTTTCCATATCAGTACCACAGTTACTCCCTTCGCCCCGAGCACCACGCACTAATGAGCCTCGGGAGTGGGGGCAAATGATGTGGCGAGACCGCTGACGTGGATAGCTGACAAGTGCCACATTAAAGGAGACCATCACGATGGACGCCAAGGCAACACCCCAGCCCGGACCACTTTGCCGAGCTGAGCTGAGCCCTTTTAAGGCGACGGGCCGAGCTCTGTCCTCTGCCAGGTCGCACCTGCAAGCTCGGGATGCCTAGGTCGGAGTCATCCACCGCCCTCCAGAGCGAGACCCTCGGAGGCTAGTGCCCTGCGGTCGAGGTCGAGCTTAGCACTCACCCACCGATGTGGAGCCTCTCCGAGCGCGCGCCCTCTGGACCGGGTCCATCCTCCGCCTTCCAGAGTGAGACCCTCGGAGGCTAGTGCCCTGCGGTCGAGGTCGAGCTCAGCGCTCACCCACCGATATGGAGCCTCTCCGAGCACGGGCCCTCTGGACCGGGTCCGTCCTCCACCCTCCAAAGAGAGACCCTCGAAGGATAGTGCCCTACGGTCAAGGTCGAGCTCAGCACTCACCCGTCGATGTGGAGCCTCTCCGAGCACGCGCCCTCTAGACCGGGCCTGCACTCTCCCCTCCTCCACCAAGATGTCCACATGAGCTCGGAGCATCTAGACCGGAGCAAGCCCTGCCATCCCAGGACACCGGTGAGCCGCCCGAGGACTACGGAGCGGTGCCTCCTATGCTGCCATGACTACCTGCCCGGCCATACTTCCATGGGGATGGGCCAACCAAAAAGCACAAACCCCTAGGGCAGCGACCCCCGGATCGAGGCTCTGGCAAGCTACCCGAAATGGAGCGACAGGAGAGGATGACAGAATGAACGGAAGCTTCCCCTATCACCCATCAAGAAAGGCATCCCGTCTATGGCACAGAATCCTGCCGCACGCGCCTGCCAACCCAGCGAGGATCCCAAGGCAAGCTCCAAACGACCAATTTTCAACTACAAAGAACAGTTGACACCCCCAAAAAGGGGGGTGGTAACATTAACAATCCACCACCAACACAAGCGCAAGCTCGACCAAGAGGGCGAAGCGCCACCACCAACACCACAGTTGTAAGAAAACGAGGAAAACAAGGAGAAGCGGAGGAACAGGGAACCCCTAAGTCCTTGCTATCATTCTCCCCCTGCAACATTTTTTCTTTCACTCACATCTTTCACTCCTCCTAGTGCGGAGTCTATCATGAGGGGCCTGACCAGGAGGATCTGTTCCCCAGGATCATCATTGACTTGATCGTCGGAGTGCCCCTGCCAGAAACCCCGGCCTAGGTCACTAACCCCTGTTTCACAGGTCCAGGAGCAGAAGACTAAAAGGTAGCGAAGGAAGCACACTCCGGTGCCGGTAGCAGTTACAAGCCATGACGGTCTTGGCGGCAACTCACCCGAGGAGAATTAATGAGGACATTGGCAAGAGGAAGAAACTACAAACTAACAATCTTAGGTTTTAGTCCAATCTTTTCAGGTTCCCATAATTGTATGAAGAAGAAATCCAACTTTATGAAGCACCTCTTGAAGACTCCTAATTCCATTTGAAT
The DNA here is from genome assembly GCA_021397845.1 of Areca catechu. Classification (NCBI taxonomy): domain Eukaryota; kingdom Viridiplantae; phylum Streptophyta; class Magnoliopsida; order Arecales; family Arecaceae; genus Areca; species Areca catechu. The sequence goes on from CM038047.1 coordinate 108,712,429, forward strand.
GAAGCAACTATGGAGTGTTCAAGTCCATTTAGAGCCAAATAAATAAAACTAGGGAAGCCCCCTTTTCCAATTCCATGGGCCGGCCAAGCATTATTGAAGATCATCTACCTTGAAGCCTATCTTTGGAATGGCGAAGCTATGGAGAATTCATCTACTTTGGAGCTTATTGAAAGACCAAACTTAAAAAGACATGTTGAAGGATTGGATGAAGATAAGTGTTTCAAGAAGATGGCACCAGATGGAGCTTCTAGGACTTTCTCTTGTTAGGATTAGTTACTAGGAACTAATCATGTAATTAGTTACCAGCTAAATCTGAATTAGTTGGCTTCCTAATTCACCTTTTTTGTCTCCCATTATGATTGCCTTGGCCTATAAATAGGACCAAGGACTCTTCTTGTAAGGCAAGCAATATTTGAGTTGAATGAAAGTTTGCTAGTTTGTTTTCTCTTCCACCTTGCCGAGTTCATGAGTTCTCCTTGGAGTTTTGAGTATTTCTCTTGAAGTTTGAGTTGGAGTGTTGAGTTTGAGTGAGTGCCTTGAGTTTGAAAGACCTTAGTTCCATTTCCAAGCTTTTCTACCTAGGATCCAAGTAGTCTAAGAAGAAGAGAAAGTGCTGCCCAAAAATTTAGCAACCTTCTTCAAGTCACCTCACTTTTCTTTGTTGAATCATTCATTTTCTTTCAATTCTTCATCACCACAACCTTACTTTGGATCATTTGCACATTTTTCTTGATGGTTTGAAGATGATGATGAAGGCTCCATGCCAAGGAGCAAGCTCTAAAGGTAAGTCCTAAGTAAGGAGTGTAGATCTTATCCCTAGATCTCAATTCTTGAGTGATGAGTGCTATCCTTCCATTTAAGCTTTGATCTTCTTCATTGTTGAGAAGAAGACCCTCTTGATCCATGGATCTGAGGTTCTTAAAGGTAGCTTAGCCTAGTTTGAGGGATTCTATGCCCTTAGATCCTACTTTTTATTTTCTTGAAAGAAAGTGATGCGGGATAGATATGCATGCTATTATTTTTGTGTGTTTTATATGTGGGGTGAGGTGGTTAAATCTTGAATATCAGACCAAAATAAGATCTAGAGAGTTCTATATGAGTTTTAGAAACTATGCATGCAGATCCGGACCTAAGAAAGCAGTAAAAGGGGATCGCCGAGACTAAGAAGCCTCGGTTAGGGCAAGTTCACCTACAATAAAATTATGGGTGGTAGAGGGGGTGTACCTAGAAATGTTTGATGCGCCTGGTAAAGATTGCAGTGAAGAGATCTCTCGTTCTCCATGGATGCGGCCTAGAAAATCAAGCCAGAGATCCGTAGATTCCAAGCTTTCTGCTCGGTGGTCCGATGGAGACCTGGCTAGAGTCGTTGGATTTGTCGGAGTCGAGGGACCTGCAAATGACCTGTCAGGGGTTAGAAAACTCAAGGGAGAAGAAGAAAATAAGAGAAAACAGCAAAGAAAAAGGAAGTTTTGGAGTGGGCTGCCAAGGTTTGGAGGACAAGCTGGCGGCAAGAATTTGTTGCAACACCGGAAGAAGAAAACATCAATAAACCCCTTAAGCATACAGCAATTGTAGAAAACTCAATTATCATTCATATATCAAAGTTTTTTTCATACAAGAGACTAGGATCCTTTAAATAGACCCATGGCCTTGGGCCCCAATTAAGGATACAAAAGTAATTACATAGGAGTCTTATTCCCACCCAAACCATAGCTAGAAAATAAGGAAACATTAGATAAAAAAATCCCTAAAAATTCTCCCTCTCACCTTGCCTTGGTCGGCCAAGTGGGTGACTCTAAGTGGCCAACCAAGGGGTGGTCACCATTAGCTCTTGGTGCCCTAGCTTCCTTCTGGGCCTGGGCTGGCCTAATTTGCTTCTTGCTGGTCCAGGGCTTCAGGGTTTCTGATTTCTCCTCCTAGGATCTTCAAATCTTCAAGCTGGGTTGGACTTGGGCTACACTTCCATGTCTTCAATTTGGTTGAACTTGGTCTTCACTTGTGTGATGTGGTCTTGAGTCTTCAGTGTATTTGGACATGACTCAAAAAATTAAAATTAGCTTAACATGACCTGACTAGCATTGGACTGAACTAGCTCAACATGAGCTGACTAATACTGAACTGAAATATCAATTCAAAAAACTCAAATGACAAACTAAAAATGGACTCAGATGGACTAAGCCCTTATTACAAATGGACTTATATATTATTGATCAATCCATAGAGGGTTGAAAAGCCTATATCTTATTCTCGTACCTCTGGTGTCCCCACCAATTCTCCCGGGATGGGAAGAACTCGACCCTGTCGAGTGAAAATCAAGCTGGCTCAGATATCTCTCGAGGAGGTTTGGGTTAAGGTGTTGCAAGTTCTCTCGAGAAATCCATGAATCATCCGACTCTGGCCGGCCTTGCCATCGGACCAGGTAGAATTGATAGCCGCAGCCCCAGGTCGTAATGGCTTGATCATCCAGTATATGCTCGATCCGTTCTCCTCTCTCAGGCTAATTTATTGGTGGATACTCTGGATTAGGGTCACTCACAATGGAAAGGAATAGGTCCAAAGACCTCACTTGGTATCACTATCAGTTCTTATACTCAACTAGGTCTGTAATATTAAAGGTAAAACTAATGCCCATTTCCGAAGGCAAATCTAACACATAGGCATTTGGTCCAACCCTTTCTATCACTTTAAAAGGTCTGGCTCTGCAAGCATGAAGCTTCTTTTAGGCCTAAAAGCCTAACCAAGATAGAATCCACTATATCAAATTCCTTGGCCCTTCTTCGGGAATTAGCCAGTTTCTTTCAAAATTAGTGCAGGTGGTGAACATGCTAGGCACATGCAGACTCCTAACAAGTGATGCAAAGGACTCATACCTACACCTAACAGACTCAACTATGCATTCCTATCAAAGGAATTTTTATTAAACTCTTTGGACCTAAACCTAACAGATCATAGGTTCTCTAGGTTTGGTCATAGCTTGACATGTACATGAAAACTTACAATGGGCTCCTAGCAAATTTCATAGGGTATGCCAGAAGTATAATGCAAACCTAACATGCGTAATGAATGCATGCAGTATGGTAATCTCAACTAAATGCAATCTAATGATCCTAGAAATGCTGGAGGTGTCAGGAAAGGCCAGAAAGTAGGAACTGGGTTCTAAATTAGTCTGGTAGGGAAGGGAAAAAAGTTCAAGGTTAGTTGGATAAAGTAAGATAAAAGAAGGGGCGTTAGGGACTAATCCTAGACTAATGAGGTTAACCTTATGAAGTTGAGGTATATCTACAGGGTTTGCGTAATGGAAGGATGGGTTACTAATCTCAGGGAGGAGGTCCTTAATGGGAACTATAGGATGAGGCTCATCCTGAGGGTACTGATTCAAAGAGATCATGTCCTTAATAAATTCTTCTGGTTCTTGTATTTTAGGACTAGACTCTATAATTTGGCTCTCCTCTATGGTTTCCTCAAGTAAGGCTCTAGTAGCAGTACCTAGGTTCTCTTCCTCTAATTGTTTTTCCACTATAGCTTTAGGCTACGTATAGTCAAGGTCAACTAACTCTAGGTTGGCTTCTACCTAGGTACCTATGGGGTCAACTAATTCTAGGTCTTTTAGTGGTGTATCCTCTTCTCCCTCATACTCATTCACTAAATTCACATCAACTTCATACACTTCTGTGTTAATGTAAGCCTTGTCAATAAAAGGGATGGTAGGGGAACGTCGGCTAAGGAAAAATTGGCTAGGTCCTAGTTTCTGAGTATGGGCACTACTCCTAGTAGGTTCAGGTTGACTAAGGGGCAATGGCTTACTATTGGGCTTATATTTAGGGGTACTAATCCTATGGGGTTCAAGTTGACTAGGGAAAACTTGACTAGTACTAGGCTGATACCTAGGGGTTATGGGCTCTTTGGGCTCATAGGACAAGGGTGCAGATCTATGGGTCATGGAATTATAGGATCTAGGGTCATAGGATTTAGGTTCAACTCTATGGGTCTTGGGTCTACTGGGCTCATGGGATATGGGCTCATAGGTTCTAGAGTCATAGGATTTGGAGTCATAAGATCTATAGGTCGTGGGTATACTAGTTTTATAGGGAGTGGGTGCATAGGACCTATGTTCATAGGTTTTGGGTGCATAGATTCTAGGCTCATATAATTTGGGTAGTGTGGGTAAAGGTGGCTCAGGTTTGGATCTAGTCTGGGTCCTATGGGTTTTCTCTAGGGTTCCTAATCGGGCATCTATTTGATCAAGTCTACGGGTCAACTAGGCATTTGATTGATCAAGCCTAAGATTGATGGATTAGGCTAGTTGATCAGTAAGGGCTTTCATTTGGGCTTCAAAGTTATCCATGGGTTCAGTCAAAGGTGAAGATGGTGGGTAATATGATGCTCCTGATCTAGTGCTAATGCAAGACTCGATCAAACCAACTACAGCTCTCTAAACCTAGAGTCCAAACTAGGTGCTCAATCAGGATGGCAAACTAGCCTATAGTAATCCTGTACTCAGCCAAGCGGTGTAAGGGGAGTGTTAGGTCCCTGATTGCCAATCCTAGACACCAATCAGAGATTGGCCAGGTAGGCGGACCAGCACACAAGCCCTTTGAGATTGAATCCCTGAACCACCATTCTAGACACTAAGCATAAGGCACACACAAGTTAGCTTGACACAGTGATCTGACACTTAGCCCGGACCCGACTAGTTGGTGTCCCTAGCCCACTAGGGCAAATTAAGTCTAATAGATTTTAAGTTAGGCTTGGGATCGAATGCAGGGGATGTGATTTTGGGCTAAGGAGAGGTGATCAAATCCTCCCCCCATCTGACATAGCAAGAGTGCCCTTAAAGGTAGTTTATGCAATGATGGTAGGCAGATGATGCAAAATTAGGGTTTAAGTCTTTTAGGTAGCTTTTATATATGTATTTTTTTTTGTTTTGCAGAAATATGATTTGCAGCCAATGACCTAATATGCTATAAACATACTAAAATAAAAGATATACAAAGATATGCTAAACAAAACCCTAAACCTTCCAAAGTTGTCTTGCTAAAAATAATAGAGCCAAAAATTTATAGGTTGTATTTCACCTTTCAGAAACTACACAGACCGAAATAAAATTTGAAAAAATTTTGTAAAATAATATGAATTAATATGAATCTAGAAAAATATAAATTGGAATTTTTGAAGTTTTTATTAGGGAGAAACAATTAAAAGAACAGTGTATATACAGACTATGGAGGGTGCATAAAACGAGCCCTAATCTAAGCTCTGATACCAGATGATGTGAGATAGATATGCATGCGATTATTTTTGTATATTTTATATGTCGAGTGAGGTGGTTAAATCCTAAATATCAAACCAAAATAAGATCTAGAGAGTTCTATATGAATTTTAGAATCTATGCATACAGATACGGACCTAAGAAAGCAGTAAAAGGGGATCGCCGGGACTAAGAAGCCCTAGTTAGGGCAAGTTCACCCACAATAAAACTACTGGTGGCAGAGAGGGTGTACCTGGAAATGTCTGATAAACCTGGTGAAGATTGTAGTGAAGAGATCTCTCATTCTCGATGGATGCGGCCTGGAAAATCAAGCCAGAGACCCGCGGATTCTTGGCTTTCTGCTCGGTGGTCCGATGGAGACCTGGCTGGAGTCGTTGGATTTGTCGGAGTCGAGGGACCTGCAAATGACCAATCAGGGGTTAGAAAACTCAAGGGAGAAGAAGAAAATAAGAGAAAATAGCAAAGGGAAAGGAAGTTTTGGAGTGGGCGGCCAAGGTTTGGAGGACAGGCTGGCGGCAGGAATCTATAGCAACACTGGGAAAAAGAAGACACCAATAAACCCCTTAAGCACATAGCAGGGTAGCGCACAGCAATTGTAGAAATCTCAATTATCATTCATATATCAAAGTTATTTTCATACAAGAGACTAGGGTCCTTTGAATAGACCCATAGCCTTGGGCCCCAAGTAAGGATACAAAAGTAATTACATAGGAGTCTTATTCCCATCCAAACCCTAGCTAAAAAATAAGGAAACATTAGGTAGAAAAAATCCCTAAAAATTCTCCCTCTCTCCTTGCCTTGGTCGGCTAAGAGGGTGACTCTAAGTGGTCAACCAAGGGGTTGTCACCATAAGCTCTTGGCGCCCTAGCTCCCTCTTGGGCCTGGGCTTGCCTAATTTGCTTCCGGCTGGTCTAAGGCTTCAAGGTTTCTGATTTATCCTCCTGAGGTCTTCAAATCTTCAAGCTGGGTTAGACTTGGGCTACACTTCCATGTCTTCAATCAGGTTGGACTTGGTCTTCACTTGTATGATGTGGTCTTGAGTCTTCAGTGTATTTGGACAGGACTCAAAAAAATAAAATTAGCTCAACATGAGCTGACTAGCATTGGACTGAACTAGCTCAACATGAGCTGACTAATACTGAATCGAAATATCAACTCAAAAGACTTAAATGACAAACTAAAAATAGACTCAGATGGACTAAACCCTTATTACAGATGGACTTATATATTATTGATCAATCCACAAAGGGTTGAAAAGCCTCTGTCTTATTCTGGTGCCTCTAGTGTCCCCACTAGAAAGCTTGCACAAGGGTGTTCAAAATTCTGCTCACCTAGTTTTCAGATTGAAGTTCTTTATCTCTTCTATGTATAATTTTGGCCATATCTAGAGCTAAAATTCTTGTATGATAATGCTAAGTGAGTAGAACACACTTCCACACACTCATTTCATCAAATTCATCCCCCATCAAAGTGGGTAGGTCAAACTTAAGGGTCCCCTTACTGGGGGACACAAACCACCATCCGCTATTGAATGGGTGATGCTTCAGGGTAAACAAGGCCCTGAAGAGAGAAAAACAGGCGATGATCCCATGATGGTGGCAGAGGACAATAAAGTTGAAGATGGTCTAGATGGCATTGGGAGCGAGTGAGCCAAAACCAAACAATAGTGGTTGAGGAAAGAGAGGAAGAAGACATGTGATGTGGGCATCAGTGTTTGACTTGAGCCCTTCAAACTTCGGGGGATCTCTGATTAGCGTTCTGTGTTTATCGAGTCCTGTAATAAGGCTGTCAGCCTCTAGTTTATTTGCTTAAATGGAGTCTATACCTCGACCCATCAGGTCGAGCTGAGTCTTGTAATAAGTCGGGCCGAGTCTAAGCCCATGAAGTCTTTAGTGGTTCAAAAGTTAAGTCTCTTTTAAGCCTAACAAAGGCAAGGAGACATGTCAGCTCAGGGCCCACCTTATCTATTTATGTGGCGCACTGAGGTGATGACATGTGGTTTGTTTTGGGCGCCCAAGAAAGGGGACCACTCACATGATCCATGCCCCCTTCCCCTCCCCTCTTCAAGCTCTCTTCCAATCTAGGATGGGCGGTCATGGAAAGAAGTTTCAAATCCCTTGATGCATGCCTCCACTCAAGACTCCTTCCATAAAGAAGTCAAGCAAGAAAGGCATCCTCCATTCTCCAAGTGGAAAGAAGTTTCAAATCCCTTGATGCATGCCTCCACTCAAGCCTTCTTCCATAAAGAAGTTAAGTAAGAAAGGCATGATCCCTTGATGCATGCCTCCACTCAAACCTCCTTCCATAATGAAGTTAAGCAAGAAAGGCATGGTGAAGACATCAAGCCTCCATTCACGCCTTCTACCAAAACCAAGCAACCCAAAGAGGGAAGTCAAGGTGCAACGCCAAGATTCATGCCAATCCAAGCTGGTCGGCCAAAGAAGTTCTCCTCCAAATTTTGGGCGCCAAGTGTAATGGGATAGTTTAAATTTCAAAGTGCTCTTGAGTGCCTATTTAAAGGATCCAAACCCCTCTGGTAAAGGATTATTGATGATTAATGAAAGAAACCTTGTGTGTTCCATCCTCTTCTTCAATCCTTGTCCCTAGGCTAGGTTGAGTGAGAGCTTCCTTCGTCCTCAGGGACGTCGTGTGGTGAGAGGCCACATTCCTTCGCCTGAGGGCGTCGTGTGGTGAGAGGCCACATTCCTTCGCCTGAGGGCGTCACGTGGTGAGAGACCACAATTCCTTCATCCTCCGGGATGTCGTGGGGTGCAAGGCCCCAAGTTATCAACTTCGATTTCGGACTCCAGTCGAATACCGGGCTCGAAGCCCTGTTTCTCTACCCTTATCCTATTTCAACTTCAACATTTCTCATCTCTTCGCTAACCGTTCTTTCTCTTGCTGCCTACAGGTCTTCCTCGGTGCTACGGACATCGGAGATGGGTCGTCTTGCCATCACGGCCACATGATCGGGAACTGGTGCATCCACGGGCGCGATTACTCGGACATCCAGGCCGCATCCGTCGAGTGGAGTGATCTCTGCACCAGGCGCTTCAGAATTTGAAAGGTTTGCATCCCCATCTCCTAGGTAGGTATTGGGTGTATCGAGCTAGTCCTAATCCCAGGGTTCCTTAATCTCGGGGTCCTGGTCTATCATTTCTTAGGGATTGATCTGCTAGCATAGACCTTTTTTCTTTCAGTTTTCCTAGGTTCTCTTTGCTTGCAATCGGGAACCAAAGATAAAACCCTAAAAAGAAACAAGATATAACCACCTTTGCATCATCCGTGCCTTCAGCATCATCATCTTCATCCTTTTTTCCACATCATTCTTGGTATCAGAGCCTAGGTTAGGACTAGTGCTCTTGTATTTAGGTCTCTGCATTCTGTCCAGCCCATATATATGCTGCTATTTTAATTTTTTCTCTTTGTAGGAATCTCCGTTTTATTTGATTTTTCTTTTTCTGGATCTGCTGCATTTATAGGATTCTTCTGCTCTTTTCTCAGATTTTATTTCATCCTGTAGAAATTCTACAAGCCAAAATACCACCTGAGAAAATCTCAGGCCTGCAGTTTCAGCAAGCATCACTTTCTTGTCTCATTTAGTTAGTTCATGCAATTAGTTCATATTTAGACTTCTTTTGCACTTTGCTTATCATCCATATATCCAAATATATATATATATATATATATATATATATATATATTAAATCTTTTTCTTAGACATTTCTGTGCCTACATTGTTCATAAAACACTTAAGGATGGCAATTTGACATAGGGTCAGGAGTTCATCACCTGTCCCTAGCCCACAAACCACTAACCTGCATCCCGAACCCAAACCCTAACTAAAATCAGTTAGACACCTAATTGCTCTAGAGAGCTTAGGGACATCCATTTGGTCGAGTCGAGACCAAGTGTCTAATCTTGGTGACAGCCCAATCTGTTTGTACTGAGTTCTTGGTGTCTAGGCTTGGTGAATCAGGGCTTGTGGGTTGGTTCACTTACCTGGCCAATTGCAAAATTGGTGTCTAAGGCAAGCGGAGAGAAACCTCCACTCCCCTCCACCTACCTGGCCAAGGACAAGGCTACTACAGACTGGTTTGCCACTCTGACCTAGGCAACTGGTTGAGATTCTAGGTCTATTAGATCTTAGACGTTCGTTGTGTGTTGCATGACTAGTCTAGAATTAGGAGTCCTTTAGCCTAACTGCCCTTTAGCTAGTCAGTATTTTCATGGTGTCTAACCCTAGAGTCTATCCCCAGTTTCGTCCTTTTCGAGGAAGTCATGATCATCAGGTTTATATTAATTGGGAGGACGATATGAATGAATATTTTAAGTGGAGCGATCTGTGTGAGGATAGTAAGGTCAGGTTTGCCCAAATGCATCTTCGGGTTCAGCCGAACGTTATTGGTTTGATGTTAGAGGAAGAATGAAGTATGAGAAACAAGAGTCTAAGGTAACTTGGAAAGACATGAGAAGTAAGTTGAGAGTAGGGTACCTAGGTGAATCCTATGAGCAAAGACTTCTAGGCCGGTGGTACCAATTGAGACAAGGTAATAGGCCAGTGTCTGAGTATATCGAGGACTTCCAGTGGTATATCATGAAATATAATACCATTGAGACCGAGGTTCAGATCACATTGAGGTTTAAGGCTTGGCTACACCCAGACATCTATAGAAAATTAGGCTTTGAAAAGACCAATAAGTTAGAGCAAGCCTACCACGAAGCCCAAGACTGTGAGTGGTCTTTAAGATATACTCGATCTAATACTTTGGACTTAAATCCGACCTCTACCAACTTGAATCAAATCCCGATTGATCCAACATCTGTAGTGAACTAGACTTTTGTTTATTAATCCCCACCCGTGTCACCTCTTGACCAGAAAGAAAACACTGAGAAGGAGTTAGGTATGGCCATCCCAAAAGTAGTTGACCCAACCATAGTCGTGCCTATAGAGGAACCAAAGGAGAAAGGATTAGAACCCTTCAGTGAGTTTGAAGAGGTCATATATGAGCCTGACATAAGCTTGATTAATGAATATGAAGAAGAAGAAGAATGTGAGGAGGTATCGCCTGATAATTTATTTGATCAGCTCCCACCTGATGTTATCATTAAGGATACCCCAGAACTTAGCAAGGACCCAAATGATAATGATCCTGAGTTCACTATAGACCTTGTAGTAGAAATGACCAAGCCAGGATCAAACGAAATAGATGAAGGTATAGATTCTCAAGATGAATGTTCCAAAGACCTTCCCGAAAGCCCTCCACTATCTAGGAGCATCCCGCCTACCCGAGGACTTGCACCTATCGATCCTCCTAGTACTAACCATGAGGTTAAGATGAGCACACCTTTAGACCTTCATTCATACATTAAGGTCAGCTGCCTAAACTTCGAACCAGTCCCTGAGTCTCCTTTTTATTCCCTGCCTTTTCTTAAGCCATCTCATATCCCTAGAGCCAGGAGGTTACTTTTTATTGAGACTACCAGAATGTGTGACTCCTTAGAGCCCATCCCATTCGCCCTCTACTTCTGGTATACTTTATGGCATCTGTTAGGGATCCTAAAAAATTTTTCTTGTACATACCAGGCTAGGGTCAAGCCTAGAGAACCAATGGTCTAGTAGGTTTAGGCCTAGGACCCCAATAAATTCCTCTTACTAGGAATACCTAGTTTAGTTTGCTTTCGTTAAGTGTTACTTGAGTCTCAGAATCTATATGATCTCTTGCATTGCATACTAGGGACACGAAAATTAATAATTAAAATTTTGTTGTTCCTGAAAGCAAGTTAAGTAGAGAATTAGGGATTCTGAAATAATAAAGAAGTTTTTATGCTCGCTGAATTGGTCCCTTAGAGTGATAGGAGAGTGACCCTAATACCCTGATTTGGGACATTAGCTCGACTCTCAATATCTTGCACTTAGTTGAGTATAGGGAACCAGCAAACCACCAGCGAGTGATTTGAGCCTAATCCTTTTTGGAGAGTAAACCTGACCAGAGTGTCCACTTCCAAATTGACCTGAGTAAGGAGTGCGGATCGAGCGAATCTTGGATGGTCGAGCTACCGCAGCCCAGGGCAAAGGCTTTCAGGTTACTTGATCTGTTGGCAAGGCCGACCCCAAATCTGATGACTCGTGGATCACCCAGGAGGACCTGCCATTCACTGACTACTGGAGAAGTACCAAAGCCAAATCAACTTCCACTTGACAGGGTCAAGTTTCTCCCACCCCGGGAGAATTGATGTGGGCATCAGGGTTTGACTTGAGCCCTTCAAACTTCGGGGGATCTCTGATTAGGGTTCTATGTTTATTGAGTCCTGTAATAAGGCTGTCAGCCTTTAGTTTATTGCTTAAATGGAGTCTGTACCTCGACCCATCGGGTCGAGCTGAGTCTTGTAATAAGTCGGGCCGAGTCTAAGCCCATGAAGTCTTTAGTGGTTCAAAAGTTAAGTCTCTTTTAAGCCTAACAAAGGCAAGGAGACATGTCAGCTCAGGGCCCACCTTATCTGTTTATGTGGCGCACTGAGGTGATGACATGTGGTTTGTTTTGGGCGCCCAAGAAAGGGGACCACTCACATGATCCATGCCCCCTTCCCCTCCCCTCTTCAAGCTCTCTTCCAATCTAGGATGGACGGTCATGGAAAGAAGTTTCAAATCCCTTGATGCATGCCTCCACTCAAGACTCCTTCCATAAAGAAGTCAAGCAAGAAAGGCATCCTCCATTCTCCAAGTGAAAAGAAGTTTCAAATCCCTTGATGCATGCCTCCACTCAAGCCTTCTTCCATAAAGAAGTTAAGCAAGAAAGGCATGATCCCTTGATGCATGCCTCCACTCAAGCCTCCTTCCATAATGAAGTTAAGCAAGAAAGGCATGGTGAAGACATCAAGCCTCCATTCACGCCTTCTACCAAAACCAAGCAACCCAAAGAGGGAAGTCAAGGTGCAACGCCAAGATTCAAGCCAATCCAAGCTGGTCGGCCAAAGAAGTTCTCCTCCAAATTTTGGGTGCCAAGTGTAATGGGGTAGTTTAAATTTCAAAGTGCTCTTGAGTACCTATTTAAAGGACCCAAACCCCTCTTGTAAAGGATTATTGATGATTAATGAAAGAAAGCTTGTGTGTTCCATCCTCTTCTTCAATCCTTGTCCCTAGGCTAGGTTGAGTGAGAACTTCCTTCGTCCACCGGGATGTCGCGTGGTGAGAGGCCACATTCCTTCGCCTGAGGGCGTCGTGTGGTGAGAGACCACATTCCTTCACCTGAGGGTGTCGCGTGGTGAGAGACCACAATTCCTTCATCCTCCGAGATGTCGCGGGGTGCGAGGCCCCAAGTTATCAACTTCGATTTCGGACTCCAGTCGGATACCGGGCTCGAAGCCCTGTTTCTCTACCCTAACCCTATTTCAACTTCAACACTTCTCATCTCTTCGCTAACCGTTATTTCTCTTGCTGCCTACAGGTCTTCCTCGGTGCTACGGACATCGGAGATGGGTCGTCTTGCCATCACGGCCACATGATCGGGAACCGGCGCATCCACGGGCATGATTGCTCGGACATCCAGGCCGCATCAGTCGAGTGGAGCGATCTCTGCACCAGGCGCTTCAAAATTTGAAAGGTTTGCATCCCCATCTCCTAGGTAGGTATTGGGTGTATCGAGCTAGTCCTAATCCTGGGGTTCCTTAATCTCGGGGTCCTGGTCTATCATTTCTTAGGGATTGATCTGCTAGCATAGACTTCTTTTCTTTCAGTTTTCCTAGGTTCTCTTTGCTTGCAATCGGGAACCAAAGATAAAACCCTAAAAAGAAAACAAGATATAACCACCTTTGCATCATCCGTGTTAGCATCATCACCTCATCCTTTTTTTCCGCATCAACATGGAAGGAAAGCCGAAGACCCTCGAAAAAAAGTTGTCATACAGGGCTATCCGGCCTGGGCCACTGGAAGTGACCCAGTCCCCCGGCCTAAGAACAGAGAGTCGAATGGGATCAGGGATCCCAAATGACCTCTAGATACAAATGAGATCCCCGTCGGTCATCATCGAAGCCATGCCGGTAGGGCCACCGACCTCCCTAACAGGGGGCAGGTGGAGGAGGAGCTGTAGGGGGTCCAATGACAATTCCCGTCAGGCAGGGTCCCCTGCAGACCATGATCGAGACTTCCTCCTCCTCGCTATCCAAGGAGGGAGGCCTCGATTGAGAAGACCCCGCACCATCAAAAAAACCCTGGTGACGGTGCCCCTATCGAAGCGACTCATCAGAAATGGCAAAATGGAAAACTAGAAGACCTAACAAGATTACTCTTCAAGCACAGGCCAAAAGAGGAGAGCATGATGCGGGATGATTTATGCATGAAAAGTATTTTTCAATTAACTAAGGAGTTAGGGTTTTAGATCATGAATTTCAAGCCAAAATTCAAAGTAAAAAACTCTAGGGAATTTTTAGAAGTCATGCATGCAGAAATAAATCCTAAAAGCTAGAGAAAACAGGATCGTCAAGGTTTAAGTAAACCCTGGTAAGGCTGCTCTTCTGCAAGACCACTACTGGGGAGTCAAGGGGGTGTACCTGGCAATGGTTGAAGCACTCGATGAAGATCATGCATGAAGAGATCATTCTCACTCCTAAATGCGGCCTGGAAAAGCAAGCTTCTGATCCTGCGGATTCGTAACTTTCTGCTCGGTGATCTGAAGACTGATTAGAAGGTATCCTCAGATTTGCAGGAACTGAGGGACCTACAAATCACCATCTACGGGTTAGAAAATATTGTAGGGATGAATAAATAAATCAAAAATAGCAAGGGGAAGAGTGTTTTGTGTTAGGCGGCCAAGGCTTGGAAGGAGGGCGGCTAGGGTTTTGATGTTGGGGATGGAGGCAGGGTGCAGGAACGAGAAAATAATTCGCACACTGCTCACACACAGCAAGCACACAGCTCACACACATCAAAGAGAGAAAACTCAAATTTAATTCATCAATTATCTCCAATTACATAAGGAGGGGAGGCCTTATATAGGCTTACAATCTTGGGACTTAAGAAAGGGTATACAAGTAATCTCACAGTAAATCCTAACCTATAAAAACTCTCCCTCAAGTTCTCTCCACTTTGACTGAGTCTCTCTCTCTCCCTCTCCTTCTCTTGGTCAGCCAAAGGGTGGTGACCCTAAGGATGGCCAACCAAGGGATGGTAACCCTAAGGGTTCGTGCCTTCTTGGTTGCTCTTGGACCCTGGGAGGCCCACTTCAATGCTGGGTAGGCTTCAAGGCTTCTTTAGCTGTTCTCCTCTCTGGCAAGCTGGATCACATGTCCTCCAGGTCTCCCTTGATGGCTTCATGCTCCTAAATGGCTCAACTGGGTGGATGACTGGAGTGTTATACTGACAGGCTTCAAAATATTTGAGTCGTCTTCTTTTTTACAAAACTATATTGGACTCAATAGACAGGACTCACACTAACATAACTTAACTTCAAAATTTATATGACTCAAAACTTGACTTGACTTAACTGACTTGACATAACCCAAAAACTGATCTCAAATCCTAATAGTATGAATCAAAACCCAAATACAGGACTCAAATATTGAATGGAATAAAACAGGACTCAGGGGCCATACAAAGACTCATATGGACTAACCCACAAAACTCAAATAAACTAACTCAAATTAACTAAACCCTAATTACAAATTGGACTCAAATCCTAAACTCTAATTTGATAACCACAGAGGATTGAGATGCCTCAGCCAAAGTCTGGGACCTCTGATGTCCCCATTAGAGCAAAAGAGAGAAAGGAAGAGAAGAAGAAAGCCTAACCTGCTGAAACTTCGTAACCTCGCTCAAGAAGATGGAGGAAGATTGCTCTGAGGAAGAAACTTTATATTTTGTCGCTTGAGAAACCCTTAGGAAATGAAAGGGAAATTCCCTTTCAAGCGACCAGGAGCCCCATCACCTCGTACTGATCGAAGGCGTGCACCATATATCACTCTAAGCCAGCCGGAGTGTGCCATATGTTGATATCAATCAGAAGCAATGCCCTGAATTGGGGGTGACCCCTTTGGGCCCAATGTGGCAATTATGGCCACCCTTAATGAGGGGTCACATGGCATCACCCTATTAGCACGGAAGCATAGCCTCTGGAGTGCCAGCGCACAAGGCATTGATGGTGTAGGAGATGCGCCCCTCCATGTCAGCATGATCATTACTCCCCTCGCCTCGAGTGTCACTTTGTTGTCCAGGCTCGGGAGTAGGGGGCACCTAATGTGGTATATTCGCTGATGTGGAGTCTTTCTGGTGGCCACGTTGGCAAAAGCCCCACCACCTGGGCATAGTGACCAAGTAAGGAGCCAAGGCAAGCCATCCTGCCGAGGTCAGTTCCTAGTCATGGTCATGCTCATGAGGTGAGCCCTTCGTCTGAGGTTAGCTCCTGCCCAGGGTCATTCTCATGCTACCAAGGTGAGCCCTCCTATCGAGGTCAACTCCAAACCAGGGCAATGCTCAAAAGGCGAACCCTCCGTCTGAGGTCAACACCCGGTCGGGGTCATGCTCAAGCTGCCAAGGCAAGCCCTCTTGTCGAGGTCAGCTTCCAGTCAGGGTCGTGCTCATGAGGTGAGCCCTCCATCTGAGATCAGCTCCCGGCCGGGGTCGTGCTCATGCTGCCAAGGTGAGCCCTCCTGTCGAGGTCAGCTCCCAACCGAGATCATGCTCATAAGGCAAGTCGTCCATCTAAGGTCAGCTCTCGATCGGGGTTGTGCTCATGCTACCAAGGCAAGCCCTCCTTCCGAGGTCAACTCCATGTCGGGGTCATGCTCATAAAGCGAGCCCTCTATCTGAGTTCAGCTTCCAGCTAGGATCATACTCATGCTACCAAGATAAGCCCTCCTGTCGAGGTCAGCTCCCAATCGGGGTCGTGCTCATAAGGCGAGCCCTCCATCTGAGGTCAGCTCTTAGCCGGGGTCATGATCATGCTGCCAAGGTAGGGGGCCCCCCATGGTGGGGCTCCCCTTGTCCCATGAAGGCCATAGTTCCTACCAACAGCCTTAGGGGGAGAAGGAACAATGGAGATTCAAATTATGACAAAGAGGGACCTGGCCACCCATGACCTTCTGGTGGGTCACCAAGATCAGACAAAGATCAATGGATCCCATATGATTTACTAATTAGGATTTTTAAAACCTTAGTCATGTGTCATAATTTGTAAGCAAGTAAGTTGTCCTGTAATAAGTTAAGGCTAGTTGATTTGTCTCAACCCTAGCCAGTCTATTAAGTCCTGTATGAGTCTAGTGAGAGTTTACTTTTGGTACAAGAGAAGAGGATACACTACTTTGGAGTTCCACCAAGCCTCATCCAGGAGCCAGAGGTCTTCACATCAGCCAATTAGACCTTATATGCTATCCCAGGGTCCAAGATTCATGCATGATGCCCAGATGCCCTCCAGATGCCCAGATTCCCTCCAGATGCCAAAGTATATTCCCAGACTAGGTCACATGATGAATCCAGAGGTCCATCTACACCCCAGCCCAAAAGAAATCAGCCCAGGCACCAGGCCCAAGCTCTTAAGAACAAAGATTCCAGGTATATTCCAGCCTAGAACCAAGATACCTGGAATATTCCTGCTCCAGGCATCCAAGGCCTCCAGGGCCCAAAGCCCATGCGCCCAACCCATCCTTGGCCCCCCCTTGCTGCCCCCCATGAAGTCCAACACGTACTTGAGGTTCACTTGGTCCAAGCTAAGAAGAAGAATTCAAGTGGAAGGAGGAAATCAAGTTCTTATTCTAGTCAACCTTGTAATCCTAGTTCTAGTTTTATTTTATAGTCTTTCTCCCACTTAAATTGTGTAAACCTACTCTTACTATGAGAAGACTTGCAATCCTTTTAGGAGAGGGTATGGGACTCTATAAATACCCCACCTCTTTTCCTCTTGTAATCAATCAACTCTTATGAATTAAACTCTGCTGAATTGTTTTCAAGAGTGTGTTCTTGTGTTTGTGTTTTGGTTCTTTGGCTTGTTTGGTTTGTTCTCTTGTGTTGGCTGACCCCTATCCTTGTAATCCCTCCATTCCCCAGCAGCAAATCAAACCTCCAAGCATCAGCCACATCCAAAAGAGAAGCCTTGAAGATGCCCAGATCAAGATCTCTTCCTGCTTCCTTGCCGCCAGCCCTTTGCCCTAATCCCTTTCCTTCCTTGTTTCATCTTGTTATTTTTTTCTTTGATTACTTGATTTGTGCCTAACCTTGACATTTTGCAGATCCCTAATATGTTTCTCCTCCTCAGAGAAGGCTTTCTTTGCCTTCAGATCGGGTCCAGATCGCCTTCAGATTCAGAAACCAAAGGCTTTTTCTTTCATGCACCATCTTGAGGCTAAGAGATCTCTTCATCGAAGAAACTACAATCGCTGCCTCGTAAAAGCCTTCCCCCTCTTGAGTTCTAATTCATGATAGGTATGCTATCCTAAACTTGGAGTTTCTCAATTCTCGAGTTTTGACTTTTATTATTCTACATGTGTCTTCCTGCGGGTATGATAGTTTCTAACATTACTACTCATCATGCTGATTCTTTACTTATTTTCGGGTCTTTTTCCACTGGATTAGTGTCTAAAAAAATTATTAAAAAATTAGTTTACTATTTTGCATCAGTCTTAGGTTTGTCTCACATCAGTTTGGTATCAGAGCTAGTTTCGAATATCATTCATCTGCATTAGGATCACAAACACTAATTTCTGCATCCTGCTAGCTGCATTAGATATCTGTTTTTTATCTAATTTTGACCACTTAAGAATTTTATATTTTTGTGAGATTTTCATGTCGTGTCTTCTGTTCTATCTTAATGATTTTAACAATTTTTAATTAATTTTATAGAAACTCTAATTCACTAAAATTTGGCATATTAGAAACCCTAACTAAATCCTAATATTTCTATATCAGTCTAAAAACTATAAGCTTTGCATCATCATCTAATTTTTGTTTTGCATCAAATTTGGTAAAGTTCATCGTCACTGTCAATAGTCTAGTCTGTAGTTTTTTAGATTTTTTTATATATTGGTAACTATGTCAAAACCTGCATCTTCTGAAACCCTAATTTCTTGAATTCTACTTTTTCTGCACTTTTACTTAACCAAACCTACCAACTTCCACACACCCCAATCTCAAGCCCAATTTGTTTGCTAACCTAATCAACCTAAACTTAACTTGCCACCTCATAAAACACACATAAAATATTTTATTTCTTAGATTGTTTTAGATTACATCAGGACCATCGATTGCCATCATTTACATTAAACTAATCTTAAGGGCACTTTATCTCAGATCAGGGCAGGAGGTCATAACCTATCCTGGGTCTAAAACAATCTCCTTGCATTCTCACCCTAACCTTAATTAAAATTAATTAGACTTAATTTTCCCTAGTAGGTTAGGTGACACCCAACAGGTCGGGTCCAAATTGTGTGGGCCAACTAGTGCATTTAATCCTGTGGCTATTACTGAAATTTGGTGTCTAAGACTGAGGGTCTAGAGTCAAATGACCTAAGTGGTGTTGTGATTTTTAATTGGATCCCTATGAAAGCAAGAGAGGCCTCCCACACTCCCACCCTCTACCTGGCCAGAGGAAGGATTAGCTACTGGGTTAAGTGTAAGTTGAGCTGACCCACTCAGTTTTTGCTCTAGGTCTAGGAAATCCTAGATTGTACTAACCCTTTTTTCTTTTGCAAGCTTGGCTGCATCACATCACCTTGAATGATTGTTTGATTGTTTGCATGACCATTAGATTAGGAACCCAATACCAAAAGCCTCAACCCAACCCAACTAGTGTGACCATGGAGTCCAACCCTAGGAGAACCCCATACCATGACCTATCCTTAAAACCCAACCATAGGAGATCCATTAGGAGCACCCAACCTTATGCACCGACTTTTGATGGAATTCCAGATCCTAAGGTGTATATTGATTGGGAGAATAGAATGGATCAGTACTTTGAGTACACTAGGATTCAGAGCTAGAGAAAATTAGTTTGGCTATATGTAGGTTAACCCAATATGCTAAGCGACATTGGAAACTTACTGAGGATGAATGTTATTGGAGAGGAGAATAGATAAGTACCTGGAAAGCTATGAGGAGTAAGTTGAAAAAAGAGTACCTAGGTAAATCTTATTAGCACAAACTTTTTGGCCAATGGCACAAATTAAGACAGGGTGAGAATAGATAAGTACCTGGAAAGCTATGAGGAGTAAGTTGAAAAAAGAGTACCTAGGTAAATCTTATTAGCACGAACTTTTTGGCCAATGGCACAAATTAAGACAGGGTGACAAAACTGTGTCTGAATACATTAACCAATTTAATGAGTTTATGAGGAAATGTAACGAAGTTGAACATGAGTTTACGACCATAGCGAGTTTTCGGTATGGCCTACGTGAGGACATCCATTGGGAATTATGTTGTAGGTTGATTCAGGACTTAGAGGAAGCCTATCACATAGCCTTATAATTCGAGTCAAATCAGAGGGAACTCATATTTAGTCAAACTGAGTCCAACAATAATAACCCTCCTACACCCCAGATCCATAGAACTGAACCCATAACCTTTGAACCCATAAGCTTTAAACCCATAACCATTGAACCCATAACCCTTAGTTTACCCACACCTGTTATCTCAGACCCTAGTCAATTTTCCAGTAGCCAAACCCCTCTTACCACCCCATTGGTTCACCAAGATGACCTAGAAGAAAAAATATATGAGGCTGACCCAAGTCTGGTAGAGGATTATGAAGATGATGAGTCCATACCTATAAGTGACCTAGAGTTAAAAGACAACCCAGAATTAGTTGACCTAGTGGAAACCTAGATAGAAATCAACCCGAAGTTAGTTGAGTCGAAAGTCCAGGACAACCAACCCAGTTCAACCATGGACTTCAATTTTGAAGCTTTTATGAAAGACATGGCTGATCAGTTCGTCTAGATGAAACTGTTGTTCTCAGTGATGATTGAGTTGTAGTTGTTGTAGTTGTTGGCTTTGCAAATGGCACGGCACATGGCACGGCACAAATATGTTAGTACAGTGCACAGATGTGTTGATATGAAGTGATTACCCAAGTTGGGTATGCAGGTGTATGGTTACTATGATTTATCTCAAAAGGGAGGGATTATAGTATAGCATCTGTTTAATCAGTGGAAATTGCATCAGTGAAGAATGTAGAGTGACAGCAAAAAAATTTCAGAACATAGTAATCTTTAAATGATCATATCTTTCAACATAGAGCTCAGTTTTAGCTATTCTTAGGCTTTTTGGAAAGCTCTTTCAAAGGTATACAACTTCTCTATTGATTATAAGATCAAATTCTACTGATTTAGAAGGTGAATTGATGGTTAAAGGTAAATCAGTTTTTCTTCCTCTGGTACATTTCATTCCAGGTTGCTGTCATCTTTAAATGATCATATCTTTCTGTATAGAGCTCTGTTTTTCCTGTTCTTAGGCTTGTTGGAAAGCTCTTTCAAAGATCTATAATTTATCTATTAATGACAAGATCAATTTCAACTGTTATAAATGGTAAACTGACAGTTGAAGGAAAATAGTTTTCCTAGAATAGGGGATCCAGTCAGCTCGATGGAATTCCAGTTGGCTCAGATGATGGGTAGGCTGTTTTAACGGTGCTAGCTGGAGATAGTTTTATGGGATTCTCGGTCACATGGGGCTGAAGTATATATATTGTAACTTCATAGAGAACGTTGTTGGTTGAGGAACGAACTCTTCTTGAGAATAAAAAAAAAAGGAAGAAAAATAGCTGAGGAGAAGAAATGAAAAAAGGGGCTGAGATGTGCTGAAAAAGAAGAGATTGAGCAGAATTCAGAAATGAGAGATGATGCTGAAATTGCTATTGATGAGAGCTGAGGGTGTGGTTTCTAGATTCAGCTTTAAAGATTGAAGAGATGATTTCCATTGATTTAGAAGAGATGCTTCAGTGAGGAGCAGATCAACGAAAATCTTTGGTGATTGCAAATCTGTTTCAGCAATAGCAAGTGTGTGGTATTCTTTTAGCAGTGATCTGAAATTGGTAAGATCTCCTTCATCCATTTCTTTACAATTTATTAGTTATGGGATGAATTATGTTGTTTGAACTGTGAGATCAAAGGGGGATATCTTGTTCTTGATTCTTGATCTGTCTTGAACAGTGTTTCAATTGGTAAGACCTCAAATAAGAGGCAACTGTGTATGTATCAATGAGAAGTAAACTCTGTAAGATCAGTGAGATCAAAGGAACTCTAGTGAAGAGTAGATCTTGAAGATCATGAGCTTCAGTGAGGAGCAGATCTTCTAGATCATTTTTTTGCTCAGTGAGAGCCACTCAGTGAGGGTTATCATTTGTGGACATAGGCTACGGCCAAACTACGGTAAAATTTTTGTTTGTATTATGATTGATCTATATCTGGAGATATATTGTGTTATGGAGAGCCTATCGGGTTGACTCTGCAATCCTGAGATCGGTACAGGGAAGAGCAGAGGAGTGGTAATGCTGTTGCTTGTAGGTTATACAGTTTTTGTTACAGGTTCAGCAGTTATAATTTGATAAAAAGATTTGGGAGTCATTGATTCACCCCCCCCTCTCGGTGCCCTGGGAATTTCAATTGGTATCAAAGCAAGTTACCGAGAATTGATTTGACAGTCAGGGTTATTACATCAGAGAGGTTCAAATGGCTCACTCCAGCAAGATCCCATTCTTTGAAGGAACATATTATTATGGATGGAGTAACAGGATGGATCAATATTTGATGTCTCTTGGATATTCAGTTTGGAATATGATTAATGTTCAATTCATTCCATCCTTGACTGATGTAACAGATGAAAAAGAAATGAAGCAGCATGAAAATAATGCCAAGGCAGCCAATGCTTTGTTGAGCGCTCTTTCTCCACATGAATACACACTTGTGATGAACTTGAAATCAGCCAAACAAATTTGGGACAAACTCAGAAGTTTTCATGAAGGTGATGTGAAGATTAAAGAAGCCAAACTTCAAGTACATCATAGTGAATATGAAGCTTTGAGGATGTCTAGTAATGAGAACTTTCAAGGCTACATGAACAGAGTGTTTAAGGTAGTAAATGCCATTAGAAGCCATGGTGAGGATCTTCTAGAGATAATTGTTGTAAAGAAGATTCTTAGATCTTTACCTCCTATATACAATCCAAAGGTTTCAGTGTTGGAAGACAACGACTTGAGTACAGTTAGTCTTGATGAATTGCAAAGCACCATGGTAGCATATGAGATGTGCATGGAGATGCCTAGTTCAATTAAATCTAACAAGGAGGTGGCATTTCAAACCATGGAGAAGCTAAAGTTGTCTGATGAGGATGATTATGATTCTGATGATGAG
The DNA here is from genome assembly GCA_021397845.1 of Areca catechu. NCBI lineage: Eukaryota > Viridiplantae > Streptophyta > Magnoliopsida > Arecales > Arecaceae > Areca > Areca catechu. Next base: position 108,735,029 of record CM038047.1, read on the forward strand.
AGAAAAGAATTTCTAGCATATATCTCAAAAGGTCTGAAGAAAGGAAAAGGAAAGTTCAATGGTACTCTGCCCTTTATTTGTTTTAGATGTGGTGATACAGGCCATTTTGCTGCAAAGTGCAAAAAGAAGAAGAAAGGTGATAATTCAGATGATGATGATAAGAAAAGGAAGAAATCTTTCAATGATAAGAATAAAAAATTCTCTAAGTTGAAGAAGATTGAAAAGTACAAAAAGGAAAACTTAATGTCAATGGAGAATGATGATTCTTCAAATGAAGATTTTTCAAGTGATGATAAAATTTCAGATGAAGATAGTATGATGTCCAAAAAGAAAATTGGAAAGAACAAGTCTTCTAAGGAGCAATATGTCTTTATGACAAAGAACTTTTAATGCAAAAAGAGTGTTAAACAAAAAGAGTATGTTGAAGAAGTGACTAATGATGATGAGTCTGATGCTCAAGGAGTAATTGTCTATGAGAAAGAGCTAGTTTTGGCTCTTGATTACCTTGATAAGGAGACAAAGAAGAGAAAGGAGTTTGCTAAGCTCTTAAAGCAAACTGATAAACAAGTTATTGAATTAAAAGAGCAACTAAGAAATGTTGAAAACTTGTTAAATGAAAAAGATGAATGTCTTCTAGACAAGGTAAAGGAAATGGAACATTTGAAAAGCCTTGACACAACATGTGAAATAAGCATGGACTATGTCAAATCGTTGAAAGTTTCAGAAGATCAAGTAATTCATTTGAAGACTAGTTTGGAGGAAATGAAGATAATTATTGAATAAAAGGATAATGCTTATGCCAAAAGTGCTAGTCATATTCAGGAGCTTGAAAATCGGGTAGTGTTTCTATGAGCAGAAGTTGATAGAGTACATGAGATTCTAGAAGAAGAACCTTCAGCATCTTCAAATGTGAAAGAATGTTTGAATTGTGCCAAGATGCAAGAATCACAGAAGAACCTTGGAATACTCATTGAATCACAAAATGCTCATAAGGGAAAAGCTGGCCTTGGATATTGCCCTAGTATTGAAAATGCTAAGGGTAAGGGTATAGTAGAAGAGCTTAAAGTAATTGAAAAGAAGAAGAGCTCATCTCAAATCAAAGATGTCCAGAAAAAGAACATTCAACAAAAGTTTCAACAGAAAATTAGAATGCAGAGGTTCAATGATTATTGCTTGAAGTGCAATACTTATGGTCACAAAGCATCTAACTGCAGGGTGATTAAGAAAATTGAAGGAATATCTACAAATAATAGATTTGCAGTTCTTGAGAACAAAGAAGTTGAATGCTTTCGATGTGGCATGATTGGACATATAGCAAGGAAGTGTATGGAAGATATCAGCATAGAATGTTTTAAATACAGAAAATTGGGACACTATGCTTGGAATTGTATGCAGCAAAATTGGATAGAATGTTATAGATGTCATATCTTTGGACACATTGCTAGAGATTGCAGGACTATATTGCCTTCACAGAAAATTCAGAAGAAGATTCCTCTTAGAAAAGTTGCAAAGAAAATCAAAGATAAACAAAGAAATCAGATTGTTGATAGACAAAGTCTACCTAAGCCCATGACAATTGCTTAAAAGGCTGTTTGGAGAGTGAAAAGTAAATCTTTGTTGGTGCAAGCTGCTTTGAAAGTGCAAACAAAGAAAACATCTTGGATTCTTGATAGTGGATGCACATCGCATATGACAGGGGACAAGACCAAATTGAGTGACATGAATAATTTCAATGGTGGGTCGGTCAAGTTTGGCAACAATGATGATGCTAAGATTGTGGGAAAAGGATATGTGAGTTTAAATGGTGGCAAAATCCTATGTGACAATGTGCTTTATGTTGAGGGTCTGAAGCACAATCTGTTGAGTGTAAGCCAATTGTGTAAAGATGGTCACAATGTGGTATTTTCAAATAAAGGCTGTGTTATCAGAAATATTGAAACAGGCAAGCAAATTGGTAAGGGAAAGAGAACTTCCAATAATTTGTATGTGCTGAATGAAAAGAACAATAATGAATGTTTGCTAACAAGGGATGATGAAGCAAAGCTATGGCATAAGAGGCTGGGTCATATTTGTGACAAGAATTTAGCCAAGCTATGTAATTGGCATGGAGTTAGAGATCTTCCAGATGTGAACAGATTGAGAGATGAAGTTTGTGGTTCATGTCAAAAAGGCAAACAAACTGTGAGTCATCACAAGCTTAAAAAATTTTATTCTGGAAGGCCATTAGATCTCATCCATACGGACTTATGTAGTCCTATGAGAACTCAGGCTACAAATGGAGAATATTATTTGATGTTATTCATTGATGATTTTACTAGAATGACTTGGGTTTCATTTTTGAAGAAGAAGGATGAGACACTTGAATATTTGAAGAATTTTAGAAGAGAAATAGAGAATTCCATTAGCAAGAGAATCAAGTCTATTAGAGCTGATCAAGGAAGTGAATTTACTTGGAGTGAATTCTCTGGATATTGTAAGAAGCATGGGATTCGACTTCAACACTCATGTGTGAGGACTCCACAACAAAATGGAGTTGTTGAAAGGAAGAATAGAGCAGTGGCTGAAATGGCAAGAACAATGATGATAGAAAATTATATAAGTCATAAGTTTTGGAAAGAAGCAGTTGGAACAGTAGTGCATATTTAGAATCGCTGTCTTTTCAGACATCACATTCACAAGACTCCCTATGAATTGTGGTTTGGTAGAAAACCAACAATTAAATACTTTAAAGTGTTTGGAAGTAAGTGCTTTATCAAAAACAGGAATGCAAATTTCGAAAACTTTGAAGATAAAGCAGATGAGGGTATTTTTCTTGGATACTCAACTAAAAGCAGGGGCTACAAGTGCTATAACAAGTAGCTAAAGAAGATAGTTGAAAGCACAGATGTAAAAGTGGCTGAACATGGTGTGTATGCCTCTGATGATGATTCAAATGTGGAAGATACTAAAATTGATGAAAGTCAAGTGCAGGAGCAAGATGATATTTCTCCTGAGCTCTCAAAGAAAAGTGCAGCAGATGATTCTAATATAGAAATAGATTTTAGACCAAGAAATGCTGTATTTCAAAGGGATCATCCCCGAGATCAGATTATTGGAAATCCTAATGCTGGTATTCAAACATGCAGAATGAAGAGTGTGTACTCTTTGTTGTCTCAAGTAGAGCCCAGAAGTGTAGCTGAAGCTGCAAAAGATGAAAATTGGTTTAAAGCCATGAATGAAGAGCTTGATCAGATTGAGAAAAACCAAACATGGGAACTTGTTCCAAGACCTTCACAAAAGAATGTCATTGGTACTAAGTGGGTTTTTAGAAACAAGTTGGATGAGAATGGAAAAATCATTAGAAACAAGGCTCGTTTGGTATGCAAAGGTTATGCTCAGATAGAAGGAATTGACTTCGATGAGACATTTGCACCTGTTGCTAGATTGGAGTCTATTCATATGTTTCTTGCTCTAGCAGTGTACAAAAGTTTCAAGATTTATCAGATGGATGTGAAGTCAGCTTTCTAAAATGGCAATCTTGAAGAAGAAGTGTTCATAGAGCAGCCTGATGGATTTATACTTAGTGATTGAGGAAAGCTTTATATGGACTGAAGCAAGCACCAAGGGCATGGTATTCACGATTGGACACATATCTTCATCAGATTGGCTTCAGAAGAGGATTAGTTGACAGTAATCTTTATATTTTTATAGAAGAGAATAAATAATTGATTGTCGTTGTATATGTAGATGATATCATCTTTGGAGGTGATAGTGGAGAGATGTGTGAGAAGTTTGCCACTGTTATGAAACAAGAATTTGAGATGTCTATGTTAGGAGAATTATCCTTCTTCCTTGGGTTGCAAGTTCATCAAAAGAGAGATGGAATTTTCTTATCTCAACAGAAATATGTAGGAGAAATACTCAGTAAGTTTCAGATGCATGATTGTAGACCTGCGAGTACTCCTATGGTGACTGGATGCAAGCTTAGCAAGGAAGAAAACAGTCCTAAAGTTGATCAGACACTATACAGATCAATGATAGGAAGCCTTCTATACCTCACAGCATCACGGCCAGATATCTTACAGTCAGTATGTCTTGTAGCTCGGTATCAAGCAGATCCTAGAGAGGCACACATGATTGCAGTAAAAAGAATTCTGAGATATTTGAAGGGTACTGCAAATTTTGGGCTTTGGTATATCTAATCTGAGAATTTTACATTAGTTGCATACTCAGATGCAGATTGGGCAGGATGTGTGGATGATAGGAAAAGCACAAGTGGAGGTGCTTTCTATCTTGGATAGAATTTGGTATCATGGCATAGCAAGAAGCAAGAGACAGTTGCATTGTCTACTGCAGAAGCAGAATTTATAGCAGCTACAGCGACTTGCACACAAGTTATCTGGATGAAAAGACAGATTGAAGATTTAAGAATTCAGTGTCAAAGTCCCATAATCATCAAGTGTGATAACAGTAGTGCCATTAATATATCTATGAATCCTGTGCAACACTCCAGAACAAAGCATATAGATATCAGATATCACTTTCTGAAGGATCAGGTAGCTCAGAATGAAGTGAAGCTTGAATTTATATCCACAGCTGATCAGGTTGCAGACTTCTTCACCAAGCCTCTGGCGAAGGATGTGTTTGAGAGGCTTAGGACTCTCTTAGGGGTTGTACCATCTCATTGATCAGAAATGGAAATATCACCTGCAGGGGGAGTGAGTAGAGGTGAAAAGTTTGCTTTGACTATTCACTCTCAATTGCCTGAGATTCAGGGAGAGTTGAATTTCAGGAGGAGTTCCCTTTGGTTTTGTTGTCAAAGGGGAAGATATTTGTGCATGGTATCAAATGCATGGTGGTTACCTTTGCATAGTAGTTGCATAGTAGTTGCCAACAACTCCAAAGGGGGAGATTGTTGTTCTCAGTGATGATTGAGTTGTAGTTGTTATAGTTGTTGGCATTGCAAATGGCACGGCACATGGCATGGCACAAATATGTTAGTACAGTGCACAGATGTGTTGATATGAAGTGATTACCCAAGTTGGGTATGCAGGTGTATGGTTACTATGATTTATCTCAAAAGGGAGAGATTATAGTGTAGCATCTATTTAATCAGTGGAAATTGCATCAGTGAAGACTGTACAGCGACAGCAGAAAACTTTCAGAACATGGTAATCTTTAAATGATCATATCTTTCAACATAGAGCTCAATTTTATCTTTTCTTAGGCTTTTTGGAAAGCTCTTTCAAAGCTCTACAACTTCTCTGTAGATTATAAGATCAAATTCTACAAATTTAGAAGGTGAATTGATGGTTAAAGGTAAATCAGTTTTTTTCCGCTGGTACATTTCGTTCCAGGTTGCTATCATTTTTAAATGATTATACCTTTCTATATAGAGCTCCGTTTTTGCTGTTCTTAGGCTTGTTGGAAATCTCTTTCAAAGATCTATAAGTTCTCTATTGATAACAAGATTAATTTTGACTGTTTTAAAAGGTAAACTGATAGTTGAAGGAAAATAGTTTTCTTAGAACAGGGGATCCAGTCAACTTGATGGAATTCCAGTCAGCTCGGATGATGGGAAGTCTGTTTTAACGGTGCCAGCTAGAGGTAGTTTTATGGGGTTCTCAGTCACATGGGGCTGAAGTATATATATTGTAACTTCATAGAGAACGTTGTTGGTTGAGGAACGAACTCTTCTTGAGAATAAGAAACAAAGGAAGAAAAATAGCTGAGGAGAAGAAATGAAAAAAGGGGCTGAGATGTGCTAAAAAAGAAGAGATTGAGTAGAATTCAGAAATGAGAGATGATGCTAAAATTGCTGTTGATGAGAGCTGAGGGTGTGGTTTCTAGATTCAGCTTTAAAGATTGAAGAGATGATTTCCATTGATTGAGAAGAGATGCTTCAGTGAGGAGCAGATCAATGAGAATCTTTGGTGATTGCAAATCTGTTTCAGCAACAGCAAGTGTGTGGTATTCTTTCAGTAGTTATCTAAAATTGGTAAGATCTCCTTCATCTATTTCTTTACGGTTCATTTGTTATGGGATGAATTATGTTGTTTGATCTGTGAGATCAAAGGGGGATATCTTGTTCTTGATTCTTGATATGTCTTGAACGGTGTTTCAATTGGTAAGACCTCAAATAAGAGGCAACTGTGTATGTATCAATGAGAAGTAAACTCCGTAAGATCAGTGAGATCAATAGAACTCTAGTGAAGAGTTGATCCTGAAGATCATGAGCTTCAATGAGGAGCAGATCTTCTAGATCATTTTTTTGCTCAGTGAGAGCCACCCAGTGAGGGTGATCGTTTGTGGACGTAGGCTACGGCCGAACCACGGTAAAATTTTTGTTTGTATTGTGATTGATCTATATCTGGAGATATGTTGTATTATGGAGAACCTATCGGGTTGACTCTGCTTTCCTGAGATCAGTACAGGGAAGAGCAGAGGAGTGGTAGTGCTGTTGCTTGCAGGTTGTACAGTTTTTGTTACAGGTTCAGCAGTTATAATTTGATAAAAAGATTTGGGAGTCACTGATTCACCCCCCCCCTCTCTCAGGTCCCTGGGAATTTCAGAAACATGAGTTCAACCAATCCTATGCCCAATTAATCACCCAGGTCAAACAAATGAACCAAACAAGTAACCAAGCAACCCATAGATTGACTAGGTAGAAGACCACCCAACATAATTTGACCCAGACCATACCTAAGTAGCAGCTGACCTAGATTTAGCTAACCCTAGCCATACACAGACAGTAACCGACATAGAGTTAGCTGACCATGTAGTGGAAGAGCAGTTAGAGGAAGAGAACCCTGATACTGCTATTAGAGTTTTACCTGAGGAGACACTAAAAGAAAGCCTAACTATAGAGCCTAGTCCTTTAGTTTGTGAGCCAGAAGAATTTATTAAGGACTTGATCTCTTTGAATCAGTACCCTCAGGATGAAATCATTCCATTGACTCCAATTGATATCTTTCCTGAAATTAATGACCCAGTCTTCCATAATGCAAACCCTGTAAAAATTCTCCAAACCCATAAGGTAAACCTCATTAGTCTAGGACTAATTCCTGACACCCCTTCTTACATCCTACTCTACCCGATTAACCCCGAACCCTTTGCTTACTTCCTACCCCATCGGACTAACCCCGAACCTACATCTTATTTTCTACCCTTTCCTGAAACTTCTTCTATTTTTTTCACTATTAGGTTGCATTTTATAGGAGTTTGTATGTTGCATTCGTTCATTGAGCATGTCATGTTTGCATTTTACATCTAGAGAACCCTACGGCACTTAGTAGGAGTACATAGTAAATTCTCATGTGCAAGCCATGCTAGGAAGAGTCTATAGTATATTAGGTTAGACCCAAAGAGTATAATAAATTTCCTTTGGTAGGAAGTCTAATCAAGTCTATTTGGTGTTAGCCTTGAGTCCAATAAATTTACAACCCTGATTCATCTGTCCACACATGCACTGATCTCTACACAGCATTTGCATCAGGAATATTAGTCAAAAGTTAAACAAAAATAATGAACTAAATAATAACTTGGCTAATTCCTGAAAGAGAAATAAAGAATTTTCTGCAAAAAATTGTGTGATTATAAAGGAATTTCATGCTCGCGAAGCTGGCCCATTCAGAATCATGAAAAGAGTTGGACACAATGCCTATGTGCTTGAGATATCACCTGATTTAGGTATTAGCTCCACCTTCATCATCTCAGATCTTGTAGAGTCTAGGGAGCCAGTAATGATACCTAGCGAGCCCTTTAAGCCATTCCCTTTCTTTGAGAGAGAACCTACCCCAGAGTGTCCACATGCAATTTGGCCAATAAGTGAGGAAAGGAGTGAGCGAACCCTGGATGATCAAGCCATCAGCATCTGAGATGAAAGTTATCAAAGGCATTTGGTCAGATGGCAAGGTCAACTAGAATGTGAGGACTTGTGGAGCACTGGTGAGGATCTGTAGTGCCTTAACCCAGACCCTCCTTGAAGCAGCCAAATTGACACTTACTCGATGGGGTCGAGTTCCTCCTGCCCCGGGAGAATTGGTGGGGACACCAGGGTTAGACACAAATCACTGGATTCCATATGGTTTACTGATTAGGCTTTTTAAAATCTTAGTCAGATGTCATAATTTTGTAAGCAAGTAAGTTGTCCTGTAATAAGTTGAGGCTAGTTGATCTGTCTCAACCCTAGCCAGTCTATTGAGTCCTGTATGAGTCCAGTGAGAGTTTAACTTTGGTACAAGGAAAAAGGATACACTACTTTGGAGTTCCACCATGCCTCATCCAGGAGCCAGAGGTCTTCACATCAGCTAATTGGACCTTGTATGCTATCCCAAGGTCCAAGATTCCTGCATGATGCCTAGATGCCCTCCAGATGCTTTCCAGATGCCCAAATTCCCTCCAGATGCCAGAGTATATTCCCAGACTATGTCACATCATGAATCCAGAGGTCCATCTGCATTCCAGTCCAAGAGAAATCAGCCCATGCACCAAGCCCAAGCCCTTAAGAACCAAGATTCCAGGTATATTCTAGCCCAGAACCAAGATACCTAGAATATTCTTGCTCCAGGCATCCCAAGCCTCCAGGGCCCAAAGCCCATGCACCCGACCCATCCTTGGCTGCCCCTTGCTGCCCCCCATGAAGCACAACACATCCTTGATGTTGACTTGGTCCAAGCTAAGAAGAAGAATTCAAGTGGAAGGAGGAAATCAAGTTCTTATTCTAGTCAACCTTGTAATCCTTGTTCTAGGTTTATTTTATAGTCTTTCTCCCACTTAAATTGTGTAAACCTATTCTAACTAGGAGAAGACTTGTAATCCCTTTAGGAGAGGGCATGGGACTCTATTAACACCCCACCCCTCTTCCTCTTGTAATCAATCAACTTTTATGAATTAAACTCTGCTGAATTGTTTTCAAGACTATGTTCTTGTGTTTGTGTTTTGGTTCTTTGGCTTGTTTGGTTTGTTATCTTGTGTTGGCCGATCCCTATCCTTGCAATCCCTCCATGCCCTAGCAGCAAATCAGACCTCCAAGCATCAGCCATGTCCAAAAGAGATGCCTTGAAGATGCCCAGATCAAGAGATCTTCCTGCTTCCTTGCCGCCAGCCCTTTGCCCCTTTCCTTCCTTGTTTCATCTTGTTATTTTTTTCTTTGATAACCTGATTCGTGCCTAACCTTGACATTTTGCAGATCTCCGAGGTGTTTACCCTCCCCAAAGGAGGCTTTCTTTGCCTTCAGAATGGGTCCAGATCACCTTCAGATTTGGGAACCAAGGGCTTGTTCTTCTAGGTGCCATCTTGAGGCTAAGAGATCTCTTCATCGAAGAAACTACAATCGCTGCCTGGTAAAAGCCTTCCCCCTCTTGAGTTTTGATCTAATAACAGGTATGCTATCCTAAACTAGAAGTTTCTCAATTCCCGGGTCCTGACCTTTATTATTTTGCATGTGTCTTCCTGCGGGTATGATAGTTTCTAGCATTACTAGTCATCATGCTGATTCTTTACTTATTTTCAGGTCTTTAGCTACTGAATTAATATCTAAAAAAATTATTAAAAAATTAGTTTACTATTTTGCATCAGTCTTAGTTTCATCCTGCATCACCTTCGAGAGGCAGGCATGTCCTGCAATAAATACAGGCCCTGTAGTGCATGACGTGCACAATGCAACCCCCAATGATACAGAAGCCCAAACCTTTCGAAGAAGGGTATTCCATTCAGGCCCTAGGCCCTACGACACTCCAATGGTTCTTCCCGGAATGGGAACGCGCCACCATGGCTCGGGGATCAGCAGCACAGCACCCACCCCTCCCACGGAAAGTTAAACCATCGAAAGGATATGACTAGCTCGATAGAAGGGCGACAGCGAGCAACCAAAAATCCTTCCAAAAAAGGTACCTAGAAACGGACACCTAGAAGAAGCCCTAGACCTAGTCTGGGCACCCCACGCATATAAAAGTAAAGAGGGGAGGTTAGTAAGGAGGTAAGTAAGCAAATAGAGGGAGCAAAAGGGCAAGGAACCACTCGAGTGAACCTCCCAAGCTCCCTCTCATTTCTCTCAATCCATTTGCCGTTCCATTTTTCACCCTCTACATGGAAAGTCCCCAAGCTCTCCACCACAGACGTTCTATTCCCCTCGATAATCCAATTGACTTGATCAGAGTGTCACCACCGGAATCCCCGGCCTGGGTCTCCTCTATTTGCAAGTCAGCTTGCTAAGGAGTCAACCAGAAGAGAGGACCGAGAGCCTCGCAGGAACCCAATGCATCAGAGCTACAGGCCATGATGATCTTGGCGGCAACAGATTCCTATAGCATAATGCCACTAGAAGCTCCTCTTGCAAGAGATCTTTAAGGGGAGGAATGGCAGTCATCTTTAACCTCTACACCATAACCCTGTCTGAAGAAAAATCAACTTTTCTAGTGGTATACCTTGGCCAGATCCTTTGAAAATTGGTACCCTTTTCTCAACAAAGCATACCACCAATCCTGTAAATTGGACTTCAACTAGAAAAATGCCCTGAAGACTTATGTGTAAGAAATGTCCCTAGATTGCACCAAGTGGTAGAAGAATCCCATGATCAACCACCAGGTGTTGGGAGCCAACTTTGCGGGGGATACTTGGTACTATCTGAGCAACTTAGCAATGACTATAGGAAGTGGAATCCTCGATCCAGCCTTGAACACCTCTTTGTATAGTGCCACTTAGGTCACCAACCCCATAGTCACCATTTCATAGGGATCTAGCAACTCAAGCCTGATTGACACTAGAATGTTATATTCCTGGATTCTCGCCTGGTCATCCTCACCAAGGATAGACTCAATTGCCTCGAGAGTGTCTTCAACCACTATGGATCCAAACACAGGACCTCCCAAAGCATACCAAGAAAACAAAATAGAAAGAAAAGAAAGGAGGAAGAAAGCCATTGCATTCATCATAGTGCCTTCTACGGTAGCATTAGCCCCCTCAGCAGCAAAGACTCTAGAATCTCCCATAGTAGATAGCAGAAGTAAAAGGATGATGCACCACTCTGGTCCTATGTAAAGCCCGTAATTGGTAGTGGCTACTCAGGAATCATATTGATTGGTGATGGTTCACTAGCAGACACATGCCTGAGTCCTAATGGACACATTGCTTTGCTCAAACCATGACCATTGCGAGCTGTGAACCACCATCATTACTCAAAATCATTGTGCATGCTTCACTAAATGTGATAGATGCACAAAATCTAGCTGGATGCAATGCTTAAAACTTTATCCCAAGTCACATGCATTCCATGCCACCAGCCTTGCCCGATACAAAGTGAAGCATCCTCCAAGTGCTTCAAATCCCTATAGCCGAGGGTGACCCTTTCATGTTGCTGACTTCAACAAGTGAAGACTTGGTGATAAGCCCTATGGTCATCAACCTCTACTTCCTATGCCCAAGGCAAAGGAGATACCTCATCATAGGAAATGGGGGGCAACTAATACATCCAGGAATAGTCAAGCCTATGTAGATCTCGTGTGGCTCACCACCTCACTCACCAGCTCAGCATCATGCACCTCATCCACCAGTTTAGCACAACCAGTAAGTCGCTTAAATCATGACATGTAGTCCTAGGTGTTACCCAGCTAGACAACCTAGGAGGGGTGAATTAGATTTTTCAAAAATTAAAACTCAAGTATGCATTGCTTGTAGATTGAAAGTCCATGGAAATATATGTAGAAATTGAAATGTAGAAAATAAATGTAAGCATCAAGATGGCTCACACAAACATAAATAAATTTATAGTGGTTTGGTGCCTCCATCACCTACATCTACTCCAAGTCTCCCCTTGAAAATTTTTCACTATAATTTATCTAAGATTACAATTGGATTATTTTACCAAGCTCATAATCAAAATTCTTTATAAATTATTTTCAGGACTCACAATCTAAAACCCCTGAAGCCAATCCCAGGCATAAATACACCTAACTTCCATTCCCAACTAAAGTAGGCAACAAAAACAAGAAGAAAATAACAAGAGTACGAAAGCTCCTTGAAAAGAGCTAGAATAAAGACACTTATGCACAAAACAAAAGACTCTAAGGAATCTAGCAAGTTTCAGTACTTGTCTTACTGGAAAATGATTGATGGTATAACTTCAGGTGAGTGGAAGTAAGAGCTCTCAAATCAAAACTTTGGCCTTTTCTCTTTATTCTTGATGAAACTTGGAATATTCTAAGTTTGATTGATGTCTTCAATGAGTTTGGTAGCCTTTCAAGGTCATGTGGCTATTTATAGCCAATGAAGAATAAAATATAGCATTAGGATTAAAACTCGATCAATTTGAACTTTTATGCTTATCAACAGTCATCTAGTCAACTTGGATAACTATCGAGTTAATCAAATCACATCCAAATTGACTCAATCCTTTGTTGAGTACTCAGTCTTCTTTATCCAAAAAATGCCTTTCTATTTTCTATTGTTGAGTTGACTCAAATCTCTGGGGTTGACTCAATTTTTGTCTAAGTTGACTCAAATAACATTTGAGTCAACTCATTAGTCAACCTCTGAAATTTAACTTTCTATATAATTAGATTCCCTATCAAGTTTTCTCATAATTCTATCTGAGTTGGTTCGGTAGCGTATTGGCTAAAACTTTGCATTGCCAAGCTTAAACTCTTCCAATACAGGCAACTTTGATTTTCCAAAAGATTCTTGACTCCAAATCCCACACACTATTTTTACATGATTTTTATTAACTTTTTGATATATTTTGTGCTTCAAATATTTATGTTTCAAATCCATAGTTGTTACCCTTAATATTTCTTGAAGCATTAACTCATTAAACTCATTAGTAATTATCTACTCAAAAATTTTGTTATTCATCAAAATCAATTCTTTGGGCCAATAGTCCCTCTTTTTTTATGGTGATGGCAATATTTTGAGTGTAAAGCAAATGATATCTAAGCAAATATAACAAATTAAGGATCAGAGCATATAAATTTTTACAGATTATGCATCAGAGCATATGAATCAGGATTGAGTATCAAAGCATATAATCATGGATTGAGTATAGAGCTTATTTATGAATTAAGTATCAAAGCATGCAAAGAGTCTCAGAGTATACAACTTGCATATCATAGCATGTTTTGATGCTTATTAGATCACCACTAATCATACACTTAAAGAGTATCATGTGTGATGTATTAAAGCAAAATATATGATAGTATTAAAACCAAATATAGATGTCAAATGATAGTATCGGAGCAAAACATAAAGAGAAAGTATCACAGTAATTTCAAAAAGTATTGAGATATTTAGGTTTAAGTATTAAAGAAATTTGGAGCAATTTGGATATAAGTATCAAAGCAAGACGTATAAGTATTGGAGTAGAATTTTATTATATAAAAGCAACAATTTGAAAGAATTTTAAATATCAAAACAAGACATTTCATAAATCTCCAATATTACATCATTTGCCTTCGTATTTGCATTTTTTTATCCATTTATTTCATTTATTCATAGTTTTACTCCCCCTTATTCATATATTCCTTATTTTTCTCATTTAATCTATATAATGTCATGCCTTTTCTATTTTTGTTTATCTATAATTTCATGCCTGAATTCATGCCTTTGCTTAATTTTTCCCCATTTTTGTCATCATCATCAAAAAATCATTAGGGTGATAAGTCCCCCTATATAAAGCAATTAATGCAATCAAACATTATTAATGGAAATAGTAGAACATGACCATCATAACATAAATATAAGTTTTTCAGTACAAATTGGTGTACTTGATACAAAAGGTGATACATACCAAAACGTATACATTGATGCAACAAAGTTAACACACAACATAGTTCAAAAACATAAAAACTATTACATGGATAACAGCCTAGGACATAACTAAGATTTAAGCTCCTAAAAGACTAACGCTGGTTGATGTGGCAAGATCGCAGACATGGAGTCCCTGTTAGATCCAGCCAGATGCCGCGTGCTGCCATGTCAAACCCTTCGCCAAGCGACTCCTCGGAGGTCGAGGCACCCTTGCTGGGATCGAGCTCTTTCGCTGGATGGCTCCAGGAGGTCGAACCCACCTCGGCCAAAGTCGAGCTCCCGTTCATACAAGCACCTCAAATTCTCAAAATAAAAGTATCCTGAAGCCAAGCAAAATTCATGTTTTAAGAAGTCTTCTTACCTTGAAAAGGCCTAAAAAATGTTCAATTATTGTTTCTTAGTGTATTAAGTTTGATTATGTATCCTTTGTTTTTGTGAGGTTTAGCACTCCTTTTAGCAATTTCAGACCTATGTGTCGACTCAAGAATTGTCAAGTGCGACACTTCAGTGACTTGCATGCAAAATCCTTGACTTGCATGCCAAGTGTCGACACCTGAGACACAAGTGTCGACACCTGGAATCCAAGTGTTGACTCAAGGATGATTTTTTGAAAACACAAACATGCCATTTGGAGGTTTTTGGGGCATGTGTCAACACCTGAGCTCCATGTGTCCCACACCTGAAAGGCAGTGTCGGACCTACAGGACCAAGTCGTCGATACCTGAGAACCAATTGTTAACACCTGAGAGCCAAGTATCGACTCACGGTTCTGACGGCTCTAATGGATCTATTTTATGAGTTGCAGATTTGGTCTTTTCAAGCTCCCAATGGCTAGTTTTGATCATCCAACAGTCTTAAACCATTTTTTGAAAGTTTTGAAGTATTTAAGCTTCACCAAACTCATTCATGAAGCATTGAACTCCATTGAACACTCAAAAAAGTCAATATTCCCTTAAGAACTTCACTTCAAAATCCATAAAAAGAGATTCCCTGAAAAAGCTTACAAGCCTATCTTTTCATCCTTCCAAAAGTGAGCTTGAAGAAGATTCCAAAGAGAAGACAAGACAAGCATCTACAAGAGCCTCAAAGCTTCACATTCTACTCTTTGAAGAGAGTTTGATTATGCTTTCATTTTTGTATCTTTGTCTTTATTCTTTGATGACCTAGCTTTTAAGGGTTTTTTGAAAGTAGGTTGTTGTGGTTGTTGGTGAGCCAAAGGATAAAACCAACTAGGGTTTGACTTGTGAGCCCGAAACACAACAAGTTGTAAGGTTGTTGGTGAACCTAGGTGACAAAACAAACTTAGGTTTTGACTTGTGAGCCTTGTAAAACAAGTCGGCTATAATCTTGAAAAGATTATTATGGAATTTCCAAGGATGGCTTGGGGAGTGGATGTAGGTGCTTGGTTTGCACCGAACCACTATAAAACTTGTTGTTTGTGTGTGTGATTGATCTTCTTACTTCTTCCTCTTAATTTTCTACATTTAATTCACTCTCTTCTGCTGCATATCATTGAGTTATTCACATTGCTCACAAACACCTCAAAGATCTGCATATATTTGCTTTAATTTTTTAAAGACCCAATTCACTCCCCCTCTTGGACTCCATTTCTAGGCAACAAGTGGTATCAGAGCACCAGTAATCTACTTGTAGGTCCAATGATCTTGAGTAAAAGATCATGGTTGCCCCAATTGGAATGGGTGTTGTAAAAGGTCAAGCCTAAACCGTCTCCCCTTGTTTAATAGCAAAAATTACACGTATTGGAAGACATGCATGCGCATTTTCATTCAAGCCATTGATTATAATCTTTGGAGGACTATTGTTAAAGTTCCTCATCAACCTACTATGTTGATTAATGGCATTCCCACTCTGAAAACGGAAGATGATTGGGATGAGAATGACATTAAGCAAATAGAGCTTAATGCGAAGGCTATGAATTTATTGTTTTGCTCTTTGGATCCGAATGAATTCAATAGAATCTGAATTTATCTCTCCGCAAAAGAAATATGGGATACACTTGAGGTTACCCATGAGGGTACACATCAAGTAAAAACTACTAAAGTTAACATGCTCATTCACACATATAAAATGTTCAAAATGGAACCTACTGAATCTATTAGTAAAATGTATACTAGGTTCACTAATATTGTGAATGGCATAAGAAGTTTAGGAAAGATTATTTCTAATGGTGAACTTGTCAACAAACTTCTTAGATCTCTTCTGGCTTCTTAGGATGCAAAGGTCACTGCTATAGAAGAAGCCAAGGATGTTAATAGTCTTCCCCTCGAGCAACTGTTGGGCTCATTGATGACCTATGAGCTCTCCTTGAAGCAAAAGAATATGGACATTGATAAGAAAAAGAAAGTGATAGCTTTCAAGTCCACAACAAGAGAAGAGTCAAGTGATGAGTCCAAAGAAGAAGACGAATAAGATGAGACGACTCTCATGGCTAGAAAGTTTAGGAGGTTCATGAGAAAGAAGAAGTATAACTTCAAGATGAAATCTCAAAAGGGAGAGCCTAGTAAAGAGAATAACAAAGAGAAAGAAAAGAAGCAGCCCGCATGTTTTGAATGCAAGAAACCTGGTCACATTAAAATAGACTGCCCCTTACTCAAGAAAGTAGAAGAAGATGAAAGAAAGCTATGATGGCAACCTAAAGCGACAGTGAGGATTCAAGCTCCGAAGAAGAATAACAAGAGGTTGCAAATTTTAACTAATGGCCACAATGATGAGGTAACATCTAAACCTAAAGAAGAGTTTACTTTTGATAAGTTGCATGAAGTTTTTGATAAACTTATGATTGAATTTCAAAATATTAAATCAAAGCATAAAGAACTAAAGAAGCAAAATTTGGATTTAATTAAAACAAATGATAAGTTTTCAATTGAAATGATTGCTTGCTTCTTCAAACAAAAGCTAAATGATAAAATTATTCTTCTTGAAAAGGACAAGGAAGATTTGAAAAGAAAAACTCTTTTGTTTCAACTAAAAATTTTACAGAAGAAAACAAAGAGATTTGGAAGAAAACAAGAATACAAAGATGAACTTGAAAAATTGAAATCATTTGTTGAAAAATTTACTTACAGTTCTAAAAAACTAAATATGCTTCTAAATACTAAAGAGCTATTTTTAACAAAGCTGGTTTGGGTTTCAAAATACAAAAGCGATAAAAGTTTTTCAAAATTTCTTTGTGCCTACTTCATCTTTAATTACTTGTTACTCATGTGGTAAGGTAGGTCATAAATCTTATTTATGTAATAAAAGGAAAATAAGTAAAGTTAGAAAAGTTTGGATTCCAAAAGGAACCATCACGACTAACCGTAAAGGACCCAAGATGACTTGGGTACCTAAAGTCTTCACTTGATCTTTTATTGTAGGTGTGTCTTACAATCAACGAAAGAAGATAGTGGTACCTCGATAGTGGTTGCTCAAGGCACATGACTGGAGATGTGGAGCAGTTCTCCTCACTTGAGTATCAAGTGGTGGTAATGTTACTTTTGGTGATAATGGAAAGGGCAAGATTGTCGAAATTGGTAAGTCCATATCACCCTCTCTACTTATATAGATAATGTTTTATATGTTGATGGTTTAAAGCATAATCTACTTAGCATTAGTCAGTTTTTATCACAAGGATTTTAAAGTTATTTTCGAATCTTCTATGTGCATTGTTTCTAGTCTTGATGACAATGGTATCAAATTTATTGGTCATAGGCATGGCAACATTTATATGATAGATCTTGATGATCTACATGTTCAAAATGGTCAATGCCTAGTGGCATGGATGCCAAGATCAATGAGACTAGTTGGTTTTGGCATCATAGACTAGTACATGCTAGCATGCATTTGATTTCAAAATTTGGTAAAAAGGATTTGATAAAAGATTTGTCAAAACTTAGCTTTGAAAAAGATAAGATTTGCACTGCTTGTCAACTTGGAAAACAAACAAAATCATCTTTTAAACCTAAAGGAGTAGTCTCTACATCTAGACCCTTAGAATTACTTCATATGGACCTCTTTGGATCAACTAGAACATCTAGTTTGGGAGGTAAGAAGTATGGTCTAGTGATGCGGAACTAATATGCATGTGATTAATTTTGTGAATTTTGTATGTGGGGTTAGGTGATTAATTCCCGAATATCAGATCAAAATAAGTTGCAGGGAATTCTATATGAATTTTAGAAACTAAGCATGCAGATTAGGACCTAAGAAAGTAGTAAGATGGATCACCGGGGCTGAGAAGCCTCGGTTAGGGCAAGTTCTCCACAATAAAATTACTGACAGCAGAGGGGATGTACCTGGCAACGTCTAATGCACCCGATGAAGATCATAGCAAAGGGATCTCTCATTCCTCGATGGATGCAGCCTGGAAAACTGAGCCAAAGACCCGCGGATACCCAGCTTTCTGCTCGATGGTCCGATTGAGGCTTGGCTAGAGTTGTTGGATTCGTAGGAACTCGGGGACCTACAAACGGCTGTCAGGGTTAGAAAACTCAGAGGAGATGAAGAAAATAAGAAAAAATAGCAAGGATGAGGTGTCTTTTGAGTGGGCGGCCAGGGTTCTGGAAGGCTAGCTGGCAGCAAAAAGATAGTTGCAACACCGGGAAGAAGAAAACTCTCAAAACCCCTTTATGCACACAGCAGGGTAACACACAATAGTTGTAGAAACTCAAGTATTTTATATATATCAAAATCAATCCTCATACAAGACTAGGATCCTTTAAATAGACCCTTAGTCTTGGGATCCAAGTAAAGACACATTAGTCTTTATATAAGAATCATATTCCTACCCAAACCCTAGCTAAAAAAATAAGGAAACTTAGAAGACAAAATCCCTTTGAACTCTCCCCCTCTTCATGCCTTGGTTAGCTAAGGGGGTGACCCTAAGTGGCCGACCAAGGGTGGTCACCATAAGGCCAAGATGCCCTAGCTCTATCCTAGGCCTGGGCTACCCCAGTTTGCTTCTGGCTGGTCTAGGACTTTAGGGTTTCTGAATTTTCCCTCCTAGAGTCTTCATGTCTTTAAGCTGGGTTGGACTTGGGCTATACTTTTATGTCTTCAATCTAGTTAGACTTGGTCTTCACTTGTATGATGTGGTCTTGAGTCTTCAGTATGCTTCGACAGGACTTAAAAAAATAAAATTAGCTCGACATGAGCTGACTAACACTGACTGGACTAGCTCAACATGAGCTGACTAATACAGGACTCAAATAAAGACAACTTAGCTGGACTAAGCTTTTTTACAATGGACTCGAATGTCATTAAGTGATCCACAAAGGGTTGAGAAGCCTCTGTCTTATTCTGGTGGCTCTGGTGCCGCACCAATTCTCCCGGGGTGGGAGGAACTCGATCCTGTCGAGTGAAGATCAGACTGTTTCACATATCTCTCGAGAAGGTCTGGGTTGAGGCATTGCAAGTCCTCTCGAGAAATCCACGAATTATCCGACTCTGGCCAACCTTGCCATCGGACCAGGTAGCGTTGATAGCCACGGCCCCGGGTCGTAATGGCTTGATCGTCCAGGATATGCTCGATTCATTCTCCTCTCTCAAGCCAATTAATTGGTAGACACTCTAGGTAATGATCACTCTCAACAGAAGGGATAGGTCCAAAAGCCTCACTAGGTATCGTTGCTGGTTCCCTGTACTCAACCAGGTCTGTAATATTGAAGGTAGAACTAATGTCCATATCCGAAGGCAAGTCTAACACATAGGCATTTGATCTAACCTTCTTTAACACTTTAAAAGGTCCGGCTCCATGAGCATGAAGCTTCTTAATGGTCCCGGGTGGGAACTACTCAGGCCTAAGCCTAATCATGATAGAATCCCCTACATCAAATTCCTTGATCCTTCTTCAGGAATTAACCAATCTTTTATAAGTTTCATTTCTTAGATTTATCTTTTGGCTAATGTCCTTGTGAAAGTCTCTAATATGCTGTGCAAATGATTCTGCAGACTCTAAGACTCGTGCATGAATAGGTAAAGGAATCAGATCAATGGGGCGATTAGGCTTGTACCCATGGACTATCTCAAAAGGAATCTTACCCGTTGTCCTATTTACTGAACTGTTGTAGGCAAACTCTGCTCTAGGCAATAACAGATCCCAAGTTCCAACATGTTCACCTACCAGGCATCTAAGGAGGTTTCCTAAACTACAGTTCACCACTTCAGTTTGGCCATCTGTTTGAGGGTGGTAGGTTGTAGAAAACTTAAGCTTGGTCCTTAAAAGGTGCCATAAGGTCTTCCATAAATAACTGGTGAACCTAACATCCCTATCAGATATGATGGTCTTGGGTAGGCCATGGAGTTTAACCACATGATCTAAGAAAAGCTTGGCTACTCTAGACACATCAAAGGTCTGGGAACAGGGGATGAAGTGAGCAATCTTAGAGAACCTATCGACCACTACGAAGATAGAATCATGTCTCTTCTGGGTCTTAGGAAATCCTAACACGAAGTCCATACTTAGGTCTTGCCAAGGGCGATCAGGCACTAGTAAAGGTGTGTAAAGACCAGTATTTTGCTTCTGCTATTTTGCAACAGCACAAGTTCTATATCTGGCTACAATCTGTGCAACGTGCATTTTTAATCCTGGCCAAAATAACTGGTCCTCTATCGTTAAGATTGTCTTATTTCTACCAAAGTGACCAGCTAAACCTCTAGCATGGGTCTCCCAAATTAGGAACTCTCTAAGAGAAGTTCTAGGTATACAGAGTCGATTGTTTTGGACAAGGTAGCCATCCTGAATGGTATACTCACTATGGTACTGGATGGTCCTAGCCTGAGGGTTTGGTAAATGTCTCCAAAGTCTAGGCAGGTTTCATATCCATCCTTTAACCTATCAAACCCTTTGACTTGGTTGCTAATTGATCCTAACAGTAAAGATCTATGGCTCAGGGCATCTGCTACCTTATTTTTAGTGCTGGCACGGTGCTTCAGGACAAAGGTGTAGGCCTGAATGTACTTGATCCATTTACCGTGCTGTGGGTTAAGTTTCTTTTGGGAGTTTAGGAACCGAAGTACCTCATGGTCAGAAAATAAGACAAACTCCTACGGTAGTAAGTAGTGTCTCCAATATCTAAGGGCCTGGACTACCGCAAAAAATTTCTTGTCATAGGTAGAGTACTTAAGTTTAGCCTCATTCAGCTTCTCACTGAAGAAGACTACAGGATGATTCTCTTGACTAAGTACCCCACCTATTCCTACTTTCGAGGCATCACAAGCGATCTCAAACACCTTAGTGAAGTCAGGTAATCTAAGGATGGGTGCATGGGTCATCTTATCCTTAAGCTCTAGGAAGGCCTTATCAGCTGCTTTGGTCCACTCAAATGTACCCTTCCTAATGCAATCAATGATAGGTGAGACGATTGTACTAAAATCCCTAATAAATCTCTTGTAAAAGGTTTCTAGGCCATGAAAACTATGCACATCATGGATACTAGTGGGTGTAGGCTACTCAACAATTGCCTTAACCTTTTCAAGATCTGCAGAAACTTTCTCAGGGGTGACAACAAAATCTAGGAAGAACCCTATGTGTCATGAACTCACACTTCTAAAGCTGGCATAGAGGCTATTCTCCCTAAGGGTCTGGCATACTAGTCTCAAATGACTAAAGTCATCCTTCTTAGTCTTGCTATAAATCAAGATATCATTAAAGTAGACCACAACGAATTTTTTGATATACTCTTTCAAGACCTGGGTCATAATCCTCATAAATGTACTTGTGCATTGGAAAGTCCAAAAGTGATGCGGAACTAAAATGCATGCAATTTTTTTTGTATGTTTTACATGTTGAGTTAGGTGATTAATTCCCAAATTTTAGATCAAAATTATTTGTAGGGAATTTTGTATGAGTTTTTGAAGATCAGCATGCAGATTAGGACCTAGAAAAGTAGCAAAGAAGGACCGCCGGGGCTGAGAAGCCTCGGTTAGGGCAAGTTCTCCTACAATAAAACTTCTGGAGGTAGAGGGGTGTACCTGACAACGTCTGTGAAGATCGCAGCGAAGGGGTCTCTCGTTCCTCGACGGATGCGGCCTGGAAAACCGAGCCAAAGACCCGCGGATACCCGGCTTTCTGCTCGGTGATCCGATTGAGGCTTGGCTGGAGTCGTTGGATTCGTAGGAACTCAGGGACCTGCAAACGCCCTGTCAGGGATTAGAAAGCTCACAAAGGAACAAGAAAACAAAGTAAAAACAGCAAGGGAAGGCTTCTTTGGAGTGGGCGTCCCAGGGATCTGGAGGGTTTGTTGGCAGCATGAAGATGATTGCAAACACCGGGAAGAAGAACTCTCACAAACCCCTTTATGCACACAGCAGGGTATCACACCACTCAATAGAAGAACTCAAGGTTTTCATTCATCAAAAATTCCCTCATACAAAGGCTAGGGTCCCTTAAATAGACCCTTAACCTTGGGCTCTAAGTAAGGTACATAAGTCTTTACATAAGAATCCTTTTCCCTCTCAAACCCTAGCTAGAAAATAAGGAATATTAGGTAGAAAAATCCCTAAAATTTTTCTTGACTTGGTCAAGACTCCAAGGACGCCTAGGGGGCGTGTTGGGCTTCTAGGAGCAGCAAAAGGCCGCCCAAAGGCCCGGGTGCATGTTTGGGCCTCTGGAAGCTGGGGTGGCCTGGTAGCCAGGTAGCAGGAATATTCCCTGGTATCTTGCTTCTTAGGGGCTTGGGCTTGGCACCTGGGCTTGATTTCATTGGGCTAGGATGCAGATGGACCTCTGGAATCATGGATGCCCTTATTTATGAATATACTTTGGCATCTGGAAGGGAATCTGGGCATCTGGAGGGCATCTGCAAGGAATCAGGGTTTCTGATTTTTCTCCTGGGGTCTTCAAATCTTCAAGCTGGTTGGACTTGGGCTAAACTTCCATGTCTTCAATCTGGATGGACTTGGTCTTCACTTGTATAATATAGTCTTGAGTCTTCAGTATGCTTGGACAGGACTCAAAAAAATAAAATTAGCTCAACATGAGCTAACTAGCATTGGACTGAACTAGCTCAACATGAGCTGACTAGTACAGAAGTGAAATAACAACTAAAAATACTCAAATAACAACTAAAATGGACTCAGATGAGCTAAGCCCTTTACAGATGGACTCATAATTATTGATCAATTACAGAGGGTTGAGAAGCCTCTGCCTTATTCTGGTGCCTTTGGTGTCCGCACCAATTCTCCCGGGGTGGGAGGAACTCGACCCTGTCGAGTGAAGATCAGACTGGCTCACATATCTCTCGAGAAGGTCTGTGTTGAGGCATTGCAAGTCCTCTCGAGAAATCTACGAATCGTCCGACTCTGGCTGGCCTTGCCATCGGATCAGGAAGCATTGATAGTCACGGCCCCGGGTCGTGATGGCTTGATCGTCCAGGATACGCTCGATCCGTTCTCCTCTCTCAGGCCAATTTGTTAGTGGACACTCTGGGTTAGGGTCACTCACAATGAAAAGGAATAGGTCCAAAGGCCTTACTAGGTATCGCTGCCGGTTCCCTATACTCAACCAGGTCTGTAATATTGAAGGTAGAACTAATGCCCAAATCCGAAGGCAAGTCTAACACCTAGGCATTTGATCCAACCTTCTCTATCACTTTAAAAGGTCCGGCTCTGCGAGCATGAAGCTTCTTTTAGGCCTAAGCCTAACCAAGATAAATCCACTACATCAAATTCTTTGACCCTTCTTCGGGAATTAGCCAGTTGTTTTAAGATTAGTGCAGGTGGTGAACATGCTAGGCACATGCAGACAAATGATGCAAAGACTCATACTGATACCTAACAGACTCGACTATGCATTCCTATCGAAGGAAATTTTATTGAACTCTTTGGATCTAAACCTAATAGATTATAGGTTCTCTAGGTTTGATCCTAGCTTGACATGCACATGAAAATTTACAGTGAACTCCTAGCAAATTCCAAAGAGTATGCCAGAAGTAAGATGCAAACCTAACATGCGTGATGAGAACTCTCTAAGAGAAGTTCTAGGTATACAGAGTCGATTGTTTTGGACAAGGTAGCCATCCTGAATGGTATACTCACTATGGGTACTGGATGGTCCTAGCCTGAGGGTTTGGTAAATGTCTCAAAGTCTAGGCAGTTTCCTATCCATCCCTTTACCCTATCAACCCTTTGACTTGTTGCTAATTGGACCTAACAGTAAAGATCTATGGCTCAGGGCATCTGCTACCTTATTTTTAGTGCTGGCACGGTGCTTCAGGACAAGGGGTAGGCCTTGAATGTACTTGATCCATTTACCGGCTGTGGGTTAAGTTTCTTTTGGGAGTTTAGGAACCGAAGTACCTCATGGTCAGAAAATAAGACAAACTCCTACGGATAAGTAGTGTCTCCAATATCTAAGGCTGGACTACCGCAAAAAATTTCTTGTCATAGTAAGTACTTAAGTTTAGTCCTCATCAGCTTCTCACTGAAAAGACTACAGGATGATTCTCTTTGACTAAGTACCCCACCTATGCCTACTTTCGAGCCATCACAAGCGATCTCAAACACCTTAGTGAAGTCAGTATCTAAGGATGGTGCATGGGTCATCTTATCCTTAAGCTCCTAGGAAGGCCTTATCACGCTGCTTTGGTCCACTCAAATGTACCCTTCCTAATCAATCAATGATAGGTGCGACGACTGTACTAAAATCCCTAATAAGCTCTTGTAAAAGGTTTCTAGGCCATGAAAACTATGCACATCATGGATACTAGTGGGTGTAGGCTACTCAACAATTGCCTTAACCTTTTCAAGATCTGCAGAAACTTCTCAGGGGTGACAACAAAATCTAGGAAGATAACCCGATTTGTCATGAACTCCACTTCTTAAAGCTGGCATAGAGGCTATTCTCCCTAAGGGTCTGGCATACTAGTCTCAATGAACTAAAGTCTCCTCGTAGTCTGCTAAAATCAAGATATCTTAAAGTAGACCAACGAATTTTTTGATATACTCTTTCAAGACCTGGGTCATAATCCTCATAAAGTACTTGGTGCATTGGAAAGTCCAAAAGGCATCACAACCTCAAACAGGCCATCCTTAGTCTTGAATGTAGTTTTTCACTCATCCCCAGGTCTAATCCTAACATGATGATAGCCGCTCTAAAGGTCTATCTTTGAGAAAACTTTGGCTCCGGCCATCATGTCTAACATATCGTCCAATCGGGGGATGGGAAACCTATATTTCACATTTATTTTGTTGATGGCTCTACTGACTACACACATCCTCCAGGTACCATCTTTCTTAGAGGTCAGTAGAGCAGGAGCTGCACATGGACTCAAGCTCTCCCTAATGAAACCCTTCCTAAGTAATTCTCCCACTTGTTTCAGCAATTCTTGATGCTCACTGGGATTCATTCTATAGTGAGGAAGGTTTGGTAAAGTGGCTCCTGGGACTAAGTCTATTGCATGTTGGATGTCTCTAAGGGGTGGTAGTTGATCAGGTAAATCCTCAGGGAAGACATCCTCAAATTCTTTTAAAGCCTCAACAATTTCTTTAGGGTGTTCCTTTTGGGTCGGCTCATGTATTTCTTTGGAGGTCAAGATCCAAATAGGGTTACCCTCAGCAATCTCCTTTTCTAACTCCCTAGCCTTAATCAGGTTAACTCCAGGTTTCTTGTTCTTAAGGCTACTAGAACCCCTCTTAACTAGGTCTCTAAGGGGAGCTAGGTGGATAACAAACTTATTCCCATGGTAGCTAAAAGCACAAACATTGGTTCAACCATACAAGGTTGCATCATGATCAAAAAGCCAAGGTTGACCTAGAATGATACTACTCACATCCATGGGGATGACATCACACCAAATCTTTTCCTCATAGGTCTGCAGTCTAATTAAGATTTGGCACCTAACTTGAATCTGGATGGAGGTAGAATCTATCCAAGAAACTTTGTAAGGGCTAGGATGGGGAACTGTGGTCAATCCTAAAGATTTAACTATGTTGGCAGAGACGGCATTGACACAACTTCCACTGTCTATGATGATCTTAAGAACCTTACCCCCTACCTTAACAAAAGTCTGTAGGATGCTAGTCCTACACCAATCTTCCTTAACTGGGGTTTGGGTTAAAATGCACCTAACCACTCCTAATTGGTTCTCAGACTCAGGTTCCTCCTCCTTACCTTCATACTCATCTATTAACTGATCATCAGCCTCATAAATTTCTCCCTTAGGTTCAGCTACGGGTTCAGACTTTTCTTCCACTAGCACACCCAAGTGGAGGGCACTAACTGGGCATTGGCTCATTAAGTGGCCTGGTTTCTTACATCTAAAATAGGTCTTCTGGGGAGTGTAACTCTTATTGACCTCTACAGATTTACCTCGATCATCCCTATGGGTCAAAGGAGTACTAGGCTGGGGTCGACTCGGGCCTGGCTGACTAGGACTGGGTTGATTCGGACTAGGTCGACTGGGCATGGGTTGGCTCTGGTGGGACTAGCTAGCTCCTGGATACTGACTAGGGTATCTAGTGGGCTCAGGTCTGCGATAAACGGGCCCTCTCTGAAAATGCTGATTATCTCTAGCAATCTGGTAAGCATGGTCCAGGTCTCTAACCTCTCTCATATAAAGCTCCTTCTTAATGTCATCTATCAGTCCAGCCCTAAACCTAGATAAGACAACATCCTCATACTCCCTCAAATCACATCGCATGGAATACTCATCAAATTTCATGATGTACTCATCTATACTCCTGTTACCCTGATTAAATCGTTGCCACTGATCCAGTAAACCACTGCGATATGAAGGTGGAAAGTCTCTTGATCAAAGCTTACCCTTCATGGCCCACTAGGTGACTATAGGATCATGCCCTCCTAGTCTAAGGGTTCTCTCAATACTAGCCCAATGTAACCTGGCTTCTCGAATCAACTTAAGCTTAGCAAACCTAAACTTACACTCTTCCATCATATCATACCACTCAAAATATTGATCCATCTCTCCCTCCCAATCTATATAGACCTTAGGATCAAGACAACCATCAAAAGTGGGAGCATCAAGCTTAATATGTCTATAGGATCTGTCTTCCTGGTCTACAACCTCCTGATTGGGTCTTCTAGGACGAACCTCAGGGATTGGGTCAGGACGATGGGCTCTCCTAGGTTCGGCCTCAAGGTATGGATCAAGGTTTGGGGTCCTCCTAGGTTCAGTATTATAGTATGGGTCAGGATGATGGGCTCTCCAAGTTCAACCTCATGGTATGGATCAGGGTTTGGGGTCCTCCTAAGGTCAGGATCATAATAAGGGTCATGGCGAGGGGTTCTCCTAGGCTGGGGAGGTGAGTCAAAATCCAGTTCAGGCTGGGTCCTTTGTGTCTCCTCTAAGGTTCCTAGTCAGGCATCTAATTTCTCAAGCCTATGGGTCAATTGGGTATTTGCTTGCTCAAGCCTATGGATCAACTGGGCATTTGCTTGCTCAAGGTTATGGGTCAACTGGGCGTCTGATTTATCAAGCCTAAGATTGATGGTTTGGGCTAACCTTTCTCCAAGGGAATCAATTTTAGCATCAAGATGATCCATGGGTTTAGCCATTTGCGAAGGTGGTGGATGATATGAAACCCCTGATCTAGTGCTCATGCAAAACTCAATCAAACCAACTACAGCTCCCTAGACCTAGAGTCCAAAACTAGATGCTCAATCAGGGTGGCAAACTAGCCTATAGTAACCCTGTACTCAGCCAGGCAGGTGTAAGGGGAGTGTTAGGTCCCTGATTGCAAATCCTAGACACCAATCAAAGATTGGCCAGGTAGGCGAACCAGCACACAAGCCCTTTGGGATTGAATCCTTGAATCACCATTCTAGACACTGAGCATAAGGCACACACAGGTTAGCTTGACACAATATCTCACACTTAGCCTGGACCCGACCAGTTGGTGTCCCTAGCCCACTGGGGCAAATTAAGTCTAATAGATTTTAAGTTAGGCTTGGGACCGAATGCAAGGGAGGTGGTTTGGGGCTAAGGAGAGGTTATCAACTCCTCCCCTTATCTGGTATAGCAAGAGTGCCCTTAAAGGTAGATTATGCAATGATGGCGGGCAGATGATGCAAATTAGGGTTAGATGTTTTAGTAACTTTTTATATATGTAATTTTTTATTTTTTTATTTTTTTTTGTCCTTTTTCTGAGATATGATTTGTAGCAAATGACCTAATATGCTAGAAAAATACTAAAAATAAAAGATATGCAAAGAGATGCTAAACAAAACCCTAAACCTTCCAAAGTTATCTTGCTGAAAAAAATAGAGCCAAAAATTTGTAGGCTATATTTCGGCTTTCAAAAACTATACAGATCGAAATAAAATCTTAAAAAATCCTGTAAAATAGTTTGAATTATGATGAATCCATAAAATTAAATTTTAGAATTTTTGGATTTTTGAAATAGGGATAAATAACTAAAAGAAAAGAGCATATACAGACTGAAAAGATGCAGAAAACAAGCCCTAATCTAAGCTTTGATACCAGATGATGCAGAACTAATATGCTTGCGATTAATTTTTTAAATTTTGTATGTGGGGTTAGGTGATTAATTCTTGAATATCAGATCAAAATAAGTTGTAGGGAATTCTATATGAATTTTAGAAACTAAGCATGCAAATTAGGACCTAAGAAAGCAGTAAAGATGGATCGCCGGGGCTGAGAAGCCTCGATTAGGGCAAGTTCACCCATAATAAAATTACTGGAAACAGAGGGGGTGTACCTAGCAATGTCTGATGTACCCAATGAAGATCACAGCAAAGGGATTTCTCGTTTCTCGATGGATGTGGCCTGGAAAATCGAGCCAAAGACCCGCGGATACCTGGCTTTCTGCTCAGTGGTCCGATTGAGGCTTGGCTAGAGTCGTTGGATTCATAGGAACTCGAGGACCTTCAAACAACCTGTCAAGAGTTAGAAAACTCAGAGGAGATGAAGAAAATAAGAGAAAAACAACAAGGATGAGGTGTCTTTAGAGTGGGAGGCCAGGGTTCTGGAAGGCTGGCTGGCGGTAGGAAGATAGTTGCAACACCGAGAAGAAGAAAACTCTCAAAACCCCTTTATGCACACAGCAGGGTAACACACAATAGTTGTAGAAAACTCAAGTATTTTTTCATATATCAAAATCAATCCTCATATAAGAGACTAGGGTCCTTTAAATAGACCCTTAGTCTTGGGCTCCAAGTAAGGACTTTAAATATTTCCCTCCTGGAGTCTTCACGTCTTCAAACTGGGTTGGACTTGGGCTATACTTCCATGTCTTCAATCTGGTTGGACTTGGTCTTCACTTGTATGATGTGGTCTTGAGTCTTCAGTATGCTTGGACAGGACTTAGAAAAATAAAACTAGCTCGACATGAGCTGACTAACACTGGACTGGACTAGCTCAACATGAGCTGACTAATACAGGACTCAAATAAAGATAAATTTGCTGGACTAAGCTTTATTACAATGGACTTGAATGTCATTAAGTGATCCATAAAGGGTTGAGAAGCCTCTGTCTTATTCTGGTGCCTCTGGTGTCCGCACCATCTAGTCATTGTAGATGATTTCTCTCATTTTACATGGGTGATATTTTTAGTTCATAAAGATGAAACCTTTTCAGCATTCATTAGATTTCATAAAAGGGTTTCAAATGAAAAAGGTATTTTAATTGTTTCTTTAAGAAGTGATCATGGTATAGAATTTGAAAACCATGAATTTAAAAAATTTTGTAGTGAAAATGGCATTCATCACAATTTTTCTGCACCTAAGACATCTCAACAAAATGGGATAGTAGAAAGAAAAAATAGAATTCTTGAAGAAATGGCATGCAGCATGCTTTGCAAAATGATTTACCTAGATATTTTTGGATGGAAGCCATAAACACTGCATGTTATGTTTTAAATCGTGTTTTAATCCGGCCTATTTTAAAGAAAATACCTTATGAACATTGGAATGGTAGAAAATCTTCAATCAAATATTTTTATGTTTTTGGATGCCGTTGTTTTATCTTAAATAATGGTAAAGATAATCTAAGAAAGTTTGATGCTAAGTCAAATGAGGGAATCTTTTTAGGCTACTCTACATCTAGCAAGGCATACAGGGTCTTCAACAGAAGGATACTTATTATTGAAGAATCCATCCATGTTGTGTTTGATGAGACTGACCAAAAGTCTTCTAGAAAAGAAGATATTCCTGATGATGATATAGGTATCCAAAGAAGTGAAGGAGAGAACAACAATGAAGAACCCATCAAGGAGCAAGATGACAATCAAAATAATGAAAGAGATCAAGCACAAAGAGATGAAAATACATCTATAGTTAATTCTCTACTTAAAGAATGGAGGTACGCTCATGGGCATCCCAAAAAACTTATCATTGGTGATCCATCAAAAGGAGTAAGTACTCGATCATCTCTGGTGCGGGCACCAGACTCAGAAGAAGACTTCAGAGCTCCATCTGGATCTCTGATTAACCTTGCCCGAAGAATTAGGGTTTTATGGTTTTTAATAAGAGTTGACTAGATCAACTTAATTTAGCTTGAGTCTACATTACCTGCATTTTATTTTGTTGAGTCATGTTGACTCAGTAGTGGACTGGGGTTTCAAAATGGGATGTTACACTTTCTTCCAAGACCAGGCAAGTGGACACCACACTCCCAGCCACACTCCCAGTCCAGGGGCGCCATATCCACATCCAGCAGCTTTTGGTCCCCACTCCACAGATGGCAACCTCCTTCTCTCATGCGCCAGATAAGGAGAAGTCCACCAAGAGACCACCAATCAAGGGGGCGGCCAAGACTTTCCTAAGAAAATCCAAGCAAAGAAGGGAAGAAATTTCTCTTGGAAGAGCATATCAAGGGGCGCCCATTACCTGCCAAAAAAACCTAAAAACAAAGATGGGAAGAGCCTTGACTTAGGGAGGAAGAAAAGGAGGAGTCCAAAAGAGTTCATCCAGGGAAGGAAGAAAGTTTTTCTTGAAAAATCCAAGCAAGGTGGCGCCATCTACCTGCCATTTATAACCCAAATCCTAATTTTTGGTATTTTGGCCGACCATATGTAAGGGATTTGCCCTAATTTGGAGATCCCCTCCTTTAGTCCCACATGGGAAAATATGAAACCCATCTCCCTTGTAAAGCATTATAAATTAAACCCTCTTGTAAGTTGAAAGGAATCAGATGAATGAAAGAAATTTTTTTATGAGCAAACTTGTGTTTTCTCTTTTCCACACTTGCTTCCAGGTGTTGAGCTCCGTGAGGGAGTAAATCCGGGTTCCCCTGGAACCTTGAGGAGGTGAGAGATCTCCAAAACCCCAAACCCTAGGTTAGCCACTCCACTCCCAAACCCTAGCCGCCATCACCCTTTTCTTTCCACCAAGCCCTAGTCTATTTCCCTTCTCACGGCCACCATCTCCAAGTCCAGGCCGACCACCAGCATCCAGCTCCAGTCCAGATACTGCAGATCTACAACAATTCTAAGAGGAAGTCAGATCGGCCTCCAGGAGAATTCGATTTCAGCAACTTCGGCTTTCAAGTTCTTCAACCTGGTAAGATCTTTTCTTGAGTTTCTGAATTCCTTCACTTGTTCCTCTTCTTTCCCAGATCTTGAGTCCAGGAGAAGCCGACCAAACCACGAGACCAGTATTGGAGGATCCATTGCGAAGATAGCCGACTCCGAGGATCCCACAATCTGCTCGAGAGAGTTCTTCCACCAAAATCCTGAGAAGATCACTATCTGGTTAGTAAACCATCTCTTCTCTCTATTTCTGTTCTGTTGAAAGTTCAGAGCGAAACCCTAGGTCTGGGAGTTTCTCAACCCCCAGCGATCCATTACTTCTGAACTACTCTGATAATTTAGTTGCTTCTAAACTATGCTTTCAATCCTTACCTAGTTTCCTTCAACGTAGTTTAGCTTTACTTTAAGTCGAAGCCAATTTCTAAAATATATAAAAAAAAAAAAGAATTAATCTTAATTTTACTTCCGCATACGCTTCTTTGTTCTTTGTTCTACATCATTTTTGGTATCAGAGCTTTCGTTCTGCATCAGTTTGGTATCAGAGCTTCCGTTCTGCATCATTTTTGGTATCAGAGCTTTCGTTCTGCATCAGTTTGGTATCAGAGCTTCCGTTCTGCATCATTTTTGGTATCAGAGCCCTGTCTAGGGTTTCTGTCTGATTGTTTGTTTGAGTCCCTCTCTTTTTACTTTGTCTGCTCGATGTAGACTCCCCAGGACGTCCAGTCCTAGGAATGAAGCGGGGTGCAAACCTCCTCCTCCCATTCCACGGGGTGTTCCTAGGGTGTGTAGGGGATCCGTTGGGTTACAACTTCGTAGCAAAAATTATAAACGGGGAAGTGCTCTGTTTTCAGCCCGTAATTACCCTGTTGCAGGAATTATTTCTCACTACAAGTAACTCCAAATTCAGTGATTTTTATTTTTATGAAACCAGTATAATTGAAACTAATTTACATAATTTTCTCATGATTTATTGGTTTCCGTGCAATTTCTGAGAATTAAATTACTGCAACTCTATTTTTGTGTTCTGCAATCCTTTTATTTTTGAGTGTTCATCACTTAATTCAACTTAAGGGCATTTGAGTATCTAAGATAAGGGGAGGAGTTGATAACCTCTCCTTAGCCCAAAACCACCACCCCTCATTCGAACCTAAGCCTTTAATCTAAAATTGATTAGACCTAATTTGCCCTAGTGGGCTAGGGACATCAACAAGTCGGGTCAAGGCTAGTGTTGAGTCAGTTTGTCTAGTTACTCTGTGTGTGCTTTGTACTCAGTGTCTAGAATGGTGGTTCAGGGATTCCATCCCGAAGGGCTTGTGTGCTGGTCCGCCTACCTGGCCAATCTCTGATTGGTGTCTAGGTTTGGCATTCAGGGACCTAACACTCCCCTTACACTTGCCTGGCTGAGTCCTGAGTTACTACAGGCTAGCTTGCCACTCTGATTGGGCACCTAGTTTGGGCTCTAGGTCTAGTTAGCCCGTAGTCGTCAGTTGAGTCTCATTTTGTGTGCCTGATTGCATCATGTCTACCCGGAATGGAGTACCCTACCAACCTGGTCAAGCCCAACCTGATTTAGAGGCCATGGTTAAAGCTCTTACTGAGAGTATGAACAAATTAAGTCAGGATATGAATGAGAATTTTGCCCAGCTTAGGGATCGAGTCCAAGTACTTGAGGAACCTAGGCATCGGAATTGGACTCCTGACCCAGATTTTAATATGCCTCAACCTCACCCACACCAAGAGCCTAGAAGACCTTTATACCGAGATCCTGAACCTAATCATAGGAGACCTGACCCAGAACCTGAGGATAGAGATGATAGGTTCATTCGGAACATCAAGTTAGATGCACCCACTTTTGATGGTAGCCTAAATCCTAAGGTGTATTCTGATTGGGAGGGTGAGATGGACCAGTACTTTGAGTGGTATGCCATGTCTGAGGAGAAGAAATTCAAGTTTGCCAAGATGAAATTAATACGTCAAGCTAGGTTATACTGGGGGAACATTGAGCTGACCACTAGAAGACGAAATGTAGAGCCCATAACCACTTGGCAGGGTATGAAAGAGAAACTTAGAGACAAGTACCTACCCATTTCATACCAGCAAAATCTGTTAGACCAATGGCAGACTTTGAAACAAGGGAACCGATCTGTTTCAGACTACATAACCACCTTTGATGAATACCTAATGAGATGTGATGTGAGTGAAGCCCATGAAGTCACCTTGTCTAGATTTAGGGCTGGACTTAGGGAAGATATTAAGAGAGAGTTGTTTCTGAGAGAGGTTACTGACCTAGACCAAGCTTATCAGATTGCACTGAACACTGAGAAGTTTCAGAGAGGACCCATGCCATCTAGGGTTAGTTCCCCAATCCCAAGAAATGGACCTAGCCAGGTTACCCCTAGCAAGCCTAATCAGGGTATCCCCACCCCTAGACCCATGGACAAAGGTAAGGCACCTGACACCCAGAGAACCCCTAGTATCGTCTGTTTTAAGTGTCAGAAGCACGGTCATATCTCCACTCAGTGCACAGCCATAGCTTGTTTTAAGTGTCATAAGGTAGGTCATGTTTCTAGCCAGTGCCCTCGTAGATCTTTATATATAGAAGAGGGAGGAGAAGAGAATTCCGAGCCTAATGAGGAGTTTGAAGAAGAAGTTTATGAGGCCGGAATGAATTTGGTTGATGAGTATGAGGGAGAGGAAGAATCCACTGAATCTGACCACTTAGGGGTTGTAAGATGCATCCTGTCCCAGACTAAAGTTCAGGAAGATTGGCGTAGGACCAACATCCTACAGACTTTCCTTAAACTAGGGGATAAGGTTTGTAAAATCATCATAGATAGTGGGAGCTGTGTGAATGCCATTTCTACTAGCACTGTCAAAATGTTAGGCTTAACCCCAGTTCCCCACCCCAACCCCTATAAGGTTTCTTGGGTAGACTCTACCTCTATACCCATCCAGTCTAGATGTCAAGTCCAAATCCAAATGCAATCCTATCAAGAAAAGATTTGGTGTGATGTCTTGCCCATGGGGGTGAGCAGTATAATTCTTGGAAGACCTTGGTTGTATGATCATGATGCCACCCTCTTAGGAAAATCCAACACCTTTGTCTTTAGTTTCAATGGGAAGAAAATCACAATCCATTCAGTCCCTCCTAAGGACAAGGTAGCTAAAGGAACTAGCAAGGTCAGAGAAATGAAGACTGGAGTGAACCTAATTAGTGCCAAGGATCTAGAACAAGAGATTCATAGTGGTTCACCCATTTGGATGTTGACTGCTAAGGAACTTAGGACTCCTACATCCTCAGAGCCTCCTCAGGAAGTTAAGCCTTTATTAGAAGAATTTGAGGATGTTTTTCCCGAGGATCTGTCAGACCACCTTCCACCTCTTAGGGATATTCAGCATTCCATAGATTTAGTCCCAGGAGCTACTTTACCCAACTTGCCCCATTATAGGATGAATCCATCGGAGCATAAAGAACTGCAAAAGCAGGTTGGCGAATTGTTGAGGAAGGGGTTCATTAGAGAGAGTCTTAGCCCTTGTGCAGTCCCTGCACTTCTAACCCCGAAGAAGGACGGCACGTGGAGGATGTGTGTTGACAGTCGTGCCATCAATAAAATCACAATTAAGTATAGGTTCCCCATCCCTAGACTAGATGACATGCTTGATATGATGGCCGGTGCAATGGTTTTTTCTAAAATTGATCTCAAGAGCGGCTATCATCAGGTTAGGATTAGACCAGGGGATGAGTGGAAAACAACCTTCAAAACTAAGGATGGTCTCTATGAATGGGTTGTTATGCCTTTTGGGTTGTCCAATGCCCCTAGTACCTTCATGAGGATTATGACCTAGGTGCTTAGAGCTTTCATAGGGAAGTTTGTAGTGGTCTATTTTGATGACATCCTGATCTATAGTAAGACCCCTGCAGATCACCTAGGCCACCTTAGACAAGTCTGTCAAGTTTTGAGGAATGATAGCCTCTACGGTAATCTCAAAAAGTGTGAATTTATGACCAGTAGAATTATCTTCCTTGGATTTGTTGTAACCCCTGACAGCGTGGCTGCCGACCCTGAAAAGATTAGGTCCATAGTAGAATGGCCAGAGCCGACTAGTGTGCATGAAGTCAGAAGTTTCCATGGCTTGGCTACCTTCTATAGGCGATTCATCAAGGGGTTTAGTACTGTAGTTGCTCCTATCACAGACTGCATCAGGAAGGGAGAATTTCAGTGGACCAAAGCAGCCCATAAAGCATTCCTAGATCTTAAGGATAGGATGACCCAGGCACCCATTTTGAGACTACCAGACTTTTCAAAGGTATTTGAGGTTGCCTGTGATGCTTCAGGAGTAGGTATAGGTGGAGTCCTAAGCCAAGAGAACCATCCCGTAGCATTCTTTAGTGAAAAACTTAATGATGCTAAGCTTAGGTATTCTACCTATGATAAGGAATTTTACGCGGTAGTGCAAGCTTTGCGTTACTGGAGACATTATTTACTACCGCAAGAATTTGTGCTGTTTTCGGACCATGAGGCTCTTAGATTCTTGAATTCTCAGAAAAAGCTTAACCCTAGGCATGCTAAGTGGGTAGAATATATCCAGTCCTATACTTTTGTTTTGAAGCATAAGGCTGGGTCTGAAAATAAGGTAGCTGATGCCCTTAGTCGTCGATCTTTGCTGTTGAATTCTGTTAGGGCTGAAGTCATAGGGTTTGAGCAAATCAAAGAAGAATATGGGTCGTGTCCGGATTTCAAGACTGTATACCAGGATCTAACTCAAGGACCATCTAGTGACCATAAGGATTATTCTCTTTTAGATGGCTTTCTGTTCTTTAAGAATAGGCTTTGCATCCCTAGAACCTCTCTTAGGGAATTCTTGATTTGGGAAACTCATGCTGGAGGTTTAGCTGGCCATTTCGGAAAAGATAAGACCACCCTGGCTATTGAAGATCATTTTTTCTGGCCTAGCTTAAAAAGAGATGTAGCACACATTGTGGCTAGGTGTCGGACCTGCGCTGTTGCCAAACAGCGAAAATAGAACACCGGCCTTTATACCCCACTCCCTGTCCCAGATCGTCCTTGGCAAGATGTGAGCATGGACTTTGTGTTAGGTTTGCCTAAGACCCAGAGGAGGCATGACTCTATCTGTGTTGTAGTGGACCGATTTTCCAAGATGGCCCATTTCTTGCCTTGTTCCTAAACTTTTGATGCGTCTAAGGTAGCCACCCTGTTCTTTAATGAGATAGTTCGACTCCATGGCCTACCCAAGACCATTGTTTCAGATAGGGATGTTCGGTTCACCAGCTATTTCTGGAAAACCCTTTGGCATAAGTTAGGGACGAAACTTAAGTTTTCAACTGCCTATCATCCCCAGACTGACGGCCAAACCGAAGTAGTGAACCGTAGTTTAGGCAATCTTCTAAGATGTCTTGTTGGTGAAAATATTAGGAACTGGGATTTGTACTTACCTAGAGCTGAATTTGCATATAATGACTCGGTCAATAGGTCTACGGGCAAGAGTCCATTTGAAATTGTGCATGGTTACAAACCCCACACACCTCTTGACCTAGCTCCTTTACCAGTCCACACACGGGTCTCCGAGTCTGCCGAAGTTTTTGCACAGCATATAAAAGATTTGCATAAAGAAATTCAAGCCAAAATAAATTTAAGTAACGAAACTTATAAGAAATTGGCTGATTCTCAAAGCCGAGTCAAAACTTTTGACGAAGGAGACTATGTAATGATTAGGTTAAGGCCTGAACGGTTTCCTCCTGGAACCGTTAGAAAGTTACATGCTAGGGGAGCTGGACCATTTAGAGTGGTAAAGAGAGTAGGATCCAATGCCTATGTGCTCGAGTTGCCTCCAGAACTAGGCATTAGCTCCACTTTCAACATTACAGACCTAGTAGAGTATAGGGAGCCAGCTATGATTCCCAGTGAGGCTTTTGAACCTAATCCTGCTCTTGAGAGTGAACCTGACCCTGTGTGTCCACCAACAAATTGGCCTGTGAGGAAAGAGCAGATTGAAAAGATCCTGGATGATCAGGTTATCTCTACTCGTAATCGAGGATACCAAAGATTCCTGGTCCGCTGGCTAGGAAGGCCAGATTCTGATAACTCTTGGATCTTCCGAGAAGAGTTACAAGAGCTGGACCCAGACCTCTTGGAGAGATACCAGAGCCAACTTGATCCATACTCGACAGGGTCGAGTTCCTCCCACCCTGGGAGAATTGGTGCGGGCACCAAACTCAGAAGAAGACTTCAGAGCTCCATCTGGATCTCTGATTAATCTTGCCCGAAGAATTAGGTTTTTTTGGTTTTTAATAAGAGTTGACTAGATCAACTTAATTTAGCTTGAGTCTACATTACCTGTATTTTATTTTGTTGAGTCATGTTGACTCAGTAGTGGACTAGGGTTTCAAAATGGGATGTTACACTTTCTTCCAAGACCAGGCAAGTGGACACCACACTCCCAGCCACACTCCCAGTCCAGGGGGCGCCATATCCACATCCAGCAGCTTTTGGTCCCCACTCCACAGATGGCAATCTCCTTCTCTCATGCGCCAGATAAGGAGAAGTCCACCAAGAGACCACCAATCAAGGGGGCGGCTAAGACTTTCCCAAGAAAATCCAAGCAAAGAAGGGAAGAAATTTCTCTTGGAAGAGCATATCAAGGGGCGCCCATTACCTGCCAAAAAAACCTAAAAACAAAGATGGGAAGAGCCTTGACTTAGGGAGGAAGAAAAGGAGGAGTCCAAAAGAGTTCATCCAGGGAAGGAAGAAAATTTTTCTTGAAAAATCCAAGCAAGGTGGCGCCATCTACCTGCCATTTATAACCCAAATCCTAATTTTTGGTATTTTGGCCGACCATATGTAAGGGATTTGCCCTAATTTGGAGATCCCCTCCTTTAGTCCCACATGGGAAAATATGAAACCCTTCTCCCTTGTAAAGCATTATAAATTAAACCCTCTTGTAAGTTGAAAGGAATCAAATGAATGAAAGAAATTTTTTTATGAGCAAACTTGTGTTTTCTCTTTTCCGCACTTGCTTCCAGGTGTTGAGCTCCGTGAGGGAGTAAATCCGGGTTCCCCTGGAACCTTGAGGAGGTGAGAGATCTCCAAAACTCCAAACCCTAGGTTAGCCACTCCACTCCCAAACCCTAGCCACCATCACCCTTCTCTTTCCACCAAGCCCTAGTCTATTTCCCTTCTCACGGCCACCATCTCCAAGTCCAGGCCGACCACCAGCATCCAGCTCTAGTCCAGATACTGCAGATCTACAACAATTCTAAGAGGAAGTCAGATCGGCCTCCAGGAGAATTCGATTTCAGCAACTTCGGCTTTCAAGTTCTACAACAATTTAGTTGCTTCTAAACTGTGGTTTCAATCCTTACCTAGTTTCCTTCAACGTAGTTTAGCTTTACTTTGAGTCGAAGCCAATTTCTAAAATATATAAAAAAAAAAAAGAATTAATCTTAATTTTACTTCCGCATACGCTTCTTTGTTCTTTGTTCTACATCATTTTTGGTATCAGAGCTTTCGTTCTGCATCAGTTTGGTATCAGAGCTTCCGTTCTGCATCAATCTCTTAGAAATATATATGATTATTTAGCTTTTGTATCTTAAGTAGAACCTAAATCTTTTAAAGAAGCTGAAAATGATTACAATTGGATTAATGCTATGCAAGATGAACTGAATTAATTCAAAAGAAATAATATTTGGACTTTGGTTGATAGACCCACTAATGTTTCAATAATTGGCACAAAATGGGTTTATAGAAATAAGCTTGATGAAAATGATATTGTTACTAGAAATAAAGCTAGACTAGTTGTCAAAGGATACAACCAAGAGGAAGGAATTGATTTTGATGAAACATTTGCTCCTGTTGCTAGACTTGAGGTAATTAGGCTATTATTAGCATTTGCTTGTTTTATGGATTTTAAAATATTTCAAATGGATGTTAAAAGTGCCTTTTTAAATGGTTTTATCGAAGAAGAGGTTTATGTTGAACAACCCCCCGATTTTGAAAATCATAAATTTCCAAACCATGTATTTAAACTTCATAAAGCATCGTATGGTTTGAAACAAACTCCAAGAGCTTGGTATGATAGATTGAGTTCTTTCCTACTTAAAAATAATTTTACTAGAGGTAATGTAGAAACTACTTATTTTTTGAAAAAGAAGAATGATGATCTTCTAGTGGTACAAGTCTATGTGGATGATATCATATTCGGTGCTACTAATGAATGTCTTTATCAAGAGTTTGCAAAGTTGATGCAGGGTGAGTTCGAGATGAGCATGATGGGAGAACTTAATTTCTTCCTCGGACTCCAGATAAAGCAAACAAAAGTGGGGATCTTCATCAACCAAACCAAGTATACAAAAAAAATATTAAAGAAGTTTGGGATGGATAACACCAAGCCATTAGGTATGCCTATGAGCTCCTCTTATAGACTTGACAAAGATGAATCAGGTAAATCTGTTGACCAAAAGCTATATAGATGAATGATTGGTTCATTGTTATATCAACTACTAGTAGGCCAGATATTATGCTTAGTGTTCGTATGTGTGCAAGATATCAGTCTGACCCTAAAGAATCTCATCTTTTGGCTATTAAATGCATACTTAGATATATGTCCAGCTCTATTAATATTGGTCTTTGGTACTCTAGAGATTCATCATTTGAATTGATTGCCTATTGTGATGCTGATTTTGCTGGGTATAAACTTGACAGAAAAAGTACTAGTGGAACTTGTCAGTTTCTTGGAATCAATTTGATTTCATGGAGTAGCAAGAAACAAAATTCAGTTGTTCTATCTATGGAAAAAGCCAAATATGTAGCAGCTGGAAGCTGTTATGCTTAAATTCTATGGATCAAACAATAACTCGAAGATTTTAGCATCAAACTAACTAAGACACCCATAAGATGCGACAATACTAGTGCAATCAATTTAACTAAGAATCCTGTGCAACATTCAAGAAGTAAACACATTGAAATAAGACGTCACTTCATAAGAGATCATGTGCAAAACTCTAATGTGATGCTTGAATTTGTTGGTACTAATATTCAATTAGCTAATATTTTTACCAAACCCTTGAGTGAAGATAGATTTTGCATGATTAGAAGAGAGTTAGGAATCATAGACCCCTTTTCTTAAAACTCTCTCAAATCTTGATCATGACCAATTCTTTGTGCTTAAAATCATTTTCACGTAACCCTAAACTCCTCATTAGAGTCCCCCCTATTTTTTTTGATTTTATTATTTTTTTCTTGGATTTTCTTGGCCAAGTGTCGATACTTGAAAAATCCCAAGTGTCGACACCTGACCAAGTGTCGACACTTGACAAATCCCAAATGTCGACACTCGGGCAGAAAGTCCTATTTATTAGGGCATCATCCGAACCATTCATTTTATATTTCCCTCTTTCCATCTGTACCCTAGTGGTCCCCCAACCGTCTTTAGGCCGCGGAACAGTGATCTTCCCCTCGTACCCTCTGATTTTTGGTAAATTCCTTCACTTTCCTTCGCTTTCTTTGGTTAATCCATTGTTTTTCCACTGTTCTTCACCATTTTTCCTGTAATTTTTCCCTCTTTCCCACCATGAATCACTGATTTCACTTTTATTCTTGGGTCGTGCTCATATTTTGTGCTTTTTTCTTATTTAAACTGATCTTTTTCTGTGTGGAATTAGTTTTTACTGTGGTTTCACTGTTCCCATCCGATTTCTTCAACTATTTCTCTCCGATTTCACTATTTTATTGAAAACTTTGAGCCGATTTCAACCCCATTTGATTTCTTCCCTTTTTAAACCTACCCCTAGTTGATTTTCTTCGGATCCTTCTTGATTTAAATCGAAACCTCCCACTGATTTCACCTTTTTTGACTCTCTTCCCCTCATTACTCCTTATTTCCTCTCCTTTTTCTAATTGACTATTCTTTGTTCCATATCTTTGCCATTCCTTCCCTCAGCTGGTTATCATGGGACCAAGAAAGCAATTGGCTTTTAAAAGGAAAATAGGACAAGCTTCAGCAAAGCAAAGAAAGAAAGAAAGAAATGACGACGGACATCAAACTGGTAGGACAGTAGCTCCAGCTTCACCTTCAGCAGAGAAGATGTCTGGGAAGGTGATCACAGTTGGCAGATGAGTAGATTTGGGCTTCTTTGACAGACAGGGCTTTCGGAGTAGACAGGTTCTTGAGGCTGCTGGGTTAATCCGCTTCTACATGATGCAGGAGAAGTTCTACCCTCACCTGATCCGAGAGTTCTACGGGAGTTTCGACTACACACGGACACTTTAGAGTGCAGCTATCAGAGGCATCCAGATTCCACTTTCAGAGGAGGTCATTAGCCACATCTGGGAGATCCCGCATCGTGGGATCATTATTCAATCGACAAAGGATCGTGAGGAGGCATTCAGATGCATCTTAGAGCATGAGGATGTTCGCAGTGTGTCTACGGTCATCACGAACCAGCTGTCTGTGGAGATGCGCTTTTTACGTCGCATCGCTGCCCGAATTCTTCTATCGAAGACTAGAGATTTGACTTTATTACTAAGCGAGAGTTAATGGTTATGGTTTGTTTGACTCAGAGGATCACGGTCGACCTTCCAGCACTGATATTAGCTCAGATGAGAGATGCTACCACTCAAAGGAGACATTGCTTACCCTATGTCATGGCGCTGACACGTTTATTTCGAGCCTACTTTGTTCCTTTGGAGGGGGAGACCTCCAAGGACATCCTTCATACAGACGTGTACGACGAGCAATCACTCCACCGTATGGGATATCGATGAGTTGCTGAGCGGTGGGTGCACGAAGAGTCTGGCCAGGAGC
The DNA here is from genome assembly GCA_021397845.1 of Areca catechu. NCBI lineage: Eukaryota > Viridiplantae > Streptophyta > Magnoliopsida > Arecales > Arecaceae > Areca > Areca catechu. The sequence continues at coordinate 108,777,074 of CM038047.1, forward strand.
TAGATGAGGAGGACGAGATTCGTGAGGTAGAGGCAGGGCCATCAGGGCAATCAGTTACACCTCCTTGATCAGCACCAGCAGTAGCCAGTGAGCTTGACCTAGCCACTCCATCTCCAACACCCGTATCTTCTCCTGCTCCTCCTTCCACTTCAATTGGTACATCCTTTAAGCAGATGGTCAGGCATGAGTTTGCCAATATTAGGAGTGAGATGATCGGCTTAGGAGTCCGTACCACTCAGCTATGCATTGAGATTAAGGGTCTTAGAGCCCGTACGCTGAGGAGCAGACTAAGATGTGATGGACTATGGAGGCGGGATTTGCATGCATTGAGGACTTACTGAGATCACTCCTACCTCCAGCAGCAGCACCTGCAGACCCACCTCTTGATGATGATGATGATGATGGTGACCACAAGGATGGACACGATGATACACTTGGTGGTGGAGACCGAGTTGATGATGGTGGAGATGACAGAGTGTCAGGTGACAGTGACAGCGATGATTGAGCAGATGACTTTGAGTTGGTTAGCCACAAGATTCAGACTCCTACTGATCCTTACGACACACCAATCTCGACTGCTCTAGTTTTTGTGACACCTACTGAGACTCTTCCACCACCTTCCACTCATTCATCTAGGGTTGTACCCCGTATAAAGCCTTCCACTAGGACTAGGAGTCGTAGCATCATGAACACCCCTAGAGCTCTAGTTTATAGGTCTAAGATTACCGGTCCTATATCATTTGAGATCCCATCTGACGAAGAGTAGCCTCACAGATGACTATTCTGTTGTTTGATATTATTGATTAGTGTCTATCTTATGTTTTATGTCCATACTTGCAATGTTTCAGTCTATGCTGAATGATTCAGCAAATTTTGTATTGAAAATACTATTATATATATGCATTCTACTTTCTTACTTGATTATCAATCTTGATTCATTTGCTTACTCTATTAATGATTGATCTTATAATTTTACTCTAATACTTTTGGCTCTGATACCTTATTCATTGGCTCTAATACCTAGTATCATGGCCCCTAATCACCTTCTTTGTCTTAATGCATTTATTGAGGGGGAGTTTACTCCCTTTATTGTTTAATGATTGACAAAAACGGAGAGTAAGATAAAACTTTCCAAATTTTATCCTTCAACTGAAAAATGCTCTGATACAAAATGTTTCATATCTTAACTCGGTGAGGGGGAGAGTAAATTTAACTTCCATACTCAATTTATACCTCTCCTCTATTAAGATTGTGTTGTATGAACTTTAATTTTATGTTTTTGAGATATCATATCAAAAATTTGAATTTGAATGCTTATATACTCAAGGTTTTGTCATCATTAAAAAGGGAGATATTGTTGGGTTTGCCCTTGATTTTGATGATTAACAAAATGTTGAGTACATATTTTATACTAATGTTTCAACTTTGGTTGTAAGTTACAGGATATAGGCATCTCAAATTCTCAAAATGAAAATATCTTGAAGCCAGGCAAAATTCATATTTTAAGAAGTCTTCTCACCCTGAAAAAGGCCTAAAAAATGTTCAATTATTGCTTACGTAAGTGTATTTAAAGTTTGATTATGTATCCTTATGTTTTTGTGAGGTTTGGCACTCCTTTTGGCAATTTCAGACCTAAGTGTTGATCAAGAATTATCAAGTATCGACACTTCAGTGACTAGCATGCAAAAATCCTTAACTGGCATGCCAAGTGTTGACACCTAAGTTCCAAGTGTTGACACCTGAGACACAAGTGTCGATACCTGGAATCCATGTGTCGACTCAAGGCTTGAGATTTTTTGAAAATACAGAACATGCCATTTGAAGGATTTTTGGGCCATGTATTGACATTTGAGCTCTAAGTGTCAACACCTGAAATTCAAGTATCGACACCTGCAGGACCAAGTGTCGACATCTGAGCCAAGTGTCGACACCTGAGAGCCAAGTGTTGACTCATGGGTTCTACCCTCACCTGATCCGAGAGTTCTACGGGAGTTTCAACTACACACGGACACTTTAGTTGTGCCTATCAGAGGCATCCAGATTCCACTTTCAGAGGAGGTCATTAGCCATATCTGGGATATCCCGCACCGTGGGATCATTATTCCATCCACAAAGGATCATGAGGAGGCATTCAGATGCATCTTAGAGCATGAGGATGTTCGCAGTGTGACTACGGTCATCGCGAACCAGCTGTCTGTGGAGATGCGCTTGTTACGTCGCATCACTACCTGGATTCTTCTATCAAAGACTAGAGATTTGACTTTATTACTAAGCGAGAGTTAATGGTTATGGTTTGTTTGACTTAGAGGATGGCGGTCGACCTTCCAGCACTGATATTAGCTTAGATGAGAGATGCTGCCACTCAGAGGAGACATTGCTTACCCTATGTCATGGCGCTAACATGTTTGTTTCGAGCCTACTTTGTTCCTTTGGAGGGGGAGACCTCCAAGGACATCCTTCATACAGACGTGTACGACAAGCGATCACTCCACCGTATAGGATATCGATGAGTTGCTGAGTGGTGGGTGCACGAAAAGTCTGGCCAGGAGCTAGATGAGGAGGACGAGATTCGTGAGGCAGAGGCAGGGCCATCAGGGCCATCAGTTACACCTCCTTGATCAGCACTAGCAGCAGCCAGTGAGCTTGACCCAGCCACTCCAGCTCCAGCACCCGTATCTTCTCCTGCTCATCCTTCCACTTCAATTGGTACATCCTTTAAGCAGATGGTCAGGCATGAGTTTGCCAATATTAGGAGTGAGATGATCGGCTTAGGAGTCCGTACCACTCAGCTATGCATTGATATTGAGGGTCTTAGAGCCCGTACAGCTGAGGAGCATACTAAGATGCGATGGACTATGGAGGCGGGATTTGCATGCATTGAGGACTTACTGAGATCACTCCTACCTCCAACAGCAACACCTGCAGACCCATCTCTTGATGATGATGATGATGATGGTGACCACCAGGATGGACACGATGATACACTTGGTGGTGGAGACCGAGTTGATGATGGCGGAGATGATAGAGTGTCAGGTGACAGTGACAGCGATGATTGAGCAGATGACTTTGAGTTGGTCAGCCACGAGATTAAGACTCCTGCTGTTCCACCTGCTGATCCTTGCGACACACCAATCTCGACTGCTCAAGTTTTTGTGACACCTATTGAGACTCTTCCACCACCTTCCACTCGTTCATCTAGGGTTGTACCCCGTATAAAGCCTTCCACTAGGACTAGGAGTCGTAGCATCATGAACACCCCTAAAGCTCTAGTTCATAGGTCTAAGATTACCAGTCCTATATCCTTTGAGATCCCATCTGATGAAGAGTAGCCTCACAGATGACTATTCTGTTGTTTGATGTTATGTATTAGTTTTTATCTTATGTTTTATGTCTGTACTTGCTATGTTTCAGCCTATGCTGAATGATTCAGCAAATTTTGTATTGAAAATACTATTATATATATGCATTCTACTTTCTTTCTTGATTATCAATCTTGATTCATTTGCTTACTCTATTAGTGATTGATCTTATAATTTTACTCTAATACTTTTGGCTCTGATACCTTATTCATTGGCTCTAATACCTGGTATCATGGCCCCTAATCACCTTCTTTGTCTTAATGCATTTATTTAGGGGGAGTTTACTCTTTTTATTGTTTAATGATTGACAAAAATGGAGAGTAAGATACAACTTTCCAAGTTTTATCCTTCAATTGAAAAATGCTCTGATACAAAATGTTTCATATCTTAACTCGGTGAGGGGGAGAGTAAATTTAACTTCCATACTCAATTTATACCTCTCCTCTTTTAAGATTGTGTTGTATGAACTTTAATTTTATGTTTTTGAGATATCATATCAAAAATTTGAATTTGAATGCTTATATACTCAAGGTTTTGTTATCATCAAAAAGGGAGATATTGTTGGGTTTGCTCTTGATTTTGATGATTAATAAAATGTTGAGTACATATTTTATACTAATGTTTCAACTATGGTTATAAGTTACAGGATATAGGCATCTCAAATTCTCAAAATGAAAATATCCTGAAGCCAGGCAAAATTCATATTTTAAGAAGTCTTCTCACCCTGAAAAAGTCCTAAAAAATGTTCAATTATTTTTTACATAAGTATATTTAAAGTTTGATTATGTATCCTTATGTTTTTGTGAGGTTTGGCACTCCTTTTGGCAATTTTAGACCTAAGTGTCGACTCAAGAATTGTCAAGTATCGACACTTCAGTGACTGGCACGCAAAAATCCTTGACTGGCATGCTAAGTGTCGACACCTAATTTCCAAGTGTCAACACCTGAGACACAAGTGTCGACACCTGGAATCCAAGTGTCGACTCAAGGCTTTAGATTTTTTGAAAATACAGAACATGCCATTTGAAGGATTTTTGGGCCATGTGTTGACATCTGAGCTCCAAGTGTCAACACCTGAAATTCAAGTGTCGATACCTACAGGACTAAGTGTCGACACCTGAGAGCCAAGTGTTGACTCATGGGTTATGATAGCTCTAATGGATCTATTTTCTGAGTTGCAGATTTGGTCTTTTCAAGCTCTCAACGGCTAGTTTTGATCCTCCAATAGTCTTAAACCATTTTTTGAAAGTTTTTGAAGTATTTAAGCTTCACCAAACTCATTCATGAAGCATTAAACTCCTTTGAATACTCAAAAAAGTCAATATTCTCTCAAGAACTTCACTTCAAAAGCCATAAAAGGAGAGATTTCCTGAAAAAGCTTACAAGCCTATCTTTTCATCCTTCCAAAAGTGAGCTTGAAGAAGATTCCAAAGAGAAGACAAGACAAGCATCTACAAGAGCCTCAAAGCTTCATATTCCACTCTTTGAAGAGAGTTTGATTATGCTTTCATTATTGTATCTTCATCTTTATTCTTTGTTGACTTAGCTTTCAAGGATTTCTTGAAAGTAGGTTGTTGTGGTTGTTGGTGAGCCAAAGGGACAAAACCAACTATGTTTTGACTTGTGAGCCCGAATACAAAATTGATGAGGGACAGATGGGGATAGGATTGTTGGCGAGCCTAGAAGTCACCTAAATTAGGGTACTATTTTTTTTTGGTATTTTTTCTCTAGGGGTGGCGAAGGAACAGTGGGGATGTAGGATAGGAATCTGGATCTCATGGACTTTGGGACTCACCCTAACGAAGAGACCTCTCACCTCTAGGGCATTACACCCTCCTCGATACTTGGAGGCGCTAGGAAGGATCTCAAAGGTCACGAGGGGATACAGAAGATGGAATGGGAAGGAGAATAACTAGGGCATCACACCCATGCCCGAAGGCGAAGACAAGAAGAATCACTCTTCTAAAAACTCAAATTCTTTTCTCCAAAAAACTTTTTTTTTACAAAGGACTGAGGGTAGTATTTATAGACATGTCCAACCCTCGTTTGAATTTGAATACAGGATAAAAAGATAGGAATGACTCAAATTCAAATACAATAAAGGATAAGATAAGCCTATCCATATCTAAATCCTAACTAACCAAATCCTTATTTAAATTTCAAACAAAAGATAAAATCCTAAATAAATATTCTTCCAATTTATTTAATACTTCGAGATTTGTGCAGGTCCAAGATTCATGCTTGCTTTGGGATTCATGCTGGCGATGTCCCCATCATTCCCCTAGGGTGGGGAAAACTCGACTCCGTTGAGTCAGACTCAGATCCAGCTAGCTATGAGGCCTTTTTTTTAAAAAAAATTCTTTTTTTTTTCAAACCTTTTTTTTCACTTTTTTTTAATTTCTGGCCTACACCTAAAGTCGGCAATGGGAAGCTGGCTTGCTTTGAGAAGCGTGCTGAGGAGAAGTCGGCTCCGAATGTCTGGTTTGCGTTCACGTTCGTGCGCATGCCCTTCTTTCTCCACGGACCGAAAATAGGAAACCGGAGGGTAGTCCGGCGGGCGTTCGTCGGTGGCGGTGCTGGGGCAGAGACAGCGACTCGGATGGCGGTGGTTACAGTGGAGGTGGTTGGCGATGGTAGCAGGTAGAGAGCCAAATCGGGCAGGAAGAAGGAGGCAGACATGACTTGATTCTGGGGAGGAGGGTCACCGGAAGACTCAGGCGACGGCGATCTGAGGCGGGAGGGCAGCAGTCGACGGCTCTGCTCCGGTGATGATGGACGGGAGGGAGTGGGCATCACTCGCTCGGCTTGGTTGGCGTGGATCTCCCGGACAGAGGGAGGTGGTGGAGTCGGGGTGGCGCGCTCGGCTTGCAGGCAGCACGTCGGAGATGGCGAACGGAGGGTCGTAGATGGTTGTAATCTCCTCACAGGTGGAGGAGGGTCGGGCGAATCTAGAGAGGATGGCGACCGGAGGAGTCCTTTGGTGGGAGGTGGGGGGAGAAGATGGACGCCCTCGATTTCAAGAGGATGCCCTGGACTTGAGCACGTTTCTGGTGGTGGATGGCTCGTCGGCGGGGAGGAGGTGGGACCGATAGAGAGGATACATGGCATGGTGGTAGTCGAGCCCGTGCTCGAGGCAGGCCTAGTGGAAGAAATGGCCACAGGGGAGGCGGTTCACCACCGACTCCGGATCGAACCAGGCTAGGCAAACCCGACGGTCGTCCACCTGCTGGTGCCGTCGATCAAAGGCCAACCCGAACTAGATGGGCTTGAAGCTGCTCCAGAACCGCTCCTTAAGGGTGGGCTCCGAGGGCCGATCGGAAGCTGGCACGGCCGGGTCCGGCACCGGTGGGAAGGGGTGGAGGACGGAGCGGGCGAGCTCCTTCAAGATGGAGACAGTGAGGGCGGTGTTCACTATGAGGAGGGTAAGGACGCCCTCTGAGGGTAGTGACAGACTTGAGAGACCCATCGCCGTCGGATCAATGGGATCAGACTGCTCCGTTTCGCTCCACGCTGCCTTGGATCTCGCCCATAAATGATCTGGGAGAAACAGGGATCAAGTAACGATCAATTCCCACTTCTTGATCTCAGCAGCTGCAATTTTTTTTGAAAAGGTGTTGCTCTTCTTCCTTATTTTTTGGGTTGGATTTGGATCTGGGCGACGAGGATTGGCGGGGGATGTTGGGAGTTCGAAGAGGGAAGAAGGAAATTCATGGAACAGGAAAAAAATTAGGCGAGGAAGAAAAATGGATTGAAAGATTTGGAAAAAAAATAAATAAATAAATAATGTGAGATGAGTTGGGAGAGATGGTGATATCCTAATCAACCAGGCTCTGATACCAAAATTGATGAGTGACAGATGGGGATAGGATCGTTGGTGAGCCTATAAGTCACCTAAATTAGGGTACTATTTTTTTTTTGGTATTTTTTCTCTTGGGGTAGCGAAGGAACAGTGGGGATGTAGGATAGGAATCTGGATCTCATGGACTTTGGGACTCACCCTAACGAAGAGACCTCTCACCTCTAGGGCATTACACCCTCCTCGATACTTGGAGGCGCTAGGATGGATCTCAAAGGTCACGAGGGGATACAGAAGATGGAATGGGAAGGGGAATAACTAGGGCATCACGCCCATGCCCGAAGGCGAAGACAAGAAGAATCACTCTTCTAAAAACTCAAATTCTTTTCTCCAAAAAACTTTTTTTTTACAAAGGACTGATGGTGGTATTTATAGACCTGTCCAACCCTCATTTGAATTTGAATACGAGATAAAAAGATAGGGATGACTCAAATTCAAATACAAGATAGGATAAGATAAGCCTATCCATATCTAAATCCTAACCAACCAAATCGTTATTTAAATTTCAAACAAAAGATAAAATCCTAAATAAAAATTCTTCCAATTTATTTAATACTTCGGGATTTGTGCAGGTCCAAGATTCGTGCTTTCTCCGGGATTCGTGCTGGCGATGTCCCCATCAAAAATAAGTTGTAAGGTTGTTGGCAAGCCTTGGTTACAAAATCAACTTAGGTTTTGAGTTGTGAGCCTTGTAAAACAAGTCAACTATAATCATGGAAAGATTATAGTGAAATTCATAATGATAGCTTGGGGAGTGGATGTAGGTGCTTGGTTTGCACCGAACCACTATGAAACTTGTTGTTTGTGTGTGTGATTGCTCTTCTTACTTCTTGCTCTTAATTTTTTGCATTTAATTCACTGTCTTCTACTGCATATCATTGAGTTATTCACATTGCTCACAAACACCTCAAAGACCGGCACATATTTGCTTTAATTTTTGAAAGGCCCAATTCACCCCCCCCCCCCCTCTTGGGCTCTATTTCTGGGCAACAAGAGCGCACTGCCAAAAGGAGCCGGGGAAGAGAGAGTCTAGAAAATGTACTCCCCTTCATGAGGGAAAGAGAATCTGGGGATGAAAATGTAAACAATGATGCCGTGGTCATCGGGATGATAATCACCAGGCATTCTATAAAATGGATTATGGTCGATAGTAGAAGTTCGACTGATATCCTTTTCTACGATGCTTTCTCTTGAATGAATCTATCCTATGCTCAATTAAGGCATGTGCACACTCTCCTTGTTGATTTTACTAGGGACTCTGTGGGAGTCGAAGGGGAAATAACTCTCCCAATTACTGCAGAGATGCCACCCAGTAGAGCACTATCATGATGACCTTCACGGTTGTTAGGCTTCCTTCAGCCTACAACGTGATCCTTGGCTGCCCCGGGCTCAATCTGCTCAATGCGATCATTTCTACCAAGTGACTATTGATGCAAATTTTCACTTCTTATGGCATAATAGAAATGAGGGGGGCACCTCAGCCGATCCAGTATTGCCTTCAAGCTATCCCGGGGGCCAGGAGCTCCGAGGAAGACCCCAGCATCGACGACCTTGACCAAAGGGTGCAAAACTTCAGGGGCGGCCCTGTCGAGAGTCTACTAGCATTCTCGCTTGGGGCGGACCTAGTGAAGATGTGCAAATCGGGGCCCAACTATAAAAAAAGAAGCGAACCCGTTTGCTGAGCTTTCTCTGAGTGAACGCAGACATGTTTGCTAGGACAGTGGCAGACATGCACGGGATTTCCCCTAATATCATCACCCACAAATTAAGCATCAATCCGAAGTGACGCCCTATCCGGCAGAAGAAGAGGTGATTTTTCCCAGAGAGGCAACGGCGATCAATGAGGAGGTGGAGAAACTCCTCACAGTCGGCTTCGTCCGTGAAGTACAGTACCCCAGCTGGTTAGAAAATGTGGTCATGGTTAAGACAAATAAAGGGAAGTGGAGGATCTGCATAGACCATACTGACCTCAACCGGGCCTGCCCGAAGGATAGCTTCCCATTGCCAAAGATCTATCAACTGGTAGACGCCACCTCGGGGCACCGCTTGCTCTCCTTCATGGATGCATTCTTCGGGTACAATCAGATCCGGATGCATCCATAGGATGAGGAACACAATGCCTTCATCACAGATCGGGGGATGTACTGCTATCGGATGATGCCCTTCAGCTTGAAGAACGTCGGTGACACATACCAACTGCTGGTTAATCAAGTTTTTAATAATCAGATCGACCAGAATATGCAAGTCTATGTAGACGACATGCTCATTATGAGCAGGCCGAAGCCAAACCACGTCATCGATCTAGTGGAATTCTTCCAAAACCTTCTCCTACACCAGATGAAACTAAATCCAGCGAAGTGCACTTTTGACATGGCGACAGGGAAGTTTCTCGACTTCATGGTCACCCAGAGGGGAATAGAAGCAAATCCTAAGAAGGTCCTAGCAATCATCAATATAGAACACCCTACCTCAAAGAAGCAGGTCCAGCACCTAACGGGCCGGATTGCCACCTTGAGTCGGTTCATCTCGAGGTTAGCTGACTGTTGTTTACCTTTCTTCAAGGCACTGCATAAGGTGCATGACTTCGTCTGGATGGAAGACTGCAAGGTGGCCTTTGAGGAGCTAAAGAAATTCCTGGCATCGCCACCATTGCTCTTCAGACTAGAGGATGGAGAGAAACTCTTGTTATACCTAGCAGTCACCCCAGGGGCTGTCAGTTCGGTCCTTATCTGTACAGATGGGGATAGAGTCCAGAAGCCAGTGTACTATGCCAGCAAGCTCCTCCGAGATGCGGAGGTTAGGTACACCTACTCTGAGAAGTTGATCTTCACTCTCACAATGTCTGCTCAGCGGCTCAGGCCATACTTCCAAGCGCATCCTATCGCAGTCATGACGGACCAACCACTGAAGGCCATACTTGGCCACCCCGATACCTCCGGGCGTCTGTCCAAGTGGGCTCTGATGCTCAGTGAGTTCGACATCGCGTATCAACCGAGGTCATTCCAGAAGGCCCAAGTGTTGGCTAACTTCCTGGTTGAGTGCGCGAGCATGAGCGAGGAGCCTGAAAAGAGCACCTTGGAACACCAGTTGGAGCCCAGAATTGAGGAGGAGATCTGGGTCCTCCATGTGGATGGCGCATCCAACTCGAGAGGGAGTAGAGTGGGCCTCATCCTTACCAACGGTGATGGGGTCATGGCTAAATGTTTGCTCCGCTTCCAGTTTGCAGCAACCAACAACCAGGCAGAGTACGAGGAACTCCTCACGAGATTGAGAGTCTCTCACGAGCTGAGTGTAACCAACCTAAAGGTCTTCACCGACTCCCAACTGGTAATCGGGCCGGTCTTTGGAGAGTTCGAGGCAAGGGACCCCACATGATGAAGTACTTGGAAAAGGTATGCTTGAGCATGGTGGGCTTTCGGCATTTCAGCATCTCCCACATCTCCCATTGAGAGAACGCTCGCATCGATGCCCTCTCGAGGTTTGCGACCCTACCGTACTCGTCACTAGGACGCGCCCACATTGAATACCTGGAAGTTCTGAGCTATGAAGCTCCCAAGAAAGTCCAGCAAGTCACCCTGGAGCCCAACTAGATGGATCGATACATCAGGTACATCATTGATGGCACCCTACCAGAAGATCGAACGGAGGCTGGCCTCATCAAGAAGAAGGCCGTGCGCTTTGTCTTAATGGATGGGCAACTCTATCGTAGGCCCTATTCCTATCCACTCTTGAAATGCTTGAGACCCACGAAGGTAGACTTTGTACTTCAAAAGATACACGAAGGCCTCTGCGGGAACCACGTGGGGGGCAGGATGCTAGCGTACAAGGCTCTTCATCAAGGGTATTACTGGAAGACTATGAAGGCGGATGCTACCGACTTCGTGAAGAGGTGCGATCGCTGCCAGCGCCTTGGCCGCATACAATGTCAACCGACGGTGCCACTCTCCTAACTCTCGGCCACCTGGCCTTTTCCTCAGTGGGGGATGGATATCTTCGGTCCATTTCCTCCCGCATCCGAACAACGCAAATTTCTGATAGTGGCTATTGACTACTTCACCAAATAGGTCGAGGCGAAGCCACTAGCATGGATCACCAAGGCCATGGTCTGCCATTTCTTCTGGAATTCGATCATTTGCTATTTTGGGCTCCCCCACAGCATAATCATCGATAACGGATGATAGTTCGATAACCGCGAGTTAGAGGAGTTCTGCACTGACCTCAAAATCTGCCACCACTTCACCTCGGTGGCCCACCCCCAGATGAACGGTGAAGCTCAGGTGACCAACCAAACCATCCACCAAGGACTCCAAACCAGATTGGACCAGGCCAAGGGTAGGTGGGCAGAAGAATTGGACCAGGCCAAGGGTAGGTGGGCAGAAGAACTCCCTAGCATTTTTTGGGCCTACCACACAATGCCCAGAACGACCACATATGAGATGCCTTTCAACCTCATCTTCAGCTCTAAAGCTATTGTCCCGGTCGAGCTTGACATGCCCACACTGCGGGTAGAGCAGTATGATACAGATGAAAACTCGGCTAGCCTTCTTTTAAACTTGGACCTCCTAAAGAAAATGAGAGACAAGGCTCGGCTCTGGATGGTAGCCTACCGACAGTGGGTAGCTCGACACTACAACATGTGGGTAAGGCCAAAGATCTTCCGAGTGGGTGACTTGGTGTTGTGGTGTGCTAAAGCATCTAAACCTCGGGAGTGCGGCAAGCTCTCCACGAACTGGGAGGGCCCTTACACGGTGGTAGAAGCTCTCCCCCATGGAGCATTGATGCAGAACGAATGCTCTGAAACCAAAAATGATGCAGAACGAATATGTGGAATGTGGAAGCAAATTAAAATTAATATTTTTTTTTATATATATATATATATTTTAAGAAGTCGGCTTTGACTCAAAGGAAAGATAAACTAATGTTGAAAGAAACTATATAATAATTGAAAGCACAATTCAAAGAAACTAGATTATCAGAGTAGTTCAGGAGTAAAGGATCGCTGGGGGTTGAAAAACTCCCAGACCTAGGGTTTTGCTCTAAACTTTCAACAGGACAGAAATAAAGAGAAGGGAAGGGTTATGTACCAGGCAATGATCTTCATAGAGTTTGGTGGATGGACTCTCTCAAGCAGATTGTTGGATTCTCGGATTCGGATATCTTCGCAATGGATCCTTCAATACTGGTCCTTTGGCAGAGTTGGCTTCTCCTGAAATCAGGATCTGGGAAAGAAGAAGAACAAGTTAGGGAACCAGATACTCAAAAAAAGGATTTACCAGATAAGAAGAACTTGAAAAATTGATGTTGCTGAAATCCTGATTCTCCTGGATGCTGATCTGACTTCCTCTGGGATTTGCTCTGTATTCGAAGTAGCCGATCTGGACCTGGATGCTGGTGGTCAGCCTCTACTTGGAAGAGAGGGGCCGGAGATGATGAGGTAGATTAGGGTTTGGATGATTGGTGGAATGAAGAAGATGATGGCGGCTAGGGTTTGGAATTGAAGTGGCTAACCTAGGGTTTTGGTAGGGTTTTGGGGTTGGAGATCTCACACCTCCTCAAGGTTCCTAGGGAATCCGGATTTACTCCCTCACGGAGCTCAACACCTGAATACAAGTACGGAAGAGAGAAACACAAAGTTGCTCACACAGAAATTGATTTCATTCCTTAGATATCTTTAAAACTTACAAGAGGGGTTTAATTTATAGGACTTTACAAGAGAGCAGGGTTTTACATCTTCCCATGTGGGACTAATAGGATGGATCTTCAAATTAGGTTTGTAGAATCAATTCCCACACATATGGCCGGCCAAGAGGTTCCAAAAGTGTTGGTTGGTGGCTTCAAAAGGTAAGTAGGTGGTGCCTCCTAGCCTTGCTCTTCAAGAAAAAATTTCTTTCCTTCCATGGCTCAACTCTTTTGGACACCTCCTTTTCTTTCTCCCTAAGTCATGGTTCTTCCCATCTTTGCTTTGGGCTTTTTAGGCATGGATTGGGCGCCCCCTTGAAGTGCTCCCCAAGATGTGCTTCTTTCTTTACATAGCTTGGCTCTTATGGAAATGTTTTGGCTGCCCCCTTGAATTGTGGATCCCAAATTATTTTCTCCTTAAGTGGCGCATGAGAGAAGGGATCTGCTATCTTATGGTGTAGGGACCAAAGCATACTGGATGGAGATGTGGCACCCCCTGGACTCAGGCATATGGCTGGGAGTGTGGCTGGGAGTGTGGCGCCCACATGCTTGGTCTTGGGAGAAAATGTGACACCCTGGAGAAGACCTAGACCACTACTAGGACTTGAACTGAGTCAACATGACTCAACAAAATTTAAATTGCAGGGAAATACAGACTCAACTAAAATTGAGTTGACCATGTCAACCCTTATTACAAAACCAGAAAACCCTAATTCTTCGGGCAAGGTCAATCAGAGATCCAGATGGAGCCCTGAAGTCTTCTTCTGAGTCTGGTGCCGGCACCAATTCTCCGGGGTGGGAGGAACTCGACCCTGTCGAGTATGCATCAAGTTGACTCTGGTATCTCTCCAAGAGGTCTGGGTCCAATTCTTATAATTCTTCTCGGGAGATCCAAGAGTCATCAGAATCTGGCCTTCCTTGCCAGCGGACCAGGTATCTTTGGTATCCTCAATTACGAGTAGAGATAACCTGATCATCCAGGATCTTTTCAATCTGCTCTTTCCTCACAGGCCAGTTTGCTGGTGGACACACAGGGTTGGGTTCACTCTCAAGAGCAGGATTAGGCTCAAAAGGCTCACTGGGAATCACAGCTGGCTCTCTATACTCTACTAGGTCTGTAATGTTGAAAGTGGAGCTAATGCCTAGTTCTGGAGGCAACTCGAGCACATAGGCATTGGATCCTACTCTCTTCACCACTCTAAATGGACCAACTCCTCTAGCATGTAACTTTCTAACGGTTCCAGGAGGGAACCGTTCAGGCCTTAACCTAATCATTACACAGTCTCCCTCAACAAAAGTTTTGACTCGCCTTTGAGAATCAGCCAACTTCTTATAAGTTTCATTACTTAAAGTTATTTTGGCATGAATTTCTTTATGCAAGTCCTTTACATGCTATGCAAGTGCATCAAGAGACTTGTGTGTGTGGGCTAATAGTGAAATCAGATCAAGTGGTGTGTGAGGCTTGTATCCATGAATAATTTCAAAGGGACTCTAGCCTGTAGACCTATTGATCGAAACATTGAATGCAATTTCAGCCCTGAACAAAATATAAATCCCAATTCCTGGTATTCTCACTCAACCAAAATCTGAGTCAATGTCCTAAACTCGACTGACGATGCATTCCTAAAGAATGGACTTTATTCAAAGGAACCCTAGGTCTAAACCTAACAAACTACGGCTCTCTAGGTTTGACCTTGGGTCGGAGGATGGCATGCAGAGCATGAAAACTTATCATGGGTTTCTAGTAGGTGCCATAAGGTCTTCCAGAAGTAGGTGGCAAACCTAATAGGTTCTGACACGTAGTTCACTCTAAAGACTTTGACAAAGTATACTTGGATGGTGTAAGAAGCATTGGAAGTCCTAGAGAAAGAGAGGAAATATGAGGCGGAGTCACGAATTACCTGCTGACTAAAGGTGGTGACCTGATGGTTTGAATGGTGATCTATGAGTGTCAACTAGTCATCCTTTCGAAAGGAAAAGTTTGCTACTCCCAGGAATGGATCAAGAGATGGTTCGAGAAGCAGCCTAGGACATGTGATTGCAATAGTTAAAGTTTGTTCTCTAAGCAAATAATGATCCATTTTCTCAAGAACTGGATTGAAGAATGATTCATGGAAGGGCCTATGGATAATGACCTCAAGACTTGAAATTTGACATATGGGTGCGGAAAGGTATACTCTATAGAAGGGTAGGTCAGTCATGCAAAGGAAGGGGTCTGGGGTCATAAGGAGGACTTCTACAGGACTGGGTGAATCAATCCGCTCAAGACAAGGATGTTCAACTGAGATTACGGGAGAGACCTTAGTGGCTGGGCATGGGACAAGGTCCAATTGTAAGAGGCTTGATTCAGTCATCCTAAGGAGAGGATCTACCATAGGGTGGGCAAACTTAAACAGTTCAGTGCAAAGATCTTTAATTGGTACTTGGGGAATGACTGTCATTAGAGGGTACGAACTGATAGCTCGGGACTATGAGTTCTTCCTGGGGGTATTTGACTAAAGGAACCTGGTTCTCACAAATCTCTTGAATTTCTGAACTAGGTCCTACCACTTGGTTGCTCTCCAAGGTCTCCTCAGGTAAGGAACCAATAGTATCGATGTCACATTCTTCAAGTACTTCCCCCTCATATTCATCAACTAGACTCAAGCCAGCATCATATACTTCCTCGATGCCATCTTCAATGGGTTTCGGGTCAGTGGTAATCGGGTCAACTGATTCTGGGCTTGTCATACCTAACCTTTCTTCCTCATTGGTAGGCTTGGGTTCTCCCTCATTAATGTCATCCTTAGGATTCTTACCACTTAGCTGTGCACAAGCCAGTCCTATGCATGGGCACTGACTAGATTTATGGCCTCTTTTTCCACAAAACCAACATTCTTGCGATATAGGAACTTGGATCACACTGGGTTTCAAGCTAGTAGAGACCTTACTTGGGCATGGGTGTGGATCTAAATGGTTTGATCTAGAAGACTTCGGTTGTTGAGTGACTAGTCTAGAATATTGTAAGGACCTCTCATAGACACGATACACACTATAGATATCATGGTTAGGCTTCCTAAGGTTATGCTCAGGATCACGGTATAAGGTCCTCCTAGGCTCCTGGCATGGGTGAGGTTGGGGCCTATTAAATTTTGGATCAGGGATCCAATTTTAATGTCTACATTTCTCAAGTACTTGGACTCGATCCCTAAGCTGGGTAAAATTCTCATGGACTTGTTCTTTACACTGGGCAACAGTAGCAGTCACATCCTGACTCAATTTGTTCATACTCTCAGTAAGAGCTCTAACCATGGCCTCTAAATCAGGTTGGGTTTGACCAGGTTGGTAGGGTACTCCATTCCGGGTAGACATGATGATGCAAGCAAACACACCAAATGAGACTCGACTGAAATGACTACGGGCTAACTAGACCTAGAGCCCAAACTAGATGCCCAATCAGAGTGGCAAGCTAGCCTGTAGTAACTCGGGACTCAGCCAGGCAGGTGTAAGGGGAGTGTTAGGTCCCTAGATGCCAATCCTAGACACCAATCAGTGATTGGCCAAGTAGGCGGACCAGCACACAAGCCCTTCGGGATAGAATCCCTGAACCACCGTTCTAGACACTGAGTACAAAGCACACACAGAGTAACTAGACAAACTGACTCAACACTAGCCTTGACCCGACTTGTTGATGTCCCTAGCCCACTAGGGCAAATTAAGTCTAATAAATTTTAAAATTAGGCTTAGGTTCGAATGAATGGGTGGTGGTTTTGGGCTAAGGAGAGGTTATCAACTCCTCCCCTTATCTTAGATGCTCAATTGCCCTTAAGATGAATTAGAAGATGATCACTCAAAAAAACTAAATTGCAGAAACACAGAAAGAGAGTTGCTGTAAATTAACTCTCAAAAATTTCACGGAAACCAATAAATCACAGTAAAATTATGTAAAATAGTTTCAATTATACTGGTTCCAGCAAAATAAAAATCATGTAATTTGGAGTTACTTGAAATGAGAAACAATTCCTGCAATAGGGCAGTTACAGACTGAAAACAGAGTGCTTCCCCCGTTTACAATTCCTGCTACGAAGTTGTAACCCAGCGGATCCCCTACACGCCCTAGGAACACCCCATGGAATGGGAAGAGGAGGTTTGCACCTCGCTTCATTCCTAGGACCGGACGTCCTGGGGAGTCTACTTCGAGCAGATAAAGTAAAAAAGAGAGACACTCAAAACATGCAAGCAAGTCAGCAACCCTAGACAGGGCTCTGATACCAAAAATGATGTAGGACGAATGCTCTGATACCAAAGATGATGCAGAACGAATGCTCTGAAACCAAAAATGATGCAGAACGAATATGTGGAATGCGGAAGCAAATTAAAATTAATGTTTTATATATATATATATATTTTAAGAAGTCGGCTTTGACTCAAAGGAAAGATAAACTAATGTTGAAAGAAACTATATAATAATTGAAAGTACAATTCAAAGAAACTAGATTATCAGAGTAGTTCAAGAGTAAAGGATCGTTGGGGGTTGAGAAACTCCTAGACCTAGGGTTTCGCTCTGAACTTTCAACAGGACAGAAATAAAGAGAAGGGAAGGGTTATGTACCAGGCAGTGATCTTCATAGAGTTTGGTGGAAGGACTCTCTCGAGCAGATTGTTGGATTCTCGGATTCGGATATCTTCGCAATGGATCCTTCAATACTGGTCCTTTGGCAGAGTTGGCTTCTCCTGAACTCAGGATCTGGGAAAGAAGAAGAACAAGTTAAGGAACCAGATACTCAAAGAAAGGATTTACCAGATAAGAAGAACTTGAAAAATTGATGTTGCTGAAATCCTGATTCTCCTGGATGCTGATCTGACTTCCTCTGGGATTTGCTTTGTGTTCGAAGTAGCCGATCTGGACTTGGATGCTGGTGATCAGCCTCTACTTGGAAGAGAGGGGCCGGAGATGATGAGGTAGATTAGGGTTTGGATGATTGGTGGAATGAAGAAGATGATGGCGGCTAGGGTTTGGAATTGAAGTGGCTAACCTAGGGTTTTGGTAGGGTTTTGGGGTTGGAGATCTCACACCTCCTCAAGGTTCCTAGGGAACCCGGATTTACTCCCTCACGAAGCTCAACACCTGAATACAAGTGCGGAAGAGAGAAACACAAAGTTGCTCACACAGAAATTGATTTCATTCCTTAGATATCTTTAAAATTTATAAGAGGGGTTTAATTTATAGGACTTTACAAGAGAGCAGGGTTTTACATCTTCCCATGTGGGACTAATAGGATGGATCTTCAAATTAGGTTTGTAGAATCAATTCCCACACATATGGCCGGCCAAGAGGTTCCAAAAGTATTGATTGGTGGCTTCAAAAGGTAAGTAGGTGGCGCCTCCTAGCCTTGCTCTTCAAGAGAAAATTTCTTTCCTTCCATGGCTCAACTCTTTTGGACACCTCCTTTTCTTTCTCCCTAAGTCATGGTTCTTCCCATCTTTGCTTTGGGCTTTTTAGGCATGGATTGGGCGTCCCCTTGAAGTGCTCCACAAGATGTGCTTCTTTCTTTACATAGCTTGGCTCTTATGGAAATGTTTTGGCCGCCCCCTTGAATTATGGATCCTAGATTATTTTCTTCTTAAGTGGCGCATGAGAGAAGGGATCTGCTATCTTGTGGTGTGGGGACCAAAGCATACTGGATGGAGATGTGGCGCCCCCTGGACTCAGGCATATGGCTGGGAGTGTGGCTGGGTGTGTGGCGCCCACTTGCTTGGCCTTGGGAGAAAATGTGACACCATGGAGAAGACCTAGACCACTACTAGGACTTGAACTGAGTCAACATGACTCAACAAAATTTAAATTGAAGGAAAATACAGACTCAACTAAAATTGAGTTGACCATGTCAACCCTTATTACAAAACCAGAAAACCCTAATTCTTCGGGCAAGGTCAATCAGAGATCCAGATGGAGCCCTGAAGTCTTATTCTGAGTCTGGTGCCCGCACCAAGCATACTACCTTGCTAAGCTCGGCGACACCCAATTCCCATGGACTTGGAATGTCGATAACTTGAGGATGTATTACCAATGATGTAATACCTCCTCCCATTAATGATAGAATTTCTCTCAGTGCAAACCATCTTTGCCTTGCAAGAACATCGTAGCCCGGAAACTCCTGAAGCCTGGCACTCTAAGCCCAGAAACTCCTGAAGCCTGGCACCTTAAGCCTGGAAACTCCTGAAGCCCGGCACTCCAAGCCCAAAAACTCCTGAAGCCCGGCACTTCAAACCCGAAAACTCCTAAAGCACAGCACTCCAAGCCCGGAAACTCCTAAAGCCTGGCACCCCAAGCCCAAAAACTCCTGAAGCCCAACACTTTAAGCCAGGAAACTTTCGAAGCCCTACTCCAAAGCTGAAGACTGAGGTCGAGCTCCCCGTTGGGGCAGAGTTCCCCATTGAGGGTGAATTTCGTAATGAGGCTGAACCCCCATTCCTTGAGTTCTTTCACCTTGATGGCTCCCCCAAAGTCGAGCATTTATCTAATCCCTGCTCGGGACGTGGAGGACCTAAGAACGCAACCGACCTAGGGGAGATGCACGAAGTCTCTCCACCTCATCTCCGACATGGTAGAGAAGCTAAAAGCCAAAGACCCCTCTCTTCTTCCGCCCGTGTATTTGAAGCTCTACAGGGAAGAGCTAGCTGCTCAACGCCCCGTTGTATGGCATTGCAGCTAAAGCATGTGCCTCGATGGCCTAAAAAAAGAAAAAAAAAGAAAAAAAAAAAAAAGAGAAAAGAAGAAAGAAAAGGGGAGAGGAAGAGAGGGAAAGGAAGAGGAGAATTGAGACTCCACTGGAAAAAGAGATTCTTCATTAAGGTGCAAAAGTATTACATCATACAAAAACCCCCGACAAGCCGAATGGTCCGAAGATAGAAGTGAGAAGAAAAAATGAAGGAATGTAAGTGAAGTGAAGGAGCTCCCATTCTACCGGCTCCTTCCCAGGGCGGTGATGTGGCATATCAGCATCCACTCCGGCTTCCACTGAGGAAGCTGCTTCTGCGGTGGCTGGAGGCTCCTCCTCAACCTCTATGGCTGCGACCTCACTACGATCCTCAGCCAGTGCCACAATGAAGGCAAGGCTATCCAGGTTTAGCCCGGGGAACAGCTAGGCAGCCTGGGACTTGCAATGTTCAAAGCCCTTGGAGAAAGAGTCAAGGATCGCCTCCTCAACTTTGTCAACATAAGCTTCTAAGGCCTTGTAGTTGGGAACCACCTCAGCGGTCTCTTTCTTAGTGGCCTCCGCCAAAGCCACCACGCCCACAGCCTTTTCCTTAGTGGCCACAACCCGAGCCTACACGACATCAAGCTGGGTTCGGAGATCCTCAGTCCGCTCCAACACCCGGGCTGTGAGCAGAAATCATCCTGATCAACACTCCAGCAGAAGCAATTCAGATGCATGAATGACCATCTACCAGTGATCCAAAGATGACATGGTAGGATACAGGTCAAACAAAGATCAAACAATCCCTTGGAACAATCGAGAAGTAAAGGAGAAGGAAAAGAGAGAAAATGAAATCTAGAAGAAAAATGAGAGTTCTCTTTCTTGATTGGTTTTCTTGGACTGTTACAGAATAACCTCTCATCAACTAACCATCCCATATACATATATATACACACCACTATCAAGAAGAACCAAAAAAACCCTCCAAAACTTCTCAGCATGGCAACACATGATTCAAAGAATCCCGTCATCCGAGCTGGCTCAAACTGCTCGAGTCGCTTCCATGCTGCAGAGAGTACTCTAAAAGAGTTGGCTCGAACCCCTCGAGTCAGCTCTTCCAGATTGCAGATTATCCGTTCTGTGTATGAGAGTCGACTCCCAGACATTTGAGCTTGCTCCCAGTAGAACCGAACCAATTCGCTTGAATCCGAGCCAACTCCTCTCAGAATCTAGCTGATTTGCATGAACTTGAGCCGACTCTTCTCCCTACAATCATGCCATGCCAACCATTAGAGTCGACTCGAACCAGAACCGAGCTGACTCCAATGCCAAGACTGACCAAAACTCAGTCTAACATCTAGGACTTTTCTCGGACACAATTCTAACCCTAGATACATCATGAGAGACCATGATAACCGGACCAACTTTAACCTTGGTCCAACCGCCTGGAATATTGGATACACCACCTAAGACTCAACAATCTCGGTAGAGCCTTTGTAAGTGCATCCACCTGTAGGGTTCGGTGGCAAGGCGAAAACATAGATTTCAAAATTTTTTATCTTTATGAAATCTTCACCAAACCTTTAATCCAAGATCTCCTTAAAAGAATTAAAACATATAAGATGTATATATAAGATTTAATCTCAAATTAAAGTACTAACCTGTATCGCTAAAATCCAAACTCTGAATCTCCACCAGGTGCCCAAATGTTCACCCTCCAATGGTGATCCACACAGAAAAAAAATGAAGACAACAATTTCTTGTTCTTGGCTCCTCTTCTTGAATTCTTTTTCAAGAATTCAATTCTTGGACTTTTAGGCTGAAATTTTTTTTCTTGAAAATTTCTTTTCTCCCTTCTTTCCTCTTCTTGAATTTTTTTTTCAAGAATTCCCTTTCTTGAATTCCTTTTCTTGAATTGAATTGGAAGAAAAATTAAGACAGGCAAAGTCTTAATTCAAAAAGGGAAAGAAGAAGAACAGATCCTTTCCTTTTTCTTTCCTTTACCATTCAAGACCTTCGTCTTATTCTTATTTAGGGTCAGAGTTTCAACAGAGGATACCTCTGTAAGGAAAACAATACCCAACAAGAACAAGGAGAAGGAGTATTTTGGAGAGGAAGAAAAGGAATCTGATCTCTGAATTATCTTACATGAAAACCCCCGAGAACCCAACCCTATTTATAGATCTCAGAGGGACATCTTCTCAAAACAACGCAACCCTCTGAAACCCCAGGAATCACGATCCCTCATTCCTCACGCGTCCTCTCAACCAAAAATCATGATTCTCCGATTTAATTTTCGTTTTTCCGATGAGGAGGACTCTCGGAAAAACTTCAGGAAGAATCGTGACTTTTGGAGACAGATTTGCGACCGAAAAGCGACGGATCTCTTCCTTAATTTTTTCTGGCCAACAGATCCAGATCCAAGGGTGTCAGACAAGGATCTGAATCGCCCCTTTTTCAGATTTTTCTTCGATGGTACTTTCTTTCTCACGTGCATGAAGAGGAGTCCACGCGCGTGGACTCTACTTCTTGGCGCGCGCGGGTGAGAAAGGGAGAGGGCAGCTTGGAGAGAGGGTCTCGGTGAACTTAATTCACTTGGGTTCAGCCATGGGTTAGCCCAATGTCGTAAAATTTAAATTAGACCTTAATCTAGTTCAATTAGAACCCAATTAAGCCCAATTCGGAACCAAATTCGAATCTGATTCGAATAGAAATTTGGTCTGCAACACATGCTAGTGTGTTTATCCTGCAAACATGATTTAATTCCAAATTAAATCCTTCATCAATTTTCTTTTGTGTGTGACCCATTGGGTTCCACACCTAGCCAGCAGTAGGTCTGAGTGCTATTTGACTTAATTCGGTTAGATCTCAACTAAGCTGATTTAGGTCAACTCAAACTAGCTCGACTCGGTCAATTAGAATCTAATTCTAATTAACTGATTTGAATTACCATAACTCAATCATATACCTACAAGACAAGATTGACGTCTAGCAACGTATCATGTCTACCTGGAAGATGTGGAATTTTGATGGAATTACCAAAATACCCTCAGTGGTGAGTTACCGGGCAATTCAGTCCTTTGATCAACTTGCATCCCGAATATGATTATGAATATGGATACTTGTCAAATCCAATTTCATATTCATCCCTAGCTCAATCTTTATAATGATGATTCATTAATGAACCATTAGAAAATAACTCTAATATTCATACTTTGATCAAAGATTTCTTGAATCCATCATTTGAAATTAGCTGGATGCAATTCCCTCTTACTAGGGCTGATCAATTCCTTGTTGACCTACTCACAACCTCCATATACAATCCACCATAACCAGTATCACCTCATGCATGACTCAGTGTCATGATTGATTGCGAACCAAAGTATGGATTCATATATATAAGGTACTATGGTAGTCTCAGGTCAAAGGACCACATGCACTACTCCCACTATGAGAATTATCTATTGACAAACAGATAAGGTTCCATTAGATATTCTCAATCTGGATCAATTCAGTGAACTCATTCTCTAATGAACACTCACATCCTAGTATTAGTGTCAAACACAAGTGACTGTGAGATCAGTCACCCTTATCACAAAGCATATATAGGATGTGCTGGTCTTGCCGGAAACATTGATCCCCAACTCAATGTCCCATCGACCAGGAATATTTTAGATTAGGGTTTTAAGGCTTTAGGTCTCACTAGTATGATCTCATCATAACCCTAGAACCATAGCCCTAATCTATGGAGTTCATCATAAAATCATAAAGACACAGCATATGATGAAAATAATTCCTTTATTATAAAAAAAAAATGTCAATTCATTGATTTTGGGATCAAAATACAATATTTCAATTGGCTTTGAGGGCACAATCTTTCAATCTCCCGCCTGCACTAAAGCCAATCACCTTTAAATCTTAACCCCATATAATCAAGGTGGCGATCAAACTCTCGCTGTGATAGAGCCTTAGTGAACGGGTCTGCTATGTTGTTCTTTGTTTCTACCCTTTTAATGCAGACTTCTTGTCTTTCGACAATCTCTCGAACAAGATGGAAGCGTCTCAGAATGTGCTTTGATTTGTGATGAGCTCTTGGTTCCTTTGCTTGAGTAACAGCCCCCGTATTATCACAGAAAAGTGATACTGGACCTTCAATCTCAGGAACTACGCCCAACTCTGATATGAACTTCTTCATCCAGACAGCTTCCTTGGCAGCTTCACTAACAGCAATGTACTCACCTCAGTTGTTGAGTCAGCTACAATTTGCTGTTTAGAACTCTTCCAGCTTACAGCTCCTCCATTAAGGGTAAAAACATACCCAGATATAGATTTGCTGTCATCTGGATCTGATTGAAAACTAGAATCTGAATAAGCTTCTAGTTTAAGATCAGATCCTCCGTATATTAGAAAAATATCCTTAGTTCTTCTTAAGTACATAAGAATATTTTTCACAGCCTTCCAATGATCCTCTCCTGGATCAGCCTGAAACCTGCTGGCTATACCTAAGTCATATGCCACATCAGGCCTAGTACATAGCATAGCATACATAATAGACCCTACTGTCGAAGCATAAGGTATAGAATTCATTCTATTTCTTTCTTCAGGTATCTTAGGAGACATCTTCTTAGAAAGATGTATGCCATGACCAATAGGTAAGTAACCTCTTTTACTTTCCTCCATGCTAAATCTTTTAGCACTTGGTCAATGTACCTAGACTGGGATAAACCTAGCATCCTCCTAGATCTATCTCTATAGATCTTGATGCCTAGTATATAAGATGCTTCTCCCAAGTCTTTCATGGAAAACTGTTTAGATAACCATACCTTGACCGACTGTAACATTGGGATATCAATCCCAATGAGGAGTATGTCATCTACATACAGAACCAAGAAAACTATGGCACTCCCACTAGTCTTCTTGTACACACAAGGTTCATCCTCATTTTTGATAAAGTCAAATTCTTTAACTGTCTTATCAAATCGGATGTTCCAACTCCTAGATGCTTGCTTTAATCCATAAATAGATTTCTTCAGCCTACATACCTGATTAGGTTTAGTCTCCAAGACAAAACCTTTTGGCTGTGACATATAAACCTCTTCCTCAAGGAAACCATTGAGGAATGCAGTTTTCACATCCATCTGCCAGATTTCATAATCATGATATGCTGCTATAGCAAGCATGATCCGAATAGATTTGAGCATGGCAACAGGAGAAAATATTTCATCATAATCTATTCCCTGTTTTTATCTGAAACCCTTAGCCACTAATCTGGCTTTATAAGTTTCAACTTGGCCATCTGCCCCAATTTTTTTCTTATAGACCCATTTGCATCCAATAGGGTTAACACCCTCTGGTGCATCAACCAAAGTCCAGACTTTGTTGACATACATGGAGTCCATTTCGGATCTCATGGCTTCCAGCCATTTGTCTGAGTCACTACTTATGACAGCATCCGTATATGTTAGTAGCTCATCATTATCAATGATTCGGGCTTCATTATTTTCAATAATGAACCCATACCTCTCAGGTGCATGTTGCACCCTATCTGACCTACGGATAGGAGTGGTGTGTTCAGGTTCTATACTAACTATGTTATGATTTTGTTGAGATGTATCTACTTGTTGAACTTCTTCAAGTTCAATATTTCTCCCACTGCCCTTTTGTAGGATGAACTCTTTCTCCATAAAAATGGCATGCCTACTGACTAAAACCTTTTGTTCAGTAGGGTGGTAGAATAGATATCCTATACTATCTTTAGGATATCCAACAAATAGACACTTTTCTGCTCTAACATCAAGCTTATGTCCAAAATTTCTTTTGACATAGGCTGGACATCCCCATATCTTAAGATGCTTAAGATTGGGTTTCTTTCCCCTCCATAACTCATATGGAATGCTAGATATAGATTTGGATGGTACTCTATTTAAAATATTAGCCGCTGTTTCCAAGGCATATCCCCAGAAAGAAACAGGTAAGTCTGTGAAGCACATCATGGACCGTACCATATCTAATAAAGTACGATTTCTCCTTTCAGCAACACCATTTAATTATGGTGTGTAAGGAGGAGTCCATTCAGAGATGATTCCCTTTTGTTTAAGGTGATCAAGAAACTCGGTGGATAAGTATTCACCTCCTCTATCTGATCGAAGGATCTTAATACTTTTCTCCGTTTGTTTCTCTACCATACTTTGATACTCTAAAAAATTTTCAAAAGCTTCGGACTTATGTTTCATTAGATACACAAATCCGTACCTTGAAAAATCATCAGTGAATGTGATGAAATATGAGTATCCACCCTTGGCCTGAGTTATCATAGGTCCACATACATCAATGTGTATGAGTCCTAATAACTTTGTTGTCCTTTCATTATGTCCACTAAATGGAGTCTTGGTCATTTTACCCATGAGACATGATTCACAAGTTCCTAATGATTCATAGTCATAAGGATTAAGGAATTTTTCCTTGTATAACTTGTTAATCCTCTGCTCACTAATATGTCCAAGACGACAGTGCCAAAGTAAAGTATTATTTACTTCATCTCTTTTTCGTTTATTACTAACATGTAGTATATTGTCATCAGAAGATAAAGTTAAGAGACCGTTGCAAAATATGCCATTAAATATTATTTCATTAGAAAAACTGATTGAGCAGCCACTGCTCATTACATTCATAATATATCCTTGTTTAAGTAACAAGGGTACAGATATGATTTTTCTAATGATTCTAGGCATAAAATAATAATTTTTTAACTCTAAAATCTTCCCAGAAGGCAGCTTCAACATATAAGTCCCTACAGCTTCTGCTTGGATGGAATCTCCTCCAGCACCGTAGAGCTCGAAGTCGCCTTCCTTCAAAACTCTAATGTTCTGTAGTCCCTGCAATGATTTGCAGATATGATAACCACAAGCAGTATCCAATACCCAAGAGTTTGAATTAGAAGAGTCTAATGACAAAATTGCATGTATCTCATACATACCTTTTGGTGCATCACTAGCACCAGGCTTCACACTTGCAAGGTAAACCTTGCAGTTTCTTTTCCAGTGACCCGGCTTGCCACAATGAAAGCAAGTCATTTGTCCGGAGGCCTTCTTTCCTTTCTTTTTCTTGATGCCCCCTTTTGGGTTCAACCTCCTCTTGGAACCCTTTTTGCCTATTTTCTTCTTGTTTACACCATCCACAAGAAGAAGTAGAGCCTTATTTTTTTTTAAATGGCTCTCTGCTGTTTTTAACATATTCAATAGCTCAGGCAAGGAAGTGTTAAGTTTGTTCATATGATAATTAAGAACAAACTGTGAAAATGACTCTAGGAGTGACTGCAGGATTAAATCCTGATTCAACTCCCCATCCATAACAAAATCCAATTGACCCAATCGGGTGATTAGGTCAATAACCTTTAATACATGGTCTTGTACGGATGTACCTTCTATCATCCTTGCATGGAATAACTGCTTAGATATTTCATATCTTGCAGTTCAACTATGTTCTCCATAAAGTTCTTTTAGATTGAGCAATATGGAGTTTGTGTCCATGCTTTATGTTGCCTCTGTAACTCATTGGTCATAGAGGCAAGCATTATACACTTGACAGTAAGTGAGTCATTTTGCCACGTGTTATATGTGGTCTTATCCTCTTGCGAGGCATCTTCCCCTAATGGTTCCAAGGTTGGGGTATCAAGAATATAAGAAATTCTTTCTTGGCTGAGTACTATCTTCAGGCTTCTCAACCAATCAACATAGTTTGGTCCAGTCAATTTATTTGCATCAAGAATGCTACGGAGTGAGAATGAAGAGGCCATTTAATCTACATTAACAAAGAACATTACATAAGCAAACAATCAATGTTGACAAAACATAATTAAATTAGGACTTTAACTTAATTATGTCACCCACTATTTTATCAAGCATCATAACCCTCCATGTGATGATTGAGAAAACCCTAATTGGTTCTCTTAGTGGGGTTGAGATCCTAATTCCTTACAAAAGACCTTGTGTGTACACAACAAATCTTATATAAGTTCAAAGGTAGGAAAACTCTTTCCAATTGTAACTCATACAATTCTCAACTTATCTTGGCCTCTAAAATATTAATAGCCTTGTGTGTACACAACAAACTATAATATTTTAGTTAAGTTAGACCCTTCATTGCTATATAGTCATGATATTAATTATAATACCCTTGTGTGTACACAACAAAGTATTATATTAAATCATGCCATAAACATCAAATGTACCAAGCCAAAATTATGTTAGTCATCATAAAAAAAGGCCTTGTGTGTACACAACAAATCTAATATGGATCATAACATAATAATGACTTGGCATGAAGGAAGGCCACATGTAGTGAATATTACACTAAGCATATCAATCAATAATTAAGTTAATCTTATCGGCCAGGTAAGTGGGAGAGTGGTGGGAGTCCCCCCATTGCTTTCCTTAGACACCAATAAGAATTGGCCAGGTCAGTCAACGGAACCAATTAAAAACCACGTCCTCTTTACCGATCATGAACCACTTTTCCTAGACACCGAATGATAAACTAATCATATTGATTATTTTTGCTTTTGGTATATGACACTACAACTTAATATGTTTTTAAAGAGGGCTTTATTAAAACAAAGCACATTCTAGCAAATATGTGCCATAGTGTGCCATCATACTAGGACAACCATTTACCACATAATGGATCCACCATTATGCCAGGGCAACCTTATTTCAGTATGATGACTAGAAGGCTAAACATATCTCTATACAAATTAAGGTTTAAGTGAAAACCTTAATTAGTGGCATACATCAAACATATATGCATAATTAACACAAATATGTGATTAGTGTGTCATCATACTAGGACAACCATTTACCACATAATGGATCCACCATTATGCCAGGGCAACCTTATTTCAGTATGATGACTAGATCTCTAAACATATCTCTATAACAATTAGGGTTTGAGTGAAAACCCTAATTGGTGACATTACATCAAACATATACTACATTATATGTTACTTATATAAATATGCATCTAAAAATCAGCATATATATTTTAATCTTAATAAGGAGGCTCTGATACCACTGTAGGGTTCGATGGCAAGGCGGAAACATAGATTTCAAAATTTTTTATCTTTATGAAATCTTCACCAAACCTTTAATCCAAGATCTTCTTAAAAGAATTAAAACATATAAGATGTATATATAAGATTTAATCTCAAATTAAAGTACTAACCTGTATCGCTAAAACCCAAACTCTGAATCTCCACCAGGTGCCCAAATGTTCACCCTCCAATGGTGATCCACACAGAAAAAATGAAGACAACAATTTCTTGTTCTTGGCTCCTCTTCTTGAATTCTTTTTCAAGAATTCAATTCTTGGACTTGTAGGCTAAAATTTTCTTTCTTGAAAATTTCTTTTCTTCCTTCTTTCCTCTTCTTGAATTTTTTTTTCAAAAATTCCCTTTCTTGAATTCCTTTTCTTGAATTTAATTGGAAGAAAAATTAAGACAGGCAAAGTCTTAATTCAAGAAGGAAAAGAAGAAGAACAGATCCTTTCCTTTTTCTTTCCTTTACCATTTAAGACCTTCCTCTTATTCTTGTTTAGGGTCAGAGTTTCGACAGAGGATACCTCTGTAAGGGAAACAATACCCAACAAGAACAAGGGAAAGGAGTATTCTGGAGAGGAAGAAAAGGAATCTGATCTCTGAATTATCTTACATGAAAACCCCCGAGAACCCAACCCTATTTATAGATCTCAGAGGGGCGTCTTCTCAAAACAACGCAACCCTCTGAAACCCTAGGAATCACGATCCCTCATTCCTCACGTGTCCCCTCAACCAAAAATCATGATTCTCCGATTTAATTTTCGTTTTTCCGACGAGGAGGACTCTCGGAAAAACTTCAGGAAGAATCACGATTTTTGGAGACGGATTTGCGACCGAAAAGCGACGGATCTTTTCCTTAATTTTTTCCGGCCATCAGATCTAGATCCAAGGGCGTCAGACAAGGATCCGAATCGCCCCTTTTTCAGATTTTTCTCCGATGGTATTTTCTATCTCACACGCATGAAGAGGAGTCCACGCGCGTGGACTCTTCTTCTTGGCACGCGCGGGTGAGAAAGGGAGAGGGCAGCTTGGAGAGAGGGTCTCAGTGAACTTAATTCACTTGGGTTCAGCCATGGGTTAGCCCAATGTCCTAAAATTTAAATTAGACCTTAATCTGGTTCAATTAGAACCCAATTAAGCCCAATTCGGAACCAAATTCGAATCTGATTCGAATAGAAATTTGGTCTGCAACACATGCTAGTGTGTTTATCCTGTAAACATGATTTAATTCCAAATTAAGTCCTTCATCAATTTTCTTTTGTGTGTGACCCATTGGGTTCCACACCTAGCCAGCAGTAGGTCCGAGTGCTATTTGACTTAATTCGGTTAGATCTCAACTAAGCCGATTTAGGTCAACTCAAACTAGCTCGACTCGGTCAATTAGAATCTAATTCTAATTAACTGATTTGAATTACCATAACTCAATCATATACCTACAAGACAAGATTGATGTCTAGCAACATATCATGTCTACCCGGAAGATGTGGAATTTTGATGGAATTACCAAAATACCCTTCAGTGGTGAGTTACCGGGCAATTCAGTCCTTTGATCAACTTGCATCCCGAATATGATTATGAATATGGATACTTGTCAAATCCAATTTCATATTCATCCCTAGCTCAATCTTTATAATGATGATTCATTAATGAACCATTAGAAAATAACTCTAATGTTCATACTTTGATCAAAGATTTCTTGAATCCATCATTTGAAATTAGCTAGATGCAATTCCCTCTTACTAGGGCTGATCAATTCCTTGTTGACCTACTCACAACCTCCATATACAATCCACCATAACCAGTATCACCTCATGCATGACTCAGTGTCATGATTGATTGCGAACCAAAGTATGGATTCATATATATAAGGTACTATGGTAGTCTCAGGTCAAAGGACCACATGCACTACTCCCACTATGAGAATTATCTATTGACAAACAGATAAGGTTCCATTAGATATTCTCAATCTGGATCAATTCAGTGAACTCATTCTCTAATGAACACTCACATCTTAGTATTAGTGTCAAACACAAGTGACTGTGAGATCAGTCACCCTTATCACAAAGCATATATAGATGTGCTGGTCTTGCCGGAAACATTGATCCCCAACTCAATGTCCCATCGACCAGGAATATTTTAGATTAGGGTTTTAAGGCTTTAGGTCTCACTTGTATGATCTCATCATAACCCTAGAACCATAACCCTAATCTATGGGGTTCAACATAAAATCATAAAGACACAGCGTATGATGAAAATAATGCCTTTATTATAAAAAAAAATGTCAATTCATTGATTTTGGGATCAAAATACAATATTTCAATTGGCTTTCAGGGCACAATCATTCACCACCCGGTTCTCCTTGGTATGGACCTTCACCAATGACACTTCTCTTTCCTCCACCAGCTCTCGAATCCTATGGTACCTCACGTCTATATGCTTTGTACGTGCATGATAGACTGGGTTCTTAGTCAAATGTATGGTACTCTGACTATCACTGTGCAGGACCACCATACATTGATCCAACCCCATCTCAACCACTAGACTCTTCAGCCATAATGCTTCCTTTACAGCCTTAGTAATACCTGTATACTCAGCCTCTATTGTAGATTGAGTAGTGATAGGTTGACGGGTAGATCTCCAAGAAACTGGTCCACCATACAAGCAGAAGATATACCAGTAGTAGACCTTCTTGTATCAAGATCGCCTGCATAACTAGCATCAACATACCCTTCCAAAGGACCCAAACCTCCATATGACTCCCTCGAGTTCCTTCTTTATCTTTCTGGCTGCAAACCAAATACCAATCCATGCTTTTGAGTCCCTCGTAGATACCTCAGAATCCACTTCAATGCTTTCCAGTGTTCCTTCCCAAGATTTGCCATGTACCTGCTCACCTGGCTTATAGCATATGCTATGTCTAGTCTGCAACACACCAAAGCATACATAACACTACCTACAATATTTGCATATGGAACTCTCTCCATGTACTTTCTCTCTTCATCTGTCTACGAGCTCTGTATCTTTGAGAGAGATATGTGCCCTAGTAATTGTGTCTTCACTGGTTTGGCTTTCTCCATCCCAATCCTATCAAAAATCTTCTTGATGAAACATCCTTGTAACAAATGCAGAATCCCCTTGCATCTATCCCTGCAAATCTCCATTCCAAGGATTTTCTGAGCTGGACCCAAATCCTTCATCTCAAACTCAACAGATAATGCTTTCTTTAGCTCATTCACATCAATCATACTTCTGCTAGCTATCAACATATCATCCACATACAGAAGTAGATACAAAGAATTATCAGTATCCACATCCCTGACATACACACAGCAGTCATGTTCACATCTGAGAAACCCAAGGCTTAAAATGAATGCATCAAATCTCTTATACCACTAGCGAGGTGATTGTTTCAAACCATACAATGACCTCTGGAGTAAACACACCTAATCTTCCTGTCCAATCTGTATGAAGCCATCATGTTGCTTCATATAGACCTTCTCATCCAAACATCCATGTAGAAAGGATGTCTTTACATCCATTTGCTCCAATTCCATATCATGTTCTGCTACCAATGACAGTAACACCTGGATTGAAGTATGGCGTACCATAGGAGAAAATACCTTGGTGTTGTCAACTCCTTGCCTTTGTGAGTATCCCTTTGCAACAAGCCTTGCTTTGAATCTCACTCCACCTTGCTCTGAAGGTACTGATTTCTTTGTGAACACCCATTTGGAGCCAATTGCATGAGCATCTTCTAGTAGATCCACCAACTACCATGTCTTGTTCTTCCTAAGAGATTCCATCTCTTCCATCATGCCTTGCTTCCATGATTCTTTATCAGAACTCTCCATGGCCTCCTTGTATGTTTCTAGATCTCTATTCACAAATATGAGAGCATAAGATATGCTTTCATCCATACCATATCTCATCGGTTTCTAGATTGTACACTGAGGTTTATGCAAACCACTCCCCTTACACTGGCCTACAAGTCTTCTATGTGTGGCTGTTCCAGCACTTGTTCCTGCACTTCACTTTGAACAACTGATTTTTTCTTCTGATCCTTCAACACAAGAGGACTTTTCTCGTTTAACTCCACCTCAACTAAAGCACCCTTGTCAACTGACATAGACGGCCTATCCTCCACCTATGAAGGACAATCACTACTGTTCACCTTTAAAGTTGCAACTCCATCCGTACTTCCTAATATCTTCAAGATGCTCTTCTCATCAAAAATGATATCCCTACTGATCACTGCCTTTTGAAACTATGGATCCCATAGTAGGTAACCCTTGACTCCTTGTGGATACCCAATGAAGATCATCTTCTTTGACTTTGGGTCTAACTTACTTCGTTTAGTTGCCTCCACATGTGCATAGGCTAGGCAACCAAACTCCTTCAGGAGGCCAAGCTCCACCTTCTTCCCACTCCAAGCTTCCTCTGGAAATCCTCCATCCAGCTTGAAATGAGGGGACCTATTTACAAGAAAACATGACAGAGTAATGGCATCACCCCAAAAGGCCTTGGGCAGTGATGATTGCAGCCTCATACTCCTTGCCTTCTCCAATAGTGTTCGGTTCATCCTTTCCGCAACACCATTCTACTGTGGAGTCATCCTTACTGTGAAATGGTGTTTGATCCCATTCGCCTCACAGTAATTTCTGAACTCTATGCTAGAGTATTCTCCTCCATTATCAAACCAAAGGCACTTCACATGTTTCCTTGTCTCCACTACTACAGCCCTCCAGGCTTTGAACCGGGTGAACCTCTAATTTTTCCCTCATCAGATACACCCATAATTTTCTAGAAAAGTCATCAATGAAGGTAACAAAATACCTTGCTCCACTCCTGGATAAAATAGGTGCTAGTCCCTATACATCTAAGAGAACCAGTTCTAAGACTTCTTCACTCTGCTTGGTACCACTGGCAAACTTTATCCTATGCTATTTGCTGAAAATGCAGGGCTCACACAAGTCATTTCCTTCCTTCCTCAGCTCTAAAAGATTTCCTCTTCTGCTTAATTCTGTAAGCCCTCGGTCACTCAAGTGACCCATTCGATAGTGCCATAACTGGTAGGAAAGCTTCTCCTCTTGTGCTGCTGCAAGCACCTCCGCACTATCAATCACCACTAAGCCTTCCATCTTGTACATATTATTGCTCAGTCTTCTCCCTCTCATCACTACCAAAGCTCCCTTGGTAATCCTCAAACATCCAGTACCAGCCTGGCAACTAAAGGCACAACCCTACCCTTCCAAGTAGCCCAAAGAAATCAGATTCTTCTTCAATTATGGTACATGTTTGACATTAGATAGAGTCCTTATCACTCCATCATACATCCTCACCCTAATGATGCCAACTCCGACCACTGAACAAGGGTGATCATCACCAAGGCTTATGCTACCTTCATCAGCCTTTTTATAGGTATCAAACCAGTCTCGATGTGTGGTATAATGATAAGAGCATGCTGAATCTAATGTCTAAGCATTATCCCAATCAACTGATCCATCTGAAGCTATCAGTACATCTTCTTTACTACCTTCAGATATACCAGCACCACTAGTGTTGGCCTTTCCTTTCTTGATCTTCAAAAGAGGACAATTCCTTTTGAAATGACCCAGTTGATGACACTTGAAGTACTTCAAACCCCTCTTACTGCCTTGAGACTGTGATCTGCCCTTTGATTTCCCCCTAACTATTTTCTTTGGTCTTATTTGCCTCTCATTCATAGCAAGAACCTTCGAGTTAGGACTTCCTTTGTAGATCTTCTCCCTTTGCTCATTTAACTTGAGCACTCCAACAACCTCTTCATAGATCAAGGTTTCTTTCCCATAAACCAAGGTTGTTATTAAACCATCATATGATCCTGGGAGTGAACACAACAACATCAATGCTCGATCCTCCTCATCAATTTTCATATCTAGACTCATAACCTCTACACAAACCTAGTTGAACCTTTGAATGTGAGCCGTGAGGTCGCTTCCTTCAGGCATTCTCAAACTGTATAGCTACTTCTTGAACCACGGCTTGTTAGTCATGTTCTTGCCCATGTATGTGTTCTCCAATCTTCACCAAAGACCCCTTGCCGTAGTCTCAGTACCCACCTCCGGCAAAACCTGATCCGCCAAACACATTCTGATGGTGCTGAATACGATCTCTTCCAACTCTTCCCAATCCACAACACTGATCTTTTTCAATCTCTCTTTAACCAAGACCTTATATATCCTTTGTTGAATCAGCAAGTTTTTTACCTTTGTTGCCACAGGGTAAAATTCTCCTTGCCATCATACCTCTCAAAATCAACCTTAAGACTACTTGACACCATTACCATAATCAACAAGAATCAAGAATGTACTAGATCTTACCTTCTAGCACTTCTTGGATATAGAGATCTTCTTTCCTTCATGCAACCAAAGCTCTGATACCAAATTATGAGCAAAAATCATCCCGATCAACACTCCAGCGAAAGCAATTTAGTAATCCATATGCAGGAATGACCATCTGCCAGCAATCCAAAGATGATCACGATAGGATACAGGTCAAACAAAGATCAAACAATCCCTTGGAACAATCAAGAAGTAAAGGAGAAGGAGAAGAGAGAATGAAATCTGGAAGAAAAATGAGAGTTATCTTTCTTGATTGGTTTTCTTGGACTAGTACTGATGGGGAACTAATATGCATGCAATTCTTTTTGTATGTTTTATATGTGGGATTGAGTGATTAATTCCCAAATTTTAGATTAAAATAAGTTATAGAGAATTTTATATGAATTTTAGAAGATCAGCATGCAGATTAGGACCTAGAAAAGTAGAAAAGAAGGATCGCCGGGGCTAAGAAGCCTCGATTAGGGCAAGTTCTCCTACAATAAAACTACTGGAGGTAGAGGGGGTGTACCTGACAATGTCTATGAAGATCTCAGCAAAGGGGTCTCTCGTTCCTCGACGGATGCGGCCTGGAAAACTGAGCCAAAGACCCGCAGATACCCGGCTTTCTGCTTGGTGATCCGATTGAGGCTTGGCTGGAGTCGTTGGATTTGTAGGAACTCGGGGACCTGCAAATAACCTGTCAGGGGTTAAAAAACTCATAAAGGAACAAGAAAACAAAGGGAAAATAGCAAGGGAAGGCTTCTTTTGGAGTGGGCATCCAGGGATCTGAGAGGCTTGTTGGCAGCAGGAAGATGATTGCAGCACTGGGAAGAAAAACTCTCACAAACCCCTTTATGCACACAGTAGGGTATCACACAACTCAATAGAAGAACTCAAGGTTTTAATTCATATCAAAATTAGGTTTCATACAAGAGGCTAGGGTCCCTTAAATAGACCCTTAACCTTGGGCTCCAAGTAAGGGTACATTAGTCTTTACATAAGAATCCTTTTCCCTCTCAAATCCTAGCTAGAAAATAAGAAAATATTAGGTAGAAAAATCCCTAAAAATTCTCTTGACTTGGCCAACACTCCAAGGATGCCTAGGGGGGCATGTTGGGCTTCTAAGAGCAGCAAGGGGCTGGCCCAAAGGGGCCCGGGTGCATAGGTTTGGGCCTCTGGAAGCTGGGGTGGCCTGGTAGCCAGGTAGCAGGAATATTCCCTGATATCTTGCTTCTTAGGGGCTTAGGCTTGGCGCCTGGGCTTGATTTCTTTGGGCTAGGATGCAGATGGACCTCTAAAATCCTGGATGCCTTGGTCTATGAATATATTTTGGCATCTGGAAGGAAATCTGGGCATCTGGAGGGCATCTGCAAGGAATCAGGGTTTCTGATTTTCCTCCTGGGGTCTTCAAATCTTCAAGCTAGGTTGGACTTGGGCAAAACTTCCATGTCTTCAATCTGGTTGGACTTGGTCTTTACTTGTATGATGTGGTCTTGAGTCTTCAGTATGCTTGGATAGAACTAAAAATAAATAAAATTAGCTCAACATGAGCTGACTAGCATTGGACTGAACTAGCTCAACATGAGCTGACTAGTACAGAACTGAAATAACAACTCAAAATACTCAAATAACAACTAAAATGGACTCAGATGAGCTAAGTCCTTATTATAGATGGACTCATAAATTATTGATCAATTTACAGAGGGTTGAAAAGCCTCTGTCTTATTCTGGTGCCCCTTATTATAGATGGACTCATAAATTATTGATCAATTTACAGAGGGTTGAAAAGCCTCTGTCTTATTCTGGTGCCTCAGGTATCCCCACCAATTCTCTCGGGATGGGAGGAACTCGACCCTGTCGAGTGAAGGTCAGACTGGCTCACATATCTCTCGAGAAGGTCTGGGTTAAGGCGTTGCAAGTCCTCTCGAGAAATCCACGAATCGTCCGACTCTAGCCGGCCTTGCCATCGGACCAGGAAGCGTTGATAGTCATGGCCCTGGGTCGTGATTGCTTGATCATCCAGGATATGCTCGATCCGTTCTCCTCTCTCAAGCCAAATTTGTTTGTGGACACTCTAGGTTAAGGTCACTCACAATGAAAAGGAATAGGTCCAAAGGCCTCACTAGGTATCGCTGCCAGTTCCCTATACTCAACCAGGTCAGTAATATTGAAGGTAGAACTAATGCCCAAATCCAAAGGCATGTCTAACACCTAGGCATTTGATCCAACCTTCTCTATCACTTTAAAAGGTCCGGCTCTGCGAGCATGAAGCTTCTTTTAGGCCTAAGCCTAACCAAGATAGAATCCACTACATCAAATTCTTTGATCCTTCTTCGGGAATTAGCCAGTTTGTTTAAAATTAGTGTAGGTGGTGAACATGCTGGGCACATGCAGACTCCTAACAAAATGATGCAAAGGACTCAAACTAACACCTAATAGACTTGACTTTGCATTCCTATCGAAGGAAATTTATTAAACTTTTATGGGCCTAAACCTAAGAGACTATAGACTCTCTAGGTCTGACCCTAGTGTGGTGTGCACAAGAGTATTTACAATGGACTCCAAGCAAATGCCAAAGGGTATGCCAGAAGTATAATGCAAACCTAACATGCGTAATGAATGCATGCAGTACGCTAATCTCAACTAAATGCAATCTAATGATCCTAGAAATGTTGGAGATGTCTGGAAAGGGCAGAAAATAGGAAGTGGGTTCAGAATTAGTTTGGTAGGATAGAGAAAAAGGTTCCAGGTTAGTTGGATACAGTAGGATAAAAGACGGGGTGTCAGGAACTAATCCTATACTAATGAGGTTAACCTTACGAGGTTAAGCTATATCTACAGGGTTTGCATAATGGAAGGATAGGTCACCAATTTCGGGGAAGAGGTCCTTAATGGGAACTATAGGAGGGGACTCATCTTGAAGGTATTGATTCAAAGAGATCAGGTCCTTAATAAATTCTTCTGGTTCTTGTATTTTTGGACTAGACTCTATAATTTGGCTCTCCTCTATGGTTTCCTCAGGTAAGGCTCTAGCAGCAGTACCTAGGTTTTCTTCCTCTATTTGTTCTTCCATTATAGCTTTAGGTTGGATGTGGTCAAGGTCAACTAGCTCTGGGTTGGTTTCTACCTGGGTATCTACTGGGTCAGCTAATTCTAGGTTTACTAAAGGTGTCTCCTCTCCTCCTTCATACTCATCCACTAGGCTCGCATCAGCTTCATACACTTCTACGTTAATGTAAGCCTTGTCAAACTCAGGAATGGTTGGAGAAGGTCGGCTAGGGAAAAATTGGCTAGGTCCTAGTTTCTGATTATGGACACTAATCCTAGTAGGTTCAAGTTGCCTAAGGGATAGTGGCTCACTACTGGGCTCATATTTAGGGGTGCTAATCCTATGGGGTTCAAGTTGACTAAGGGAAACCTGACTTGGACTAGATTGATACTTAGGGGTTATGGGTTCTCTGGGCTCATAGGACAAGGGTGCAGATCTATGGGTCATGGGATTATAAGATCTGGGGTCATAGGATTTTGGGTCGGCTCTATGGTCAGGTTCTAAGGATGGATCATGGTATGGGGTCCTCCTAAGGTTGGGCTCCCTATATGGGTCAGGATATTGGGTTCTCCTAGGGTTGGACTCCCTATATGGGTCAGAATATTGGGTTCTCCTAGGGTTGGGCTCCCTATATGGGTCAGAATATTGGGTTCTCCTGGGTTCAGTATCATAATAAGGGTCATGGTAAGGGGTTCTTCTAGGTTCAGTATCATAATAAGGGTCATGGTAAGGGGTTCTTCTAGGTTCAGTATTATTGTATGGGTCAGGCTGAGGGGCTCTCCTAGGTTCAACCTCATGGTAGGGATCAGGGTTTGGGGTCCTCCTGGGCTCAGGATTGTAGTATGGGTCAGGTTGAGGGGCTCTCCTACGTTCGACCTCTTAGTATGGGTCAGGGTCTGGGGTCCTCCTAGGCTGAGGGTTACAATATGGGTCAGGATGAGGGGCTCTCCTAGGTTCGACCTCAGGGTATGGATTAGACTATGACCCATGGGTTCTTTCTATGGTCTCTACATGGCCTTCTAACTGGTCAAACCTATTGGCAAGATGGTCAAATCTATTGTTGGTTTGGGTACCAGACTAAGTTAACTGGGTTATTTGGGTAGTCATCTAGGTAGCCATCTGGGCCATTTGATTAGCTAGGGCTTTTATTTGGGCTTGCAAATTTTTCATGGGTTCAGACATTTGTGAAGGAGGTGGGTGATATGAAACTCCTGATCTAGTGCTCATGCAAGACTCGATCAGACCGACTATAGCTGATTAGACCTAGAGTCCAAACTAAGGGCTTAATCAGGGTGGCAAACTAGCCTATAGTAACCCTGTACTCAGCTAGGCAGGTGTAAGGGGAGTGTTAGGTCCCTGATTGCCAATCCTAGACACCAATCAGAGATTGGCCAGGTAGGCAGACCAGCACACAAGCCCTTCGAGAATGAATCCCTAAACCACCATTCTAGACACCAAGCACAAGGCACACACAGGTTAGCTTGACACAGTGATCTAACACGTAGCCCGGACCCGACCAGTTGGTGTCCCTAGCCTACTAGGGCAAATTAAGTCTAGTTAATTTTAGGTTAAGGCTTGGGACCGAATGCAAGGGATATGGTTTTGGGCTACGGAGAGGTGATCAAATCCTCCCCCCATCTGATATAACAAGAGTGCCCTTAAAAGTAAATTATGCAATGATGGCAGGCAGATGAGGATGCAAATTAGGGTTTAGATGTTTTTGGTATTTTTGGAGAATATGTAATTTTTTTTTTTGTATTTTTTTTAAACATAAGAAAACATGCAATTTATGCCCTAATATTCAGTAAATAAACTAAAATTAAAAGATATGCAAAAAGATGCTAATCAAAACCCTAAAACTTCCAAACTTGTCTTGCTGAAAAAATAGAGCCGGAAATTTGCAGGCTGTATTTCGGCTTGAAAAATTTCAAAGGCCATAATAAGATCTGAAAACATTCTTAAAATTATTGTGAATTATGCTGAGTCCAGCAAAATAAATTTCATAATTTTTGGAGTTTTTATCAGGGAGAAATAATTTAAATAACAGAGCATATACGGACTGAAAAATTGCAGAAAACAAGCCCTAATCTAAGCTCTGATACCAAATGATGGGGAACTAATATGCATGCAATTCATTTTGTATGTTTTATATGTGGGGTTGAGTGATTAATTCCCAAATTTCAGATTAAAATAAGTTGTAAGGAATTTTATATGAATTTTAGAAGATCAGCATGCAGATTAGGACCTAGAAAAGTAGAAAAGAAGGATCGCCGGGGCTGAGAAGCCTCGGTTAGGGCAAGTTCTCCTACAATAAAACTACTGGAGGTAGAGGGGGTGTACCTGACAACATCTGTGAAGATCTCAGCAAAGGGGTCTCTCATTCCTCGATGGATGCGGCCTGGAAAATCGAGCCAAAGACCCGCGGATACCCGGCTTTCTGCTTGGTGATCCGATTGAGGCTTGGCTGGAGTCGTTGGATTCGTAGGAACTCGGGGACCTGCAAACGACCTGTCAGGGGTTGGAAAACTCACAAAGGAACAAGAAAACAAAGGGAAAACAGTAATGGAAGGCTTCTTTTGGAGTGGGCGTCCAGGGATCTGAGAGGCTTGTTGGCAGCAGGAAGATGATTGCAGCACTGGGAAGAAAACTCTCACAAACCCATTTATGCACACAGCAGGGTATCACACAACTCAATAGAAGAACTCAAGGTTTTAATTCATATCAAAATTAGGTTTCATACAAGAGGCTAGGGTCCCTTAAATAGACCCTTAACCTTGGGCTCCAAGTAAGGGTACATTAGTCTTTACATAAGAATCCTTTTCCCTCTCAAACCCTAGCTAGAAAATAAGGAAACATTAGGTAGAAAAATCCCTAAAAATTCTCTTGACTTGGCCAACACTCCAAGGACGCCTAGGGGGGTGTGTTGGGCTTCTAAGAACAGCAAGGGGCTGGCCCAAAGGGGCCTGGGTGCATGGGTTTGGGCCTCTGGAAGCTGGGGTGGCCTGGTAGCCAGGTAGCAGGAATATTCCCTGGTATCTTGCTTCTTAGGGGCTTGGGCTTGGCGCCTGGGCTTGATTTGTTTGGGCTAGGATGCATATGGACCTCTAAAATTATGGATGCCTTGGTCTATGAATATATTTTGGCATCTGGAAGGAAATCTGGGCATCTGGAGGGCATCTGCAAGGAATCAGGGTTTCTGATTTTCCTCCTGGGGTCTTCAAATCTTCAAGCTGGGTTGGACTTGGGCTAAACTTCCATGTCTTCAATCTGGTTGGACTTGGTCTTTACTTGTATGATGTGGTCTTGAGTCTTCAGTATGCTTCGATAGGACTCAAAAAAAAAAAATTAGCTCAACATGAGCTGACTAGCATTGGACTGAACTAGCTCAACATGAGCTGACTAGTACAGAACTAAAATAACAACTCAAAATACTCAAATAACAACTAAAATGGACTCAGATGAGCTAAGCCCTTATTATAGATGGACTCATAAATTATTGATCAATTTATAGAGGGTTGAAAAGCCTCTGTCTTATTCTGGTGCCCCTTATTACAGATGGACTCATAAATTATTGATCAATTTACAGAGGGTTGAAAAGCCTCTATCTTATTCTGGTGCCTCAGGTGTCCCCACCAAGTACAGAATAACCTCTCATCAACTAACCATCCCATATACATATATATACACACCACAATCAAGAAAAAACAAAAAACCCTCCAAAACTTTCCAGCACGACAACACATGATCAAAGAATCTCATCATCCGAGCCGACTGGAACTGCTCGAGTCGAGTCCTTGCTGCAGAAAGTACTCTGGAAGAGTTGGCTCGAACCTCTCGAGTCGGCTCTTCCAGACCACAGATTATCCATTTTGTTTTTGAGAGTCGACTCCTAGACATCCGAGCCAGCTCCTAGCAGAACCGAGCCGACTCCTCTTAGAATCTAGCCAACTCGCATGAACCTGAGCCAACTCTTCACCCTACAATCATGCCATGCCAACCATTAGAGTCAACTCGAACCAGAACCTAGCCGACTCCAATGCCCAGACTGACCAAAACTCAGTCTAACATAAAGGACTTTTTTCAGACACAATCCTAATCCTAGATACATCATGAGAGACCATGATAACTGGACCAACTTTAACATTGGCCCAACCCCCTGGAATCTTGGATACACCACCTGAGACTTAACACGGGCAACCTCGGCCTTGAGTTCCTTGGCATGGGCTATCTCGACCTTGAGCTCCACAGACCTGTGCCTGACCCGGTCCTTTGCCCGGGCCAGGGATGCCTCGAGATCTTTGATGCATTTCCCGGTGCTTACCACCTCGGCCTTCAATTCTCTATTTTTCTCTTCGGCTTCCTAAGCCCTGGCCATCCTCTCCTTGTCCTCATCCACAGCCGATGCCAGCTCTTGCTCCATCAACTTCCCCCTCTTGATCTAGTGGGAGTAATAATCATGGATGAGTAGAAGATCCGTGCCAAGCTACAACAACGAAGACATCAGCAAAAGGAAGAAGAAAAAAGAGAAGAAAAAATAAGGTAGGGAGCCTTACTATGAAGAGATGGGGGAAGGTGCCGAGAATAGCATCCAGCAAGGGCCTCCCTCCCCTTTCTTGCCAGTCACGTGATTAGACGGTGAAGTCCATG
This sequence comes from Areca catechu, assembly GCA_021397845.1. Lineage (NCBI taxonomy): Eukaryota > Viridiplantae > Streptophyta > Magnoliopsida > Arecales > Arecaceae > Areca > Areca catechu. Next base: position 108,819,794 of record CM038047.1, read on the forward strand.
CGCTCAACCAAAAATCGATCCTGAGCACCAAGGAGTTCAGTGCCACCTCAAAGGGCACCCTCTGGGAGCCAGACTTTTTCTTTGCTCAGGCTACCATCGCATCCTCAAGTGTGGCCGAAGACATCTTCGAGCCCCTGGTCGAACTTGTCGCCACACCAGACAGTGTCGTCGATGGCAGTACCCTTATCTCATCTCCTCCCACCTCTACCTCGATGACTTCAGGAGGTGGAGGTGCGGTAGTGACGACAACAGGCTGAACCTGCGCACCTGCAATGGAGTCCCGGGCTGGAGGTGAAGCCTGTCGCCTTGGTGGATCGCGCACCTGTTTAGTTGCCCCTCTGCCCAGGCTGAAGGCCACGATTGGCCTGGGCCTCTGGTCGAGCTTGTTTTGGGCCCTCTTTAGGGAAAACTCCCTAGACCCCCTGGCACACCTCTCCTCTAGGCATGCTGAACTATCTACTCTATCGAAAGTTTCATACCTGTAGGAAGAAAAGAATTGAGGTCAACCTCATGCCCAGATAGACCTGGGGAAAGAAGAATCAAGTTCAGGCCGAACTCACCCAACTTCTGGATTGGGCTGACCCCATCTTCGAAGAGGTTCTGCTCTGATAGTAAAACCTCCAGGAAAGGGATTTGGTCAACACGGAGCTGGTCATAAATTTTTCAATCAACTACTTCGACAACAGAGTTTCGGTTCGGGATCCGGTCTTGGTCGCTCCAAACCCAATCGACCTTCTCAATGGAAGCAAAAAAATATATACTCTTCCATCCTTTGATGGAAGAGGGGAGCTCAAACTTAATACCCTTTGGGCGAGGAGAAATAAACCACCACCCGTTCTCGGTTGGTTGGCACTTCAGAATGAAGAAAGCCCTGAACAAGGAAAAACATGCCACGATTTCATGGAAGTGGTAGAGGATGATGAAACAAAAAAAAGTCCTAACCGTGTTTGGAGCTAGCTGAGCCAGAACAAGGTGGTAGTTGCTAAGAATGGAGAGGATGAAAGGATGGAAAGGGAGTCGAAGGCCCCCGTAAGGGATTCCTCGTAGAGGGCAATCTGGCCTGGGCCACTGGAGGTGACTTGCTACCCCGGTCGAGGGATCGAGAGCAAGACAAAGCTTGGGATACCGAAGGCCTCCTAGATTATAGCAAGGTCCTCCCCGGTTATCACTGAGGCAACCCCGCCAAGACCAGACTATTAGGTGTATGCCCCGAAAGCCATGTTGGCTTGACATATTTTAATTTTAGGGCATGAACTTTGTACTTAATTTTCCTTATTAATAAAAAAGGCATTAATTTTGTTGGCATCGAACCCTTTCTTCCGATTGGGCAGAGCTACTAGATCGCGGGACCGCTCCCTGGTTTACCTGCAAAATAGATCCCTTGTCGGAGATGCTCCGGCAGGGGACACTCCAATGCCTAAGTCAGAGGCAGGCTCTGGCCACAGAATGGGGAAGACTGAGAAGGAAAAAGCTCTGATATTGTTAAGGGTGTCAAGCGCCTTACCTCTAGTGTTCCCTCTTATCATTATTTATAAAGAGTTGCCCTGCCTGCGGTTTCGTTCTCCTCCCAACAGTTACGACGGGGGAGTTATGTTCCTTCCTACAATCAAGGATCGTGGGTGGTTATTAGGGCAATTCTGGCAGCCAGGCCGGGGGCGCTACTGCTGGAATCACACGCCATGATCATGCCAGAGATAGTCGAGGGTAACCATTGCTTGTCATATTTCGTAGAGATTTGAGACAGATCGGATGTTTGCCTTCAGACTCCCCATTCAAGGAGATTCCTGCAAGTAAATTGGGTGGTGTTTTAGTCCTCAGGCCTCTTCGAGATAGATCAGAGATCGTGTCTTTAGCACGAGTCAGGGACTTGATCCTTGTCGTAGGTCAAAGACTGTGTCTTCGGCGTAATCCAAAGATCGTGTCTTCGGAGGTCATACTCTAGTCCAGGCTGAGGACTTGGTCTTCTGGAGCTGTGGACCTGTCAAGAGCTTTTGCCTGCCCGTGATTATTCGGTCTTCTTCGAATATCTGGGCTTGGTGCTCATCGTTCGGAGGGAATGTCTTCGACTTGTGGTTTTCGACCAGTTGAATCGGTGGTTGGCCCGTGCTTGGGCTAACATATCCCAACAGTTTCCCCCCTACTCTCAGTCTTCGAAGCAAAGATTTTCCTCGAAGAGTGAGAGTATTATTGATTTGTCATTTTCCCTCTAGGGGTTGGTGCAGTGGATGATTACAAAATCTTTGATTGGGCCATCCCCCATATCTACTGGCTAATTCAAAAATCAGGCGATGGACAGCTGTCATTCCTTGTTTGAAGGGTGAAAAAGGAATGGACAAGCCAGGGACTGTCTCTCCTTTTTTCGCGGTGCGATGGTTCACCCAATCTTTTGGTTGAGATTTGAACGGCGATCGTGGTTCCTCCCCTCCCTTGGATGATGAGTGTGCCCCATCTTGGCCATTGATTCATGCAGATCATGACCTATGGTCCACTCTGCATCAAATCAATTTATGGCCGCAGCTATCTCGAGCATCCACGATGAGTTTATGGAGATGATTCCATTTTTCGATGTGCTGCCTTAGGTTTTTTCCGTCTCTTTTCGAGAAGGAGGAAGGGTCCTGCTGAGGAAGCTTCTTTAACCTCGCACTCCCAGTCTTAGTCCAGCTTTCTTTGTTCTTAGCCATCAGTCTTTTCTGCAGGTAGAATCTTCCTTCTACCTCCTTGTATCGTTCTTTTGTTATGGCCGAGTCCGTAGGAAGCCAAAAGGAACAAGTTGGGCCTTCGGGTACCAGTGACGTAGTGAGTCCGGAGTTAGTTCCCAGTTCTATTTCTCAGGGAAGGATTACTTATCTTCGAGAATGTTATCACGTTCTAGAGGGATTTTTTCTAGTCCTCCCTATCTCCGAGGAACGAGTGAACAAAACTCCTATCGGATGTCTGGCTGTGTATGAAGACCATCTGAAGGCTGGCCTTTAATTTCCCCTACACCCTTTCTTCATCAAAATCTTCCGTCTGTATCAAGTAGTGCCCACACAGTTGACTCCAAATAGTATTCGGAACATCTATGGGTTTTTGGTCCGGTGTCGCATAGCGAACATAGAGCCCAGGACCAACTTGTTCACTACCCTTTTTGTGCTCAAGAAGGATTTCCACGATAATGGATGGTGGGAGATTGGCCCTCGACTGGGTCGTAAGATTATAAGGATATGCCCAGCGCCATCCATGGATGGAAACCTATTTTTATTTTTATGTTGTCTGTCGACCCGTGGGGCTTCGGCAATGATTGGAGGGAGCTGCATCTTATCGCCAATGATGGAAAGAAGGTTTTGGTGGCCGATCAGTCCGATTATAATTTACTGACTGATTCGGAGGCTGTTCCCATCCGTGAGTTGTTAGAGGAGAGGAATCTCCATCTTGCAGGGATTAGCAAGTTTCCTGTGCTAGGTATATTGACAGAAATTTCTACCTCTTTCCTCCCATTCCTGTTGTAATTTGGTCGACTTTGAGATGTTTTCCTATTTGTAGGTGGCGGAATGAACCCTAGCCTGAGTTGGCTCCGTCAGACTTCTGAGAAGAGGGTAGCTCAGGCCCCTCTTACAAGATCGGTAGTTCGAAAAAGGGTCCAAAGAGAGGGTCCTGAAGGAGACCAAGGGACTTCATCCTCTTGGGGAACCTCCGAGGAAGACATGGCGCCGACGGGGGAGGTCCCAATAGGACCTCATCCAGTCAAAACTTCATCAACGGTTACTTCTTCGGTCCATACGAGGGTGAGTCCATCTCAGATGGCAGGTGTGCCACCACCTTGCCCCTTGCAGCTGATAGGGGCGAGGCGCCACAAGTTGAGGGAGAGTTCGCACGTGAGGCTTCTCTAGCTAGGAGCCATCCCGCTGACTCATCGGAGTTTTCCCCTATGGGGGGATTGTTGGTTCCCGCCATGGCCGGGCAGGCATTGAAGAACACGTTGCTGCCTTATAATTTGGCAGTTGTCCGAGGTCGAAGCCTCGCTAGAGTGTCTGATTCTGCATTTTCCTCCCTGTAACAGGTAAGGTTCTCGCCATACCTCCTTCATTCCAATGATTGATTGGCTCATTATCTCACATTGTCAATGTAGTTAGTTTATGATGTCACCTTCCTGGAGGAGGGCCTGGGGAATGTCGACAACCTCATCCACAGTCTCAAAGAGGAGCTTCATATGGCCAAAGCTGAAAAAGAGATGGCTGAAGAGCTGAGGCAGTCTATGAAGAACCGTCTCACTCATGCGGGCACTGAAGTTCGTGGATTGAGGGGCGAGTTGAAAGTGCCCGGTTGATAATTGCGGAGCAAGGGGCAAGGTTAAGGAAAAGCAGGAAACGGGTCGAGTCCTTGGAACAATCTGCCAAGGAGAATCAAGAGAGATTGGAGAATCAGACCAAGGCAGCTAAAAAGTCTACCAGGAGGGCTGAAGAGGCAGTCCTGGAGTCTAAGGTGGCCAAGAATCGACCCTGAGGAAGCTGGCATGTGATGCCGTGGTGGATTTCAGGAAGTCCTCACAATTCTAGGAGGAGATGAGTGAGGAAAACTTATACGGTTATCAACATGGCTTCAATGACGGACTTGCCAAGGTCAGAGGGGTCTTCCCACACCTTGATCTTTCTAGCATCCCTGCTTTTCGCATAGTCGAAGAGGAAGAGGAAGAGGAGGTCGAGGCCATAGAAGAGGCTAGAGAGGTATCGAGCCCAAGGGAAGAGATCCTGATCATTGTCGAAGACATTGGCGCAGTTTCAGTGCAAGCCAAAGGGGTCGACAGGGCCGAAGAGTTGCCACGCTTGGGAGAGGAGGCTCCTGCCTCAGTAGAAGGCCTAGAGGTGGTTCCAACTCTAATCTCGACCCCAAAGGGGATTCAGTCTGGGGAGGAAGTCCAAGTTGAAGGCTCTCCAGTCCCAGCCCAAATCGATGAAACCCTTACTGCACAGATTAATAAGCTGCTTCAATCCTGCAGCGTTGGGTCCTCTCCACCTGAAGTTTAGGAATTGGAGGAGCTCTAGGCCTAGTATCTCTTCTTTATTTTCTTCCAAGGTGTAATTAACAAATTTTATGAATTTCCAAATTGCTTCTTGAGCTTTCAAGCAGTTTTTTGGGTCTCCAAGTAGCTTTCTAAGCTTCCAAGTAGCTTTCTGAGCTTCCAAGTAGCTTTCTGAGTGCATTGTGTCATATTCTTGAATACGGTTTAGGAAAGGATGCTAGCCTTGGTAATGGTTTGACATTTATCGCTCCTTCTACCTTTTGGTCAAAAGGTCGAAGTTGAAGATCGTCCGACTCTTGGCTGGTGTCGAAGATGAATTCTGAGGCAGAGTCGTATCATCATTGCCGATGGCTGACCGTGACCGTAGCCGATGACTGACCGTGATCGTAGCCGATGACTGACCGTGATCGTAGCTGATGACTGACCACGATCATAGCCGATGACTGACCATGATCATGTTAGGCCGATGCCAGTCTTTCTCCATCATGAGTAATCTGGCCATTCTGGAATGGACATGATGGACAGGTGTCCACCTTCTTGTTGACCGTTGATTAAGGGACATTGATCACGATTCTCGCTTCTCGCATTGAGCATGTCGATATTTGAACAGTTGCATACCCCTGCATCCCAGGTGCTGCCATATCCTCCCTTTTCGAAAGGGAACCATTAATGTTGTCACCGTACGATGAAGATTATTTTGGATTCGAAGCATCGCCGATCACCATTCCTGAGAGTGGGTATTGGTGATCACACCGCTCCTAAGTGGCCATCTGGGATTTCAAAATGTCGCTTCAACACGTGGCATATTTTGGTGCATCTAGGAAAAGGCGTGGAGCACGTTTCCCTTTGGCCGTTCATGGGTGCCAGGTTCTTATAAATAGGACCCTGTCCTTCCTATCGAAAGCCATCGTAGCATAGACTTTTCCTTTGAAACCTTCCCTCCCTCAGCGAATCCGCTACGATGAAGTTCAGTGTTCCAGAACTTCAGAGGGTGGCAAAGAAGAGGGCCATCGGCAGCGAAGTAGGGGGTAGCCCAATGTCCTTCGGGCTGAACGACGATGAAGACCCGGTCATCAATCACCTAGAGAGGAGGGATCGGGTCCTAGAGGCCCAACTGGAGGAGGCCAGGGCCCATGTGGAGGCGACCAACGTGGAGGCGGCGGAGGCCAAGAAGAAGGTGGCGGATGCCATCGTGGACTTCAAGGCATCCCCTGCTTTCAAGGAGGAGGTCACCGGGGCAGCTCTGGATGCCTACCATCAGGGATTTATGGAGTGCAGGGTTAAGGCCTCCAAGTTTTATAACTTGAAGGGTCTTGGCAACATCAAACCCTCCGTCTCGCATCCTGGTCATGAGTTCGACTCTGACTACGAGGAGGAGTCAGATTCTGATCCAGCAGGGAACTCCGGGGCCCCTTCATCTTCCTTCTAGGACACCCCCCACTGGCATGGGAAAGGGCCGGTGGGTGGTCACTAGATGTTCTTTCCCACCTCCTACAACCTTTTTTTTTATTATTTATTTATATGTATATACAAATGAAATGAAGTTTTTTATTTCCTTCATAACTCTTCTATATCAAATCACATTGTGATATATCGAAGGCGTGAATTTGTAGAGAGATGTAAGATCGGCTGAGCTGCTACATCCAATGTTCGTTGTTAACAGGATGAGTGATACCAGTTCACTTCTAGCATGTTTTCGGATTTATCGTAGGATAGGGCATTTAAGCCATCCCTGTGCATTCCTGCTATAATCAAGGTAGGCTGTTTAGGCCCACCTCGGCGCGTCTTCAGCTATGCCGTAGGGTAAGTTATAGAAACCATCCCTGCACCTTTTTTGATGGTAGGTAGGCTGATTAGGCTTGCCTCGGCACGTTTTTGGATTTTCTATAGGGTAGGTTATGTGAACCATCCCTATGCCTTTGATCATTCTGGCAGCCTGGTTGGGCCGTCCATTGTGCTCATCGGACACGCCAATAAGGCAGGTGGATCAGACCCTCCTTTGCACTTTTGGCCAATTCCTTGGATTGTGTCAATTAATCTGCTTTCATCCAGCCAATGTAGTGAATTGTTCAGAGTTGGGCAAATTCATATGAAAGATTCTGGGGTTCATTTATTGATAGTATTTGCGAAGGTTTGTACATTCCATGGTCGAGACAGGATTTTTCCATCTAAGGTCTTGAGTCGATACATTCCTGGTTGTATGACTTCTTCGACCTGATATGGACCCTCCCAGTTGGGGAAAAGTTTACCCTATTCTATTGGCCTGGAAACTTTTGCTCTTCACGACACCATGTCCCTGATTCGGAAAACTTGCTCCTTTACTCTGGAATTGTAGTATTTGGCAACCTTTTGCTGTTATGTCACCATTTTCAGTTGAGCTTGGAGCTTGGCACTTGGCAATAGATCCATATCAACCCTCCAATGATCAGAGTTTTCAGGCTCTTCGTATATGTCGATTCTTAGAGATGGGAGGGAGACTTCGATAGGGAGAATGGCTTCGATACTGTATGCTAGGTTGAACAGAGACTCGCCGGTGGCCGTTCTTGGGGTAGTTCTATATGCCTAGAGAATGGACGTCAGCTCTTCGGCCCACAGTCCTTTGGCGGTGTTCAACCTTGTCTTCAAACCATGAAGAATGGTCTGATTAGTTACTTTGGCTTCTCCGTTGGACTGCGGATGGGCAATGGAAGTTAGCCTATGTTGTATATGGTATCGAGCGCAGAAGTTTCTGAACTTCGAATTATCGAACTACCTCCCATTATCAGTAATTAACGTATATGGGATCTCGAACCGAAATATGATAGAATTTTTGATAAAATTCTCAACCTTGCCCTTTGTGATTTGGGCCAGTGGTTCGACCTCAACCCACTTTGTGAAGTAATCGATTGCTACGAGGAAGAATTTTTTCTATCCTAATGCAGGTGGAAAAGGGCCAAGAATGTCCATTCCCCATAGGACAAAAGGCCAGGGGGCTGTCAGCTAGGTCAGGTGACTCGCTGGTTGCATTTGGATGTTGGCATATCTTTGGCACTGATCACATCTCCGTATGAAGTCGGCTGAGTCCTTTTGGATGGAGGGATAATAATATCCTTGGCATATAATTTTATAAGCTAAGGACCTGCCTCCCAAGTGATCACCACATATCCCCTCATGGACCTCCCTCAAGGCGTAGTCAGCATCTGATGGCCCCAGGCATTTCAGTAGAGGCTGAGAGAACGACCTTTTATAGAGGATCCCGTCCAAGATGACATATTGAGATGCCATCCAGTGAGTCTTTTTGGCCTCTGCTTTGTCTTTCGGTATCACACCCTCATCCAAAAACTTGATGATGGGATCCATCCAGCTTGGTTCAGTTTCTATCTGATGCACTTCCATAGCTTCTTCAGCTATACTTGGGGCCTCAAGATGTTCAATGAAGGTACGATCGAGGGATTCTGGGGCTGTAGTGGTAAGTCGAGATAATGCATCTGCCCGAGAATTCTCTGATCGAGGAACATGAATGACTTCAAAGTGTTCCAGTTATGAAGACAAGATCTGCACCTTTTCTAGATACTGTACCATGGTGGGGTCTCTAGCTTCGTATTCTCCTTTAACTTGATATACAATCAACTAGGAGTCCAAAAAAGCTTCGAGCCTCTGAATCCCCAAACTTTTGGTGATCTGAAGTCCTACAAGGAAGGCTTCATATTCGGCCTGATTATTTGAAGCTCTAAAGGAGAATCAGAGTGCATACTCCACCGTGTTGCCATCGAGTTCGGCTAGTATGAGGCTGGCTCCACATCCAGCAGAATTGGAAGCTCCATCCACGTTGAGCACCCAAATGGACTCCGTACTCTCCGGATCTCCTTCTTCAGATGGAGATGCTTCATCTTCAATCTTCCAAGTGATTTAGCTAGAAAGTCTGAAAGCACCTGGGCCTTCATAATTGATCGAGGCTGAAAACTAATATCAAACTCACTTAGTTTCACAACCCACTTGGCTATCCTCCCCGAGGTATCAGGGCATCGGAGAATGGCTTTGAGAGGCTGATATGTCAGCACCACGATGGCATGGGCATGGAAGTAAGGCATAGTTGCTTTGCCGCAATTACCAGAGAGTAGATCAGCTTCTGCATCTTTGAATATCTTCTTTCAGCATCATGCAAAACTTTGCTGATGTAGTAGATCAGCTTGTGAGAGCCATCCTCTTCCCTTCGGATGAGGACCGATCTGATGACTTTGTCCGAAGCGGAGAGATATATGTAGAACACCTCCCCATCTTGAGGTTTGGAAAGTAAAGGCGGGGTCTCCAAGTACTTCTTTAGTTCTTCAAAGGCTATTCGGCAGTCTTCGGTCCATTCGAAACCTTGAGACTGTCGAAGTACTTTGAAGAAGGGGAGACACTTCTTGGTCGAGCGAGAAATGAATATGCTCAAGGAGGCAATCCTTCCAGTTAATTATTGTACTTCCTTCTTACAGGATGGGTGTCATATGTCCTTGAGGGCTTGAATCTTCTCAGAGTTTGCTTCAATCCCTCGTTTGGTCATAAGGAAACCCAGGAATTTGCCCGAAGTAACCCCGAAGGCACACTTCATGGGGTTTAGCTTCATTCGGTGGCGTCGCAAGGTGCTGAATGATTCTTCTAGGTCTTGGATGTGATCTTTCTTAAAGAGGCTCTTGACGATCATGTCGTCGACATAGGCTTCCAGATTTCTCCCCAGCTGCTCTTTTAACACCTTGTTGATTAGCCTTTAGAACGTTGCCCCAGTGTTCTTGAGCCCGAATGGCATCATTTTGTAGCAGTATAAGCCTTTGTCGGTGACAAAGGCTGTCTTCTCTTCATCTCGAGGATCCATTCAAATTTAATTATAGCCAGAGAAAGCATCTATGAAACTTAGAAGTTGGTGGCCGGCGGTGGCATCAACTAGTTGGTCAATCTTTGGAAGAGGAAAACTGTCTTTTAGGCAAGCTTTATTGAGGTCTGTATAGTCGATGCAGATTCTTCACTTGCCACTAGCTTTCTTCGCCATTACCATGTTGGCCAACTAATCGGGGTAGTAGGCTTGCCGGATGAACCCTGCTTTGAGGAGCTTGCTCACCTCTTCATCTATTACTTTTTGTCTTTCTGGGGTGAATCTCCTCTTCTTTTGTCAAACTGGCTTGTTTCCAAGAGTGACTTCCAACCGATGAGTAATCACTTCGATGGGAATTCCTGGCATGTCCGATGTTGACCAAGCAAAGATATCAGTATTGTCTTTGAGGAAGCAGATCAGCTTAGTCTTGATTTTTTCATCCAGCATGCTTCCAATCTGCATGACCTTGGTGGGGTCTTCCTTGGTCAAGGGTACCAAAATAGTCCTCTCCATGGGTTCACCAGAATCTATAGTTGAGTCTCTCGGGTCCAGCTGATCTCCAGATGCAGGGTCATTGGAGTGCTTGTCCTGGATCATTAGGCATTGTCGCACTGTTCTCTGATCTCCTCTTACTTCTTCGACACAATTTCTGGTGGGGAAGCATACCAGGAGGTAGTAGGATGATACTACGATTCAGAATTTGTTCAGGGAAGGCCATCGCAGGATGATGTTGTAGGTCGAAGGGGTTCAAACCATAATAAAATTTATTGGTAGTGTCTTTTATTGAGGTTCAGTGCCAAGAGTTACAAGTAGTACTATTTCTCCCTCAACATCAACTTGATTACCTCCGAATCCAGTAAGTGGTATAGGAGACCTTTATAGTTTGTTTCTAGGTAAACACATCCAAGAAAATGCATCATAGATCAAGACATTAGTCGAACTTCCATTATCAACCAAGACTCGTTGTATATCATAGTTGGCCACAACGATCGAGATTATAATAGGGTCATCATATGGGAGCCGTACTCCTGCAAGGTCATCGTCGGAGAAGACGATGGCATTGTTGTCCTTGAGTCACTTTGGGGCGTCGTCTTCATCTCTTCTCCAGTTTATAGGTCGATGTATCATCCCCACGCCTCCATTTGTGGGCCTTTGATTCAGTAGTTCAGCCACCTCAGGGATAGATTAGGGGACAGTAGCTTCAGATCGAGGTCCTTGGCGACCAACATACCACCCCAGATACCCTCTTTTGATGAGATCCTCTATCGCATCTCTCAGTTAGATGCACTCTTCGGTATTATGGCCGTCGTTCCGATGGAATTAGCAATATTTGTTCCTGTTCCTTACAGAAGAGGATGCCTTCATGGGACGTGGGCACGAGAGATAGTTTTCTTTCTCTATCTCCAAGAGGATCTTTTCATGAGAGAGATTAAGGGGGGTATAAGAGTCGAACCTCCTGCCTGATGCTCTGGGCCTAGGAGGACTCCTTCGATGATCAGTATATTTGTTATTGTTGTTAGCAGTAGGGGGACCTTGTCCCTTATTATTTTCTTCTTTGAAGGGGGTTTCCCTTCGATCAGTCATCGGTTCATCGCCTGCTCTTCGGCATCAACATATTTCTGAGCCCTTGATAGGAGCTCAGCATAGCTTTTAGGAAACTTCTTATCCAGGAAGAAGGTAAGCCTAGACATGCGAAGTTCCTTCTTCAGTGCTGACATGGCCATATGCTCATTGAGATCAGGGATCTCAAGTGTGGCCGCATTAAACCTGGAGATATAGTCTCACAGGCTTTCTCCTTCATTCTGGTGAAGGAGGAACAGTGTGTCCGTATTCCGGGTGGTCTTGCAGCAAGTCCTGAAATGCAAGATAAATAATTTTTCTAATTCGGAGAAGGAATCGATGGTACCTGAGCGTATGCTCGAGTACCACATCCGAGCTGCTTTTTTCAGGGTAGCTGGGAATGCGAGGCAGTACATCACATTCGAAGCCCCCTGAATCATCATATGGGCTTTAAAACTGTCCCAGTGGTCAAAAGGATCGAAGGTGCCATCATAGGGCTCCATCTGAGAAACTATGAAATGCCGAGGGATGACTTCAGCCATGATGCGGTCGATATAGGGCGGGTGCAGATCACATACCTCCAAGTCATCATGGCCCCTTTTATCCCACATCCTTTCCATCTTCGATTCGATGGCTTTGAACTTCCCATCATAATTAGGAAGAGCCTGCTTCAGTCCTTTCTCTACGAGAGTTGAGTCTTTAGAAGAAGGTGAGGAAGTCTGCCTAGGTCTTTTCCCTCTCTTTAGGGAAATAGTAGGCCTAGGCTCCCCTGAACTTCAACCTTCGGGAGAAGGCCAAGGATGGAGGGAGAGGTGTGTGGACCCCTCGCGAGGGGCTCTCTTCCTCCGAGATTTGGAACTATGTCCAGAGGTGGCCGGCAGATGAGCCACCTGGAAGGTTCTGTTATGAAATTTCTGAACCATGGCCATGAGGTTGGTGACCTGGTTCAGGAGGGCTCCAAACTATTGCTGTCCCATGACAATTATGGGAGGTGTAATCTTATTCTCCATAGGGGGTGCATCCCCTTGGGACGGAGCACGATTTCGACTAGTCGAGGCGATCTAAGCTTTTTCTCTCACCATTGAGGATTTCCTTCTTCCCCTTTATCAATGGAGGGAGCTTAACAATGCAACTTGCACTCTCGGGCCCCTCCTTCCTAGCATGCCAAGCTATTGGCATCGAACCCTTTCTTCTGACCGGGCGGAGCTACTGGATCGCGGGACCGCTCCCTGGTTCACCTGTAAAATAGATCCCTTGCCAGAGATGCTCCGATGGGGGACACTCCGATGCCTAAGTCAGAGGAGGGCTCTGGCCATATAATGGGAAAGATGGAGAAGGAAAAAGCTCTGATATTGCTAAGGGTGTCAAGCACCTTACATCCAGTGTTCCCTCTTACCAGTATTTATAAGGAGTTGCCCTGCCTGCGGTTTCATTCTCCTCCCAACAGTTATGATGGGGGAGTCATTTTCCTTCCCACAATCAAGGATCGTGGGTGGTTATTGGAGCGGTTCTGGCGGCCATGCCAGGGGTGCTGCCACTGGAATCATGCACCATGATCATGCCGGAGATAATCGAGGGTAACCGTTGCTTGTCGTGTTTCGTAGAGATTTGAGACAGTTCGAATGTTTGCCTTCAAACTCCCCATTCAAGGGGATTCTCGTAAGTGAATCGGGTGGTGTTTTAGTCCTCAGGCCTCTTCGAGACAAACCAGAGATCATGTCTTTGGCGCGGGTCAGGGACTTTGATCCTTGTCGTAGGCCGAAGACTGTGTCTTTGGCATAATCCGAAGATTGTGTCTTCGGAGGTCATACTCTGGTCCAGGTTGAGGACTTGGTCCTCTGGAGCCGTGGACCTATCAAGAGCTTTTGTCTGCCCATGGTTATTCGGTCTTCTCCAAATATCTGGGCCTGGTGCTCATGGTTCGGAGGGAATGTCTTCGGCCGGGGGTCTTCGACCGGTTGAATCGACGGTTGGCCCATGCTTGGGCTGACATATCCTAACAAGTTTTTTTCATATTGTTGTGTCTATAAATTGTCCATGGAGTTAATGGACAATGACACATATTCTCAAGAGTTGAAAATTTGAGACATGTGTATTTATAGATTAACTCCTAAAAGCTATCGATTGTTGGAATATCACAAGGACGGTGATTGATCCGTTAAAATCGGTGCACAGATCACTTCCCTTTTGGGTAGATGAGTCTCTGACCTACAGTGTAGAGACACTAGAGTGAGAGTGTAGGTAGTTGATAGAGATCAACAGTACAGAGCATGATCAAGTACAGAAAGTTATATGGATGACTACTCACTCATTGATAACTTCCTGATGCTGTAGTCATGTGAATAGTTTCTTGACCAAGAGTGTCTCGGCTACTCACAATAAGGTTGCTGTAGTTTGATAGCACAATCACCCGGTTCCTATCCATATGGGACCTTGTGGTGTTTGTTGGCTGCGGTAAGTTTTTTATAGGAGTAGGGTGCTCACTTGTAGGGATCTATCAGCCTTAGTAGTAAGGTATAATCCTATGCAAGCTTAATGTGACTAAGTCCAAAAATCTATGGCCATAGTAGGGTGATAATGAAAAGGTGTTTTCATTAGTATCATAATTGGACTTAAGTTAATTAGGTTAAGCATATGACTGATGGGTTTGATGAGTATCCATAACCAACATCATGTCGAGATTTCAATAGAGAAACCAAATCACATGGTAACTACACCTAGGGGTTTCAATTTTATTCTGCTAGGTTGCCACTACATACTGCAAGGTATCACTTGTAGATTATGAGACCGTTAGGATTGTTTTCGGATCGATAATCCTAATTAGGGTTGAGCTGAAATTGTTTCAGTCCATCGAAAGGAGTTTCGATGATGTATAATAGAGATTATAGCATATCTCATTACCAGATAAGAGAGGACCTAAGAGGTCACACACTTAGAAGCTCAAGTAACCAATCATTAAATCAATTTGGATCTAATTGTAAGTATTACAATTTATATTTGACCTAATTATAAATGTTATAATTAATTAATTATGGATTAATTATTAATTAAATTAAATTAAATTATGTTTAATTTAATTGAGTTAAACTCAATTAATTAATCCTAATTGAGTTGGGTCAATGTCCGCTTCGAAATGGTTCGATCGGATTTAAAATCGGCTTCAGTTTGATTGTAAAATCACTTCATTTGGACCATGACCTAGAGTCCAGATAGATTGGGACTCTTTCTCCATGTCTCCCCTTCCCTCCACATGCCTACCTTGTGGGCTCCATGTGTTTGGGTGACAAAAGAGAGGAAGCATGAATATTAGATGGCGCTAATCCTTCTTTTGGCATGGTGGAATATGAGGAGGAGTCCTTTTCATTTACTCCTCTTAAATCCTAGCCAGATAAAATAAACCACTATAGTTTTGTTTTGATGGGATGGGAGAACTTGAAATTAAATAGGAAGAAAGGTGGCCGACCAAAGAGAGAACAATTGGCATGAATATTTCTTTCCTTCCACCATGAATATTCCTCTTGGCCATGAGCTTTTTGTTTGGGGCACTTCACCAGAGGTTCTCTCTCCTGGCACCAAGTTCTTTTCTTCCCTTTTTATTTCCTTCTTCCTTCTGTGAGGTCTAGAGAGATGCTCTACTAGAGAAAGAAGAGAGAAAAGGGTCCAAAGATCTTGCGTAGTTTGATTTGCAAGATAGAAGCCGAAAGCCAGTCTGGATTCGGATCAGCACAGTTCTTAAAGCAAGTGATTTGCTGAAAGAGGAGAGGGATACAAGGATCTAGCAGTCCGGTGCCCTCTATGATTTTTAGTAGCGGATCTGCACATATTTCAAAGCAAGCCCAGATAGCGATCCAGGTAAGTATTTTATGCTTAAAATAATTTTATCTTAGATCTGATATTTTTTTCATATGTTGCAGCATGTTAGAAATTTATGATAAATAAATTAGATTTATTTATGAATTGCATGATTAGATATTAATTATTTTTATATCTGCTTTCGCTGTGACAAGCTGTTGATGCCTGTTCGATTGTAATTTTCTGTTCCTGGGAGAACTCCAACAATGGTATCAGAGCCACGATTTTCCTTCTTAACATGTGTGCATGAGAATCAGATCTGAAAAATATTCAGATCAGATAGATAGATTATGATTTTTTGGATCTATGTTAAATATGAGATTGTTCTAGCATAGAATTTCATGTTTTGAAAAATTATTTTCGAAATTAAAATCATAATTTTCAGATCTGAAATTAAATTTAATAATCCAAAATTTAATTGATCAAGGGTTGCACAAAGTGACATATGGTTGTCCTGCTATAGGGTTTACCCCCTATAGTGCAAAGGTTGTCCTACTTTGATATATTCCTGGTTTTGAAAAAGGGTTTTCAAAAGTGTTTTGGTCGATTTATGATTATATATATTATTGTATACGATGCACAAAATTAGGGTTTAGATCTTAAATATGATTCATGATCATAAGCCATTAATGTTATGCACTTGAACCTAATTTTAAAATTGATTTGATCAAGAAAATCAAATTAGGTGCATGAGGGTTTGGGTTGAACAAATTAAGTCTAGAGATTGGGTTGTAGTGATTAGGGCTTGATTAGATCAACTAGTAATCCTAATCTAATTTTAAGCAAGTGACTTAACCTAATCGGATGATGATTAGGGTTAGGTCAAGTGTGCTCAAAATTGGTTTTAGATGTAGTCTAGTCAGATCGATTCATTTGATAGTGAATCGATAAGTTAAGACCTAATTTGGCTCAATGATAAACCCAGATTATTAGATGACCTAATTGAATCTTGTCAGTCAATTGGTATCTAAGGAAGGTTTCGATCATAGTTTTAATTGGGGCTAACTCTTTCTCAACCAACTAGTTTGGTGGAAAGAGGGTAAATTGGCAGAACCCTCCCATGGATCAAACTGACCTGGCCAATTTAGTTGATTAGGTTTTCAAAAGGGTCACTTTTAATTTGAGTTCACCCATGCTAACTAATTTTAGTCAGACATAAGATTGTGCTGACTGAATGTAATTAGTCATGAGATTGTATAGACTTAATGTAATTGGTTAGTCATGATTTAGCTGATCAATTTAGAAGAGACATGAACCTAAGCTCCCAATAAATATTAAGTCATAGGTCTTCCACCATTGTAGGTGTGCGGGTGTCCTACTGGTGTTAATTATTCTCGGTTGGTTACAGTGGTCTAGTTGCATCGGGAAGACACAACTACCCTATTAGGCATGAGATGTTGCTAGGCACTGATGGGGTTGGGCCCAAAAAATGGGCACGTTGAGGGACTCAATGATGACTTTGTCTAACAGGAATGGTGGGTCTAACTTAACTAATGATTGGACCAATAAACGGGCACGTTGAGGTTCCGACCAAGTAGCTACAACACGCCACATATTGGTGTAGCGTGTTACCAATAATCAGATACTGTGAGGTGCCGCACATCGATGGGACTGTAGCACCTATTAGAAACCTAGAGTCATAGGATTTTCGCATCTCCATGGGGAGTGTGAGAGATTCGAGAAAATAGTTGAAGTTCTAAAATTATTTCTTAAAGATCCTAGAATAATTTTTTAAATCAAGTGTAAAGCATCTAATTTGAATCTTCTACTCTTGCAATTAACCAAGTCTGCTTCAAATCTCTTAGCCCGTATTCTAGAGACAAACCGACTAGTAGGCCTCAATTTTAAAGATTGGTTGAGAAACATCAAAGTTATTTTGAGTTTTGAGAAGTTGGGCTATGTGCTTGACTAGAAACCCCTTGTCTTACCTGACCATCCAAATGCTCATTAGATGACTGCACATGAAAAATGGATGGAGGATGATAATAAGGTTAAGTGTTATATGTTGGCCTCAATGTCAAATGAATTGCAAAGCCAACATGAGGATATGCCAACTGCTAAATCAATTCTTATTCACCTACAAGAGTTATATGGTGAACAAAGTCGGATTGCATGCTTCAAAGTATCGAAAAGGCTTTTCAACAACAAGATGAGTGAAGGGCAGTCAATGCATGATCATCGTTTGACAATGATCAAGGACATCGAACAGCTTGAAAAGCGGGGTATTCCAATTCATAAGGAGCTACAAGTGGATTTGATCCTCCAATCCTTGACTAGTTCATTTGCCCAATTTGTTATGAACTATAATATGAACAAGTTGAATTACACTTTGCCTAAATTATAGAACATGCTAGTAAGCAATGAGGGGACCTTGAAAAGTTCAAGGGGCTTTGTTTTCTCTGTGGAGCAATCTTCCTCCAAAAGAAAGTCTACATGGAAGAAGAAGAAACCTACAAAGAAGCACAAGAAGGAAAGCAAAAAGAAGAAGAAAGACACTCCCAAGAAAGCCAAGGTTAGAAAAAGGAAATATTTCCACTATAATACAAATGGCCACTAGAAAAGAAATTGTCCTCTTTACCTGAAAAGCCTAAAGAAATAGGAGGATGCACCTTCTGAAGGTAAGCCTAACAGTTTCATCTACTTCCAATTGGATTTTAGACTCTAGCTCTAGTGCTCATATATGCATTTCAATGCAGGGCCTGGAAAGAAGTAGAATGCTGAGAGAAGGTGAGATGGTCTTATGTGTCAGAAATGGAGTAAGAGTTGCTACTCAAGCCGTTGGATCATATTCTCTGGTGTTACCTTTAGGGTTCTGATTAGTACTTAGTGACTATTATTTTATGCCTTGAGCTAGTGAAAATTTGATTTCTATTTCTGTGCTAGCACAAGAAGGATTTGAATTTATATTCAATAAAGATTTTTGTAGTATTTATTTAAGAAATAAATTGGTTGCAAAAGCTATTTTAATTGACAATCTCTATCATTTGCATGCCGATGCATCTTTGAATATTAACGAGAAAATTAAAGTGAATGCCATAGGAAATAAATGTCCTAGAGATGACCTAAATGATAATACATGTGGCACCTAAAGCTCGGTCATATAGGTGAGGACAGAATAAATAAACTAGAAAGGGATGGGATCCTAGATTCAGTTAATTCTGAATCATATCCACCTTGTGAATCATGTCTTCAAGGAAAAATGACCAAGATACCCTTTGTAGGACATAGGGAGAGGGCCATAGAATTACTTGTCCTGGTACACACTGATGTGTGTGGTCCATTTGATGTGCAGTCCAGGGATAGTTTTTACTACTTCATAACCTTTACTGATATTGTTCATGGTATGATTATGTGTTTCTTATGAGATACAAATATGAAGCTTTTGAAAAGTTCAAGAAATTCAGACATGAGGTAGAAAAACAAACAAATAAAATCCTTAAGGTTCTTCGATCAGATCGAGAAGGAGAACACCTTAGTAGGGAATTTTTATGTTATCTTAAGGATAATGGCATAGTCTCACAATGGACTCCACCTGGTATGCCTCAGTTTAATGGGGTGTCTGAGAAAAGAAATAGGACATTATTAGATATGATCTGATCCATGATGAGTTTCACTGACTTGCCTTAATTTCTTTGGAAAGATGCCTTACAAACTTCAATTTATATTCTAAATAGGGTTCCATCTAAATATGTTCCTACCATAACATATGAGATTTGGCATGGTAAGAAACCAAGTCTTGCCCATTTCAAGTTTGGGGATGTCCAGCCTATGTCAAAAGACTAATGGCAAATAAGTTGGGATCTAGATCAGTGAAAGCTCTATTTATAGGGTATCCTAAAGAAACTTTAAGATATTACTTTTACCTTCCAGAAGATCACAATGTGATTGTAAGCAGACATGCCACATTTCTTGAAAAATAGTTTATTTAGGAAAGTGGCAATGCGAGGTTAATTGAGCTTGATGAGAAAGTCTCTAAAGAGCTGCTAACTAGAGATCATATCGAACCTAATCAACCAATACACATAAATGATCTTCCACCTCGTTGGTCTATTAGAGTCTCCAAACCTCTTGAAAGGTACTTAGATATGCTTATAGAGGATATAAAGGAAATGTTTATTGTTGGGGACAAGGATAAATTGATTGATCCTAAGACTTATGATTAGGCGATGTTAGACATTGATTTTGAGAAATGGTTGAATGATATGAAGTCAGAAATTGAATCAATGCATTATAACCAAGTATGGTCCTTAGTGGATCCACTAGAGGATATTGTATCTATTGGTTGTAAATGGATCTACAAAAGAAAAATAGGTGCAGATGATAAGGTAGAGACCTTTAAAGCTAGGTTAGTGGCGAAAGGATATAGTCAATATGAAAGCATTAACTATCATGATACCTTTTCACCAGTAGCTATGCTGAAATCCATCCATACATTGCTTACAATTGCAGCATATCATGATTATAAGATATGGCAGATAGATGTAAAAACTGCATTCCTGAATGGATATCTTGAGGAAGATATCTATATAGAGCAGCCTTTGGGTTTCACTTCCAATGATGAAAATCATAAGGTCTGCAAGTTGCATAGATCAATCTATGGATTGAAGCAAGCTTCTCAGAGTTGGAATACTCATTTTGATGATGTAATCAAATCGTTTGATTTTACCAAGAATGAGGATGAGCCATATGTTTACAGGAAGGCCAGTGGGAGGGCAGTGACATTCCTCGTATTGTACGTGGATGACATCCTCCTTATTGAAAATGATATTCCCATGTTGACTTCGGTCAAAAGTTGGTTATCTAAGGAATTCTCTATGAAAGACTTAAGTGAAGTATCTTATATTTTAGGGATTAAGGCCTATAGAGATAGATCTAATCAGATGCTTGGCCTTTCATAAAAATTGTACATAAAGGAAGTGCTGAAAAGATTCATCATGGAAAACTCTAAAAGATGATTGCTACCTCTTCGGCATGGCATTAATCTCTCCAAGAAAATGTGTCCCAACACACCTGAAGAGATTTGATGCATGAGCAAGATTCCATATGCTTCGGCAATTGGAAGCCTTATGTATGTTATGTTGTGTACTCGACCTGATATAGCTCTTGCTGTGAGTGTCACGAGTAGATATCAGTCGAATCCAGGTGAAGAACACTGGATAGCTATGAAGAACATTCTTAAGTACTTGATAAGGACTAAAGATTTGTTCTTAGTCTTTGGAGGGAGTTCAAAATTAAGGATCAAGGGATATATAGACTCAGACTTTATGTCTAATCCTGATGATAGAAAGTCTACATCAGGGTTTGTATTTTTGTGCATTGGTGGGGCAACTAGTTGAAAAAGTTCCAAGCAGCCCATCATAGTAGATTCAATAATGGAAGCAGAATGTATCGTTGCCTCGAAGCTACAAAAGAAGCCTTCTGGTACAAAAAGTTTATTGCAGAGCTTGGAGTGATGCTATCTGATGCCATCCCCATATATTGTGACAACAATGGTACAATAGCTCTAGCTAAGGAGCCCAGGTCTCACCAAAAGTCCAAGCATATTGAGCGATGGTTTCATATCATACACGACTACCTCGAGAAAAAATATGTTGAGGTGCAAAGAGTAGACTCCACGGACAACGTGGCAAACCCACTAACAAAGACTATGAGCCATCAGAAGGCTGATGTCCACTTTGAGAAAATGGGACTTAGATATGTAGCCAATTGGCTTTAGTGCAAGTGGGAGATTGTTAGGTGTATGCCTTGAAAGCCATGTTGGCTTGACACATTTTAATTTTAGGGCATGAACTTTGTACTTAGTTTTTTGTATTAATAAAAAGGGCATTAGTTTCATTCATATTGTTGTGTTTATGAATCGTCCATGGAGTTAATGGATAATGACACATATTCTCAAGAGTCGAAAATCTAAGGCATGTTTCTTTATAGATTAACTCCTAAAAGCTCCCGATTGTTGGAATATCATGAGGACGTGATTGATTTGTTAAAATCGATGCACAGATCACTTCTTTTTTGGGTAGATGAGTCTCTGACCTACAGTATAGAGACATTGGAGTGAGAGTGCAGGTAGTTGATAGAGATCAACGGTACCGAGCTTGACCAAGTACAGAAAGTTATATGGATGACTACTCACTCGTTGATAACTTTCTGATGCTGTAGTCGTGTGAATAGTTCCTTGACCTAGAGTATCTCAGCTACTTACAATAAGGTTGCTATAGTTTGACAGCACAATCACATGGTTCCAATCCATATGGGACCTTGCGGTGTTCGTTGGCTGCAGTAAGTTTTATTATAAGAGTAGGGTGTTTACTTGTAGGGACCTATCAGCCTTAGTAGTAAGGTATAATCCTATTCAAGCTTAATAAGACTAGGTCCAGAAATCTATTGCTATAGTAGGGTGATAATGAAAAGGTGTTTTCATTAGTATCATAATTGGACTTGAGTTAATTAGGTTAAGCATATGATTGATGGGTTTGATAAGTATTCGTAACCAACATCATGTTGAAATTTTGATAGAGGAACCGAATCACTTAGTAACTACACCTAGGAGATCCAATCTTATTCTGCTGGGTTGCCACTACATACTACTAGGTATCACTGGTGGATTATGAGAGCCCATTATGATTGTTTTTGGATCGATGATCCTAATTAGGGTTGAGCTGAAATTATTTCAGTCCATCGAAAGGAGTTAAGATGATGTATAATGGAGATTATATCATGTCTCATTACCAGACATGATAGGACCTAAGGGGTCACACACATTAGGAGCTCAAGTAACTAATCAGAAAATCAATTTGGACCTAATTGTAAGTGTTACAATTAATATTTGATTTAATTGTAAATGTTACAATTAATTAATTATGAATTAATTGTTAATTAAAATAAATTAGATTTAATTTAATTAATTTAAATTCAATTAATTAATCCTAATTGAGTTGGGTCAATGTTCGCTTTGAAATGGTTCGATTGAATTTAAAATCGACTTCAGTTTGATTATAAAATCACTTCATTTGGACCATGACCTAGAGTCTAGTTAGTCTATGACTCTTTCTCCATGTCTCCCCTTCCCTCCACATGCCTACCTTGTGGGCCCCATGTGTTTGGGCGATAAAAGAGAGAAAGCATGAATATTAGATGGCGCTAATCCTTCTTTTGGCATGGAGGAATATGAGGAGGAGTCCTTCTCATTCACTCCTCTTAAATCATAGCCAGATAAAATAAAACACTAGAGTTTTGTTTTGATGGGATGGGAGAACTTGAATTTAAATAGGAAGAAAGGTGGCCAACCAAAGAGAGAACAATTGGCATGAATATTTCTCTCCTTCCACCGTGAATATTCCTCTTGGCCATGAGCTTTTCTTTTGGGTTCTCTCTCCTAATGCCAAGTTATTTTCTTCCCTTTTAATTTCCTTCTTCCTTCTGTGAGGTCTAGAGAGATGCTCTACTAGAGAAAGAAGAGAGAAAAGGGTCCAAAGATTTTGCATAGTTTGATTTGTAAGACAAAAGCCGAAAGCCGGTCCGGATTCGGATCTGCATAGTTTTTAAAGTGGGCGATTTGCTGAA
This sequence comes from Areca catechu, assembly GCA_021397845.1. Classification (NCBI taxonomy): domain Eukaryota; kingdom Viridiplantae; phylum Streptophyta; class Magnoliopsida; order Arecales; family Arecaceae; genus Areca; species Areca catechu. Next base: position 108,842,599 of record CM038047.1, read on the forward strand.
AGAGGAGAGGGTTGTAAGGATCTAGCAGTCTAGTGCCTTCTATGACTTGATTGTGAGAGCTTCGTGTAGATACCAGCAGAGGCCAGGCATTTGCATGGCTTCGACAGAATCTCAGTTTCCAGTAGCGAATTTGCATGCTTTTCAGAGCAGGCCCAAATAGCGATCCATGTAAGATTTTATGCTTAAAATAATTTTAATTTTAGATCTGATATTTTTCTCATATGTTGCAGCATGTTAGAAATTTATGATAAATAAATTAGATTTATTTATGAATTGCATAATTAGATATAAATTATTTTTATATCTGCTTCTGTTGCGATAAGCTGTTGATGCCTGTTCGATTGCAATTTTTTGTTCCTGGGAGAACTCCAACACAGACGAACGGGACAGCTCGAGGAGAACTTTGGGGACATAAGGATAAGGAGGGCGGGCCCTAGGCCCCCTATCACAATCCTGCTGGGATGAAGGTTCCTACGAACCTCGAGCGGACTTCCTCCTCCTCATTAGAAGAAGAGGGAGTGCTTAATTGAGAGGGCCCCGCCTCATCAGGATTGCTTGAAGGACGAAAATGATAGCCTGAAGGGACCATCCTAGCAAAGACCAGGGAGGAACAAAGAAGGATGAAAAATGAAGGAAGCAAGTTGGAGTCCGAAGGGGCTCTGATGATGGGCTCTACCAAATCGAAGGACAGGGGAAGACTACGAAAGACTAACTTGGTAGCTTTGGAAATCAAAAACACCAGGAGGGGAAGAAGAGAAAGGCACTGGTATGTCGGTGGGCATAGAGGATTTGAAAGAAGTGATGTTCTCAGGGACTTTTCCTCTTTTCGAAATGACCAGGCAGTGGCTGTACCTCCCTCACAACCACCTCCATCAAATCGCTGCCACATGTCAAAATCAGTGGGGAACTATGCTTCGGTTTGCCAAAAATTGCTTTGAGTCCTGCATCAATCATTATGTTTCCTCAGACTGGTTGACGTGTCATCCCCGCATTGGCTCAAGGTCTGCTCCCTGAGGCACGGGCAATCAAGGTATTAATGGTGCTCGATTTCCATCATTCCATGTCAGCATCGCATTTACTCCATTCGCCCCAAGTGTGGCACACCAACGGGACTCGAGAGTGGGGGGCAAATGATGTGACAAGATCGCTGACGTAGAGTCCCTGTTAGATCCAGCCTGACACCACATGGTACCATGTCAAAGCCTTCTCCAGGTGACTCCCTAAAGGTCGAGGCACCCTGGCCGGGGTCGACCTCCTTCACTGGGTGGCTCCCCAAAGGTCGAACCCACCTTGGTCGAAGTCAAGCTCCTGCTCTCTTCGAGCTCCTTCGCTGGGTGGCTCACTCGAGGTCGAGCCCATCTCAGCCAAAGTCGAGCTCCCACTCTCTTCGAGCTCCTTCGCATGGTGGCTCCCTCGAGGTTGAGCCCACCTTGACCAAAGTCGAGCTCATGCTCTCTTCGAGCTCCTTCGCTGGGTGGCTCCCTCAAAGGTCGAGCTCACCTCGACCGAAGTCGAGCTCCTGCTCTCTTCGAGCTCATTCACTGGGTGGCTCCCTTAAGGTCGAGCCCACCTTGGCTGGAGTCGAGCTCCCACTCTCTTCGAGCTCCTTCGCTGGGTGGCTCCCTCGAGGTCGAGCCTACCTCGATCGAAGTCGAGCTCCCGCTCTCTTCAAGCTCCTTTGCTAGGTGGCTCCCTTGAGGTCGAGCACACCTCGATCGGAGTCGAGCTCCCTCTCTATTCGACCTCCTTCGCCGGGCGGCTTCCTTAAGGTCGAGCCCACCTCAGTCAAAGTCGAGCCCTCGTTTGAATCCCGCGGTGCCACTTCCCTCAGGTAGCGGGCCGCCGCCCAAGGACCACGAATGAGCACCTCCCAGGATGCCATGATCATCCCTGATGCTGTTTACACCAGATAGGAAAGGTGCCCTACCCAAAGAACCGCACTCTCGACCGACCGTCTGCACCACCTGAAGGAGAAAAATGTCCTAGAAGATTCAAATCTAGGGGGCGGCTGCCCCTCAATCGAGGCACTGCCATGTTTCCCGAAAAAGAGTGACCAGATGAAGAGTCAGAGCATGCGGCACAACCCCTTATCACAAATGAGGAAAGGCACCTGTGCACACGGCATGAAGCACTGCCAGGCATTGACCCTCCAGTGCCGGCAGAAGGGGTAGATCCCAAGGTAAGTCGCTAGGAGGGATTAGGACAAAAAGGACTCTTCGAGGGTTCCCAAGAGAAGGTAAGCAAGTCTAACTCGAGCAAACGGGGGAGAAGGCAGTGCACAGGAGAGCAACGGTAAGACTGAGTGCTTTGGGCTACCAGAGACTCATCGGAAGGGTCTTGATAGACACAGCCACAAGGCTCGAGTCCTCCTCAGCTGCTCTTACCCTAGTTCCATTCCCCTTATTTCAAACTAAACCTCCTCCTCTGAGTGTGGAGTCCAGCAAGGGGCCCATAAGGGAGGATCTATTCTCCTAGATCATCACTAAATTGATCATCGGAGTGCCCCTACCAGGATCCCCGGCCTGGGTCTCCTCTGTTTTGCATGTCCAGGCGTGCGTGTAGGCTCCCGCACGACGAGGTCGGCATCCGAGGTCGACTCCAGCTATAGGCCACGATGGTGTAGGTGGCGACACTGGTCATCATAAGGGAGCTCTAGGGTGGCCACATAACTAGAGAGACAAGCCATCTAGCTCCTGGTCCTAGCAGCTGGTCCTGTAGCAGGGGGTGGCTGCCTAATGGATCTACAATAGGTCCTAGTAATATGGGCCAATGGTCCGACTAGGTAGGGATAGTATAAGGAACACAAGGAGGAGAAGTATTAGGAGGACGATGGCTCAACATAGTGATGGCTGAGGAGGATGCAAGTGGTGATGCTAGGGTTGCTGCTATTGCCTACTTAAAGATTACCTCAGGTAGGCAAGAAATCTATGAACAAGAATGCCAAAATTCATTGACTGAGACATTCTGAGCCATCAACAGCCGATCGAATCTCTCCAAAACCATCATCCAGTCATTGAAATAGTTTGTCAGAATCAAAAGGAGCTGAAGAACCTTTGGGCTACTCAAAAATGTCAATGCATCATTATCATCTATGCCTGGAACCCATCGACTCTCATTGAAAGGTCTGAATCTCTACTATGATAGAACTGCTAACTAACTCGGTGATCCTCTATACTAACGTGCCATCCAATCTGCTCTATGGGCGAGGAGTATCAGGAGTCTTCAGAGATGGAGCTGGAATGTTTGATGGTTTAAGGGCTGCCTCAAGTACTCTGGATGGAAGTGAAGGCTCTGCTCTAGGAGACTCTGGTCTCTCCTAACACTCCTGTTCAAATACTCCCTTCATCTAGTGTCCACAACCTTGTGGTACCCATCCGATGTAGGGTACAGTCATAGTACTCATCATGACTAATGAGGAAATCATTTAGTATGGATTTTGATGCACACCCAGCATTTTTTGATCATATATATGTATTTATTTTTTTACCTGGGTCTTTAGGGATTGGGCTTATTTTTATTTTTTCATGTATCCAGCTCATGCACAGATCTCAAAGCATGGAACTAGATTAGTTTGGGTTATTTTAAAATTTATTTTAGATTAGTCTATTTGTTTTAGATTAATCTAAAGTCTTAGAGTTTTGATCAAGTTGGTCTCCAACTTATTGGGAACTAGAGACTATTTAAAGAGGTCATGTTATTGAAATAGATCATCGAGAAATTAATAAAAGTATTTCACATTTTCCCAGATTCCCTTCTCTCTTGTTATCTTTCTCTCCTCTCTTCTTCTTCTTCTCCCTTCTCTTCTTCCTCTCCTCCCGATGATTTCTTCTTCCCCTATTTTTTCTTCTTCTTTCCCTGTCCTTCTTCTCCCTCTTCCCTTCTTCCTTACTTCTCTTCCCCCATACTTTTCCTTCTTTCCCTCTCTTAATATCTTTTCTCCCTGCTATTCTAAAGTGCCTGAGACTCTCTACCCAATCCCATCCGACTCCACCCTCAAGCCATCATCTACCACCATCAAACAATCTACCACTGGACAACTGCCACCAATCATCACACATCCCACAGTGCTACACCACCTCCAGTCTCTGCTCCTAGCCACCATCTCCCCATCACTACTACCCACTAACCCACCACCACCATCTCCCCATCTCTACTGCAAGCCATTTCCTGCCTCCATCAAGTTGCTGTCTACCACTATAGCCCCACACTCTGTTGTCATCATCGATCACCTACACTCTGCCTCCTCTTTATCACTGTAGAATGTCCCATCAACTCCAGCCTTCCATGGCTAGGCCCAAGGAACCCCATCTCCCATGACCATCATGACATCCAAGCCAACCGTGCTATCCATACCACCTCTTCCACAATCCTTTGCATCCTTGCTATTGTTCGTGACCATTAACAAGCTCCCTTCCTCCATCCATGGCAGTTTCCTCCGCTTACGAGCTCCTACCAATCTCTTCATCTAAGGTTTTCCCCTATATTTGCATGATCGTAAAAGTGCCCAAGACTTTGGCACAATCATGAAAAAGATTCCCTGGATCATTGCCGACTTTAGTTATTGGACTGGTTGAATTTTAATTGGGCTATGCATACTGCCCCTCCCTCAAGTTCCTCTATATCTTCAATCTCACTGGAAGCTTCCCAATTCTGACGAGCCTCATCCTCATCCGAAGTCGGCCATCCCCTATTCTACCAAGCCTTTAGCAGCACGATCGTGATAGCAACCTCGCATGACTTTCAAAGCAAAGCCCAGTCTTTTGCCGATTTCACCATTTCTTGCCACATGGATAGTTTGGACTAATTGATGTTTTTAGACTGTTTATTCTCTACCTTATCTAATCATCTCATGATTTTGATGGATCCAGATCCAAAGACTCCCACTTGATTCATCTGCAAGCCAATAGTCATCCATCTTGATCACCTCCGAATCGATCTTTCTTATCCAAATAGCCGTGACATCTCTCAATGAGACCTCTTCATGATTTAGTATATGTTTTAAAATCTTTGCTAATAATTTTATTTATAATACCTATATTTATTTTTTTTAGATTCAAATTATTAAATTTAATAACCTAGCCTAGCGGTCATTCTTTAACGATCAATGATCCATCCTCTTGAAGTCATTGACTGTGCATGACAATTAGGACACTTCCTAGATCGGACCTTAATTTTGACCAGATCAATAAACTTAATTCTTACTTGATTTTGATATATGCTTTTGTTTATTCTAATTGCTTATTTAATTTTGTTCGCTGATCTCAATAATGGGTCTTTAGATCAAGGATAGCTAGCCCATCCCGCATTAGCTTTCTTTTGGTATCAGAGTATAGTTTAGGTTAGGTTAATAATATTTGTATTGCATTTACATAGCTTTCATTAATTAGAAAAAAAATTCATATTGAGCAATTTCTATATTCTTTGCACCCTTTAGCTTTTTAGGAAGTCCTATCCCTAAAAAGCTCAAAAAATTATAAAACTTATTTTGTTGGAAAATAGACTCAATAGCAAACATTTCTATATTTGTAGATATGAGAGATTGCTCTAAAAGTAGTGCTAATTTAGAATTAGATTCTAAGTTTTTGTTCTAGAATTCTGTAACCTGTAGTTTTGGATAATCTTTATTCAAACCCTAAGTCCATTCATAAGAGTATCAAAAATTATAAAATTGGCGGCTTAAAAACTAGACTCGATTTAGAAAATTTTTATATGTGAAAATCTATGAACCTACTTTAGGATTTAAGCTAGTTTGACTTGAAATTTTTGAATTATGCATGTAGAAATTTGCAACCTGTAGAATTGTGTAATCCTTGTTCTTTTGTCAATTCCCATTAGTAGAATTGTCAAAAAATTATACAACTTATAGATTTGAAAACTAGATTCGATAAGAAAAATATCTATTGATAATTTTAAAATTGAATCCTAGATTGATACCAGATTTCACTGGAATCTGATCACTGCACCCTAAAAATCTTGTTGAAAATTCACTCCACACAGTCTCTAGAAATCAATCAATTTCTAATTCTAGGAATATCCAAAAGTTTTGAATCTTGGGTTGTTGGAATCTCCACTCATTGAGGATTTGACCCTACTTTGAAATACATGAAAATACTTTCCTAGGATATCTATTTTTGAGCATCAATCTAGACTGAAATATAACTATTGCATAATGTGGGATTGAAAAGTTAATAAAGAGCTTGTTGTAACCTTGTATGACCACCAATTCAGGAGCAAAGTACCACTTAAACCCTTAGAGTTAGATAATAAAATGGATCCTAACCAATTTGCTGCAACCCTTCAAACCCTCATACACAAAATTGATAATTTGATTGGCATTTGTCTAAAGAACGTGGTAAGGTTAGAAAATTTAGCAAAAAATCAAGCCAATAATAATTAGATTAGAAATACCCCTCTTAGACCTCTGACACAGCAACCAAGAAGGCCATTAAAGAAAAATAAGTTATAGGAGAGACTTTCCAAGGAATCAGTTCTAAAATTCAATGCTTTTATATAATGGACTAGACCATACTACTAGTCAGTGCCCATCCATAGCACTACTTATAAGGAAGTCTAAAAATGGAAATCCTAAAATGATCTTGAAGAAGAAGTTTATATAGCGAATCCAAAATTAACAAACATCTATGATAACTATGATACTATCTAGATTAATATTACACCTAAGGAATAACTAGAACTAGAAGAAGATAGATGTGCATTGAACCAACCCAAAAAGACTAAAGATGGGAACAAGACTATAGTTCTTTATACCTTTATTAGTCAAGATGATAAAATATGAAAGGAAAACATCAATAGTGGTAGCTGCATTGATACCATCTCCTCTGATATTGTTTTGCATTTAGATTTAGCATTTGTGAACCACTTGAGTCTATTTAATGTGGCCTGGATAAGTACTCTATCTATCCCTCTTAAGCATAGGTGTTTATTGAACCATATCTATCCCTAAGAGTTCTATGTTATGGTCCAAGTTCTTAAGTTTTGGAGATATTATTTGCTTCCATGAGAATTTATCCTCTATTCAGATAAAGAGACTTCAAGATTCTTAATTTACAGAAGAATTTAAGTCCAAAACCTAAAAAGTATATTGAGTTCCTTCAAGCTTACATCTTTGTCATAAGGTACGAAGCAGACATACACACCCAAGCTACTAATGCACTCTCTTATAGGATAGACTTCTTATCGATAGTAAGTGTAAAGGTTATGGGTTTTAACTGTTAAAAGAAGAATATGATGAATGTTCAGACTTCAAGAAAATATAAAATAAAAATAAAAATAAAAAAATATTGTACACCTCATTATGCATGCTAGAGTATTAGAGTCAGCATCATCCTTTATAGAGCATATTAGGAGTCTACATAAAGAGATCAGTAATAAAACTAATATAAATAATTGAAAAAATAATTAGCAAATTCTCACCAACAAGTCAAGGATTTTGCTAAGGATGATTATGTCATGATTAGGGTCAGACCCGAGCAGTTTCCACCAGGAACCATTTGGAAGCTACATGCCCAAGGAATAGGCTCACTCAAAATTTTAAAGAAAGTTGGACCTAATATGTATGTTAATGAACTACTATCTGGCTATGGGATTAGTTCAACTTTTAATATATAGGATCTAATTAAATATAAAGAACCAACATTGATATCCAGTGATCTATTTGAGCCTATACCATCCTTTGTGAGTGACCTTCCTCTTGAGTGCCCACAAGTCTAATTGAGAGAAGCACAATAAGATCAATCACATCCTAGATGATCAGATCAAGTTCACTAAGGATTGAGCTATTATGGCTATTTGGTTCGCTGGCGAGGTAAGCCGAAGTCAGAGGATTCCTGGATTGTCCATGACTTCTAAAGCAGTATGGATCTGACTTGATGGAATCGAGTTCTCCCCATCCTAAAAAATGATGAGGACAACATCCAATATAGATTTTCGTGCACACCCAGCATTTTTTAGCAAATATATGTATTTATTTTTTTTACTTGGGTGTATAGGGATTGGGCTTATTTTTATTTTTTTTCTTGTATCCAGCACATGCACAGATCTGAGAGCATGAAACTGGATTAGTTTGGATTATTTTAAAATTTATTTTAGATTAGTCTATTTATTTTAGATTAGTCTGAAGTCTTAGAGTTTTGGTCAAGTTGGTCTCTAGCTTGTTAGGGACCAAAGTCTATTTAAAGAGATCCTATTATTGGAATAGATCATCAAGAAATTAAGAAAAGTATTTTAGAATTTTTTTGATTTCCTTCTCTCCTGTTATCTTTCTCTCTTTTTCTCTTCTTCTTCTTCTTCTCCCTTCTCTTCTTCTTCCTCAGCTCCCAGTTATTTCTTCTTCCCCTATTTTCTCTTCTTCTTCCCCTATCCTTCTTCTCCCTCTTCCCTTCTTCCCTGCTTCTCCTTCTTTCCCTCTCTTAATCTCTTTTCTCCCTACTATTCTAAAGTGCCTGAGACTCTTGCCTAATCCCAACTGACTCCACCCTTAAGCCATCATCCACCACCATCAAACCATCTACCACCGGACAACTGCCACCAATCATCACACATCCCATTGCACTGTCTCCCACCTTCAACCTCTATTTCTAGCTACCGTCTCTCCATCACTACTACCCACTAACCCACCACCACCATCTCCCCATCTCCATTGCTAGCCATCTCCCGCCTCTTTCAAGTCACTGTCCACCATAGCAACCCCACACTCCACCACCACCACCATCGATCACCTACACCCTGCCTGCTCTTCACTACCATCGAACATTCCATCGCCTCTAACCTTTCATGGCTAGCCCCAAGGACCCCCATCTCCCATAACCACCATGACATCTGAGCCATTCATGCCACCTCCTCCACCATCCTTCGCATCCTTGCTGTTGTCCATGACCACCGGTGAGCTCCCTTCATCCATAGTGATCTCCTCCACCTACAAGCCCGTACCGATCTTTTCCTCTGAGGTTCCCCCTATTTGTACAATCATGAAAGCACCCAGGAGCTTTGGCATGATCATGAAAGCAATTCCCTAGACCACTATCAACTTCAATTATTAAACTGGTTGAATTTTAATTTGGATGTGCATACCGCCCCTCCCTCAAGTTCCTCTTCATCCCAATCTCATAAGAAGCTCCCTAATTAAGGGAAGCCTCATCCTCATTTAAAGCTGGCCATCCCCTATTCCACCGAGCCTTAGCAGCATGATCGTGATAGCAACCTTGCATGATTCTTATAGCAAAGCCCGACCTTCTAATGATTTCATAGTTTCTTGCCACCTGGATAGATTTGGGCTGATTGATTTTTTTGGACTATTTATTATCTACCTTATCTAATCATCTCGTGATTTTGATTGATCCAGGTCTAAAAACTCCCACTTGATTCATTGACAAGCCAATAGTCATCCATCTTGACCACCTCCAGATTGATCTTTCTTATCCAAGAAGCCATGAGATCCCATGCTCGATGAGACCTCTTCATGATTTAGTGTAGGTATAAAATCTTTGCTGGTAATTTGATTTATTGTACCTGTCTTTATTTCTTTTAGATTCAAATTAATTGAATTTAATAACCTATCCTAGCGGTCATTCTTTAATGACCAACGATCTATCCTCTTGAAGTCTTTGATTGTGCATGCCGATCGGATCACTTCCTAGATCGGATCTTAATTTTGACCAGATCAATTAGCTTAATTCTTGCTTGATTTTGATATATGCTTTTGTTTATTCTAATTGCTTATTTAATTTTGTTCACTGATCTCAATAATGGGTCTTTAGATCTAAAATAGCTAGCCCATCCTGCAACAATGACTCTATAATTTCTTAAAGGACTCTCTTTGAAGAGGAATATCAAAAGCCTCAAAAACTCTAGTAAGCAGCATCCCATCGAGCAAACATGTCTTCACCTTCTCCACCGCCTCTCTCATTTGAGATAACATCATCCCAAGCAAATTCATGGGGATGTTCTAAATCAAGTGGTATATCATAGCTAACTCTCTCTGAAATAAAGTCAAATCTCCTAGTCTTAAGAATAAAATCCTTCCAACAATGTGTTGTAACAATCTCATCTTAATGGATAAGGTATTGTAAATGAACTCCCCTATCCCTCATATATCAAGTCTGTTAAGTACACATCTCAAACCTACTTTTCGGTCAGCCAACCTATCAGCAGCAGTCCCCTCAAATGGAATGGTCAAGATATGACCTAAAGTAGTATCACTTAGAATGATATTGGTGCGGACACCAAGGTAGAAGAAATCGACAGGTCAACCCACATCCCTATGGATCACCTGTGAATAAAGCTCTAAGCCCAAGCCTGAATCACTTGTAAAATAAGCCCAAAGCCCTAATTTTAAATCCCTAATTTCCATTTGGTGCTTAGTCATTTTTTTTAAATTCTACTATTTTGGTCTAGTTAGATTTAGCCCAAACCCTATTTACCAAGTTGAGTCATGTATATATACAGACAAACCCTATTTACCAGCTTGAGCTCGTATTTAATTTTTGTTATGCCTTTTAATCAAATTGGATTTCAATTGATCAAGTTGGGCTTGAAGTTAGTTATAATTGAGTCCGTGTAATTAGTTAGTTGGTTTTAATTAGTTATTGAGTCATGTGATTAGTTATTCAGTCCTGTAATATAAAAGGGGACCCAAGTAATATAAAAGGGGACCCAAGACAAGATCCCATGTGACTCCATGTGCCAACCCAAATCAATTCTTGGCACCACCCCTTCACATGTGCCACCTCATCAAGTTTTGGATGCCCATGACACATCACCAAGTTTATGTCACATGCCACAAGCTGCATCACTTACCATATCATCTTGGACATCATCACACGCCATGTCATCTTGGTCAGCCACAAGAATTCCACATGGACGCCCACCAAAAGTCCATGTCTTATGTTCCAAGAAAATTAGGACATCCAAACATTCAGTCATCCAGACATCTGGACATTATTCAAAAGTCAGGCTTATCCAACAAAGGCACCCATGAATTTCTTCTCATGTGTTGCCCATTTAAATTCCATCGCTGATTTTTAAGATGAGTAAGATAGAAGGACTTTCATCTCATTTAGCGCCTCCCCTCATCCTCATTTTGTCTCCCACATGAAGAGGAGTGCATCATCCATTCAAAATTCAAAGTTGGTTCTATCCTTATCTCATCCAAGTTCCAAGATAAAATGGAGGATTATCTTATCTACCTTTCAAATTTAAGAAGATCAAGAAAGAGTGCAACATGAATTTCATATGGGACTCCCAATCAAGAAACCGAGAAGAGAGGGGCACCTACCTATCTCATTTCATCTCCCATTTTCTTCTCATTTATTTGTTGCCAATCCTAGAAAAGTTGGCCAAGAGAATGGAACACAAGTTGGGAGAATTCAACATCAAATGGGTTCTTATCTATCCTATCATGAGGAGTTTCAAATTCCAAGATAAGATGAAGGTTATCATTATCTGCAAGAGGATTAGGATGAAGTCCAAGAGGGATTCATACCAAGGAAAGGAGAGGAATTAGCGCCTCATCTCATTTCATGCCATCCACTTATTTTTGTTGCACACTTCTAATCCAAAGGAGCTCCATATCTTACTTCTTGTCGCCCAAATGGATGAAGATCACCCCTTGTTGTCGCCCAACATATGAATCCTATCCAGTATTGTCGCCCACTATGGATGAAGACTAGATGAAGGCCAAGAAAGGATCAAGTTCAAGAGTCATGACATCAGAAGAAGAAATTCCAAGGAGTTGCTGCCCAAAAAGAGCTAATTATACTCTTTGTAACCCACACTTCTCATGTAGGTGGTCTATAAATACCACCATCAATCCCTTTTATAAAATAGAATTATTATTGATGAAATACATAAGTTATTCTGCCATTCCTTTGCTATGTTAGCATCTCGGGGTGTGAGACCCTAATTCCTTTGTTCGTCGGAGCATCACGGGGTGTGAGAACCTATTATTTTTGTTCTTCAGAGCATCGCGGGGTGTGAGGCCCTATTTATCCAACCATCAGAAACCCTAGCTACCTTCAAGCTTCTTCCTCCTCTTCTCTTTCTTTTTAAATTTCCTTCTTCCTTCCATACCTACTTACTGAGTGTTGTGACTGATTGCAGGTGATCAAGATTAGAAGTAATGGTGATCTTTGCCTTCAAACCAGTTGAGTTAAAAATTGGAGCCTGAAGTTCGACTATCTGGCAGTCTTGCTGCAAGATCCTTAAGCATCCAATCATATCCACAACAAGGGTGATTATAATCTCAATTGGTAAAGTAAAACCCCTTTCCCTACTCTTAATTTTTGATTCATTGAAAGTTTTAACCCTAGTTTAAGGTGGTTTTTTAGCCACCAAATCTTGTTTCCTATTTATATTTGTTAGATATACTCTGTGGGTTACAACTAGTTGACTAGTTTTACTTTATTGATTACTTTGAGTCTTTAATCTGAAAAATCCAAAAAAACTAATCACTGTTAATCTCAGTTAATTAGTTTAATAATTAGTATAATAGTTTTTATATTTTTTCATGCATCATCTTTGGTATCAGAGCAGGTTAAACTAGGGTTTAATCACTAGTTGCTGAAATTTCTGCACATCTAGTTTTTGGCTGAAATTAAATTGCATAAAACTAGCATAAAAAAATACAAAAAAAATATTAATTAATTTTTTATTAATCCCCTATTAATATACTATCTAATCATGAAAAAAAATTATAAAAAAATTATTTTATTATTTTTGGTGGAAAGAAATCATGCCTCTTGAGCGGGTATATGAAAGTATACTGTCACGACCCATAGGAGTAATAAGCTATGGTCGGACGTGATAACCAGATATCAGATTAAATCTAAAAATTAATTAGATCTAAAATTCAATCTTGGAAGAAAAAAATTAATTATTTTTTGCTATTTTTATTATTTTAGTTTCACTGCACATATTAGTGTTCATCTTGTGTGCATGCATATACTTAACCTAATCTTAAGGGCATTCTACTATCTCAGATCAGGGCAGGATTTCATCACCTGTCCTAGGCCCAAAACAATCACCCTTGCATCAAACATAACCCTAATTAAAATTAATTAGAAACCTAAAGCAGCTTAGGGACACCAACAAGGTCGAGTTCCAAGTATTGTGTGAAAGCTAGTGCACCCAATCCTTTGATTATCACTTGAATCTAGTGTCTAAGACTAGAGATCCAGAGGCAAATGCACTAAGCAGACTCGAAGTTTTTAATTAGGACCCCGTGACAAGCAGGGGGAGCCTCCAACGACCCCATCTCTTACCTGGTCAGTGGACAGGGTAATTGCTGAATTGGTTATAAATTGAGTTGACCCATTCTACTTGAGCTCTAGGTCTAGGAGATCCTAGTTCAATTTTGTGTGTCTGCATTGCATGACCTCTAGATTAGGAGCCCTTACCCACCAGTCCCAACCCAACCTAGTCTAACCATGGAGTACAACTTTATAACCTTTATGAGGTTCATGAATGATTAGTTTGCCCTAATGAGTAATAAGTGTGACTGACTAGATAAGCGATTCAAAAACCTAGAGAAAACCAGTAGACCCATAACCCATAGAGCTAAACCCATATCCTATGAGCCTAAGAGACCCATAATCCATCAACCCGAACCCACTAGGATCAATATACTTAGTCAGAATCCCACAATCAGTCAATTTCTCCTTAGTCGACCCACCTCTACTATCCCATTGGTTCACCAAGATGCTATTGAATAAGAAGTTTATGAAGCTAATGTTAACTTAATAGATAAATATGAAGGAGAAGAGGAGATACCTATGGCTGACCTAGAATTAGCTGACCCTGACCATACCCAAACTAAAGCCAACCTAGAGTTAGTTGACCCTGACCCTACCTAGACTGAAGCTGTACTAGAAGGACCCTTAGAATAAGAGAACCATAAGGAGTCTAACCCTACTTCTAGGACCTTACCTGAGAAAACACTAGAAAAGAGTCAAGCCATAGAGCTTAGTCCTGAAGTAATCAGTGAGGACTTAATTTTTCCAAATCAGCAACCTCAGGAAGAATTTACTCTATTAGTCCCCGTTGAAGATCTTTTTCTTGAAATTCCTGACTCATCCTTTTTTTAGGCTAACCCTTTATTACCTGTGGACATAATTCAGTGTCCAAACCTTAAGGTCAACCCCATTAGTCTAGGACTAATCCTGAGCCCTTTTTTTATTTCCTACCCTTCCTTGAGATTTTCAATGTTTCTAGAATCATTAGGTTACATTTTGTTGAGGCTAGCATGTTTCATCAATCCTTTGACCCTGTTAGATTTGCCACTTATTTCTAAAGAACCTTATGGCATCTATTAGGAATGCATGTCAAATTTTTATCTGCATGTCACCCATCGACCAAGGGTCAAGCACAGAATTGAAATTAAGGATTTAAAAGATAAATAAATAAATGAATAAATAATTTTTTTTACTAGTAATGCATAATGAGTCTATTAGACGTTTGCAGAGTCATATGCACAACACAGTAAAGAATTGCATAAGAATCATAAGGCTGACCCAAGAAAAAGACTTAAAGAATTCAACGAAGGAGATATTATCATGGTTAGGCTATGACCTGAATGGTTCCCACCTGGAACTATGAAGAAGTTACATGCCCGTAGTAGTGGACCATACAAAGTAATTAGGAAAATTGGGCCTAACGTCTATGTGCTTGACTTACCACCTGAACTAGGCATTAGTTCTACTTTCAACATTTCAGACCTTATGGAGTATAGGGAGCCAACGTTGATACTATTAAAAATTTATGATAAATAAATTAGATTTATTTATGAATTGCATCTTTAGATATAAATTATTTTTATATCTGCTTTTACTGTGACAAGCTATTGATGCCTAATTGTTTGCAATTTATTGTTCCTAGGAGAACTCCAACAGTTTATCCCTAATTCTGAACTCCCTCCAAAGACTAAGAACAAATCTTTAGTCATTCTCAAGTAGTTTAGAAGAGCTTCTAGCTAGAGATCAGATTGAACCTAATCAACCAATACACATAAATGCTCTTCCACCTCACAAGTCTACTAGAGTCTCCAAACCTCCTGAAAAGTACTTGGGTATGCTTACAGAGGATATAAAGAAAATATTTCTTGTTATGGACAAGGATCAAATTATTGATCCTAAGACTTATAATGAGAAAATATCAGACATTGACTCTGAGAAATGGTTGAATGCTATGAAGTCAGAAATTGAATCAATGCATTCTAACCAAGTATGGTCCTTAGTGGATCCACCAGAGGGTATCATACCTATTGATTGTAAATGGATCTATAAAAGGAAAATAGGTGCAGATGGTAAGGTGGAGACCTTTAAAGCTAGGTTAGCGGTGAAAGGGTATAGTCAACGTGAAGGCATTGACTATCATGATACCTTTTTACCAGTATCTATACTGAAATCCATCCGTACATTGCTTGTAATTGCAGTATATAATGATTATAAGATATGGCAGATGGGTGTGAAAACTACATTCCTAAATGGATATCTTGAAGAAGATATCTATATGGAGCAACCTTTGGGTTTCACTTCCAATGATGAAGATCATAAGGTCTGCAAGCTACATAGATCAATCTACGTATTGAAGCAAGCTTCTTAGAGTTGGAATACTTATTTTGATGATGCAATTGAATCATTTGATTTTATCTAAAATGAGGATGAGCCATGTGTTTACAAGAAGGCCAATGGGAGGGCAGTGATATTCCTCGTATTATGTGGATGACATCCTCCTTATAGGGAATGATGTTCCCATGTTGACTTTGGTCAAAAGCTGGTTATCTAAGGAATTCTTCATGAAAGACTTAGGTGAAGCATCTTCTATTTTGGGGATTAAGGTCTATAGAGATAGATCTAATCAGATGCTTGGCCTATCACAAAAATTATACATAGAGGAAGTGCTGAAAAGGTTCAGCATGGAGAACTCTAAAAGAGGATTGTTAC
Source organism: Areca catechu (assembly GCA_021397845.1). Lineage (NCBI taxonomy): Eukaryota > Viridiplantae > Streptophyta > Magnoliopsida > Arecales > Arecaceae > Areca > Areca catechu. Next base: position 108,858,555 of record CM038047.1, read on the forward strand.
CTCTTTGGCATGGCATTAATCTCTCCAAGAAAATATGTCCTAACACACATAAAGAGATTCAACACATGAGCAAGATTTCATATGCTTTGGCAATTGGAAGCCTTATATATGTCATGTTGTGTACTCAACCTAATATAGCTCTTACTGTGAGTGTCACGAGTAGATATCAATAATCTATGTAAAGAACACTGGATAGCTATGAAGAGCATTCTTAAGTACTTGAGAAGGACTAAAGATTCGTTCTTAGTCTTTGGAGGGAGTTCAAAATTAGGGATTAAGGGATATACATACTCAGACTTTATGTCTGATCCTGATGATAGAAAGTCTACATCAGGGTTTGAGTTTTTGTGCAATGATAGGGGAACTAGTTGGAAGAGTTCCAAGCAACCCATCATAACATATTTAACAATGGTAGCATAGTACATCGCTGCCTCTGAAGTTGCAAAAGAAGCCTTCTAGTATAAAAAGTTTGTTGCGGAGCTTGGAGTGATGTCATCTGATGCTATCCCCATATATTATGACAATAATGATGCAATAGCTCTTGCTAAGGAGCCTGGTCTCACCAGAAGTCTAAGCATATTGAGCGGCGGTTTCATTAATGTCCTTTTCGAAATGGTTCTTCCGGATTTAAAATCGACTTCAATTTGACTGTCAAATCACTTTATTTGGACCATGACCTAGAGTCTAGTTAGACTGGGACTCTCTGTCCTTGTCTCCCCTTCCCTCCACATGCCAACCTAGTGGGCCCATGCATTTTGTGTGACAAATAATATGGGGCATGAAAACCTAGGGGCGCTAAGAGTTTTTGGCATCAATGAAAGAAGAGAGGGAGGAGCCTTCTCTTCTACTCCTCTTAATTCCTAACCAGATTAGATTAAACTTTATTGGTTTTGGCATGGAGAATTGGAGAGTTTTACCATGAATATTAAAACAGAGAGAGAGGTGGCCGACCAAGATTATTATTATTGGCGTGAAAACTTCCTTTTGGCCATAAGCTTCTCCTTGGGCACCTAGTTTTCTTCTCCCTCTTATGTGATTTCTTCTTCCTTCTGAGAGATCCAGAGAGTATTCTACAAAAGGAAAGAAGAGAGAAAAGGGTCCAAAGATCTTGCACAGTGTGATTTGCAAGATAGAAGCCAGGAACCGGTCCAGTTGTGGATCGGCATGAATTTTAAAGTAGTTGATTTGCTAAAAGAAGAGAGGGTTGTAAGGATCTACCAGTCCGGTGCACTCTATGACTCGATTATGAGTGCTTCGTGTGGATACAAGCAGAGGCCGGGCGATTGCGCGGCTCCGGTAGAATCCCGGTTTCGGAAGCGGATCGATGCGCTTGTCAAAGCAAGTCAGGATAGCGATCCAGGTAAGTATTTTATGCTTAAAATAATTTTTATTTCAGATTTAGTATTTTTCTTTTATATTTTAGCATGTTAGAAATTTATGATAAATAAATTAGATTTATTTATAAATTACATCTTTAGATATAAATTGCTTTTATATCTGCTTTCGCTTTGACAAGCTATTGATGCCTGATTGTTTGCAATTTACTGTTCCTAGGAAAACTCCAACAAATACCTAGTGAGCCTTCTAGGCCTGGTCCCATCCTTGAGAGTGGGCCAACCTATGTGTGTCCATCTACCATACTACCAGCCCAGAGAGACAGGATCGAGTGGATCTTGGATGACAAGATTATCACTACTCGAGGCAAAGACTATCAATGATATCTAGTTCGTTGGCAAGGACGATCCAAGACTGACGATTCTTGGATCACCAGAGAGGATTTGCAAAGGATTGATCCCAACTTACTAGAACAATATCACAGTAGAATTGACCCATACTCGGTAGGGTCGAGTTCCTCCTATCCAGGGAGAATTGGTATAGACTCCAGGATAGAAAAAATCGATAGGTCAACCCACATCCCTGTGTATCACCTGTAAATAAAGCCCTAAGCCCAAGCCCGAATCACTTGTAAAATAAGCCCTAAGCCCCAATTTTAAAACACTAATTTCCATTTGGGGCATATTCATTTTTTTTAAATTCTATTATTTTGGTCTAGTTATATTTAGCCCAAATCCTATTTACCAGCTTGAGCCCGTATTTAACTTTTGTTATGACTTTTAATCAAATTGGATTTCAATTGATCAAGTTGGGCTTGAAGTTAGTTACAATTGAGTCCCTGTAATTAGTTAGTTGGTTTTAATTAGTTATTGAGTCATGTGATTAGTTATTGAGTCCTGTAATATAAGAGGGGAACCAAGTCAAGACCCCATGTGACTCCATGTGCCAACCCAAATCAATTCTTGAAGCCACCCCTTCACATGCACCACCTCATCAAGTTTTGGATGCCCATGATACATCACCAAGCCTATGTCACATGCCACAAGCTACATCACTTGCCACATCAACTTGGATATCATCACATGCCATGTCATCTTGGTCGGCCACAAGAATTCCACATGGATGCCCACCAAAAGTCCATGTCTCATGTTCCAAGAAAATTAGGATATCTGGACATCCAGACATCTGGACATCATTCAAAAGTCAGGCTTATCCAAGAAAGGCACCCATGAATTCTTCTCATGTGTCGCCGATTTAAATTCCATCACTAATTTTTAAGATGAGTAAGATAGAAGGACTTTCATCTCATTTAGCTCCTCCCCTCATCCTCATTTTGTCGCCCACATGAAGAGGAACGCCTTATCCATTCAAAATTCAAAGTTGGTTCTATCCTCATCTCATCCAAGTTCCAAGATAAAATGGAAGGTTATCTTATCTACCTTTCAAATTTAAGAAGATCAAGAAAGAGTCCAACATTAATTTCATATGGGATGCCCAATCAAAAAACCAAGAAGAGAGGGGTGCCTACCTATCTCATTTCATCGCCCATTTTCTTCTCATTTATTTATCACCAATCCTAGAAAAGTCAGCCAAGAGAATGGGACACAAGTTGGGAGAATTTAACATCAAATGGGTTTCTATTTATCTTATCATGAGGAGCCTGTCGATGATCTCATTCCCGTATCCTTGGTCAATGACAATCTTGAACATATTGTTAGGATTAGCTCCAACCTGGATTAGGTAATAAAAGACTAGTTGATCTCATTTTTGTAGAAAAATGCCGATATCTTCGCTTGGGCACCCTTGAACATCCTGGAAGCAACAGAGCCCTCAAAACCAGCATCAGACACTCTTCTGAGTCCAAGTGATACTTGGAAGATATATATGGATGGATTATCCAATCCCGAAGGATCGGGAGTAGGAGTGGTCATCACCAACCCATAAGAAATAATCACCAAGCATAGCTTGCACCTTGAATTTCATGCAACTAATAATGAGGCTAGAAACACGGCCTAATAGCGAGACTCAACATTGCTAAGGAGTTAGGGTGTGAGATCTAAGAGTTTATAGTGATTTCCAATTAGTTGTCGGCTACATCAAGGCAATGTCGAAGCACAAGATGAAAACATGATCAACTATCTACAAAAAGTCAAGGAGCTAATCATTAGTATCTGAAGTTTTAAGATCGAATAGATTTCAAAGGAAGATAACTCCTGAGTAGACTTATATCCTATTTTACCATAACAAAAACAAGTTATATTTGAAGTAGAACTAAGGAGTTTATCAAAGAAGTTTTTCAAATATTTTTGCTTATTTTAAGTAGTAAAACCTAAGCCTGCATTATTAAAAATGGCTCTTTGATTACTTAAAATCATCTATAATTTTTTAGAACTTAATATAAATTTTTCAATAAATGTTTTCAATTTTTATAATTTCTTTTTCAAGTTTTGATTTTCTTATAAAATATTTTCTCTCTTTCAAAATACTTTCTTTTTCTTCTAACAATTCCTTCAAAACACTCTTTATTTTTCAAAATTTGTTCCATTTCTTTTGAAAGTTTAACATTTTATTTCTTTAAATCTTTGTTAATTTTTCATTTTTTTAAAAAAATTCATCTAATAATTTAGAAAATATAATTTGTAATTCCTTATAATCTAGAGAATATTAAAAAGTTATCTCACTTTTTTATGCCATGAGACAAAGATTGGCTACTTTCTTAGTTCCTTCTTCTTCAGAGCTTAAGTATTCACTATCGCTCTACGTAGCCATCAAAGCCTTTTTTTATATTTCTTGACATTTTTAAATTGAGGGTAGTTCATTTAAAGTGACCTAGCTTCTTGCATTCAAAACAAATGGGCTACTCTCTCTCCTTCTCCTTTTCTTTGTTCTTGCTTAATTCATCCTTGTAAGGCTTCTTTTTGAAACTTGGTTTCTTTCTTTTCATCATTCTCTTAAATCTTCTTGTAACAAGGGCCATTTCATAACCATCTTCTTCCTGAGACTCATCACTTTCCTTTTCTTCATTCATTGTAGACTTCAATGCGATGGTATTCTTCTTCTTAGATTACTCTTTATTTTTTTATCTCATTGTAAGCTCATGAGCCATGAGTGATCCAATGAGTTGCTCGAGTAAAAGATTGTCAAAATCCTTTGCTTCTTGGATGGCAGTAACCTATAGATCTTATAACTCCGAAAGAGATTTAAGAATCTTTTAAACAATATCGCTAATAGAATAAGTCTTGCCCAAACTTTTCAAACTGTTAGTAATATTAGTAAAATGAGTATACATGCTAGTAATAGTTTTATTTGGCTCCATTTTAAATAACTAATATTTATGTACAAGCATATTAACTTTAGTTTGCTTTAATTAGTTGGTATCCTTATAGATAACCTCTAACCTATCCCATTCTCCTTAGCGGAGCTACATATAGAAATCCTATTAAAATCATTAGCATCTTATGCATAACAAAGAATATTGATAGTCTTAGCATTAAGTTTTGCTAACTTCATATCATGTTCATCCCAATCCTTTTCAGGTTTGGAGACCTCTACTCCATCTACTCTAATGATGGGTGTGTATGGACCATTGATTATCATTTTTCAAAGTTAATAATTAAGTACTTGAACATAGATATGCATTCATGCTTTTCAATACATCTAATCCATGTCAGTGAACAAAGGAGGTCTATTTGAAGATTGCCCTTCTATAGGAGACATAGTTAGGTTGCCATTTGATTTTACTCTTGATCGTTGGATCAAATGTAGTTGAGTACCAAGCTCCGATACCATTTGTTGCCTAGCTAGATAACCTAAGAGGGGGAGGAAATTGGAATTTTCAAAATATAAAACTCAAGTATGTGCTGCTTGTAGAGTGAAGGTGAGCAAAAATACGTACAAAAATTAAAATGCTGAAAGTAAATGTAAGTATCAAGATGGCACATACAAATACAAATGATATTATAGTGGTTCGATGGCCCCAACATCTATATCTACTCTCCAAGCCTCCTCTTGAAGATTTTTTACTATAATCTGTCCAAGATTATAACCAAACTATTTTATCGAGCTCACAATCCAAACCTTTCATAGATTATTTTTTAGGACTCACACTCTAGAATCCCACAAGTTAATCCTTGGCTTAAATACACCTAACTTTAGTTCCTAATTAAAGTAAGCAACAAAAATAAGAAGGAAACAATAATAGTATAAAAGCTCCTTAAAAAGAGCTAGAATAAAGATATTTATGCATAAAAGAGGAGACTTAGGAATCTAGGAAGTTTTAATGCTTGTCTCGTTATTGGAAAGCCAATGATTGATAGAATAACTTTAGGTGGTTGGAAGTAAGAGCTCTCAAATTAAGATTTTGGACTTTTTCTCTTTGTTCTTGATGATGCTTGAAATATTCTGAATTTGATTAATATTTTTAATGAGTTTGGTAGTCTTTAAATATGCTTCCAAGATCCAGGTAGCTATTTTTAGCCATTGGAGAACAAACGATGGTCATTAGAATAAAACTAGGTTAATTTGAACTTTCTATATAACTAGCCATTATGCTTCTTAGCAGTTCTCAAGTTGACTCGGATAACTATCAAGTTAACTCAAATTACATCCGAGTTGGCTCAATCCTCTATTGAGTATACTCGATTTTCTTTCTCCAAAAAGTACCTTTCTATTTTTCACTGCTGAGTCGACTTGGATCTGTAAGGTTGACTCAGTTTCCATCCATGTCATCTCAAATAATATTTAAGTCAGCACATCAATCAACCTCTAAAATTTAACTTTCTGTATAATTAGCTCTTCCTATTGAGTTAATTCAAGGTTCTATCCAAGTCGGCTTAGTAGCGTGCTAGTTGAAACTCTACAGTATTAAGCTAAAACTCTTTTGATATGAGCTGAAACTATGATTTTCCAAAAGATTCTTAACTCTATATCCTAACATACTATTTTTACATAATTTTTATTGACTTTTTCAGATCTTTTATGCTTCAAAAACTTATCTTTCAAATCCATAGTTGTTATCCTTAATATTTCCTGAAATATAAATCCATTAGTAACATTATATATTCAAATATTTTGTTATTTATCAAAATCAATCCTTAGGACTGACACTGGCATCATGTAAGGAAGCTTAGTATATCCTCCTCCTATAGAGGATAGGTGTCTCTATGCCATGACTCTTTGACACCAGCTACTACTCATTAATGCAGGCACCCTACAAAAGCATGCCTCATGTAGACGAGCTCTATACCATCTCTAGCCACTCCTGTAGGGGCATCTGCTTTACAATGACATGTCAATCATCACTCCTTGCACCATACAATACTCCCATAGATGTCAGGTACTCCATATACCTCATCTATAAATTTATTCCCTGGACCCTCACAGAAAGGCTTTCTTTAGGTGAGTTTTTTCCAAAGAAGTCTTTCTAGAAAGTCTTTTCTATAAAACTTTTCCAAGGCAAACATCCCTAAATATTTTAAGCCCTCTGAGAGACTTAACAGTCCTCCTAGAGCCACTCTAGATATGTGTTCGAGTGAGTGCTAGGTGTTGACTCCTATCTTGATTTTGATGAATAATAAAATATTTAAGTATATTTGAGTACTAACTATGTATTAAAAGTGTGTTTATCAGAACAATGTACTCATCAAAGTTGTAGTGGTTGAAAAGATCAAATTGCTTGTCATCTTGTTGAAGAAGTCACTCAAGTTAATGGATTTTAAAATTATATAGACTTTGACATATAAGAATGACTTTGAAGGACTCAAATTTTGAATTTAGATAAGTTCCAGCAAAGTTTCAGCCAAGTGTCGACACATTAAGATCAAGTGTCGACTCAAGGTATCGACTTATAGATGTCTGAGCTGATATATAGAAAATATTTAGTTGACATGCTGAAGTGTCGTCTCATGGAAACCAAGTGTCGACTCAAGTATCGACTCATGATCAGCCAAGTGTTGACTCAAGCCTTGAGATAAAAAATAATACATAACTTGTTGATTTCAAGTTTTTGCTTAAGTGTTGACTCATGAAGATGAAGTGTCGACTCAAGTGTTGACTCACCAAAAAAAGTGTTGATGCACCAGAGCACTCCGGAGAGCTTCAGAAAATATTTTTGACCTAGTGTTGACTCAAGTGTCGACTCATGAGTCGACTCATGACCTGAAGTGTCGACACCTGTAGGTCTGAATAAATAGTAATGGCTAGTTTTTTTGAAGCATTGCTCTTTTTTGTATCTAACGGCTACTTTCTCCTCTCTAATGGTCATAAACAGTCATTTAAGACTTGGAAAGGTATTTAAAGTTCACCAAATACAAGGGAGATGATATTCATTAAGAGTGATGAGCATTCATTCAAATATTCATTGAAGAACTACTACTTTTGATGAAGTTGAGCCTTCAAGCATTCAAGAGCATTCAAGTCCAATTCTTTCAAGCATTGATTAAGGCTTCAAAAAATTGGAGACAAGCTTCTCAATAATTTTCAAGAGCTTCATCGAGTTTTATTTGCTTTTTGAGAAAGCTTATTATATTCTTTGAATATACTTGAATTATTTTGTTGTTCTTAATTTTAAGTAGATTGAAACTAGTGTTTGGATTGTTGGTGAGCCTTGAGTTAAAACCAACCAGGTTGTTGGTAAGCCTTGTTTAAAAACCAACTAGGTTATTGGTGAGCCTTGTTTGAAAATCAACTAGGTTTTTGGTTAGCCATGTGAAAACCAAAGGATTTTGATTAGTGAGCCCGAAAAAACTAATCTACTGTAATCTAGGAAAAATTATAGTAAAATATCCAAGTGGACCTTGGAGAGTAGATGTAGATAATTGGAGTGCACCGAATCACTATAAATTCTTATATTTGTGATTGCTTATCTTTCTTTTCTTGTATTTACTTTATTACTTCTGTTGCATACTCTTATTAAGCACACAAATACTTTGCAAACACACTAGCACTTGTCTTTAATCTTTACAAAAAGTTTTTGAAACCTAATTCACTCTCCTCTTGGATTGCTTTAGCTGGGCATCAAGTGGCATCAGAGCCTTGTACTCAGCTTGTAGGTCTAACTGCCTTGAGTTAAAGATCTATGGCAGTCCCAATAGGTACTAGTGTTGTTGAGGGTCAAGCCTCAAATAGACCACCATTTTTTAATGGCACTACTTACACATATTGAAAAACTTGTATGCAAATTTATATGCACTCTATTGATTATAATCTTTGGAAAGTTGTTGTTAAAGGTCCACATGTTCCTTCACTTTTGGTTAATGACATTTTCGTTCCCAAGCTTGAAGAAGATTGGGATGAAAATGACATTAAGCAATTTGAGTTTAATGCTAAAGCAATGAACTTGCTTTATTGCACATTGGATCCTAGTGAATTCAATAGAATTTCTACATGTGCAACTACGAAGAAAATTTGGGATACACTTGAGGTTACTCATAAGGATAACCATCAAGTGAAGAACACTAAAGTGAATATGCTCATTCACACATATGAAATGTTTAGAATGGAGCATCATGAATCCATAACTGATATGTATATAAGATATACTATCATTGTAAGTAGTTTAAGAAGTCTTGGAAAAGTTATGTATAACACTGATCTTGTTAATAAAGTTCTCAAGTCTTTGCCATCTTCTTGGGATCCAAAGATGATGGTCATTTAAGAAGTGAAAGATGTTGAAACCATACCTTTGGAGTAACTCATCGGTTCACTCATGACTTATGAGTTGAACCTAAAGCAAAAAGCAGTGGATGCGAACAAAAAGAAGAAAACAATTATCCTCAAATCCACTACACTAAATGAGCCTTTAGGTGAAGAGTTAGAAGAAGGTGAAGATAAAGATGAGGAGGCTCTAGTGGCTAGAAAGTTTAGGAGATTCATGAGGAAGAAGAAATACTCATACAAAAAGAAGCCACTCAAAGGAGAGCCTAGTAAAGATAAGGGCAAGGACAAAGAAAAAGAAAAGAAGAAGGAAAAGGACCAACCTATCTGCTTTGAATGCAAGAAGCTCGGTCATTACAAGGTTGATTGTCCTCTCTTCAAGAAGCTTAAAAAGAAGTTTAAGAAGAAGGCAATGATGGCTACTTGGAGCGATAGTGAATACTCCAGTTTAGAGGAAGAATAACAAGAAGTCGCCAACCTCTGCCTCATGGCAAATGAAAATGAGGTACAATATGAACCTGAATTTACTTTTGAAGTACTTAAAGATATTTATGATGAACTTGTGCATGAGTATAAATTATTGAAAATTAAGCACAAGAAGTTGAAAAAGCATGTTGATTCTCTTTCTTTTGAAAACAACAATCTTGGAAATGAAAACAAGGAACTAAAAACCAAGGTTGATGTTTTTGAAAAGAAAAAGAATGCACTCTCAAAAGAAATAGAAGTTTTAAAAAGACCCAATACTTTTTTTTCAAATAATGAGCTTATAAAGAAAAATAAAGACCTCCAGTTGGAAAATAAAAAGTTTAAAAATGAGCTTGATAAAGTCAAGCCCTTTGTTGAAAAATTCATGTTCAGTTCTAAAAAATTGAATTTACTATTGAATAATCAACGTGTAGTTTTCAACAAAGCTGGCTTGGGGTATAAAATTCAAAAACAACAAAAGTACTTCAAGAACTTCTTTGTTCCAACATTATCAAATACTACTTGCTTTAGTTATGGTAAATTCGGACATAAAGCATATCAATGTAACTTAAAAAAAGTAAATCAATTTAGAAAAGTTTGGGTTCCAAAAGGAACCATTACTACTAACCTTAAAGGACCCAAGATGGCTTAAGTACCTAAAGTAAAAACTTGATCTATTTTGCAGGTGTGTCTTGCAACCAAGGAGAAAAGAAGATTATGGTATCTTGATAGTGGTTGCTTAAGACACATGATGGGAGATGTAAAGCAATTCACCTCTCTTGAAGCTTTAAATGGAGGGAATGTAACTTTTAGAAATAATGGTAAAGGCAAAATTATTGATATCGATAAAGTTTACATTTCTCCATCTACTTTTATTAATAATGTATTGTTAGTAGAAGGATTAAAACATAATTTACTTAGTATTAGTCAATTTTGCAATAGAGGTTTTAAAGTAGTTTTAAATCATCTCTTTGCATGGTATCTAGTCTTGATGATAATGGATTGAAATTTATTAGAAATAGGCATGGCAACATCTACCTAGTTGATCTTAATTAAAGCATAATTTATTTAGCATTAGTCAATTTTGCAATAAAGGTTTTAAAGTAGTTTTTGAATCATCTCTTTGCATGGTATCTAGTCTTGATGATAATGGACTGAAATTTATAGGAAATAGACATGAGAACATCTACCTAGTTGATCTTGATAATTTATGTATACAAGATGGTGAATGCCTAGTTGCAATGAATGCCACAATAAATGAAACTAGTTGGTTATGGCATCATAGATTAGGTCATGCAAGCATGCATTTACTTTTTAAATTATGCAAAAATGATTTAATTAAAGATTTACAAAAACTGAGTTTAAAAAATATATAATTTGTGATGCTTGTCAATTTGGAAAACAAACAAGAACCTCTTTTAAATCAAAAGAAATTGTTTCAACTTCTAGGCCACTAGAACTACTCCATATGGATCTCTTTGGACTAACTAGGATCACAAGTCTAAGAGGCAAGAGATATGGTTAGTTATAGTGGATGATTTCTCTCGTTTTACTTGGATTTTATTCTTAGCACATAAAGATAAATCTTTTTCTACTTTCATAAAGTTTTATAGAAAGGTTTCAAATAAAAAAGATACTTCTATTATTTGTATTCGTAGTGATCATGGTTCTGAATTTGAAAATCAAGATTTTGAAAAGTTTTGCAATGAAAAAAGTATTAAACATAATTTTTCTGTACCTAAAACATCTCAACAAAATAAAGTGGTAGAAAGAAAAAAATAGAACTTTAGAAGAAATGTCACACACAATGCTTTACAAAAATAACCTACCTATATATTTTTAGGATGAAGCTATTAATACTGCATATTATATTTTAAACCGAGTTTTAATTTGACCAATTTTGAAGAAAATACCATATGAACTTTGGAAAGAAAGAAAACCTACTTTAAAGTATTTTTTGTATTTGGTTGCCAATGTTTTATATTGAACAATGGAAAAGATAATTTAAGTAAATTTGATGCCAAGTCAAATGAAGGTATCTTCTTAGGATACTCTACATCTAGCACGACATATAGGATTTTTAACAAAAGAACTCTTGTAATAGAAGAGTCTATGCATATTGTATTTGAAAAGTCTACTAACAAGTCCTCTTGAAAAGTGGATATTTCTGATGGTGTTGCAAGTATTGAAGGACTTAAGAAGCTAACTTTAAATGATGATCCTTCCAAAGAAAGTGAAGAAGATCAAAATAATGAGAATGATGAAGAAGCCACAAGACCTTCATCGGAGCTCAAGGACCTACCTAAAGAATGGAGGTTTTCTTATGAACATCCTAAGAAATTAATCTTAGGAGATCCATCAAAAGGATAAGAACTAGATCTTCTATTAGAAATGAATATGATTATATTACTTTTGTATCACAAGTAGAACCTAAATGTATAGAAGAAACTGAAAAAGACCCAAATTGGATGATTGCTAAGCAAGAGAAATTAAATCAATTTAAAAGAAATAAAGTTTGGACACTAATAGAAAGACTATCTAATGTTTTCATAATTGGTACTAAATAGGTATGTAAAAATAAATTGGATGAAAATAGAATAGTAACTAGAAATTAGGATAGACTAGTTGCTAAAGGCTACAATCAGGAGGAAGGGATTGATTTTGATAAAACTTTTGCTCCTGTTGCTAGACTTGAAATAATTAAACTATTATTATCATTTGCATATTTTATGAATTTTAAATTATTTCAAATGGATATTAAAAGTATATTTTTGAATGGACACACTATTGAAGAAGTATATATAGAACAACCATCTAGTTTTGAAAATCATGCACATCCTGATTATGTTTTTAAATTATACAAAGTACTTTATGATTTAAAATAAGCCCCTCATGCATGGTATTAGAGATTAAATAAATTTTTAATTAAAAATGGTTGTACTAGGGGTGATGTAGACACTACCTTGTTTTTAAAGAAAAAGGCTGATGATCTCTTAGTAGTACAAATCTATGTCGATGATATTATACTTGGTGCCACTAATGAATCTCTTTGTCAAGAATTTGCAAAGCTTATACAGGATGAATTCGAGATGAGCATGATGGAAGAATTGAGCTTGTTGGCTTTGGCTCCTTAGTTTTGATGATTAATAAAAGGTTGAGTATATGTTTGGACTAATGTTTCATTTCAAGATCAAAGTTTCAGGCCTTAGAGTTATTCAAAAAGAGTATCAAGAGAGAAACTCAAGCATGGCACGCACCTCTCCAGAAGAAAATTTCAGACCAGAGGTCGACTCATGAAGAAAAGAAAAGTTCAGCAAGGCCGGCACTGCAAAATTTCAGTGGCATGCTTCAAAGGTCACCACCTGAGGTCGACACCTGTCCAGAGGTCGACTTATCGCCTGAGAATTCAAACTGGACAGAACTATGATTTTCTAGATTTTTGCCTAAGATAAACTGGAGGTTGACTCATGAGGTCGACACTTGACCCAGAGGTCGACTCATGGCATAACGGCTAGTTTTTCTGAACTTTTGATTTGATTTCTAACGGCCATAAATGGCCATATTTTTTATTCTGACGGTCTTGTGGAGTTGTTTCAACTTGAATGAAGTATTTAACCTCCACCTAACTTCAAAAAAATAAAGGAGACAAAGTAAAAAAGAAGAGAGTAAAAGTACAAAGCTTTCAATCAATCCTAAGCCAAAAAGAGAGAAAATCCAAGAGATTCTTTATCCAAAAGCTTTCCATTTTTGAGGAATCCAGCTTTCAAGTCTTTGGCATTTAGTGATGTCCAAGATTCCAAGAGGAAGACTTGAAGAGTCTCCAACAAGAGCTACATCGAATTATTTTTTGCTCAAAAAGAAGTTTGTCTTGTTTTTATTCATTGTATTCATACTCTATTTGTGCTAGCCTAGTTTCAAGGGAATTTGAAACTAGTGTGAGGTTTGTTGGTGAGCCAATTGATAAAACCAACTAGGGTTGCTTGTAAGCCCGAAGCCAAAACAAGTGTGTAAGGTTTGTTGGTGAGCCTAGGTAACAAAACCAACTAAGGTTTTGACTTGTGAGCCTTGTAAAACAAGTCGGCTGTAATCTAGAGAAGATTATAGTGAAAATTCTTAAGTGGAGCTTGGGGAGTGGATGTAGGTGCTAGGTGCACCGAACCACTATACGTTTTGTGTGTTTGCATTGCTTTACTCTTTATTGCTCTTTAATTGTTGTTATCTTTCATTGCTTCCGTTGCACAATTACTTGAGCACTATCACTCTTCACATTTGAAATTGATAGCACATATATTGCTTTATTTTTTTAAAAAAAAATGACCCAATTCACCCCCCCTCTTGGGCACCATATCTGGGCAACAAGTGATATCAGAGCACCGGTACTCTCTTGTAGGTCCAACGATCTTGAGTGAAAGATCATGGCCGCCCCAATTGGAATGGGTGTAGTTGAAGGTCAAGCATCAAATCGCCCTCCTTTCTTTAATGGCACAAACTACACATACTGGAAAACTCGTATGCGCATTTATTTACAAGCTGTAGATTATAATATATGGAGAGTAATTACTAAAGGGCCTCATCAGCCCACTTACTTGGTTAATGGCATTATCACCCCAAAATCTGAAGAAGAATGGGATGATAATGACATCAAACAAGCTGAGTTAAATGCAAAGGCGATGAATTTGTTATTCTGTGCACTTGACCCAAGTGAATTTAATAGAATATCAAATTATATTTTTGCCAAAGAAATTTGGGATACACTTGAGGTTACCCATAAGGGTACACACCAAGTGAAGACCACAAAGGTGAACATGCTCATTCATACGTATGAGATGTTCGGGATGGAACCAACTGAATGTATTAGTGAGATGTATACTAGATTTACCAATATAGTAAATGGTATGAGGAGTTTGGGAAAGATTATATCTAATGGTGAACTTGTTAACAAACTTCTCAGGTCTCTTCTGGCTTCATGGGATGCGAAAGTAACGGCCATAGAAGAAGCCAAGGATGTCAATACTCTACCTCTTGAGCAGCTTCTTGGATCACTGATGACTTATGAGCTTTCACTAAAACAGAAGACAATGGACAATGACAAGAAAAAGAAAGCCATAGCCTTCAAGTCCACTACAAAGGAAGAGTCAAGTGATGAATCAGAAGAAGAAGCTGATGATGATGAGACAGCCCTCATTACAAGAAAATTCAGAAGATTCATGAGAAAGAAGAAGGGCTTCTACAAGAAAAGGCCACAAAAAGGTGATTACAATAAAGATAAAGAGAAAGAAAAAGAAAGGGATCCACCCATCTGCTTCGAGTGCAAGAAGCCTGGACATTATAAAATGGATTGCCCTTTGCTTAAAAAGAGTCGAAGGATGTTGAGAAAGAAAGCCATGATGGCTACCTAGAGTGAGAGTGAGGACTCCAGCAGTGATGAAGAGCAGCAGGAAGTCGCCAACCTGTGTTTCATGGCCAATGAAGATGATGAGGTAAATTCTGAACCTAAAAATGAATTTACTTTTAATGAACTACATGATGCTTTTGATGATTTAGTTATGGAATATGAAAAACTAAAACTAAAAAATAAGAAATTAAGAAAGCTAAATCAAGAGCTTACCAAAAATTCAGACAAGTTTTCAACTGAAATTAAAGATTTAATTCAAGAAAACAAGAAATTAACTGAACATGTAAAGACCTTGAAAAATAATAAGGACAATCTTATAAAAGAAAAGGATTCTTTGAAAAATAATAGAAGTTTTGAAACTAATGAGAAAATTGAAAAACAAAAAAAAGAACTATTGCTTCAAAACAAGGATTACAAAGAAGAGTTAGAAAAAGTGAAACCTTTTGTAGAAAAGTTTACTTATAGTTCAGAAAAATTAAGTATGCTTTTAAACAATCAACATGCAGTTTTTAACAAAGCTGGACTTGGATTTAAGTCACAGAATCAGCAAAAACTTTTCAAAAACTTTTTCATACCTGCATCTTCTAATATTACCTGCTATGCATGTGGTAAGTTAGGACATAAATCATATATTTGTAATAGAAGAAAATCAAGTACCTTTGGAAAGATTTGGGTTCTAAAAGGAACCAATTTGTCTAACCCTAAAGGACCCAAGATGACTTGGGTACCTAAAGTTTCAACTTGATCAATTTCTGCAGGTGTGTCTTGCAACCAAAAATAAAAGAAGAATGTGGTATCTGGACAGTGGTTGCTCAAGGCACATGACTGGGGATGTGAAGCAATTCTCATCACTAGTAGCTATAAATAGTGGAAATGTTACTTTTGGTGATAATGGAAAAGGTAAAATCGTCGGAATTGGTAAAATCCATATCACCCCTAATGCTTATATAGATAATGTATTATTTGTTGATGGATTAAAGCATAATCTTTTCAGCATTAGTTAGTTTAGTGATAAGGCTTTTAAAGTAATTTTTGAATCATCTTTGAGCATGGTGTCTAGTCTAGATGTCGATGGCATCAAGTTCACTGGTCATAGGCATGAAAACATTTACATAGTTGATCTTGATGATCTAGCCATGGAAAGTGGTCAATGCCTAGTGGCTAGGGAAGCCAAGGCAAGTGAAACTAGTTGGCTTTGGCATCGCAGGCTAGGGCATGCTAGTATGCATTTGATTTCAAAATTAAGCAAAAAGAATCTTGTAAAAGAATTGCCAAAACTCACATTTGAAAAAGATAAGATTTGTGCTGCATGTCAATTTGGAAAACAAACTAAATCTACTTTCAAACCTAAAGGAGTAGTATCTACTACTAGACCCCTTGAATTATTGCATATGGACTTCTTTGGACCAACCAGAAAAACTAGTTTGGGAGGTAAGAAATATGGGCTAGTAATTGTAGATGATTACTCACGATTTACTTGGATAATGTTTTTAGCTCATAAAGATGAAACGTTTTCAGCTTTTGTTAAATTTCATAAAAGGGTTTCAAACAAAAAAGATCTCACTATTGTTTCTTTGCGTAGTGATCATGGAACTGAATTTGACAATCATGATTTTGAAGTTTTTTGTAATGATAATGGCATTAGTCATGATTTTTCTGCACCTAGGACATCTCAACAAAATGGGGTGGTAGAAAGAAAAAACAGGACTCTTGAAGAAATGGCATGCACAATGCTTTGCAAAAATGATTTACCTAGATATTTTTGGGCAGAAGCTATTAATACTTCCTGTTACATTTTAAATCGTGTTTTAATTTGACCTATTTTGAAGAAAACACCATATGAGCTTTGAAAAAATCGAAAACCTAATCTTAAATATTTTCGTGTATTTGGTTGCCGCTGTTTCATATTAAACAATGGCAAAGACAATATCAGTAAATTTGATGCCAAGTCAGATGAGGATATCTTCTTAGGATACTCTACTTCTAGCAAGGCATACAGGGTCTTCAATAGAAGAACTCTTCTAGTTGAAGAATCAATTCATGTAGTGTTTGATGAAACTAACGAAAAATCTTCTAGAAAAAAAGATTCTATTGATGATGAAACAGGTACAAAGAAGCTTGAACAATTGACAATCAATGAAGATGTGCCCAAAGGAGATGATGATCAAGAAAATGAAGATCAAATTCAAGAGATCAATGCAAATTCACCAAAACCTTTACCTAAAGAGTAGAGGTATGCACACGGACACCCCAAAGAACTAATTATTTGTGATCCGTCAAAGGAAGTAAGTACACGCTTTTCTATCAGAAATGTTTGTGATTATTTAGCTTTTGTTTCTCAAATAAAGCCTAAGTCAATTGAAGAAGCTGAAAAAGATTGTAACTGGATTAATGCCATGCAAGATGAACTAAATCAATTTAAAAGAAAAAATGTTTGGACTTTAACTGAAAGACCTCCTAATGTTTCTGTAATTGGCACAAAATGGGTTTTTAGAAATAAACTTGATGAACATGGTATTGTAACTAGAAATAAAGCTAGACTTGTTGCTAAAGGCTACAACCAGGAAGAAGGGATTGACTTGGATGAAACCTTTGCTCCTGTTGCAAGGCTGAAAGCAATTAGACTTTTACTTGCTTTTGCTTGTTTTATGGATTTCAAGTTATTTCAAATGGATGTTAAAAGTGCCTTTTTAAATGGATTTATTGAAGAAGAAGTTTATGTTGAACAACCTCCTGGTTTTGAAAATCATGAATTTCCTAACCATGTTTTTAAATTGCATAAAGCATTGTATGGTTTAAAGCAAGCTCCTAGAGCTTGGTATGATAGATTAAGTTCATTTTTGATGAAGAATGATTTTTCTAGAGGTAATGTAGATAATACATTATTTTTGAAAAAGAAAAATGTTGATCTCTTAGTAGTACAAATCTATGTAGATGATATTATTTTTGGTGCTACTAACGAATGTTTTTGTCAAGAGTTTGCAAAGTTAATGCAGAGTGAGTTAGAGATGAGCATGATGGGAGAACTCAACTTCTTCCTCGGACTCCAAATTAAGCAAACCAAAGAGGGGATCTTCATCAACCAAGCCAAGTACACAAGGGAAATATTGAAAAAGTTTGGGATGGAGACTACCAAACCAATAGGTACTCCTATGAGCTCTTCATGTAAATTAGACAAAGATGAATGTGGTAAATCAGTAGACCAAAAATTATATAGAGGCATGATTCGTTCATTGCTATATCTAACTGCCAGTAGACCAGATATAATGTTTAGTATTTGTATGTGTGCACGTTTTCAGTCTGCTCCTAAAGAATAACATCTCTTAGTTGTAAAACGTATATTTAGATACTTATCTGGGTCAATTGAAATTGGTCTTTGGTACTCTAGAGAGTCATCATATGAATTGATTGCTTATTCTGATGCTGATTTTGCTGGGTGTAAACTTGATCGTAAAAGTACTAGTGGATCTTGTCAATTCCTAGGAGTTAATTTGATTTTATGGAGCAGCAAGAAACAGAATTCGGTTGCTCTATCTATGGCAGAAGCCGAATATATAGCAGCTGGAAGCTGTTGTGCTCAGATTCTATGGATCAAACAATAACTCGAGGACTTTGGAATCAAACTAACTAAGACACCCATAAGATGTGATAATACTAGTGCAATCAATTTAATGAAAAATCCTGTACAACATTCAAGAAGCAAACATATTGAAATAAGACATCACTTCATAAGAGATCACATTCAAAACTCTAATGTATTGTTGAATTTATTTGTACTGATTATCAATTGGCTGATATATTCACAAAACCATTGAATGAAGATAGATTTTGCATGATCAGAAGAGAATTGGGAGTCATTGACCCTTTTCCTTGAAACTCTTCAATTTC
Organism: Areca catechu; assembly: GCA_021397845.1. NCBI lineage: Eukaryota > Viridiplantae > Streptophyta > Magnoliopsida > Arecales > Arecaceae > Areca > Areca catechu. Next base: position 108,877,291 of record CM038047.1, read on the forward strand.
CTTCAAAATTCCTTAAAAATGATTTATAAATTCTCAAATATATTTAAAGCTTCTCTAAGAATTCATTCTAAATTTTATCAATTTTTTTTTAATTTTACCAAATTTTATTTTGACTAGTTTATTTTCGGAGGTTGACACTTAAAATTTCGGAGGTCGACACTTGGGGTCGACCTCTGAAATTTTTGAGAGGTCGACACTTGGTCGGAAAACCTACTTTCAAAACTGGTCCGCGAGCCCTATTTCCTCCATTTCTTTTCTTTTTCTCCTTCGTGTGGTCCCCCTCCAACGTTCCTAAGCTCTGAATAGTGGATTTCCAACCCTCTCCCTCCTCTTTTTGGGTAATCTTCTCCTCCCCTCACGGTTTCTCTTGGACCGAACTGGTTTTTACCGTGTTCCTCGTTTTTGGGCAACCGTAGGTTTTTGCCTCTATTTACCCTCAATTATCGGTTGATATTCGATTGAAAACACTCATTTCTTCCCTCCATTTCGTGCATTTCCTCTATTTGCTCTCTTTTTTTTTCAATTTCACAAACCCTCACTTACCTTTTCACGATTCCTTCATTTGCTCAACCATGAATTCCTTTTCTCCTCTCCAAATTCTTGGTTCTTCTTTTTCTTAGCACTACATTATCCTACTTCTCCCTAAATTACCCTCTTCCATCCATATGGGTCCAAGGAAGCAGTTGGCTGTAAGGAAAAGGAAAATGGAACAAGGCCAAGGTAGTACTGAGCGACGAAGAAAGGCCAGAAATGAGCGTGAGCCGTCCCCAGAGGAACCTGCACCAGTGCCAGCCAGCTTAGTACGGAAGAGCATTGCGAGCAGGAGACGTGTGGATATACCCTTCTGGGATCAGCATCACTTTTTTATAGGAGATGTACTAAGAGATGCAGGTCTGGTTCACTTCTGCACGATGACTGAGAGATTCTACCCAGACCTCATCAGGGAGTTCTATGCATCCATGGCCATTGATGGCATTAGATGGTCTGCTACTGTTCGTGGGATCGAGATTCCAGTGACACAGGAGGTCATCAGTCGTGTTTCGAGGATTCCACTTCATGGCACTGCCGCCACTACTATCAGCGACCGAGAGCATGCCTTCAGATGTATCTTAGAGCGCGAGGATGTTAGTAGTATTTCCATAGTAGCCGCTAACCAGCTATCATTGGAGATGAGAGTGCTGCATCATATCATCGCCCGCATCTTGATTCCAAAGAGCGGGAGGTTCGACTTTATTACTGAGCGTGAGCTAGTGTTGATGGTGTCCCTGAGACAGCGGACTCCCATCAACCTTCCCAGGATCATGCTTCAGCAGATGGGAGAGGTAGCATCTCATAGGAGACTAGTTCAGCCATATGGCATGGGGCTGACACAGTTATTCAAGGAGTATGGAGTATCATTTGATGGTATACCCTTCAGTCAGCTATAGCATACTGACACATACGGAGAGAAATCCCTGCATAGGATGGGATTTCGACTGATTGGTGATCGTTGGGTGCGACGGGAGTCTGGCCAGGAGCCAGATGAGGAGGAGTAGATTTGAGCAGCTGAGGCAGGGCCTTTAGAGCCTACTGATCATGGTACACCTCCTCGTCCAGCACCAGAGTCAGAGACTGCGGAGCCTGAGCCATTCACGCCACCACCCTCATTAGCTCCAGCACCTTCGCTACTGCTACACCACAGAGGACTACAGCGAGCACATCGGACTTTGAGCAGAGAGTGACTGATCATATTTCAGAGGTCCGGACAGAGATTGCTGGTGTACGACAGGAGCTACATGGTCTGTGGATCCATACAGACATGCGCATTGGAGCTCTCTCAGCTACTGTCAATGTAGGATTCTGACAGGTCCTCAGCTTACTGAGATTGGCATTACCACCAGGGACTGTAGATCCGATAGTGCCTCCTCCACATTCTGATGATGATGATGATGATGACTCTAGTGGCTATAGTGACAGTGATGGAGATCAGCCTGGAGCAGGTAGCTCTGATGTTCCACCTACTGATCCGATTCCAGAGATTCCCCCTTCTACTGATCCTCCTTCTACTGATCTTCCTAGTACTGATCCTCTAGCTACAGATGTGCCAGTAGATACTGAGATTACTGAGTCACTCTTTGAGTCTATTACAGGCATTCCAGATGATAGAGATAAGCATACAGAGACTGATATTGATGATCCCACTACTTATGAGCTTGTCAGCAGGCACACTCCAGCTCAGTCTACTCAGCATACAAATCCACCTACTCCTACTGCTACTACTTCTGTTAGGACACCTTCTGAGTCTTTTCCACGGACCTATAGATCTCGTAAGACTACCCTTAGGTCTGGTCCCTCTCTGAGGACTCGGAGTCTCACTCATAGGACTCCAAAATCCTCATCTAGGATCTCGGCTCCTATCTCTTTTGATGTACCTTCTGATGAGGAGTAGCCTCATAGATTTGCTTGATATATGATGTTTACTGAGGTACTAGTTTGCTTTGTATGTTCTGATGTATCAGTGTTTTGTGCTTACTATGTAAGCAATTTTTGTAACTGAATACATTCAATTATATATTTATCTACATTGTGGTATTTTACTATCTGATGCCAGCTCTTAGCATTTATCTTTTTAAACCCTCAAGTTAGAATGTCTTTGCTATATCGAATGCACAAATTGAGGGGGAGCATGTCTTTTATGCAACTAAGTACTTCATTACAATGGAACATAATTTTCTTTAGTATATCTTTTACTACAAAGAATGCACTTTTTGATTCTTGACAAAAAGGGGAAGTATAGTAAAGTATATATGGTTCTTATGACTCTTTCATAGAGTACAGTAAAGCTTGTATGGTTCTTAACTTTTTGACTCATGAGAATGTTTTCACAAAAAAGGGAGAGTAGATGGAGTATATATGTGAGGTTTCTTTGAAAATTTTTTAATGCTATATTTTGCTTTTGGACTTAATTGCATATATACTCAAGGTTTTGTCATCATCAAAAAGGGGGAGATTGTTGGATTTGGCTCCTTAGTTTTGATGATTAACAAAAGGTTGAGTATATGTTTGGACTAATGTTTCATTTCAAGATAAAGTTTCAGGCCTTAGGTTATTCAAAAAGAGTATCAAGAGTACAATGATGAAACCAAGCTTGCTTGATTTGGAAAAGAGCTCTTCTACCTTAAACAAGATCAAATTTCTCATATTGGACCTTCATATTAAGAAGTAATTGACAAAAGAAACAAAGGCCTAGAGAAACTCAAGCATGGCACGCACCTCTCCAGAGTTTCAGAAAATTTCAAACCAGAGGTCGACACCTTGCCAAAGGTCGACCACCAGAGGTCGACTCATGAAGAAAAGAAAAGTTCAGCAAGGCCGGCACGGTAAAATTTCAGTGGCACGCTTCAAAGGTCACCACCTGAGGTCGACACCTGTCCAGAGGTCGACACCAGAGGTCGACTCATCGCCTGAGAATTCAAATTGGGCAGAACTATGGTTTTCTGGATTTTTGCCTAAGATAAACTGGAAGTCGACTCATGAGGTCGACACTTGACCCAGAGGTCGACTCATGAGGTCGACTCATTGCATAACGGCTAGTTTTTCTGAACTTTTGATTTGATTTCTAACGGCCCTAAACGGCCATATTTTTGATTCTAACGGTCTTGTAGAGTTGTTTCAGCTTGAATGAAGTATTTAACCTCCACCTAACTTCAAAAAAATAAAGGAGACAAAGTGAAAAAGAAGAGAGTAAAAGTACAAAGCTTTCAATCAATCCTAAGCCAAAAAGAGAGAAAATCCAAGAGATTCCTTAGCCAAAAGCTTTCCATTTTTGAGGAATCCAACTTTCAAGTCTTTGGCATTTAGTGAGGTCCAAGATTCCAAGAGGAAGACTTGAAGAGTCTCCAACAAGAGCTACATCGAATTATTTTTTGCTCAAAAAGGGGTTTGTCTTGTTTTTATTCATTATATTCATACTCTATTTGTGCTAGCCTAGTTTCAAGGGAATTTGAAACTAGTGTGAGGTTTGTTGGTGAGCCAATTGATAAAACCAACTAGGATTGCTTGTAAGCCCGAAGCCAAAACAAGTGTGTAAGGTTTGTTGGTGAGCCTAGGTAACAAAACCAACTTAGGTTTTGACTTGTGAGCCTTGTAAAACAAGTCGGCTGTAATCTAGAGAAGATTATAGTGGAAATTCCCAAGTGGAGCTTGGGGAGTAGATGTAGGTGCTAGGTGCACCAAACCACTATACGTTTTGTGTGTTTGCATTGCTTTACTCTTTATTGCTCTTTAATTGTTGTTATCTTTCATTGCTTCCGTTGCACAATTACTTGAGCACTATCACTCTTCACATTTGAAATTTATAACACATATATTGCTTTATTTTTTTTAAAAAAAAGGATCCAATTCACCTCCCCTCTTGGGCACCATATCTGGGCAACGGAGCTACTTTCATGGACTCCAGATCAAACAAACAAATAAAGGGATCTTCATCAACCAAGCTAAATACACAAAGGAGATCCTAAAAAAGTTTGGGATGGAGAAGACTAAACCTATTGGTACATCTATGAGCCCTTCATGTAAGCTTGATAAAGATGAATCTAGTAAGAAAGTTGATCAAAAATTTTATAGAGCCATCATTGGTTCTTTATTGTATTTAACTACTAGTAGGCCAAATATTATGTTTAGTGTATGCATTATGCAAGATATCAGTCTGATCCTAAGGAATCATATTTATTGGCTGTTAAATGAATACTTAGATATCTGTCTGGCACTGTTGATATTAGATTGTAGTACTCTAAGAACTCAGCTATAGATTTGATTGCATATTTTGATGCTAATTTTGCTAGCTGTAGATTAGATAAAAAAAGCATATTTGAAACTTGTCAATTTCTTGGAGTTAATTTAATCTCATGGTTTAGCAAAAAATAAAATTCAGTTGCACTATTGGTGTGGAGTTAGGGCCGGGCTAGGGATGCTAGGATGGGTGCTTATGAAGCAAGGAATTTCTTTTTTTAGGATTGATGAGTTTTTTTTAGTTATTTTTTTCTTAGAGTTTTGATTCCCGATCACAAGCCAATGCAAGAAATAAGAAAGATGAGTAATGGAAACTTAAGCTAGCAGTTCAAAGTCCTAAAAAGTGAGAACGAGAACAGGATCCCGGGATTAAGAAATCCGGGTAGGACTAGCTCGAAATACAATACCTACTTAGGAGATAGAGAGAGCAAACCTCACACGTCTGAAGCGCCCGGTGCAGAAATTGCTCAACTCAGTGGATGCGGCCTGGATGCCCGAGCAGTTGAACCCGTAGAAGCACTGGCTTTCGATCGGAAGGTCGTAATGGCAAAGTCGACTGTCTCTGGTGCCCGGATGCCAGGGAGGACCTGTAGGCAAACACAATAAAGATCAGTGAGATGGGGAGATGCACAGAAAAGAACTGAGAAAGGGTTGAGAAGGGGCTTCAAGCCCGGTGTCTGGCTGGATTCCGAAGTCGAAGATGGAGATAACTTGGGGCCTCTCACCCCGCGATGTCCCGGAGGATGAAGGATTGTGGCCTCACACCACGCAACATCTAGGAGGACGAAGGATTCGCGACGCCCTGGGGCGACGGACAGGTGGCCTCACACCACTCGATGTCCCTGGGGATGAAGGCAATTTCACTCAACCTAGTCTAAGAGACAAGGGTTGGAAGATGGAATACTCAAACTCTTTTTTTCATTAATCATTCAACAGCCTTACAAGGGAGGGATTGGGTCCTTTAATAGGCACCCAAGGCCCATTTGAATTTCAAATGAAAACAAATTACAAACTCTCTTGGGTGGCGCCAAAAACATTTGACCTTCACTTCTCTTTGGCCGACCAAAGGTGATTTGAATTGGGCGTGGCATGTGGGAGGGCTTGGAGAGGGGGATTGGCCTCTTGACTTCCTTCATTTGCATGCACATTTTGGGAAGAAAACGTGGAACAAGGCTTGCTTGAAGGGATGTGCTTTTTTGAGTCCTTCAACGCCCACTTTGGAGTGATTCTTGGCCGACCAAATGGAGGGAGCTTTGGGTGTTGCAAGGTTGAAGGCTTGGAGAGGGGAGTGTGTCCCTTGACCTTCCATTCTTGCTTGAACACTTTGGGGAGAAGGCTTGGAAGAGGGCTTGCTTTGTGGCTTGGTCTCTTCAAGGATCTTCAACGCCCCACATTTGATGGATCATGGCATGATGTGGGGGAGGGAAGAGGGGGATGGTGTCTCCTCCTTCCAATGTCGCCCAAGAGAAAAAGGCAAGGGGAGGGCGTGTGGAAAGCATGAGGGCACCACCTTGTTTCCCTCCTTGGATGCCCAAGTGGCAACTGATGTGGCACCACATAGGTGGCTGAGGTGGCACCTGAGTTGGCATCTTTCCAAGTGAAAGAGGTGGGATGGCCCACAAGGACTTGACTTGGTCTTGAAAGCTAGGTTGACTTCAATTGGGCTTGGGCCCAGTCCAAACTCAGACTCGAACCAAAAATAAATACAGGACTCATGACCTAACTTGACCCAAATTGGTCAAGGTACAAGACTAAACAAACTTAGACTAGTTACATGACTAGAAATTATGAAATTGCTTTGGCTCTAGCCTTATTACAAGACTCAAAGAAGTGGAACCCTAATCTGAGATCCACAGAGGGTTGAGGAGCCTCTGTCGGATCCTGGTGCCCACACCAGTTCTCTTGGGGTGGGAGGAACTCGACCCTGTCGAGTAAGGGTTAGCTTGGCTTTGGTACCTCTCCAAGATGTCGGGGTCAATGCACTGCAAGTCCTCCCGTGTGATCCACGAGTCATCAGATTCGGGTCGGCCTTGCCATCGGACCAGGTAACGTTGGTAGCCCTTGCCTTGGGTAGTGATGGCTTGGTCATCCAGGACACACTCGATCTGCTCTCCTCGCTCGTGTATATTTGGAGGTGGACACTCAGGTTCAGGTTCACTCTCAAAAGGGAGGTCAGGCCCAAACGGCTCATTGGGTATATTTGCGAGTTCTCTATACTCGACTAAGTCAGAGATATTGAATATCGAGCTAATTCCATAATCCGGAGGTAATTCTAGCACATAGGCATTAGGGCCCATTCTCCTAATCACCTTAAAGGGACCCGCCCCACGAGCATGAAGCTTCTTAACGGTTCCCGGTGGAAACCATTCAGGCCGGAGCCTAATCATTACAAAATCCCTTATTTCAAACTCTTTGGCTCGCTTTCGGGAATCAGCCAAACTATTTTAAAAATTGTATTTAATGCATAATCCTAACATGATGCAAAATACAGACTCAACTATGCAATCTTATTGAGAAAAAAAAATTTTATTGAACTCCTAGGGTCTAAACCTAACAGACTTTTGACTCTCTAGGTTTGACCCTAGTCTGATATGCACAAGAAAAGTTATTAAGGATCCCTAGCAAATGCCATAAAGTATACCAGAAGTAGAGGGCAAAAGGGATGGGCTCTAAGGAGTCACGCATTCTGGTAATCTCAATAAAAAGTAACCCCATGGCCTTAGAAATGTGAGAAGGTTCAGGGAAGGGTAGGAAATATGAATCGGAGTCTTGGGGTGGCTTATGGAAAACATAAAACAGACCTTGGTTATTCATGATGACCTTAAAATTTGGGCATCGTTTTATAGGTGTCATATGGTCCACTTGTTCCGGTAGATCTTGGGGCTTGCTAGGGTCAATCCCACAGTGAGGAAGGTCTGTTAAAGAGGATCCTGGGACCAAGTCTATAGTATGATGGATGTCTCTCAGGGGTGGAAGTTGATCAAGTAACTCATCGGGAACTTCATCCTCAATTTCTTTCCGATCTTCAACCATCTCTTGAGGATGTTCTCTTTGGATCGATTCATTAAGGGTTGGTTCCTGAACTCCTGTGGAAAAGACTAGTGAATCCTCATGTTCATTTACTAGATGTGATCCTAGCTCGGTCATTTTCTCTTCAAATTTTGTAGTGAGTTCAGGATCACTTTCCTTGGATTCCTCAATGATTTCACCCTCAGGCCCATCTTCTACTAAACTTGACTCATAGATGCTTTCTTTCAATTCTTTAATGGGCTCAGGAGTTTCTTTCCCTAGATTTTCAATGGGTTCAACCTTCAAGTCTTCCTCAGGTTCAACAATGGGTTCGGGTTTATTTTCAGTCGGTTCATCCATAAGTAGGGCAGGGGCGGTGCACTGACTAGCAAACTGCCCAGGTTTATGACTCCTATAGCTGTTACCTTGGGGATCCGGTCTCCTTTGGACTTCAATAGTCTTACCCTTGTTCTCTCTACTATATTGGGGTCGAGTCAGACTGGGACTACTAGGATTGGGTCGGGCTATGCTTGGTCGACTGGGGTCAGATTGGTTCAGGCTTGGTTGACTTGGGTAAGCCTGGCTATAACCTTGGGTGGATCCGGGGATACGGCTCTGGTTCCCAAAGGGCTCAGGTCTTCTGTAGGCGGGAGCTCTCTGGAAATGCTCACGGAGCCTAGCAGCTTCCTCTATGGGTCCTAGTCTGGCCTCTATTTGATCACATCTCTTAATCAACTGGTAGCCTAGTTGAGTCATGAATTGAGTCATGGATTGAGTTAGGGCTCCAATGTCAGCTCGGAGTTGGTCCATGGCTTTGGTAGGGGGTGGAGAAGGTGGGTGAAAAGAGGTTCCTCATCTAGTGCACATGTAACACACACACAGAACGATGCTACGGTTTGCTAGACCTAGGAGATCTCTCCAAATGTGAAGTCAAGAAGATGAACCTGGAAGTAGTAACTTGGCACCTGGCCAGGTAAGTGTAAGGTTAGTGGAGGTTCCTCTTTGCTTGCCTAGACACCAATTAGAAATTAGCCAGGTAAGCGAACCAACCCACTTTCTTTCGGGATCTAGTTCCTGAACCACTTGCCTAGACACCAGCTACTCAAGCACACACCAACAAGCAATCTAGCTTGGCTCGGCACTTGGGTCGACCCGACTTCGTGGCTGTCCCTAGCTCGCTAGAGCAGATTAAACATCTAATCGATTTTAGTTAATGGCTAGGGTTCGATATGTCGGGTGGTGGTTTTTGGGCTAGGGACGGGTAATGAAATCCTGACCCTATATTAATTTGACGCCCTTAAGATAAGTTATGTGAAATGAAACACAAAAATGACTAATGAAATGACTTACAATTTTCTTGTTTTTTTTTTTTGTGTCTTTTAGATGTGTGAATTCTAAACAAAAGTCAGGAATTAAAATATGCAAGAAACAAGCTAGATGGATGAGCGAATCAAAAGATGAGATGCTTGCTGAAATTTCAGACCTGAGATTTTCTCAGGTAGTATTTCAGCTTGTAGAAATTTTACAAACTGAAATAAAATATGAAGAAATAATAAAAAATACTTTGAAATTAATGTGATCTAAAAAAATAGAAATCACAAAATTTGGATGTCTCTACAAAGAGAAATAATCTAATGATCAGACCATATACGGACTGACCAGAATGCAGAAAATGAAACAAAATGCACTAGTCCTAGCCTTGCTCTGATACCAAGAATGGTGCGGAGAGAGGGGGCCTAGGGCTAGGGATGCTAGGATGGTTGCTTATGAAGCAAGGAATTTCTTTTTTTAGGGTTGATGAGTTTTTTTTTAGTTGTTTTTTTCTTAGGGTTTTGATTCCTGATCACAAGCAAAGGCAAGAAATAAGAAAGATGAGTAATGAAAACTTACGCTAGCAGTTCAAAGCCCTAAAAAGTGAGAATGAGAACAGGACCCGGGGATTAAGAAACCCCGGTAGGACTAGCTCGAAATACAATACCTACTTAGGAGATAGAGAGAGCAAACCTCACACGTCTGAAGCGCCCGGTGCAGAGATCGCTCAACTCGACGGATACGGCCTGGATGCCTGAGCAGTCGAACCCGTGGAAGCACTGGCTTTCGATCGGAAGGTCACGATGGCAAAGCCGACTGTCTCCGGTGCTCGAGATGCCAGGGAGGACCTGTAGGCAAACATAATAAAGATCAGCGAGATGGGGAGATGCACAGAAAAGAATTGAGAAGGGGTTGAGAAGGGGCTTCAAGCCCAGAGTCCAGATGGATTCTGAAGTCGAAGATGGAGATAACTTGGGGCCTCGCACCCCGCGATGTCCCGGAGGATGAAGGATTGTGGCCTCACACCACGCGATGTCCAGGAGGATGAAGGATTCGCAACATCCTGGGGCGACGGACAGGTGGCCTCGATATCCCTGGGGACGAAGGTAATTTCACTCAACCTAGTCTAAGAGACAAGGGTTGGAAGATGGAATACTCAAACTCTTTTTTTCATTAATCATTCAATATCCTTACAAGGGAGGGATTGGGTCCTTTAAATAGGCACCCAAGGCCCATTTGAATTTCAAATGAAAACAAATTACAAACTCTCTTGGGTGGCGCCAAAAACATTTGACCTTCACTTCTCTTTGGCCGACCAAAGGTGATTTGAATTGGGCATGGCATGTGGGAGGGCTTGGAGAGGGGGATTGGCCTCTTGACTTCCTTCATTTGCATGCACATTTTGGGAAGAAAATGTGAAATAAGGCTTGCTTGAAGGGATGTGCTTCCTTGAATCCTTCAACGCCCACTTTGGAGTGATTCTTGGCCGACCAAATGGAGGGAGCTTTGGGCGTTGCAAGGTTGAAGGCTTGGAGAGGGGAGTGTGTCCCTTGACCTTCCATTCTTGCCTGAACACTTTGGAAAGAAGGCTTGGAAGAGGGCTTGCTTTGTGGCATGGTCTCTTCAAGGATCTTCAACGCCCCATATTTGATGGATCATGGCATGATGTGGGGGAGGGAAGAGGGGGATGGTGTCTCCTCCTTCCAATGTCGCCCAAGAGAAAAAGGCAAGGGGAGGGCATGTGGAAAGCATGAGGGTGCCACCTTGTTTCCCTCCTTGGATGCCCAAGTGGCAACTGATGTGGAGCCACATAGGTGGCTGAGGTGGCACCTGAGTTGGCATCTTTCCAAGTGAAAGAGGTGGGATGGCCCACATGGACTTGACTTGGTCTTGAAAGCCAGGTTGACTTCAATTGGGCTTGGGCCCAGTCCAAACTCAGACTCGAACCAAAAATAAATACAGGACTTATGACCTAACTTGACCCAAATTGGTCAAGGTACAAGACTAAACAAACTTAGACTAGTTACATGACTAGAAATTATGAAATTGCTTTGGCTCTAGCCTTATTACAAGACTTAAAGAAGTGGAACCCTAATCTGAGATCCACAGAGGGTTGAGGAGCCTCTGTCAGATCCTGGTGCCCACACCAACTATCTACAACTGAAGTTGAATATATTGCAGCTGGAAGTTGTTGTGCTCAAATCTTATTGATTAAATAATAACTCGAGGACTTTGGCATTAAATTAACTAGGACACCAATTAGATGTGATAACACAAGTGCAATTAACTTAACTAAAAATCCTGTACAACACTCAAAAAGTAAGCATATAGAAATTAGACATCATTTTATTAAAGACCATGTTCAAAACAATGATGTTATGCTTGAATTTGTTTGTATTGATATGCAATTAGCTGATATTCTGACCAAGCCTCTTAATGAAGATAGGTTCAGTATGATTAGAAGAGATTAGGGGTCATTAATCCTTTTGATTATATCTCAATCATTTCTAATAACCTTTAAAGTTTTTTTTGAAAATTTCTTGATCTAATGCTCTTGAAACTCAAGATCAATCATTATTAGCTTCTAAATCAACTTTTCTAATATTATTTATGATTTTTTTCCTATTTTTTCTAATTTTTTCTGAAGTGTCGATACTTGAAAGTGTCGACACCTCGAAGTGTCGACACTTCAAATAGCCCACAAGTCGACACTTGACCGGTGGAAACCGGTGAACAAATAGGGAAAACGATATGTTTCTTCTCATTTTTCTTTCCATTTCTCTTGAGCCGACACATCCTCTCACTATTCCCTTACCTTCATTTGTTCCTATTCAGGGTTCTAACCATTCCATTTTCAGTTTGAGCCCACTTTCCCTCTCGTTTCACAATTCTTCATGATTTCATCGTGACTCCTTTGCCCCTTTCACCTTTCATTTTTTATATTCCTCTATTTTTCTAGATAATGGGGCTTAGAAAGCAGCTAGTTACGAGGCCACAACCATTCTTTCAGGGTGCATATCACTGCACGAAGGCCAGACATGATGATCAGCTGGTAGAGGTAGCAGCATAGCCTAAGATTCCAGCACGACCACCACCAGTCCCTAGGGCAGATCGCTTGGCCTTTAAGGCCATTGTTAGCGGATGGAGAGTGGACTTTGAGTTCGTCGACCAGCAGCACTTTAAGATCGGTGATTGGCTAAGAGATGCAGGACTAGCACAATTTTGTTCCCTTCGAGAAAGATTTTATCCAGCACTGATAAGGGAGTTCTATGGAACTCTGGCCCGAGGTGCTGATGGATGGATCATAGAGGTGAGAGGCATTTCTATTCCTTTATCAGCAAAGATATTGAGCAGGGTCTTGGAGATCCCAATAAGGGGGACAGTTATAGACTCTCTAGTAGACCGGATCAGTGGATTCAGGTGCATTCTAGAGAGAGATGACATTGGAGAGGGAGCTTCAATTGTTGCATAATAGTTATTGACAGAGATGAGGCTCCTACATCACATTGTAGCCATGATTCTTCTACTGAAGATTGGATGATTTGATTTCATCACTAAGAGAGAGCTCCTGGTCATTGTAGCCTGATATGGAGGACTCTAGTCTATTTACCTATATTGATGATACATCAGATGACGGAGATGGTGACCAGCAGGCAACTTTGCTTGCCATTTGGGATGGGTCTTACGATATTGTTTAGAGCATATGGAGTCGACCTTGATGGTAAGCCATACAGGTAGCTACTCCAAAGTGATGTATATGATAAGAGATCACCGCATCGCATGGGCTATCGTAGGTACCAAGGTCAGTGGAGATGGAGAGTTTCTAGAGAGCCTGACTCGGATTCAGATGATGTTGATGCAGTTGAGGAGGATACACCGAGAGATGAGGCTGGGCCATTTGAGCCATCACGAGCTATACCAAAGTTACAGCCTGAGCCATCTACATCGGCACATGCTAAGGTACCACCTCTTGGAGATACTTCTGAGGACAGGATCACTCGCCTGCAGATCAAGATGTAGACTTTAAGAGGGCAAGTTGATCTGATTTATATGGAGATGAGATCAGGATTTGATGAGATAAGGGAGGGATTTACTACTGTCATGGATGCTTTACAGAGATTATCTTTTAGCAGGCCACCTTCCCCTCCATTGTCAAATCCTCCACTAGCACCACCAGCTCCACCTACAGATACTAAGATGGGAGACGATCAGGGTGACTCATCCGCAGACTTTGATGTTACTGACTATATGACGGATCCTGAGCCGAACACTGTAGCTGACCAGGATGCTGAGCCTGCGGTTGATGAGATGAGGTCATCCGAGGCTGCTCCTACCCCATCAAGTCCAGCTCTTCAAACTCCTATCCTTCCTAGCACTCCTATCATTTTAGATCCTTCTGACCCTATAGTTTCCACACCTATTCAATATTCTGATCCATCAAATACTTTCGTTGATTTACCTACACCTTCCATTAGTGTCCCCTACCTTTCTAGATAGGACACCCCTAGTACGTTCTACTTCTTTATCCACTTCTTCCTTGTTCAGGGAGTTAGGATTTTATACTTCTGGATTTCACATTCTTTCATCTGGTCCTATATTTGACATTACTCCACCTATTACTGATATTGATGCTGATCCTGACCCTGTTCGATTTCCTGACTCTGCTCCTGATATTGCTTCTTCTTCAGCACAAGCCAGAGGGAAAGCACGACCCAAAAGTAGAAGCCAAGGACATGGTGTTGTTCCTAGAACCATCCGTACTAGGCTTGCTGATCTTCGACCGATGTGGTCGCGACCCCGTCCCTCTAGGATTACATGACCTATTTTGTTAGAGATTGGATCTTCCTCTGATGAGGACAGCACCCCTTAGGATTGGTCAGTATATTAGTTGGTATCATATCAGTTAGATATATGTTTGTATCAAACTATGTTTCAATGTATCAAATTATATATCAAATTTTGGATATTACGTATCAATGTTTGAAATTATATATATGATGGCATTTTTAGCATTTTCTCTTGTGTACTCATATCTCTTCTTACTATACTACCTTTCATTTTATTTCCACTTTTACCTTTTTTTATGATGACAAAAAGGAAGAAAAATAATGGTAATGGTAATGGTAATGGAAAAATGGAAATGAAAATATTGGTAGCAAATGGTACAATGTTTAATATTTTGTGATATCAAAATGATAAATAAAGGGGGAGAATAAATGATATATGTAAAAACAAAGAATACAAGAAAGCAATAAGTAATAATTAAGAAGAAAAAATGGTTAAGGGAGAGAAAAGCACTAAAGAAGGAAAATTTTAAAAAATTTTGAAAATTCTAAATTTTTTGAAACCTTTTAAAAATAAAAAATATTTTTAGATCATATATTGAGGGGGAGCTTTAGTTTTATGCTCTAATACTCCTTATATTTATGCCCTGATACTCTTTACTTTTTATTCTCCCATACTCTTTATTTCTTATGCTCTGGTACTCTTTATTTTCATGCTTTGATACTCTTCATACTCTGATATTTTCACTCTAATACTCTCTATCTTTATATTATATTATTTGCTTTGATATGCTATGATACTTTTCATGCTACTCTAATACTCTCTATGTTGTGTTACTTATACTTTTCATGCTACTCTAATACTCTCTATGTTGTGTTACTTTGATACTCTTAAAGATTTTGCTTTGATACTTTTCACGTTCAACTTGTTTTTTACTCTAATGCTTAACTTTCAAATCTGTTTTAGCTCTGATACACCTTTTGAATATCTCTTATAAGTATATAGCTATGATACATTTTAATTATAGCTCTAATACATTATAGTTATAGCTCTAATACATTGGAACTATTTGAATTGAATTCTTTCCTGTATATATATATCTATAGCTCTGATACATTGAAACTATATGAATTGAATTCTTTCTTATATATACATATATAGCTTTGATACATTATAGATGACTTTTTGCTCTTGATAATCATTACAACTTAGTTCTAATACTTATTATCAATAGCTCTGATACTTATAGTCAATTGCTCTATACTTATTGCAAATCTTTTGAGCTTACAATATACTTAAAGATTTTGTCATTATCAAAAAGAAGAGATTGTTGACTCCTATCTAGACTTTGATGAATAACAAAATACTTAAGTATATTTGAGTACTAATTATATATTAAAAGTGTGTTTATCATAACAAAGTACTCATCAAAGTTATAGTGTGTTGAAGAGATCAAATTGCTTGTCATCTTGTTGAAGAAGTTCCTCGAGTTAATGGATTTTCAAGTTATATAGACTTTAACATATAAGAATGAATTTGAAGGACTGAATTTGGACAAGTTTTAGCAAAGTTTCAGCCAAGTGTCAACTCATGAAGTCAAGTGTCGACTCAATGTGTCGACTCACAGAAGTTTGAGCTGATACGTAGAAAATGTTTCAGCCGGCATACTAAAGTGTCAACTCATAGAAACCAAGTGTTGACTCATGATCAACTAAGTGTCGACTCAAGGCTTGAGATCAAAAATGATATAGAACTTGTTGATTTCAAGTTTTTGCTCAAGTGTCAACTCATGAAGATGAAGTATCGACTTAAGTATCGACTCACCAAAAGAAGTGTCAACGCACCAGAGAGCTTCAGAAAATATTTTTGATCTAGTGTCAACTTATGAGTCGACTCATGGCCTAAAGAAGTGTCAATACCTGCAGGTCTGAATGAATAGTAATGGCTAGATTTTTTGAAATACAGAATTGCTCCTTTTTGTGTCCAATGGCTACTTTTTCCTTTCCAACAGTCATAAATGGTCATTTAAGGCTTGGAAAAATATTTAAAATCCACCAAACACAAGAAGGAAGATATTCATTAAGAGTGATGAGCATTCATTTAAATATTCATTGAAGAACTACTACTTTTGAGTGAAGTTGAGCCTTCAAGTATTCAAGAGCATTCAAGTCCAATTCATTCAAGTATTGATTAAGGCTTCAACAACTTAGAGACAAGCTTCTCAACAATTTTCAAAAGCTTTTTATCGAGTTTTATTTACTTTTTGAGAAAGCTTATTGTATTCTTTGATTGTACTTGAATTGTTTTGTTATTCCTAGTTTCAAGTAGATTGAAACTAGTGTTTGGGTTGTTAGTGAGCCTTGAGTTAAAACCAACTAGGTTGTTGGTGAGCCTTGTTTGAAAACCAACTAAGTTGTTGGTGAGCCTTATTTGAAAATCAACTAGATTTTTGGTTAGCCTAATAAAAACCTAGGAGTTTTGATTAGTGAGCCCGAGAAAATTAATCTACTAAATCAAGAAAGGATTATAGTAAAATATCCAAGTGGACGTTGGAGAGTGGATGTAGGTGCTTGAAGTGCACTGAACCACTATAAATTCTTGTGTTTGTGATTGCTTATCTTTCTCTTCTTGCATTTACTTTATTACTTCTGCTGCATACTCTTGTTAAGCACACAAACACTTTGCAAACACACTAGCACTTGTCTTTAATCTTTGCAAAAAAAATTTGAAACCCAATTTATTTTCCCTCTTGGGTTGCTTTAGCTGGGCAACACTAGGACTATCATGCCTCATCTAAACTTCACTTATTCTCTTAAGCCTCGCCAACACCCATATTCATTGCCTTGCACACATCCACTTGCCACTCCCACCACCTCACCTATATTCCACCAATTCCATCTGCCACTTCCAACACCTCGCTTGCCTCTACTCCACTATTATACCACTCACTTAAAAGCCATAGTTTTTCTCTCTTTTCTATATACTTTCATGGAAGATTGACTTAAGCATTGGAGATCCACTATGGAGAACCACCCTATCGTGACCGGACTTCCATATCTTCTTCATTTTATAGGTTCTGGAATGCCCATACTTAACAAAGAAAAACCTAGAACCATCCAATTTAGTAGCCATTTTCAATCATGTCAGCAAGTCTCAAACGAAACCACAATAATAATCATTTTCAATTTCAAATAAATTAGCATGACTACTAGATATTATAATTACTCAGCCACTTCCCAATTATTTGTTTGCTTCTTGAATCCTTGTTCGAATAAAATTTTGATCAATTTCATAATTTTGGGCATTATTTTATGATTGATGACCATCTTAATATTAGCCTTCCATCTTTCTCATCCCATAGCAGTATTAGCATAACTACTAAATAAAAGTTTTTATCTCTTTTGCTGATTGTTCTAAAGGTTATACAAAATATTATCTTCGAAAGTGATTTCCTCACCAATCATGTTTTTCTTTCAACAATGTAAGAAAATCCTTTAGAGATTAAAGCTTGTTATTAAAGATACAACTATACTTCAAGCATTTTTGAGATGTATACAATACAATATGTCTATATGGAAAAGAATAGAATATTTGATTGCCAAGCAAATAGAGAGAGACAAAAAAAATGTTAATGCTACTTGCGTTTCACCTTTGAATATTGTACAACTTTTATATTTACATAATTTCAAATGTGTAATGGAGAAACTTATGTAAATAGTTGTAATAGCCGTTTATACTTTATCAAGGAAGAAACTTTGGATTGATCCCTAGTGCCAATCTTTTTACATGGCGTTGGGTAACTAGTAAAGTATATATTCTTATAAAATTTGTCTTTTGGTAAAGTGGAAAAAAAAACTTTTATTTTCATATTTGCAGAAAAGAATAGTTTTCTTTTCTTTTCTTTTCTTTTTTGGTATAGGAATAGTTTTCTTTTCTAAAAAAATCCTTTTGTCCTTTATCAGACCATTATACCTCCTTAGGATAAATGACCAAATTTATTTCAGGTAATAAATGTATATTAAAAATAGATGCACATATAAGACAAGTCAATACAAAATAAACTTTCTTTAATGCTAGTATTTATAAAGTTAAGAGTTAGGTTGGCAATCTATAAATGTGGCCCTTTTCTATAAATTCAGTAACAAAGTTGATTGCCGGTAGTGCTCTCTCTTTTATCCAAAAATTTCCTAGGAGAAACTTTTGTGATTATGTACTCTCTATGAATTTCAAGTCTAAAAGGATTTACAATGTTCATAAATGTAAGACCATATATTTTAGAAATTTCTTATTTTATATATCAAATTCGCATATATACACTCACTATGTCTTACCAATATTTTGATGAACCATGCACATAGATAGAAGGATTTATATCCTATCCATATCACATTTGGTGGCATCCACATTTAAAATACAAATAAGTAGTAACACACATTCTAATAATTTTCTTTCTTCTTGAAAGAATGGAATCCGTCCAAGAAAAGAACTAAATAAGGCTTTATTGATTGTTTGAAAAACATCTAATAGTTCCTATTATATAGTAATTCAATAATTTGCGGCATAGACAGTAGACGTTTCAAGCATATAAATTTTTTATTTATAAGCAAGTATGACCTTTCACCCAAAAAAATATTATAAATCTTTTGACATCAAGAGCTTTTATTTTTATCATTTGACTCTTAACATATTTGATTATGGCTGTGAAATTTTCTCTCTATAACTCGCATATTATATGCACTCCTATTTAAACATATAACAATTGAGAACGCCCAATAAAATAAAAATAAAAAATTGATATTGCTTGACATGGTCATTGTTTTTTGTATTCTTGCTTCTCAGCAAATCATGCAAATAGCACGATCAATGTTCAAGATGGCACTTCCATTTTCACGCTTCTTTTGTAGTAACAAACTACTTCCAAAAATCCTCGGGATTTGATAGACACCCAAGAAAACTAAAAAATTGTTATGTAGATTTAATTTTCTTCTTAGGTTAGTTATCTTAATTTTCTTTTTAATTTCTGAAAATAAGAAATTGAACACAATTTTGAAACAGGCCTTAAAGATTCTAATAGATTGCAATGGATTGAGCCCATCCTATGAGAGAAGAAAAAAAAAATAAAAAAATAAAAAAATAAAGAGGAAAAAACAATAAAATAAGATGGGAAAGAGATAGCTCTTTCTCCTTCTTTTAAAGAGCATGCTTCCCCTCCCTTCTCCTTCTGGCCAGGTTGGTGGAGCTCAGGCTGATTGCCAATTAATGGCAGTACCCAGCAATGATGAGGAGATGCCCCGGATGAAGGTCACAGACACCGATGGTCAGTCAAATAAGAGAGAAATCCAAAATAATTGAAATAGGAAAGTTGGTCCCTTGCAAAATCCGGCTGCTCACCTGTACTAAATGGTGATAACAAGCTTGGAAAAGAAAGGGGAGTAAGGTTTAGATGAAAAACCTTAGAAATCAACAGTATTTTTTTAAGTATGTAGTGATGAAAATATAAGAAGGATATTGATATTGATAAGCAAGATTTAGGACTTCCCCGATTCAATTTAAATAAATAATCAAGAATCTTAAGGCAAAGCAGGATAGACAGAATTAGATGGAGTTGGTTAAACAAATAATATCAATAAAATTATAAAAATTATTTTTTATATAAATTTATTTTATTTTATTTTAAAGAAGAGATTTGTGAAAATTATTCACTACAGAGAGGATTTATTATAAGTTTGGATGGATTTGGACTTCTTTTTCACCAGCCCCAATTGGATTTTTTAATCATAAAACGGATAGTTTTTCTCCGTTGCAGCAAAATCATTTTTCGGGTAAATGGACTCAAATAAATTGGCGTCTCACGAAAAAAACGTGGCACTTCTATCTAAAAAAAATCGTGGCACAAAAGATGTCAATGACCATAATCGGCACTCAACCAATAACCCAATCGTTCCAATGCCAACGGTTTCCATACCAAGAATGGGTATTTTATTATCATTTTAAAACAGAATAAAATGCAAGCTATAAATCATTACATTTGAGAAGCAACTCTATACCAGTGAACTCACAGGAAAATGACTCTCATTTGCTCACTTCGACAAAGCAAGTGGAGATAAGCCAATCCTTTGCGATGTCATCAAAAGACCAAGTCAAAGCGTCTCCTTGTAGAAACAAAAGTATCTCACCATCTCCAACAGATCACCACCAACATCATTAACATCCAAAAAAACCCTCCCATATCCGTATCGATTACGATATCCGCAACCAAAATTTTATGAGTATCCCGTTTGCATTAAAACAAACTAACCTATCTCCCAAGCTTCACCTCCGTTTTTTTTTTTTTTTCTCCTCCTTTCTCTTACTTTAATAATTAAATAATATATTTTTTATAAAAAAAAAGCAAAAAAAGGGGACGATCGAATCTCATCCGTCAATCGTCATCTAAGCGGTAGAATGCTTCTTAGGCGGCCGCTGGATGGGCCCGACCGGCGACCGGAATCCAACCGTGACCGCGTCGTACACGCACCAGTGGAACCCTGGTGGACGGCCCTCTAGCCTCGCCCCGTCGCATTCCTCGCACACCGCCGGCCGAGCCATCGCCGCCCCCGCGGTGGCCGCGCTCATCTTCGCGGCGGCCGCGCTCATCTTCGCGGCCTCCCACGCGTATCCCCCTCCCGCCGCCGCGTATGGGCAGTACGCGGCCGTGGAAAGGAGGTAGTTCTCCCTCTGCCGCTGGAGATTCCTCAGCTGGCTCTCATAGTCCCAGTCGCAGGGCCCCAGTCCGAAGGCATCCGGTATCAGCCCCGCGAGCGCCGGATCCACGAAGCGGGATCCCGCCGGATTCCTCCTCAGGATCATCTTCTCCGGCACGGCAGCGGAGGCGATGGAGACGGCCTTCTTTAGACCGGCGTCCGCCTCCCCGCCGCCGGCAGCGGCGGCATCGTGGCGGTGACCGCGGCGGGAGCGGCCACGCCTCTCCCGACGCGAGCGGCGGAGGACGGCGAGGACGAAGCAGTCGCGCTCGCGGGCGATGGCGGCGAAGTCGGAGGACTCGTCGATGGGGACCTTACGGCGGACCTCCGGCGAGGCGCGGGCCTTCTTCCGGCGGACAAGGAAAGTGGAGATCTGGTGGGGGGCGATCCCGATCTTCTGGCTGATGACGGCCTGGAACTTCTTGAAACCGAGGACGGGATGGACGGCGACGGTGCCGATCTCGACCTCCCGCTCCCCGTCGAAGAAGACGACGGGGAACGAGGCGGAGGAGGCGGCGGCGGCCGGCAGCTCCATCATCTCACCTGCAGGGAGGAAGCATCTGGATCATACACGCGAGATAGGGTTTTGAGGAGAAGGGAGCGACCGGGGAAGCCTTATAAAAAGAGCGCTCCGGGGTGGAGGGTCCGGTAATTTCTTTAATGCGGTAGGGGGACGTTTTGGTAGATAGAATAATTTCTCCGGATGGTCGAAACAAAGAATTTCTTAGAAAACAAGTCACCGCCAAAAAAAATATTTTTGGTCTCGGATTTCGGAACTTACCTTCCTGCTTTAAATTGCCCATTCAGTAAATTTATTTTCAAATGAATGTGGGGTAGATATTGATATGAATTTTAACATCGGATTAATATTTATATTTATAAAAAAATAGATATAAATATAAATAAATAATTATTTAATTTATATTCAAATATTTAATTTTATTTAATTTTATAATACGGATAGGTAACTATTTAATATATATCTAAATATCTAATTTTATTTAATTTTATATATTTATTATATTTTTTAAAAAATATTTAACCACGTTAATATATTATTAGCTTGGTTATAAAGTTAATTATCAACTTATGTCTCTATTTATATTTATATTTCTTCCAGATTTATTTTTTATTTATTTAAAATAAATATAAATATAATTTTTTATATTCGATAAATATTTTATCAATATCTAATTTCAAACCTATCTGATATAATAAATTTAATAGATTTCTTATTTATATCACACGTAACTATATAAATTTTAGTTTATTGTTCGCATAAAATATAAAATATAAAGTTATATAATATAAAAATAAATAAATATTTAAAAAATAATAAAATATATATTATAAATAAAATAATTTATTAATTTAAGGAATGATGGATAACAAAGCGTGTTACTTATTATCATGTTGCCGTAGACTGCCTTCTTTTCAAATGAATGAGTTTATTTTTGGTCTCCGACTTCCACACCAGACGCATATTTGAATTTGTTTGGAAATTATGTGTGCGCTAAAGAAAATATACGGAGAAGATGGATAAAGGTTTTTTCTGGCATGGAAGATCTTTCGTTTTTATATGACTTTTCTAAAATTGTTATGAAGAGGTCCACTAAAATTTTAATTTATTTTAATTTTTTTGTGCTCAGGCAGGAAATATTGGGAAAGATTTTTTTGATTTTTTTTTTTTTTTTCGCTGCTTGCTTGATTTAGAATTTTCCTTTTGTGTACATGTAAAGTGTGGTGGTAATCCAGTTTTAACATAAAATAATTGCTTGTCCATCAATTAGATTGATTTTATTTCTGGCCCATTAAACAGATTAGTACACCTGAAGATGATATTTAACAAGACCACAATCCATCTCAACAAAAATAATATATTATTATTTTATTAATATATACCTTATTGTCTCATTCAGTTTATGTTATCCGCCTGATCCGAAGAGGCTACCTTATTGTCTCAGTTTATGTCATCAGCCTAATCCAAAGATGCTATCTTATTATTTCATTCAGCTTATGTCATTAGCCTGATCCGAAAATGCTACCTTATTATCTCATTCAGCTTATGTCATCAGCCTGATCCGAAGTGGCTACCTTATATGTCATCAGCCTTATCCGAAGAGGCTACCTTATATGTCATCAGTCTGATCCGAAAAGACTACCTTATTATCTCATTCAGCTTATGTCATCAACATGATCCGAAGAGGCTACCTTATTATCTCATTCAGCTTATGTCATCAACATGATCCGAAGAGGCTACCTTATTGTCTCATTCAGCTTATGTCATCAGCCTAATCTGGAGAGTCTGATCCGAAGAAGATACCTTATTATTTTGATCGGCTCTATGTTTTCAGCATAGTCCGAAGATGATATTCTTTTGTTTTGAGGTATTGTTCATCCCTTCGGCCCCTACGGTAAGTAATTCTTTATTTTCTATTTCACTCCGAAGAAGATAAATCCAAAGCAAATAGCTAACACCTCTTCGTACCATTTCAAAGAAGACAGTCCGAAGAGGTAGTTAGGCTCATTTTGGATCCCTTCTAAAGAGAGTGTATTTGAAACATGTGAACAACCTTTTAACCCGAAATAGTTAAAGACTATTCTGTTTGTTATAACCACCCACATGGTCGATAGCTCCGGCTTAAGTAACCATGGTGTAACTAATTTTCGATCGCCACTACTCACTGTTATGAGAAAGTTATATTAACTAATTCGATAACCGTAAGTAGTTACACTCACACCTATAAATATCAGTAAGAGGGGACACTCGAGATAAGCGAATTCCAGGCAAGTTAGAGCCAATCTGCAACTAGCTTTGTCAAAGCCACCCTACTATCTTCTCTCTTTCCATTTTTTTTCATTTCATTCTCCTTTCAAGTTCTCCATTTTGTTGCCTAAATTCCGGCTAACTTTGGTATCGAAGTGTCCCCCATAGGAGAAATTCCGGTCATGGGATTTATTTTGCAGGCCTCATTCGACGGTGAACTGGCAGGTAGATTGCTCCATCCGGTCAGTAGGGATTTGGCGTTAATAGATTGGCGCACCATGTAGGGGAAGAATTTCCTCTAGTAAAGGAAAACTTTAGAAAATGCAAGAATGGTGAAAGGAAATATTCAAAATACTTCTACAAGCAGGGACCACCTTGCCCCTCAAGCGAGCAATCCTCTGGCAGAAAATGATATGTATGATGATGGTGGGGCAACAACAATTCGAGGCCCTTTTAAATTAAGTTGATGCCCTGACAGCTCTAGTTTAGACTTTTTAAGAAACTGCAGTTCAAAAGCAGTGCCTTCCAACCACCTCTCAGCCCAGTCATCAAGTTAGGGGAAAAGAAGATCGACGCCGGGAATCCACACCAAGTTCTTCACAAATATGATCTTCTCGAAAACATTACATCTCCTAACCAAGCAGGCATATGGAGGGTCATTATGGCAAGAAAAAAACTAGATGTTCCCTTTCTGTTTCTTTTGGGGATTCTACACCTGGAGGAGTCAGACAAAGAGAGTGAGCTTCAAAATAGCTTCAATTTTGAAGAAAAATTCAAATTATTGGAGTCATAGATAGCTAGGCTTACTGATCAAAAAGAGGTGACGAAGTCTTGAGTTTCAATTCTTAACCTCCTTTCTCCGATCGAATCATGGCCGAAGTCATCCCTCAGCATTTTAAGATTCCACAGTTGGAGGCTTATGACGGAACTTCCGATCTCCTTGATCATTTGGAAAGTTACAAGGCTCAAATGATGGTATAAAGGGCATCTGATACATTGTATTGCCTTTCTTTTCCTGCTACTTTAAAGAAAGCTGCTCGAATGTGGTATTCGAGCTTGTTGCCTGGCACAATCCATTCTTTTGCTGAGTTGGAGCGACTGTTTATTTCACATTTCAGAACATGCAAAAAGATGCCACACAACACAGATAGTTTGTTCCTTCTTCAACATAATGAAGGAGAAAGTCTAAAGGAATTTGTCATCCGATTCATTTCGGCCACTCTAGAGATCCA
Organism: Areca catechu; assembly: GCA_021397845.1. NCBI lineage: Eukaryota > Viridiplantae > Streptophyta > Magnoliopsida > Arecales > Arecaceae > Areca > Areca catechu. The sequence continues at coordinate 108,901,908 of CM038047.1, forward strand.
AGATCTCAATGAGCACGTGGCCATGTCAACTTTGAAGAAAGGTCTTAGATCATCCAGGTTTACTTTCTCCCTAGATAAGAAATTCCTTATGAGCTATGCCGAACTACTGGCAAGAGCTCAGAAATATGCTTCTATCGAAGAGCAAGCTGCGAGTTGTAGACTTATGGAAGGAGGGCACCCTTCCAAGAAAACGACTGTCAAGGGGTCAAATGTACCCACATCTTCCATTAATGCACCAGTTCCTAAATGCAGTCCCAAGTCTAAGCAATAGATCAACCAGTTTGACTCCTACACTCCCCTTAACCTCCCAAGAGAAAAAATTCTGTTGGAAATAGAAAAATATATATATTTGCAAAGACCATGTCCCCTGAAGATCTCTGTTAAAGCAAGAGACAAAAACAAATACTGTTGGTTCCATCGAGACCATGGCCACAATATGGAGGAATGTTTCCAACTTCGAGATGCTATTGAAGACTTAATTAAAAGAGGTTACCTTGAAAAGTATGTTAGCCATTCGAAACCTCAAGCCGAAGCAACTGCACTTCAAAGAGCTACTGATGAAGCCGAACTGCTTTACCAAAGGCCGACTGATGGGAGGGTTGGTATGCTTCATCGATCGATCGGCTGAAGGAATGAAACTGAATAAGATTACCACAAGATACTCAAAGGCAAAAATTCCATCAACTTTTTAGATGAGGATCTCCAAGGAATTCAACTTCCATATAATGACTCTGTTGTGGTCTCAGTTGTATTTGCAAAATATGATGTAAGGAGAATTCTGATAGATAATGGAAGTTCTATCGATGTTTTGCTATATGATGCATTTCTTAGAATGGGCTTATATAGAAGTGAATTGCAAATGTCTCCTATCCCTTTGACTAGATTCGGAGGAAATCAAATTGGGGTTGAAGGAGAAATAGCTTTGCCCATAACTCTTAGCGCTGAACCATATCAAAAAATACTTCCCATTAACTTCATAGTAGTGCAAACACCGTCAGCATATAATACAATTTTGGGACGTCCAGCTCTAAATAAATTCCGAGCCAAAGTATTGACCTACTATCTCTTGGAATGATTTCCCACCAAGCATGGTATCGAAGAAGTGAAAGGAGATCAAAGGGTTGCTCATCAATGCCTAATGATCCAGGATAAACAATTAACTAATCCCTTAACACTTGATCAATTAGATCTAAAGGATAGAGTTGAAGACTATAGAGATCCAATAGAAAGGACCTTCTCCGTGCCCTTGTCTGAAGATGACCCAACAAAGTTTATACAAATTGGCAGTTTGCTAGATGAAGAGACAAAAGCAAAGCTGATTAGTTTCCTTCGAAGTAATGCCGATCTTTTTACCTAGACAGCTTTGGATATGCCCAAAATTTCATCTGAAGTAATTACACATCGGCTGGAAGTTGCCTCAAACTACATACTAGTTTGGTAGAAGAAGAGGAACTTTGTACCTGAAAGGCAGAGGGTCATTGATGAAGAAGTCAACAAACTCATTGAAGCCAAATTTATAAGGGAAGTACAATATCCAAATTGGTTGGCTAATGTTGTGATGGTGAAGAAGTCTAATGGCAAGTGGATGACTATATTGATTACACAGATCTTGACAAGGCTTATCCAAAAGACAGTTTTCCTTTGCTGAAAATGGATCAGTTAGTTACGCCACTGTCGGTCATCAGTTGTTGAGCTTCATGAATGCTTTCTCAAGATATAACCAAATCCGAATGGATTCTAAAGATGAAGAGAAAACTGCTTTTATCACAGAGAAAAGAGATTTACTGTTATAAGGTGATGCCATTTGGATTAAAGAATGCTGGGACAACTTTTCAAAGATTGATCAACAAAGTATTCAAGAATTAGATAGGGAGAAATATGGAAGCTTATGTTGATGATATGATTGTACATAGTCTTCATAGGTCCGACCACATTGAAGACTTGAAGGAGACCTTTGATGCCCTTAGACACCATCAAATGAAGCTGATCAGACTAAGTGCATCTTTGGTGTAACTTCAGGAAAGTTTTTGGGATTCTTAGTTACCAAGCGAGAAATTGAGGTTAACCCAGAAAAGATTCAAGCCATTCGGACCATGAGACATCCCTCTTACAAAAAAGAAGTGCAGCGGCTGATAGGAAGAATTGCTTCTTTGAGTCAATTTATTTCCCGATCAGCGAAAAGATGCCTTCCTTTTTTCAAAGTTCTTTGTCAAACTCAAAGTTTCGAATGGTTAAAAGACTGCAGGATTGCTTTTGATAAGTTGAAAGAATATTTAGAAAACCCTCCTTTACTTTTTAAACCTTATGAAGGGAAAACTCTTTACTTGTATCTTTCTATCATAGACGAAGCAGTTAGTTTGGTACTTGTTCGAAAAGATGCCAACCAGTCATAGAAGCCGATCTACTATACAAGTAAAGTACTATATAAGGCAGAAATACGATATCCTAGAGTGCAAAAGCTCATTTTCTCCTTGGTGGTCATAGCGAAATATTTGCGACCCTATTTTCAAGCTCATACCGTTGTGGTTTTGTCGGATCAGCCCTTGAAGGCCATTTTGCACTACCCTGATACTTCAAGAAGGATAGCTAAATGGGCTACTAAACTGGGAGAATTTGACATTGACTTCTAACCTAGATCAGTACTTAAAGCACAAGTCTTGGTTGATTTTATAGCCGAATGCACTTGGGGATCAGATAAAAATCAACCAAGGACTGAAGAAGAAGAAACTACCGAAGAGAATTCAGAGCACATATGGATGCTTCATGTGGATGGTGCTTCCAACGCCAATGGATGTGGAGCTGGTCTCATCTTGGCAAATCCGAATGGGCAAGTTATAGAGTATGCTCTTTATTTTTCTTTCTAAGCTTCAAATAATCAGGCAAAATATGAAGCTCTCCTTGCTGGACTCAGAATTGCTTAGAAGCTAGAGATTAAAAAGATTAAAGTCTTTTCAGATTCGCAGTTGGTGGTAAATCAAGTAAAAGCTGAATTTGAAGCTCGGAATCCCATCATAATTCAGTATCTTGAGAAGGTACAACGTCTAATATCCTAGCTGGAATATTTTGAAATTGTTCATGTACCTCGAATAAAAAATTCTCGAGCCAATGCTCTTTCACGACTTGCAACCACTGCTCCAGACTCCCTCGACCGTACATATGTGGAATATCTTGAAGACCCTAGCATATCCAAATCCATAATGAAAGTATATTCAATTGAATGTAAGCCTTCATAGATGGACTCCATTCTTAAATTATTAAATGAAGGCACATTACTTGAAAACAAGCTTGAAGCTAAATAGCTTCATTGGATTGCTTCCCAGTATGTGATCTTAGATGGGACTCCATATAAAAGATATTTTACACGACCTTTATGGAAATGTTTGGGATCCTTAGATGCCGATTATGCTCTCAAAGAAGTACATGAAGGTATATATAGAGATTATCTGGAGGCAGATCCTTAGCTTACAAAATAATTCACCAAGGCTATTATTGGCCGACCATTCAAAAGGATTCTATAAAATTTGTACAAAGATGTGATCAATGTCAAAGATATTCTAATGTACAAAGATGGCTTGTAAGTCAATTGACCCCGTTGATAGCTCATTGGCCTTTTGCTTAATGGGGAATGGATATTCTTGGTCCATTTCCTCTAGTTTCCGAATAATGAAAATTTCTTATGGTAGCAATTGACTACTTTACTAAGTGGGTTAAAGCTGAACCACTAGCACAAATTACTGATGCAAAGGTCAAAATTTTGTAAGAAACTTTATTATTTTCCGTTTTGGGATTCCTTATGCCATCATTATAAATAACGGAAGGCAATTTGACAAACTGAAGTTCAAAAGCTTCTGTGCACAATATCATATACTCCATAAGCTAACTTTCATTGCTCATCCTCAATTTAATGGAGAAGCTAAAGTGACCAATAGAACTATACTTCATGGCCTTAAAACCAGATTAAATGATGTAAAGGGACTATGGGCTGATGAGTTGAATGTAGTTCTTTGAGCATACCAGACTACTCCCAGAGCAACCACTGGTGAATCTCTATTTCACTTAGCTTATGGCACTGAGGCAGTCCTTCCTATAGAAGTTTCTTTACAATCTCTACGGATTGACCATTACTAAGAACCTGAAATCTCAGAATGCCGAAGAGTTGATTTAGATTTATTATAATGTACTCGGCTCTATGTTCAACTGAAGATGGCCACATATCACCAAAAGATTGCCAAGCATTACAACTCTCGCATGAAAGAACGAATTTTTCATCCTAAGAAATTGGTTTTGCGAAGATCTGAAGTATCCAAGCCAGCCGAACAAGAAAAACTTTCTCCTACATGGGAAGGCCCCTATCGAATCAAAGAAGTCATCCGTCTTGAAACTTACCGGTTCAAAACCTTGGAAGGTACTATATTGCCTCGTCCATGGAATGTAGAAAATCTTCACAAATATTATCAATAAAAATTTCTATTCAAACTTATATTGATGTATCAAGATGGACCTGATCAGCCTATCTTAATCTTTATTACAAGAAATAAGGATGATCTACGTGATCTATCCTACGAAGTGCCGAGTGGGCTTGATCAGCCTATCTTAGTCTTTATTAAAATGTATAAGGATGATCTACATGATATACCCTACGAAGTGTCGAGTGGGCTTGATCAGCCTATCTTAATTTTTTATTAAAAGGCATAAGGATGATCTACGTGATCTATCCTATGAAGTACTGAGCGAGCTTGATCAGCCTATCTTAATCTTTATTAAAAGGCATAAGGATGATCTATATGATCTACCCTACAAAGTGCCGAGTGGGCTTGATCAGGCTATCTTATTCTTTATTAAAAGATATAAGAATGATCTACATAATCTACCCTACAAAGTGCGAGTGGGCTTGATCAGCCTATCTTAATCTTTATTAAAATGTATAAGGATGATCCATATGATCTATCCAATGAAATGCCAAGGAAGGCTCAACCAGCCTGTTTCATTCTCTGTAAAGAACATAGACGACCTACGCAGTATATTCTACAACAAATTCGATGAAGTACAAAGTAAATTCGGCAACACGTTGAAGTATATCCCCTCAGTATGTATATTGTCATTTATCAGCAATGACCCTCTGGGAAAAAGAGAATAGTTATATATATCAAATTCTCTTATTCAAAATATTAATGGTATTATTTAAAATTTAAAGTCTTAGTATTATTTCAAGTTTGAAGACTTAATATTATTTTGAGTCTAAAGATTCAGCATTATCTTCAAGTCTGAAAACATTGTGTTATTTAAAATTTGAAGTTTTGATATTATTTCAAGTCTGAAGACTTAGTATTATTTTGAGTCCGAAGATTCAGCATTATCTTCAAGTCCGAAGACTTGGTATTATTCAAAATTTGAAGTCTTGATATTATTTCAAGTTCAAAGACTTGGTATCATTTTGAGTTCGAAGATTCAGCATTATCTTCAAATTCGAAGATTCGGTATGATTCAAAGTTTGAAGCATTGGTATTATTTCAAGTCTGAAGACTTTGTATTATTTTGAATTTAAAATCTTAGAGCTATTTTCAAATCCGAAGACTTTATCCTTGGATGAATTTTCATTCGAAGATTTAAGGTGAAAGTTAATGTATTTACCAGAAAGAGTATTTGTTCATAAATTCTTTATGATCAACAAGATAATCATTCAGCATTTTACCTTCGATGAGTTTATACTTGGTGAGTATTTCATTAAAGCATAATTCATTAAAAGTTCTATTCATAAAAGGTAACACATGTACATTACCTTTCAAAATTAAAAAAAATAAAATAAAACAATATCCTATGGGTCGGCTTCAGCTTGAGTGTCTTCAGCTTGAGTGAGGTCGATCGGGTTAGCAACCGTTGTTATTTCCTCTTTAGCTACCTTTTCGGTTGCGACGTGTGATGTGGCAGGATTGTTGACGTGGAACACCTGTCGGTTGCCAGGACGGAGTATGCTGCCATGGTGGACACTGCCTCCCGGGCTCGCGCACTGGGCCTAGCCCCCTCGAGTAGTCGAGACCGCCTAACAAGATCGGGTGCCGCCCTCCGCAGGTCGGACTCCGCCCAACGAGATCAGACCGCCCAGGTCTGGGTCGAATGATCTCCCAGGTTGACCCCTTCGAAGTCGAGCTCCACGGTCCGAGGTCAAACTCAGCCCTCCGACGTGTGGGGGCGCCCCCGAGGTTGAGCCCTCTAGCCCGGGGCCGCATGCCGTCCACTTCGACCAAGCTAGGCCTCCCGACGTCGAGTCCTGTGAACTGAAGTCGAGCCCGGCAAAGCCAAGTTCAGCAGTCCAGCTCAGTGACCACCTCGGCCGAAGCACCAGCCGCCAAGGAAGCAGTGTCTTCCTCTCTAAAAGCGATGGCGAGCCTCCCGAGGGCCGTGAGGTAGTGTCCCCCATACCACAAAAACTCCCCGCCGTTGCCACTCATGCTGGAAGAGAAGAAAGCTCCCTGACCAGGGCACCATGCCCCCACGTCCGTACGGAAGAGAGGGGCCAGCCAGAAGGCACCAATCCCAAGGGCGGCGGCCCCCCTATCGAGGCACTACCAAGTTTCCAGGAATGGGGTGACCGGAGAGAATGTCATAATGCATGGAGTTCTCCCCCACCGAATGTCAGGAGAGACGTTCCGTCCATGGCACGGTACCCCGCCACACGCTCTGGCGGGGGCGAGGGGTCCTGAAGTAGGATTAGTTAAAAGGAAAACCATCGGAGGTAAGAAAAAACAACGTGAGATCACTCGTAGAAAACGAGAAGAGAGGGAAGGCCACAAAGGAGGATCTCCCCACCTTGGCCACAAACTCTCCTATCTCGTACTCATCTCCACTTACACTACACTCACTCCTCCTAGCATGGAGCCCATCAAAAGGGGCTCGACCAGGAGGCCCTGTTCCTCTGGATCGTCACTGACTTGACCATCGAAGCACCCCCACCGGAATCCCCTTTCCGGGTCTTTAACTATTGTTTCTTGCAGGTCACAAGGAACGAGGAGCTCTTATGAAGAGGGCAAGCGGTCCGACGCCACCCAAAGCTATGGGCCACGATGATCTTGGCGGCAATAGATTGGCGCGCCGGTAGGAGGACAAGGAGACCTGAAGGACTAACCATCAAAGGGATCCCCTTGCTTCGAAGGGTCGTCCCCGCTATGAACAAACCTACCCGGAGGATGGTGACTACACGAGCGAGAGAGGCATCTACCAGTTGTGCGAGGGATTCCTCCCTCTGAGGGGACCCGCATGATCCGGAAGTGGCACCGCCTGCTCTAATCCAACCACCTCCAGTGGAAGCTTAGTTGGCCGTTCTTGCCCAGCAAATGCAAGTTCTTGCTACGGTGGTGCGCCAGCTTCAGCATCAGCAACAGTCCTTGGCTACTCACCAATAGCCAGGGACTCTCACGGCACATACCGCAGCGCCCCACGACAGTCTGCACTCCTTCCAAGGAAGGCCATCATAGCCGCGGGCCGCCACTGATCATCGGGGTAGCTATCAAACCCTAGCGAAGAGACAACGAGTTGGGTCCACCGATGGGGAGAGCCACTCACCGAACTTTGAGCGAGGGGCACCTAATCCCTACCAGGTCAGGAAGAGCAAGACCCCCCATCGTGGACGCCGCACACTCGTGTCACGCCCTCCGTCTCCTTCGGCGGAGGGGTCTACCGATAAAGCTGTCAAGCGCATGGCAGAGAAGCGCCTCGAGGAGCACGAGCGCAAGTTGGCAGAATTCTCCCGCCGGTTTGCCAACATGCAGAGCCTCACTGGAGAGCCGACGGGCTATGACTCCCGCCCCCCATTTTCCCAAGAAGTCCAACAGGAGCCGATTTCGGATCGATTCTGCATGCCGCAGGTGGACCCCTATGATGGGACCACCGATCCCCTAGATCACCTCGAGTGCTACAGAGCCCTAATGAGGGTCCAGGGGGCAACCGATGCCCTCCTCTACATCGCATTCCCCGCTACTCTCCGAAAGGCGACCCGAGTGTGGTTCACCCGCCTCGAGCCAGAGAGCATCGGGAGCTTTGCTCAGCTAGAGCAAAAGTTCGTGGCCCACTTTGACGCCTGCCGGAAGGTACCCCGAGAAGCGGATAGCCTTTTCTCCATCAGGTAGTAGGACCGCGAGCCCTTGCAGGACTACATGGCCTGCTTCAAAGCCATTGCACTGGAGATTTATAGCCTTGATGAGCTAGTCGCCATGCTGGCACTGAAGAGAGGACTCAGGACCTCCCGCCTGACCTACTCCCTTGACAAAATGCCCAGCAAGACTTACGCCGAGCTCCTTTTCTGAGCTCATAAGTACATCCACATCGAGGAGGTGGATCGTACGAGGCGGGAGCTCGACGGGCGCCCACTGAAGAAGCCGACCCTCACCGAGCCGTCCAGGGTGCGGAAACCAGCACCTCAGCCCAGAACTTCCGGCAGGGGCTGAGACCAAGGAGCGCCCCCATCCCTGAAGAGAGCTATACACCTCTCCTCGCCCCTAGGACGAAAATCCTCATGGAGATCGAGGGCAAGCCCTACTTGAAGCACCCACCCCCGATAAGGCATTTCACTAGCCGTGACATATCCAAATATTGCCGCTACCACTGCAACCATGGCCACGACACCAAGGAATGCCGCAACCTCAAGAAGGAAATTGAAGAACTCATCAAGAGGAGCTACCTCGGAAGGTTCGTGGGGGGCAGATCCCAGGCGGAATCCCAGGTGCTCGTCGCTCTCCGACCAGCACCGGTAGTCGACAACCGACCCACCGAGAAGCCGGTGGGGATGATATGCTGGGGAATCGAGCGCACATCTAATAAGGCCCGAGAGGCAGACTGTTTTGAAAATGTACTCCCCTTTATGAGGGAGGAGAAAGATGGGGGAAAAAATGTAAATAACGATGTCGTGGTCGTCGAGATGATGATCACAAAGCATCCTGTAAAATGTATTATGGTTGATAGTAGGAGCTCCACCGATGTACTTTTTTATGATGCCTTCTCCAGGATGAATCTTTTCCCTGCTCAAATTCAACCAATCTACACCCCTCTTGTCGGGTTCATAGGCGATTCTATAGGGGTCGAAGGGGAGATCACTCTCCCCATCACTGCTGGAACTCCGCCTCGGCAAAGCACTGTGATGATAATCTTTACCGTTGTCAAGCTCCCCTTGGCCTATAACATTATCCTTGGGTGGCCCGGGCTCAATCTACTCGACACCGTCGTCTCCACCCGGAGGCTACTTATGCAATTCCCAACACCCCACAATGTCGGGGAGATGAGAGGGGCGATCCAGCCAGTGTGGCATTACTTCCAAGTCATTCCAGGGGCCAGGGTCCCTGAGGACGACCCCAAGGTGGATGACCTCGACCAAAGGGCTCAGGATCCCAGGGGTGGTCCGGTCGAACGTTTGCTGTCTTATCCCCTCGGGGCTGACCAGGCGAAGACGGTGCAGATCGGAGCCCAGCTGCCCGACGAGGAGAGCGCCCACCTGCTGGAATTCCTGCGGGCGAACGTGGACGTGTTTGCCTGGACGGCGATGGATATGTCGGGCATTCCCCCAGACATCATCACCCACAAACTAAGCATCGACCCGAAGGACCGACCAGTTCGATAAAAAAGAAGGAGCTTCGCCCCGGAGAGGCAGGCGGCCATCAACGAGAAGGTAGATAAGCTCCTCGCGGCCGGTTTCATTCATGAGGTGTGGTATCCGAGCTGGCTGGTGAACGTGGTGATGGTCAAGAAAAACAACGGCAAGTGGAGGATCTGTGTTAACTACACTGACCTTAACAAGGCTTGCCCAAAGGATAGCTTTCCCTTGCCGAAATTGACCAGCTAGTGGACACCACCTCGGGGCACCGCCTGCTCTCATTCATGGATGCATTCTCTGGGTACAATCAAATACAGATGCACCCGAAGGATGAGGAACACACCACCTTCATCACCGACCAAGAGACGTACTGCTATAGAATGATACCCTTCGGACTAAAGAATGCTGGGGCCATATACTAGCATCTAGTCAACAGGGTCTTTAAAGACCAAATTTGTAGAAACATGTAGGTGTTCGTGGACGACATGCTGGTCATGAGCAAGCCGGACTTTGACCATGTCGCCGACCTTGCCGAAGCATTTCATAACCTTCGAAAGCACCAAATGAAGTTCAAGCTGGTGAAGTATGCCTTTGGGGTAGCGACCGGGAGGTTCCTCGGCTTTATGGTCACTCAGAGGGGCATCGAAGCTAATCCGGAGAAGGTCTAGGCAATCGTCGACATGGAGCACCCTACAACTAAGAAGCAGGTCCAGCACCTGATGGGGCGGATTGCAGCCTTGAGCCGGTTCATTTCGAGATTGGCCGATCGTTGTCTCCCCTTCTTCAAGGCGCTGCGCAAGATGCATGACTTCACCTGGACGAAGGAGTGCAAGACAGCCTTCAAGGAGCTGAAGGAATTCCTGGCTTTTCCCCCTCTGCTCTCCTGACTGGAAGGAGGGAAGAACTCCTGCTTTATCTGGCGATCACCCCTGGAGCCGTCAGCTCGGTCCTCGTCCGCACAAATGCAGACGTATCCCAAAAGCTGGTGTACTACAATAGAAAAATCCTCCATGATGCGGAGATCAGGTATACTCGCTCTGAGAAACTCATTTTTGCTCTAATAATGTCTGCTAAGCATCTTAGGCCCTACTTCCAAGTGCATCCCATTGCAGTTGTGACCAACCAACCACTGAGGACCATATTAAGCCACCCCGAGACATCCGGGAGGCTGGCCAAATAAGCACTGATGCTGAGCGAGTTCGATATCACTTATCAATCGAGGTCGTCGCAAAAGGCCCAAGTCTTGGCCGACTTCGTGGTCGAAAGCACAGGACCCGCCGAGGAGCTGGAACAGACGACTCTGGAAGGCCAAATCGAGCTCGGACCACGGGAGGACCCCTGGATCCTCCACATGGATGGTGCCTCTAATTCCGGCCGGAGCGGAGCGGGCCTTATCCTCGCTATTCCCGATAGAGTTGTGGTAGAGTGCGCCCTCTGATTCAAGTTTGCTGCAATGAACAATCAGGTGGAGTATGAGGCACTCCTCACGGGCTTGAGGGTATCCTGCGAGCTGGGTGTGCAGAGCCTGAAAGTCTTTACCGACTCCCAGTTGGTTGTCGGGCAAGTCTCAAGAGAATATGAGGCCAGAGACCCCCAAATGATGAGGTGCCTGGAGAAGGTCCGCGCAAATATCGCAGGCTTCCGCCGCTTTCATATCTTCCACATCCCTCGTGGAGAGAATGCTCGCGCGGATGCACTGTCGAAGCTCGCGACCCTGCCAGACTCGTCGCTAGGATGCACCTACATCGAGTACCTCGAAAGTCCTAGCTATGAAAGCCCAGAGGAGGTGCAGCAAGTAACCTCCGAGCCGAGCTAGATGGACAAATACGTCGAGTTCATCATGGATGGCACCTTACCGGAGGACCACCGGGAGGCCGGCCTCATGAAAAAGAAGGCCTCCCGGTTCGTCCTAATGGAAGGCCAGCTCTACCACAGATCTCACTCGTACCCACTCCTGAGGTGTCTCAAACCCGCAGAGGCGGCCTTCGTGCTTCAGGAAATCCATGAAGGCCTTTGTGGGAACCACGTGGGAAGAAGGACTCTAGCGTACAAAGCCCTTCGTCAGGGCTACTTCTGGGAGACTATGAGGGAGGACGCAGTCGCCTTCATCAGGAAGTGTGACAAATGCCAACCCATTCCCACATATAGCGCCAGCCGGCGACATCGATTTCTCAGCTTTCGTCCCCCTGGCCTTTTGCCTAGTGGGGGATGGACATCCTGGGGCCATTCTCCACCGCACTGGGATAGCGGAAGTTCCTGCTGGTGGCGATCGACTACTTCACCAAGTGGGTCGAAGCCGAGCCGCTGGCACGAATCACTGAGGCCAATGTTCGCCAGTTCTTCTAGAAATCAGTCATCTACCATTTTTGGCTCCCTAACTACATCATTACCGAAAATGGATGGCAGTTTGATAACCAGGAATTCAAGGGGTTCTATGCCGAGCACAGCATCTTGCATCGGTTCACCTCGGTGGCTCACCCCCAAACAAATAGGGAGGCGGAAGTGACCAACTGGATCATCCTTCAGGGGCTCCGGACCAGGCTGGACCAGGCAAAAGGCAGAAGGGTAGAAGAGCTTCCAAGTGTCCTATGGGCCTACCATACAATGCCCAGAACGGTGATGGGCGAAACACCTTTCAACCTCGTCTTCGGCATCGAGGCGATCATCCCGGTCAAGCTCGGTGTACCCACATTACGGGTGTAGCAGTATGACGAGGCACAGAACTCGGTGCATCTTCTACTCAATCTAGTCCTTTTCAAAGAAACGAGGGACAAAGCCCGGCTCCGGATGGTAGCATATCTGTAGTGAGTGGCCCGATACTACAACGCGCGGGTGAAGCCCAAGAACTTCCGACCTGGCGACCTGGTGCTACGCCGAGCCGAGGCATCTCAACCCCGAGAATGCGATAAACTCTCGCCAAATTGGGAGGGCCCCTACAAGGTGATCAAGGCACTCCCGCATGGTGCCTACTACCTCCAGGACTCGGACTGCGCCAGATTCCCTCGGACGTGGAATGCTTGTAACCTGAGAAAATATTACCAATGATGTAAGCCCCCTTTGCGAGAGTAATAAAGGCTTTCTTCCTTGCAAATGACCATTAAGCCCGAAGCCAAGTCCTCCGGCCATCAGGTCTTCGAGCCCAACTTCAAGACATCCAAGCCCTGAGCCAAGCTCTCAGGCCACCAAGCCCGGAGCCAAGACCTCCGGCCATCAGTTCTTCGAGCCCAACTCCAAGACATCCAAGCCCTGAGCCAAGCTCTCAGGTCATCAAGCCTGGAGCCAAGTCCTCCGGTCATCAGGTCTTCGAGCCCAACTCCAAGACATCCAAGCCCTGAGCCAAGCTCTCAGGCCATCAAGCCCATAGCCAAGTCCTCCGGCCACCAGGTCTTCGAGCCCTGCTCCAAGACATCCAAGCCCTAAGCCAAGCTCTTGGGCCATCAAGCCCGGAACCAAGTCCTCCGGCCATCAGGTCTTCGAGCCCAGCTCCAAGACATCCAAGCCTTGAGCCAAGCTCTCGGGCCATCAAGCCCGGAGCCAAGTCCTCCAGCCATCAGGTCTTCGAGCCCAGCTCCAAGACATCCAAGCCCTGAGCCAAGCTCTCAGGCCATCAAGCCCGGAGCCAAGTCCTCCGGCCATCAAGTCTTCAAGCCTAGCTCCAAGAAGCCATCAAGCCTGAAGCCAAGTCCTCCAGCCATCAGGTCTTCAAGCCCAGCTTCAAGATATCCAAGCCCTGAGCCAAGCTCTTAGGCCACCAAGCCCGGAGCCAAGTCCTCCGACCATCAGGTCTTCGAGCCTAGCTCCAAGACATCTAAGCCCTAAGCCAAGCTCTCAGGCCATCAAGCCCGGAGCCAAGTCCTCCGGCCACCAGGTCTTCGAGTCCAACTCCAAGGCATCCAAGCTTGGAGCCAAGCTCTCCGGCTGCTAATGCCTTCGAACCAACAAAGACCTCCATACCCGAGCTTGAAGCTCGATTCTCAAGCGGAGAAGAGCCCTTCCTCTCTAACTCCTCCACATTCAAAATACAGAAAAGAAGAATAAGATAGAAAGAGGAGAAGGGGGAGGGAAGAGGGACATTCAAGCATTGGCAAATGAAAGACTCCATTTCATTTAAAAGGATATGTTCATGTACAAGTATGCTCGAGCCCCCGACGTGCCGGTCAGCCCGAGTCAACAATGAGAAAAAGAAAACTACAAGACTCCTACTCTACTCCACCGGTGCCTTCCCCTGGCGACGACCAACTGGCGCCCTACTCTCCCCCATCTCCGTGCCCGAAGCCTGCTCCACGGTTGCCACCACGAACGATGTTGGTTCAGATCCTACCACTATTGGAGCCGGGTTGATCGCTGCCACATGCTGAGCTAGCTCGACTGCCGCGGTCAGTGGGGTCGGCTCAGCTAACGGTGCTTGCACGACCGGCTCCATGACGGCCACCTTCTCCCTCGCCACCGCCGATGCCAAAGTCGAAGCCTTGGAACTCTTGGAGCCTGGGAGTCAGAGGGCGGCCAATCACTCCTCCAAGAGAATGCCATGCAACTGGGTGTCCCAATACGCGAACCCCTTGTAGAAGGAGTCTGTCGCTGCCTCTTTGAAGTCACGCAGGTACTCTAGGGAGGCCTTAAATGCGGCCACCACATCAGCTGCTCCCTTTTCGAGGGCCTCGACTCTATGAGTTGCCTCCAGGGCCCTCTGCTCTGCTTCTATGGCTCGTCGGGTGGCCTCGGCCACCTCCTTCCATGCGGCCTTCGCCCGGCGGGAAGCCTCAGCCATCCTCCTCTCGGCTGCCTCGATCGAGCTCACGACAACGGAAGTCTTTGCCTCTGCATCTGCGGCCCTCTAATCAGTGGCCACGATCTTCCACTCGGCTAAAGCAGCCCGCTCCCTGCCTGCCTCCAACTCGGCATGGAGCTCCTTCAGCCAAGTCCTCTTCAGGTCGAGCTCATCTTGGAGCTCCCTCCTAGCCCGCTCGGCGTTGGCGACCTCTCCTGTGAGGCTCTTGACCTTCAGGTTGGCCTCCCAAGCCTCGTCATTCTTCCACCTGAGCTCGACCGTCTGGGACTCGAACTCCGCCTTCGCTCTCTGTCCCTCCTGGTCCAGTTGCGAAAAAAATCCCGGATCAAAATGAGCTCCCTACCTTGCTGCGATGAAAGACATGTTAGCCACACCGATCACAAATGTAAAAAGGAAGAATGAGATGAAGCGAAGGGAGACTTACAGCATATAGGTTGGAGAATGACACGCTGATAACGTCGTCGATGAGCCTGCCGCTCCCCTCCCGCCGGTCACAGGATTGAATGAAGAAGTCCATTATCTTCTCAGCGAGGGGCATGTCCTTCATTAGCGAGACATTGGGCCCCAATTTGAAAGGGACCCGGCGGTAGTCCCTGTCTTTCTTCCTCGTGACCGACACAGACTCATCCTCGACAGGGGAAGCTACCGGGTCGGGATGTGGGCTCGGTGCCACCTCGGACTGTGTCACTGCCACCGGCCTCGCACCCCCCGGCTCCTCATCCTCTTCGACCTCGATGACCTCCGGGGTGGTTGTTGCCATAACCACGGCAACGGTCGACCTGGCTCAGACCACCACCTCGGGCTCGGGAGCCAGGACCAGATCATGCCACCTTGAAGGCTCCACGGCAACCTCCGTGGTCCTCTTCTGCCTCCACTCGGCAACTGGCACCGTTGGCTCGCTCGGCACTGGCCTGGCGTCGTCGTCCGTGCGAGCCCTCTTTGGAGCAGGCTTGCTAGCCTCCACCGCTTGGCCACGTTCCTTGGTAAAGGAAAGTAGCTCATCCATTGATAACTTCATGTCTGCACCAGATAAGACATCGTCAGTCACCTACCTTAAAAAAAAAGAAAATAAAAAAAAAGAAGAAAAAGAGAAGAAAGAGAGAAGAAAGAAGAAAGAAAAAGAAAAAAGGAGGTCAACCCGAACTGACCCGACTCCCGTGACGAGTCGACCCCAGCCTCGCGAAGATTCTGCTTTGACAGCAATACCTCCAGTGAAGGGATTTCAATGGAGCAAAGCTGCTCGTACAGCTCGAGGCTGGCTGACTCGATCGAGGAATTCTGGTTAGGGGATCGGTCCGGGTCACTCCAGACCCAGTCAACCCCCTCAACCGAGACAAAAAGGTACCTGCTCTTTTACCCCTTGATGGAAAAGGGTAGCTCGAACTTCATACCCCTCGGGCGGGAGGACAGAGACCTCCACCCCTCCTCAGTAGGGTGGCGCTTCAGGGTGAAGAAGGCCCTGAACAAGGAGAAACGGGCAACTATCCCGTGAAAGTGGCATAGGATGATGAAGCAGAAAATTGTCCTGATGGCATTTGGAACGAGCTGGGCAGGAACAAGACGATAGTTTATCAAGACAGAGGAAAAAAATGGGTGGAGAGGAAATTGTAGACCCCCAGAAAAGGTCTCCTCATAGAAAGCAATCCTACTGGGACCGCTAGAGGTGACTCGTTACCCCGAACGAGGGACCGAGAGTTGGATGGAATCCAAGATGCTGTAATCATCCTGGATGGTCGCGAGCTCCGCGACAGTAATCACCGAGGCGATCCCCCCTGGCCCCGACAATCGAGAGGGTTCAGGCACAGGAGCACGGGGGAGAGACAAGAGAGGTGGAGGAACAGACTCGGGTTTCCTAATCGCTACGGGACCTGGAACAGGACACCTCCGGCTAAACTCATATCGCGCCGCCTCCCTTTCCTCATTAGAGGAAGAAGGAGTTTTCAGCCTGGAAGGCCCGGCCTCGACTTGGCAAGAAGGACAGAAATCTGGACCGAAATGGGACATGGTGAAGGAAAGGGAAGGAGGTGGGGGAAGACCTAGAAGGATTCCTACTCGACCGACAGAAGAAGAAAAGAGACTAACCTGCTAAAGGACTGAAGAAACGGAAACCGCCGGGGGAAGAAGATGGAAGGAAAGCTCCGGCACGGCCACGAGCGTGAAAGATTTGAAAAAAGATAAGTTTTGAAAAGGCTACCTTTCTCTTCGAATTGACAGGTGCCCAACCATACCGTTACGGGCCCCCCACCGCTGGACGCCCGCCACGTGTCGACGATCAACGAGGCAGGCGCCTGGTTTCGGCTACGGCCGCTCAGAATTCTGTGCCCGCAATAACTGCTCCTCGAATGTGGCTGCGTGGTGCCTCTGCATTGGCTCCAGGGACCGCCTCTCGAAGCACCGCTGATTGTGGGCATCATTGCGCCAGATCCTCACCTTACCATGTTAGCACCGTAATTACTCCCTTCGCCCCAAATGCCATGTGCTAGCTGGCCTCGGGAGTGGGGGGCAAATGATGTGGCAGGATCGCTGACGTGGAACACCTGTCGATTTCCAGGATGGAATATGTTGCCACGGTGGACACTGCCTCCCGGGCTCGCGCACCAGGCCTAGCCCCCTCGGGTAGCCGAGATCGCCTAACAAGATTGGGTGCTGCCCTCCGCAGGTCGAACTCCGCCCAACAAGATCGGACCACCCAGGTCTGGGTTGAACGATCTCCGAAGTTGACCCCTTCGAAGTCGAGCTCCACGGTCCGAGGTCAAACTCAGCCCTCCGATGCGTGGGGGTGCCCCCGAGGTCGAGCCCTCCAGCCCGGGGCCGCATGCTGTCCATTTCGGCCAAGGCAGGCCTCCCAATGTCGAGTCCCGTGGATCGAAGTTGAGCTCGGCAAAGCCAAGTTGAAGTGGAGCTCGGCAAAGCCAAGTTCTGCAATCCAGCTCGGCGACCACCTCGACCGGAGGTCGAGTCCCGTGGACCGAAGTTGAGCCCAGCAAAGCCAAGTTCTGCGGTCCAGCTCGGTGACCACCTCGAATGGAGCACCAGCCACCAAGGAAGCAGTGTCTCCCTCTCCAAAAGCGACGGCGAGCCTCCCGAGGGCCGTGAGGTAGTGTCCCCCATACCGCAATAACTTCCCGCCACTGCCACTTGTGCCGGAAGAGAAGAAAGCTCCCTGACCAGGGCACCATGCCCCCTCGTCCGTACGGAAGAGAGGGGCCAACCAGAAGGCACCAATCCCAAGGGCGGTGGCCCCCCGATAGAGGCACTACCAAGTTTCCAGGAATGGGGCGACCGAAGAGAATGTCAGAATGCATAGAGGCTTCCCCCACCGAATGTCAGGAGAGATGTTCCATCCATGGCATGGTACCCCACCACACGCTCTGGCTGGGGGGAGGGGTCCCGAAGCAGGATCAGTTAAAAGGAAAACCATCGGAGGTAAGAAAAAACAATGAGAGATCACTCGCAGAAAATGAGAAGAGAGGGAAGGCCACAGAGGAGGATCTCCCCACCTCTGCCACAAACTCTCCCAGCTCGTACTCATCTCCACTTACACTACACTCACTCCTCCTAGCATGGAGCCCATCGAGAGGGGCTCTACCAAGAGGCCCTGTTTCCTTGGATCGTCACTGACTTGACCGTCGGAGCGACCCCGCCGGAATCCTCGGCCCGGGTCTCTAACGATTGTTTCTTGCAGGTCAAGGGAACGAGTTTCTTGCAGGTCAAGGGAACGAGGAGCTCTTGGGAAGAGGGCAAGCGGTCTGACGCTACCTAAAGCTACGGGCCACGACGATCTTGGCGGCAACAACGTGTATCTCTTCAGAAGGACCTTTTGATGATCCTGGTTCTTCTGTTTCTTCAAGATTAAAAAGCTGAACACTAGAGATATCAAGATTTGGATAAAGATTTTGCACTTCTTTTACCCCATCATTAAAACCTGCTTGGTAGCTGAAGGTTCCAGCTTCAGTTAGTTCTTCATCAAACACCGAAGACTTCTTATAGTCCTCGACCACCTTATTTACTTGATCTTTCAAGCCTTTTATTTTTTTAGCCGATACTTCTGCTCTTCTAACCACTTCATCCGCCCTTTTGACTGCTTCATCGACCTTTTTGACCAACTCTTCAGTCTTCTGCTGAGCTTCTCTGGCTGAATGTTCCAAGGAACAAATCTTTTTCTTCCTCTTCTTAAGCTTTGCTTCTTGTTCAGAATTCTTTGATTGAACTTTCTCTAGTTCAACTTTCAAATTTTGAATTATAGCATCACTTTGGGCAAGCTTTTCTTCCATGGCCTGCTTCAGCTCTTCAGCTACTTCTTTTTTGGCCTTGGCCATTTGGAGTTTTTCTTTCATACCCTTATAGTAGTCTATGAATTCGATGATTCTTTCTTCCATAAGGGTGATGTCATGAACCAACTATATTGATCATACGAAGTATAAAGTTAGCAAAATTGAACATTATATGAAAAGAAAGAAGAAAAAGAAATATTTTCACCTTCAGCATGGATGAAAAAGCTGAATCAGATATATCCTCGATGCATCGATTTTGCTGACTTCCTAATCTCGAGAAAGGAGAGTATGCTTTAATATTTCCCTAGCCAATTCGGGGTGTACCAAATCCCATCCATCGGAGTAGGTTGAAAAGTCTACATGATATTCTTTATCCATTGGAGCGTTCCTACCTAAATCCTCTTTGGTTTGAGGAGCCTTCCCTTTTACTTTTCTCTTGTCCTTCGGAGAAGCAAGGAGTGGCTCTCCAACAGACGGAGTTAGAACGGATCGTTCCAGAGAAGATGACAGGGGTGAGCTCCTTGCAGGAGGTGAGCTCCTTACAAGAGGTGAGTTCTTTGGAGGAGGTTCCATTGAGAGCACATCGTCTTCATCAAATGTAACCCTTGTCGGAGTTCTATTAGAAACCTCTTCAGCCCTAGCCTTTTTCTGGGCTTCGATTTTTTTTTGTTGATCTAGCACTGGTCTTTTTCTGGATACTTGACGAGTTTTTCAATGTTAGGCTTCATTGGCTCAACTGCAATCAAAGAAGAAGAATTCTTAGAATAATTATTAAAAGAACCTAATGAATTTTGGAAAAAGAGCTAAAGTTGACCACTTCTATACCTAATGTTGGAAGCTCACTGATATGAGCAAGGTGAAGGTTCTGCTCCCTCAACAGTTTCTTAGCCAGAGGAACTCCTAGACGTGATAAAATCTCAAAGTCCTTTTGATTGGCCTTTAAGATTTTCTTCCCAGCATTTGCATCTAAACGTGGAGTCTTCCGATCGATGTTAACACCTTAGAAAGGATAATAGATAAAGAAGAAGTAGGGTTTCTACCTATGTATAGCACTGGGAGTTCCCTTAATCAATCTACGGCCTAGACGAGAATTGATGACCCACCATCCTTCATTGTGAAAGTCTTTTTTCAGTATGAAGAGAGAGGTAAACGAGAAAGTTTTGGGCTCTATATTTCAGAGTTTGCAAAGGACCAGGAACCCATAAATATTTCTAAAGCTATTTAGAGTCAATTGTACTGGGACTACTTGGTAAAGATTAAAAATCTTCACAAAAAAAGGATGGAGAGGAAATCTCAGCCCAGCTTTTTGGTGGTCTACACATATGGCAATTGCCCCAGGAGGAGGATGAGTAATCCTCTCATCTAGACTGGGAACAAATGATTTAAAGGTCTTGGAAATATTATAATAGTTCATAAGACTCTCTACCCTAGTGAAAGACAAGGAACCAACAACAGTTCCTGGAGAAAGTTCGGAACCCTTTCTTTTGATGGGACCCCCACTCCCAGATGGTTCACCTCTTGTGGGGCCTTTACTAATGGTTGGACGATCTAATGATTCAGACATCATGAAAGGAAAAAGAAAAAGACCCCTACCTCCAGGTGAAAATAAGATGGCTTGCTGAAAGAGATTAATGGAGCAGGTTCAGAGGAGGAAGAAGAAGGTTTCAGAGAGCGCGAAAGTTCATTATATGAAGATGCCCCCTTTTTTATGGACAGGATGATAGGTTTTTTCCTTCTCTCTCTGAGAAAATATATAGTCTTCTCGATTGTGCAGCGTATCGACGGTGTTGATCATGGGTACGAATTACTAAGGGATGTTAATAAATGGGTTGTTAGTTACGATCCGCGAGAAATGCCATTAATGGCCAGGATGAGTTTCTAATATGATAAGTGAGGCTCACGATGCCGCCAAGTGTGCTTTCTTGATCAAATAAAAATCCCACAAAAGTTTCTTTAATGAAAAGATCAACCAAATTTTTAAATCTACGCCATCTTTTTGAAGCATCAATGAGGGGCTGACACCTATCCTTGGCACGATCTCCAAACCATATATTGGTTATTATAAGCATCAAAATCAAAGACCCGCCATCATTGGTTACTTTCTTTTCATTCATAAATGATAAACTCTAATTACTCCCATTTTTCAAAATAAAGTTATTTTGAAATTAGGAGTGGGAGGCTGCTATTGTGGTAATCCAATTTTAATATAAAATAATGGCCAATCCATCGGTTAGGTCAATTTTATTTCTGGCCTATTAAACAAATCAATGCACCTGAAGATGATATTTAACAAGGACCACAGTCTATCTCAATGAAAATAATATATTATTATTTCATTCATATATACCTTATTGTCTCATTTAGTTTATGTCATCAGCTTGATTCGAAGAGGCTACCTTATTATCTTATTCAGCTTATATCATCAGCCTGATCCGAAGAGGCTACCCTATTATCTCATTCAGCTTATATCATCAGCCTGATTCGAAGAGGCTACCTTATTATCTCATTCAGCTTATGTCATCAGCATCTTCGGAGGCTACCTTATTATCTCATTCAGCTTATGTCATCAGCATCTTTGGAGGCTACCTTATTATCTCATTCAGCTTATGCCATCAGCCTAATCTGGAGAGTCTGATCCAAAGAAGATACCTTATTATTTCGATCAGTTCTATATCTTCAGCATGGTCCGAAGAGGATATTCTTTTTTTCGAGGTATTGTTCATCCCTTTGGCCCCCACGGTAAGTAATTCTTTATTTTCTAGTTCACTCTGAAGGAGATAAATCCAAAGCAAATAGCTAACACCTCTTCGTACCATTTCAAAGAAGACAATCTAAAGAGGTAGTTAGGCTCATTTCGGATCTCTCCTAAAGAAAGTGTATTTGAAATATGTGAATAACCTTTTAACCCGAAATAGTTAAAGACTGTTCTGGTTGTTATAACCGCCCACATGGTCGATATCTCCGACTCAAGTAATCTTGGTGTAACTAATTTCCGACCGCCACTACTCACTGTTATGAGAAAGTTATATTAACTAATTTCCATAACCGTAAGTAGTTGCACTCACGCCTGTAAATCTCAATAAGAGGGGACACTCGAGGTAAGCCAATTCTAAACAAGTTAGAGCCAGTCTGCAACTAGCTCTGTCAAAGCCACCCCACTATCTTCTCTCTTTCCATTCTTTTCCACTTTATTCTCCTTTCAAGTTCTCCATTCTGTTGTCTAAATTTTGGCTAACTTTGGCATTGGAGTGTCTCCTACTGAAAAAATTCTGGTCAGGGGATTTATTTTGCAAGCCTCCTTCGATGGTGAACCGACAAGCAGATCGCTCCATCCGATCAGCAGGGATTTGGCATCAACATAAAGAAAAAAAATATTAGGAACACATTTGAATTCAAACTTTTTATACATGAATTTTTTTCATGCCAATGAAGATAAATATTAGGAAGGAATTTTTTTTGAATGAAATATATATATATTTTTACATGACCTAAAATTTTCCTCTTTTGCATGTGCGGAGATAATATTAGGAACAAATTCAAATTCTTTTTTTCGTTTGCCATTTTTTCTTTTTGTACATTCCATTTTTGATTGAAATAGTTTTTCTTCTTTGCATGATTTTTTTAATTTTTTGTGCATGAGGTATTTGTTCAACGGTTCTTTTTTTTGAACGAAATATTTTCCTTTCTTACATGACTTAAGATTTCCTTTTTTTATGCATCAAAAAAAATATTAGGAATGAATTCAAATTTGAAATTTTCTTGTGCATGAATGTTTTTTGTATGCCGTATTTTTCTCCTTTTTTGACCACTTTTTGAATGATTTTTTTTTTTTTTTTTTCACACGATTTAAGTGTTTTCTTTTTTTGTGTGCACGCTTGTGATGAAAAATATTAGGAAGGAATTTCAACTTTTTTTTTTTGTGCATGAGTTTTTTTTGTATGCGTGGATAAAAATATTGAGCAGAAAATATTTTTATCCATTTAAATGAAATTTTTTCTTTCCTTCTTTACATAACTTATATTAGTTAGGAAATGCTTTTTCCTTTTTAAATAAAAAAAATTCTTTTTACACGACCTAGTACCTTCAATTTTTGGTGCATGTGGAGAAAAATATTAGAAACAAATTCGAATTTGATGTTTCTTTGTTCGTATTATTTTTTCTTTTTCAAACTTTTTTGATTGAATTATATTTTTAATTTTTTTGGTGCATGTGGTATTTTTTTTTTATTTTTTGAAAATTTTATTTTTATACATCTTAAAATGTTTAAATAATTTCATGTGCCATAAAATGATTGAGAAGCATATTTATTTCAATCTTTTTTATGCGAGGAAGATTTTCCTTACTACTAAAAAATGAAATATTCTTTCTTTTTGTTATGTGAGGGTATAACTGAATTTAAACAATATTTAGATAAAATTATTATGAAGAGTCCAAAGAGAAAAATATTAGTGATAATTTTAATTTTCTCTTTTTTTACATCATTGTGAAATGAATTTTTTTCCTTTTCTTTAACAAGACTTCCTAAATTTATTAAGCAAAAATCTCTTCTAGTGGAAAAAAAATGAGCAGAGTTTTTCTTTCTAACTTAACTTAAAAAATAACTAAAAAGAGTTGTAGATTTTTCTACTGTTTTTTTCTAATTTATCCAAATTTAGGAGAGGAGGTATACATTAACAGATATTGCACTCATCCTACTATATCCATACATTAAACTATTATATTTTTTTGTCTTAATTAATATATCAAGTTTTACCTTTTCTTTTTTTTCTTTGTATGAATTAATTTTTCTTTGAATTCCCATTTTATTACAAATAAAGACCATGTAGTTGCTAATTCAGATAGAGAAATAGAGAAAGAAAGGAAATGTCATATGTTATATCGTATCATGTCTCTCAGACTATTGTTAAGCTGTTATCATTCTATTCTAAATTTCTAATGGTTATTGTGTTACAGAAATAACAATTATTTTATGTCCTGTTTTTTTTGGCAAACATTATTGTATGACATGTTTCAATTTACATAATGTTTAAATAATTCTTTTATTCAATATCTTAATTAGTTTGAAAAATAATAATCCATCTTATGATTAGTCCAAATCAAATAATGATATCATCCCTGTTATACACTATTACAATGGTTTGTTGTAAAAACCACTATTTTGTTTTAGAATCTTCTGAAAGCCTAGACTAAAACTAAATAAGGACTAAAACTAAATAACAATGGATTTATCAGTTATCATAGGAGTACTATTTTAGCCTTGGATCTATGGCCGGGGCACTATCTTGAAAGTGGCTAATCTTTATGCCGAGTCAATGCATCTTCATACTTAGTTACTTCCTTTGGATATGGCTTAGTCAACTAGTCACGTGATCCACTCTTGCAACTTTGGTCGACTAGCTTTCTCATATATACGGAAACTGTCCATTCCTTGTAGATAAGATCGAAGATCACTACTACATCCCATGAAGGGAGCTAATATGGGCTAGATTTCGTGGTTGCAATAGTATGATTAACAACTCGATATTCTCATAGTCACACGGTTCTTCAACCGTCTATTACAAATAGCAAAAGCTCCAAGGACCCAGGTAAGTGGAAATCTAACTGAAAAATTACTCACTACTTGCCTTTTATTCCAGATATCTGACTTGTTCATTGAAGCATCCTCATAGAAACCATCCCTGACTAGGGACTTTGTTTTGCAAGTCTCTCAAGTAATGAGTTCGATCAATCGACTACTTTTCTGACCTTGAGCAGGAATCTATCACAACAAATTAATGTTAGAGAAAGGGCATTACCCATTCTTCGAAAAGAAAAGTGAGCATTCATCTCTTAGAATGGCACCATGTAGAGGAGCTTCTTCACAGCATTCTAATGCCTCCTCTTCAAGACATGAAGGAGCTTATGTTAACAATAGGTCTCCTGCATTGCCATCACAACCAGCACTGTCACCTCCACTTGCTGTGGGGTAAGAGCTGACCAATTCAATGTGCTAGTCCAGTAGATGCACACTTTAGCTGCTGCAATTTAAACAATGCAGCAAAATAATGATTCATGGAAAGAGGTGCATCCTACTCTACAACAACAACCTCCTATAACAACTCAGCAACCTTAGCCACATCCTGTGATGTCCTATCCTACTCCCTCATAGAATCTGGAGTAGGAGAGGCATATGTGGCAAAGCAGGCCCAAAGTCTGAAGCAGGTCAGGAGGTGATTGCCTACTCCCCACTCTAAGAAGGATTCCACTCCCAAAGGGTCGCTGCCTTAGCATTCTGAGGCTTTCAATACCATGGATGCTAATGTGGATCGACATTTCCAAGAGATGAGTCGGAGGATTGAGGTGTTGCAAAATCAAGCCCTAGTCCACGATGAAAGGCTCGGTGTCAACACCAACCCACCTTTCAGTGCTAGAATAATGCAGGAGTTGATGCTTGGAAATTTCAAAGTTTTAATTTGAAAACCTATGATGGGTCAAGTAACTCGAGGATCATATGGAAGATTTTAGGACTCTTATGTTACTCTGCCAAGCATCCAATGGAATCCTTTAATGTGCTTTCCCCTCCACTTTTAAGAGGGTGACTAGGTATTGGTATTCTAGTTTTAAGCCTAGCTCTATCAGTTCTTTTGATGAGCTGAGCCAGTCCTTTGTCTCCCACTTCATCAATAGCTAATGATATTGTCAGGGGTTAGACTTCCTGGTTAGCATCAAGTAAAAGAAAGGAGAGTCTCTCTATGCATACCTCAGACATTTCAATATAGAACCTTTGGAAGTGCACACCTAGATCAATCCATGGCCATGATGGCTATAAAAAGCAAACTGCAGAAGTACACATTTCTTTTTTCTTTGGAGAAAAAGTATCCACAGAATCTTGCAGAGATGCTTGCTCAGGCAGACAAGTATACCAATGCTTAGAAGGTGTACAATGCTTATCTAGTCCTCTCCAAGGCTAAAGTAGAAGAGAAGGCAGAGAGTTCAAGAAAGACCTCTCTTAAAAGGAAAGATAATCAAAGGAACCGATGGAGGTCTAGTCACCAATCCAAGACTCCACCTAGATATCGAGGAATAGGCCCCCTTTCAGGGGATGGAGGAATAATTCACCCTTAAGGTGTTTTACTAATCATGCCCCTTTGAATACACCTCGGATGGAAATATTGATAGGGGTGAGGATACAGCTACCTCGAATGAGGAGGATGCGAACTTGACCTAAATGGAAAGATCCCAACAAGTATTGCCTCTACCATCATGACCACATACATGATACAGGGGAATGCCTCTAGCTACAAGATGAGATAGAAGGCTTTATTAAGCAAGGAATGTTGAATTGCTTTCTCTAGAGAAGGGGACCTCCATAGTGATCACCCTTGAGGCCTCAACCATTACCACCATTGGAACATCAAGGAGCTTTAGAGCAATTTGGTAGAGAGACTGTAGGCCCATATAGGCAATCCAAGAGGGGGGGTGAATTGGGTTTCATAAAACTTTTGTATTATTTGCAAAGTGTGAACTAAAGCAAGTAAATGCTAATGCAATTCAAGTGCTTGTATATTTCAAATAAATACAGCGGAAATAAAGAAATAAAAGCATAAGGAGAACAATCACACAAACACAAAGATTTATAGTGGTTCGGTGCCAACCAAGCACCTACATCCACTCCCCAAGAATCCCTTGGAAATTCCACTAAGTTTGGTTTTATAACTTAGGCTCACCAACAACCTTTACAACTTGTTTTGTCTTCGGGCTCACAAGTCAAACCCTAGTTGGTTTCAAGGCTCACCATCAACCACCCTTGGTTTTACAGGATAACCAAGAACATAAACAATTTATTTTGGCTTCGGGTTCACAAGTAAAACCCTAG
Source organism: Areca catechu (assembly GCA_021397845.1). Taxonomy (NCBI): domain Eukaryota; kingdom Viridiplantae; phylum Streptophyta; class Magnoliopsida; order Arecales; family Arecaceae; genus Areca; species Areca catechu. Next base: position 108,928,406 of record CM038047.1, read on the forward strand.
TTGGTTTCAATGGCTCACCAACAACCACTTTGGTTTTCAAAGGCTTACCGAAAACCTCTTTGGTTTTCCAAGGCTCACCAAAAATCTTAAGTAAAACAATGTAAGAGCAAGTATAAATGAATACAATAAAAGCTTTCTAAAATAAAGCAAATATCTCTTTGAAGCTCTTGATTGTTGATGAAGATCTTGTCTTCAAGTTGATGAAGCCTTTGATTGATGCTTGAGGATGTGAACTTTGGATGCTTTCTTTGAAACTTAGAAGCTTGAAGGCTTGAACCACTCAACTCTTAAATCCTTGAAGAATATTCAAAAATCTCACCAAAGGATTACTTTCCCAATTGATTTTTGATATTTATATAGCCTCCCAACACTTAAATGACCGTTTATAGCCGTTAGGGAGGAAAATATGACCGTTTGGAAGCAAGTTGGAGAAGTTCTGCAGTCCAGAAAACTAGCCGTTACTGTTCAAGTGTCGACACTTCACCTTCAGGTGTCGACACTTCAGTTTCAAGTGTCGACACCTCAGTTTCCAGGTGTCGACACTTCACTTTCAAGTGTTGACACTTCAGCTCCAGGTGTCGACACTTCACTGAAAGAGCTTTCTGAAGTTTTCTGTTTGTCTCAGGCCTTGAGTCGACACTTCACTCTTCAAGTGTCGACACTTGATCCTCAGGTGTCGACACTTCATTTCCAAGTGTCGACACTTGCCTGTGCCATTGCTGAAACATCTTCAAATTGAAACTTTAACCTCTCCAAGTCCTTCCATATTAATTCCAAAGTCCATATACTTGATTTTCCATTAATTTAAGGACTTTTTCAACTGAAATACAAGCATTTCTTCATTCAACATGGTTGAGTACTAAGATCTGAAAAATATACTTGAAATACAATTAGTACTCATATATACTTAAATATTTTGTCAATCATCAAAATCAAGACCAGAGTCAACAATCTCCCCATTTTTGATGATGACAAAATCTTTAAGTATATGAATAGGGTAAGCTTAAAAAAGATTAACAATAAGATAAACATGTAAGCTCAAAATAATAAGCACCAAGCTCCCCCTCAAAATATGATCAAAAAAATCTTCAAAAACAATTTTCAAAATATACAAAATTTTCAAATTTTCAATATTTCTTCTTACTAATTCTTCCCTTTAGATAAAAATATTTTGCATTCTTCTTCCCTTTTGCACTTTATTTTTCATGTTTATCCAATCTTCCCCTTTTCATACTTAATAATTTTCTCCCCCTTTTTGACATCATGAAATAGGGTGAAAGGCAATACAAAGTGGGAATGAAGTCGAAAAGAATAACAAGTAGGTCATCAAAATCAATGCATGAAATCAAATAATTATAATATCAATTTAATATGATACAAATTGAACAAGATACCAAAGAATGTAAGCACATGCAAGAAATGATTTGATGTATATTATCCATTCGCCTTACTTGTTAATGGGATAAGGTCACAGCGGCACCCTTACACGTCATAAGAGAGACCATTGAATGGGAAGAGAGGGTCTTTAAGCCCTACTTATCTCCTATGACCGGATGGCCATGGTGACTAACCCAATCCGAAGCGGTTACTAGGAATTCTTTTAAAAATATTTTTGATACCAATAGAATATGATACTATTTGAATGTAACTCCCCTCAAAGAATTAGATTTGAAAACAAGGAGTATCAGAGCAATATAAGCAAAGCATGATATCAACAAGATATTCAAAGCATCAAATATGATAACAAATCTTTGGATGCTCCCCCTGAATGTTATTCCTCCTTTAAAAATGTGCATTTATTTCAGGAATAAAACATGAAAGCTTATGCATCAAGATTTAAAATTTTTCAAGATATTCATGATTTTCAAAATACAAAGCATTTATATCACTTAAAAACTTTTAGCATGATTTCAAATTCATTTTAAGATGATTTGATATCCATACAAATGCTAGAAGTAATATGATATCAAGTCTAGCCACTAGAGCAAGGGTTTGTCAATATGCATAACTTTTTCTTAAAAGTAACCCTTAACTACTAGTTCTATACTTGATCCAAATCATTTCTAGATTATGCATAGATGCTAAAAATAAAAACATATAAATCATAGCATTTCACTTGAAATAATTTAGAAACTATATTAATCAAAATCAAGAGAAGATCTAATAATCACAAGTTTGACCATGAGAGCTTGAAATCCATCAACATCAAAATGGTCATAATCATAACAAATGATTATTAGTCTAAGCTTAATTCTAATCAATCAATTAAAATATTTTTCAAATCAATATGCATCTTTAAAAGTATTTTTCATGAAATACATTAATCAAAATCAAGTGAAGGTCTTACAATCATAAATTTAATCATGATAGCAAGAAATTTATAAACACCAAAAAGTTCATGATCATAGCCAATGATGATAATTCCAAACTTGATTCTAATTAACTATTTAAAAATTTTTTCAAAGTAATTGATGCAATAAAAATTAATCTATATTTTTAATTATGGAAGGAGATGTTTAGAATTTACCAATATACAAAGTCCTTCCTTTTACCATTTAGTTCAAAATATAGCTTGTCCACTTCTTTAAATTGTCTTGTACAACCTCTTTTCAAGAACTTCCTTTCTTCATGTTGGGTTGCAAGACATTCTTGCAAAACAAATTAAGTGGACATTTTTGGTACCCAAATTTTCTTGGGTCCTTTATGATTAGTAATTATGGTTCCTTTTGGAACCCAAACTTTTCTTGATCTAGAAGAATAAGCATTGAAACTACATTTATAAGAAAAATTGAAAGATGCAGGAATATAGAAATTCTTCAAAAGTTTTTGCTTCTTTTCCTCAATCAAAATATTTTTCTCATTAAAAACTTTATCACATAAATCTTTCAAAATAACTTTTGCTTTTACTAAAAATTCTTTTTTCTTTAGAGAAATTATTCTTTTCATTTTTCAAAATATCAATCTTGGCATTTAAATCATCATTTTTATTTGCAAGATTGGTGTTGTCAAGAGAAAATTAATCTACATGCCTATTTAATTTATTGTGCTCAATTTTTAGCAATCTATATTCATACACAAGATCATTAGATGCATCATGTGATTCTTTAAAGGTAAAATCATAATTATTTTTAGCACATACCTTTTCCTCATTTGCCATGAAGCAAAGATAGGCAACTTCATCATCCGTACTTGAATCTTCGCTATCGCTCCAAGTTACCATCATTGCCTTGAATTTCTTTTTGGCCTTGAGAGCTATTATTTTCTTTTCTGTATCAGCTTCCACTATCCTTTTCCATAAGTTCAACTCATAGGTCATGAGTGAACCGATAAGCTCCTCCAAAGATAAGGTTTCTACATCTTCAGCTTCTTGGATCGCCGTCACCTTTGGATCCCATGATTTTGGCAAGGATCTAAGAATTTTGTTCACCAAATCAGCATTAGTATAGATTTTGCCAAAACTTTTTAATTCATTAATAATAGTCATAAATCTTGAAAACATATCAGATATAGATTCATAATGCATCATTTCAAAAATTTCAAAAGAATGTACAAGCAAATTAATTTTAGTGTTCTTTACTTGAAGAGTACCCTCATGAGTAACTTCAAGTATGTCCCATATTTCCTTCATCGATGTACATGTAGAAACTCTATTAAATTCATTTAAGTCCAATGCACAATAAAGCAAGTTCATTGCTTTAGTATTGAGTTCAATTTGTTTAATATCATGTTCATTCCAATCCTCTTCGAGCTTTGGAATGGAAATGCCATTAACCAAAATGGAAGGAATATAAGGACCACTAACAATGATTTTTCAAAGATGATAACTAATAGATTGAATATAGATGCGCATGCGAGTTTTCCAAAATGTGTAATTTATGCCATTGAAAAATGGTGGTCAAATACTAATACCAACAAGGGTTGCCATAATCTTTAACTAAAAATCGTTAGATTTTCAATCAGAGCACAGAGCTCTGATACCAATTGTAGGCCCACGTAGGCAACCCAAGAGGAGGGATGAATTGGGTTTCATAAAACTTTTGTATTATTTGCAAAGTGTGAACTAAAGCAAGTAAATGCTAATGCAATTCAAGTGCTTGTGTATTTCAAATAAATGCAGCGAAAATAAAGAAATAAAAGCATAAGGAGAACAATCACACAAATACAAAGATTTATAGTGGTTCGGTGCCAACCAAGCACCTACATCCACTCCCAAAGAACCCCTTGGGAATTCCACTAAGTTTGGTTTTATAACTTAGGCTCACCAACAACCTTTACAACTTGTTTTGTCTTCGGGCTCACAAGTCAAAATCTAGTTGGTTTCAATACTCACCAACAACCACCCTTGGTTTTATGGGATAACCAAGAACCTAAACAACTTGTTTTGGCTTCGGGTTCACAAGTAAAACCCTAGTTGGTTTCAATGGCTCACCAACAACCACTTTGGTTTTCAAAGGCTTACCAAAAATCTCTTTGGTTTTCCAAGGCTCACCAAAAATCTTAAGTAAAACAATGTAAGAGCAAGTATAAATGAATACAATAAAAGCTTTCTAAAATAAAGCAAATATCTCTTTGAAGCCCTTGATTGTTAATGAAGATCTTGTCTTCAAGTTGATGAAGCCTTTGATTGATGCTTGAGGATGTAAACTTTGGATGCTTTCTTTGAAACTTGGAAGCTTGAAGGCTTGAACCACTCAACTCTTGAATCCTTGAAGAATATTCAAAAATCTCACCAAAGGATTACTTCCCCAATTGATTTTTGATATTTATATAGTCTCCCAACACTTAAATGACCGTTTATAGCCGTTAGGGAGGAAAATATGACCGTTTGGAAGCAAGTTAGAGAAGTTCTGCGGCCCAGAAAACTAGTCGTTACTGTTCAAGTGTCGACACTTCACCTTCAGGTGTCGACACTTCAGTTTCAAGTGTCGACACCTCAGTTTCCAAGTATCGACACTTTACTTCCAAGTGTCGACACTTCAGCTCCAGGTGTTGATACTTCACTGAAAGAGCTTTCTGAAGTTTTCTGTTTGTCTCAGGCCTTGAGTTGACACTTCACTCTTCAAGTATCGATACTTGATCCTTAGGTGTCGACACTTCATTTCCAAGTGTCGACACTTGCTTGTGCCATTGCTGAAACATCTTCAAATTGAAACTTTAACCTTTCCAAGTCCTTCCATATTAATTCCAAAGTCCATATACTTGATTTTCCATTAATTTAAGAACTTTTTCAACTGAAATACAAGCATTTCTTCATTCAACATGGTTGAGTACTAAGATCTGAAAAATATACTTGAAATACAATTAGTACTCATATATACTTAAACATTTTGTCAATCATCAAAATCAAGACCAGAGTCAACAGAGATGCTATAGAAAATAGTCCCGTTACTGGTGTAGTGAACATGCTGACTACCGAGCAATCCAAGCGATAGAACATCCCAAGATAGTGAAGAGGCAAAAGGTTGAAGAAACCATCACCTTCTCCAAACAAGATGCTGTTGGTGTCGAGATCCCCCATAATGATGCAATAATTATAACCTTGAATATTACTGATTATGATGTACACCAATTCTAGTTGGTAATGGAAACTCTATTGACATTTTGTATTATTCAGCCTTTTGCCAAATGGATCTTTCTCTAGATCAGCTGGGAAAATTGGATGCCCCCATAGTAGGTTTATCTGGAGAACTGTTTATCCGGAGATCTAGTTCTTATGGAAGGAGTGATCAAACTGCCAATTATGGTAGGCACTCTGCCTCAGTAAATGATTGTCCAATTAGATTTCCTTGTGGTTAAAGTCCCTTCAAACTATTTATCTGGAGATCTAGTGCTTATGGAAGGAGTGATCAAACTGCCAATTATGGTAGGCACACTACCTCAGTAGATGATTGCCCAATTAGATTTCCTCGTGGTTAAAGTCCCTTCATCTTATAATGCAATCCTTGGGTGGCCTAGTTTAAATTCCCTTAAAGCCATATTTTTCACTTATCATCTACTTTTGAAGTTCCCTATGAGGAATGGAATTTAATAAATTAGAGATAATCAAATTATTGCCAGATCAAAAGATGGGCTGACTCAGACTTGACTTGGACAGGGCTGTAGTTAAGGTGGTTGTTGATGTAGAGCTAGATTTCACAGGGTCCTATAGCTGGGAGTTAGGTCCTGCAAGATAGAGAAGACTGTAAAGTCCATACACAATGGGGGTTCCTCGGTGGTGAACCCTTCGAAGCCTAAGTCAGTTTCTCAGAAAGGCATGTAAAGCAAGTTTGGAGTCTCCTCTAGATATAAAGGATAAAGTAAAGAAAAGGAGCTGAAGGAAGAACAAAGGAGGGAGAGAAAATGAGATTTGTGGGTGAAGGCGATCTCAGTGCATATGATTCTCGCTTCCTGGAAGATGGTCCCTAGGTGCATGGAGTTGCAGAGGCCAGAATACTTTATGGGATGGAAAGTGTGTAGGATGGCCTGCAAATATCTTGATAAGCACTTAGGATGGGGGTGTGCTAAGAGAGCGAGAAAAGAATTCATTTTCCAGGAAGGGCTCTCAGGAAAGGTAAGGGCTCTTGGTTCCGCTTTGCCTCAATTCCCTGTTCTTCTCCTCTGGCTCGCTTACTTGAAGGGTCCCTAGGGAAGAAGTTTATAAGTATGTACCTTATGGCTAAAGAGATATGGTGCACATTATGGGGGAGTGACATTCGGCATATCTCAATTATTGCAAGTATGCCCATGGCAGGGGCCATACCATGGTAGATAAAGTAGGGAGTGGAGATTGGTATATCTTTGCTTCAAGGTGTCTCTCAGATGGTGGGCATTAATGGTCACCACTCTTAGAGCATGCATGACTAGATGGATGGGGGCAAGCTTGACAATGGTCGACATCCAGGCAAAGAGTTGGTGGGTGTGTGGTTTCACAACTAGGTGGTGAGGTGTTGAGAGGTAGCCTACTTGTCTAGGTTAATTGATGCATGTTTGGTATGGATTGGAACTTAGGTGCCATGCTAGACTAACAAAATCTTGATATATCAGATGCCCCTACTTCCAAGCCCAAGTGGTCAGCTCATAGGACCTTGGATGAAGGAAGTAGAGACCCAATTAGCCTAGTGGGGCATGGAAGCCTATCATACCGAGGTGAGGCTGGTGCAAGGAAAGGCTGCTCGCAGCAAACTAGGTGAGGTTGCACTAGATAAGGTAGCTCACAACAAGGCAAGTGAAGCTACATCCTTCAAGATTTGTGCCAAGATGGGCATGTGGTTGAAAAAGCAAGCATAGTTTGCTAGATGGTGATGCCATCTAGAGTGGCGGTAGGTTTTAAAAATTGCTATGGCGATTCAAACTCCTAGGACGTTATGATGTGTCTCTCAAAATGGTGCCTTTAATGATCAATCAATATGGGGCACTTCGAATGTGTTGGCTTTAGCCCTTGATTTTGATGACTAACAAAACGTTGAGTATATATTTTATACTAATGTTTTAATTGTAGTTGTGAGTTTTAGGATGCAGGTACATCAAATTTTCCATACAAAGGTATCAAACTCACTAATTTTGAAGCTAAGTGAATTTCAATGTATAAAAGTCTTCTCACCTTGAAAATCCCTAAAATGGGTCAATCTAGGCTTTATGAAGAAGATATTGAAGTTTTGTTGAAGAACACTTTGAATTTTGAAGCTTGGCATAGAGTTTATGAGTGGCACATACCAAGTGTCGACTCATGATACATGAGGTGTCGACACTTCAGAAGGACAGGCATGCAGAAATCTCTTTGGCATGCCTTGAGTCGACTCACAGAAGTCAAGTATCGACTCATGAAGAAGTCAAGTGTCGACTCATGAAGAAGTCAAGTGTTGACTCATAGCCTAAGAAAAATAATGATACAGAACTATACCATTTTGAGATATTTTTTGTTAAGTGTCGACTCAAAAAACTCAAGTGTCGACTCATAGAAGTCAAGTATCGACTTAGAGGTCGACTTATAGCCTGAGAACAAAAATAGAACAGGATTCAGTTTTTTCAAGATTTATACCTTGAGTCAACTCATGTTGATCTAAGTGTAGACTCATGAAGACTCAAGTGTCGACTCATGAACAAACTCAAGTGTCGACTCATGGGTTCTGACAGCAATAATGGCTATAATTTCTAAGAGTCAGATTTGAATCCTATAAGCTCCAAACGGCTAGTTTTGCTCCACCAACGGTCATAAACCATTTTTTGGATATTTTTGAAGTATTTAAGTCTCACCAAACTCATTCAAGAACAACTAACTCACAAGAGACAAGACTTACCTTTGAGAACTTCACTTTCAAAGTCAAAAATAGAGCAAAAGAGAAGATTCACATTAAAAAAGCTTCCAAGCCTTCAAATCAACATTCCAAAAGTGATCTTTGAAGTGATTCCAAAGAGAAGACAAGTCAAAAAATCATCAAGAGCCTCAAAACTTCTACTTTCTACTATATAGAGAGTTTTTCTTGTGCTTTATTCTCGTACTTCTGAATTTATCTTTTATGACTAGTTTCAAGGATGTTTGAAACTAGATGTTAGGCATTTCCAAGTCATGAATTGGAATCCAAGCCTAGATTGGCTTGAGTAAATATTGTTGGTGAGCCTAAGTGAGAAAACCAACTTTGGGTTTAACTTGTAAGCTTTTGAAAATAAGTTGGATGTAATCTAGGTTGATTATAGTGAAATTCCTAAGGGATAGCTTGGAAAGTGGATATAGGTGCTTGGTGTGCATCGAACTACCATAAAACTTTGTGTTTATATATGTGTTCTTTGCTCTCTTGCATTAGCTACTTATATTCATTACATTGCATCTTATTCATTGTATGCTCATTTGCATAGCTTCACAAACACTATAAAGTGCAACACATATTTGCTTTAAATTTTAAAGAAACCCAATTCACCTCCCCTCTTAGGTTGCTACGCTAGGCAACAAGTGATATCAGAGCTTGGTACTCGATATGAAGGTCTAACGATCTTGAGTCAAAGATTTAATGGCAGCCCAAATGGGTGTTGGAATTGTTGAGGGTCAAGCCTCAAACCGTCCCCCACTATTCAATGGCACAAATTATACATATTGGAAGACTTGCATGCGTATTTACATTCAAGTCATTGATTATAATATTTGGAGGACTATTGTTAAAGGTCCTCATCAGCCTACCATCTTGATTAATGGCATTCCTACTCCCAAATTGGAAGATGATTGGGATGAGAATGACATTAAGCAAGTAGAGCTTAATGCCAAGGCTATGAACCTATTATTTTGTGCATTAGACCCAAGTGAATTCAATAGAATTTTAAATTGTCTCTCCACCAAGAAAATATGGGACACACTTGAAGTTACCCATGAGGATACTCATCAAGTGAAAACTACCAAAGTTAACATGCTTATTCATATATATAAAGTGTTTAGAATGGAACCATCTGAATCTATTAGTGAAATGTATACTAGATTTACTAACATTGTGAATGGCATGAGAAGCTTAGATAAGGTTATTTCTAATACTGAATTGGTGAATAAAATTCTTAGGTCACTTCGTCATCATGGGATCCAAAGGTGACAGTAATTGAAGAAGCTAAGGATGTCAACAGTCTACATCTTGAGCAGCTTCTAGGATCTCTCATGACATATGAGCTATCACTAAAACAAAAAGTTATGGACAATGACAAAAAGAAGAAAACCATAGTATTTAAGTCCACAACCAAGGATGATTCAAGTGATGATTTTGATGAGAAAGATGATGAAGATGAAATAGCTCTCATCTCAAGGAAGCTCAAGAGGTTCATGAGAAAGAAAAAGTATAATTTTAAAAAGAAGCCTCAAAAGGAAGAGCCTAGCAAAGAGAAAGAAAAAGAAAAGGAAAGAGAGCAACCCATTTGCTTCGAGTGTAAGAAACCCGGCCACTTCAAGATGGACTACCCCTTATTGAAGAAGAGTAGAAAGAAATTAAGAAAGAAAGCGATGATGGCAATCTAGAGCGAGAGTGAGGACTCAAGTTTCGATGAAGAGCAGCAAGAGGTCACAAATTTCTGATTGATGGTTAATAATGATGAGATAAAGTCTGAACTCGAAAATGGATTTACTTTCGAAGAATTGCATGATATTTTTGATGAATTGGTAGTTGAATATCAAAAACTTAAAATGAAAAACAAAGAACTAAGAAAGCAAAATTTAGAGTTGGTTAAAATAAATGATAAGTCTTTGATAGAAAATGATTGCTTGCTTCAAGAAAACAATAAGTTAACTAATAGAATTATCTCTTTGAAAAAAGAAAAGGAAGATTTGAAAAAGGATAAATCTTTTACAACTATTAAAAAATTTGCTAAACAAAACAAAGAGCTTTTGCAAGAAAACAAGAAGTACAAAGATGAACTTTAAAAAGTAAAACCTTTTGTTAAAAACTTTACTTATAGTTCTAAAAAACTCAATATGCTTTTAAATAATCAAATAGCTATTTTCAACAAAGCTGGATTAGGTTTTAGACCACAAAAACAACAAAAATATTTCAAAAATTTCTTCGTGCCTGCTTCTTCTGCTATGACTTGTTATTCTTATGGCAAAGTAGGACATAAATCATATATATGTGACAAAAAGAAATTGAATCAAGTTAGAAAAGTTTGGGTTCCAAAAGGAATCATATCTACTAATCCTAAAGGACCCAAGATGACTTGGGTATCTAAAGTCTCCACCTGATTTATTTTTGTAGGTGTGTCTTGCAACCAACAAAAGAAGATTATGGTACCTAGATAGCAGTTGCTCAAGGCACATGACTGGAGATGTGGAGCAGTTCTCATCTCTTGAGTATCAAAATGATGGAAATGTCACTTTCAGTGATAATATAAAGGGCAAAATAATTGGTATCGATAAAGTCCATATCACTCCATCCACTTATATAGATAATATTTTTCTTGTTGATAGTTTAAAGCATAATTTACTTATTATTAGCCAATTCTTTGATAAAGATTTTAAAGTTATTTTTGAATCTTCTATGTGCATTGTATCTAGTCTTGATGACAATGACATCAAGTTTATTAGTCATAGGCATGGCAACATTTACATGGTTGATCTTGATGATCTACCAATGCAAAATGGTCAATGCCTAGTAGCAATGGAAGCAAGATCAATGAAACTAGTTAGCTTTGGCATCGTAGACTAGAACATGTAAGTATGCATTAGCTTTCAAAACTTAACAAAATGAATCTCATAAAAGATTTGCCAAAACTTAGTTTTGAAAAGGACAAAATTTGTAGTACTTGCCAACTTGGAAAACAAACTAAATCTTCTTTCAAACCTAAGGGAGTTGTCTCTATATCTAGACCTCTAGAATTACTTCATATGGATCTCTTTGGACCTACTAGAATAACTAGTTTGGGAGGTAAGAAGTATGGTCTAGTTATTATGGATGACTTCTCACGTTTTACATGGGTCATGTTTTTAGCTCATAAAGATGAAACTTTTTTTGCATTCATTAAATTTCACAAGAGAGTTTCAAATGAAAAAGGAGTTTCAATTATTTCTTTATGAAGTGATCATGGTACGGAATTTGAAAATCATGATTTTGAAAAGTTTTGTAGTAAAAATGGTATTCATCATAACTTTTCTATACCTAGGATACCTCAACAAAATGGGATGGTAGAAAGAAAAAATATAACTCTTGAGAAGAAATGGCATGCACCATGCTTTGCGAGAATGATTTGCCTAGATATTTTTAGATGAAAGCTATAAATACTGCTTGCTATTTTTTAAATCATATTTTAATATGACCTATTTTAAAGAAAATACTTTATGAGCTTTGGAAAAGTAGAAAATCATCAATTAAGTATTTTCATATTTTTGGATACCGTTGTTTCAATTTAAATAATGGCAATGACAATCTGAATAAATTTGATGCCAAGTCAAATGAGGGTATCTTTTTAGGTTACTCTACATCTAACAAGGCATACAGGGTCTTCAACAGAAGAGCACTTCTTGTTGAAGAATCCATCCATGTTATTTTTGATGAGACTAATCAAAAATCTTCTAGAAAAGAAGATGTTGTTGATGATGAAATAGGTGTTCAAAGGATTGAAAAGCTGAGCATCAATGAAGAGCCTTCCAAGGAGCAAGATGAAAATCAAAATAATGAAGGAGAACAAGTACAAGGAGTTGAAGCATCATCAACACCCAAGCCATTACCAAAAGAATTGTTGGCTCTATCCTATGATTTTGATGAATAACAAAACGTTGAGTACATATTTTGCACTAATGATTATTTGTAGCTGTGAGTTTTTAAGAATCAAGCATCTCAAATTCTCAAAGTTAGAGTATCATGGTACGCTTAGGTACAAAGCATTTTTTTTCATGATTTGAGAAATCTTCTTTATTTAAAAAAGACACAAATAAGTTCAATTATTGTTTATATATGTTGTATTTAAGTTTCATGAAAAATCTTTATGTTTTTGGCTTGATTGGTACTTGTTTTTGAAAATTGCAGAACTAAGTGTCGACACCTGGGAGCCCAAGTATCGACACTTCAGCATTTGGCACGCAGAAATTTTTCATGGCACACCAAGTGTCGACACTCAGAACTCAAGTGTCGACACCTGAAACTCAAGTGTCGATACTTAAGTTTCCAAGTATCGACTCAAGGCCTGAGACTTTTTGAAAATATAGAACTTGCCTATGGAGAAATTTTTGTGTCAAGTATCAACACCTGTGAGTCAAGTGTCGACACTTGAAAGTTCAAGTGTTGATACTTGGAAGCTAAGTGTCGACACCTGACAGCCAAGTGTCGACACCTGACAGCCAAGTATCGACACTCGGGTTCTGACAGCCTCAACGAAACTATTTTCTGATGGCCTGAAATTATGAATTTTAGCCTTTAATGGCTAGTTCTTGATACTTGATGATCTAAAATGGTTTTTTGGGTATTTTTTATATATTTAAACTTCACCAAAATCATTCATGAAGCAAGAGAAGAGAGAAAAAGCAAAGAAAATATTCAAGGGTTGAAGCCCTTCTTTAAGAACTCCACTTCGAAAGCTAAAAAGGAGAGATTTCACTAAAAAAGCCTACATTCCTTTTATTTCATCTTTCCAAAAATGTTCTTGAGAAGATTCCAAGTCAAGTCACATCAAGCAATCATTCAAGAGCTTCAAAGATTTCTCATCTACTCTAAGAAGAGAGTTTGTTTGTGTTTAAATTATTGTATTCTGAATTTACTTTTGTTTGACCAGCTTTCAAGGTTCTTGAAAGTAGGTTGTAAGGTTGTTGGTGAGCCAAAACCAACTAGGGTTAACTTGTGAGCCAAAAGACAAAACAAGTATAAAGGTTTGTTGGTGAGCCTAGGTGACAAAACCAACTTAGGTTTTGACTTGTGAGCCTTGGAAAACAAGTAAGCTGTAATCTTTGAAGAGACTATAGTGAAAATTTCCAAGGGGAGCTTGGGGAGTGGACTTAGGTGCTTGGAGAGCACCGAACCACTATAAATATCGATGTTTATGTGTAATTATCTCCTTTACTTCTTGCACTTTATTTCTTGAACTTTACTTATTATTTTTCACTGCATATACTTAAGTGCATTATCCACTAACACTACACAACCTGCACATAATTGTGTTAAATTTTTAAAAGACCCAATTCACCCCCCCTCTTGGGCTCCATTTATGGGCAACAAGTCGTATCAGAGCGCCGGTACTCTCTTGTAGGTCCAAGGATCTTGAGTAAAAGACCATGGTAGCCCCAATAGGTATGGGTGTTATTGAAGGTCCAGCTTCAAACCATCCCCCTTTATGTAATGGCATGAATTACATATATTGAAAAACACGCATGCACATATTCATACAAGTCATTGATTATAATTTTTGGAGGACAATTATCAAAGGTCCTCATCAACCTACTATGTTGATTAATGGCATTCTCACTCCCAAAATGGAAGATGATTGGGATGAGAATGACATTAAGCAAATAGAGCTTAATGCTAAGGCTATGAATATATTATTTTGCTCATTGGATCCGAGTGAATTCAATAGAATCTCTAACTGTCTCTCCACTAAGAAAATATAGGACACACTTGAGGTTATCCATAAGGGTACATACCAAGTAAAAATAATTAAAGTTAACATGCTCATTCACACATATAAAATGTTCAAAATGAAACCTACTGAATCTATAAGTGAGATGTATACTAGGTTTACAAATATTGTGAATGGCATGAAAAGCTTAGGGAAGATTATATCTAACGGTGAACTTGTAAATAAACTTCTTATGTCTCTTGCGCTTCATGGGATGCCAAGGTGACTGCTATAGAAGAAGCCAAGGATGTCAACACTCTTTCTCTCGAGCAATTGTTGGGCTCATTGATGATATATGAGCTTTCATTAAAGTAAAAGAATGTGGATGTTGAAAAAAAGAAGAAAGTGATCGCTTTGAAGTCTACAAATAAAGATGATTCAAGTGAAGACTCTAAAGAAGAAGATGAAGAAGATGAGATGGCTCTCATGGCTAGGAAGTTTAGAAGGTTCATGAGAAAGAAGAAGTACAACTTCAAAAAGAAACCTCTAAAAGGAGAGCCTAGCAAAGAGAAGGAAAAGGAGAAAAAGAAGGAGCAGCCCACATGCTTTGAGTGCAAGAGACTAGGCCACTTCAAAATGGACTGCCCCCTACTTAAGAAGAGCAGAAGATGACTAAGAAAGAAGGCCATGATGGCTACCTGGAGTGACAGCGAGGACTCTAGTTCTGAGGAAGAACAGCAAGAAGTTGCAAACTTTTATTTAATGGCTGATAATGATGAGGTATTTTCTGAAACTGAAAATGAGTTTACTTTTGAAGAGTTGCATGAAGTTTTTGACGAATTAGTTATTGAATTTCAAAAACTGAATCAAAACATAAAGAACTAAAAAGGCAAAATATGGATTTAGTTAAAGCAAATGACAAGTTTTCAACTGAGAATGATTGCTTGCTTCTTCAAAATAAAAAGCTAAATGATAAAATTATTCTTCTTGAAAAAGAAAAGGAAGTTTTGAAAAATAAGAACTCTTCTGTATCAAATGAAAACTTTTTAAAACAAAATAATGAGATTTTGCAAGAGAACAAAAAGTACAAAGAAGAGCTTGAAAAGTTAAAACCATTTGTTGAAAAATTTACATATAGTTCTGAAATATTGAACATGCTTTTAAATAGTCAAAGGGCTATTTTCAATAAAGCCAGTTTAGGTTTCAGAACTCAAAAGAAACAAATTTTTTTTAAGAATTTCTTTGTGCCTGCATCATCATCTATTACTTGCTATACTTGTGGTATTGTAGGACATAAATCTTACTTGTGCAATAAAAGAAAACTTAGCAATGTTAAGAATATTTGGGTTCCAAAAGAAACCATTACCTCTAACTTGAAAGGATCCAAGATGACTTGGATACCTAAAGTCTCCACCTGATTTTTTATTGTAGGTGTGCCTTGCAACCAATAAAAAAAGGATGTGGTACCTCGACAGCGGTTGCTCAAGGCACATGACCGGAGATGTGGAGCAGTTCTCATCACTTGTATATCAGAGTGGTGGTAATGTAACATTTGGTGATAATAGAAATGGCAAGATTGTCGGAATTGGTAAAGTCCATATCATCCCTTCTACTTACATTGATAATGTTTTGTATGTTAATGATTTGAAACACAATTTACTTAGCATAAGTCAATTTTGTGACGAGGATTTCAAAGTTGTTTTCGAATCTTCAATGTGTATTGTTTCTAGTTTAGATGACAATGGCATCAAGTTCATTGGTCATAGGCATGGCAATATTTATATGGTTGATCTTGATGATCTTCCTATTCAAAATGGTCAATGCCTAGTGGCAATGGAAGCTAAGATTAATGAAGCTAGTTGGCTTTGCCATCGTAAACTAGGACATGCAAGTATGCATTTGATTTCAAAACTTAGCAAAAAGAATTTGATAAAAGATTTATCAAAACTTAGTTTTGAAAAGGATAAGATTTGTAGTGCTTGCCGACTTGGAAAATAAACCAAATCATCTTTTAAACCAAAAGGAGTAGTCTCTACATCTAGATCCTTAGAGTTGCTTCTTTGGACCTCTTTGGGCCAACTAGAATATCTAGTTTGGGAGGTAAGAAGTACGGTCTAATTATTGTAGACGATTTCTCACGTTTTATATGGTTCATATTTTTTATACACAAAGATGAAACATTTTCTGCATTCATTAGATTTCATAAAAGAATTTCAAATGAAAAATGTGTTTTAATTGTATCTTTAAGAAGTGACCATGGAACTGAATTTGAAAATTATGATTTTGATAAATTTTGTATTGAAAATAGCATTCAGCACAATTTTTCAGCACCTAGGATACCTCAACAAAATGGGATGATAGAAAGAAAAAATAAAACTCTTGAAAAAATGGCACACACCATGCTTTGCGAAAATGACCTACCTAGATATTTTTAGACGGAAGCCATAAACACTGCATGCTATGTTTTGAACCGTGTTTTAATCCGATCGATTTTAAAGAAAACTCTTTATAAGCTTTGGAAGGGTAGAAAACCTTCAATCATATATTTTCAAATTTTTGGATGCTGTTATTTTATCTTAAACAATGGTAAAGATAATTTAAGCAAATTTGATGCCAAGTCAGATGAGGGTATCTTTCTAGGCTACTCTATATCTAGCAAGGCATACAGGATCTTCAACAGAAGAACTCTTGTTGTTGAAGAATCCATACATGTTGTATTTGATGAATCTAACCAGAAATCTTCTAGAAAAGAAGATATGCTTTGTGATGAAACAGGTACCAAAAGAACTGAAGAGGTGCACAACAATGAAGAGCCTATCAAGGAACTAGAAGATGATCAAAATAATGAAAGAGGACAAGATCAAGAAAATGAAAATACATCATTACTTGATCCTCTACCTAAAGAATGGAGGTATGCTCATGGACACCTCAAAGAACTTATCATTGGTGATCCATCTAAAGATGTAAGTACTCGATCATCTCTTATAAATGTTTGTGATTATTTAGCATTTGTATCTCAAATAGAACCTAAAACTATTGAAGAAGCTGAAAATAATATTAATTGGATTAATTCTATGCAAGATGAACTTAATTAATTTAAAAGAAATAATGTTTGGACTTTAGTAGAAAGACTTTCAAATGTTTCAATTATTGGCACAAAATGGGTTTTTAGAAACAAACTTGAGAAAAATGGAATTGTTATAAGAAATAAAGCTAGACTAGTTACCAAAGGATACAATCAGGAGGAAGGAATTGATTTTGATGAAACCTATGCTCCTGTGGCCAGACTTGAGGCAATTAGGCTATTATTGGCTTTTGCTTGTTTTATGGATTTTAAATTATTTCAAATGGATGTCAAAAGTGCTTTCTTGAATGGTTTTATCAAAGAAGAAGTTTATGTTGAACAATCACCCAGTTTTGAAAATCATGAATTTCCAAACCATGTTTTTAAACTTCATAAAGCTTTGTAAGGTTTGAAACAAGCTCCAAAAGCTTGGTATGATTGTTTAAGTTCTTTTTTGCTCAAAAATGATTTTACGAGAGGTAATGTAGATACTACTCTATTTTTGAAAAAGAAGAATGATGATCTCTTAGTAGTACAAGTATATGTGGATGATATAATATTCGGTGCTACTAACGAATCTCTTTGTCAAGAGTTTGCAAAGTTAATGCAGGGTGAGTTCAAGATGAGCATGATGGGAGAACTTAACTTCTTCCTCAGACTCCAGATAAAGCAAACCAAAGAGGGAATCTTCATTAACCAAGCTAAGTACACAAAAGAAATACTGAAGAAGTTTGGGATGGAGAACACCAAGCCTTTAGGTACACCTATGAGCTCCTCTTGTAAGCTTAACAAAGACGAATAAGGTAAATCTGTTGACCAAAAGCTTTCTAGAAGAATGATAGGCTGATTGCTATACCTAACTGCTAGTAGGACAGATATTATGTTCAGTATATGTATGTGTGCAAGATATCAGTCTGTCCCTAAAGAGTCTCATCTTTTGACTGTTAAATGCATACTTAGATATCTGTCTAGCAAAATTGATATTGGTCTTTGGTACTCTAAAGATTCTTCATTTGAATTGATTGCTTATTCTAATTCTGACTTTGCTGGGTATAAACTTGATCGTAAAAGTACTAGTGGAACCTGTCAGTTTCTTGGAGTTAATTTGATCTCAGGGAGTAGGAAGAAACAGAATTCAGTTGCTCTATCTATGGCGGAAGCCAAATATATAGCAGCTGGAAGCTGTTGTGCTCAAATCCTATGATTTAAACAACAACTCAAAGATTTTGGCACTAAACTAATTAAGACACCCATAAGATGTGATAATACTAGTGCAATCAATCTAATTAAGAATCCTGTGCAACATTCAAGAAGTAAACACATTGAAATAAGACATCATTTCATAAGAGATCGTATATAAAACTCTAATATGATCCTTGAATTTGTGTGTACTGATGATCAACTAGCTGATGTATTTACCAAACCCTTGAGTGAAGAGAGATTTTATATGATTAGAAGAAAGTTAGGTGTTATTGACCCATTCTCTTAGAACTCTCTCAATTTCCACCCTACCCAATTTATTTTTTGCTTAAAATCACTTTTATTGAGTCTCAAAACCTTTTAAAATATTCCTTGATTTTTTGAAAGTTTTTTCTAATTTTTCTTAGAAATTTCTTGGCCAAATGTCGACACTTGGATTTTGCGAAGTGTCGACACCTGACCAAGTGTCGACACTTGAAAAATTTGAAGTGTCGACACTCACAAAAATTTTAGATTTTTTAGGGCATGACTAAATCATTTTGTATTTTATTTCCCTCCTTTTCCAAGTGCCGTAGAGGTCCCCTATCATCCTCTAACCTCTAGAACAGTCAATTTCCCCCATTGTCCCTTCAAATCAAGGTATTTCTCTCCCTCTCCTCTCTCATTCAAACCGTAAACCCATGTTTTCTTCAATTTCATCCGTTTTATTTCATTTAAATCCTATTTTTCATAATTTTTGGATCATTTTTGCCTTCCCAATCTATGGTAAATCATTTTGTCCATGTTTTTTTGTGGTTCTTTCTTGTTTTGGACCAGTTCCCCATCGTGAATGTCAATTTTTACCTTATTACTATTGCATTGAGTGTTCTTGGCCGAAAACCCTAATTTTTTCTTGGATTAGAGTTCGGATTTCTTGGATTTCACTTATTTAAATGGATTATATGTTTGATTTTACAATCTATGCCTCATTTTGCCTCTTATTTCACTTAATTTCATTGTTGGATGTAAATTTTTGGGTCAAAACCACCCATTTGATGTTTTTCCTTATTTAAAACCGATTTTCTACCAATTAAGATTTTAATTTCACTCAGCATTGTTCAATTTCATAGTTTTAACTATTTTCCTCAACTTTTTATCTTCCGATTTCATGTTTTTATGGTTAATCCCAAACCTAAAAATATCCACTTGATTTCATTCCAAACCCTAGTTATTTTCCTTAAACTAGTCTCATTTTTAAATCAAACCAAGACCTGTTTTCCCTTTCTTTTAGTCACATCCTTGGCTGAACCACTGTTCTTGACTTGTTTAGACCGATCCCTATTCATTCTGTTTACCCTTTTCTTCCTTCCCTTTTTTTCCTCAGCTTGTAGTCATGGGACCTAGGAAGAGATTGGTAGTGAAGAGGAAGTTTGGACAGAGCTCAACAGAGAGGAGATCAAAGGCCAGACATGACAATTGACAGACCAGTAGTTCAGCAGCTCATGGATCACCCCTACAGAGAGGATGGCAAGGAAGGTAGTTGTTGCTGGCAGGCGGATAGATCTTGAGTTCTTCAATCGATAGCACTTTCAGATCAGACAGACACTTTCGGATGCTGGGTTAATACCCTTCTATACCATGCAGGAGAGGTACTATCCATATTTGGTACGGGAGTTCTATGGAGGTCTTGATTGCCATCGTCTATTGTGGAGCACTATAGTCAGAGGTGTGCAGATTCCTTTATCAGAGGAGGTTCTGAGTTGGGTATGGGAGATCCCATATAGAGGGATTTGTATCTTTTCTGTTGAGGATCGTGAGGAGGCCTTTCGATGCATCCTAGAGAGAGAGGATGTTCACAGAGTGACAGTGGTCACCGCGAACCAGTTATCAGTCGAGATGAGGCTTCTCCATCACATCACAACATAGATTCTACTCCCGAAGACTGGCAGGTTTGACTTTATTACGGAGCGGGAGCTGATGCTCATGGTGAGCTTGACTCAGAGGACTCAGATAGACCTCCTTTCACTGATGTTGGCTCAGATGAGAGATGCAGCGACACATAGGAGACATTGCTTGCCATACGGGATGGCACTCACTCATCTTTTCCGAGCTTATAGAGTTCCTTTGGAGGGGGAGACCTCCAAGGAGATACTTCATACGGATGTCTATGATGAGCGATCCTTGCACTAGATGGGATATAGATTGATTGTTGGTTGCTAGATTCACAGGGAGTCTGGTCAGGAGCTAGACGAGGAGGATGAGCTAAGAGAGGTCGAGGCCGGGCCATCAGGGCTAGTTGGTACACCTCCTCGGGTTGGACCTGCATCAGAGACTGAGTCGGTGACTCCTGCTGCTACCCTTTCTGCTCCTCCTGCATCTTCTACTGATATATCATTTGAAAAGCATGCCAGACAGCAGTTCACAGAGCTGAGGACTGAGATTGTTGGATTAGGTGTCAAGACGACTCAGTTGCGGATCGAGATTGAGGGCCTTAAGCAAGCCCCCCATCCAAGGCCAGCTCCCAACCAGGGTCGAGCTCATGGATTTGCCCTCCATCTAAGGTCAGCTCCCGGCTAGGGTTGATCAAATGCTGCCAAAGGAGGACCCCTCGTGAGGTCTCTCCAAAATTTTTGCCAGCAGCGGAGGAGGAAAAGAGCAGCGAGAATTCAAACCACGGTCCCTATCCACCTGTGACCTTCGAGAAGTGGCGCATGCCCTGCCACCAATCCTAGTTCTGCAACAGGATGCCCACATGCTCTGAATAAGGCAAGCCCTGTCAGACCCGAGGTCCAACCATATGCCACCACGTCCACCACCGTACGGTCGAGGGATGCTGGCTCGCATGGCACTAGACCCAGAATCCCCCCAGAAGGAGAATCATGTCCAAGCCATAGGCCCTGCAATGCCTAGACGGTCCCTCTAGAAATGGAAAGATCCCACCATGGCATGGGACTCATTGGCCCAGCACCTGCCCCTCATAAGAAAAACAGCACCCTCCAGCAAGAGAGAAAGAAGAGAAGAAGGAGAGGAGGGGCCGAAAGGCAAGGCAAGCAAGGTAAGAAAGGTAGCAGGCAAATGCAGGAGGAGCGGGGAGAGAGGCAAGTGAGTAGGCTCCCCGAGCGCTCAGCGGCCAAGGAGCTGGCCATAGAACCACCCCGCTCCCCGCTCTCCATTCCTTCCTTCTGTCGTTCAAGCAACGTCATCCTATTCTTATATTATTCAAATATCTTTATCTTGTCACCCCCTGAGGTGAGGGAGTCCCCCAAGATCTTCATCTCAGAGGTCTTTTTTGTTTCCCTCGATCGTCCCACTGACTTGATTGTCGAAGTGTCCTTGCCAGAATCTCCAGCCTAGGTCTCTTCTATTTTGTAGGGCCGAAGGGCTGACACCCCCCAGAGGGGGAGAGCACTCCTGGCGGGAGGAGGCACCCGACACGATAACGATGCACCGGAGTTATAGGCCACGATGATCTGGGCAACAATAGCAATATTCAATTCTTCATATGTAAATTCATCGTTAGGTTCAGGAGATATTACCTCATCCTCGAGACCCATCAAACATATATTAGATATTTTGGTAGTCTCTTCTTCTTTATTTGATGTAGACTCCTCACTGTCGCCCCAAGTTGCAACCATCACTTTCTTCTTCTTTTTGTAGGCTTTCTTCAAAGTGGGATAATCGAAATGGAAGTGCCCATGCTTCTTACACTCCTAGCAGATAGGATGTTGCTCTTTATCTATTTCATTTTTCTTTTCTTTCTCTTTGTTATGTTCCCCTTTTCTATAGTGTTTTATTCAATGTCTTGCCTTTCTTTTGCCCATAAATTTCTTAAATTTTCTCATGACTAGAGCAATATCATCATCTTCAAGTTCATCTTCATCTGAGGAAGGGCTTTCTTCTTCTAATTCTTCTTCTTGTTTCTTTAATTCTGTAGCAGCTTTGAAGGCTATCAATTTTTTCTTCTTGATATCATCCTCACTTCTATGCTGCATTGTGAGTTTATGCATGATCAATGATCCAAGGAGCTCATCCAATGGTAGAGTGTTCAAGTCCTTAGCTTCCTGGATAGCAGTGACTTTCGGATCCCATTTATTTAGAAGTGATCTCAAAATTTTCTGTGCAAGATCTGCATATGAGTATATCCTGCCAAGACTCTTTAGACCATTAATAATATCTATAAACCTTGAGAACATGGAAGATATAGTTTCATTCGGTTCCATTTTGAATAACTAATAATTATGAACAAGAATATTGATTTTAGAAGTTTTGACTTAGGAGGTTTCTTCATGGGTTACTTCAAGTTTATCCTAAATTTCTTTTGTAGACATGCAAGTAGAAATCTGGTTAAACTTATTTGCATCCAAAGTACAATATAAGAGATTCATTGCTTTGGCATTCAACTCACCCATTTTCATATCATGTTTATCCCATTCCTCTTCAGATTTTGGGATGTCCATGCCATCAACTTTCTTTGTGGATGTGTGAGGTCCTTTTAAAATTATTTTCTATAATTAAAAATCTATTACTTGAATGTAAATTTTGATTCATACTTTTTAATAGGTATAATTTGTGCCTATGAAAAGTGGAGGTCTATTTGTAGATTGGCCTTCGACCAAAGAGGTACTTATAGGGTTTGCCATAAGTCTTTTCTCTAAGTAAATTTTAGAGACACTGCTCTGATACCACTTATTGCCCAGGTGGCCAACCCAAGAGGGGGGATGAATTGGATATTTAAAATTTTCACAAATATATGCTCTTTTAAAAACTTTATGTAGTGAGTGATGTGATTTAAGTATGAATAGCAGAAACAATTAAAGATCACAATAAGCACAAACACAAAACAAGCAATTTATAGTGGTTCGGAGGAACCTAGCTTCTACATCCACTACCCAAGATACTACTTGGGATTTCATTATATTCACCTCAGAATACAACTGGATTATTTTGCACCGGGCTCACAAACCAAAATCCAAACTTGATTTTACACTAGGATTACCAAGAACCCAATATAGTGTTAGTTTTCTTAGGCTCACTAACAATCCAAACTTGATTTTCAAAGGCTCACCAAAAACCTAATATAATTTCCAAGTTACAGCCCCTACTGTACTTGGAACAACTCAAATAAAGAGTTAAGAAATAGAGCAACAATAATGATAAGCCAAACATTGTTGAATAGTTGCAGTTGAAGTTCCTTTGCAAGCCTTCTTGATTGCTCCTTTAATGCTCTTCGAGGCTTCCAATCTTCTTCAATAAATGACTCAAGAAAAGAATGGGAGTTGGTGCAGTCTTGAGTTCTTCTCTTCAAAGCTCTCTTGAATAATGAATGTTCTCTTTAAGTCTCATTCAAAGTTCTTCAAAAGTTGTTTAAATCTCTTATTTATAGTCCTTGAACTGATCTCAGATGAATGTGACCATTGTAGACCCTTGGGATTTGAAATATGGCTGTTGGAGCACTTTTTGGATTAAAAAAATCAATTCTGGAACTAGTCGTTATGCACCTGAACAAAGAATTCGAGTTAGCTCGGATGGGTCAAGTTAGCTCGGATTCTCAGTCCTTTAGAAATTGAATTTTGGTCGAGTCAGCTCTTCACTAACTAGCTGGCTCACCTGATTATTTTTCTTAGAACTGATTTTTCAAAACTCTGGAGGAGTCAGCTCGGTTTCTGTCGGGTCAGCTTGGTTGTCTGACTGAAGAATTGTAACTCTAGATAAGTCGGCTCATGTTCCTTTGAGTCGGCTTAGATGACTGTATGCTAGAAACTTCGTGCTGTGCCATAACAATGAGTCGGCTCTCCTACTTTGAGTCGGCTCAAGTGATTTTTGTCAAAAACCTTCCAAACATCTCCAATCTTCTTCTAAAAGCTTCCAGCTGACTTCTATATTCTTTCAAACTCTTTTAAGGTCCATTCTAAGTAATTTAAACTTAAAGTTTACATAGAATTGGTCCATTCTCATAAATACATAAGCAATTAATCTTTGGGCTCTACATTACATGATACTTTTTCAAAAATAACCTTGACATACATCAATTAGATCAGAGTTGTAGGAATAGTGGTTGTTCATTTAAATCATCCTACAAAAACTTATAAAACACTTGAAAATAGTTTGTGTCAAATACATGCTTTAATGTTTTGTCATCATCAAAATCATTCCAGGGGTCAATAGTGGATCTCTTGCCAGTGCGGACGCCAGTAGGGGCTCCACGTGAGTGGATGTGCCACATCAATTATTATAGCCTTAGATCGGGTGGCTAGGTCCAGTCTCGAGGTTTCCATGGAAGTTGGCACTAGAGTTGGTTCCTTGATCCTAGGACGTGTGCCTTAGCTAGCTTCGGAACCTAAAGCTTTCTTTTGTTTTGAAATTTTCTCTAGCATCCTCTTCAATTCTAGGTCCATCTTTGTGGCAAACTAGTTGGATGTGAGAAAGAGAAAAATAGGGACCAAAGAAAAAGCATTAAAGCAAGGTAGGCAATCTGTGTATATCTTGAGGGTCAGCTTGACTAATATTGATGTTGTACATCATTTGGTTGGAGAGAAGCTCCTTGAACACTAGGATCTTGAAGTTGCACAGAACCTTATATTTCTACCCCTGATAACTATCAAGACTCGGCTCCTGGAGAACAAACTCTTGAGATTCACCTGTGGAAGCAAACCCCAACTCCTCTCTGGACATTTTTTAGATGAATAAAAATGCTCCATCCAATTGTGTACGAATGAAGGAGCACCCTGAATAAAGGGTTGGACGCCTCGTTGCTTTCGAGATGACACATACCACCACCTATGTGATCCTAGATGGTTTTTAAAGGTGAAGAAAGCCCGAAAGAGGGTAAAGCTTGGTTGAACTTCAAACAAAATATATATGACGATGAAGCCATAGATATGCCACTAGGACTTTGGTACAATCAAACTTTGCGATATATCGAGGAGCCAAAGAAGGCACACAAAAAAAGGATGAAGAGGAAGCCTCAGTCTAGCCCAGAAACATTCCTCATAGAGGCTAATATGGCCTTTGGGAGGTAGGCAAACCTGATCGTTTGGGCTTGGAACTTCCAATTGATACCCCGAGGGGATCTGGAATTGATAATGGAGCAAAACTAGATCCACCTCAATGAGTTTTAAATGAAAGTTTAGGAGAGTGAATGATTTGAGCTCCTTTTCCTATATTTCTGAGATAGACATGTCAAGGGCTAAGGATGGAATCTAGCTAAAAGATTGACCACCAACTGAACCCTCTGATACACTCATCCTATTTAAAGATAGATTGAAAAAAGAAAGAAGAGAAGAAGGAAAGAGGTTGAAGAAAGAAAAGAAACTGGAAAGAATGTTTAAGGACTTTTGGTTACAGTAAAGAGATGATTGGGTAATCTTACGGGCACAGGCTTTGCCTTGGTTAAAAATTGAGTTATAAATGTAGTACGAGATGAAGAGCCCCTGGAAGATGTCCTCTTTCTTTTGAATTGATTTTGAGAAGGTGGCAAAAAGTCATAATTTGATAGGGTGTCACTAGATGAATGATGAACATGGTGATCACTCACCGGGTACAGCTACTACTATAGATATGGTAGTTAATGCATGTAATATGTGGATCATGCTCTGCATTGTATTCAAAGTGGGGCTTTGGAATATCCAACGTGTGGAGGCAATTCAAACCCTAATTATGCCCTATTAGAAGATATATAGATATTTTGAAAACATTCGCCTAAGTTATGGATTGGTTCAGCTCATTCCTACACTTCAAGCCATGAATCAGTTTGGTTTATAGATAGCTCAAGCAACATGATAAAAATAGAAGTACAAATATTTCAAAAGATTCATTTTATTGAATAAAAAGTTTGCATGCATCATGCAAAAAAAATAATTACAATTTTGGGATGCTAAAAGAAGGATCAACACCAGCTTATGAAGGACTTCTGATGAAGTGCAGGACTACTCCAATACTGTCATCATCGATAATTTGAACAACATTGGTTGAAGCAATGACATCCATTTGAGAAGCATACTTCTTTAGGATTTCAGCAATTAGGCCAGCAGCGTTACCCTTTGTGGTAATCAGACTTTGATCTTAAAGGTCGAATGCATTGATTCGACATCTATATTTGGGAGGCAAGACTTAACTATCAGCTTGCACTTGTTGAAGCTTGTGCTGAAAACCTCTTGACTAGCTTTCACCATGGCCTCAATCCCCTTCTTCTCTAACCTGAGTGCCTTCCCTTCAATGGTTTAGGTTAAAGCTTCTTTAACTGAGAGCTTTCTTTGGAAGTCCTCTACATGAATCTTATCATTCTCTAGTAATTCTTGTATGGAATTTGCCTTCTTCGTAGCCAGTTGAAGTTTGGATTTCAGCTTGTACATCTCTTTTGAAGCCCATTCCTAAATCTTGGCTAGCCGAGCTTTCTCTGACGCATGCTAGCTCTTGACATTCTTAAGTACCTCCCTCAGATAGTTAACTTCATCTAAAGTCTCGGTACCTCTCTAACCAAGGTATCCACTTTTCTCCCGATGTTGGATCTTCTTAAAGGACAAACCTTGATGGAAGCTTCGGACTGATTCCTTCTTTTCTCCCTTTCATCATTCAAGGCTTTTCCCAATCATTTCATCTCACCGTAAGCCCATAAGTAATCTGGTGGGGATACCAAGATCAGACATAGATCACTGGATCCCATATGGTTTATTGATCAGGATTTTAATTTTGAAACTTTAGTCATGTGTCACAATTTTGTAATCAATTAAGATTGAGTCTTGCAATAAATTGAGGTTAGTTGATTTGTCTTAATCCTCAACTTTAATCAAAATTTTGAGTCCTGTACTTCAGCCATGAGTCCAGTATGAATTTAAAGTTTATACAAGAGAGGAGGTTACCCTATTTTAGAGTTTTACCAGGCCACATCCAGGAGTCAGAGGCTGCTACATTAGCTTGTTGGATTTTGTGTGACACCCAAGGATCCAAAATGCTTTCCAGAAACCCTGATTCCTTCTAGATGCTTTCCGGATGCCCAGACTCCCTCTAGATGCTAGAGTATATTCCCAGACCATGTCATATTATGCAACCAGAGGTCCATCTATGCCCAGCCCAGGAGAAATCAAGCCCAGGCACCAAGCCCAAGCCCTTAAGAAGCAAGATTCCAAGGAATATTCCTACTATCAGGCTACCAGGCCATCCCAGCTTCCAGGAGGCCTAAGCCCATGCGCCCTTCACCTCTTGGACGCCCCTTGCTACCCCCATGAAGCCCAACATGCCTAATAGAGGCATCCTCACTTGGTTGACTTGGTCCAAGGGTTGGTTGAAGACTAGGTCAAAGCATGAAGGGAGAAGGAGAAGACTAGTCAAAGTCCTAACCTTTTAAGGCTTTCTTTCCTAACCTATTAAGGATTAGTTTTCCTAATACCTTAAGGAGAGTTAGTCCTAACCTAAGTGTAACCCTAGTTAGGAGAGGGCATGGGAGCTCTATAACTACCCCACCCCTCCCCCTCTTGTAATAACTTTTATCTCATAAATTAAATCTTTGCTGAAAGTTTGGTTTAAGAACTTGTGTTCTTGTGTTGGTGTTAGAGTTTTTATATTTCATTGGTTACTTTGTGTGCCCTAATCATCCTTGCTTCCCTAGCATCCTTCCATGCCCTAGCTTGCTTCCATCCAAGCCATCACACGCCCAAAGGAAGAGTGCCCTAGGCTGCCCAAAGCAAAGAACAACATCCTTCTTCAAGCCGCCACCTACAAACCCTGATTTCAGATTTCTACAAAACCTAATCTCCTTTTATTATTTTGTTGTTGCTATTTTGATTGACCCCTGATACTTGCAGGATCCCCGAGGTGTTTCACCTCCCCAGAGGAGGCTTTTCTTGCCTCCAGGATCGTCCAAATTAGTCATCAAATTCAAGGAAACCGAGCTTCATCATCCAGGCTCCAATCAGAGTGCTGTGTGATCTCTTCATCGAAAATTCTTCAAATCTCTGACTGATAACATCCTTCCCTTCTCTTTATATCTGATTTGTTGAATATAAGCTATCCTAAACTGGGAGTTTCTTAATTCCTAGGTCCTGACTTTCATTATCTTGCATGAGTTATTTTGCGATCATGGTGATTCTTTGGATTGCTACTCTTTTTGCTAGTTCTTACTTTAGTTTGGAAATTTAGCCTACAAACCTAAATTATAAAAAAATTACAAAAAAAATAGTTTACTATTTTTCTTGCATGATTAGTAATCTTAGAGTCATCCTGCATCAGTTTAGTATCAGAGCGGGTTTAGGATAGTTTTTATCTGCATCAAAGTCACAAAACCCTAATTCCAGAATTTTTCTACATCCTGTCCACTACATTAGGTGTATATTTTTCATCTGATTTTGACCATCTAAAAATTTTATTTTTTCATGAAATTTGCATAAGTTATTTTCTGTCCTGTCCTCTATTTTATCATAATTTTTAATTAATTTTATAAAAAACTTAATTCACTAAATTTTGGCATATTAGAAATCCTAACTAAAATCTTGAGATTTTTGCATCAGTCTGAAAACCTTAGGATTTGCATCATCATCTAATTTTTTTTTTTGCATTAAATTTGGTAGAGTTCATCAGAACCGTCTATCCTCTATTATAATTTTTTTTATATTTTTTTCTGCATCGGTAACCATGTCAAATTCTGCATCTTATGAAACCCTAATTTTATGAATTCTGCTATTTCTGCACCTTGACTCAACCTAACCTAATCAACTACCACACACCCCAATCCGAAGCCCAATTTGTTTGCTAACCTAATCAATCTAAACCTAATTTACCACCTCATAAAATATACATAAAATATTTTTATTTTTTTGATTGTTTTAGATTGCATCAGGACCATCGATTGCCATCAGCTGCATTAAATCAATCTTAAGGGCAACTCAATATTCCATATCAGGGCAGGAGGTCATAACCTGTCCTGGGCCCAAAACAACCATCCAGCATTTTTACCCAAGCTTAATTAAAATTAATTAGACTTAATTTTCCCTAGAGGGCTAGGTGACACCCAACAGGTTGGGTCTGAATTGTGTGGGCCAACTAGTGCATTTAATCTTGTGGCTATTACTGAAATCTGGTGTCTAAGGCTGAGTGTCCAGAGTCAAACGACCTAAGTGGTGTTGTGGTTTTTAATTGGATCCTTGTGAAAGCAGGGGGCCTCCCACACTCCCACCCTCTACCTGGCCAGAGGAAGGATTAGCTGCTGAGTTAAATGTAAGTTGAGCTGACCCATTCAGTTTTGACTCTAGGTTTAGGAAACCTTAGATTGTACTAACCTTTTTTCTTTTGCATGCTTGGCTGCACCACATCCCTTTGATTGATTGTTTGTTGCATGACCACTAGACTAGGAACTCAATACCAAAGTCCAAACCTCAACCCAGCTCAGCCATGGATTCCAATTTTGAGGCCTTCATGAAAGCCATGACTGATCAATTTGCCCAAATGAACCACAGGTTTGACCAATTTGATACCCAAATGAACCAAATCCAAACCCAGCTTGCCTAGTTGACCACTCAGATTAACCAGATAATCCAATCCAATAACCAAACGATCCATAGGATTGATCCATTAGATGACCAAATAGGAATCCTAGACAAGGCCCATAGAGCTGAACCCTTGCCCTATAATCTCCAAGAACCCAGAGTCCCTAGATATGAACCCAGTAGTAACCCACTATCCCTCAGTCTACTTGAACCCAATAGGATTAGTACCCTTAGATATGAACCCAGTGTTAGTCGAGAACATATTAGCCAACCCACCCTTATCACCCTAGTCATTAGTCAGTTTTCCTTAGTCTACCCCCTCTTACCACCTCATTGGTTCACCCAAATGACCTTGAAGAGGAGATATATGAGGCTGACCCAAGCTTAGTGGACGAGTATAAGGAGGAAGAAGAGGAATTCCCCATAGAAGACTTAAAGTTAGTTGAATCAATAGATACCTAGGTAGAAGCCATCCTAGAATTAGTTGACCCTGAACATACCCACATAGTAGTCGACCCAGAGTTAGATGACCCAGATCATACCCAAGCTGCAATGGAAGAGCAATTAGAGGAGACTTTCGAAGAGAATCCAATTATATAGCCTAGTCCTGAATTTCCTGAGCCAGAAGAGTTTATTAAGGACTTGGCTTATCTCACCTAGTACCCTCTGGATGAAGTCGCTTCCTTGATCCCAATTGAAGATCTTTTTCCTGAAATTAGTGACCCATTTATCCATAAGGCAGACCCAGTAGATAGACACCGACCCCTTAAGGTTAACCTTATTAGTTTAGGATTAATCCCTAACACCCCTTCTTATATCCTACTCTTTCCAAATAATCCTGAACCCTTTTCTTACTTTCTACCTTACCAGACTAATCCTGAATCCACCTCATAATTTCTATCTTTTCATGAATTCTCTTATGTTTCTTAAACCATTCATTTGCATTTTGTAGAAGCATACTGCATACATACATGATGCGAGACGGATGAGATGTACCCCGGTTTATTCGGGAAAGGGGAACACCACCTAAACAAACTAAGACCGCGGGAGGGCTAAGAAGCCTCCCGGGACTAGGGCGAACTGAAACTAAACTCCTAAAATAGCTGAACTCTTTTGGTTTTCAATTTTCTTGGTGGAGGAACAATGGGATGGAGGAAAGGAAACATGGACGCTCTAGGACTAGGGACTCACCTTCACAGAGAGACGTCGCATCTCTAGGGCATTTCACCCACCCCACTACGTGTAGTCTTGGGCATCCCACCCATCTCACTATACGCGAAGCCTAGGGCATCCCACCCAAATCGCTACCTGGGGCCATAAAGAAAAATCCCTAAGACCTAAAGGGGGACTCGATGAAAAAGGAGATAACTAGGGCCTCGCGCCCCTCGATGCTCACATGGAGTGAAGGAAGTGGGGTCTTACACCCCTCAACACCTGCAGGTAAGGAGAGATGGGCCTCAGCTTATAACCAGAACCAGTGGAAAACCCAAAATTTCATTCAAACTTAAACTTTACAAAGGAAGAGGGGGGCTTTATATAGAAAAACCAAAACCCTCAGTTACTTAGCCTACAAGAAACCCAAAAAAAAAATAAATTACATCAAAATCCATGCTACATCAATATTGGTGCTGATATGCTCTGGAAAGCATGTCGACTTGATGATATACTCTGAAAAGCGTGCTGCTTGGACTGCTCTAGAAAGCATGCGGATTCATCTCTCACAGACATGCACAAAGGGAGGGAACCAACTCCAGCAGCAACTGGCGGATGGGCGGCGGCCGGGAAGCGGGCGGTGGACAAGGTCGGCGGACAGCGGGCGGCGAATGGCCGGTGGTGGCTGCAGGCGGGGCGGCGGCATAGAGATGGCACAGCACACCCAGGGCATGCCGTTTGGTCTCCCACAGCCGTGGGGGACCCTTGGGTGCCGGCAAGGCTCCGGCGAGATGGCGGATGGCCGGACGATGGCTCCGGCGAGACGGCGATGGCGACGACAAGCAGCAGCGGTGGGCGGTGGTGCAGGGATGGCACGGCCGCACGGCATGCACGAGCATGCCGTTCGGTCTTCCCGCGGGCATGGGGCCCAAGGGCGCCGGCGAGGACTCCGACGACCTGGCATGGGCCAGCGGACGGTGAGCGAGCGACCTGCGGTGGCGGGTAGCAGCGGCGGGGTCACACGGATGGACACATCCGTTTGCCTTCCCACGGACCGTGGGGCCCTGGGTGCTGGCGAGGGCCCCCCCGGTGGTTGGGCGAGAGCTGGTGGGTGGCGGGACGGTGGCAAGTGGCGGGACGGGCAGCAGCAGCGGCTATGGGGGCGACGGTTGGACTTCCCATGGCCATCCCTTCGTCTTCCACGGGCGAGGGTGGCGGACGCCGGGTTTTCGATGAGGACAGGGCCGACGAGCACCGATGGGCGGGCCAGCGGGGGCGGCCAGGGGTCAGGCAGCCTGGATCTGGGGCCAGCGGGGTGGCGGCTAGGGTTTGGGAAGCTTTTTAAAAAACACGAAATGAAGATAGAATAAGGCTGGAATAAGGTGGGGATAAGTTTGGGATAAAGCTAGAATAGTGGGAATAGGTCGAAAGCAGGAATAGGAAAATAAAAAAATGCAAGAAAATTAAGAAAAATAGAAAAAAAAATTCTAGACCTGCCCTGGATCCCCATCATTCTCCTCGACTACGAAGAACTCGACTCCGTCGAGTTCAAAAAATGGAGCACACCCTAATCCACAACTCGCTCTAATACCAAGCTTATACAGGACGAATGAGATGTACCCTGGTTTATTTGGGAAAGGGGAACACCACCTAAACAAACTAGGACTGTAGGAGGGCTCAGAAGCCTCCCGGGACTAGGACGAACTGAAACTAAACTCCTAAAATAGCTGAACTCTTTTGATTTTCAATTTTCTTGGTCGAGGAACAATGGGATGGAGGATAGGAAACATGGACACTCTAGGACTGGGGACTCACCTTCACGAAGAGACGTCGCATCTCTAGGGCATCTCACCCACCCCATTACGTGTAGTCTAGGGTGTCCCACCCATCTCACTACACGCGGAGCCTAGGGCATCCTACCCAAATCGCTACCTGGGGCCGTAAAGAAAAATCTCTAAGACCTAGAGGGGGACTCGTTGGAAAAGGGGATAACTAGGGCCTCGCGCCCCTCGACGCTCAAATGGAGTGAAAGAAGTGGGGTCTCACACCCCTCGACACCCGCAGGTGAAGGAAAGATGGGCCTCAGCCCAAAACTAGAACCAATGGAAAATCCAAAAATTTCATTCAAACATAAACTTTACAGAGGAAGAGAGGGCCTTTATATAAAAAAATCAAAACCCTCAGTTACTTAGCCTACAAGAAACCCAAAAAAAGAAAAATAAATTACATCAAAATCCATGCTACATTAATATTGATGCTAATCTGCTCTGGAAAGCATGTCGACTTGATGATCTGCTCTGAAAAGCATGCTGCTTGGATTGCTCAAAAAGCATGCGGATTCATCTCTCGCGGACATGCACAGAGGGAGGGAACCAACTCTGACGATAACCGGTGGACAAGCGGCGACCAGGAAGCGGGCGGTGGACGACGAGCGACGGATGGCCGGTGGCGGCTGCAGGCGGGGTGGCGGCATAGAGATGGCACGGCATGCCTAGGGCATGCCGTTTGGTCTCCCATGGCCGTGGGGGATCCCTGGGCGCCGGTGATGCTCTGGCGATATGGCGGACGACCGGACGGCGGCGACGGTGGCAGGCGGCAGCGACGGGCGGTGGTGCAAGGGTGGCACGGCCGCACGGCACACGTGAGCATGCCATTCGATCTTCCCGCGGGCATGGGGTCCAAGGGCGCCGGCGAGGACTCCGGCGATCGGGCGTGGGCTGGCGAGTGGCGGGCGGGTGGCCGGTGGCGATGGGTGGCAGTGGCGCCGTCACACAGATGGATGCATCCATTTGCCTTCCCACGGGCCATGGGACCCTAGGCGTCGGTGAGGGCCCCCTCGGCGGTCGGGCGAGAGCCGACAGGCGGCAGGACGACGGTGGGCGGGGGACGGGCGGCCGATGGCGGTGGGCGGGGGACGGGCGGCTGATGGCGGCGGGCGGCAGCAGCGATCGTGAGGGCGACGGTTGGAGTTCCCATGGCTGTCCCTTCATCTTCCATGGGTGGGGGTGGCGGACGCCGGGTTTCCAGCGAGGGCGGGGGCGGCGGGCACCAGCGGGCAAGCCCACGGGGGTGGCCAAGTGTCGGGCAGCCCGGATCTGGGGCTGGCGGGGCGGTGGCTAAGGTTTGGTAAGCTTTTTAAAAAACACGAGATGAAGATGGAATAAGGCTGGAATAAGGTGGGGATAAGTTTGGGATAAAGTCGGAATAGTGAGAATAGGTGGAATAGCGGGAATAGGAAAATAAAAAAATATGAGAAAATTAAGAAAAATGGAAAAAAAAAACCTGGACCTGCCCTGGATCCCCATCAATACATTATGCATGTTAGATTTGCATCTTCTTGCATACCCTCTGGTATTTAGTAAGTGTACATAGTAAATTCTCATGTGCATGCCATGCTAAGGTCAAACCTAAAGAGTTTATAGTCTATTAGGTTTTGTCCCTTAGAGTCCAATAAAATATCCTTTGATAGGGATGTCTAGTCGAGTTTATTAGGTATTAGTTGAGTTTCATAAATTCACAGCCTGACTTATATGTCTGCACCTTCACTTACCTCTACACAGCATTTGCATTTAGAAATTAGTTAGAAGCTGAACATAACTAATGAACTAAATAAAAACTTGGCTAATTCCCAAAGAAAAGATAAAGAATTTTATGCAGAGGAATATGTGATAATAAAGGAATTTTCTGCTCGCGAAGCTGGACCATCCAAAATAATGAAGAGTAATGGACCCAATGCCTATTTACCTAAGATATCACCTGATTTAAGTATTAGCTTCACCTTTATCATCTTAGATCTTATAGAGACTAGGATGTCAGCAGTGATACCCAGCGAGCCCCTTGAGCCACTCCATTTCTTTGTGAGTGAACCCACCCCCAGAGCGACCACATATAATTTGGCCTTTTGGTGAGGAAGAGATTGAAAGAACTCTAGATGATCAAGCCATCAGTACCCAAAATAGAGACTGTCAGCGGTACTTGGTTCGGTGGCAAGGTCGGCCATAATCTGAGAACTTGTGGAATGTTGGTATGGATCTGCAGCGCCTCAACCCATACCCTTCTTGAGCCAAATTGACCCTTACTCGATGGGGTTGAGTTTCTCCCATCCCGGGAGAATTGGTGGTGACACCAGGATTAGACATAGATCACTGGATCCCATATGATTTATTGATTAGGGTTTTAATTTTAGAACCTTAGTCATGTATCACAATTTTGTAATCAATTAAGATTGAGTCCTGTAATAAGTTAAGGTTAGTTGATTTGTCTCAACCCTCACCCTAGTCAGTATTTTGAGTCATGTACTTCAGCTATGAGTCCAGTATGAGTTCAAATTTTGTACAAGAGAAGATGTTACCCTATTTTGGAGCTCCACCAGGCCACATCCAGGAGTCAGAGGCTACTACATCAGTATGTTGGATTTTGTGTGACATCCAAGGATCCAAAATGATTTCTAGAAAACCTGATTCCTTCCGGATGCTTTTCGAATGTCCAGATTCCCTCCAAATGCTAGAGTATATTCTCAGACCAGGTCATATCATGCAATCAGAGGTCCATCTACACCTAGCCCAGGAGAAATCAAGCCCAGGCACCAAGCCCAAGCCCTTAAGAAGCAAGATTTCATGGAATATTCCTGCTACCAGGCTACCAGGCCATCCCAGCTTCCAGGAGGCCCAAGCTCATGCACCCTTCACCTCTTGGATGCCCCTTGCTGCCCCCATGAAGCCCAACATGCCTAAGAGAGGCATCCTCACTTGGTTGACTTGGTCCAAGGGTTGGTTGAAGACTAGGTCAAAGCATGAAGGAAGAAGGAGAAGACTAGTTAAAGTCCTAACCTCTTAAGGCTTTCTTTCCTAATCTATTAAGGATTAGTTTTCCAAATACCTTAAGGAGAGTTAGTGCTAACCTAAGTGTAACCCTAGTTAGGAGAGGGCATGGGAGCTCTATAAATACCCCACCCCTTTCTCTCTTGTAATAACTTTTATCTCATGAATTAGATCTTTGCTGAAATTTTGGTTTAAGAACTTGTGTTCTTATATTGGTGTTGGAGTTTTTGTGTTTCATTGGATATTTTGTGTGCCCTAATCATCCTTGCTGCCCTAGCATCCTTCCACGCCCTAGCTTGCTGCCATCCAAGCCATCACACGCCCAAAGGAAGAGTGCCCTAGGCCATCCAAAGAAAAGAACAACATCCTTCTTCAAGCCGCCACCTACAAACCCTGATTTCATATTTCTACAAAACCTAATCTCCTTTTATTATTTTGTTGTTGCTGTTTTGATTGACCCCTGATGCTTGTAGGATCCCTGAGGTGTTTCATCTCCCTAGAGGAGGCTTTCCTTTTCTCCAGGACTACCTAAATCAGTCATCAAATTCAAGGGAACAGAGCTTCATCATCTAGGCTCCAATCAGAGTGCTGTGTGATCTCTTCATTGGAAGTTCTTCAAATCTCTGACTGGTAACATCCTTTCCTTTTCTTGATATCTGATTTGTTGAAGATAAGTTATCCTAAACTGGGAGTTTCTCTATTCTCAGGTCCTGACTTTCATTATCTTGCATGAGTTATTTTACAATCATGGTGATTCTTTGCATTGCTACTCTTTTTGCTAGTTCTTACTTTGGTTTGGAAATTTAGCCTACAAACCTAAATTATAAAAAAATCATTAAAAAAAATTAGTTTACTATTTTTTCCTACATGATTAGCAATCTTAGTGTCATTTCGCATCATAATCCCTTTCAACCTTGGTGGTCTGTCTCACAAACTTCTTATTCTTCTCTTCGGCCTCCTTTATTCCATCCTTTAACTAATCAATTTTCTCCCAAGCATCTCGAAGGCCTCTTTGCTGCAATCGATCTCTTTGACTAGATCAGTATTTGTGGACTTTTCTAGTCTTAAGAGTGTACTCCAACCACTCAACCTTCTCTTTTGTCTTAGCAAGCTCTTTCTTAAGAAGGGTTATCTTAGGAGCCTCTTGTTCCTCCTCCCGGTAGGCAGGCTATGCATGAACTTCTCTCTTATGCTCTTTTTGATAAGCAATTAGAGGACAGACCTCTACTGCTATGGCAAGTTCATGGATTGACACAAGTAATGCCCTAGCTGCATAGATATAAATTGATCAAGGCTAAGTCAAGGGGGTACACAACTAAAGCCAAAGGCATATGAGAGCCTTACCCAAGGCATCTTTTACCTAGTTGCCTCCACAAGTAGCTACCTATCCATTGAAAAAAGAATCCATTGAAAAAAGAAATTTATCAACTAGCTTCAAGGCAACATCCATTTTCTCTAGTGTGGAGCCTGTGAAGCATGTCAATAATGGTGGACAAGTAGAGATGAGTGCTAGTCTTGATAACCAGTGTGCTGGGGGAAGACTTTTCAAAGGATCCATCATTAATGTTGCCTAGGTGGCTTTCCTAAGAGAGGATTGAATTGGGAATTTAAAAAACTTGAATAGATATGTGCTCTTTTAAATCTTCTTATATGGTAGGTGCTATGATTCAGATATTTAAAGCAGAAGCAAGTAAAGAAGAAAAAGTACAATCACAAATACAGCAATTTTATAGTGGTTCAGAGCAACCTTGCTCCTACGTCCACCACCCAATATACCACTTGGAATTTTTATTATATTCACCACCGGAATATAGTCGGATTGTTTTACCAGGCTTACAATCCAAAATCCAATTTGGTTTTTCAACCGGGCTCACCAAAAATCCAACTCTTGGTTTTCAACAAGATCACCAAGAACCTAACCTTGGTTTTGACCGGACTCACCAAAAACCTTACAACGTTAGTTTTAAAACAGGATCACTAACAACCCACACTTGGTTTTTAATCAGGCTCACCAAAAACCTAACAACTCATAAAAGAGTTAAGAAAAAGTAAGCAACTAATGACAAACCCAAGTTGTCTGATGGTTGTAGTTGTAGCTCAAGTGAAGCCTTCTTAGTTGCACTTTAATGCACTTCAATGGCTTCTTTTTCTTCCTTAATAAATGCTTCAAGCTTCTGGTTGGAGTTGGTGAAGACTTGAAGGCTGACTTGAATGTTCTTTTTGTGCTCTCTTGCTCACAAGCTCATTTAATATTCAATCATGCATTAGCTTCTTCAAAGGTTGTCCAAATCCCTTATTTAGAGAGTCTTGTACTCTTCTAGGATGGATATAGTCGTTATAGACCATTGGGACTTGACATTTGACATTTGGAGCACTTTTTAAATTCAAAAATAAAGTTCTGGAACTAGCCGTTACTTGCTTGGAATCGACGTTCGATTCGACCTGGATTCTCAAAGGGTTGACTCTTCATTCTGGTCGAGTCGGCTCACCACAATCGAGTCAGCTCGGATCCTCAGTGTCGATTATTCCTTACTCTGATTGAGTCGACTCACCTCAGTCAAGTCGGCTCGGATTCTTAGGCCTTCGAAGTTGTACTCTAGAGGAGTCGGATTGCCTTGGTAGAGTTGACTATCATGGTTGTTCTTT
This sequence comes from Areca catechu, assembly GCA_021397845.1. NCBI lineage: Eukaryota > Viridiplantae > Streptophyta > Magnoliopsida > Arecales > Arecaceae > Areca > Areca catechu. The sequence goes on from CM038047.1 coordinate 108,966,727, forward strand.
CAGAACTGATTTTCTCTGGACTCTGGAGGAGTCGGCTTGGATTACGAACCGTTGACTTGGATGCCTGACTGAATGGTTGAGTCGGCTCGCTTGTCTGATTCAAGAAATGAAGCACTGGACGAGTCGGCTCAGGTTCCTTCGAGTTGGCTCGAATCTCTGCATGCTAGAATTTTTCAACCGTTCCATGGACTAGAGTCAGCTCTCCTTACATGAGTCGACTCGAGTGAGTTTTCAATAAAATCTTCAATACTTCTCCATAATTCATCCAGTAACTCTTAGTCACTTAAGACTCATCCCAACTCAACTAACAATAGATTCTAAAGAATTTTAAGCTTGAAAAACACATAGAAGTAACCCATTTTCATGAATATTATATCAATTTTTTTTTGGGCTCTTCTTTACATGAAACATTTACAACACTACACATGATATAAAATAAGGTTGTAAGAGTTGCAATTGAGCATTAAAATCATCCTACAAAAACTTGTAATGCACTTGAAAAGTTGTTAGTAAGATAATGCATGCTCTAATATTTTGTTATTATCAAAATCACTCAAGGGGTCAACAATTAATCTGAGATTCATAGAGAATCTAATGGTCTAGATTGGTTGATTGGTTATCTCAATCTTCTCAACAACTAGCAAGTGATGACATGCTAGCACCGCCTACATTAAATAAAAGGACATGATGCCTTGCTGAGGTGCATAAGTGAGCATCCCTAGATCTAAGGTATGGATCGATGATATTCCATTCATCTAACCTATTCCTAGCTCAAACTCGGGAGTAAGGGGGCAAGTGTTATGAGAGTATTGTTGAAGCCTTAGATTTATGGTCGAAATACTATCTTGGAAGTGGCCGACCTTTATGCTGAGTCGATAAATCTTCATACTTAGTCACTTGCTTCAGATTCGGCCTAAGTCTTATCAATCATGTGATCCACCCTTGCAACTTTGGTCGGCCTCTTAATAAATGCAGAAATTACCATCCATTACTTGTAGATAAGATCGAAGATAACTACCAAACCCCACGAGGGGAGCAGATAAGGACTAGAATCCTATGCTTGTAACAACACGATTAATAATCCAATATTCTCGGAATTACATGGTTCTTCAACTATGTACTATAAATATCAAAAGTCCCGAGGACCCAGATAAGTAGAAATTTAACTGAGAAACTGCTGACTGCATCCCTTCTATTTCAGATATCTAACTTGATCATCGGAGGGTCCTTGCCAGAGCCAACCTTAACCAGGAACTTTGTTTTGCTGGTATATATATATATATATATGTGGAAATTTAACTGAGAAATAGCTAATTACTTCCCTTCTATTCCAGATATCTAACTTGATTATTGGAGAGTCCTTCCCAAAGCCAACCTCAACCAGTAGGGCTAGAAGTGGGCCTGGCTGGGCAAGGCCATATCCCTACCCGAGCTTGGCCCAAAAAAAATTTCAGGCTTTGGGCAGGGCTCAGGCCCAATTTTTTTTTTGGAAAAACCCATTTCGAGCCCAACGCGATCCCGGCCCAAGCCCGATTGGACCGGCCCAAACAAAGCTTTGATTCGGGCCGGCCAGCATTAAAGCCCGATTGGGCCTATCAAATTGAAGATGAAAATGATAAAATGAAAATTTTTTAACTATTGGTACATATTCTGGCTCGAATTAAAGTTTGATTGGGCCTGCCAAGTTGAAGATGAAATAATAAAATGAAGTTCTTTTAACTACTAGTACATATTTCTAAAAAAATTAAAAGATTAAAATCCTGAAACTATTAGGTTGTGGGCCGAGTTCGGGCCAGGCCTTTTTTGACCGGGTTCAGGCCGGGCCGGACCGAGCCGGGCCAAGGAAGAGCCCGAGCCCAGCCTGATCTACTTTGGGCCTGGCCCGAAACCTAGGCCGACTTTAGGCCGGCCCAGCCCTATTCACCTGGGACTTTGTTTTGCAAGTACATATATATATAATAGTAATATTTGGTAGTAACATATAGCCTATCGAATCCTGAGTTCGGTTTGTCGTGGATGCTCGTTGTGCTTCTTTGAAACTGAGTGGATGCTTTAAAACTTTTATCTGAGCCAAAAAAACCATTGATATGCTACTGCTCAAAGATTAATGCAAGCGATATATATTATGTCTAGGCTTTTTAAGTCTCTTACTATAAGCAGTACTAGATATGATAACCAAGAAATACCCATATTTGTTATTGCTATACCTATTTAAAACCTAATATCAAAGAATAAAACTATCCAGACTAAAAAACGGAAGAATAGGCATGGCTTTGACTCTGAGACGAGGTATTCCAAAGACTAAACTGGCTAAAGAAAAAGAATATGAATGCGAGTCTAGGGGACACTAAAGGTAACCAAGTTATATGAAAAAAGAAAATACAAATATTAAAAATAAATTCCAACGTCTTGAATTAGGCTTAGAAGATAGCAAAGAACACAAATAAGAAATAGAAGAAGAATTTAATGCTCTTTTTGACACCAAAGGAAATGAAAAAAATTGTTAAAGAAGTAGAAGAGCCATCAGAATCTATAAACTAAATAGAAAGTTTTACAAAACAAAAAGATATAATGAAATTAAGTTAAAATTAAAGAAAAATATGCATTTAGGCATAGGACTTAGGGGTGCAAATGGATGATTGGATTGAATCAGAATATTAGTGACCACGATCTCACACAACATCTTGATTGGATCCTAATATTAAACCCAGACTCAATCCAATAAAAAATTGGATCAAATCCATTGGCAAAAATTTTGCTTTAATGGATCATTTGGATTGGGTCAGGTCTATCTATAACCCAGCCCCAACTTAAAAAATTTAGGTCTAGTTTAAGCCTGATTTAAGTCTAGGTCTATAATCCCAAAACACCGTTATACTTATTTCTTAATCATGTTAGTAATCTATGACCCCATCTACTTCTTTTCACTAAAAATTCTAAGATTCGTTTTACTCAGACACTAACACATACGCACCACAACCGTATCCTTATCATTACAATGATTATGTTCAATCTAATTTTGATACCAGTTCAAATGTTACAAATGCTTTCAAGATGGCGTTGAATGTGCAATTGATGATTGAAGTTCCTCTAAATCGGTTTCACATTTCAACAATTCAAAAAAGATTTTGCCTAAGATCAAGAAGAGAGAAATTTCCAATCATTGGGTTTGGATATTGATGGGTTGGGATTTATGGTATGGACTCGATCATTCCATAAAACTCGGCCGGTTGGGATGGATTAGGTTAGGTTTAAATTTAATAAATCCAAACTCAACTAAAAAATAGAATATATCCAATTTTAGAACCCGATCCAATCCCATGGATCCTTTAAAATGGATCAAACAGAATCTAAGTAGGCTGGGCCAAGTCATGTCATAGGTCAACCTGATCTATTTGTAGTGTTAATATAACTTCAATTGATATTGGAATAGATATAAATTGTATGAGAAAGGACTAATTCCAATGAGTTTCTTTGAAATAATAATACATAAGGTATACATTGTTAATGGAGCAGAACCAAAGAATAGCTATAAGATTTCATGAGGTTCATATTTTTGTTAACACTTGCTTAAATACATCTTTCTTAATTGACAAAAATATTAGGTGAGTAATTTTAGGAAGTCCATTTTTATATCTTATTAGGCCCTTCACATTCACAGAAAAAGGAATTTTTGCACAGGCTGATGCAAAAGAAATAACTTTTAGATTCTAGAACTAACCAAAGGAATCAAAAAATTTAATATAACGTAGACAAATTTATGCATCAGTTAATTTATAAAATGCAAGACTCTAGGATTGAATAAATTCTAATCCTAAATTTCAAATAAAATAAAAAACTCTGTGAGGTAAATCTAAAAATAAAAATTATTATGAATTTCCTTCTACTTCCTAGAATAAAAAATGGTTTGCTGTTAGTTTGTCATATATGGTTCAATGAACAAAAGATCCCAACAAAAGCTACACTCATCCAAATGGATAAAAGAATATTGAAAATCTACAAAGAAGAAATCAAAAATTTATTAAAAGAAAAATTAAATTAAAAAAGACCCTCTTCTTTAAACTGAAGCATTCTTCCTTTTTTTTCTCTGCATCCTATTATATCCAATCGAAGACTCAAAGTGCAATAAGATTGGGACCCCTCATACTAATGGAGTCCATCCATCCCAGGACCTAAGAAAAATGATTAAAAAAAAAAATACATGAAGCATCATTCAAAAGGCTATTCACCTGTATTCCTTTCTTCTTCTTTGCCAAGTAGTCCTTCTCTCTATCTGCCCGTCAGGAGTTCCTCTTCCTTCCCGATTCTCCTTCTCTTTCAAATCCTTTTTTTATGAAGGCATCCATCCCAACTGTGTATATCATGTAGCCATAGATTATGTACTAATGAATATTATGTTATGAAAACTATGAATTATTTTTTTTGAAGGTATGTATTGGGTCGTTGGTAGGAATGTATCTATTGCCGTCAAGATCGTCGTGGCCTGCAACTTGGTCATGCTAGGCATTCCTCCCGCCATCATCGAGCGCCGCGATGGCTGGGGGCCCCATTCCGTTCCGTTCCGCCCGCCACATTGCGGCTCCTCGCCCGGCCACGCCAGTCTGTCCGTCCTGCAAAACAGGGAAGACCCGGGCTGGGAATTCCGGCAATGACACTTCGACGATCAAGTCAATGGGACGATCGAGGGGAACAGAACCTCTGAGGTGGAGAGGTCGGGGGACTCTCCGTGTTCAGAGGGTAATAAGAATGCTGTAAAAGAAGATCACTGAGAACAGAAAGCATGTCTATTACTTAACTTCACTTACCTTCCCTTGTGGGTCTTATATAGATGAATGGCTTTTGTCAGTTTCCAGGTCCTCCTTTTTGGAGAAGGCTTTTTGTTATTTGCTGTCACCTCCCTGTCGAGCCTGTTTTTCGCTAAGCCTTAAGCCACGACAGGATATTGCCATTTTAAGGGGAACCGTCAGGGCCTTCCAAAGCTTGGGGCCTTAGTGGAATGCTTTTCCTGGAAAGATTTTGATTTGGTGCCATGGTGGTTGCAACTCCCCAACCGCACGATCGCCCACGTGGTAGCACACTACGGGGGCAAAAAACTTGGTAGAGGTTATCTCGTACAGGTCGTGCGGGTGGTGCGCTACAGAGCCTGGATCTATGGCAAGGCATGCACCACTTTTTGGGGGTCGTGGGTGGTTGGCCTCGCTATAGTTTAAACTTCTTTCGATCCTCTTTCCTTTTGCCTTTGGCTGGAACTTTGATCTTCATAGGATGGGGGGAGCTGACCTCGGCAGAAGGGCTCCCCCTAGCAGTGCGAGCTCGACCCCGGCCAAGAGCCAGCCTTAGATGGGGGGCTCATCCAATAAGCCCAGCCTCGGTTGGGAGCTTGACCTCAGACAAGGGGCTTGCCCAATGAGCCTGACCTTGGCTGGGAGCGTGACCTCAGACATGGGGCTCGTCCAATGAGCCTAGCCTCGGCTGGGAGCTTGACCTCAGCAGGGAGGCTAACCTCAGACGGGGGGCTCACCTTGGGTCATCATCAAACCACCTCGTCCAAGTGGCGGGTCCTTATCGTTGTGGCCATTCACGGGCTGCACGTAAGCGGATGTTGCCACATCAGATGCCCTCCACTCCCGAGCCCAGAAGGTGAAACGATGCTCAAGGTGAAGGGGGTAATAACCTCGCTGAAGTGGAGGGATGTGCTTGTAGTGTCATTAATGCCTCGGGTGCCCATGGCCCGAAATTCATGCCCCCACGCGAACGAAGGATGCTCTGCTCGGTTTTGCAATGAAGGATCATGAATGCTTCGTTTGAATCAAAGCGACTGCCACAAGTTTGACATACTTGAGGCATTCGGCTAGGCCACATGGCAGTCTTCGATTGGCCAAAGAACTGAGAGGGCACGTGCCTTGCATCAGGATGAGACGATGGTGGGTGGTGACCTTTACTGCAAAGGGTCTGCATCCTCCTCCTTTTAAGGAGTCCTTGAGCGCTGGCCGACAATATTCTGCAATGTGCTCCTTTTCCCTCTGGTTCTTCTCCCACTCGAGTGTTGAGAGTTCTTGATAGGCTAGATCCTTCCCCCATGCTTTCTTCCATCACTCCTTCTCCTTCGGGCTGCACCGAGGGAGGGTTCTTGGTGGACTTCAGGCTCTTTACCAAGGAATTGGAGGGTCGAGCGAAGACCTTCCGGGACGGATCGGTCGGTCGTCAAGGCGAAGGCGTCAAGGCAAAGGCGTCTGGATTGGAGAAGAAATCCATCGAGATCGAAAACTTCCTCCAAGGAGGACAAGGGGGAGAGCCCCCGGTTGCACAGCCGGGGAAGAATAGAAGAGAGAGAAAGAGGCCGCTCGCTCCTCCCCTCAGTTTATAAGATCGGAGGTCTTCGATGAGGAGGTGGCGGCTGGGGTGTGGTCGTTGTGCAACAGATCATGACCCCTCTAATGCCATCAGAGGTGGCATAACGAGCGGCTGCTGCAGCTGCCCTTGGAATCACATGATCGGTGAAATCCAAGGAGGAGGCGATGGAGCCGATGCTAGACTCTAGAGATCTGGCAAACACCTGAGGAAGGGCCCCTATGGGCTCGGCCTGTCCTACCAGTGCCTTTTGTGCCAATCACGGAGGTTAAGGTTAGGGCCAGGGCTAGAGCGGACCAAGCTTCCTTCCCTTCCCGTTTGTAATATGGCTTTTGAGAGATCTCCCCAACCAGTCGAGGATCCCCCTTAATGTTAGAGACTTTTGATTAATGAAGGCATCTGTTTCTATCTTCTGATGTGTCTCCGTCTTCTATTCCTCTAGTCTCCGTCTTCTTCCTTTTCTTCTTTCCTTTCTCTTTCTTTTTTTTTTTGAAGGACTTTAATGAGTCCTTTTCCATGGGGATGTGATCTTTCTTGGCTGGAGCATGTAAACCAGGCTTCGCCTTTAGAGGAAGAGCATGCCTTTCTCAGGCCTTGGCTGCTTCAGGCCGGCCTCAGGAGCTTAGAGCTGGCATGAAAGATTCAGGGGGGCATCCTGTCCTCATTTTTCTGGCCTCGAAGTTGCACTGGTCCGGGTGCTGGACTTCGGGAATTCCTAGACCTCCTAGCACTCCCAAGTTTGGTTGAACTGGCCGAGAGGCTTGATTTGCCAAGTTGCGAGTCAGGCAGTAGATGGCCAGACTTCTGGAGTCTTCCGACTGGCATCTCTGGACTGTGAGCAAGGCAGATGAGACCGAGAGGTTGGATGGAGGGGGTCAAGAGGCCTGATAAAGGAGGGGGCCGAGAGGCTTGATTAAAGAGGCCGGCAGGCCTGATGGAGGGGGTCGAGAGGCTTGATGCGTCAAGCTATGAGTCAGGCAGTAGATGGCCGGGACTTCTAGGGTTTTCCGGTGGACATCTCTGGACTATGAGCAAGGTGGTTGGAGTCGAGAGGCTTGATGGAGGGGGCCGAGAGGCTTGATGCAGGAGGGAGGCTGAGAGGCCTGATGAAGGAGGCCAGCAGGCTTGACGAAGGAGGCCGAGTGGCCTGATGAAGGAGGCCAGTAGGCCTGATGGAGGGGACCAAAAGGTCTGATGTGCCAAGCTATAAGTCAAGCGATAGATGGCCGAGACTTTTGGGATTTCCTGGCGGACATCTCCAGATCGTGAGCAAGGTGGCTGGAGTCGAGAGGCTTGATGGAGGGGGTCGAGTGGCCTGATGAAAGAGGGGGGCCGAGAGGCCTGAAAAAGGAGGGGGCCGAGAAGCCTGATGAAAGAGGCCATGGGGCTTGATAAAGGAGGTCAACAGGCCTGATAGAGGGGGCCGACAGGCCTGATGCACCAAGCTTTGAGTTAGGAGATAGATGGCCGATTTCTGGGGTTTCCCAGCGGACATCTCTAGATTGTGAGTAAGGCGGCTGGAGCTGAAAGGCTTGATGGAGGGGGCCGAGAGGCCTGATGCAGGAGGGGGGCCGAGAGGCCAGATGAAGGAGGCCGAGGGGCCTGATGAAGGAGGCCGGCAGGCCTGATGGAGGGGGCCGAGAAGCCTGATGCACCAAGTTATGAGTCAGGCGATAGATGATCGGGACTTCTGGGGTTTCCCGACGAACATCTCCGAATTGTGAGCAAGGGGGCTAGAGCCAAGAGGCCTGATGGAGGGGGCCGAGAGGCTTGATGCAGGAGGGGGGCCGAGAGGCCTGATGAAGGAGGCCAGGAGGCCTGATGGAGGGGGCCAAGAGGCCTGATGTGCCAAGCTGTGAATCAGACAGTAGATGGCCGGGACTTCTGGGGTTTCTTGGTGGACATCTCTGGACTGTTAGCAAGACAGCTGGAGCCGAGGGGCTAGCTGAGCTTCTAGTCCTAAGTGTCGGGCTTCAAGAGTTTTCGGGCTTAATATGCCAAGCTTTGTAAGTTTCCGGGTGTAGAGTACCGGGCTTCAGGAGTTTCTGGGTTTAGAATGCCCGGCTTCATAAGTTTCTGGGCTTAGAGTGATGGGCTTTGGGAGTTTTCAAGCTTAGAGTGCCAAGCTTCGAGAGTTTCTGGGCTTAGAGTACCAGGCTTCATAAGTTTTCGGGTTTAGGCAAGCTCGGGGTCAGTGGGATGAGTGCTTGCACAAATGGAAGACAAGGTTGCACTAAAAGTGAGTTTCGATAATCAAAGGGGGAGTCTTACAACCTTGACAAGGTGGTGGACTACTCCAAGCTCAAAGCTTTGGTGCGGGCCTATTAAGGGGGCTTGTCGATTGACCATGCTGCGAGTCAGGTGGCAGGGCCTCTGGCATCTCCGCGGACATCTCTGGACTGTTAGTGCAGTAGATGCCAGTTTGTGAGTCGAGCGATGGACAACGAGACTGTCAGGATTCCCCGCTGACATCTCCATACTGTGAGCATAGTAGATGCCAGGTTATGAGCCTTGCAGTAGATGACGGGACTTCGTTGAGTCACCGCAGATATCTCCGGACTATGAGCAAGGTAATAGCTGAACTGAGAGTCAAGCGATAGATGGCAAGGGCCTTTTGGAGTCTTCACGGATATCTTCAGACTATTAGCACAGCAGTTGCCAAACTATGAGCCTCGTGGTAGATGGCGGGACTGCGTTGAGTCACCACGGACATCTCCAGACTATGAGCATGGCAAGAGCTGAACTGAGAGTCAGGCGGTAGATGGCAGGATCCCTAGGGCTTCCCAGCTAACATCCCTGGACTGTGGGCTTAGCAGTAGGTGTTAGACTGTGACCCTTGCCGTTGATGGCGAGGCAGGAGCTTTCCCTGTGGAATTGTCATACAATTTTTCACATAATGAAGGTGATAGGGAAAGAGAATTACCCATCGAACTCTGGTCGCATGGACGGGAGTGGGTTACTCCTTCAGGGGGGCATGGGTCGAACTCATTGACCATCGTCTTAAGGAGAGATGGATGGAGTCAGCTCCAACTGGAGGGTGCCGTGGGAGGTGACCGTTGTTTGGGAAAACACAGTCATCTTCCCCTTTTATGCCCCCGGCTACCCCCAAGGGATGAGGATGGTTGCCGTTGTTCCGATGCCTGGCGCGCCAATCTGTCGGTCGCTAGGATCTTGAAACTTCACCCCCTTCCTGGCGCACCAATCTGTTGCCGCCAAGATCGCCGTGGCTGCAGCTTAGTCATGCCGAGGTGTTCCACCCATTGTCATCGGGTGCCGCGATAGCCGGGGGTCCCGTTCCGTTCTGCCCGTCATGTCGTGGCTCCTCGCCCGGCCATGCCGGTCCATCCATCTTGCAATATAGGAGAGACACGGGCTAGGGATTCCGATGAGGACACTCCAATGATCAAGTTAGTGAAATGATCAAGGGGGGCAGAACCTCTGAAGCGGAGAGCTCGGGGGACTCTCCGTTGTTGCTCAGGGTGATGATGCAACCCAAGAGGGGGGTGAATTGGACTTTAAAACTTTTTTGCAAGACTTCAAATAATGTGCCAATTCAAAGCATGTATTTATGAGCATGATAATAAAGTGCAGCAAAAATAAAGAAATAAATGCATGAATAAAAACAATCACAAACACATTAAGTTTATAGTGGTTTGGTGCACTCCAAGGCACCTACATCCACTCTTCAAGTTCTCTTTGGGAATTCACTATAATCACACTAGATTATAGTCGATTAGTTTTCCAGGCTCACTAATCAAACCAAACTTGTTTTCCCGGGCTCACAAGTCAAAACTACTTAGTTTTCACGAGCTAACCAAAAATCCCTTGGTTTTCACAAGCTAACTAAAAATTGCTTGGTTTTAATGGGCTAACCAAAAATCCCTTTGGTTTTGCAGGCTAACCAAGAGCCTAGTTGGTTTTAAGGGCTCACCAACAACCTTGATGGTTTTTTGGGCTAACCAACAATCCAACTTGTTTTCATAGGCTCACAAGTCAAAACCTTTGTTGATTTTTATCGCATAGGCTCACCAACAACCTAGATAATTTTCTCAAGGCTCACCATCAACCTAGATACTAGTTTTAATTTCATTGAAACTAATAAGTAATACAAGTACAAGAATAACAATGAAAATATAAAAGCTTTCTTACAAAAAGCGGATTTGTCTTTGAGGCACTTAATTGTTGTGTTGAGCTTGTCTCCATGTTGTAGAAGCTTCAATGGATACTTGAAGATGCCACTCTTGGAAGCTCCCTCTTCACTTTAAATCCTTGGAGGCTCAAGACTCTTAATATTGAATCCTTAAAAATCCTTTATATATTTTTTCTTGTAAACCAAAGTATTTATCATTCAAACCATGGATTCTCTTGTTCCCCAAGAGCTTGGTGGTGTATAAATAGCCCTCCATACCTTTATGACCATTTGTGATCGTTAGAGGAGAAAATATAGCCGTTGGAGCCAAGTTGGGAAAGTTCTGCGCTTTAAAAAAACTAGCCATTATAACAAGTATCGACACTTGAATTCTATGAGTTGACACTTAGTTCAAATTATTTTCGAGAGCTCTCAAGACCGCACTGGTGAGTTGACACTTCATCTGGTGAGTCGATACTTTGAGTCGACACTTCAATCTATGAGTCGATACTTGACTAAACCTCTGAAATTACCACGTTTTGTATCCTGTTTGGTCTCAGGCATTGAGTCAACACTTGGCTGCACCAGTGCTAAAACTTCTTCAAATTTAAATCTTGAGTACCTATATCTGATTTACATACTTAATACACAATTAGTACTCAAATATACTTAAGTGTTTTGTCATAATCAAAACCAAAGTCAACATTCATGTCCAGAGGGTAATAAGAATGCCATGAAAGAAGATCACCGAGAACAGAAAGCATGTCTGTTACTTACCTTCACTTGTCTTCCCTTGCGGGTCTTATATAGATGAATGGCTTTTGTTGATTTCCAGGTCCTCCTTTTTGGAGAAGGCTTTTTGTTATTTGCTGTCGCCTCCTTGTCGGGCCGGTTTTTCATTGAGCCTCGAGCCACGACGGGATATTGCCATTTTAGGGGGAACCGTCAGAGCCCCCCAAAGCTTGGGGCCTTAGTGGAACTCTTTTCCTAGAAAGATTCTGATTTGGTGCCGTGGTGGTTGCAGCTCCCCAACCACACGGTCGCCCATGTGGCAGCACACTAGGGGGCAAAAAACTTGGTGGAGGTTATCTCGTGCAGGTCATGCGGGTGGTGCGCTGCAGGGCCTAGATCTGTGGCAGGGCATGCGCCACTTTTTGGGGGTCGTGGGCGGTTGGCCTCGCTACAATTTAAACTTCTTCCGATCCTCTTTCCTCTTGCCTTTGACGGGAACTTGGATCTTCATAGAATGGGGGGAGCTGACCTCGGTAGAAGGGCTCCCCCTAACAGTATGAGCTCAACCCCGACCGGGAGCTAGCCTCAGACTGGGGGCTCGTCCAATGAGCCCGGTCTCAGTTGGGAACTTGACCTCAGACGGGGGGCTCGTCTAATGAGCCTGGCCTCGACTGGGAGCTTGATCTCAAACAGGGGGCTTGCCAAATGAGCCCGACCTCGACGGGGAGCATGACCTCGGCTGATCTCAGATGGGGGGCTCGTCCAATGAGCCCGGCCTCGGCTGGGAGGCTGATCTCAGATGGGGGGCTCGTCCAATGAGCCCGGCCTCGGCTGGGAGTTCGACCTCGGCAGGAAGGCTGACCTCGGACGGGGGGCTGACCTCAGACAGGGGGCTTGCCTTGGGTCTTCATCAGATCACCTTGTCCAAGTGGCGAGTTTCTTATCATGGTGGCCGTTCGTGGGCTCCACATCAGCAGATGTTGCCACATCAGTATCAAATAAATTTAAAATATATATTGAATTCTTTTAATTATTTTTTATTTAGACATATATTGTATACTGGTAAACAATTTTTTAGAAACTATATATTAATTTATTTGGATGTGTATCGATTTGTTTGCATATGTATATTGGGCCGCTGTTGAATATATATCAAAAAAGTTAAAAATATATATTATAATCTATCGTGTGCATATCATATGCACATATATTATACGCTTAAAAATATAATATTGTGGAAACTGTGTATCAACCTGTTTGAATGAAAATATGGATTATTGAATGACTAATTTGCTAGGTAATCAATATCACTTTGGCTATATACCGTGCGTTAATGAATATAGTATATGGACAATATTTTGGAAGAAGAGAAAAGAAATTCAACAGGAAGAATGCCTTATGGATGAATAGAAAAGGAAGGATGATTTAACGAGAAATAAGAGATAGATATAAGCAAACAGATTCATGGACAATGCTTCACGTATCTCCTTTTTTTTCAAGTCATGTGATGCATAACTAGCTAACTAGCAATTGGCATCAAGTTATCTCATCTTAATATGACATGGCGCGTGAATGCTAATCACCAATTATTTTATGAAAATAATCATGGGGGAGAGGACACCAGGAACGGCTGCCCCCTTGGCCAGGATCTACAAATTGAGTGAATGGTATCATGACGGTTGATGTTAGAAATTAAAATGAGCTTATCTATGATAGAGAAATGCTATAAATTTTTCTTTTTATTTATTGTAAATAAAGAATAATTACTATATTAGGGTTATAAGTATTGTTATTAAATCCCGGCTTGGTCCGATCAGTCAGACCGAAAACTTGGTGACCATGGAACCGGGCGGGTATGCCACCAACCCGGTAGTGTTTAAAACCTGATTAAACCCGCTCAACTTGCCCGATTGGACCGTGACACGCTAAACTCAGCGAAATCCGACGTGTAGCTGAAGGAAGGAGGTACGCTAACGGCGGGCACATGGGGGCCACGAAGAGAGGAAGGAGGTGCCGCAGGATAGGGCGGGCATGCAGAGGAAGGAGGTGGCGCGCTGGGGGAGGGCTCACGAGGAGAGAAAGGAGGTGTCGCGAGGGTGGGGCGTGCGTATAGAAGAAAGAGGTTGCGTGGGGGGAGGGGGGGCGGCGTGCATCCAGAGGAAAGGAAGGAGGTGCACGGGGTGGGGCGTGCATGTAAAGGAAGGAGGTCGCGGCAGGGGGGCAGCTCGAGGGAGCACCAAGCAAGCCACCAACCCTATGGACTTGCATGGCTCGGTGTAAGAGGACGGGAGCAAGTGGAGAGGGGCGGTGGCCAGAGGAGGGGGGTGGGTGCAGTGGAGGTTGCGGGGCGGGCAGCCGGCGGGGGCGGGGTGGCGATGGGGGTGGCGAGGGCTCAATGTCCTGTCTGCTGACCCCAAGAAAAGTGGTGATAAAAGAGGTTCGATGTCGTTTCCAGATTTTTTACATGACTAACGGTCATTTTTATAATTCCCATTACGGCATGTTGGCGCACCATACGTTTCAAATGCCAGATGCTAATTTTGGTGGTGGTTAATCCTGCTAACGCATACTCGAGGGAGCACCAAGCAAGCCGTATGGCTCGGTGAAAGAGGACGGGAGCCAGAGGAGAGTGGCAGCGGCCAGAGGAGGGGCGTGTGTACAGAGGAGGAGGTCACGAATGTGAGCTAGAGAAGGAGGGGGTGGCGAGGTGGGGCGGGTTGGACAGAGGAAGGAGAACGGGAGAGGGACCGTGAGACTCTGCAGGAGTTGGGAGAGGGATTTTGGGAATGTATTGATCCACTGGTTCAACCATTCATCCGGCGGTTGAACCACTAATCTGCTGACCCAGTATCTTATCCGGTCCGTATCTTATCCAGATTAAGATCCGGGCCAGATTTAGTAACTTTGGCTATAAGTTTGCTGCACCTTTCATTCTACGAAAAAATAAGATCTGCACTCCACTTTTGATTATGTTGCGGATGTAGTTGCTTCGTCGGTGTACGTGGACACACCGATCAGATTCAAAAAGTTCACTACAGTAAAGGAGAATCAGCAACTTCTTCTCGTAACATTTTGAGGAGTGTCGAGAGATTTCGCAAATCCATCGACGCTTTAAAGCGTCGCTAAATTTATCGTGTCTCGACGCTTTTAAGCGTTGATGGATTTTTCATTTACCTGCGCCCTAAACTCCAATTTTTTTCCGCGATTCATTTCTCGGCTGCCGTTTCTTTTCCCCTTCTCGTTTTCTCTCCTCTCCGACGCGATCTTCATCTCTGACACGATCTTCACCGGCACGAACTTCATCTTTACCGGCTTCCATATCTCCGATAAATCTTCATCTTCCTCTTTTTTTTTTGGACAGCGGGGGTGTCGGCGGTGGCAGTCTAGCGAGGGAGGGTGGGGGGCTTGCAGAAAGAGGCGGGGCATGGAGGCGCGAGGGGGGGGGGGTGTGGGCATGTCCCATTGCTGAAGTAATGGAAGCCCTGTCGGGGCCGGAGTACAATCCTATCAGTAAAGGGATGGAAGACCATGGATCACCCATTGTCTCTTTCGTTAAAGATAGCCAAGGGTTGGTCTTATAATCAGCCTCCCACTAGCCTCTGGAGGTGGGATTTGGGAGAGATGGCAATCCACCATATGGTTTTTCCGACAGCCACCAGCATATTTTTCGAGAGGAGCATCGATTTTGGGCTCCACATTCTCCACCGGTCAAGTCATTAAACTTGCCATTTTCTTGGTTGTCGATAATCGAAAGATGGCCGCTGGAGGTTTGGATGGGATGGTGACTTTTAGTGAGAGTGGTGCCGAGCTTGAAAGCACTAGTAATGGCATTTTGGAAGCAACGGTGAAGAGAGAAAAATGATGGGAAGATGTTGGGTTCTGGATTTTTTGGGTTTCTGATTTTAACCCAAAAACCCAGCTCCAATAATCCAAACTTGAATCAATTGGCTGAACCAAACCAGATTCAACCAACCTAATTAGAGTTTGGGAAATTTTGCAATTTAGTCCTTGAGATATTTAAAATTACATATAGGTCACATTACATTTACATCCCTATTATAAAGTTTATTGCATAAAAATTTCAGGATTATATTTAAGTTATCATAATAAACTTTTATTACATAAAAATTCTCTTAAATTTATTTATAGTTTTGTTAAATAATTTTATTGCATTAAAGTTCATAAACTTAACATGAATGTTGTTTTAGTGCAAATAAAGAATTATGGCTTATTTTCATGCTTTTAATGATAAATTCATGTCATGTTTTGCATGTAAAATTTATAGACACTATGTATAAAAAAGAAAATATTTTGGTTTGATTAATTATGTGTGATCACCAAAGTGATCATGAACTTGAAATATTAGAAATTTTTATAAAGTATTAGTAGCATAATTGCATTTATGCTACTAAAGTATTGCATTGCTTCTAACTTGAGATCAATATCTAACTTGTTGGTCATTGACAGAAATAAAGAAAACCTGTATTAATCCATTGGAATAGTGTTTTCAACCAACAATGCAAATAAACACGTTTACCCATCTGCATTTGCATCAAATGCATATTGATATGGCTACATCGCTGACGTGGGGCGCGTGTCAGGTCCAGCTGGACATGGTCAATACCACGTGGTTTTTTTTTCAAAAGATCCCTCGTTCGGGGAGAAGTATTTCTGCTCCTCCGCCAGGTGGCTTCCGAAGTCGGGTCCACCTCGGCCGAAGCTGGAGGCCCCTCGCTCCCTCGCCAGGTGGCACCTCAAGACGGGTCCACCTCGGTCGAGGTCGAGCCGGACCCTCCTGCTCCTTCGCCAGGTGGCACCCGGAGATGGGTCCACCTCGGTCAAAGCTGACGGCCCCTCGCTCCCTCACCAGATGGCACCCCAAGATGGGTCCACCTTGACTGAGGTCGAGCCGGGCCCTCCTACTCCTTCACCAGGTCACACCCGGAGACGGGTCCACCTCGACCGAAGTCGAGCACCTTTCTGCCGCTCCGCCAGGTGTCCACCCAGGAGGGGTCCACCTCGGTCGAAGTTAGTGGCCCCTTGCTCCCTCGCCAGGTGGCACCCTAAGACGGGTCCACCTCGGTCGAGGTTGAGCCGGGCCCTCCTGCTCCTTCGATAGGTGGCACCCGGAGACGGGTCCACCTCGGCCGAAGTCAAGCACCTCTCTGCTGCATCGCCAGGTGTCCACCCAGGAGGGGTCCACCTAGAACGAAGCTGGTGGCCCCTCGCTCCCTCGCCAGGTGGCACCCCAAGATGGGTCCACCTCGGCCGAGGTCGAGCCGGGCCCTTTTGCTACTTCGCCAGGTGGCACCCGGAGACAGGTCCACCTCGGTCGAAGTCGAGCACCTCTCAGTGCTCCGCCAAGTGTCCACCCAGGAGGGGTCCACCTCGGCCGAAGCTGGCGGCCCCTCGCTCCCTCGCCAGGTGGCACCCCAAGACGGGTCCACCTCGGTCGAGGCCGAGTCGGGCCCTCCTGCTCCTTCGCCAGGTGGCACCCGGAGACGGGTCCACCTCGGCCGAAGTCGAGCACCTCTCTGCCACTCCGCCAGGTATCCACCCAGGAGGGGTCCATCTCGGGCGAAGCTGGTGGCCCCTCGCTCCCTCGCCAGGTGGCACCCGGATACGGGTCCACCTCGGCCGAGGTCGAGCCGGGCCCTCCTGCTCCTTCTCCAGGAGGCACCCGGAGACGGGTCCACCTCGGTCGAAGTCGAGCACCTCTCTGCCGCTCCGCCAGGTGTCAACCCAGGAGGGGTCCACCTCGGCCGAAGCTGGCGGCCCCTCGCTCCCTCGCTAGGTGGCACCCCAAGACGGGTCCACCTCGATCGAGGTCAAGTCAGGCCCTCCTGCTCCTTCTCCAGGTGGCACCCGGAGACGGGTCCACCTCGGTCGAAGTTGAGCACCTCTCTGCCACTCCGCTAGGTGTGTCCACCTCGGCCGAAGATGGCATCCCCGCACTCCCTCGCCAGGTGGCACCCCAAGACGGGTCCACCTTGGTCGAGCCAAGCCCTCCTGCTCCTTCACCAGGTGGCACCTGGAGATGGGTCCATCTCGGCCGAAGTCTAGCACCTCTCTGCCGCTCTGCCAGGTGTCCACCCAGGAGGGGTCCACCTCGGCCGAAGCTAGCGACCCCTTACTCCCTCGCCAGGTGGAACCCCAAGATGGGTCCACCTCGCCCGAGGTAAAGCCGGGCCCTCATGCTCCTTCGCTAGGTGGCACCCGTAGACGGGTCCACCACGGTCGAAGTCGAGCACCTCTCTGCCACTCCATCAGGTGTCCACCCAGGAGGGGTCCACCTCAGCCTAAGCTGGCGGCCCCTCGCTCCCTCGCTAGGTGGCACCCCAAGATGGGTCCACCTCGGCTGAGGTCGAGCCGGGCCCTCCTGCTCCTTTTGCCAGGTGGCACTCGAAGACAGGTCCACCTCGGTCGAAGTCGAGCCTCTCTCCGCCCCTCCGCCAGGTGGCGCCCCCTGACGGGTCTACCTCGACCGAGGTCGGCCCTACTCTGTGAAGCCTTGGGAAAGTAGGGGCACGGGTTGCAAGATCGCTACTCGGGCTGTGCTCGCCGGGCCCCATAGGGGGTGCCAATACGGTCTGCAGTGACACACGAAACCTCGTTTACACCAGTCGGATGGGGCCCCGCAACCGAGGAACAGAATCCTTGCAGATAGGAGCCCGAAATGGCTGGATGCTCACCGTCAACACCTCGAAAGGAGAGCTCCCACACTCGGCCCAAAGTCTCGCCAGTCTCCCCCCCCTTTTTGTGACACACGATGGATGAGGTTGTCCAGCCACTTAGTTCCCGGACCCGAAGAAGAAGGGGGGAGAAGGACGAGAAGTGGGAGGGAGCCCCCGGAGAGAAAGGCAAGCTGGCGGCAGTTTGATGGTATAAAAGGGATGGTAAAAACGGGCACAGAGGTAAGTCGAAAAAGAGGAGAAAAATACCAAGAGAACAATCCTGGGACTCCTCAGGGAGTCCTCAGGCGTGAGCTCAGTGAACTCAGCGCAGGGAGCTGGGTGTCAACTCCACTCTTTCCCACACTTCTTTCATTTACATCTCCTCTAAGCACGGGAATCCTTCGGGAACCCGCCTTAGGGGATCTGTTCCATCTCGCCGCTCTCTAACTTGAGCATCGGAGTGCCCCTGCCGGAATCCCTGGCCATGGTCTTTGACGTTGTTTTGCAGGTCTGGAAGCTTGGAGATCTCGAGGTGAGAGAGTCCGAGACTGGTGCCAGCTCAAGAGCTACAGGCTACTGTGGTGAGATTGGCAACAGATTGGCGTGCCAGGAAGGGGGGCAGGATAGTAACCCCTGTCCGAGCAATCTCTCCGTGGGCGAAAGCGCGCTCCGACCATGGTGGTGACGCATGGATGCGAAGCATCCGCCAGCCAAGTGGGGGAAGTTCCTTCCCCCCAAGGGCTGCGTAGCCCGGACAGGGAACTTCCTGGTCCATCTCCTCCTCCTCAGCTATCCTCGGTGGATGGACCTTTTGCAGCTGTCATCCAGTAGCTGTAAACCTTGACCACTGCTGTGCGGCAACTGCAGCACCAGCAGCGTTCCCTGGCCACTTAGCCCCAGCCAGGGACCCCCGCGGCTCGAGCCACGGGCCCCCGCGGAAGCCTGCGCTCCATCCAAGGCAGGCCCTCTCATCCGCGGATAGTCTCCAACCCCCAAGGGAGCCACCAGACTCCCGTAAAGAGGAACTACTCTGGTTCGGCGGATCACGAGAGTCGATCCCCAGTGAGGTGGTGCAGCAGGCGCCAACGGGGCCAGGCCCCTCGCCGAGACCGATCGGCACCCCCTTCTCCAGTGGCCTCGGTGGAAGATTCCACCGACGAGGCCATTAGGCACCAGGTCGAGAGGTGCCTAGAGGAGCACGAGCACAAGCTGGCGGAGTTCGCTCGTCGCTTTGCTGACATGCAGAGCTCCCCAACAGATCCAGCAGGCTACGATGCCCGACCACCCTTCTCTCAGGAAATCTAAGAGGAACCGATCCCTGGTCGGTTTCGCATGCCTCAAGTGGATCCCTACAATGGGACCACTGATCCCTTGGACCATTTAGAGAGCTACAAGGCTCTCATGAGGGTCCAGGGAGCAACGGATGCTCTTCTGTGCATTGCCTTCCCAGCCACCCTCCGGAAGGCCGCTCGAGTTTGGTTCACCCGTCTCGAGCTAGAATCTATCAGTTCCTTCCATCAATTGGAAGGAAAGTTTGTGGCACACTTCGACGCTTGCCGGAAGGTGCCAAGAGAGGTGGATAGCCTCTTCTCTATCCGATAGCAGGACCAGGAGCTGCTGCGAGACTACATTACCCGCTTCAAGACTGCTGTCCTGGAAATCTATAGTCTGGACGAGCCTGTCGCCATGCTGGCATTGAAGCACGGGCTCAAGACCTCCCGCCTGACGTATTCCCTGGATAAGAAGCCCGCTAGGATGTACTCCGAGCTCCTCCTCCGTGTCCACAAGTACATTCGAGCGGAGGTGGCCGATCGCACCAGGCGAGAGCTGGACGGGAAGCCCTCAAAGAAGCCTGCCCTAAGGGATTCCCCCGGGACCCGGAGGCCTGGACCACCTGCAGATTTTCGTCCAGGCCCGAAGCTGAAGAGCGGTGCTGCCCCGGAGAGAACGTTCACCCCCCTCGTCGCTCCCAGGATGAAGATCCTCGTGGATATTGAGGGTGAGCACTACCTCCACCGACCTCCTCCTCAAAACCCAAGGAGCATTCATGACAAGATAAAATATTGTCAATTTCATCGCGAGCACAGCCACGACACGAAGGAGTGCCGCAATCTGAAGCGGGAGATTGAGGAGCTGATTAAGAAGGACTACCTCATGAAGTTTGTGAGGAACGAAGCCCCAGCGGAGGGACAGCCACTCGCTGCCCTTCCCCCGGTCCCCGTAATTGATAACCGTCCAACGGAGAAGCCGGTGGGCATGATCTCCTAGGGGATCGGGCGTGCGATGAAAAGAGCCCAGGAGGCGGGAGACCCAGAGAATGTACTCTCCTTTGAAAAGGGGAATAAAAATGAAAATGTAAATAATGATGCAATGGTGGTCGAGATGACCATCACAAAACATCCTGTACATTGCATTATGGTGGATAGTGGGAGCTCTACTGACGTGCTTTTTTATGATGCTTTCTCCCGAATGAACCTGTCTCATGATCAATTAAAGCCGGTGCACACCTCTCTCGTGGGCATCACCGGAGACTCGGTAAGGGTCGGAGGAGAAACCACTCTCCCTGTCACTGCCGAATCCCCACCTCGGTAGAGTACGGTCATGATGATGTTTACTGTTGTCAAGCTACCATCACCTTATAATGCCATCCTTGGCCGTCCAAGGCTCAACCAGCTGGACGCTGTCATTTCCACTAAGAGGTTGCTGGTGTCGTTCCCTACCGCCTCTAGGATGGGAGTGATGAAAGGGATGGCCTAGCCCATCCAGCATTGCCTGCAGACAGTCCCGGGTGCCCGAGGCGCTGAGCTCGGCCCCGATGTCGACGACCTCGACCTAAGAGAGGACCCTAGGGGAGGGCTCGTGGAGCACTTGTTGACATGTCCTCTCGGTTCGAACCCTCAGAAGACTGTGCAGATAGGAGCCCAGCTCCCGGAAGAAGAGCAGGTCCGTTTGCTAGACTTTCTCCGGGCGAACACTGATGTGTTCGCCTGGTCCACCGCTGACATGCCAGGTATCCCCTCGGAAGTCATCACCCATTGGTTGAATGTTGATCCAAGGTGTCGCCCTGTCCGCCAGAAGAAAAGGAGTTTTGCTGCGAAGAGACAGAAGGCCATCAATGAAGAAGTGGAGAAGCTCCTCGCCGCTGGCTTTGTACGGGAAGTACAGTATCCCAGTTGGCTAGCGAACGTAGTTATGGAGAAGAAGAGCAGCGGCAAGTGGAGGATCTGCGTGGACTACACCGACCTCAACCGAGCTTGCCCGAAGGACAGTTTTCCTCTTCCAAAGATTGACCAGCTCATGGACACCACTTCAGGGCATCACCTCCTCTCTTTCATGGATGCCTTCTCCGGGTACAACCAGATCCGAATGCACCCAGAGGATGAAGAGCACACTGCTTTCGTCACCGACCGCGGAACCTATTGTTACAAGATGATGCCATTCGACCTTAAGAATGCTGGGGCCACGTACTAGCGACTGGTCAACAAAGTCTTCAAAGACCAGATCGGCCGCAACATGCAGGTGTACGTGGACGATATGCTGGTAATGAGCAAGCCCCTTTCGGACCACGTCGGTGATCTGGCGAAGACCTTCGATAACCTCTGGCTTCACCAGATGAAGTTGAACTCGATGAAGTGCACCTTCAACGTGTCCGCCGGGAAGTTCCTGGGGTTCATGGTAACCCAAAGAGGGATAGAAGCCAACCCAGAGAAGGTCCATGCTATCTTGGACATGGAGCAACCCACCTCCAAGAAGCAAGTGCAGCGACTCACTGGCCGAATAGCCACCCTGAGTCATTTATCTCGAGATCTGCCGATCGCTGTCGGCCCTTTTTTAAGGTGCTGAGGAAGATGAACGACTTTACCTAGATGAAGGAGTGCCAGGAGGCGTTCGACGAGCTGAAGAGGACACTAGCATCCCCGCCACTGCTCTCCAGGCCCGAAGGAGGAGAGGAGCTCCTCCTGTACCTGGCGGTCACCCCGGAGGCCATCAGTTCGATCCTGGTCTGGACTGACGACCAGGGAATGCAAAGGCCTGTGTATTACACAAGCAAACTCCTTCACGATGCGGAGCTCAGGTATTCCCGGTCTGAGAAACTTATTTTTGTGCTAATCATGTCCGCTCAGCATCTCAGACCTTATTTTCAAGCGCATCCCATTGCTGTCCTGATGGATCAGCCGCTGAAAGCGGTGCTCAGCCGACCTGACACATCTGGGTGCCTGGCGAAGTGGGCACTCAAGCTCAGCGAGTTCGACATCACTTACAAGCCAAGGTCGGCCATGAAGGCACAGGTACTCGCTTACTTCTTGGTCGAGTGTGCAGGCTTGGGCAAGGGGGCGGAGGAGAGCCTTCAAGACCGGTAGCCGGAGCTAGGACCTGAGGAAGACGTCTGGATCCTTCATGTAGATGGATCCTCGAACTCTAGTGGGAGTGGAGTTGGTCTCATCCTCGCCAATGGCGAAGGGGTAGTCGCCGAATGTGCGCTCCGTTTCCAGTTCACCGCAACTAATAATCAAGCGGAGTATGAAGCGCTCCTCGCGGGGCTGAGAGTGTCCCGCGAGTTGGGCGTGGCCAACCTCAAGGCCTTCACCGACTCACGACTGGTAGCCGGGCAGATCTCAGGGGAGTACGACATGCGGGACCCCCAAATGGTGAAGTACCTGGAGCTCGTGAGAACGAGCACGGCAGGATTTCGGTGTTTCAGCGTCTCCCATATATCTCGTGGAGAAAACACTCACGCGGATGCACTCTCTCACCTTGCAACCCTGCCAGACTCGTCGTTGGGCCGCACTTACGTCGAACACCTCAAGGCCCCGAGCTACGAGATGCTCGTGGAAGTCCAACAAGTCAACCAAGAGCCCAGCTGGATGGACAAGTACGTCGAGTACATTACCAACCGCACCTTGTCGGAGGACCGCTTGGCGGTTGGCCTCATCAAGAGGAAGGCCGCACGGTTTATCTTAATGGATGGGTTACTGTATCGGAGGTCCTACTCCTACTCTCTCCTCAAGTGTCTGAGACCCGTAGAGGCTGCACTCATGCTCCAAAAGATCCACGAGGGCGTCTATGGGAACCACGTGGGGGGCAGAACACTGGCATATAAGGCCCTCCGTCAAGGTTACTTCTGGGAGACAATGAAAGAAGACACATCTGACTTCATGAAGAGGTGTGACCGATGTCAGCGGCATGCCATGGTATAACGTCAGCCCGCCGCTCCACTCTCCCAGCTCTCCAACCCATGGCCGTTCGCTCAATAGGGCATGGATCTCCTAGGACCTTTTTCCCCGGCGTTCGGGCAACAGAAATTCTTGATCGTGGCCATTGACTACTTCAGGAAGTGGGTCGAGGCCGAACCCTTGGCCCGGATCACGGAGGCAAACATCACCAAGTTCCTCTGGAAGTCAATTATTTGCCGCTTTGGCCTACCGCATACTATTATCACCGACAATGGATGTCAATTCGATTGTCGGGAGTTCGAGGAGTTCTGCAGTGACCTTGGCATCCACCATTGTTTCACTTCGATGGCGCATCCACAGACAAACGAAGAAGCCAAGGTAACGAATAGGACCATCTTGCAGGGCCTCTGGACAAGACTGGACCAAGCCAAGGGCAAGTGGGCGGAAGAGCTCCCGAGCATCCTTTGGGCATACCACACTACCCCGAGGACGGCTACAGATGAGACCTCGTTCAACCTTGTCTTCGGAGCCGAAGCGGTTATCCCAATTGAGCTCAGCCTACCGACCCTGCACGTGGAACATTACGACGAGGCGGAGAACCCCGCCAGGATGCTGCTAAACCTGGACCTCCTTGAAGAAACAAGGGACAAGGCTCGAGTTCGAATGGCTGCCTACAGGCAGTGAGTGGCCATATACTACAACTCCAGAGTGCGACCGAAGTCCTTCTGCCCGGGAGATCTGGTGCTCCGCCGCATTGAAGCTTCCCAGCCACGGGAGTGTGGGAAGCTCTCCCCGAACTAGGAAGGCCCTTATAGGGTGGCGGAGGTACTTCCTCATGAGGCGTACTACCTGGAGGAGCTAGGAGGATCCCGGTTCCCTCGGACCTGGAATGCCTCAAACTTGAGGATGTATTACCAATAGTGTAAGGCTCCTTGAACTTTAGCAATGAAATCTTTTTTATCAAATGATTCTTCTCATCTCGTAGGGTGAGAGCCACCCAGCTCTAAGCTCAGCGAACACAGACACGACAGGAGACCCGCGAAGGCATGATGTCCCTCTCACAAGATCCCGGAGAACACCTCGGCAAGCCATGCAAGGCTCAGATATAGCCTACGGCCCTGGGGTTCAGTCCGGAAGTCCCGGACTTCGGTCTGGAAGGTGGGGCAGAATCAAATTCACCCACGCGATCCTGGAGAATAGCTCGGTAAGCTGCGCAAGGCTCAGATACAGCCTGCGACCCCGGGGTTCAGTCCGGAAGTCCCGGACTTTGGTCTGGAAGGCGAGGCAGAATCAAATTCACCCATGCGATCCCAGAGAATAGCTCGGCAAGCCGCTCAAGGCTCAGATACAACCTGCAGCCCCGGGGTTCAGTCCGGAAGTCCCAGACTTCGATCTGGAAGGCGGGGCAGAATCAAATTCGCCCACGCAATCTCGGAGAACAGCTCGGCAAGCCACGCAAGGCTCAGATATAGCCTGCGACCCCGGGGTTCAGTCCGGAAGTCCCGGACTTTGGTTTGGAAGGTGGGGCAGAACTAAGTTCGCCCATGCATTTTTGGAGCTCGGCTCGGAATACACTGCGAGACTTAGTCCTGGTGGCTAGCACCGGAGTTCATTACAAAAAAAAAAAAAAAAAAAAAAAAAAAGAGAAGAAGAAAGAGAAAAAGTGAAGGAACAACTTAGTGAAAAGAAAGTTTCATTACATTTAAAGAGTCAGTACATAAGAGGGGCCCCGACAGGCTGGGGAGACCCCAAAGAAAAGAAGATACAAAAGAAAGATAAGAGCGCCGTGGGGCTACTTTGGCGCAGCTGCATCCTCCTCGGGCTGAGGTGCACTCTCTCTGCCGGCACCGTTGATGGGAGGCTGCTCGGGAGTCGCTGCCTCGTCACCGGCCACTGCCAAAGCTCCTCCGCTGGGCTCCTGCCTCCTGCCGCCGAGGACCACCCCGCTGAGGTCGAGCTCGGGATAGAAGGAGCCAACCTTCTCCCGGCATACCTGGAACCCCTTCAAGAAGGAGTCCACGGCAGCCTCCCGTACCTCGGCGACATACTCCTCGGAGGCCCGGAACATTGGAATGGCCTCTTGCGCCTCCCGCTTGGACACCTCCAATAGCCTGTTGATGTAGGTGCTCTTCTCCTTGGCTGTGCTCAGCTCCTTCAGGACTTCCTCCACCCGGCGCTCCAGCGACCGGGACTGAGCCCTGAGGCGGGTCTTTTCTATCGCATCCTCCTCGTTGCGGTGCTGGTTCGAGATCCTCTCCTCCGATAGAGAGATCTCGAGCTCCTTGACATGCCCCTCGATGCGGGCCAGGTCAGCTCGGAGAGCCTGGTTATTTCCTCGTAGCTCGACCCCTTTCTCCATGAGGTCCTTGACATCGGCTGCGAGCTTGCTGAGCTTCTCCTCCTTCTCGGCATCCTTCTTGGCGTAGCCTGTGAGGAAATTCCTCAGCAATAGCACGTCCGTCCCGATCTGCATCAAAAGAAAAAGGGGGTTAGAACAATCCAACTGGAACTTTAAAAGATTCAGAGCTCAGGACTTACCGTAAAGAGCTGCGGGAGGATCCCGAGCAGTGTCTTGTTGTAGTTGGTGGGGACACCCGAGGCACCAGAATAAGACAGAGGCTTTTCAACCCTCTGTAAATTGATCAATAATTTATGAGTCCATCTGTAATAAGGGCTTAGTTCATCTGAGTCCATTTTAGTTGTTATATGAATTTTTTGAGTTGTTATTTCAGTTCTGTACTAGTCAGCTCATGTTGAGCTAGTTCAGTCCAATGCTGGTCAGCTCATGTTGAGCTAATTTTATTTTTTTTGAGTCCTATCCAAGCATACTGAAGACTCAAGACCACATCATACAAGTAAAGACCAAGTCCAACCAGATTGAAGACATGGAAGTTTAGCCCAAGTCCAACCCAGCTTGAAGATTTGAAGACCCCAGGAAGAAAATCAGAAACCCTGATTCCTTGCAGATGCCCTCCAAATGCCCAGATTTCCTTCCAGATGACAAAATATATTCATAGACCAAGGCATCTATGATTTTAGAGGTCCATCTGCATCCTAGCCCAAAGAAATCAAGCCCAGGCGCCAAGCCCAAGCCCCTAAGAAGCAAGATACCAGGGAATATTCCTGCTACCTGGCTACCAGGCCACCCCAGCTTCTAGAGGCCCAAACCCATGCACCCGGGCCCCTTTGGGCTGGCTCCTTGCTCCTCTTAGAAGCCCAACACGCCCCCCTAGGCATACTTGGAGTGTTCGCCAAGTCAAGAGAATTTTTAGGGATTTTTCTACCTAATGTTTCCTTATTTTCTAGCTAGGGTTTGAGAGGGAAAAGGATTCTCATGTAATGACTAATGTACCCTTACTTGGAGCCCAAGGTTAAGGGTCTATTTAAGAGACCCTAGCCTCTTGTATGAAACCTAATTTTTGATGAATGAAAACCTTGAGTTCTTCTATTGAATTGTGTGATACCCTGCTGTGTGCATAAAGGGGTTTGCGAGAGTTTTTCTTCCCAGTGCTGCAATCATCTTCCTGCTGCCAACAAGCATCTCATATCCTTGGACGCCCACTCCAAAAGAAGCCTTCCATTGCTGTTTTCCCTTTGTTTTCTTGTTCCTTTGTGAGTTTTCTAACCCCTGACAGGTCGTTTACAGGTCCCTGAATTCCTACGAACCCAACAACTCCAGCCAAGCCTCAATCGGATCACCGAGCAGAAAGCCGGGTATCCGTGGGTCTTTGGCTCGGTTTTCCAGGCCGCATCCATCGAGGAACGAGAGACCCTTTTACTGCAATCTTCACAGATATTGTCAGGTACACCCCCTCTACCTCCAGTAGTTTTATTGTAGGAGAACTTGCCCTAACCGAGGCTTCTCAGCCCCGGCGATCCTTCTTTTCTACTTTTCTAGGTCCTAATCTGCATGCTGATCTTCAAAAATTCATACAAAATTCTCTACAAATAATTTTGATTTGAAATTTGAAAATTAATCACCTAACTCAACATGTAAAATATACAAAAAAAATTGCATGCATATTAGTTCCCCATCATTTGGTATCAGAGCTTAGATTAGGGCTTGTTTTCTGTAATTTTTTTGTCTGTATATGCTTTGTTAGTTTAATTATTTCTGCCTAATAAAAACTCAAAAAATTCTAAAATTTATTTTTCTGGGTTCATAATAATTCACAGTAATTTTAAGAACTTTTGCAAATTTTACTATGGCCTGTGAATTTTATTATGGCCAAAATACAGCATGCAAATTTTTGACTCTATTTTTTTTCAACAAGACAAGTTTGGAAGTTTTAGGGTTTTGTTTAGCATCTTTTGCATATTTTTTAATTTTAGTATATTTCTTGCATATTAGGCCATGATTTGCAAGTTTTCTTTTATTTAAAAAAATACCAAAAAAAGAAAAAAAAATACATATTCTCCAAAAATACCAAAAAACATCTAAACCCTAATTTGCATCCTCATCTGCCTGCCATCATTGCATAATTTACTTTTAAGGGCACTCTTGCTATATCAGATGGGGGGAGGATTTGATCACCTCTCCTTATCCCAAAACCACATCCCTTGCATTCGGTCCCAAGCCTTAACCTAAAATTAATTAGACTTAATTTGCCCTAGTGGGCTAGGGACACTAACTGGTCGGGTCCGGGCTAGTGTCAGATCATTGTGTCAAGCTAACCTGTGTGTGCCTTGTGCTCAGTGTCTAGAATGGTGGTTTAGGGATTCAATCCTAAAGGGTTTGTGTGCTGGTCCGCCTACCTGGCCAATCTCTGATTGGTGTCTAGGATTGGCAATCAGGGACCTAACACTCCCCTTACACCTGCCTGGCTGAGTACAGGGTTACTATAGGCTAGTTTGCCACCCTAATTGAGCATCTAGTTTGGACTCTAGGTCTAGTCAGCTATAGTCAGTCTGATCGAGTCTTGCATGAGCACTAGATCAGGAGTTTCATATCACCCACCTCCTTCACAAATGTCTGAACCCATGGAAATTTACAAGCCCAAATAAAAGCCCTAGCTGATCAAATGGCCCGGATGGCTACCAAGTTAACTCAGTCTCGTATTCAAACCAATGATAGAATTGACCATCTTGCCAATAGGTTTGATCAGTTAAAAGTCCGGGTAGGGACCCCAAGAAAAAACCATGGGTCACAGTCTGAGCCAGATCCTGATTCCCCTCAACCTAGGACCCCAAACCCTGATCTATACCATGAGGTCGAACCTAGGAGAGCCCCTTATCCTGACCCGTACTACAATCCTCAACCTAGAAGGACCCCAAACCCTAATCCATACCTTGAGGCTGAACCTAGGAGAGCCCATCGTCATAACCCAATCCCTAAGGTTAGTCCTAGAAGACCCAATCAGGATTTTATAGACCAGGAAGATAGATCCTATTTACCCTCTCCTTATAAGCCTAGTATACCCACAACCTATAGATCTTATGACTCCAAATCCTATGAACCTAGAACCTATGAATCCATAACCTATGAACCTAGATCCTATGACTCTAGATCCCATGATCATAGATCCTATGCACCCACACCCTATGAGCCTAGTAGACCCAACACCCAATATTCTGACCCATATAGGGAGTCCAACCCTAGGAGAACCCAATATTCTGACCCATATAGGGAGTCCAACCCTAGGAGAACCCAGTATTCTGACCCATATAGGGAGTCCAACCCTAGGAGGACCCAATATCTTGACCCATATAGAGAGCCCAACCTTAGAAGGACCCCATACCATGATCCATCCTTAGAACCTGACCATAGAGCTGACCCAAAATCCTGTGACCCCCCTATAATCCCATGACCCATAGATCTAGCACCCCTATGAGCCCAGTAGTGAGCCACTATATCCCTTAGGCAACCTGAACCTACTAGGATTAGTGTCCATAATCAGATACCAAGACCTAGCCAATTTTCCCCTAGCCGACCTTCTCCAACTATTCTTGAGATTGACAAGGCTTACATTAATGCGAAAGTGTATGAAGCTGATGCGAGCCTAGTGGATGAGTATGAAGGAGAAGAGGAGACATCTTTAGTAGACCTAGAATTAGCTGACCCAGTAGATACCCAGGTAGAAACCAACCCAGAGCTAGTTGACCTTGACCACATCCAACCTAAAGCTATAATGGAAGAACAAATAGAGGAAGGAAACCTAGGTACTGCTGCTAGAGCCTTACCTGAGGAAACCATAGAGGAGAGCCAAATTATATAGAGTCTAGTCCAAAAATACAAGAACCAGAAGAATTTATTAAGGACCTGATCTCTTTGAATCAATACCTTCAAGATGAGTCCCCTCCTATAATTCCCATTAAGGACCTTATCCCCGAAATTGGCGACCCATCCTTCCATTATACAAACCCTATAGATATAGCTCAACCTCGTAAGGTTAACCTCATTAGTATAGGATTAGTTCCTGATACCCCATCTTTTATCCTACTTTATCCAACTAACCATGATCCCTTTTCTCTACCTTAACAAACTAATTCTGAACCCACTTCCTATTTTCTGCCCTTTCCTGACACCTCCAGCATTTCTAGGATTATTAGATTGCATTTAATTGAGATTAGCATACTGCATGCATTCATCACGCATGTTAGGTTTGCATCTTACTTCTGGCACACTCTTTGGAATTTGCTAGGAGTTCACTGTAAATTTTCATGTGCATGTCAAGCTAGGATCAAACCTAGGGAACCTATAATCTATTAGGTTTAGATCCAAAGAGTTCAATAAGATTTCCTTCTATAGGAATGCATAGTCAAGTCTGTTAGGTGTAGGTTTAAGTCCTTTGCATCATCTTGTTAGGAGTCTGCATGTGCCTAGCATGTTCACCACCCGCACTAATGCTAAAACAACTGGCTAATTCCCGAAGATGGATCAAAGAATTTGATGTAGTGGATTCTATCTTGGTTAGGCATAGGCTTAAAAGAAGCTTCATGCTCGTAGAGCCGGACCTTTTAAAGTATTAAAGAAGGTTGGATCAAATGCCTATGTGTTAGAATTGCCTTCGGATTTGGGCATTAGTTCTACCTTCAATATTACAGACCTGGTTGAGTATAGGGAACTGGCAGCGATACCTAGTGAGGCATTTGGACCTATTCCTTTTCATTGTGAGTGACCCTAACCTAGAGTGTCCACAAACAAATTTGGCCTGAGAGAGGAGAACGGATTGAGCGTATCCTGGACGATCAAGCCATCACGACCCAGGGCCATGACTATCAACGCTTCTTGGTCCGATGGCAAGGCCGGCCAGAGTCAGACGATTCATGGATTTCTCGAGAGAACTTGCAATGCCTCAACCCAGACCTTCTCGAGAGATATGTGAGCCAGTCTGACCTTCACTCGACAGGGTCGAGTTCCTCCCATCCCGGGAGAATTAGTGGGGACACCTGAGGCACCAGAATAAGATAGAGGCTTTTCAACCCTCTGTAAATTGATCAATAATTTATGAGTCCATCTGTAATAAGGGCTTAGCCCATCTGAGTCCTTTTTTTAGTTGTTGTTTGAGTCTTTTGAGTTGTTATTTCAGTTCTGTACTAGTCAGCTTATGTTGAGCTAGTTCAGTCCAATGCTGGTCAGCTCATGTTGAGCTAATTTTATTTTTTTTCAGTCCTATCCAAGCATACTGAAGACTCAAGACCACATCATACAAGTAAAGACCAAGTCCAACCAGATTGAAGACATGGAAGTTTAGCCCAAGTCCAACCCAGCTTGAAGATTTGAAGACCCCAGGAAGAAAATCAGAAACCCTGATTCCTTGCAGATGCCCTCCAGATGCCCAGATTTCTTTCCAGATGCCAAAATATATTCATAGACCAAGGCATCCATGATTTTAAAGGTCTATCTGCATCCTAGCCCAAAGAAATCAAGCCTAGGAGCCAAGCCCAAGCCCCTAAGAAGCAAGATACCAGGGAATATTCCTGCTACCTGGCTACCAGGCCACCCCAGCTTCCAAAGGCCCAAACCCATGCACCCGGGCCCCTTTGGGCTGGCCCCTTGCTGGTCTTAGAAGCCCAACACGTCCCCCTAGGCATCCTTGGAGTGTTCACCAAGTCAAGAGAATTTTTAGAGATTTTTTTACCTAATGTTTCCTTATTTTCTAGCTAGGGTTGGAGAGGGAAAAGGATTCTCATGTAAAGACTAATGTACCCTTACTTGGAGCCCAAGGTTAAGGGTCTATTTAAGAGATCCTAGCCTCTTGTATGAAACCTAATTTTTGATGAATGAAAACCTTGAGTTCTTCTATTGAATTGTGTGATACCCTGCTGTGTGCATAAAGGGGTTTGCTAGAGTTTTTCTTCCCAGTGCTGCAATCATCTTCTTGCTGCCAACAAGCATCTCATATCCCTGGATGCCCACTCCAAAAGAAGCCTTCCATTGCTGTTTTCCCTTTGTTTTCTTGTTCCTTTGTGAGATTTCTAACCCCTGACAGGTCGTTTACAGGTCCCTGAGTTCTTATGAATCCAACGACTCCAGCCAAGCCTCAATCGGATCACCGAGCAGAAAGCCGGGTATCCGCGGGTCTTTGGCTCGGTTTTCCAGGCCGCATCCATCGAGGAACGAGAGACCTGATGCGGGAACTAATATGCATGCCATTTTTTTTGTATGTTTTACATGTTGAGTTAAGTGATTAATTCCCGAATTTTAGATAAAAATTATTTGTAAGGAATTTTGTATGAATTTTTGAAGATCAGCATGCAGATTAGGACCTATAAAAGTAGCAAAGAAGGACCGCCGAGGCTGAGAAGCCTCGGTTAGGGCAAGTTCTCCTGCAATAAAACTACTGGAGGTAGAGGGGTGTACCTGACAACGTTTGTGAAGATCATAGCGAAGGGGTCTCACGTTCCTCGATGGATGCGGCCTGGAAAACCGAGCCAAAGACCCGCGGATACCCGACTTTCTGCTCGGTGATCCGATTAAGGCTTGGCTAGAGTCGTTGGATTCGTAGGAACTCGGGGACCTGCAAATGACCTGTCAGGGGATAGAAAACTCACAAAGGAATAAGAAAACAAAGGAAAAACAGCAAGGGAAGGCTTCTTTTGGAGTGGGCGTCCAGGGATCTGAGAGGCTTGTTAGCAGCAGGAAGATGATTGCAGCACTAGGAAGAAAAAAACTCGCAAACCCCTTTATGCACACAGCAGGGTATCACATAACTCAATAGAAGAACTCAAGGTTTTCATTCATAAAAAATTCTTCCTTCATACAAGAGGCTAGGGTCCCTTAAATAGACCCTTAACCTTGGGCTCCAAGTAAGGGCACATTAGTCTTTACATGAGAATCCTTTTCCCTCTTAAACCCTAGCTAGAAAATAAGGAAATATTAGGTAGAAAAATCCCTAAAAATTCTCTTGACTTGGTCAACACTCCAAGGATGCCTAGGGGGGCATGTTGGGCTTCTAGGAGCAGCAAGGGCCGGCCCTAAGGGGCTCGGGTGCATGGATTTGGGCCTTTGGAAGCTGGGGTGGCCTGGTAGCCAGGTAGCAGGAATATTCCCTGGTATCTTGCTTCTTAGGGGCTTGGGCTTGGCACCTGGGCTTGATTTCTTTGGGCTAGGATGCAGATGGACCTTTGGAATCATGGATGCCCTTATCTATGAATATACTTTGGCATCTGGAAGGGAATCTGGGCATCTGGAGGGCATCTGCAAGAAATCAGGGTTTTCTGAATTTTCCTCCTGGGGTCTTCAAATCTTCAAGCTGGGTTGGACTTGGGATATACTTCCATGTCTTCAATCTAGTTAGACTTGGTCTTCACTTGTATGATATAGTGTTGAGTCTTCATTATGCTTGGACAGGACTCAAAAAAATAAAATTAGCTCAACATGAGCTGACTAGCATTGGACTGAACTAGCTCAACATAAGCTGACTAGTACAGAACTGAAATAACAACTCAAAAGACTCAAACAACAACTAAAAAAAGGACTCAGATGGGCTAAGCCCTTATTACAGATGGACTCATAAATTATTGATCAATTCACAGAGGTTTGAAAAGTCTCTGTCTTATTCTGGTACCTCTGGTATCCCCACCAATTCTCCCGGGATGGGAGGAACTCGACCCTGTCGAGTGAAGGTCAGACTGGCTCACATATCTTTCGAGAAGGTATCGGTTGAGGCGTTGCAAGTCCTCTCGAGAAATCCATGAATCGTCCGACTCTGGCTGGCCTTGCCGTCGGACCAGGAAGCGTTTATAGTCATGGCCCTGGGTCGTGATGGCTTGATCGTCCAGGATACGCTCGATCCGTTCTCCTCTCTCAGGCCAATTTGTTAGTGGACACTCTAGGTTAGGATCACTCAAAATGAAAAGGAACAGGTCCAAAGGCCTCACTAGGTATCGCTGCCGGTTCCTTATACTCAACCAGGTCTATAATATTGAAGGTAGAACTAATGCCCAAATCCGAAGGCAAGTCTAATACCTAGGCATTTGATCCAACCTTCTCTATCACTTTAAAAGGTCCGGCTCTGCGAGCATGAAGCTTCTTTTAGGCCTAAGCCTAACCAAGATAGAATCCACTACATCAAATTCTTTAATCTATCTTCGGGAATTAGCCAGTTGTTTCAAAATTAGTGCAGGTGGTGAACATGCTGGGCACATGCAGACTCCTAACAAGATGATGCAAAGGACTCAAACCTACAACTAACAGACTCGACTAAAGAGGTTTATTAGGTCTTAATTACCACTTGGACATGGGGGCATGAGTCGTGGTTGATGGATGACATGCAGAAGAAAATTTGCTAGTAACTCCTAATAAGTGCCAGAGGGTCTGCCAAAAGTGGCTAGCAAATGGGATGGGCTCTATGCATCCTTGCAACCTAGTAACCTCAACAAAATGTAACCTAATAGTTCTAGACACATGAGAAAACTCAGGAAAGGGTAGAAAATTGGAAGTGGGTTCAGAATTACTCTGGTAGGGTGGAGAAAAAGGTTCTGGGTTAGTTGGATAAAGTAGAATCAAAGAAGGCATGTCAGGGACTAATCCTAGACTAATGAGGCTAACCTTACGAGGTTGTGGTATAGCTATGGGGTTTGCATAATGGAAGGATGGGTTACTAATCTCAGGGAAGAGGTCCTTAATGGGAACTATAGGAGGAGGCTCATCCTGAGGGTACTGATTCAAAGAGATCAGGTCCTTAATAAATTCTTCTGGTTCTTGTATTTTTGGACTAGACTCTATAATTTGGCTCTCCTCTATGGTTTCCTCAAGTAAGGCTCTAGCAGCAGTACCTAGGTTCTCTTCCTCTATTTGTTCTTCCATTATAGCTTTAGGTTGGATGTGGTCAAGGTCAACTAGCTCTGGGTTGGTTTCTACCTGGGTATCTACTGGGTCAGCTAATTCTAGGTCTACTAAAGGTATCTCCTCTTCTCCTTCATACTCATCCACTAGGCTCGCATCAGCTTCATACACTTCCGCGTTAATGTAAGCCTTGTCAATCTCAGGAATGGTTGGAGAAGGTCGGCTAGGGGAAAATTGTCTAGATCCTAGTTTCTGATTATGGACACTAGTCCTATTAGGTTTAGGTTTCCTAAGGGGTAGTGGCTCACTACTGGTTTCATATTTAGGGGTGCTAATCCTATGGGGTTCAAGTTGACTAAGGGAAACCTGACTAGTACTAGATTGATACCTAGGGGTTATGGGTTCTCTGGGCTCATAGGATAAGGGTGCAGATCTATGGGTCATGGGATTATAGGATCTGGGGTCATAGGATTTTGGGTCAGCTCCATGGTCAGGTTCTAAGGATGGATCATGGTTTGGGGTCCTCCTAAGGTTGGGCTCCCTATATGGGTCAGGATATTGGGTTCTCCTAGGGTTGGATTCCCTATATGGGTCAGAATATTGGGTTCTCCCAAGGTTGGGCTCTCTATATGGATCAGAGTATTGGGTTCTCCTAGGATTGGACTCCCTATATGGGTCAGAGTATTGGGTTCTCCTAGGATTGGACTCCCTATATGGGTCAGAGTATTGGGTTTTCCTAGGTTCAGTATCATAATAAGGGTCATGGTAAGGGGTTCTTCTAGGTTCAGTATTATTGTATAGGTCAGGCTGAGGGGCTCTCCTAGGTTCAACCTCTCGGTATGGATCAGGGTTTGGGGTCCTCCTAGGTTGAGGATTGTAGTACGGGTCAGGATGAGGGGCTCTCCTAGGTTCGACCTCAGGGTATGGATTAGGGTTTGGGGTCCTCCTAGGTTGAGGGGAATTAGGATCTGGCTCAAACTGTGACCCATGGGTTTTTCTTGGGGTCCCTACCTGGACTTCTAACTGCTCAAACCTATTGGCAAGATGGTCAATTCTATCATTGGTTTGAATACCAGACTGAGTTAACTGGGTTGCCATCTGGGCCATTTGATCAGCTAGGGCTTTTATTTGGACTTGTAAATTTTCCATGGGTTCAGACATTTGTGAAGGAGGTGGGTGATATAAAACTCCTGATCTAGTGCTCATGCAAGACTCGATCAGACCGACTATAGCTGACTAGACCTAGAGTCCAAACTAGATGCTCAATCAGGGTGGCAAACCAGCCTATAGTAACCCTGTATTCAGCCAGACAGGTGTAAGGGGAGTGTTAGGTCCCTGATTGCCAATCCTAGACACCAATCAGAGATTGGCCATGTAGGCGGACCAGCACACAAGCCCTCGGGATTGAATCCCTAAATCACTGTTCTAGACACTGAGCACAAGGCACACACATGTTAACTTGACACAGTGATCTAACACTAGCCCGGACCCGACCAGTTGGTGTCCCTAGCCCACTAGGGCAAATTAAGTCTAGTTAATTTTAGGTTAAGGCTTGGGACTGAATGCAAGGGATGTGGTTTTGGGCTAAGGAGAGGTTATCAACTCCTCCCCTTATATGATATAGCAAGAGTGCCCTTAAAAGTAAATTATGCAATGATGGCAGGCAGATGAGGATGCAAATTAGGGTTAGATGTTTTTTTTTTGGTATTTTTGGAGAATATGTAATTTTTTTTTTTTTTTTTTTTGGTATTTTCTTAAATAAAAGAAAACTTGCAAATTATGGCCTAATATGCAAGAAATATACTAAAATTAAAAGATATGGAAAAAATACTAAACAAAACCCTAAAACTTCCAAACTTGTCTTGCTGAAAAAAAACAGAGCCAAAAATTTACATGCTGTATTTTGGCTTGAAGAAAATTTACAGGTCATAATAAAATTTTCGTAAATTCTTAGAATTATTGTGAATTATGTTGAATCCAGCAAAATAAATTTTAAAATTGTTGGAGTTTTTATCAGGAAGAAATAATTAAAATAACAGAGTATATACTAAAAAATTACAGAAAACAAGCCCTAATCTATGCTCCGATACCAAATGATGCGGGAACTAATATGCATGCCATTTTTTTTGTATGTTTTACATGTTGAGTTAGGTGATTAATTACCAAATTTTAGATCAAAATTATTTGTAGAGGATTTTGTATGAATTTTTGAAGATCAGTATGCAGATTAGGACCTAGAAAAGTAGCGAAGAAGGACCGCCGGGGCTGAGAAGCCTCGGTTAGGGCAAGTTCTCCTGCAATAAAACTACTGGAGGTAGAGGGGTGTACCTGACAATGTCTGTGAAGATCGCAGTGAAGGGGTCTCTCGTTCCTCGATGGATGCGGCCTGGAAAACCGAGCCAAAGACCCGCGGATACCCGGCTTTCTGCTCGGTGATCCGATTGAGGCTTGGCTGGAGTCGTTGGATTCGTAGGAACTCTGGGACCTGCAAATGACCTGTCAGGGGATAGAAAACTCACAAAGGAATAAGAAAACAAAGGGAAAACAGCAAGGGAAGGCTTCTTTTGGAGTGGGCGTCTAGGGATCTGAGAGGCTTGTTGGCAGCAGGAAGATGATTGCAGCACTGGGAAGAAAAAACTCTCGCAAACCCCTTTATGCACACAGCAAGGTATCACACAACTCAATAGAAGAACTCAAGGTTTTCATTCATCAAAAATTCTCCCTTCATACAAGAGGCTAGGGTCCCTTAAATAGACCCTTAACCTTGGGCTCCAAGTAAGGGCACATTAGTCTTTACATGAGAATCCTTTTCCCTCTCAAACCCTAGCTAGAAAATAAGAAAATATTAGGTAGAAAAATCTTTAAAAATTCTCTTGACTTGGTCAACACTCCAAGGACATCTAGGGGGTCGTGTTGGACTTCTAGGAGCAGCAAGGGCTGGCCCAAAGGGGCTCGGGTGCATGGGTTTGGGCCTTTGGAAGCTGGGGTGGCCTGGTAGCCAGGTAGCAAGAATATTCCCTGGTATCTTGCTTCTTATGAGCTTGGGCTTGGCACCTGGGCTTAATTTCTTTGGGCTAGGATGCAGATGGATCTCTGGAATCATGGATGCCCTTATCTATGATTATACTTTGGCATCTAGAAGGGAATCTGGGCATCTGGAGGGCATCTGCAAGAAATCAGGTTTTCTGAATTTTTCTCCTAGGGTCTTCAAATCTTCAAGCTGGGTTGGACTTGGGCTATACTTCCATGTCTTCAATCTAGTTGGACTTGGTCTTCACTTGTGTGATATAGTATTGAGTCTTCAGTATGCTTGGACAGGACTCAAAAAAATAAAATTAGCTCAACATGAGTTGACTAGCATTGGACTGAACTAGCTCAACATAAGCTGACTAGTACAGAACTGAAATAACAACTCAAAAGACTCAAACAACAACTAAATAAAGGACTCAGATGGGCTAATCCCTTATTACAGATGGACTCATAAATTATTGATCAATTCATAGAGGGTTGAAAAGCCTCTGTCTTATTCTGGTACCTCCGGTGTCCCCACCAAGACCCTTTTGCTCCGATCTTCATAGACGTTGTCAGGTACACCCCCTCTACCTCTAGTAGTTTTATTGTAGGAGAACTTGCCCTAACCGAGGCTTCTCAGCCCCGACGATCCTTCTTTTCTATTTTTCTAGGTCCTAATCTGCATGCTGATCTTCAAAAATTCATACAAAATTCCTTACAAATAATTTTGATCTGAAATTCAGGAATTAATCACCTAACTGAACATGTAAAACATACAAAAAAAATTGCATGCATATTAGTTCCCCATCAGTAGTCCTGGCCACCCCTCAGACGGTGGTCTCGGGAGGTGCTGGCGAACTCCATGACCTTCTCCACGAGGCCCTGGTCACAGATCACGGAGCATTGGCTGGTGAGGCTCGGTGGCAGAATGGGCGCGTTGGCAGTAGGCAAGGTGACCATCCCCTTGATAAGTGGTGCGACCGTCGGTGGAGACGTCGCCGTCCTGGTGGCCACCATGGATGCGATCGATGCAGCAGCTGGAGTCGGTGCTGCCCGAGGAGGTTCCGGCCCCCTCTCTTCCCCGACCCCGTCGAGGTCGATGACAGGGACATTGGGTGCTCGGGCCCGAGGTGGCTTGGAGGCAGGAGCCGCCACTCCAGGTCTAGTGATGGAGGTCGGCGCGGGCGTCCGGCTCGCCTTAGTACGAGCTCTCTTTACCAGGGGTTCAGTCCCCTCGGTGGCATCCCTCTGTGCGGCACCCTCCATCAGGTTCTCCAAGGAGAACTTCATACCTGAAAATAAGAAGAGGTCAGTCGAGCCAGTAAAAAAAAAAAAAGAAGAGGGGGATGCAAAGTGGAAAAAGAAACCAAGGGAGAGAGATCCAAGCCTCACCCAGCTCCCGGATGGGACTGATCCCTGCCTCGAATAAGTTCTGCTCCAAGAGCAGAACATCGAGGGCTGGGACCGCGTCACTCAGTAGATGTGAAAAGATCTCTTGGTCCGCTGGCTCGACCTGAGAGTTTCGGTTCGGAGACCGGTCTGGCTCGCTCCAGGCCCAGTCAACATCGTCGATCGAGGCAAAAAAGAATCGGTTCTTCCAACCCTTAATGGACGAAGGGAGGTCGAACCTAAGGCACCTAGGCCGAGGTGAAATGTACAACCAGCCATCATCGGTGGAATAACGCTTCAGGATGAAAAGAGCCCTGAAGAGGGACAAACGGGCAACGAACCCGTGGAAGTGATAGAAGACAATGAAAGCAAATATGACCTGGATGGCATTAGGAGCCAACTGGGCCGGGACCAGATGGTAGTGACTGAGAAAAGAAAGGAAAAAGGGGTGAAGGAAAAATCGAAAAACCCCGAGGAGGAAGTTCTCATAGAAGGCGACTCTCCCGGGGTCGCTCGAGGTCACTCGATCTCCAAGCTGCGGGAGGGAAAGACGAGTCAAACCCAGGATTCCATAGACATCCCGGAGCAGAGAAAGGTCATCCTCGGTCATCGTTGAGGCATGACCAGAGGGGCCAGAGGGAGAAGTTACCAGAGGAGGAAGAGAAGAAATAGGATGGGCAGAAACTATAGGAGGAAACCTAGGACCCCTAGGGATGCCTATGGTCACAGCCCCAGGCTGGAGCTGCCTACGGACCTCGTCCGGGATCACTTCCCCTTCCGAGGAAGAAGGCGATGGAGTCCTCGGCCAGGAAGGACGGCCTCGTCTGAGTTAGAGGAGACAAAGCGGCAACGTGCCATGGATGAAGAAGAAGTGAAGAAGGGACACTAGGGCTAAGAGATGGAAGAGGGGGAGGAAGACGTGGATACTAACTGAAATATTCTGTGCAAAAGGAATGGCGATCCCGGAAGGTGAAGGAAAATCACTGTAACCGCCGACGGAGTGCGAGAAAGTGGAGGGACTTCGTTTTCGAAAAGTCTCCCTCCTTTTCAAACTCAATCGATAGTGGTCGTATCCATCTTTCCGTTCCGGGCCACCAGATGATAGCCGCGTGGACGCATGCCCGATATCGATGCTTCGGTTCGATGGAAACTGCCTCCATTTCAAAATGGCACATTAATGGCTCATCGGAAGCGCACGCGTGGCAGCCTCTCATAGGGTCTCGGGCGTAACAGAAGCGGCAACAGGGATTATGGCAATTATGGAGGAGATTTTCGCCTTCCCCACGTCATCTCCACATTAAATCCCCACGTTCCAAGCCACGACGCCTCGACAGAACGTGGGGATGGGGGGCAACTGATATGGCTACATCGCTGACGTGGGGCGCGTGTCAGGTCTAGCCAAACACGGTCAGTACCACGTATTTTTTTTTTCAAAAGATCCCCTATTCAGGAAGAAGTATTTCTGCTCCTCCGCCAGGTGGCTTCCGAAGTTGGGTCCACCTCGATCAAAGCTGGCGACCCCTCGCTCCCTCGCCAGGTGGCACCCCAAGATGGGCCCATCTCGACTGAGGTCGAGCCGGACCCTCCTGCTCCTTCGCCAGGTGGCACCCGGAGATGGGTCCATCTCGGCCGAAGTCAAGCACCTCTCTACCGCTCTGCCAGGTGTCCACCCAGGAGGGGTCCACC
Organism: Areca catechu; assembly: GCA_021397845.1. Taxonomy (NCBI): domain Eukaryota; kingdom Viridiplantae; phylum Streptophyta; class Magnoliopsida; order Arecales; family Arecaceae; genus Areca; species Areca catechu. Next base: position 109,007,104 of record CM038047.1, read on the forward strand.
TCGGTCGAAGCTGGCAGCCCCTCGCACCCTCGCTAGGTGGCACCCCAAGACGGGTCCACCTCGGCCGAGGTCAAGCCGGGCCCTCATGCTCCTTTGCCAGGTAGCACCCGGAGATGGGTCCACCTCGGTCGAAGTCGAGCACCTCTCTGCTGCTCCGCTAGGTGTCCACCCAAGAGGGGTCCACCTCGGTCGAAGCTGGCGGCACCTCGCTCCCTTGCTAGGTGGCACCTCAAGATGGGTCCACCTCGACCGAGGTTAAGCCGGGCCCTCCTGCTCCTTCGCCAAGTGGCACCCGGAGACGGGTCCACCTCGGTCGAAGTCGAGCACCTCTCTGCTGCTCTGCCAGGTGTCCACCCAGGAGGGGTCCACCTCGAACGAAGCTGACGGCCACTCGCTCCCTCGCCAGGTGGCACCCCAAGATGGGTCCACCTCGGTCGAGGTCGAGCCGGGCCCTCCTACTCCTTCGCCAGGTGGCACCCGGAGACGGGTCCACCTCGATCTAAGTCGAGCACCTCTCTGCTGCTCCGCTAGGTGACCACCCAGGAGGGGTCTACCTCGATCGAAGCTTGCGGCCCCTCGCTCCCTCGCCAGGTGGCACCCCAAGATGGGTCCACCTCGATGAAGGCCGAGCCGGGCCCTCCTGCTCCTTCGCCAGGTGGCACCCGGAGATGGGTCCACCTCGGCCAAAGTCGAGCACCTCTCTGCCACTCCGCCAGGTGTCCACCCAGGAGGGGTCCACCTCGGTCGAAGCTGGCGGCCCCTCGCTCCCTCGCCAGGTGGCACCCCAAGACGGGTCCACCTCAGCCGAGGTCGAGCCGGGCCCTCCTACTCCTTTGCCAGGTGGCACCTAGAGACGGGTCCACCTCGATCAAAGTCAAGCACCTCTTTGCCGCTCTGCCAGGTGTCCACCTAGTAGGGGTCCACCTCGGTCGAAGCTGGCGGCCCCTCGCTCCCTCGCTAGGTGGCACCCCAAGATGGGTCCACCTCGGCCGATGTCGAGCCGGACCCTCCTGCTCCTTCGACAGGTGGCACCCGAAGACGGGTCCACCTCGGCTGAAGTCGAGCACCTCTCTGCCACTCCATCAGGTGTCCACCCAGGAGGGTTCCACCTCAGCCGAAGCTGGCGGACCCTCGCTCCCTCGCCAGGTGGCACCCCAAGACGGGTCCACCTTGGCCGAGGTCAAGCTGGGCCCTCCTGCTCCTTCTCTAGATGGCACCTGGAGATGGGTCCACCTCGGTCGAAGTCGAGCACCTCTCTGCCACTCCACCAGGTGTCCACCCAGGAGGGGTCCACCTCGGCCGAAGCTGGCAGCCGCTCGCTCCCTTGCCAGGTGGCACCGCAAGACGGTTCCACCTCGGCCAAGGTCGAGCTGGGCCCTCCTGCTCTTTCGCCAGGTGGCACCCAGAGACGGGTCCACCTCGACTGAAGTCGAGCACCTCTCTACCGCTCTGCCAGGTGTCCACCCAGGAGGGGTCCACCTCGGCCGAAGCTGGCGGCCCCTCGCTCCCTCGCCAAGTGGCACCCCAAGACGGGTCCATCTCGGCCATGGTCGAGCCGGGCCCTCCTACTCCATCGCCAGGTGGCACTCGGAGATGGATCCATCTCGGCCGAAGTCGAGCCTCTCTCCACTCCTCCGCCAGGTGGCGCCCCCTGACGGGTCCACCTCGGCCGAGGTCGGCCCTACTCTATGAAGCCTCGGGGAAGTAGGGGCACAGGTTGCAAGATCGCCACTCGGGCTGCGCGCGCCGCGCCCCGTAGGGGGTGCCAGTACGATCTACAATGATACATGAAACCTCGTTTACACCAGTCGGATGGGGCCCCGCAACCGAGAAACAGAATCCTTGCGAACAGGAGCTCGAAACGGTTGGATGCTCACTGTCAACCCCTCGAAAGGAGAGCTCCCGCACTCGGCCCAAAGCCTCGCCAGTCTCCCCCCCCTTTTTGTGACACACGATGGACGAGGCGGTCCGGCCACTTAGTTCCCGGACCCGAAGAAGAAGGGTGGGAGAAGGACGAGAAGTGGGAGGGAGCCCCCGGAGAGAGGCTAGCTGGAGGCAGTTTGATGGTATAAAAGGGATGGTAAAAATGGGTAGAGAGGTAAGTCGAAAAAGAGGAGAAAAACACCAAGAGAACAATCCTGGGAGTCCTCAAGCGTGAGCTCAGTGAACTCAGTGCAGGGAGCTGGGCGTCAACTCCACTCTTCCCCACACTTCTTTCATTTATATCTCCTCTAAGCACGGGAATCCTTCGGGAACCCGTCTTAGGGGATCTGTTCCATCTCGCCGCTCTCTAACTTAAGCGTCGAAGTGCCCCCGCCGGAACCCCCGGCTAGGGTCTCTGACTTTGTTTTGCAGGTCGAAAGCTTTGAGATCTTGAGGCGAGAGAGTCCGAGACCGGTGCCAGCTCAAGAGCTACAGGCCACTGTGGTGAGATCGACAACACATATATTTGAAAATAGAATAACTCAACAAAGAAGTTTAACCTGGCCCTATATTTTGCTAAACTGGAAACTATATGTACATGCAAGAAAGTAGTATGTGCTTCATGTATTAGTTTGTTAGATAGTATGTAAGGTTTATCCCCATCCATAGCCCTACTAGATCGTATGCAAACAAAGTTGCACGTCACAAGTTTTGTACTTCACTATATTATTTTGTTCTTACATCAGGTTTGAGTTTAGGTATTAAAAAAATCATCTTCATTCTTCTAAAGGCATATATTATATTAGTCCAAGTACAGGAGCCAAAGTTCAGGCTTAAGTAACTTGGTAATTGCATGCCACTAAGAAAAATATGCTCTACCTATTTTGTTATCATTTTGTTATCAGGTGCTTGATTGCTTCAAGGGTAAAGAAGCTTTCTAACCTATTTTGAAATTGGTTTAAGATTTGTATATGGAGGCTACAATGATTTTGGGATGTATGTTTTGCTGATTCAACTATTTCTAATGGTAGCAATATTGAATGGCCTTCTTTTGTAGGAAACCGATTGTAGTTGTTTTGATTTAGTTATAGATTAAATAGTAGATCTGAGCCTCCTCGTTATTTTTTTTTATTTATTATTCTTTTCCTTAATAGGTTATTTCTGTTTCTTACTCAACATGTTATGCTTTAAGATTTATTTATTATTGCAAATCCTTTATTTTAATATCATATATAGTTTTTCTATGATCAATAATAGTTTTTTAAATATTTTTTATAAAACTTGCATTGCATAGAAATATAGATCCGTCAATTGAGTTATGTACATATTATACAGCATCTGTACATTTATTTTATTTTCGTACGGATAGGAGAAATATGTATAGTGGTCGATTGATTGTCCATGTTGAATAATTCAAAAATTGCATTAATTATATGTTATCAATTATAGTAATCAAACGATGTGCAATAAGGGTTGAAAGCAATTTCGGATAGTATTTTTCTTTAGTTCTCCTCACATATAAATATTTATGTGGGAAGAACTAAGAAAAAATGCTGCCAAAATTTTTTCTGACCCCTATTGCATAACATTTGATTACCGTATTGATAACATATAACTAATATAATTTTTGAATGAGATAGGACCTATCTTTACCTACTAGTTGATCATAAGATGCATTTAATAATACTGTAATTGATCAATTGAATAAACTCATTTTTAATTTATTTTGTTCTTAAAAATATTTGTTTATTTCAGTTAGTTTTATCTTACAATGGATAAGAGTTGGATAACTAAACCGAGGAATAGCAAAGAATATCTGGATGGAGTTTAGAATTTCATTAAATTTGGTATAGAGAGAAGTAGTATCAATGGGAAGATTCTATGTCCATGCCAAAAATGTGTAAATCTCAGTTCTCTGTATCCAAATACTGTTGAAGAACATTTGGTATGGAATGATTTTTTAAGAGATTATACAGAGTGATTTTTTCATGGAGAGTCAATGTTACCATCTACATATACCAAACCTCTAACATGGAACATATACCTGATTTTGGATCCAGTAACCAACAAAAAAATCTTGCAAGAGATGATGATATGAGGGGTTTGCTTAGATATGCTTTTGAATATGGTGCTCAAAATTCTCGAGATTTCAGTGGAGGATAAGTAGCAGCTGGGCATCATGAGGGTCCTATATTTACTGAATCTATACATAATGGAAAACCAATACCCCCAACTAATATTGGAATAGATCGTTACCAGAAGCTAATTTGAGATACAAATCAAGTATTATATGATGGTTACAATAACTTTTCAAAATTTTTTTTTCTTGTACATTTATTTCATATAAAATATTTGAATAGATGGTCTGGCAAGAGTTTTACTATGTTGCTCAAGTTGTTAAAGGATGCATTTGCTGAAGGTATTAGTTTAACAATATCTTGTTATGAAACCAAAAAACTAGTAAAGAAATTAGATCTTGGATACGAAAAGATTCATAGATGTCCAAATGATTGTATATTATATCGATGAGAACATGCTGATCAAGCATCATGCCATGTGTGTGGATCTTCACGATGGATGAAGCAAAAAGAAAATGAGAGTGAGGGATTAAATGAATTAGATGCAACACAAATTAAACAAAAACCGGCCAAGGTATTGCATTATTTCCCTCTTGTACCTAGATTAAAAAGGATCTATGCATCATTAAAGACAGCTTCATCAATGAGATGGCATGATCAAGGATGTACAAAAGATGGAATGCTGAGATACCCAGCGGATAGTTTAGCATAGAAAGCATTTGATGACAGACATTCTGATTTTGCCTCTGATGCTCATAATGTTAGGCTGGGTTTAGCTAGTGATGGGTTCAATCCATTTTGGAATTTAAGTTATATCTATAGCACTTGGCCAGTTATTCTGATTTCTTATAATTTGCCACCATGGATATGCATGAAACAGTCTTCACTTATTTTATCAATGGTCATTCCAGGTGATAAGGGTCCATACAATAATATTGATATTTTCTTACAACCTTTAATAGATGAATTGAAACAATTGTAGGAGGGTATCAATGCAACCGATGCTTCGAATGGCCAAACATTCAAACTGTGGGTAGCTCTATTATGGACAGTTAATGATTTTCCTGCATATACTAATTTATTTGGCTGGAGTACTAAGGGACGAGTTGCATGTCCTTGTGGTGAATCAACTCATTCAATTTAGTTAAAACATGAAGAAAAGTTTTGTTATATGGGACATCGTCGATGGTTGGGAATAAATCATCCATTTTGATTTCAGTAGGATTTATTTGATGGTACTATAGAATTGGGATCTGCTCCAATTCCACCTTTTGGTTATGATATTCATAGACAAATGCTTAGTATCAGACACATTACGGTAAGATGACAAAGTCCTCTAAAAAGCGGGAAAGAGATGATGTTGAGACTTCAGCACAAGGAGAAGTATTAGATGAAGACAATACTTGTACTTTAGATACAGCAGTGTTCGAGGATCTGGATAACTTCTTTGAAGTTGAAAATGATGATGATATAATTACAGCATCTATCCATCAGCATACTAAATAATTATGGAATGAAAGAAGCATATTCTTTGATTTACCTTATTGGGAGCATAATATACTCCAGCATAATCTTGATGTTATACATATATAAAAGAATGTTTATGATAATTTGATTGGAACAATATTAAATCTTGATGGAAAGACTAAAGATAACATGAAGGCATGTCTTGATTTAAAAGAAATGGGCATCCGACATGAACTTCATCCACAAGTACTTGCAAATGAAAGAACTTATATCCCTCATGCATGTTATACAATATTTAGTCGAAAAAAAGATTTTTTCCTGATAGTTTAAAAGAATATCAAGTTTCCTGATGGATATATATCAAATATTTCATGATGAGTGAATCTGAAAGAGCAAAAAATCTCAAATTTTAAAAGTCATGATGGTCATATACTAATGCAAGATATTCTTCCATTGGCTTTAAGATCGTCAATGCCGAAATAAGTTATTATAGTTATTTTTAGTTATTATCATTCTTCAAGGCATTATATTCTAAGGTTCTTGATTCTCAGGAGCTTGATTTGTTGCAGTCTCAAGTCATACTTACATTATGCCAGATGGAAAAAATTTTTCTTCCTGGATTTTTTATGATTATGCTTCATCTACTCGTTTACCTAGCTTCGGAAGCTAAACTTAGTGGACCGGTATAATACAGAAAGATGTACCCTATCAAGAGGTGATACTGTAAACTAAAATTTCATAATTTTGATATATTTATTATATTTAATATAATATTAATATTAAAATTATAATAAATTTCATACTTTTCGAAGGTATCTTGTATATTTGAAGGATTATGTATGAAACAAAGCCCATCTTGAGGGCTCAATAGCAGAGGGATATATTGCTGAAGAGTGTTTGACATTTTTTTCAAGATATCTCGAAGGTGTAGGATTGTATTCAATCGATCTCAACGTCATAGCGATACCATGGAGAATACAAATCTATATAATTTTGCATCTGCCAGAAGATTTATAGAAAAATCTGAAAATATTATTCTTGATCATAAATCCTTGTCACAAGTACACCATTATATATTGCTATATAGTGACATAATATCTGACTATCACATATTAGTCTATTTACACATGAATAATACTAAATATTAGACATATTGTTGTAAAACTTATATTTGATTATCATGCAGTGAATTTTTAGCTGTACAATGACAAGCCAATCAATCCACTCTGGTGCGGGCACCAGACTCAGAAGAAGACTTCAGAGCTCCATCTGGATCTCTGATTAACCTTGCCCGAAGAATTAGGGTTTTTGGCTTGTAATAAGGGTTGACTTGATCAACTCAATTTTAGTTTGAGTCTGTATTACCTGCATTTTTTATTTTGTTGAGTCATGTTGACTCAGTAGTGGACTAGGGCTTCAACCTGGGGTGTTACATTTTCTCCCAAGGCCAAGCAAGTGGGCGCCACACTCCCAGCCACACTCCCAGCCATACGCCTGAGTCCAGGGGGCGCCACATCTCCATCCAGCAGGCTTTGGTCCCCACACCACAGATAGCAGCTCCCCTCTTTCATGCGCCAATTGAGGAGAAATCCACCAGGGGTCCACAAAATCAAGGGGGCGGCCCAAGACTTCCCAAAAGAACCAAACTATGAAAGGAAAGAAATTCTCTTGGAGAGAAATTCAAGGAGGCGCCCATTACCTGCCAGAAATACTCAAAACAAAGTTAGAAGGAGCCATAACTTGGGGAGAAAGAAAAGGAGGTATCCAAAAAGGGTTGAGCCATGGAAGGAAGGAGATTTCTCTTGAAAAGCAAGGTTAGGAGGCACCCTAATCATTCCAACTAAAGCCAGATATAAAAGGCAACAAATTTTCTCTTAGAGGGCAAGGTTAAGAGGCGCCCAAACACTTCCAGATAAGGCCAAGCATAGAAGGAAAAAAATATTTTCTTGGAGGTCAAGACAAGGAGGCGCCACCCACTTTCCTTTTTGAAGCTTCAATCAACTTTGGAATTAATTGGTCGGCCATATGAGTAGGGATTGATATCCTAATTTGAAGATCCCCTCCTTTAGTCCCACATGGGAAGATGTAAAACCCTACTCTCTTGTAATGGCCTATAAATTAAACCCCCATGTAAGTTTGAAAAAAATCAGATGAATGAAAACAATTTTTTTGTGAGCAAACTTTGTGTTTTCTCTCTTCTGCACTTGCATCCAGGTGTTGAGCTCCGTGAGGGAGTAAATCCTGGTTCCCCAGGAACCTTGAGGAGGTGTGAGATCTCCAAAACCCAAACCCTAGGTTAGCCACTTCTACTCCAAAACCCTAGCCACCCACCATCCACTTCAATCCCCCAAACCCTAGCCTATTCCACCTCCCACGGCCTCTTTCTCCAAGTCCAGGCCGACCACCAGCATCCAGCTACAGTCCGGATACTTCAGATCCAAAGCTCTTTCCAGAGGGAGTCGAATCAGCCTTCAAGAGAATCCGGATCTCAGCGACATCAGCCTTCAAGTTCTTCGAACTGGTAAATCCTTTCCCGAGTCTCTGAATCCATCACTTGTTTTTCTTCTTCCCAGATCTTGAGTCCAGGAGAAGCTGACCCAGCCACGAGACCGGTATTGGAGGATCCATTACGAAGATAGCCGAATCCGAGGATCCAACAATCTGCCCGAGAGAGTTCTTCCACCCAAATTCTATGAAGATCACTGTCTAGTTGGTAACCCATCTCTCCTCTCTATTTCTGTCCTGTTGAAAGTTCAGAGCGAAACCCTAGGTCTGGGAGTTTCTCAACCCCCAGCAATCCGTTACTTCTGAACTACTCTGATAACCTAGTTTTTCTAAATTGTGCTTTCAATCCTTACCTAGTTTCCTTCAACTTAGTTTAACTTTACTTTGAGTCAAAGCCAATTTCTGAAATATAAAAAAAAAATTAAAAAAAAAGAATTAATATTAATTTTACTTCTGCTTACGCTTCTTTTTCTTTGTTCTGCATCATTTTTGGTATCAGAGCCCAGTCTAGGGTTTCTGTTTTGCTTGCTTGTTTTAAGTCTCTCTCCTTTTTACTTTGTCTGCTCGAAGTAGACTCCCCAGGACGTCCGGTCCTAGGAACGAAGTGAGGTGCAAACCTCCTCTTCCCATTCCATGGGGTGTTCCTAGGGCATGTAGGGGATCCGTTGGGTTATAACTTCGTAGCAGGAATTGTAAATGGGGAAGTGCTCTGTTTTCAGCCCGTAATTGCCCTGTTGCAGGAATTATTTCTCACTGCAAATAACTCTAAATTCAGTGATTTTTGTTTTTCTGAAACCAGTATAATTGAATCTATTTTTCATAATTTTCCTGTGATTTATTGGTTTCTGTGAGATTTCTGAGAATTAAATTACTGCAACTCTATTTTTGTATTCTGCAATCCAATTATTTTTGAGTGTTCATCTCTTAATTCATCTTAAGGGCATTTGAGCATCTAAGATAAGGGAAGGAGTTGATAACCTCTCCTTAGCCCAAAACCACCACCCACTCATTCGAACCTAAGCCTTTAATCTAAAAATTGATTAGACCTAATTTGCCCTAGTGGGCTAGGGACATCAACAAGTCGGGTCAAGGCTAGTGTTGAGTCAGTTTGTCTGGTTACTTTGTGTGTTCTTTGTACTCAGTGTCTAGAACGGTGGTTCAGGGATTCCATCCCGAAGGGCTTGTGTGCTGGTCCGCCTACCTGGCCAATCTTTGATTGGTGTCTAGGATTGGCATTCAGGGACCTAACACTCTCCTTATACCTGCCTGACTGAGTCCTGAGTTACTACAGGCTAGCTTGCCACTCTGATTGGGCATCTAGTTTGGGTTCTAGGTCTAGTTAGCCCGTAGTCGTTCAGTTGAGTCTCATTTTGTATGTTTGCTTGCATCATGTCTACCCGGAATGGAGTGCCCTACCAACCTGGTCAAACCCAACTTGATTTAGAGGCCATGGTTAGAGCTCTTACTGAGAGTATGAACAAACTGAGTCAGGATGTGACTACCACTGTTGCCCAGTTTAAAGAACAAGTCCATGAGGATTTTGCCCAGCTTAGGGATCGAGTCCAAGTGCTAGAGGAACCTAGGCATCGGAACTGGACTCCTGACCCAGATTTTAATGTGCCTCAACCTCACCCACACCAAGAGCCTAGAAGACCTTTATACCGAGATCCTGAACCTAATCATAGGAGGCCTGAACCAGAACCTGAGGATAGAGATGATAGGTTCATTCGGAACATCAAGTTAGATGCACCCACTTTTGATGGTAGTTTAAATCCTAAGGTGTATTCTGATTAGGAGGGTGAGATGGACCAGTACTTTGAGTGGTATGCCATGTCTGAGGAGAGGAAATTCAAGTTTGCCAAGATGAAATTAATACGTCAAGCTAGGTTATACTGGGGGAACATTGAGCTGACCACTAGAAGACGAAATGTAGAGCCCATAACCACTTGGCAGGGTATGAAAGAGAAGCTTAGAGATAAATATCTACCCATTTCATACCAGCAAAATCTGTTAGACCAATGGCAGACTTTGAAACAAGGGAACCGATCTGTTTCAGACTACATAACCACCTTTGATGAATACCTGATGAGATCTGATGTGAGTGAAGCCCATGAGGTCACTTTGTCTAGATTTAGGGCTGGACTTAGGGAAGACATTAAGAGAGAGTTATTTCTGAGAGAGGTTACTGACCTAGACCAAGCCTATCAGATTGCACTGAACACTGAGAAGTTTCAGAGAGGACCCATGCCTTCTAGGGTTAGTGCCCCAATCCCAAGAAATGGACCTAGCCAGATTACCCCTAGCAAGCCTAATCAGGGTATTCCCACCCCTAGGCCCATGGACAAAGGTAAGGTACCTGACACCCAGAGAACCCCTAGTATTATCTGTTTTAAGTGCCAGAAGCCCGGTCATATCTTTAACCAGTGCACAGCCATAGCTTGTTTTAAGTGCCATAAGGTAGGTCATGTTTCTAGCCAGTGCCCTCGTAGATCCCTTTATATAGAAGAAGGCGGAGAAGAGAATTCCGAGCCCAATGAGGAGTTTGAAGAAGAAATTTATGAGGCCGGAATGAATTTGGTCGATGAATATGAAGGAGAGGAAGAAACCACAGAGTCTGACCAATTAGGAGTTGTGAGATGCATCCTGTCCTAGACTAAAGTTCAGGAAGATTGGCGTAGGACTAACATCCTACAGACTTTCCTTAAACTAGGGGATAAGGTTTGTAAAATCATCATAGATAGTGGGAGCTGTGTGAATGCCATTTCTACTAGCACTGTCAAAATGTTAGGCTTAACCCCAGTCCCCCACCCCAACCCCTATAAGGTTTCTTGGGTAGACTCTACCTCTATACCCATCCAGTCTAGATGTCAGGTCCAAATCCAAATGCAATCCTATCAAGAGAATATTTGGTGTGATGTCTTGCCCATGGGGGTGAGCAGTATAATTCTTGGAAGACCTTGGTTGTATGATCATGATGCCACCCTCTTAGGAAAATCCAACACCTGTGTCTTTAGTTTCAATGGGAAGAAAATCACAATCCATTCAGTCCCTCCTAAGGACAAGGTAGCTAAAGGAACTAGTAAGGTCAGAGAAATGAAGACTGGAGTGAACCTAATTAGTGCCAAGGATCTAGAACAAGAAATTCATAATGGTTCACCCATTTGGATGTTGACTGCTAAGGAACTTAGGACTCCTACACCCTCAGAGCCTCCTCAGGAAGTTAAGCCTTTATTAGAAGAATTTGAGGATATTTTTCCTGAGGATCTGCCAGACCACCTTCCACCTCTTAGGGATATTCAGCACTCCATAGATTTAGTCCCAGGAGCTACTTTACCCAACTTGCCCCATTATAGGATGAATCCATCTGAGCATAAAGAACTGCAAAAGCAGGTTGGCGAATTGTTGAGGAAGGGGTTCATTAGAGAGAGTCTTAGACCTTGTGCAGTCCCTGCACTTCTAACCCCGAAGAAGGATGGCACGTGGAGGATGTGTGTTGATAGTCATGCCATCAATAAAATCATAATCAAGTATAGGTTCCCCATCCCTAGACTAGATGACATGCTTGATATGATGGCCGGTGCCATGGTTTTTTCTAAAATTGATCTCAAGAGCGGCTATCATCAGGTTAGGATTAGACCAGGGGATGAGTGGAAAACAGCCTTCAAAACTAAGGATGGTCTCTTTGAATGTGTTGTTATGCCTTTTGGGTTGTCCAATGCCCCTAGTACTTTCATGAGGATTATGACCCTGGTACTTAGAGCTTTCATAGGGAAGTTTGTAGTGGTCTATTTTGATGACATCCTGATCTATAGTAAGACCCCTGCAGATCACCAAGGCCACCTTAGACAAGTCTGTCAAGTTTTGAGGAATGATAGTCTCTACGGTAATCTCAAAAAGTGTGAATTTATGACCAGTAGAATTATCTTCCTTGGATTTGTTGTAACCCCTGACGGCGTGGCTGCCGATCCTGAAAAGATTAGGTCCATAGTAGAATGGCCAGAGCCGACCAGTGTGCATGAAGTCAGAAGTTTCCATGGCTTGGCTACCTTCTATAGGCGATTCATCAAGGGGTTTAGTACCGTAGTTGCTCCCATCACAGACTGCATTAGGAAGGGAGAATTTCAGTGGACCAAAGCAGCCCATAAAGCCTTCCTAGATCTTAAGGATAGGATGACCCAGGCACCCATTTTGAGACTACCGGACTTTTCAAAGGTATTTGAGGTTGCCTGTGATGCTTCAGGAGTAGGTATAGGTGGAGTCCTAAGCCAAGAGAACCATCCCGTAGCATTCTTTAATGAAAAACTTAATGATGCTAAGCTTAGGTATTCTACCTATGATAAGGAATTTTATGCGGTAGTGCAAGCTTTGCGTTACTGGAGACATTATTTACTACCGCAAGAATTTGTGCTGTTTTCGGACCATGAGGCTCTTAGATTCTTGAATTCTCAAAAGAAGCTTAACCCTAGGCATGCTAAGTGGGTAGAGTATATCCAGTCCTATACTTTTGTTTTGAAGCATAAGGCTGGGTCTGAAAATAAGGTAGCTGATGCCCTTAGTCGTAGATCTTTGTTGTTGAATTCTGTTAGGGCTGAAGTCATAGGGTTTGAGCAAATCAAAGAGGAATATGAGTCGTGTCCGGATTTTAAGACTGTGTACTAGGATCTAACTCAAGGACCATCTAGTGAACATAAGGATTATTCCCTTTTAGATGGCTTTCTGTTCTTTAAGAATAGGCTTTGCTTCCCTAGAACCTCTCTTAGGGAATTTTTGATTTGGGAAACTCATGCTGGAGGTTTAGCTGGCCATTTCGGAAAAGATAAGACCACCCTGGCTATTGAAGACCATTTTTTCTGGCCTAGCTTAAAAAGAGATGTAGCACACATTGTGGCTAGGTGTCGAACCTGCGCTGTTGCCAAACAGCGAAAACAGAACACCGGCCTTTATACCCCACTCCCTGTCCCAGATCGTCCTTGGCAAGATGTGAGCATGGACTTTGTGTTAGGTTTGCCTAAAACCCAGAGGAGGCATGACTCCATCTGCGTTGTAGTAGACCGATTTTCCAAGATGGCCCATTTCTTACCTTGTTCCCAAACATTTGATGCGTCTAAGGTAGCCACCCTGTTCTTTAATGAGATAGTGCGACTCCATGGCCTACCCAAGACCATTGTTTCAGTTAGGGATGTTCGGTTCACCACTATTTCTGGAAAACCCTTTGGCATAAGTTAGGGACGAAACTTAAGTTTTCAACTGCCTATCATCCCCAGACTGACGGCCAAACCGAAGTAGTGAACCGTAGTTTATGCAATCTGCTAAGGTGTCTTGTTGGTGAAAACATTAGGAACTGGGATTTGTACTTACCTAGAGCTGAATTTGCTTATAATGACTCGGTCAATAGGTCTACGGGTAAGAGTCCATTTGAAATTGTGCATGGTTACAAACCCCACACACCTCTTGACCTAGCTCCTTTACCAGTCCACACACGGGTCTCCGAGTTTGCCGAAGTTTTTGCACAGCATATAAAAGACTTGCATAAAGAAATTCAAGCCAAAATAAATTTAAGTAATGAAACTTATAAGAAATTGGCTGATTCTCAAAGGCGAGTCAAAACTTTTGATGAAGGAGACTATGTAATGATTAGGTTAAGGCCTGAACGGTTTCCTCCTGGAACCGTTAGAAAGTTACATGCTAGAGGAGCTGGACCATTTAGAGTGGTGAAGAGAGTAGGATCCAATGCCTATGTGCTCGAGTTACCTCCAGAACTAGGCATTAGCTCCACTTTCAACATTACAGACCTAGTAGAGTATAGAGAGCCAGCTGTGATTCCCAGTGAGGCTTTTGAACCTAATCCTGCTCTTGAGAGTGAACCTGACCCTGTGTGTCCACCAACAAACTGGCCTGTGAGGAAAGAGCAGATTGAAAAGATCCTGGATGATCAGGTTATCTCTACTCGTAATCGAGGATACCAAAGATACCTGGTCCGCTGGCTAGGAAGGCCAGATTCTGATGACTCTTGGATCTCCGGAGAAGAATTACAAGAGTTGGACCCAGACCTCTTGGAGAGATACCAGAGCCAACTTGATCCATACTCGACAGGGTCGAGTTCCTCCCACCCTGGGAGAATTGGTGCGGGCACCAGACTCAGAAGAAGACTTCAGAGCTCCATCTGGATCTCTGATTAACCTTGCCCGAAGAATTAGGGTTTTTGGCTTGTAATAAGGGTTGACTTGATCAACTCAATTTTAGTTTGAGTCTGTATTACCTGCATTTTTTATTTTGTTGAGTCATGTTGACTCAGTAGTGGACTAGGGCTTCAACCTGGGGTGTTACATTTTCTCCCAAGGCCAAGCAAGTGGGCGCCACACTCCCAGCCATATGCCTGAGTCCAGGGGGCGCCACATCTCCATCCAGCAGGCTTTGGTCCCCACACCACAGATAGCAGCTCCCCTCTTTCATGCGCCAATTGAGGAGAAATCCACCAGGGGTCCACAAAATCAAGGGGGCGGCCCAAGACTTCCCAAAAGAACCAAACTATGAAAGGGAAGAAATTCTCTTGGAGAGAAATTCAAGGAGGCGCCCATTACCTACCAGAAATACTCAAAACAAAGTTAGAAGGAGCCATAACTTGGGGAGAAAGAAAAGGAGGTATCCAAAAAGGGTTGAGCCATGGAAGGAAGGAGATTTCTCTTGAAAAGCAAGGTTAGGAGGCACCCTAATCATTCCAACTAAAGCCAGATATAAAAGGCAACAAATTTTCTCTTAGAGGGCAAGGTTAAGAGGCGCCCAAACACTTCCTGATAAGGCCAAGCATAGAAGGAAAAAAATATTTTCTTGGAGGTCAAGACAAGGAGGTGCCACCCACTTTCCTTTTTGAAGCTTCAATCAACTTTGGAATTAATTGGCCGGCCATATGAGTAGGGATTGATATCCTAATTTGAAGATCCCCTCCTTTAGTCCCACATGGGAAGATGTAAAACCCTACTCTCTTGTAATGGCCTATAAATTAAACCCCCATGTAAGTTTGAAAAAAATCAGATGAATGAAAACAATTTTTTTGTGAGAAAACTTTGTGTTTTCTCTCTTCCGCACTTGCATCTAGGTGTTGAGCTCCGTGAGGGAGTAAATCCGGGTTCCCTAGGAACCTTGAGGAGGTGTGAGATCTCCAAAACCCAAACCCTAGGTTAGCCACTTCTACTCCAAAACCCTAGCCGCCCACCATCCACTTCAATCCCCCAAACCCTAGCCTATTCCACCTCCCACGGCCTCTTTCTCCAAGTCCAGGCCGACCACCAGCATCCAGCTACAGTCCGAATACTTCAGATCCAAAGCTCTTTCCAGAGGGAGTCGAATCAGCCTTCAAGAGAATCCGGATCTCAGCGACATCAGCCTTCAAGTTCTTCGAACTGGTAAATCCTTTCCCGAGTCTCTGAATCCATCACTTGTTTTTCTTCTTCCTAGATCTTGAGTCCAGGAGAAGTCGACCCAGCCACGAGACCAGTATTGGAGGATCCATTGCGAAGATAGCCGAATTCGAGGATCCAACAATCTGCCCGAGAGAGTTCTTCCACCCAAATTCTGTGAAGATCACTGTCTGGTTGGTAACCCATCTCTCCTCTCTATTTCTGTCCTGTTGAAAGTTCAGAGCGAAACCCTAGGTCTGGGAGTTTCTTAACCCCCAGCGATCCGTTACTTCTGAACTACTCTGATAACCTAGTTTTTTTAAATTGTGCTTTCAATCCTTACCTAGTTTCCTTCAACTTAGTTTAACTTTACTTTGAGTCAAAGCCAATTTCTGAAATATAAAAAAAAATAATAAAAAAAAAGAATTAATCTTAATTTTACTTCCGCATACGCTTCTTGTTCTTTGTTCTGCATCACACTCTCGTCTTAATCTAAGGATTAAACAAAGATGGTTGGTTGAGTTATTCCCTAATTGGCTTTCCAATCAAGTTAGTATATATAAGTCATATTGATGTGGCTGGATCGCTGACGTAGGGTGGGCAGATTGACATGGAGCCCTTATCAGATGCCATGCTGGATTTTCAGCGTGCGCCCCTTCACCGGGCTGAGTCCCCCAGAACAGCGGAGTCGCCTGTCGAAGTCGAGTTCCATCCTCCGCCAGGTCGGTCCCCGTCGGAGCGGGATGCCTAGGCTGAAGCGAAGCGTAAGTCCCCTCCAAGGAGAGCCCCTTAGGATCGGACCCCGTGGTCAGGAGTCGAGCCCAAGTCTCCTCCACCATGCAGAGCCCCTCCGAGGTTAGGTGATGCAGAACGAATATGTGGAATGCGGAAGCAAATTAAAATTAATGTTTTTTTTTTATATATTTTAAGAAGTCGGCTTTGACTCAAAGGAAAGTTAAACTAAATCGAAAGAAACTATGTAATAATTGAAAGCACAATTTAAAGAAACTAGGTTATCAGAGTAGTTCAGAAGTAAAGGATCGCTGGGGGTTGAGAAACTCCCAGACCTAGGGTTTCGCTCTGAACTTTCAATAGGACAGAAGTAAAGAGAGGAGAACGGTTACAGACCAGACAGTGATTTTCACAGAGTTTAGTAGAAGGACTCTCTTGAGCAGATTGTTGGATCCCCGGATTCAAATATCTTTGCAATGGATCCTCCAATACTGGTCCTTTGGCAGAGTTGGCTTCTCCTGAACTCAAGATCTGGGAAAGAAGAAGAATAATTTATCGAACCAGATACTCAAGGAAGGATTTACCATATAGAAGAACTTGAAAGTTGATGTTGTTGAAGTCCTGATTCTCCTGGATGCTGATTTGGCTTCCTCTAGGATTTGCTCCGTATTCGAAGCAGCTGAACTGGACCTGGATGCTGGTGGTCGGCCACTACTTGGAGAGAGGGGCCGTGAGAGATGGGGGTAGGCTAGGGTTTGATGGAAAGAAGAGGATGATGGGCGGCTAGGGTTTGGAAGTGAAGTGGCTAACCTAGGGTTTTGGGGTTGGAGATCTCACACCTCCTCAAGGTTCCTAGGGAACCCGGATTTACTCCCTCACGGAGCTCAACACCTGAATACAAGTGCGAAAGAGAGAAACACAAAGTTTGCTCACACATAAATTGAATTCATTCATCAGTTGTTTTTAAAACTTACAAGAGGGGTTTATTTTATAGGACTTTACAAGAGGTCAGGGTTTTACATCTTTCCATGTGGGACAAATAGGATGGATCTTCAAATTAGGTTTGTAGAATCAATCTCTTCTCATATGGCCGGCCAAAAGGTTCCATAATTATTGATTGATGGCTCCAAATGGTAAGTAGGTGGCACCTCCTTGCCTTGTTCTTCAAGAAAAATTTTTTTCCTTCCATGGCTCAACTCTTTTGGACACCTCCTTTTCTTTTTCCCCAAGTCATGGCTCTTCCCAACTTTGCTTTGGGCTTTTTAGGTATGGATTGGGCGCCCCCTTGAAGTGCTCCCCAAGAAATGCTTCTTTCCTCCTTTAGCTTGGCCTTTTAAGGTACATATGGGGCGCCTCCTTGATTTTGGCTTCAAGAAAAATTCTTGCTCCCTTAGGTGTGGGGACCAAGACACTGGGATGGAGATGTGGCGCCCCCTGTTGATGCAGAACGGAAGCTCTGATACCAAAAATGATGCAGAACGAAAGAACAAAGAAGCGTATGCGGAAATAAAATTAAGATTAATATTTTCTTTTGTTATTATTTATTTATTTATTTTTTTTTATATTTCAGAAATTGGCTTAACTCAAAGTGAAGCTAAACTAAGTTGAAGGAAACTAGGTAAAGATTGAAAGCACAGTTTAGAAGAAACTAAATTTATCAGAGTAGTTCAGAAGTAATGGATCGTTGGGGGTTGAGAAACTCCCAGACCTAGGGTTTTGCTCTGAACTTTCAACAGAACAGAAATAGAGAGAAGAGATGGTTTACTAACCAGACTTGTGATCTTCTCAGGGTTTGGTGGAAGAACTCTCTCGAGCAGATTGTGGGATCCTTGGAGTCGGCTATCTTCGCAATGGATCCTCTAATACTGGTTTCGTGGTTTGGTCGGCTTCTTCTGGACTCAGAATCTGGGAGAGAAGAGGAACAAAAGATGGAATTCAGAAACTCAAGAAGAGATCTTACCAGGCTGAAGAACTTGAAAGCTGAGGCTGCTGAGATCAGGATTCTCCTGGAGGCCGATCTGACTTCCTCTTAGAGTTGCTGCAGACCTGAAGTATCTGGACCGGAGTTGGATGCTGGTGGCCGGCCAGGGCTTGGAGATGGTGGCCGTGAGAAGGGGAAAAAAACCTAGGGCTTGGTGGAAAGAGAAAGGTGATGGCGGCTAGGGTTTGGGAATTGAGTGGCTAACCTAGGGTTTAGGGTTTTGGAGATCTCTCACCTCCTCAAGGTTCCAGGGGAACCCGGATTTACTCCCTCACGGAGCTCAACACTTAGAAGCAAGTGCGGAAAAGAGAAAACATAAGTTTGCTCATAAAAAAATTTCTTTCATTCATAGATTGTTTTCAACTTACAAGAGGGATGTAATTTATAATGCTTTACAAGGGAGAAGGGTTTCATATTTTCCCATGTGGGACTAAAGGAGGGGATCTCCAAATTAGGGCAAATCCCTTACATATGGTTGGCCAAAATACCAAAAATTAGGATTTGGGTTATAAATGGCAGGTAGATGGCGCCACCTTGCTTGGATTTTTCAAGAAAAATTTTCTTCCTTCCCTGGATGAACTCTTTTGGACTCCTCCTTTTCTTCCTCCCTAAGTCAAAGCTCTTCCCATCTTTGTTTTAGGTTTTTTTGGCAGGTAATGGGCGCCCCTTGATATGCTCTTCCAAGAGAAATTTCTTCCCTTCTTTTCTTGGATTTTCTTGGGAAAGTCTTGGCCGCCCCCTTGATTGGTGGTCTCTTGGTGGACTTCTCCTTATCTGGCGCATGAGAGAAGGAGGTTGCCATCTGTGGAGTGGGGACCAAAAGCTGCTGGATGTGGATATGGCACCCCCTGGACTGGGAGTGTGGCTGGGAGTGTGGTGTCCACTTGCCTGGTCTTGGAAGAAAGTGTAACATCCCATTTTGAAATCCTAGTCCACTACTGAGTCAACATGACTCAACAAAATAAAATGCAGATAATGTAGACTCAAGCTAAATTAAGTTGATCTAGTCAACTCTTATTAAAAACCAAAAAAAACCCTAATTCTTTGGGCAAGGTTAATCAGAGATCCAGATGGAGCTCTGAAGTCTTCTTCTGAGTCTGGTGCCCGCACCAATTCTCCCGTGGTGGGAGGAACTCGACCCTGTCGAGTATGGATCAAGCTGGCTCTGGTATCTCTCCAAGAGGTCTGGGTCCAATTCTTGTAATTCTTCTCGGGAGATCCAAGAGTTATCAGAATCTGGCCTTCCTTGCTAGCGGACCAGGTATCTTTGGTATCCTCGATTACGAGTAGAGATAACCTGATCATCCAGGATCTTTTCAATCTGCTCTTTCCTCACAGGCCAGTTTGTTGGTGGACACACAGGGTCAGGTTCACTCTCAAGAGCAGGATTAGGTTCAAAAGCCTCACTGGGAATCACAGCTGGCTCTCTATACTCTACTAGGTCTGTAATGTTGAAAGTGGAGCTAATGCCTAGTTCTGGAGGTAACTCGAGCACATAGGCATTGGATCCTACTCTCTTCACCACTCTAAATGGTCCAGCTCCTCTAGCATGTAACTTTCTAACGGTTCCAGGAGGAAACCGTTCAGGCCTTAACCTAATCATTACATAGTCTCCTTCGTCAAAAGTTTTGACTCGCCTTTGAGAATCAGCCAATTTCTTATAAGTTTCGTTACTTAAATTTATTTTGGCTTGAATTTCTTTATGCAAGTCTTTTATATGCTGTGCAAAAACTTCGGCAGACTCAGAGACCCGTGTGTGGACTGGTAAAGGAGCTAGGTCAAGAGGTGTGAGGGGTTTGTAACCATGCACAATTTCAAATGGACTCTTACCCGTAGACCTATTGACCGAGTCATTATATGCAAATTCAGCCCTGGGTAAATACAAATCCCAATTCATGGTATTCTCACTCAATCAAAATCTGAGACAATGTCCTAAACTCGACTGACGATGCATTCCTAAAGAATGGACTTTATTCAAAGGAACCCTAGGTCTAAACCTAACAAACTATGGCTCTCTAGGTTTAACCTTGGGTCGGAGGATGGCATGCAGAGCATGAAAACTTATCATGGGTGCCTAGTAGGTGCCATAAGGTCTTCCAGAAGTAGGTGGCAAACCTAGTAGATTCTGACACATGATTCACTCTAAAGACTTCGACAAAGTATACTTGGATGGTGTAAGAAGCATTAGAAGTCCTAGAGAAAGGGAGGAGATATGAGGTGGAGTCTCGAATTACCTGTTGACTAAAGGTGGTGACCTGAAGGTTTGAATGGTGATCTATGAGTGTCAACTGGTCATCCTTACGAAAGGAAAAGTTTGCTACTCCCAGGAATGGATCATGAGATGGTTCGGGAAGTAGCCTAGGACATGTGATTGCAACAGTTAAGGTTTGTTCTCTAAGCAAATAATGATCCACTTTCTCAAGAACTAGATTAGAGAATGATTCATGGAAGGGCCTATGGATGATGACCTCAAGACTTGAAATTTGACCTATGGGTGCGGAAAGGTATACTCTATAGAAGGGTAGGTTAGTCATGCGAAGGAAGCGGTCTGGGGCCATAAGGAGGACTTCTACAGGACTGGGTGAATCAATCCGCTCAAGACAAGGATGTTCAACTGAGATTACGGGAGAGACCTTAGTGGCTGGGCATGGGACAAGGTCCAATTGTAAGAGGCTTGATTCAGTCATCCTAAGAAGAGGATCTACCATAGGGTGGGCAAACTTAAACAGTTTAGTGCAAAGATCTTCAATTGGTACTTGGGGAATGACTGTCATTAGAGGGTACGAACTAATAGTTTGGGCTAACACTATGAGTTCTTCCAGGGGGTATTTGACTAAAGGAACCTGGTTCTCACAAATCTCTTGAATTTCTGAACTAGGTCCTATCAGTTGGTTGCTTTCCAAGGTCTTCTCAGGTAAGGAACCAATAGTATCAATTTCACATTCTTCAAGTTCTTTCCCCTCACATTCATCAACTAGACTCAAGCCAGCATCATATACTTCCTCGATGCCATCTTCAATGGGTTTCGGGTCAGTGGTAATCGGGTCAACTGATTCTTGGCTTGTCATACCTAACCGTTCTTCCTCATTGGTAGGCTGGGGTTCTCCCTCATTAATGTCATCCTTAGGATTCTTACCACTTAGCTGTGCACAAGCCAGTCCTATGCATGGGCACTGACTAGATTTATGGCCTCTTTCTCCACAAAACAAACATTCTTGAGATATAGGAACCTGAGTCACACTGGGTTTCAAGCTAGTAGAGACCTTACTTGGGCATGGGTGTGGATCTAAATAGTTTGATCTAGAAGACTTGGGTTGTTGAGTGACTGGTCTAGAATATTGTAAGGACCTCTCATAGACACGATCCACACTATAGATATCATGGTTAGGCTTCCTAAGGTTATGCTCGGGATCACGGTATAAGGTCCTCCTAGGTTCCTGGCATGGGTGAGGTTGGGGCCTATTAAATTTTGGATCAGGGGTCCAATTTTGAAGTCTACGTTTCTCAAGTACTTGGACTCGATCCCTAAACTGGGAAAAACCCTCATTCATGTCCTGACTCAATTTGGTCATACTTTCGGTAAGATTTCTAACCATGGCCTCTAAATCAGGTTGGGTTTGACCAGGTTGGCAGGGCACTCCATTCCGGGTAGACATGATGCAAGCAAACACACAAAATGAGACTTAACTGAACGACTACGGGCTAACTAGACCTAGAGCCCAAACTAGATGCCCAATCAGAGTGGCAAGCTAGCCTGTAGTAACTCAGGACTCAGCCAGGCAGGTGTAAGGGGAGTGTTAGGTCCCTGAATGCCAATCCTAGACACCAATCAGAGATTGGCCAGGTAGGCGGACCAGCACACAAGCCCTTCGGGATGGAATCCCAGAACCACCATTCTAGACACTGAGTACAAAGCACACACAGAGTAACCAGACAAACTGACTCAACACTAGCCTTGACCCGAC
Organism: Areca catechu; assembly: GCA_021397845.1. Taxonomy (NCBI): domain Eukaryota; kingdom Viridiplantae; phylum Streptophyta; class Magnoliopsida; order Arecales; family Arecaceae; genus Areca; species Areca catechu. Next base: position 109,029,152 of record CM038047.1, read on the forward strand.
TTGTTGATGTCCCTAGCCCACTAGGGCAAATTAGGTCTAATCAATTTTAGATTAAAGGCTTAGGTTCGAATGAAGGGGTGGTGGTTTTGGGGTAAGGAGAGGTTATCAACTCCTCCCCTTATCTTAGATACTCAAATGCCCTTAAGTTGAATTAAGTGATGAACACTCAAAAATAAAAGGATTGCAGAACACAAAAACAGATTTGCAATAATTTAATTCTCAGAAATCGCACGGAAACCAATAAATTATGAGAAAATTATGTAAATTAGTTTCAATTATACTGGTTTCAGCAAAAGAGAAATCACTGAATTTAGAGTTACTTATAGTGAGAAATAATTCCTGCAACAGGATAATTACGGGCTGAAAACAGAGAACTTCCCCGTTTACAATTTCTGCTACGAAGTTGTAACCCAATGGATCCCCTACACGCCCTAGGAACACCCCATGGAATGGGAGGAGGAGGTTTGCACCCCGCTTCGTTCCTAGGACCGGACGTCATGGGGAGTCTACTTCGAGCAGACAAAGTAAAAAGAGAGGGACTCAAACAAACAATCAGACAGAAACCCTAGACAGGGCTCTGATACCAAAAATGATGTAGAACGAAAGAACAAAGAAGCGTATGCGGAAATAAAATTAAGATTAATATTTTCTTTTGTTATTATTATTATTATTATTATTTTTTATATTTCAGAAATTGGCTTAACTCAAAGTGAAGCTAAACTAAGTTGAAGGAAACTAGGTAAAGATTGAAAGCACAGTTTAGAAGAAACTAAATTTATCAGAGTAGTTCAGAAGTAATGGATTGCTGGGGGTTGAGAAACTCCCAGACCTAGGGTTTCGCTCTGAACTTTCAACAGAATAGAAATAGAGAGAAGAGATGGTTTACTAACCAGACTTGTGATCTTCTCAGGGTTTGGTGGAAGAACTCTCTCGAGCAGATTGTGGGATCCTCGGAGTCGGCTATCTTCACAATGGATCCTCTAATACTGGTTTCGTGGTTTGGTCGGCTTCTTCTGGACTCAGAATCTGGAAGAGAAGAGGAACAAAAGATGGAATTCAGAAACTCAAGAAGAGATCTTACCAGGCTGAAGAACTTGAAAGCTGAGGCTGCTAAGATCAGGATTCTCCTGGAGGCCGATCTGACTTCCTCTTAGAGTTGCTGCAGACCTGAAGTATCTGGACCGGAGTTGGATGCTGGTGGCCGGCCAGGGCTTGGAGATGGTGGCCGTGAGAAGGGGAAAAAAATCTAGGGCTTGGTGGAAAGAGAAAGGTGATGGCGGCTAGGGTTTGGGAATTGAGTGGCTAACCTAGGGTTTAGGGTTTTGGAGATCTCTCACCTCCTCAAGGTTCCAGGGGAACCCGGATTTACTCCCTCACGGAGCTCAACACTTAGAAGCAAGTGTGGAAAAGAGAAAACATAAGTTTGCTCATAAAAAAATTTCTTTCATTCATAGATTGTTTTCAACTTACAAGAGGGATGTAATTTATAATGCTTTACAAGGGAGAAGGGTTTCATATTTTCCCATGTGGGACTAAAGGAGGGGATCTCCAAATTAGGGCAAATCCCTTACATATGGTTGGCCAAAATACCAAAAATTAGGATTTGGGTTATAAATGGCAGGTAGATGGCGCCACCTTGCTTGGATTTTTCAAGAAAAAATTTCTTCCTTCCCTGGATGAACTCTTTTGGACTCCTCCTTTTCTTCCTCCCTAAGTCAAGGCTCTTCCCATCTTTGTTTTAGGTTTTTTTGGCAGGTAATGGGCGCCCCTTGATATGCTCTTCCAAGAGAAATTTCTTCCCTTCTTTGCTTGGATTTTCTTGGGAAAGTCTTGGCCGCCCCCTTGATTGGTGGTCTCTTGGTGGACTTCTCCTTATGTGGTGCATGAGAGAAGGAGGTTGCCATCTGTGGAGTGGGGACCAAAAGCTGCTGGATGTGGATATGGCGCCCCCTGGACTGGGAGTGTGGCTGGGAGTGTGGTGTCCACTTGCCTGGTCTTGGAAGAAAGTGTAACATCCCATTTTGAAATCCTAGTCCACTACTGAGTCAACATGACTCAACAAAATAAAATACAGGTAATGTAGACTCAAGCTAAATTAAGTTGATCTAGTCAACTCTTATTAAAAACCAAAAAAAATCCTAATTCATCGGGCAAGGTTAATCAGAGATCCAGATGGAGCTCTGAAGTCTTCTTCTGAGTCTGGTGCCCGCACCACCTGTACTTTGGTGTGTGGCTGGGAGTGTGGCGCCCACTTACTTGAGCCTGGGAGAGAATGTGGTACCCTGGAGAAGACCTAGACCACTACTAGGACTTGTACTGAGTCAACATGACTCAACAAAATTTAAATTACAGGGAAATACAGACTCAACTAAAATTGAGTTGACCAAGTCAACCCTTATTACAAAACCAGAAAACCCTAATTCTTCGGGCAAGGTCAATCAGAGATCCAGATGGAGCCCTGAAGTCTTCTTCTGAGTCTGGTGCCCGCACCAATTCTCCCGGGGTGGGAGGAACTCGACCCTGTCGAGTATGGATCAAGTTGGCTCTGGTATCTCTCCAAGAGGTCTGGGTCCAATTCTTGTAATTCTTCTCGAGAGATCCAAGAGTCATAAGAATCCAGCCTTCCTTGCCAGCGGACCAGGTATCTTTGGTATCCTCGATTACGAGTAGAGATAACCTGATCATCCAGGATCTTTTCAATCTGCTCTTTCCTCACAAGCCAGTTTGTTGGTGGACACAGGGTTGGGTTCACTCTCAAGAGCAGGATTAGGCTCAAAAGGCTCACTGGGAATCACAGCTAGCTCTCTATACTCTACTAGGTCTGTAATGTTGAAAGTGGAGCTAATGCCTAGTTCTGAAGGCAACTCGAGCACATAGGCATTGGTCCAGCTCCTCTAGCATGTAACTTTCTAACGGTTCCAGGAGGAAACCGTTCAGGCCTTAACCTAATCATTACATAGTCTCCCTCAACAAAAGTTTTGACTCGCCTTTGAGAATCAGCCAACTTCTTATAAGTTTCATTACTTAAATTTATTTTGGCATGAATTTCTTTATGCAAGTCCTTTACATGCTATGCAAGTGCATCAAGAGACTTGTGTGTGTGGACTAATAGTGAAATCAGATCAAGTGGTGTGTGAGGCTTGTATCCATGAACAATTTCAAAGGGGCTCTAGCCTATAGACCTATTGATCGAAACATTGAAAGCAATTTTAGCCCTGGGTAAATACAAATCCCAATTCCTGGTATTCTCACTCAACCAAAATCTGAGACAATGTCCTAAACTCGACTGACGATGCATTCCTAAAGAATGGACTTTATTCAAAGGAACCCTAGGTCTAAACCTAACAAACTACGGCTCTCTAGGTTTGACCTTGGGTCGGAGGATGGCATGCAGAGCATGAAAACTTATCATCGGTGCCTAGTAGGTGCCATAAGGTCTTCCAGAAGTAGGTGGCAAACCTAATAGGTTCTGACACGTGGTTCACTCTAAAGACTTCGACAAAGATTACTTGGATGGTGTAAGAAGCATTGGAAGTCCTAGACAAAGGGAGGAAATATGAGGTGGAGTTTCGAATTTCCTGGTGGCTAAAGATGGTGACCTGAAGGTTTGAATGGTGATCTATGAATGTCAACTGGTCGTCCTTACGAAAGGAAAAGTTTGCTACTCCTAGGAATGGATCAAGAGATGGTTCGAGGAGTAGCCTAGGACATGTGATTGCAACAGTTAAGGTTTGTTCTCTAAGCAAATAATGATCCACTTTCTCAAGAGATGGATTAGAGAATGATCCATGGAAGGGCCTATAGATGATGACCTCAAGACTTGAAATTTGACCTATGGGTGAGGAAAGGTATACTCTATAGAAGGGTAGGTCAGTCATGCAAAGGAAGGGGTCTGGGGCCATAAGGAGGACTTCTACAGGACTGGGTGAATTAATCCGCTCAAGACAAGGATGTTCAACTGAGATTACGGGAAAGACCTTAGTGGCTGGGCATGGGACAAGATCCAATTGTAAGAGGCTTGATTCAGTCATCCTAAGGAGAGGATCTACCATAGGGTGGGCAAACTTAAACAGTTCAGTGCAAAGATCTTCAATTAGTACTTGGGGAATGACTGTCATTAGAGGGTACGAACTGATAGCTCGGGCTAACACTATGAGTTCTTTCTGGGGGTATTTGACTAAAGGAACCTGGTTCTCACAAATCTCTTGAATTTTTGAACTAGGTCCTACCACTTGGTTGCTCTCCAAGGTCTCCTCAGGTAAGGAACCAATAGTATCAATGTCACATTCTTCAAGTTCTTCTCCCTCATATTCATCAACTAGACTCAATCCAACATCATATACTTCCTCGATGCCATCTTCAATGGGTTTCGGGTCAGTGGTAATCGGGTCAACTGATTCTGGGCTTGTCATACCTAACCTTTCTTCCTCACTGGTAGGCTTGGGTCCTCCCTCATTAATGTCATCCTTAGGATTCTTACCACTTAGCTGTGCACAAGCCAGTCCTATGCATGGGCACTGACTAGATTTATGGCCTCTTTCTCCACAAAACCAACATTCTTGTGATATAGGAACCTGGGTCACACTGGGTTTCAAGCTAGTAGAGACCTTACTTGGGCATGGGTGTGGATCTAAATGGTTTGATCTAGAAGACTTGGGTTGTTGAGTGACAGGTCTAGAATATTGTAAGGACCTCTCATAGACACGATCCACACTATAGATATCATGGTTAGGCTTCCTAAGGTTATGCTCGGGATCATGGTATAAGGTCCTCCTAGGCTCCTGGCATGGGTGAGGTTGGGGCCTATTAAATTTTGGATCAGGGGTCCAATTTTGATGTCTACGTTTCTCAAGTACTTGGACTCGATCTCTAAACTGGGAAAAACCCTCATTCATATCCTGACTCAATTTGGTCATACTTTCGGTAAGATTTCTAACCATGGCCTCTAAACCAGGTTGGTAGGGTACTCCATTCCAGGTAGACATGATGATGCAAGCAAGCACACAGAATGTGACTAGACTAAAGCGACTACTGGCTCACTAGACCTAGAGCCCAAACTAGATGCCCAATCAGAGTGGCAAGCTAGCCTGTAGTAACTCGGGACTCAGCCAGGCAGGTGTAAGGGAAGTGTTAGGTCCCTAATTGCCAATCCTAGACACCAATCAGAGATTGGCCAGCTAGACGGACCAGCACACAAGCCCTTCGGGATAGAATCCTTGAACCACCGTTCTAGACACTGAGTACAAAGCACACACAGAGTAACTAGACAAACTGACTCAACACTAGCCTAGACCCGACTTGTTGGTATCCCTAGCCCACTAGGGCAAATCAAGTCTAATAAATTTTAAAATTAGGCTTAGGATCGAATGAATGGGTGGTGGTTTTAGGGTAAGGAGAGGTTATCAACTCCTCCCCTTATCTTAGATGCTCAATTGCCCTTAAGATGAATTAGGAGATGATCACTCAAAAAATTGAATTGCAGAAACACAAAAACAGAGTTGCTGTAATTTAACTCTCAAAAATTTCACGGAAACCAATAAATTATAGTAAAATCATGTAAAATATTTTCAATTATACTGGTTCCAACAAAATAAAAATCATATAATTTGAAGTTACCTGCAATGAGAAACAATTCCTACAATAGGGTAGTTACAGACTGAAAACAGAATGCTTCCCCCGTTTACAATTCCTGCTACGAAGTTGTAACCAAGCGGATCCCCTACACGCCCTAGGAACACCCCGTGGAATGGGAAGAGGAGGTTTGCACCTCGCTTCGTTCCTAGGATCGGACGTCCTGGGGAGTCTACTTCGAGCAGACAAAGTAAAAAAGAGAGACACTCAAAACATGCAAGCAAGTCAGAAACCCTAGACAGGGCTCTGATACCAAAAATGATGCAGAACGAATATGTGAAATGCGGAAGCAAATTAAAATTAATATTTTTTTTTATATATATTTTAAGAAGTCGGCTTTGACTCAAAGGAAAGTTAAACTAAATTGAAAGAAACTATGTAATAATTGAAAGCACAATTTAAAGAAACTAGGTTATCAGAGTAGTTCAGAAGTAAAGGATCGCTGGGGGTTGAGAAACTCCCAGACCTAGGGTTTTGCTCTGAACTTTCAACAGGACAGAAGTAAAGAGAAGAAAAGGGTTACAGACCAGGCAGTGATCTTCACAAAGTTTAGTGGAAGGACTCTCTTGAGCAGATTGTTGGATCCTCGGATTCAGATATCTTCGCAATGGATCCTCCAATACAGGTCTTTTGGCAGAGTTGGCTTCTCCTGAACTCAAGATCTGGGAAAGAAGAAGAACAATTTATGGAACCAGATACTCAAGGAAGGATTTACCAGATAGAAGAACTTGAAAGTTGATGTTGCTGAAGTCTTGATTCTCCTGGATGCTGATCTGGCTTCCTCTGGGATTTGCCTCGTATTCGGAGCAGCCGAACTGGACCTGGATGCTGGTGGTCGGCCACTACTTGGAGAAAGGGGCCGTGAGTGATGGGGGTAGGCTAGGGTTTGATGGAAAGAAGAGGATGATGGGCGGCTAGGGTTTGGAAGTGAAGTGGCTAACCTAGGGTTTTGGGGTTCGAGATCTCACACCTCCTCAAGGTTCCTAGGGAACCCGGATTTACTCCCTCACGAAGCTCAACACCTGAATACAAGTGCGGAAGAGAGAAACACAAAGTTTGCTCACACATAAATTGAATTCATTCATCAGTTGTTTTTAAAACTTACAAGAGGGGTTTATTTTATAGGACTTTACAAGAGGTCAGGGTTTTACATCTTCCCATGTGGGACTAATAGGATGGATCTTCAAATTAGGTTTGTAGAATCAATCTCTTCTCATATGGCCGGCCAAAAGGTTCCATAATTGTTGATTGATGGCTCCAAATGGTAAGTAGGTGGCGCCTCCTTGCCTTGTTCTTCAAGAAAATTTTTTTTCCTTCCATGGCTCAACTCTTTTGGACACCTCCTTTTCTTTCTCCCCGAGTCATGGCTCTTCCCAACTTTGCTTTGGGCTTTTTAGGTATGGATTGGGCGCCCCCTTGAAGTGCTCCCCAAGAAATGCTTCTTTCCTCCTTTAGCTTGGCCTTTTAAGGTACATATGGGGCGCCTCCTTGATTTTGGCTTCAAGAAAAATTCTTGCTCCCTTAGGTGTGGGGACCAAGACACTGGGATGGAGATGTGGCGCCCCCTGGACTCTGGCATGTGGCTGGGAGTGTGGCGCCCACTTACTTGAGCCTGGGAGAGAATGTGGTACCCTGGAGAAGACCTAGACCACTACTAGGACTTGTACTGAGTCAACATGACTCAACAAAATTTAAATTGCAGGGAAATACAGACTCAACTAAAATTGAGTTGACCAAGTCAACCCTTATTACAAAACCAGAAAACTCTAATTCTTCGGGCAAGGTCAATCAGAGATCCAGATGGAGCCCTGAAGTCTTCTTCTGAGTCTGGTGCCCGCACCATTAGGTCCCCTGGGATGGACTGCGCCCCACCCGCCTCCCTCAAGTCGAGCTCGCCCGAAGCCAAGTTCAGCTGGTCTAGAGTCGAGCTCAGCCCTCCTCCGCCCAACTAAGCCATCTCGAGGTGAAGCCCCTCGGAGTTGGGCCCCATCTCTCCAGTTCGGTCCCAGCTCGGGCAGAGGCACCAGCCACCAAGGAAACGGCGCCTCCCCTCCAAGGACAATGGTGAGCCTCCCGAGGGCCGTGCAACAGTGCCTGCCATACTGTAATTAATACCCACAACCATCACTCACACCAAAAGGAAAGGAAATCCCGTAATCAAGGCGCCATGCTCTCCACCAACCTGCCATACCACCAGGAGAAGGACCCAGCCAGAGGGCACAAATCTCGAGGGTGGTGGCTCGTCGATCGAGGTCCTACCAGGCTTCCCGGAATGGAGCAAACAGAGAGAATGTCAGAGCGCATGGAAGCTTCCCCGGCCACCTGTCAGAAAAGGTATCCCGTCTATGGCACGATACCTTGTCGCGCATGCCCGGCGACACGGGGAGATCCTGAGGCAAGCCAGAGTAAAAACCCAACTAGGGTAAGCCAAAAGTAAGTAAGATAAGAAATAAGCAAAGAAAGAAAAAGAAAGGAGGAAGAGAGACCATTGGGATGGGTGACAGAAAAAAGGGAGAAGGGCCACACAGGAGGACTTCCACCTCAGCCATCACCTCTCCCAGCCCGCTCTCACTTTCATACACAGCACATTCACTCCTCCTAGCGTGGAGCTCATCCCGAGGGGCTCGACAGGAGGATCTGTTCCCCTGGATCGTCACTGACTTGACCGTCGGAGTGCCCCCGTTGGAATCCCCAGCCCGGGTCACTTATGCTGTTTCTTGCAGGTCCCGAGGCATAGAAGGCATCCCGAAGAGGTGGATGGCGATCTTCGACTCCACCAGCAGCTGCTGGCCATAACGATCCAGGCAGCAATAGATTGGCATGCCAAGAAGGGGTAGGGCCGCAAAGTAGAACGATTTCTGATCCAGTTCAAGCCCCACTCGAATAGCTCATCGAGAGGATGGTGACCACTCGGGCGAGGGGCGCCTGCCCCAGCTGTGCAGGAGATTCCCCTTCCCATGAGAACCCACACGATCCAAAAACAGAACCACCTGCTCTGGTTCAGCCACCTCCGCTAGAAGTCCAACTGACCATGCTCGTCCAGCAGATGCACACTCTCACTGTAGCAGTGCGCCAGCTCCAGCACCAGCATCGATCCTTGGCTACTCACCAGTAGCCAGAGAACCCCGCGGCCCATGTCGCAGCACCCCATGACAGCCTGCATTCCTTCCATGGAAGGCCTTCACAATCGTGGGCCGTTACTGACCCCCGGGGTAGTCGTCAAACTCCGGTGAAGAGATGACAGGCCGGGTCCATCGACGGGAGAGATGCTCACCACACCTTGATCGGGGGGCATCTAAACCCTGCCAAGGCAGAAAGGGCAAAGCCCCTCGTCACGGGCACCATGCACCTACGTCACCTTCTCCGCCTCTCTCAGTAGAGTGGCCGATGGATGAAGCCATCAGGCGTATAGCGGAGAAGCACCTGGAGGAACATGATTGCAAGCTGGCAAAGTTATCCCACCGGTTTGCTAACTTACCTGGCTCCGCTAGCGAGCCAGTGGGCTACGATGCCTGTCCTCTGTTCTCCTAGGAGATCCAAGTGGAGCCGATTCCCCGTCGGTTCTACATGCTGCAGGTGGATCCTTACGACGGGACCACCGAGCCCCTAGACCACCTGGAAAGTTATCGGGCCCTTATGAGGGTCCAAGGAGCCACTGACGCTCTTTTATGCGTTACCTTTCCTGCTACTCTCTGGAAGGCGGCTCGAGTGTGGTTAGCCTGCCTTAAGCCGGAAAGCATCAACTCCTTTGTCCAGCTGGGACAGAGGTTCGTGGCTCACTTCGATGCCTATCGAAAGATGCCACGAGAGGCAGACATCCTCTTCTCCATCAGGTAGCAGGACCACGAGCCGCTGCGGGACATATGGCTTGCTTCAAGGCTGCCACGCTGGAGATCTATAACTTGGAGGAGCCGGTCGCAATGCTAGCTCTGAAGCGAGGGCTCAGGACTTCTCGCCTGACCTACTCGCTTGACAAGAAGCCCCCGAAGACTTACTCCGAGCTCCTCTTCCAAGCCTAGAAGTACATTCGCACCGAGGAGGTGGATCGTACGAGGCGGGAGCTCGACGGGAAGCCGCTGAAGAAGCCAACACCCACCGAGGCACCTGGGGCACAGAGGCCAGGACCGCCAGCTCAGAGCTCCCGACCGGGACCAAGGCCAAGAGGCGCCCCCACCTCTGAGGGGAGCTTCACTCCCCTCCTCGCCTCGAGAACGAAGATCCTTATGGAGATCAAAGGCAAGAACTACTTGAGGCGCCCACCGCCATTGAAGCTATCCTCTGGCCATGACAAGATGAAGTACTGCCGTTTCTACCATGACCATGGCCACGACACCGAGGAATGCCGCAATCTCAAGTAGGAGATTGAAGAGCTCATCAAGAGGGGCTACCTCGGAAGATATGTGGGGGGCAGACCTCAGGCAGAACCTTAGGTGCTCGTCGCCCTCCCACCAGTCCCAGCGGTCGACAATCACCCTATTGAGAAACTGGTGGGGATGATACGTTGGGGAGCCGAGCGTGCATGTAAGAGGGCTCAGGGGGTGGGGCATCCTGAGGTTGTACTCCCCTTTATGAGGGAAGGGGAAGACGGGGGGAGAAATGTAAATAATGATGCTGTGGTCATCGAGATGACGATCGTGAAGCATCCTGTAAAATGCATCATGGTCGATAGTGGAAGCTCCACAGATGTGCTTTTCTACGATGCTTTCTCCAGGATGAACCTTTCTTTTGTTCAGTTCAAGCTTGTACACATCCCCCTCGTTGGCTTCACAGGAGACTCTGTAAGGGTGGAGGGAGAAATTACTCTCCCAGTCACTGCCGGGACCCTGCCTCGGCAGAGTACCATCACGATGACGTTCATGGTTGTCAGGCTCCCTTCGGCCTACAACGCGATTTTGGGCCGACCTGGGCTCAACCTCCTTGATGCTATTATCTCTACCAAGAGATTACTTGTGCAATTCACCCCTTGTGGTATTGGGGAGATAAGGGGCGCACCCTAGCTAGTGCATCACTGCTTCCAAACTCTCGCCGGAGCCCGGGCACCCAAGGATGACTCCAAGGCAGACGAGCTTGACCAGAGGATTCAAGATCCTAGAGGAAGCCCGATCGAGCACCTATTTCCTTACCAGCTAGGGGCTGACCAGACGAAGACAGTGCAATTCGGAGCCTAGCTGCCTGAGAAGGAGAAGGCTCCACTGTTGGAGTTCCTGCGGGCAAATGCAGACATGTTCGCCTGGACAGCGACAGACATACCAGGTATTCCCCCTGAAATCATCATCCACAAGCTCAGCATCGATCCAAAGCACAGGTTGGTTCGACAAAAGAAGAGAAGCTTTGCCCCAGAAAGGCAGGCGGCCATCAACGAAGAAGTGGAGAAACTCTTGTCCGCTGGCTTCGTCCAAGAGATACAATACCCGAGCTGGCTGGCGAACGTGGTGATGGTGAAGAAGAACAATGGCAAGTGGAGGATCTGTGTAGACTACATCGACCTCAACAAGGCATGCCCGAAGGATAGCTTCCCTCTACCAAGGATAGATCAGTTAGTGGATGCCACTTCAGGGCACAGGCTGCTCTCCTTCATGGATGCATTATCCGGGAACAATCAGATCCGGATGCACCTGGAGGACGAGGAGCACACCGCCTTCATCATTGACCGAGGGGCATATTGCTACCGGATGATGCCCTTTGGCCTGAAGAATGCTGGGGCCACGTACCAGCATCTGGTCAACAAGGTCTTCAGGGACCAGATCGGCCGGAACATGCAAGTGTACGTGGATGACATGCTCGTTATGAGCAAGCCGGGCTCGGACCATGTCGCTGACCTCGCCGAAGCCTTTCACAATCTCTAGAAGCACCAAATGAAGCTCAATCTAGCAAAATGCGCCTTCGGGGTAGCGGCCAGGAAGTTCCTCAGTTTCATGGTCACCTAGAGAGGCATTGAAGAGAACCCGAAGAAGGTCCAGGAAATCCTTGATATGGAGCATCCGACATCGAAGAAGCAAGTCCAACACCTGACTGGGCAGGTTGTAGCTTTAAGCCGGTTCATCTCAAGGTCGGCCGACCGCTGCCTCCCCTTCTTTAAGGCATTGCACAAGATGCACGACTTCACTTGGACTGAAGAGTGCAAGATGGCCTTTGAAGAACTGAAGGAGCTCCTGGCCTCTCCACCTCTCCTATCCAGACCGGAAGAAGGGAAAGAGATCCTACTCTACCTGGCAGTCACACCCAGGGCCGTCAGCTCGGTTGGTGTGGTATACATGATGAGGATGCAATCATGTGACTCTAAAGGAGATTAACCAAAATTTAACTAGCAATTCCTACTTGCATATGAGTGATTCAACATATAAGATCAAGGAGATCTAAATAAGAAACCCTAAATGCTTATACTTAAACCCAGCTAGGAGGACTATCAAAATCTTAAAGAAATAGGACAAGATTAGAATTCGCACACAAGTCAAGCTAGCCCTATTTAATGATCCCGATCTTAAAAGACAAGGAGTTCAAGCATTGAAATCTAAGCACAAGGGATTCGCTTTTAAGGTTCTCAAATGAAAGATCATACCACATAAGATGGGCCATCTAACTTTCTGGTTTGTAGCAAGTAATCCTTCCTCCAGGATCTGGAACCTAGAGAACCCTGCAACAAAGAAACCAAGATGATTAGAAGCTTAATTAGAAATGAGAAGATTGATGGAACTCAAAGGAGAGTTTGTTGGAAATGATCCTTGGCGCCATGGTGGAAGCTTGTGTTGGTGTTGATCTTCTTCTTGTGAGGATGTCCTTAATTCGCCTTGAAGGAAGAGGATTGCTTGGAAGATGAAGAGTAAAAGAGAAGGATTAGGGAGAAGAAATGATGGAGGAGAGGAAGGGTTCACTTAGGCACAAAGATCCACATAGGCACATAGAAACACATAGAAAATTTCTGAAAATTTGTATTCATTCATCAATAGCTCTTTACAAGGGGCGTCCAAGGCTTTAAATAAAGCCTCACAAATTTTGAAATTTCAAATCCCCAAACAAGTGGAGTAATATAAGGGGAGAGGGCTGATTTTCTTGCTTGAAATCCTCCTTGGCCAACTTCCTTGAATTTGAACTTGGGATGGCGCCCTCTTGTGATGAGGTGGCATGTGGTCCCCTCTTGACGTGGCATGTGGTCCCAAGTTGAGGTGGCGCAAGTGATGTGGCATGTGGTCCCCAATTGAGTTGGCTTTGGTCTTGATTTGGGGTATCATTGTGAGTCTTCTTTAGGCTTGATGCTAGTTGACCCATTTGGATTGGACTAAGACTAGACCCGACATGGACTCGACTTACATGATTATTTTGGACTCAAAAGAAAGATTACAGGACCCAACATGGACTCGACTTACATGATTCTTTTGGACTCAAAATAAAGAAAGGTTACCGGACTCTCTAGTCCAACCATAAAGATTCGGAATGGGCTTGAATTGGTTGGAGTCTCTTTCTGATTCTGGTGTCCGCACTAATTCTCCCCGGGTGGGAGGAACTCGACCCTGCCGAGTGATAAGTTTCTAATATATCCAGATCGATGTTCTTTGGTGATCCAGGAATCTTCAGATTCAGGACGTCCTTGCCATCGAACCAGATAGCGTTGGTAGCCCTTATTTCTAGTAGTGATGATCTGGTCATTCAAGATCCTTTCAATTCTTTACTTTCGCTCAGGAATATTTGGTGGTGGACACTCAATTGGCATTTCACTCTCAAGAGAAGTGTTAGGACCAAAAGGTTCATCCGGTATCAATGCAGGTTCCTTGTATTCTTTCAGATCGGAAACATTAAATGTAGAACTAATGCCATAACTAGGTGGTAAGTCTACTACATAAGCATTAGGTCCAATTTTCTTTATTATTTTGAAGGGTCCGGCTCCCCGGGCTTGGAGTTTCTTCATAGTTCCCGGAGAAAACCTTTCTGGTTTAAGCCTAATCATTACAGAGTCTCCTTCATTAAATTCCTTTAACCGTTTATGTGAATTAGCCATATGCCTATAGAGTTCATTGGTTGTTTGAATCTTCTGACTAATCTCCTTGTGCAAACCCTTAACATGCTGTGCATATGACTCAGCAGACTCAGATATTCGTGTATGTACTGGTAATGGAATTAGGTCTAAAGGTTTCCTAGGTCTATATCCATGGACCACTTCGAATGGACTTTTTCCAATAGACCTATTAATCGAACTGTTGTAGGCAAATTCAGCGGGAGGAAGTAGTAAGTCCCAGTTTCCTAGGTTGTCGCCGACTAAGCATCTTAAGAGATTTCCTAAGCTTCGGTTTACTACTTCAGTTTGGCCATCGGTTTGAGGATGATAGGCCGTAGAGAATTTCAGCTTAGTACCTAACATGTGCCAGAGGGTTTTCCAGAAGTAGCTAGTGAACTTGACATCTCTATCTGACACAATGGTCTTGGGTAAACCATGAAGCTTAACCACCTAATCTAAGAAAAGCTTGGCCACTTTCGAAGCGTCTAAAGTTTGAGAACACGGGATGAAGTGCGCCATTTTGGAGAAACGATCGACAACCACAAAAACAGAGTCATGTTTCCTAGAAGTTTTAGGTAGACCTACCACAAAATCCATACTGATATCTTGCCATGGACCATCAGGGACAGGTAAGGGCGTGTACAGACCGGTGTTCTGTCTTTGCTGTTTTGCAACAGCACAGGTCCGACACTGAGCTACGATCTGGGCAATGTTCTTTTTAAGACCAGGCCAAAAAAAATGTTCTTCCATTGCTAGGATGGTTTTGTTCCTGCCAAAATGTCCTGCTAAACCTCCAGCATGGACTTCCAAGATCAGAAATTCCCTAACAGAGGTCTTGGGAATACACAACTGATTTCCTTTGAAAAGGTATCCATCTAACAGTGTATAATCACTAGGCTCACTAGATGGTCTTTGTTGGAGGGATTGATAGATGTGACCAAAATCAGGACATGTGGGATATTCATCTTTCAATCTATCAAACCCTACTACTTCAGTGCTCACAGAGGTTAACAACATAGAACGGCGGCTCAATGCATCAGCAACCCTATTTTCAGTACCGGCACGATGTTTCAAAACGAACGTGTAAGCTTGTATGAATTCTACCCATTTCCCGTGCCTAGGGTTTAATTTCTTTTGAGAACTAAGGAACCTAAGAGCTTCGTGATCAGAGAACAAGACAAACTCGTGGGGTAGAAGATAATGCCTCCAATATCGTAGAGCTTGAACTACAGCATACAGTTCCTTATCATACGTGGAATACCTTATTCTCGCCTCATTTAACTTTTCACTGAAGTATGCTACTGGGTGATTCTCTTGACTCAAGACACCTCCAATTCCGACCCCAGAAGCATCACAAGCAACCTCAAACACCTTGGTAAAATCGGATAACCTTAAGACAGGTGCTTGTGTCATTTTCTCCTTAATTGTTAGGAAGGCCTTACCTGCTGCTTTAGTCCACTCGAAATTTCCCTTCCTAATACAATCAGTGATTGGTGCCACTATCGTACTGAATCCTTTAATAAACCTTCTATAGAAGGTGGATAACCCATGGAAACTACGGACGTCATGGATAGTCTTAGGTGTAGGCCACTCTACTATGGATTTAATTTTCTCAAGATCAGCAGACACCCCTTCAGATGTGACTACGAATCCTAGAAAGATAACTTTATTTGTCAGGAAATCATACTTCTTGATATTGGCATAGAGACTATCTTTTCTCAGGACTTGACAAACTTGCTTCAGGTGGGTTAAGTGGTCTGCCTTTGTTTTGCTATATATAAGTATATCATCAAAATAGACCACTACAAATCTTCCGAAAAAAACCTTTAACACCTGATTCATTATTCTCATAAAAGTGCTGGGTGCATTGGACAGACCGAACAGCATGACTAACCACTCATATAATCCATCTTTAGTCTTAAAAGCGGTCTTCCATTCGTCTCCAGGCCTAACCCTAACCTGGTGATAGCCACTTTTTAGGTCTATCTTGGAAAAAATTGTCGATCCAGCTATCATATCTAACATGTCGTCTAGTCTTGGGATTGGGAATCTATACTTTACAGTGATCTTATTAATGGCATGGCTATCTATACACATCCTCCATGTGCCATCTTTCTTAGGGGTCAGCAGAGCAGGGACTGCACATGGACTTAAGCTTTCCTTAATAAACCCCTTCCTAAGAAGTTCACCCACTTGCCTTTGCAGTTCCTGGTGTTCAGTTGGGTTCATCCTATAGTGAGGCAAATTAGGTAAAGTCGCTCCAGGGATTAAATCTATTGCGTGTTGTATGTCTCTTAAAGGTGGGAGGTTATCGGGGAGATCTTCTGGAAACACATCCTCAAATTCTTTCAATAATTGGACCACCTCTTGAGGGTGTTCTACAGGGCTGTGGTCCTTAATTTCCTTAGCAGCTACTACCCAAATAGGTGCTCCTTCCATGATATCTTGCTCTAATTCTTTTGCACCTATTAAATTTAATCCAGTCTTCTTATCTTTCAAGCTACTAGCTCCTCTCTTGACATTATCCTTAGGCTGGGTTGGATGAATGACAATTTTCTTGCCATTGAAATTGAAAGCACAGGAGTTTGATCGACCAAAGATGGTCACATCATGATCAAACAGCCATGGCCTACCTAAGATGATGCTACTTACTCCCATAGGGAGTACATCACACCAGATTCGTTCCTGATAGGACTGAAGTTGGAGTCGGACCTGACATCTCTACTTGATTGGGATAGAAGTGGAATCGATCCAGGATACCTTATATGGATTGGGATGTGGTTCAGTGGGTAATCCTAGACTCTTGGCTGCACTAGTGGAAATGGCATTGACACAGCTTCCACTATCGATCACGATCTTACAGACCTTTTCTCCTATCTTGACAAATGTGTGTAGGATGCTAGTCCTACGCCAGTCTTCCTGCTCCTTGGTCTGTGTCATGATACATCTCACAACTCCTAACACATCTAATGAATCTACATTTTCTTCATCTCCTTCATACTCATCAGCCAAGCAATCCCCTGCTTCATAAACCTCCTCTTCATCATTCTCTAGGGGTTCTGATTCACCTTCTTCTGCCTCCCCTATATGTAAAGTTCTAGAGGGACATTGGCTCACGAAATGACCTGGTTTACGACACTTATAGCAAACTCGCTCCCTCTCACCTCGAACTTCAGGGCTTTTTCCTTTGTCTTCTCTAGGAATTGGGGGAATGGCAGGGTTGTGCCTAGGGGTTGGATTCGAGCTGGATCTTGGTCTATTGGTTGTACTAGGGACTGAACTAGGTCAACTAACAGGGGGATTAAACCTAATGGGTTCAGGTCGCCTAAATGTAGCTCTCCTTTGAAACCTCTCATAGTCCATGGCAACTTGGTATGCCTAATCTAAATCATGGACTTCTCTCAAAAACAGTTCCCCTTTTATATCTTCATTCAATCCTGATCTAAACCTCGACAATGTGGCTGCCTCAGACTCGACTACGTTGCATCGCATTACAAACTCATCAAATTTAGCAACGTACTCAGAAACAGTCTTATTTCCTGGTGTCAATCATTGCCACTGATCTAACAACCTTTGCTGATAAGACATAGGCAAATATTTCTCTCTAAGCTTTCTCTTCATGTCTCTCCAGGTCACTATAGGTAAGTCTCCCCTCTGCCTAGCTATGCGTTCGACATTTCCCCAATACAACCTAGCCTGACGGATTAGTCTGATTTTGGCAAACTTGAATCTTCTCTCTTCAGACATATCATACCAGTCAAAATATTGGTCCATGTCAGCCTCCCAGTCTATGTACACCTTAGGATCTAGGCTTCCCTCAAAGGTTGGTGCATCTAGACGTATATTCCTTAAGGCCCGATCATCCTGATCAAAAGTATCATGGCAAGGTCTTCTAGGATTTGGCTCCGGAGTGTGATCAGTATAATCCTGATGTGACCTTCTATGAATTGGATCAGGTGTATGTTCCTGTCATTGGGCTCTAGGGCGAACTGAAGGTAATCTGGGTGAAGGTGGTTCAGTTGGGGTCAACCTAGATTCCTCTAGGGTTCCTATCCTTTCCTCGAACTGGTCAAACCTAGCATCCAAACGTTCAAGTCGCTCAATCATAGATCTCATAAGGGTTTCCATACTAGTGTCCATGGATGAACTTGGTTGGGCTTGTGAAGGGTGGTAAGGTGTGCCTGACCTACTTGTCATGCAAACAATTAGACTCAGGCCCGAACTACGAGTTTTCTAAACCGGTTAGTCCAAATAAACTGAGTTGACTAGGTACAATCAAATCAACAGCTACTCTCTTCCACTGGCCAGTCAGGAGGTGGGTCTGTGGGAGGTTCCCCCAGCTTTCACTGGGTCCTAATTAAAAACCACAAGAACAGCTTAGGTTTGAGCCACTTAACCTCTATCCTTGACACCAGCTTTAAATAATAGATAAAGAAATGGGTTGCACAAGCTTTCCCAATTGAATTGAGCTGGACCTAGAGTTCCAAGCTAGTTGCCTAATCAAGGTGGCAAGCTAGATTGTAGTAACTCTATACTTGGCCAGGTTTTAGAACAAGGGGAGTGTGAGATCCTGTCTCTGGCCTACCTAGGCCCGGTGGAATTGGCCCGATAGACGGATCAGCACCCAAGCCCTTAGTCCCAATTCTAGACACCAAGTAATAGGGAACACACAAGACTAGTTGACACAATGAGTTGACAATAACCCGGACTCGACCAAATTGATGTTCCTAACCCACTAGGGCAATTAATGTCTAATCAATTTTAGTTAGGGATTGGGTCGATATGCAATTTGGTGATTTTTGGGCTAGGGACAGGTGATGAAATCCTGACCCTATGTCAATTTCATGCCCTTAATTTGATTTGCCATGAGATGCATGCAAATTTCAAATTTCAGGTGTAGAAGTAATGTGTTGCAGTTTAAAAGTGGTGTTGATAAGTACAGAAAAATATGTCAGAAAAATCTAAAAAAATCACAGAAAACTCCTAACTTATAGATGACATACCAGATGAAACGAAATTTCAAAATAAAATCTGTACTATTCTAGGCAGATTCTGAAATGAAGATAATGAAAAGGAACATAACAGAACAGAAACCATAATAACACTAATGGACTGCAGGAATTTTCATTTTTTTTGTAAACTTTTTCTCAGATTGAAATTTAAAACGGTGATAAACAACTTAAAATGGAACTGGAAAAAAAATATTCCAACAAGGAATGTGATACTTGCCTTTGGAGTTGCAGGCGGATTACAGTCAGCCTACAGAAAATACAGCAAGCAGAAAAATAGAACGTGCCCAATGCAAAATTCACAAATGAAATCTAAGTTCTTTGGCTTTCTTTTTCACGGGTCAATCACAATGGCACCCCGACACGCCTTAGGAGATCCCCGTGGAATGGGAAGAGAGGGTGTTTAAACCCTACTTTCTCCTAAGACCGGATGGCCTGGTAACGCCCCCGATCCAAGTACTTCAAGGACTTAATGCTATGCAATCAGGAACTTATTCTACCATGCTCTGATACCAAGAATGGTGTGGTATGCATGATGAGGATGCAATCATGTGACTCTAAAGGAGATTAACCAAAATTTAACTAGCAATTCCTACTTGCATATGAGTGATTCAACATATAAGATCAAGGAGATCTAAATAAGAAACCCTAAATGCTTATACTTAAACCTAGCTAGGAGGACTATCAAAATCTTAAAGAAATAGGACAAGATTAGAATTCGCACACAAGTCAAGCTAGCCCTATTTAATGATCCCGATCTTAAAAGACTAGGAGTTCAAGCATTGAAATCTTAAGCACAAGGGATTCGCTCTTAAGGTTCTCAAATGAAAGATCATACCACATAAGATGGGCCATCTAACTTTCTGGTTTGTAGCAAGTAATCCTTCCTCCTGGATCTGGAACCTAGAGAACCCTGCAACAAAGAAACCAAGATGATTAGAAGCTTAATTAGAAATGAGAAGATTGATGGAACTCAAAGGAGAGTTTGTTGGAAATGATCCTTGGCTCCATGGTGGAAGCTTGTGTTGGTGTTGATCTTCTTCTTGTGAGGATGTCCTTAATTCGCCTTGAAGGAAGAGGATTGCTTGGAAGATGAAGAGTAAAAGAGAAGGATTAGGGAGAAGAAATGATGGAGGAGAGGAAGGGTTCACTTAGGCACAAAGATCCACATAGGCACATAGAAACACATAGAAAATTTCTGAAAATTTGTATTCATTCATCAATAGCAATTTACAAGGGGCGTCCAAGGCTTTAAATAAAGCCTCACAAATTTTGAAATTTCAAATCCCCAAACAAGTGGAGTAATATAAGGGGAGAGGGCTGATTTTCTTGCTTGAAATCCTCCTTGGCAAACTTCCTTGAATTTGAACTTGGGATGGCGCCCTCTTGTGATGAGGTGGCATGTGAGGTGGCATGTGGTCCCCTCTTGACGTGGCATGTGGTCCCAAGTTGAGGTGGCGCAAGTGATGTGGCATGTGGTCCCCAATTGAGTTGGCTTTGGTCTTGATTTGGGGTATACATTGTGAGTCTTCTTTAGGCTTGATACTAGTTGACCCATTTGGATTGGACTAAGACTAGACCCGACATGGACTCGACTTACATGATTATTTTGGACTCAAAAGAAAGATTACAGGACCCAACATGGACTCGACTTACATGATTCTTTTGGACTCAAAATAAAGAAAGGTTACCGGACTCTCTAGTCCAACCATAAAGATTTGGAATGGACTTGAATTGGTTGGAGTCTCTTTCTGATTCTGGTGCCCGCACCAATTCTCCCCGGGTGGGAGGAACTCGACCCTGCCGAGTGATAAGTTTCTAATATATCCGGATCGATTTGTTGTAGGTCCTCTTTGGTGATCCAGGAATCTTCAGATTCAGGACATCCTTGCCATCGAACCAGATAGCGTTGGTAGCCCTTATTTCTAGTAGTGATGATCTGGTCATTCAAGATCCTTTCAATTCTTTCCTTTCTCTCAGGAATATTTGGTGGTGGACACTCAATTGGCATTTCACTCTCAAGAGAAGTGTTAGGACCAAAAGGTTCATCCGGTATCAATGCAGGTTCCTTGTATTCTTTCAGATCGGAAACATTAAATGTAGAACTAATGCCATAACTAGGTGGTAAGTCTACTACATAAGCATTAGGTCCAATTTTCTTTATTATTTTGAAGGGTCCGGCTCCCCGGGCTTGGAGTTTCTTCATAGTTCCCGGAGGAAACCTTTCTGGTTTAAGCCTAATCATTACAGAGTCTCCTTCATTAAATTCCTTTAACCGTTTATGTGAATTAGCCATATGCCTATAGAGTTCATTGGTTGTTTGAATCTTCTGACTAATCTCCTTGTGCAAACCCTTAACATGCTGTGCATATGACTCAGCAGACTCAGATATTCGTGTATGTACTGGTAATGGAATTAGGTCTAAAGGTTTCCTAGGTCTATATCCATGGACCACTTCGAATGGACTTTTTCCAATAGACCTATTAATCGAACTGTTGTAGGCAAATTCAGCGCGAGTAAGTAGTAAGTCCCAGTTTCCTAGGTTGTCGCCGACTAAGCATCTTAAGAGATTTCCTAAGCTTCGGTTTACTACTTCAGTTTGGCCATCGGTTTGAGGATGATAGGCCGTAGAGAATTTCAGCTTAGTACCTAACATGTGCCAGAGGGTTTTCCAGAAGTAGCTAGTGAACTTGACATCTCTATCTGACACAATGGTCTTGGGTAAACCATGAAGCTTAACCACCTGATCTAAGAAAAGCTTGGCCACTTTCGAAGCGTCTAAAGTTTGAGAACACGGGATGAAGTGCGCCATTTTGGAGAAACGATCGACAACCACAAAAACAGAGTCATGTTTCCTAGAAGTTTTAGGTAGACCTACCACAAAATCCATACTGATATCTTGCCATGGACCATCAGGGACAGGTAAGGGCGTGTACAGACCAGTGTTCTGTCTTTGCTGTTTTGCAACAGCACAGGTCCGACACTGAGCTACGATCTGGGCAACGTTCTTTTTAAGACCAGGCCAAAAAAATTGTTCTTCCATTGCTAGGATGGTTTTGTTCCTGCCAAAATGTCCTGCTAAACCTCCATCATGGACTTCCCAGATCAGAAATTCCCTAACAGAGGTCTTGGGAATACACAACTGATTTCCTTTGAAAAGGTATCCATCTAACAGTGTATAATCACTAGGCTCACTAGATGGTCTTTGTTGGAGGGATTGATAGATGTGACCAAAATCAGGACATGTGGGATATTCATCTTTCAATCTATCAAACCCTACTACTTCAGTGCTCACAGAGGTTAACAACATAGAACGGCGGCTCAATGCATCAGCAACCCTATTTTCAGTACCGGCACGATGTTTCAAAACGAACATGTAAGCTTGTATGAATTCTACCCATTTCCCGTGCCTAGGGTTTAATTTCTTTTGAGAACTAAGGAACCTAAGAGCTTCGTGATCAAAGAACAAGACAAACTCGTGGGGTAGAAGATAATGCCTCCAATATCGTAGAGCTTGAACTACAGCATACAGTTCCTTATCATACGTGGAATACCTTAGTCTCGCCTCATTTAACTTTTCACTGAAGTATGCTACTGGGTGATTCTCTTGACTCAAGACACCTCCAATTCCGACCCCAGAAGCATCACAAGCAACCTCAAACACCTTGGTAAAATCGGATAACCTTAAGACAGGTGCTTGTGTCATTTTCTCCTTAATTGTTAGGAAGGCCTTACCTGCTGCTTTAGTCCACTCGAAATTTCCCTTCCTAATACAATCAGTGATTGGTGCCACTATCGTACTGAATCCTTTAATAAACCTTCTATAGAAGGTGGATAACCCATGGAAACTACGGACGTCGTGGATAGTCTTAGGTGTAGGCCACTCTACTATGGATTTAATTTTCTCAAGATCAGCAGACACCCCTTCAGATGTGACTACGAATCCTAGAAAGATAACTTTATTTGTCAGGAAATCACACTTCTTGATATTGGCATAGAGACTATCTTTTCTCAGGACTTGACAAACTTGCTTCAGGTGGGTTAAGTGGTCTGCCTTTGTTTTGCTATATATAAGTATATCATCAAAATAGACCACTACAAATCTTCCGAAAAAAACCTTTAACACCTGATTCATTATTCTCATAAAAGTGCTGGGTGCATTGGACAGACCGAACAGCATGACTAACCACTCATATAATCCATCTTTAGTCTTAAAAGCGGTCTTCCATTCGTCTCCAGGCCTAACCCTAACCTGGTGATAGCCACTTTTTAGGTCTATCTTGGAAAAAATTGTCGATCCAGCTATCATATCTAACATGTCGTCTAGTCTTGGGATTGGGAATCTATACTTTACAGTGATCTTATTAATGGCATGGCTATCTATACACATCCTCCATGTGCCATCTTTCTTAGGGGTCAGCAGAGCAGGGACTGCACATGGACTTAAGCTTTCCTTAATAAACCCCTTCCTAAGAAGTTCACCCACTTGCCTTTGCAGTTCCTGGTGTTCAGTTGGGTTCATCCTATAGTGAGGCAAATTAGGTAAAGTCGCTCCAGGGATTAAATCTATTGCGTGTTGTATGTCTCTTAAAGGTGGGAGGTTATCGGGGAGATCTTCTGGAAACACATCCTCAAATTCTTTCAATAATTGGACCACCTCTTGAGGGTGTTCTACAGGGCTGTGGTCCTTAATTTCCTTAGCAGCTACTACCCAAATAGGTGCTCCTTCCATGATATCTTGCTCTAATTCTTTTGCACCTATTAAATTTAATCCAGTCTTCTTATCTTTCAAGCTACTAGCTCCTCTCTTGACATTATCCTTAGGCTGGGTTGGATGAATGACAATTTTCTTGCCATTGAAATTGAAAGCACAGGAGTTTGATCGACCAAAGATGGTCACATCATGATCAAACAGCCATGGCCTACCTAAGATGATGCTACTTACTCCCATAGGGAGTACATCACACCAGATTCGTTCCTGATAGGACTGAAGTTGGAGTCGGACCTGACATCTCTACTTGATTGGGATAGAAGTGGAATCGATCCAGGATACCTTATATGGATTGGGATGTGGTTCAGTGGGTAATCCTAGACTCTTGGCTGCACTAGTGGAAATGGCATTGACACAGCTTCCACTATCGATCACGATCTTACAGACCTTTTCTCCTATCTTGACAAATGTGTGTAGGATGCTAGTCCTACGCCAGTCTTCCTGCTCCTTGGTCTGTGTCATGATACATCTCACAACTCCTAACACATCTAATGAATCTACATTTTCTTCATCTCCTTCATACTCATCAGCCAAGCAATCCCCTGCTTCATAAACCTCCTCTTCATCATTCTCTAGGGGTTCTGATTCACCTTCTTCTGCCTCCCCTATATGTAAAGTTCTAGAGGGACATTGGCTCACGAAATGACCTGGTTTACGACACTTATAGCAAACTCGCTCCCTCTCACCTCGAACTTCAGGGCTTTTTCCTTTGTCTTCTCTAGGAATTGGGGGAATGGCAGGGTTGTGCCTAGGGGTTGGATTCGAGCTGGATCTTGGTCTATTGGTTGTACTAGGGACTGAACTAGGTCAACTAACAGGGGGATTAAACCTAATGGGTTCAGGTCGCCTAAATGTAGCTCTCCTTTGAAACCTCTCATAGTCCATGGCAACTTGGTATGCCTAATCTAAATCATGGACTTCTCTCAAAAACAGTTCCCCTTTTATATCTTCATTCAATCCTGATCTAAACCTCGACAATGTGGCTGCCTCAGACTCGACTACGTTGCATCGCATTACAAACTCATCAAATTTAGCAACGTACTCAGAAACAGTCTTATTTCCTGGTGTCAATCATTGCCACTGATCTAACAACCTTTGCTGATAAGACATAGGCAAATATTTCTCTCTAAGCTTTCTCTTCATGTCTCTCCAGGTCACTATAGGTAAGTCTCCCCTCTGCCTAGCTATGCGTTCGACATTTCCCCAATACAACCTAGCCTGACGGATTAGTCTGATTTTGGCAAACTTGAATCTTCTCTCTTCAGACATATCATACCAGTCAAAATATTGGTCCATGTCAGCCTCCCAGTCTATGTACACCTTAGGATCTAGGCTTCCCTCAAAGGTTGGTGCATCTAGACGTATATTCCTTAAGGCCCGATCATCCTGATCAAAAGTATCATGGCAAGGTCTTCTAGGATTTGGCTCCGGAGTGTGATCAGTATAATCCTGATGTGACCTTCTATGAATTGGATCAGGTGTATGTTCCTGTCATTGGGCTCTAGGGCGAACTGAAGGTAATCTGGGTGAAGGTGGTTCAGTTGGGGTCAACCTAGATTCCTCTAGGGTTCCTATCCTTTCCTCGAACTGGTCAAACCTAGCATCCAAACGTTCAAGTCGCTCAATCATAGATCTCATAAGGGTTTCCATACTAGTGTCCATGGATGAACTTGGTTGGGCTTGTGAAGGGTGGTAAGGTGTGCCTGACCTACTTGTCATGCAAACAATTAGACTCAGCCCGAACTACGAGTTTTCTAAACCGGTTAGTCCAAATAAACTGAGTTGACTAGGTACAATCAAATCAACAGCTACTCTCTTCCACTGGCCAGTCAGGAGGTGGGTCTGTGGGAGGTTCCCCCAGCTTTCACTGGGTCCTAATTAAAAACCACAAGAACCGCTTAGGCTTGAGCCACTTAACCTCTATCCTTGACACCAGCTTTAAATAATAGATAAAGAAATGGGTTGCACAAGCTTTCCCAATTGAATTGAACTGGACCTAGAGTTCCAAGCTAGTTGCCTAATCAAGGTGGCAAGCTAGATTGTAGTAACTCTATACTTGGCCAGGTTTTAGAACAAGGGGAGTGTGAGATCCTGTCTCTGGCCTACCTAGGCCCGGTGGAATTGGCTCGATAGACGGATCAGCACCCAATCCCTTAGTCCCAATTCTAGACACCAAGTAATAGGGCACACACAAGACTAGTTGACACAATGAGTTGACAATAACCCGGACTCGACCAAATTGATGTTCCTAACCCACTAGGGCAATTAATGTCTAATCAATTTTAGTTAGGGATTGGGTCGATATGCAATTTGGTGATTTTTGGGCTAGGGACAGGTGATGAAATCCTGACCCTATGTCAATTTCATGCCCTTAATTTGATTTGCCATGAGATGCATGCAAATTTCAAATTTCAGGTGTAGAAGTAATGTGTTGCAGTTTAAAAGTGGTATTGATAAGTATAGAAAAATATGTCAGAAAAATCTAAAAAAATCATAGAAAACTCCTAACTTATAGATGACATACCAGATGAAACAAAATTTCAAAATAAAATCTGTACTATTCTAGAAAGATTCTGAAATGAAGATAATGAAAAGGAACATAACAGAACAGAAACCATAATAACACTGATGGACTGCAGGAATTTTCGTTTTTTTTGTAAGTTTTTTCTCAGATTGAAATTTAAAACGATGATAAACAACTTAAAATAGAACAGGAAAAAAAATATTCCAACAAGGAATGTGATACTTGCCTTTGGAGTTGCAGGCGGATTACAGTCAGCCTACAGAAAATACAGCAAGCAGAAAAATAGAACGTGCCCAATGCAAAATTCACAAATGAAATCTAAGAAGTCCTTTGGCTTTCTTTTTCACGGGTCAATCACAATGGCACCCCGACACGCCTTAGGAGATCCCCGTGGAATGGGAAGAGAGGGTGTTTAAACCCTACTTTCTCCTAAGACCGGACGGCCTGGTAACGCCCCCGATCCAAGTACTTCAAGGACTTAATGCTATGCAATCAGGAACTTATTCTACCATGCTCTGATACCAAGAATGGTGTGGTATGCATGATGAGGATGCAATCATGTGACTCTAAAGGAGATTAACCAAAATTTAACTAGCAATTCCTACTTGCATATGAGTGATTCAACATATAAGATCAAGGAGATCTAAATAAGAAACCCTAAATGCTTATACTTAAACCCAGCTAGGAGGACTATCAAAATCTTAAAGAAATAGGACAAGATTAGAATTCGCACACAAGTCAAGCTAGCACTATTTAATGATCCCGATCTTAAAAGACTAGGAGTTCAAGCATTGAAATCTCAAGCACAAGGGATTCGCTCTTAAGGTTCTCAAATGAAAGATCATACCACATAAGATGGGCCATCTAACTTTCTGGTTTGTAGCAAGTAATCCTTCCTCCTGGATCTGGAACCTAGAGAACCCTGCAACAAAGAAACCAAGATGATTAGAAGCTTAATTAGAAATGAGAAGATTGATGGAACTCAAAGGAGAGTTTGTTGGAAATGATCCTTGGCTCCATGGTGGAAGCTTGTGTTGGTGTTGATCTTCTTCTTGTGAGGATGTCCTTAATTCGCCTTGAAGGAAGAGGATTGCTTGGAAGATGTAGAGTAAAAGAGAAGGATTAGGGAGAAGAAATGATGGAGGAGAGGAAGGGTTCACTTAGGCACAAAGATCCACATAAGCACATAGAAACACATAGAAAATTTCTGAAAATTTGTATTCATTCATCAATAGCTCTTTACAAGGGGCGTCCAAGGCTTTAAATAAAGCCTCACAAATTTTGAAATTTCAAATCCCCAAACAAGTGGAGTAATATAAGGGGAGAGGGCTGATTTTCTTGTTTGAAATCCTCCTTGGCCAACTTCCTTGAATTTGAACTTGGGATGGTGCCCTCTTGTGATGAGGTGGCATGTGAGGTGGCATGTGGTCCCCTCTTGACGTGGCATGTGGTCCCACGTTGAGGTGGCGCAAGTGATGTGGCATGTGGTCCCCAATTGAGTTGGCTTTGGTCTTGATTTGGGGTATACATTGTGAGTCTTCTTTAGGCTTGATGCTAGTTGACCCATTTGGATTGGACTAAGACTAGACCCGACATGGACTCGACTTACATGATTATTTTGGACTCAAAAGAAAGATTACAGGACCCAACATGGACTCGACTTACATGATTCTTTTGGACTCAAAATAAAGAAAGGTTACCGGACTCTCTAGTCCAACCATAAAGATTCGGAATGGGCTTGAATTGGTTGGAGTCTCTTTCTGATTCTGGTGCCCGCACCATCGGTTCTCATCCGCACAGATCAGGACAGATCCCAAAAGCCGGTGTACTACACCAGCAAAATCATCCGTGATGCAAAGATCAGGTATACTTACTCCGAGAAACTCATTTTTGTACTAATCATGTTTTCTAAGTACCTCAGGCCCTATTTTCAAGCGCATCCCATCACGATTATGACTGATCAGCTGCTGAGGACCATACTAAGCCACCCCAAAACCTCCGGGAGACTGGCTAAATGGTCCCTGACGCTGAGCGAGTTCGACATCGCATACCAGCTATGGTCATCGTAGAAGGCCCAAGTCCTAGCCGACTTCGTGGTCGAATGTACAGGGCCCGCCGAGGAGCCAGAGCGGACGACCCCGAAGGATTAGGTTTTAAACCATAGAAACAACAAAAATTTTTCAAGAATTTCTTTGTGCCTGCTTCATCTTCCATTAGTTGTTATTATTGTGGTAACGTAGGACATAAATCATATTTGTGTAACAAAAGGAAATTAAATAAAGTTAGAAAAGTTTGGGTTCCAAAAGAAACCATATCCACTAACCCTAAAGGACCCAAGATGACTTGGGTATCTAAAGTCTCAACCTGATTGATCATTGTAGGTATGTCTTGCAACCAACAAAAGAAGATTGTGGTACCTCGATAGTAGTTGCTTAAGGCATATGATTGGAGATGTAGAACAATTCTCTTCTCTTGAATATCAAAATGGTGGAAATGTAACCTTCGGTGATAATGAAAAGGGCAAAATCATTGGGATTGGTAAAGTCCATATCATCTTTTCTACTTATATAGATAATGTTCTTTTTGTTGATGGTTTAAAGCATAATTTCCTTAGTATTAGTCAGTTTTGTGATAAAGATTTTAAAATTATTTTTGAATCTTTCATGTGCATTGTTTCTAGTCTTGATGACAATGGCATCAAGTTTATTGGTCATAGGCATGGCAATATT
Source organism: Areca catechu (assembly GCA_021397845.1). Taxonomy (NCBI): domain Eukaryota; kingdom Viridiplantae; phylum Streptophyta; class Magnoliopsida; order Arecales; family Arecaceae; genus Areca; species Areca catechu. The sequence continues at coordinate 109,057,806 of CM038047.1, forward strand.
TATATTGTTGATCTTGATAATCTTCCAGTGCAAAATGGTCAATGCCTAGTGGCAATGAAAGCCAAGATGAATGAAACTAGTTAGCTTTGGTATCATAGATTAGGACATATAAGTACATATTTGTTTTCAAAACTTAACAAAAAAAATCTCATAAAAGATTTGCCAAAACTTAGTTTTGAAAAGGATAAGATTAATAGTGCTTGCCAACTTAAAAAACAAACTAAATCTTCTTTCAAACCTAAGGGAGTTGTCTCAACATCTAGACCCTTAGAATTACTTCATATGGACCTCTTTGGACCTACTAAAACAACTAGTTTGGGAGGTAAGAAGTATGGTCTAGTTATTGTGGATGACTTCTCATGTTTTACATGGATCATGTTTTTAGCTCATAAAGATGAAACTTTTTCCGCTTTCATTAAATTTCATAAAAGAGTCTCAAATGAAAAAGGTGTTTCAATTATTTCTCTAAGAAGTGATCATGGTACGAAATTTGAAAATCATGATTTTGAAAAGTTTTGTGGTGAAAATGGTATTCATCACAACTTTTCTGTACCTTAGACACCTCAACAAAATGGGATGTAGAAAGAAAAAATAAAACTCTTGAAGAAATGGCACGCACCATGATTTGCAAAAATGATTTGCCTAGATATTTTTGGGCGAAAGCCATAAACACTGCTTGCTATATTTTTAAATTATGTTTTAATCTGGCCTATTTTAAAGAAAATATCTTATGAGCTTTGGAAATGTAGAAAACCTTCAATTAAGTATTTTCATATTTTTAGATGCCATTGTTTCATTTTAAACAATGGAAAGGATAATCTAAGCAAATTTGATGCCAAGTCAGATATGGGTATCTTTTTAGGTTACTCTACATCTAGCAAGGCATACAGGGTCTTCAACTTAAGAACACTTCTTATTGAAGAATCCATCCATGTTGTGTTTGATGAGACTGATAAAAAATTTTCTAGAAAAGAAGATGTTCTTGATGATGAAATAGGTATTCAAAGAACTGCAAAAGTGAACAACTATGAAAAGCCTTCTAAGGAGCAAGATGACAATCAAAATAATGAAGGGGAATAAGAACAAGAAGTTGGTGACTCATCTACACCTAACCCATTACCTAAAGAATGGAGGTATGCTCATGGACACCCCAAAGAACTTATAAGTGGTGATTCATCAAAAGGGATAAGCACTCGTTCCTCATTAAGAAATATATGTGATTATTTAGCTTTTGCTTCTCCAATAGAACCAAAATCTATTGAAGAAGCTAAAAATAGTTATAATTGGATAAATGCTATGCAAGATGAACTAAATCAATTTAAAAGGAATATTGTTTGGACTTTAGTTGAAAGGCCTACTAATATTTTAATAATTGATACAAAATAGATTTTTAGAAATAAACTTGATGAAAATGGATTAGTTACTAGAAATAAAGCTAGGCTAGTTGCCAAAGGATACAATCAGGAGGAAGAAATTGATTTTGATAAAATCTTTGCTCCTGTTACTAGACTTGAGGTAATTAGACTATTGTTAGCATTTGCATGTTTTATGAATTTTAAACTATTTTAAATAGATGTTAAAAGTGCTTTTCTAAATGGATTTATTGAAGAAGTTTATGTAGATCAGCCCTCTGGTTTTGAAAATCATGAATTTTCCAATCATGCTTTTAAACTTCATAAAGCTTTGTATGGTTTGAAACAACTTCCAAGAGCTTGGTATGATAGATTGAGTTCATTTCTTCTTAAAAATGATTTTTCTAAAGGAAATGTAGATGCTACATTATTTTTGAAAAAGAAGAATGATGATCTCTTAGTAGTACAAGTTTATGTCGATGACATCATATTCGGTGCTACTAATGAACGTCTTTGTCAAGAGTTTGCAAAGTTAATGTAGGGAGAGTTCGAGATGAGCATGATGGGAGAGCTAAATTTCTTCCTCGGACTCCAGATCAAGCAAACAAAAGAGGGGATCTTCATCAACCAAGCTAAGTATACAAGAGAAATCTTAAAGAAGTTTAGAATGGAGAATACCAGATCATTAGGTAAGCTTATGAGCTCCTCTTGTAAACCTGATATAGATGAATTAGGTAAAAATGTAGACCAAAAGCTATATAGAGGTATCATTGGTTCATTGCTATATTTAACTGCAAGTAGGCCAGATATAATGTTTAGTATTTGTATATGTGTAAGATACCAGTCTGCTTCTAAAGAGTCTCATTTATTGGCTGTTAAACGCATACTTAGATACTTGTCTAGCACTATAGATATTGGACTATGGTACTCTAGAGATTTATCATTTGAATTGATTGCATATTCTGATGCTGATTTTGCTGGGTATAAACTTGATAGAAATGTACTAGTGGAACTTCTCAGTTTCTTGGAGTTAATTTGATTTCATGGAGTAGCAAGAAATATAATTTAGTTGCTCTATCTATGGTGGAAGCTAAATATATAGCAGTTGGAAGCGATTGTGCTCAAATCCTATGGATCAAACAACAACTCAAGAATTTTGGCATCAAATTAACTAAAACACCCATAAGATGTGATAATACTAGTACAATTAATTTAACCAAAAATCCTGTTCAACACTGAAGAAGCAAATATATTGAAATAAGACATCACTTCATAAGAGATTATGTGCAAAACTCAAATGTTATGCTTGAATTTATTTGTATTGATAATCAATTAGCTGATATTTTTACTAAACTCTTGAGTGAAGAAAGATTTTGCATAATTAGGAGAGAGTTAGGTATCATAAATCCCTTTGCTTAGAACTCTTTCAAAATTTATTCTTACTCAAATTATTGTGCTTAAAATCATATCTTTTGTCTTAAACCCTTCTCTAGAAACTCCATGATTTTTGGGATTTCCTGGCCAATTGTCGACACTTGTTTTTTGGCGAAGTGTCGACTCACGCCAAGTGTCGACATTTGACCAAATTTGAAGTGTTGACTCACGGGTGGAAATCCAATTTTTCTAGGGCATCATCTATTCTTTCCGAAGCCACTTGTCTTTTGGTTTTCCTCTGCCCTAGTGGTCCCCTAGCACTCCATTGACCTCAGAACAGTGTTCTTCCATCCATGTCCTTCGATTTTTCAGTAATTTCCTCTCTCTTTCCCTTTTTTGGTTCGATTGCTCATGATTTTCTTTGTGATTTTTGTTGATTCGACCCAAACCCCTCTTTCCGATTTTATTCCTCTCTTCGGTCTATTTTCCCCTTGATTTCTTGTGCATCGGCTCAAGTTATTCCATAATCCATTCAACATTTCTCCCTCTCCTTCCATTTTGGTCCATTCCCTTGGTCAATTCTAGCTTGCATTCACCTATTCTTCCTATCGACCCCTTTTTTTCTCTCTTTTGGCCCTTTCCTCTTTCTTTTGGCCCTTTTCTAGATTTGGTGGACCCATTTCTTTCCTTGTTCTTTCCCTCTGTTGGTGATTATGGGACCCCGCAAGCAAGTGGTATCTAGGAAAAGGTTGAGTCAAGGTTCTATCAAAAGGAGAACCAAGGCTCGAAGTGACAGAGGATAGCAGCTTCAGCATGAGAGAGTGGCACCCCCTCAGTCCCCTATAGCAGAGAGACTGTCGGGGAAGATCATCATGACTAGATGTTGAGTTAACTTAGAGTTTTTTGACCATGAGGGTTTTTGTCTTGGATAGATTCTTGAGGCAGCCAGTTTGACCTCCTTCTGTACTATGAAGGAGAAGTATTATCCGCACCTTATTAGAGAGTTTTATGGGAGTCTGGCCACCAGTGGATTGATGATGGGGAACTCACCAGCACAGATCCTGGAGCAAGCACGAATCCTGGAGCGTACGAATCTCGGAGCATATCCAGAATCAATTTTGGATTTATCTTTTATTTGAAATTTGAATTAGGATTTAGTTGGTTAGGATTGATATATGAATAGGCTTATCTTATCCTATCTTGTGTTTGAGTTTGAATCATCTTTATCTTTTTATCCTGTATTCAAATTCAAATGAGAGTTAGACAGATCTATAAATACCACCCTTAGTCCTTTGTAAAAAAGTAGTTTTTGGAGAAAAAAATTTAAGTTTTTACAAGAGTGATTCTTCTTGCCTTCGCCTTCAGGCATGGGCGTAATGATGGGGACCTCACCAGCACGAATCCCGGATCAAGTGCGAATCTTAGAGCCATACGAATCTTGAAGCATATCCAGAATAAATTTAGGATTTATCTTTTATTTGAAATTTGAATTAGAATTTAGTTGGTTAGAATTGAGATATGGATAAGCTTATCTTATCCTATCTTGTATTTGAATTTGAATCATCTCTATCTTTTTATCCTGTATTCAAATTCAAATGAGGGTTGGACAGATCTATAAATACCACCCTCAGTCCCTTATAAAAAAATAGTTTTTGAAAAAAAAATTGAGTTTCTAGAAGAATGATTCTTCTTGCTTTTGCCTTCAGGCATGGGCGTGAGGCCCTAGTTATCCCCCTTCCCAATCCATCTTCTTTATCCCCTCGTGATCTTTGAGATTCGTCCTAGCGCCTCCAAGTATCGAGGAGGGTGTAATGCCCTAGAGGTGAGAGGTCTCTTCGTTAGATAGAGTCCCAAAGTCCATGAGATTCAAATTCCTGTCTTCCATCCCCACTATTCCTTCGCCATCCCCTAAAAAAATAAATCCAAAAAAACAAAAGTACCATAATCTAGGTGACTTCTAGGCTCACCAACGATCCTACCCCTGTCCCCCATCAATTTTGGTTTCAGAGCCCAGAAAATTAGGGTACATGTATATCATCCCAGAATCCCTTTTATCATTCATCCCTACATTTCCCAGATCCAAAAAAAAATAAAAAAATAAAAAAATAAAAAATAAAAAAATAAAAAAAATCTCCCAACCAGTGTCTTCCCTCTCCTGCGATCCACTGCCCACTACTTGAAAGGAAACAAGGGGTTGCAAGTCCCTACACTAAGCATGCAATAGCACAGGGAGCATGTATGTATTTTAAAATATTTTTAAAATAACAGCGAAAATAACCTACTCTACACAGGATCTAACATATACAAGATACATGTACAGGCATAACAAGACATGAAACAAGGCATGTAATATTTATAAACAAATTTGATAAAGCTAGATCTACACATGCATGATAAACAAAAATAGAATTTTTACTTTATTCCTGCTTGGAATAAAATAGAGATAACAGTGGAATAGCTGGAATATCTGGAATAAAGTTATTCCAGTCTTCTTCCAGTAGCCTCTTGGACGTTGGTTTTCTTCCTCTCTTCTAACAGCAGCAAGCCCAAACAAAATTGGGGAACTCTTGCTCTCACCTTCTGCAACAACAGCAAGGGATAGACTTGACACTACTTGCTTCAATGGAGGGCTTTTGGACTGATCTCTTCCTCTCTTCCAAGTGCAGCAACTGGAATTTCTGCAACCAAAAAACAGAAGAGAAGCAGCAGCAAAGGAGGAAGATCCAGCTCTCAGGTGTTCAAGGGAACACCCTCTAGGGGGGGACACGCCTGGGGCTCCTTTGAACCACCTTCTTGCACGATGCTAGTCGCCAGAAGACCTTGAAACGGTGAGGGAAGGATTGAAGAACAGAATGCTCTGTTCACTTGCTGTTTTCTCCAAAACAGATTTGATTTCCTTCCACCGATTGATCACTTCAAACAACAGGGAATCAAGAAGAGTTTCTCTCCCAATATCTCACAAGAACTCAAGCCCAAAGAACTTCGGTTGAAAGGAATGGATAAAGCTCTCCAGGGAAGAACCCAAAGCAACGTTTTTTCTCAGCCTTTAGCAATTTCAGCACTCAGAATTTATAGCAGTGTGAAACATATAGAACCGGTCATTTGGGGAGGTGAGGAGATGGGTTGGGAATGCAGAGGGTAGCAGGTTGGAGCACGAATCAAATTCGTCTTCAACCAAGCAATTAATAACCATTAAACATAGGTTTAATCTCAGCCATAACCGAGTGGAAGGAGGAGCGGAAAAGACTTCTTAATTCCCTGTTCGCCCAAGCCTTTAATCACCGTGTAAATGAGTTTAAAATTGGTTCACAATCAGTTCAAAAACCCAAACCAGTTCTAAACCGGTTCACAATCTTAATTAGATCAAAATCTAATAGATAAGAGGCTTGATCAAGTCCTTGTCATCCAGGAACAATTCTTGGTGCACCCGAACAAATCTGATCGACCCAAAACCGGGTCAGTCCAAATAGTGCTCAATCAAATCATTACCGAAATGATTCTTAATCATAAATCGATACCTGAATTAGGGAGAGATCCTTTATGGCATATGACCTCATAGGTTCGAACCTAGGTGGTAGCACTAGAACAATTCCAGTACCAGTACAAGATACCATCTAGCAATGGGTCCCGGCGTACGGATAGGTTGAAGATGTGAGAGCAATCAATCGAACCTCTCTGGCATATGGTTACCGTATAATTCATCCCTTTGACCTCCAATGCTCAGGATTACCAAGGGTTAGACAGCCAACCCTAACTGAGTCAATCCACAACTTGTCTTAACCTTATAAGTCCATTGACTCCTCACTATGACTACCCCGGCCAAGGATTTGCTAAATGAGATACTGTGAGACATTCAATCCAAGCTGTTTGGATAGGTCAATTCCATCTTGGTCCACCACTACTCCACAAGTACTTGTCTGTACCCAGAAACTTTCCATCACCGGATTAGAAATCCGGGTAGTCCGGCACCAAAGCACAGGGAGTTGCTTGCAAGCTACCATGATGACCTCAGGTCGGAGGGACACATATACCCATATCCAATCGTGAGTATCACTTTTGCAGAAAGGGGCTACACGGAGTCACGTTCAATGAGATATCATATATCCCACTTGCAGATCACATCAGTATCACCACACTCCTTTGGTCAAGAGGACAACCAAATGACATGAACCACAACAACCTACACTTGATACATTGCCATCCAGTACAATGTATCCTTTGGTCGTGAACCTGGTTTAAGGACCACTCGATATATCTTCTCTATATTGGAATCAATATAGTCCTATGGACTTCATCACATGAAAAAGAGTTCAATTTAGGGAAAGGTCAGAATGTGATGAGCTACCAAAATAATATTTATTAATTCATATAAAGAGTACAATACTCAGCACAACCGCCTACAGCCTAGGCGATTATCTTTGGGACACAATTCCCAACACTACCACCGTCGCCTCCCTACTGCCCTGCCGCCTCAGCCTCACCCGCGCCATCAACTCCTCTGCCTTCACCTTCGGTCTCTCCAATAATGACCGCTTCATCGACACTTTCCACGGTGCCACCGCCACCTGGGAGCACGTCGTCACCCGGTGCCAGGGTCGGACCTTCTCTTGGCAACCCCTCCCGGACGAGAAGTAGGGCTTCACCCTCCGCTTCAATAAGAAGGACAAGCCCCTCATCCTCCACTTCCCCGCTTCGCCGCTGCCACCCTCGATGGCCTCACCGCCCTCGAGCTCACCAGCACCGACCGCCCGGGCCTCCTCTCCAAGGTCTTCACCGTCCTCGCTGACCTCTACTGCACCATCGTCGAGGCCAAGGTCTAGACCCACAATGGCTGGATCGTCGCCCTCATCTTCATCCAGGACGATGATTCCAGCTCCCCGATCGACGACCCCCACCGGATCCGCCGCATCGAGGCCTGCCTCCACCACGTCCTCAAGGGCGACCATGACAACGTCCGCGATGCCAAGACAGCCACCATGCCTTTGCCATCTCTCACTCACTCTGATCACCGCTGTCCCCCACCTCAGCTCTCCTGCGACAGCTTCCAACAAGGGCTGACGATCTTCACCAATGCTTTCCCTCCCAACCAGAGAGCCACCACGGCCCACCTCTTGGCCCCCCTACCGGCAAATCGATGACCACTGCCTGAGCCAACGTCGTCCTCAGGTTCCCATATCGCGTCCACCTCTTTCCTTCCGTCCGGAGTCCCACAGACCCTTCCCTTTCGACCGAGCATCTCCCTCCATGAGCAAATCCGCACCTTCATCGCTTGCTTCTCCGACCGAGCATCTCCCTCTGTGATCCTCACCTTCGTTGACTCCTCCACAGCCGATTGAGTCACCGGCCACCATAGCTTCTTCCTTTGCTGGCTCTCTCCGCCCAAATCCAGGTTTTCCCCCATCTTCGCTCTGTGCCACTGACTTCTTGTGCCACCGGCGACCAACCTTCCCCGGAATCTTCCATTCTGGCGACGTTTTCCTCTCCAAGTGTTGGGAATTGTGTTCCAAAGACAATCACCTAGGTTGTAGGCGGTTGAATTGAGTATTGTACTCTTTGTATGAATTAATAAATATTATTTTGGCAGCTCATCACATTCTTATGTTTCCCTGTAATGAACTCTTTTTCATGTGATGAAATCCTTAGAACTACATTGACTTCGATATAGAGAGGATATATCGAGTGGTCCTTAAACCAGGTTCATGACCAAAGGATACATTGTACTGGATGGCAATGTATCAAGTGTAGGTTGTTGTGATTCACATCGTTTGGTTGTTCCCTTGACTAAAGGAGTGTGGTGACACTGATGTGATCTGTAAGTGGGATATATGATATCTCATTGAACGTGACTCCGTATAGCCCCTTTCTACCAAAGGGATATTCATGATTGGATATGGATATATGTGTCCCTCCGACCTGAGGTCATCATGGTAGCTTGCAAGCAACTCCCTGTGCTTTGGTGCCGGACTATCTGGATTTCTAATCTGGTGACGGAAGGTTTTTGGGTACAGGCAAGTACTTGTGGAGCAGTGGTGGACCAAGATGGAATTGACCTGTCCAAGTAGTTTGGATTGAATGTCTTGCAGTGTCTCAATATACCAAATCCTCGATCGAGGTAGTCCTAGTGAGGAGTCACTGGACTTGCATGGTTGAGACATGTTGTGGATTGACTCAGCTGAAAGGGATATGCACTACAAGCCAATCTATGTTGTATCTCCCAAACCATTGTATTTGACAATATTCTAATAAAGGCATTATTTTTCATCATACGTTGTGTTTATTATTATATGATGAACCCCATAGATTAGGGCTATGATTTTAGGGTTATGATGAGATCATACCAGTGAGACCTAAAGTCTTAAAACCTTAATCTAAAATATTCCTAGTCAAAAGAACCCTGAGTAGGGGATCAGGATTTTTCCGGTAAGACTAGCACATCCCATGTATATTGGAGAGGGTGACTGCTCTTACAGTCACTTGTGTATGACACTAATACTAGGATGTGGGTGCTCATTAGAGAATGAGTTCACTAATATGATCCAAGTTGAGAACATCTAATGGAGTCTTAGCTACATGTCAATAGAAGGTTCTCATAGTGGGAGTGGTACAAGTAATCCTTTGACCTGAGACTGCCATAAGTACCTTATGCACATGAACCCATGCTTTGGTTCAATCCTAATCATGATAATGAGACATGCACAGGATTGATACTGGGAATGGTGAAATGGATATGAAGGTAATGAGTAGGTCAACAAGGAATCGCTCACTCTTAGTAAGAGGAGATTGCATCTAGCTAGTTATCAATCGGATGATGATTCAGGAAATCTTTGATCAAAGTAAAGATATTAGAGATGGTTTCTAATATCAAGATAATTGAATCATCAATATAAGATTGAGCTAGAAATAAATATAATATTGGATTTGACATATATCCATATCCATAATTATATTTTGGGTGCAGGCTGATCGAAGGATTTAATTGTACGGTAACTTTCTACTGAAGGGTAGTTTTGGTATTTCACCAGAATTTCCATATCTTCTGGGTAGACATGACACGTTGCTAGACGTCAATCTTGTCTTGTAGATTGATTAAATTGAATGATCACTTATTAGGAAGAGTCCTAATTGATCATAATCGGGTAAGCCCGATTTGACCTAAATCGATTAGAAAGAGTTCTAATCAAATTAGGTCAACTTGTATTCTAACCCACTGCTGGCTAGATGTGGAACCCAATGGGTCACACACTTAAGAGAATTGATCAAGGGTTTAAATTTGTAATTAAATCATCTTTGCATGATGACACTTTAGCAGGTGTTGCAAATCCTAGCTTCTATTCGAATTAGATTCGAATTAGGGTTCCGGATCGGTTCAATTTGGGTTCTAATTGGATCTAATTAGACCCTAATTGAGGTTATAGGGATTATGGCTAATCCTTTTGGCTAACCATGTATCTAGGTTAGCCCCCCACCCGCCCCTTAGCATTTTCATGCCAAAAATGCCAAGAGTCCATGAGCTAATGGACTCTTGGCACGCCATTTGGAAGAGTCCATGGCGCATGGACTCTTGGTGCACTCCGTAAAAAAAAAAAAAAGAAAAAAAAAACTCCGGTGTTTTATATGGGGCGGCTTTTCCTTCTCTCTTTTAGCGCCTCAATTGTCCCCCCTTGGATTGGAATCCAAGGGTTGATGTTTTTTTTGAGAAAGGCAGAAAGCATTCATTGCTTCCCGGTTGCGCGAAATAAACATCTCTTCGGAGATTAAAAGTCGTGACTCCTTTCTTTTAAAAAACATCGCGATTTTTCATTTAAGAAAAGCCATGGGATTTATCCGGAAGGCCATGAGAAGGAAGGATGGGGCGTGAGAAAATGAGAAAGGGCGTGAGAAGTTTTTCATGAAGAAATGTGTGGGCGCCTCTCTGAGATCTATTTAAGGGGTCAGGAAAATCAGAACTCGGTAATGTTTTTAATCCTTCTTCCTCTCCTAAAGACTCTTTCTCTCTTTTCTTGTTCTCGCATTATTTCCTTTACAGAGTACTCCTGTGTCAAAACTCTGCTACTGAACAAGAACAAGAGCGAAAGTCTCCGACGGTAAAAGAAAGAAGGAGTTTTGATTTTGTTCTTTCCTTCTTACATTAAGACATTCTTGTCTTAATTTCTCCTCCAATTTAAGACAAGCCTAAATCCCCTTAGGACAAAGTCTTATCTTCAAGACAAGAGTGTCTTAGAGGGTCAAGGTCTTAGTGGAAGGAGGAGAAGAGATAAAAGAAAGGAAGGCAACCTCTTGTGTGGAAGAATTCCAGCTATAATCCGAAGAATTGAGTTCTAGGAAGAAGAACTCAATAGGAGGAACCATTGGACAAGAAGATAGTGTTCTTGATCATTTCTCTGTGTGGATCACCATCGGAGGGCGGACACTTGGACGCCTGGTGAATTCAAATAGCCCGTTGATCTTCAAGTTGTAAGTCTTCATAAATTGGAATTAGCGATTACAGGTTGGTATTCTAATTCAATTTGCATAGAAATGTTTGTCTTCATACATTCTAGTCTTATTAAGGAGTTCCTATTTTAAGATTTTGGTGCATATTAATTTTAATTTTTGAAATTACCCTTCCGCTGCATTGTACCGGAACCCTACATCAGCTAGGGTTGGCAGTCTAACCCTAGGTCATCCTGAGCATTGGAGGTCAAAGAGATAAATTATATGGTAACCATATGCCAGAGGTTCGATTAATTGCTTTCGCATCTTCGACCTATCCGGACTCTGGGACCCATTGCTAGATGGTATCTTATGCTGGTATTGGAATTGTTCCGGTGCTACCGCCTAGGTTCGAACCTATGAGGTCATACGCTATAGAGGATCCCTCCTTGATCCAGGTACCGATTTATGATTAGGAATCATTTCGGTAACAGTTTGATTGAGCACACATTGGATTGACTCGATTTTGGGTCGATCAGAATAGTTCGGGTCTACCAGAAATTGTTTCTGGGAAACTAGGACTTGACCAAGTCATTTATTAATTAGATTTTGATCTAATTGGTTAGTGAACCAGTTTAGAACCGGTTTGGAATTTTTTGAACTGGTTGCGAACCATTTTGAACCAATCCACACGGTATTCAATGGCTTGGACGAACAGGGTATTCAAGGCATCTTTTCTCCTCCCATTTATCTTCGTTTTGGCTGCATATTTAACCGCCGATTAATTACTCCTCATTACTTCATTATGAACGAATTGGATTCGTTCCCAAAACCTGATGGCCTCTCGAATTCCCAGCAAGTCTCCTAAGCTTCCCAAATTACTGGTTGAATTGTTCTTGCAGCTTATAAAATTCTGGGCTGTGGTACGCTATGTGTGTGCTTGCTTTTGAGAGCTTCCAACCAGTGGTTTAGAGCCTAAGTTTCTTGTGTGAACAAGAGTGAAAATAGTTCTCTTGTTTCCCTATTGCTAATTGGTGCTCAACGTGTGGGAGGAAGCTTTGTTTTGAAGAAAACATTTTACAGAACAAGGTGTTCTATTTTTCCCTTCCTCCCCTCACCGTTTCAAGACTTTTCGGCGACTAGCATCGTGCAAGAAGCCGGATCTGAGGAGTCCCAGGCGTGTTCCCTCTCTAGAGGGTGTTCCCTTGAACACCTAAGAGCCAGATCAACCTTTCAAAGCTGCTGGTTTTGTTTTGTTTGCTGCTGTTTTTGGTTGTAGGAATTTCTGTTGTTGCAACAAACGAGAAAGAGAACGATCCATCCAAAGGCTCACTTTGAAGCAACATTTACCTCTCCATTGAAGCAAGAAGATACCTTGCTGTTGTTGCCTAAGAAGAGACCAAGGATTGGCCATTTGTGGTTGGCCATTGCTGCTGTTGGAGAGAAGAAGAAACAACGTTCAAAAGCTTGCCAGAAGAAGAAGACAGGAATAAAGTTATTCCTGTTATCCCAGCTATTCTAGAGTTATCCCAAGTTTATTCCAAGCAGGAATAAGATAATATTTCTGGTTTTATTTTTTCATGCATATCTAGATCTAGTTTATAAAATAGTTTATAAATATTACATGCCAATGTTATGCATTATTTTGCCTATACATGTATCAAGAATATGTTAGATCTTGCATGGAGTAGGTTTTTCGCTGCGATTTTAAAAAATATTTTAAAATATATACCTGCTTCTGGTGCTGTTGCATACTTAGTGTAGGCACTTGCAACACTGTATTTCTTTCAGTGGTATCAAAGCACCAGGTTCAGGAGTAACATTTCTTGTTTGCATGTATAGTAGATTAAATTGTTTAATCTTAAGAAATGTATCTGTATCTTAATCATAGGGTATGATTAGAAAGTACTTTTAGAAACTTAGTTGAGACCTTCACCATGGTCATGTGTCTTTGGCATGATGCAGTTCGTCTGTGTTGGCCTCTTCAGAAAGATCCTTTAAGGAAATCAAAGGAATTAAAGTTGTTTTAATTCATATACATTTTGGCATGTAATATTTATAAAAGAATGACTAGATATGATGCATGAATTGATATGTAAAAAAAATTTTACATGTTTTAATTAAAATTATTTTAATTAAAATATTGGCTTATATTCAAACAATTTTGAATTGTATGATTAAATTAAATGACAAGTTATCTTAGGGTTTATGAAACCTAATGTCATTTAAATAAGCCAATTGGGTTAATTGGGTTTGTTGCAGCGTCAACTCCTGGACCGGGGCTGGAAATGCTGGAGCGCTCCTCTCCCAGGTGAACCTGCAATAAAGTCCCCAAGGGTGCCGATGGTGTTCCGGTGGGGGACCCTCCATGCCTAAGTTAGCAGGATGTTGAAGGCAACAGAATTGAGGAACCAACGAAAGAACAACGTATGGAGAGGGAAGAGTTCTTCTACCTTCGAGCGGGGTCCCCCGGGTACCTTATATAGGTGCAGAACAGTCCAAAATCCGTTAGGGGAGAGGCTAAGAAAGACCAATCTGCCCCTAGGAGAATCTGGAGATTGGCCACATGGTGCGCAGATACGGCGGCATCGTGGAAGTAGTGGACCAGGGCTGTTGGGATAGCAGGATCCCGTAGTAACAAAAAGGTGCTTCTGGAATTTCCTGGATGCTAAGGCTTGCCTGTCGAACATCGATCGTGGGAAAGCCGGTCGGCCGGACTAAAGGCCAACCCTCTGAAGGAGAGCGACAGGCCGGACCCCAGCAGGAGAGGGTCGTTCAGACCTCAGCTCCAATGGATCAAACTGCTAAAGGAGAGCGACGGGCTGAACCCCAGCAATAGAGGGTCACTCGAGCCTTAGCTCCGGTGGGTCAGACCGCTGAAGGAGAGCGACAGGCCGGACCCCAGCAGGAGAGGGTCGCTCGAACCTCAGCTCTGGTGGGTCGGATCGCTGAAGGAGAGCGACGGGCCGGACCCCAGCAGGAGAGGGTCATTTGGACCTCAGCTCTAGTGGGTCGGATCGCTGAAGGAGTAACAGTCGGAGCCCTGAAAGAGTGGCCCGGTCGAACCACAAGAATGGGCCGGTTCCGCTTGAGGGTGAGCCGTCAGGGTACAACAGTTGTCCCCCTTGCCCTTGTGCTTCCAGCGAGCCCATAGGCTCGAAGGGCGAGGGCATTAAATGGCAGTAAATGCATCAGTCTTTTAGATGATGGCGAATCTGATTCAGCGTGCTGCGATCGGCCACCTTCTGCTCCGATTTTTGCTCTGGGACAGGTGTCAGTGTCTGGTTGGCAAAGATAGGGGGAGTAGTTATTGCCGGTACGGTGCATGGCAGCTACCCATTTGGATTCTTGATGAGATGCGGGGCATGTGGCTTCATGAAAGCAGTTAGTGCACTTCTCGGAGTGATTCATCTGCCATTGCTTCGATTGTCACACGGATCGTGGTCGAATATGATCCGGCATGTCCCCTCGGATTCTAATCCAACTCGAGAACTGAGGCACCAGCCATCGGATCATGGCACATGGGGGAGGCGTTGGGAAGCTGCCCCCGGACGTCTATAAAAGGGGGGAAGCAGCGCCCAGAAGGAACCTTTCACCGTGCTTGCGCTTGAAGAGAAGGCAGCCTCCTCCCTCCTTGCATTGCTTTAGCCTCTCTTAGAGAACCAGGGAACTAGGTTAGTCTTGTCTCCACTTTCCCCCATCTTCCTCCCTTCTGTAACCCATTTTAGAATGGCTTATGGGAGTCGGAGTTCAGCTCATGGTCATAGGGAACCCGATCCTTTTGATATCCCTTCGGCCATGACCCGAGAGAGGGTCGAAAACCTTAGGATTGTGTATAACATTCCCTCCACCTTACACCTGACCGTCCCCAGTTGCGAGGGTAGAGTGAACGGGCCTTTAAACTTGGGAGCTCTCCCCGTGTACGAAGACCACCTGAAAGCAGTCCTTCGCTTCCCAATCCATAACTTCTTTATCCAGGTCTTCAACACCTATAGGATCACTCCTTCCCAGCTGACCCCGAATAGTATTCGGGTTCTTTGTGGCTTCGTGGTTTTGTATTGGGAGGCTGGCATCGAGCCGAGGGCATCCTTGTTTTTAAGCTTTTTCTTGTTGAAGTAGGACTTCCAAAGTCAGGAGTGGTGGATGTTCAGTCCACGCCTTAACCGGGAGATACTAGGGGGGCTTCCGTCTGCCATTCATGGATGGAAGTCTGGTGGGGACACCTGAGGCACCAGAATAAGACAGAGGCTTTTTCAACCCTCTGTAAATTGATCAATAATTTATGAGTCCATCTGAAATAAGGGCTTAGCTCATCTAAGTCCATTTTAGTTGTTATTTGAGTATTTTTAGTTGTTATTTCTGTTCTGTACTAGTCAGCTCATGTTGAGCTAGTTCAGTCCAATGCTAGTCAGCTCATGTTGAGCTAATTTTATTTTTTTGAATCCTGTCCAAGCATACTGAAGACTCAAGACTATATCATACAAGTGAAGACCAAGTCCAACTAGATTGAAGACATGGAAGTATAGCCCAAGTCCAACCCAGCTTGAAGATTTGAAGACCCCAGGAGGAAAATTCAGAAAACCCTGATTTCTTGAGGATGCCCTCCAGATGCCCAGATTCCCTTCCAGATGCCAAAATATATTCATATACCAAGGCATCCATGATTTTAGAGGTCCATCTGCATCCTAGCCCAAAGAAATCAAGCCCAGGCGCCAAGCCCAAGCCCCTAAGAAGCAAGATACTAGGGAATATTCCTGCTACCTGGCTACCAGGCCACCCCAGCTTCCAAAGGCCCAAACCCATGCACCCGGGCCCCTTTGGGCCAGCCCCTTGCTGCTCCTAGAAGCCCAACATGCCCCCATAGGCGTCCTTGGAGTGTTGACCAAGTCAAGAGAATTTTTAGGGATTTTTCTACCTAATATTTCCTTATTTTCTAGCTAGGGTTTGAGAGGGAAAAGGATTCTCATGTAAAGACTAATGTGCCCTTACTTGGAGCCCAAGGTTAAGGGTCTATTTAAGGGACCCTAGCCTCTTGTATGAATAGAGAGTTTTGATGAATGAAAACCTTGAGTTCTTTTATTGAGTTGTGTGATACCCTGCTGTGTGCATAAAGGGGTTTGCGAGAGTTTTTCTTCCCAATGCTGCAATCATCTTCCTGCTGCCAACAAGCATCTCAGATCCCTGGACGCCCACTCCAAAAGAAGCCTTCCGTTGCTATTTTTCCTTTGTTTTCTTGTTCCTTTATGAGTTTTCTAACCCCTGACAGGTCGTTTACAGGTCCCCGAGTTCCTACGAATCCAACGACTCCAGCCAAGCCTCAATCGGATCACCGAGCAGAAAGCCGGGTATCCGCGGGTCTTTGGCTCGGTTTTCCAGGCCGCATCCATCGAGGAACGAGAGACCCTTTTGCTGCGATCTTTATAGACATTGTCAGGTACACCCCCTCTACCTCCAGTAGTTTTATTGTAGGAGAACTTGCCCTAACCGAGGCTTCTCAGCCCCGGCGATCCTTCTTTTCTACTTTTCTAGGTCCTAATCTGCATGCTGATCTTCTAAAATTCATATAAAATTCCCTACAACTTATTTTAATCTTAAATTTGGGAATTAATCACTCAACCCCACATATAAAACATACAAAAAAAAAATTGCATGCATATTAGTTCCCCATCATTTTGTATCAGAGCTTAGATTAGGGCTCGTTTTCTGTAATTTTTCAGTCCATATATACTCTGTTATTTTAATTATCTCTTCCTGATAAAAACCCAAAAAATTATGAAATTTATTTTTTTGGAATCATCATAATTCACAGTAATTTTAAAAATTTTCGTAGATTTTATTATGGCCTGTGAATTTTCTGCAAGCCGAAATACAGCATGCAAATTTTTGGCTCTATTTTTTTTTCAGCAAGACAAGTTTGGAAGTTTTAGGGTTTTGTTTAGCATCTTTTGCATATCTTTTAATTTTAGTATATTTCTTTCATATTAGGACATGATTTGCAAGTTTTCTTCTATTTAAAAAAATACAAAAAAAAAAAACATATTCTCCAAAGATACCAAAAACATTTAAACCCTAATTTGCATCCTCATCTACCTGCCATCATTGCATAATTTACTTTTAAGGGCACTCTTGCCATATCAGATCGGGGGAGGATTTGATCACCTCTCCTTAGCCTAAAACCACATCCCTTGCATTCGATCCCAAGCCTTAACCTAAAATTAACTAGACTTAATTTGCCCTAGTGGGCTAGGGACACCAACTGGTCAGGTACGGGCTAGTGTTTGATCACTGTGTCAAGTTAACCTGTGTGTGCCTTGTGCTCAGTGTCTAGAATGGTGGTTTAGGGATTCAATCCCAAAGGGCTTGTGTGCTGGTCCGCCTACCTGGCCAATCTCTGATTGGTGTCTAGGATTGGCAATCAGGGACCTAACACTCTCCTTACACCTGCCTGGCTAAGTACAGGGTTACTATAGGCTAGTTTGCCACCCTGATTGAGCATCTAGTTTGGACTCTAGGTCTAGTCAGCTATAGTCGGTCTGATCGAGTCTTGCATGAGCACTAGATCAGGAGTTTCATATCACCCACCTCCTTCATAAATGTCTGAACCCATGGAAAATTTACAAGCCCAAATAAAAGCCCTAGCTAATCAAATGGCCCAGATGACTACCCAGTTAACTCAGTCTGCTACCCAAACCAACAATAGAATTGACCATCTTGCCAATAGGTTTGACCAGTTAGGAGGCCGTGTAGGGACCATAGCAATAACCCATGGGTCATGATCTGAGCCAGATCCTGAGTCCCCTCAACCTAGGAAAACCCCAAACCCAGATCTATACCATGAGGTCGAACCTAGGAGAGCCCCTTATCCTGACCCGTACTACAATCCTCAACCTAGGAGGACCCCAAACCCTGATCCATACCGAGAGGTTGAACCTAGGAGAGCCCCTCAGCCTGACCCATACTATAATCCTGAACCTAGGAGGACCCTAAACCCTGAACCATATCGTGAGGTTGAACCTAGGAGAGCCACTCAGCCTGACCCATACTATGATACTGAACCTAGATCCTATGACTTCATATCCTATTTACCCATATCTTATAAGCCTAGTATACCCACAACCTATAGATCTTATGACTTCAAATCCTCTGACTCTAGAATCTATGAACCCATATCCCATGAGTCTAGTAGACCCAAGACCCATAGAGCTGAACTCAAATCCTATGACCCTAGATCTAATAATCCCGTGACCCATAGATCTACACCCTTATCCTATGAGTCTAGGGAGCCCATAATCCCTAGATATCAATCTAGTACTAGTCAGGTTTCCCTTAGTCAACTTGAACCCCATAGGATTAGCACCCCTAAATATGAGCCCAGTAGTGAGCCACTACCCCTTAGACAACTTGAACCTACTAGGATTAGTGTCCATAATCAGAAACCAGGACATAGCCAATTTTCCCCTAGCTGACCTTCTCCAACCATTCTTGAGATTGACAAGGCTTACATTAACGCAGAAGTGTATGAAGCTGATGCAAACTTAGTGGATGAGTATGAGGGAGAAGAGGAGACACCTTTAGATGACCTAGAATTAGTTGACCCAATAGATACCCAGGTAGAAGCCAACCTAGAGATAGTTGACCTTGACCACATCCAACCTAAAGCTATAGTGGAAGAACAAATAGAGGAAGAGAACCTAGGTACTGCTATTAGAGCCTTACCTAAGGAAACCGAAGAGGAGAGCCAAATTATAGAGTCTAGTCCTAAAATACAAGAACCAGAAGAATTTATTAAAGACCTAATCTCTTTGAATCAGTACCCTCAGGATGAGCCTCCTCCTATAGTTCCCATTAGGGACCTCTTCCCTGAGATTAGTAACCCATCATTCCATTATGCAAACCCCATAGATATACCGCAACCTCGTAAGGTTAGCCTCATTAGTCTAGGATTAGTCCCTGACATGCCTTCTTATATCGAACTTTATCCAACTAACCTTGAACCTTTTTTCCTACCCTACCAAACTAATTCTGAACCCACTTCCTATTTTCTGCCCTTTCCTGACACCTCCAGCATTTCTAGGATTATTAGATTGCATTTAACAGAGATTAGCATACTGCATGCATTCATTACGCATGTTAGGTTTGCATTATACTTCTGGCATACCCTCTGGCATTTGCTTGGAGCCCATTGTAAATACTCTTGTGCACACCACACTAGGGTCAGACCTAGAGAGTCTATAGTCTCTTAGGTTTAGGCCCATAAAAGTCTAATAAATTTCCTTCGATAGCAATGCAAAGTTGAGTGTATTAGGTGTTAGTTTGAGTCCTTTGCATCATCTTGTTAGGAGTCTGTATGTGCCTAACATGTTCACCACCCGCACTAATGTTAAACAAACTGGCTAATTCCCGAAGATGGATCAAAGAATTTGATGTAGTGGATTCTATCTTGGTTAGGCTTAGGCCTAAAAGAAGCTTCATGCTCGCAGAGCCGGACCTTTTAAAGTGATAGAGAAGGTTGGATCAAATGCCTAGGTGTTAGACTTGCCTTCGGATTTGGGCATTAGTTCTACCTTCAATATTACAGACCTGGTTGAGTATAGGGAACCGGCAGCGCTACCTAGTGAGGCCTTTGGACCTATTCCTTTTCATTGTGAGTGACCCTAACCTAGAGTGTCCACAAACAAATTCAGCCTGAGAGAGGAGAACGGATCGAGCGTATCCTGGACGATCAAGCCATCACGACCAAGGGCCATGACTATCAACGCTTCCTGGTCCGATGGCAAGGCCGGCCAGAGTCGGACGATTCATGAATTTCTCGAGAGGACTTGCAACGCCTCAACCCAGACCTTCTCGAGAGATATGTGAGCCAGTCTGACCTTCACTCGACAGGGTCGAGTGCCTCCCACCCCGGGAGAATTGGTGAGGACACCTGAGGCACCAGAATAAGACAGAGGCTTTTTCAACCCTCTGTAAATTGATCAATAATTTATGAGTCCATCTGTAATAAGGGCTTAGCTCATCTGAGTCCATTTTAGTTGTTATTTGAGTATTTTTAGTTGTTATTTCAGTTTTGTACTAGTCAGCTCATGTTGAGCTAGTTCAGTCCAATGCTAGTCAGCTCATGTTGAGCTAATTTTATTTTTTTGAATCCTGTCCAAGCATAATAAAGACTCAAGACTATATCATACAAGTGAAGACCAAGTCCAACTAGATTGAAGATATGGAAGTATAGCCCAAGTCCAACCCAGCTTGAAGATTTGAAGACCCCAAGAGAAAAATTCAGAAAACCCTGATTTCTTGTAGATGCCCTCCAGATGCCCAGATTCCCTTCCAGATGCCAAAATATATTCATATACCAAGGCATCCATGATTTTAGAGGTCCATCTACATCCTAGCCCAAAGAAATCAAGCCGAGTCGCCAAGCCCAAGCCCCTAAGAAGCAAGATACTAGGGAATATTCCTACTACCTGGCTACCAGGCCACCCCAATTTCCAGAGGCCCAAACCCATGCACCCGATCCCCTTTGGGCCGGCCCCTTGCTGCTTCTAGAAGCCCAACATGCCCCCTAGGCATCCTTGGAGTGTTGACCAAATCAAGATAATTTTTAGGGATTTTTCTACCTAATATTTCCTTATTTTCTAGCTAGGGTTTGAGAGGGAAAAGGATTCTCATGTAAAGACTAATGTGCCCTTACTTGGAGCCCAAGGTTAAGGGTCTATTTAAGGGACCCTAGCCTCTTGTATGAAGGGAGAATTTTGATGAATGAAAACCTTGAGTTCTTCTATTGAGTTGTGTGATACCCTGCTGTGTGCATAAAGGGGTTTGCGAGAGTTTTTCTTCCCAGTGCTGCAATCATCTTCCTGCTACCAACAAGCATCTCAGATCCCTGGATGCCCACTCCAAAAGAGGCCTTTCCTTGCTGTTTTTTCTTTGTTTTCTTGTTTCTTTGTGAGTTTTCTAACCCCTGACAGGTCGTTTACAGGTTCCCGAGTTCCTACGAATCCAACGACTCTAGCCAAGCCTCAATCGGATCACCGAGCAGAAAGCCAAGTATATGCGGGTCTTTGGCTCGATTTTCCAGGCCGCATCCATCGAGGAACGAGAGACCCTTTTGCTGCGATCTTCACAGACGTTGTCAGGTACACCCCCTCTACCTCCAATAATTTTATTGTAGGAGAACTTGCCCTAACCGAGGCTTGTCAGTCCCGGCGATCCTTTTTTTCTACTTTTCTAGGTCCTAATCTGCATGCTGATCTTCTAAAATTCATATAAAATTTTCTACAACTTATTTTAATCTGAAATTCGGGAATTAATCACTCAACCCCATATATAAAACATACAAAAAAAAAATTGCATGCATATTAGTTCCCCATCAAAGTCCTGATACTTCTTTGTAGATAGCCTGGAGCCATGGGGCTTTGAGGAAGCTTGGAGGGAGCCGAGGCCGAATGCTTTGAACGGGAGGAAGTCTCGAGGGCTGATGAGGCCGACTTCCACAAATTGGATGATGAGGACCCAAAGTTTGTCGGCTTCATGCTCCACGAGGGGAGTCTTCACCAGGCTTACTTTAACTTTGTTTGTTGACAGGTGGCAAAATGAAGCCAGATCGGGTGATCCTTTCGGCACGATCTGCATAGCGTAGGGCTATTCGCTTTATGGAGCCGACCCCATAGGAGTCGAAGAAGCGAGCGACAGAACCGGTTCCCGAGAGGCCGAAGAGACAATGGATGGCAGAACCATCCACCACGGTGGTGTCGGTCGAGTCAGAGGATGACATGCCTCTGACTGAACGTCGAAGGGTGATTACGTCTGAGCGATCCTCTTCGGTAGGCCAACCGGTCGCTTGGATGGAGGAGAGGCTTTCGATGCCAACCAGGGCGGACGCGGCTCCTTCGTCCCCACCATTGGAGCCGATTGTGGCGACTTCCCCGACAATCATGGGAACCCCTACAGGGGAGGGGCTGTCGGTCATCGATGAGAGGGCCGGTGGTGCTCATGATGAGGAGGAGCGCCAAAAGTGGCACGATGATGAGGAGGCTAAGGAGCTGCTTCAGAGGGCCACCCCCGACAATGATGGGCGGTCGGTGAACGAGGCCGCTAGGAGTTCCCTCCGCCATCTTCTAGGGGTAAGTATCACTTTTTATTTCTCCACTCCGAATTCAAGGGTGGCGACTTTCTAACTGTGCATGTTTGTCGGCAGCTTGTCAAAGATAACTTGCTGATGGACGAGGGCCTGGGCGAGCTGCTCTATCTAAAAGAGCAGTTGACCCAGAGGGCCGAAGCAGCAGAGTTGGCGAGGGACATGGCTTGGGAGGCGCTGACGGCCACCAGAGAGGAGGTGCTCGACTTAAGGGCTGCAGCGGCAGAGATGTCCACCTTGCGGGCTGAATCGGAGGCCCAGAAGAAGCAGTTGGAGGACTTGCTGGTGCAAAAGGTGGACCGGGAGGCAAGTTTGAAGAAAAAGAAAAAGAAGATCAAGGCCTTGACCCGTCGGCTGGCCATCGAGGAGGGGTGCTTGACCGAATGCGAGGTCCATGCACAGGGCCATCAGGCGGTGGCAGAGAGGTACAAGGGCCTGCTGAAGATGGCCCAGGAATTGCTGAAGATGATCGTTGAGAAGGCTGTTACATCCTATAAAGTCTTTGAGGACTTCACCGAGGAGATGAATGAAGCCGGGACTGTCGGCTTCGACTACGGATACGGCGAGTGTCTGGGAAAGGTTAGTGTAGCCTTCCCAGACCTCGATCTATCATTCCTTCAGCCATCGAAGCTGGTGAAAGAGGAGGGCTTGGAGGCGACAGGTCCGACTGCCCAAACGGTCGATGCTCTAGTGGAGGTCATCGTAGAAGTGGCCGGAACGGATGCCCCAGTTGGAGCCGAAGCAGAAGTAGCTGAAGGGGCTGAGAAGGCCGAAGCGGTTGTTGTCGACGAGGGGACCGGAGCAGCCGTAGATACTGTGCCTCCCGAGGGTCAGACCTAGTCGTTTGTAAAGGTCCGACCTTCAATTTTGTAAAGAAACTTTTTTTTTTTGAAGTAATGAAGAACTTTTTTCATAATGTCTTGTTTTCTTCCATCTGAAATTTCACTAAGTATAGACTAGTCAGCTGATTTGAGCAGTCGGCCGGACCTCCAGGGCAAACGTCGAATAGTGGCCCAGGCCGAACTAGATTTCCTTAGGATTTATGCTCTAAATATTGGTCCGTCGGCTTTCCAGACCAAGAGCAATTGAAGTAGCGGTCGGAGTGTGGCTCAGGCCGGAGCAACGAGCTTAGGAATTTCAACTTAAGTGTTGGTCTGTCGGCTTTTCGGACCCAGAAGTAGTTGAGGCAGTGATCAGATTGTAGCTCAGGTCGGAGCAACGAGCTTAGGAATCTCAACCTAAGTGTTGGTCCGTCAGCTTTTCGGATTGGGTTGCCCTAGAGCCTCTGCCGATCAGAGCCGGACTTTCGAAAGTGGGCCACCCTAGAGCCTTTGCCGACCAGAGCTGGACTTTCGGAAGTGGGCTGCCCTAGAGCCTTTGCCGACCAGAGCCGGACTTTTGGAAGTGGGCTGCCCTAGAGCCTTTGCCGACCAGAGTCGGACTTGCGGAAGTGAGCTACCCTACAGCCTTTGCCGACCGGAGTCGGACTTTCGGAAGTGGGCTGCCTAGAGCCTTTGCCGATCGAAGTTGAACTTTTGGAAGTGGGCTGTCCTAGAGCCTTTGCCGACCAGAGTTGGACTTTCAGAAGTGGGCTGCCCTAGAGCCTTTGCCGACCGGAGTCGGACTTTCGGAAGTGGTTCGTAGAAGAAATGTAGACTTCATTGATAATACTTGCGGAGGTTGTCTACATTCCACGGACATGCCATCTGTCGTCCGTCCAAAAATTCAAGTCGATAGGTGCCGGCTCGAACCACTTCAACGACCCGATAAGGTCCTTCCCAATTTGGGGAAAGCTTGCCTTGCTCGGTCAGCCTCAAAATTTCAGTCCTCCGTAAGACCGGGTCTCCAACTCGTAAAGCTCGCGCCTTGACTCGTGAGTTGTAATATTTCACCATCTTTTGGCTGTATACTGCCATCTTCATGCCTGCCCGAAGTCTAGTTTCTTCGAGCAAGTCTAGGTCAGCCCTTCGCTGTTCGGAGTTGGCCGGTTCGGCATAGTGGTCAATCTGGAGAGATTGAAGAGAGGTCTCAACAGGGATGACGACTTCGCTTTCATAAGTGAGGTTGAATGGGGTTTTGTCGATTGACATTCTGACGATCATCCGATATGCCCATAATACTGAGTGGAGTTCCTCCGCCCAAAGCCCTTTAGCTTCATTCAGTCGGGTCTTCAGTCCGTGCAGGATTGTCCGATTGGTGACTTCAGCCTCTCCATTGCATTGAGGGTGACCGATCGATGTGAGTCGGTGAGAGACATGATATTGCTGACAAAAATCTTGAAATTTAGAGTTGTCAAACTGTCTTCCATTATTAGTAATGATCGTCTGGGAAATGCCAAACCGAAAGATGATATTTTTCCGGATGAAGTTTTCCACCTTTGCCTCTGTTATCTATGCTAGTGGTTCGGGCTCTACACACTTGGTGAAATAGTTGATGGCCACAAGCAAAAATTTTCGTTGCCCGGAGGTCGGGGGAAAAGGTCCCAATATATCCATCCCCCACTGTGCTAATGGCCAGGGGGCAGTGATCGGAGTAAGCTCACTAGCGGGCCTCCTTTGAATAACGGAGTACCTTTGACACGCGTCGCACCTTCGGACAAAGTCCGATGCATCCTTCTAAAAGGTTGGCTAGTAGTATCCCTGCCGGATGATCTTGTAGGCTAAGGATCTTCCTCTGAGGTGGTTGCCATAGATGCCTTCATGGACTTCTCTGAGGGCGTAGTCGGCGTTTGTTGACCCCAAGCACTTCAACAATGACTGTGAGAATGATCGCTTATATAGGATACGGCCAAGGATGACGTACTTAGAGGCCGTCGAGCGCACTCGCTTGGCCTCCGTCGAATCTTTTGGAAGATTTCATTTAGCCAGGAAAGTAAGGATCAGATCCATCCAAGAAGTTTCTTGTTCCACCTGGCGGACCTCGGTCGTCTCTTCAATAATACTGGGGTGCCGTAGATGCTCCACAAAAGTTCGATCGGGAGTCCCGATAGCGACCATAGCCAACCTTGACAAAGCATCCGCCCGAGAGTTTTGCAGATGAGGTATGTGGAGGATTTCGAACAATCTGAGCCGAGAGATGAGGTTTTGTACCTTATTTAAATATTTTGCTAGGGTCAGATCCCTTGCTTCAAATTCTCCCTTTACTTGATTAATCACCAGTTGGGAGTCAGAGAAGACTCTGAGTCGGCTGATGCCCAGTTCATTGGCGATTCATAGCCCCATGAGGAGGGCTTCGTACTCCGCCTAATTGTTCGACACCTGAAATAAAAAATGCAATGCATATTCTAGGTTGTCCCCATCCGGGTCGGCCAGGATCAATTCAGCCCTGCAGCCTGCAAGGTTGGATGCTCTGTCTACATGGAGAGTCTAGGCTGGTTCGGCTTCGTAGATGGCATCGGCTTCAGGTACTTCGGCCATTCGAGGAGGCATCTCCTGTCTCCATGTACACTCTGCAATGAAGTTAGCAATTACTTGGGCCTTCAAGATAGATCGTGGCTGGAAAGAGATATTGAATTCGCCTAGCTTGACAGCCCACTTGGCGAGACGATCGGATGTATCTGGGCTTCGAAGGATTATCTTGAGGGGTTGGTCTGGCTTCGTAGATGGCATCGGCTTCAGGTACTTCAGCCATTCGAGGAGGCATCTCCTGTCTCCATGTACACTCTGCAACGAAGTTAGCAATTACCTGGGCCTTCAAGATAGATCGTGGTTGGAAAGAGATATCGAATTCGCCTATCTTGATAGCCCACTTGGCGAGCCGACCGGATGTATCCGGGCTTCGAAGGATTATCTTGAGGGGTTGGTCGATCATTACCACAATCGGATGTGCCTGGAAATACGATTGGAGCTGCTTGGCAGACGTGACCAAAGAATATATCAACTTTTGCATCTTGGGGTACCTTGTTTCGGCATCGTGGAGGACTTTACTGATATAATAGATAGGCTTCTACTGTCCATCCTCTCCGACTTGCACGAGGATAGTGCCGATCGCTTCATCCGATGCCGAAAGGTAGAGGTACAAAGGTTCCCCCTCCATCGGCTTGGCCAACAATGGAGGGTTCTTCAAGTACTCCTTCAGGGCTTCAAAAGCCAACCGACACTCGTCAGTCCAAACAAAACTTTTCGACCGGCGCAGGGTTTTGAAGAATAGCAGGGACTTATCAGCTGGACGGGAGATGAAATGGCTGAGAGAGGCGATTCGGCCGGTGAGCTCTTGCACCTGCTTTTTGTTGGTCGGTTGTGCCATCTCAGTGATGGCCTTCATCTTATCAAGGTTCACTTCGATTCCCTTTTGTGTGACCATAAAACCAAGGAACTTGCCAGAGGTTATCCCAAAAGTACACTTCGTGTGGTTCAGCTTCATCCGATGGTACCTGAGTGCATCAAAGTATTCCTGCAAGTCCCTGATGTGGTCGGCCTTATGGAGACTCTTCACTATCATGTCATCCACATAAGCCTCCATGTTCCTGCCCACCTGACCCTCAAATACTCGGTTGATCAGCCTTTGAAAGGTGGCACCAGCATTCTTCAAGTCGAAGGGCATCATCCGATAACAGTACAGACCCTTGTCGGTGACAAAGGCGGTCTTCTCTTCATCTTTCGGATGCATCTTGATTTGGTTGTAGCTGGAGAAGGCATCCATGAAGCTGAGGAGCTGGCCGGCCACGGTCTTCTCCTCATCTTCCAGATGCATCTTGATTTGGTTGTAGCCGGAGAAGGCATCCATGAAGCTGAGGAGCTAGTGGCTGGATGTGGCATCCACCTGCTGATTAATCTTGGGTACTGGAAAGCTATCCTTCGGATAGGCCTTGTTGAGATCGGAGTAATCTACACAGATCCTCCACTTTTCGTTGGCCTTCTTTACCATAACCACATTCACTAGCCACTCAAGGTAATGGACTTCCCTGATGAAGCCAGCATCGCGGAGCTTCTTCACTTCCTCATCGATGGCTTTTTGTCTTTCGATGACAAAGCTTCTCTTCTTCTGTTGAACAGGTCGGTAGGTCAGATCGACCTTGAGCTGATGAATGATGACCTCCGACGGTATTCCGGGCATGTCTGACATCGACCAAGCAAAGACGTCGGCGTTACTCCTAAGGAAGCCGATCAGTTCTGACTTAATGTCTTCACTGAGAAAACCTCCAATCTGAAAGACTTTAGTGGGATCATCCTCTCGAAGGGGAATAAATAGAATCTTTTCTCCTGGCTGACCAAGGCCATCGGCCTCAGCTCTCGAGTCAAGTTGCTCTAGAGTGGGACGGCCTTCTGACTGTTGGTTCATAATGGTCAGACACTGCCTGGCCATCTGACGGTCTCCCCTCATCACTTCGACCCCGCTCCTGGTCAGAAATTTTGCCAACAAATGATAAGTGGATACAATGGCTCTGAATTTGTTGAGGGCCGGTCGGCCTAGGATAGCATTGTAAGGCGAGGTCGTCCGAACGACCACAAAATTGATGGGAAGGGTTTTCTGGAAAGGCTCCGTCCCAATCGTCACAGGGAGAACTATCTCCCTTTCCACCTTGATGGAGTTACCCCCGAAGCCTGTCAGCGGTGCGGGGGATTCCTGCAGCATGGACCTGGATAGATTCATTCTCACAAAAGCATCATACAACAATATCTCTGTTGAGCTTCCATTATCTATAAGTATTCTCCTTACATCGTAATTGACAATCACTGCCGACATGACTATAGGATCATTTTCAAAAACATGAGTTTCCAGAAGATCTTCATTAGAAAAAGTGATTGCATTGGAGCCCCTGGACCTTTTAGCGATATCGGTCCCGTCCTCGTAACTTCCTTCGGATCGTTAATGCAGCATGCCGACATCCCTGCCGGTCAACCTCTGATTGGGGAGCTCCGTCTCCTCCGGAGGGTTTCGGGCATTTGATGCTTTAGCCTGATCCCGATAGGGTCAAACTTATTTGCAGAGGTATCCCCTCCGGATGAGATCTTCAATGGCATCTTTTAGCTGCAGGCACTTTTCAGTACTATGCCCATGATCCCTATGGAACTGATATACTTTATCTTTATTTCTTTGGATGGGAGGGCCCCTCATCGGCCGAGGCCTTTGTAGAAAGGTCTCATTCTCGATCTCCATAAGGATCTTCTCTCTCGGCAGGGACAGAGGCGCATAAGTCTTGAATCTCCGGGGGAAGTCCCTCGGCTTTGGACTTCAACGTTGGGCCAACCATCAACTATAACTCGGAGGTCGGACTTTAGGAGCCTTATCGCTCCGCTTCTTGGGTGTTGGCCTTCCCTCAGCTTGACGTCGGCCGGTCACTTGTTCTTCCGCTAGGACGTATTTCTATGCTCTGGCCAGGAGTTCACTGTAGCTTGTCGGATGTTTCTTGTCCAGGGAGAAGGTCAGCCTGGACGAGTGGAGCCCTCACTTGAAGGCTGACATGGCCACAGCCTCATTCAAGTCTGGGACTTCCATAGCCGCTGAGTTGAAATGGGCCATGAAATCTCGAAGGGTCTCTCCCTTCTTTTGCAGCACGAGAAAGAGGCGGTCGGTATTCCTCGGGGTCCGAGTGTAAGTCCTGAAATAGGAAAGGAAAAGTGATTCGAGTTGAGAAAAGGAGTGGATCATACCTGGCTGGATGGCGGAGAACTACATCCAGGTGGTCTTCTTAAGGGTAGTAGGGAAGGTGATGCAGTGGAGGGTGTCAGAGGTGCCTTGTACCATTATATGGGCTTTGTACATGCCCAGATGGTCCATCGGATCAGTGGTACTATCGTAGGGGTCCACTTGCAGAATCTTGAAGTGGCGGGAAATCATCTCCGCCAGAATCTCGTCAGAGAACGGGGGATGGAAGTCATATACCTGTCCCCCTTCGGCCTTCTGCCAGAGGGAGATTTCAGCAATGCGCTCCTCCATGCCATGATCTTATTGGCATAGTCTCTCGGAGGTTCGGCAGCAGGCCGACCACCGACCAAGATAGATTCGGTGCAGGAAAGCGAAGCAGGCCTTGCCCTTTTGCCATCGGAGCGGTCGCCCAAGTACCTCCGGGGCTCCACGGTGATGTGAGAACAATGCTGAGGGACCTCTGGCCATCGGCTTCCCTCAACAGCAGTGGGAGGATTGGTGTAGGAAACAATGGGTAGTTGCTGTCGGTTGTCGGCAGCTTCCTGGAAATGCTGAACTACAGCAGTAAGCATTTCGATACGGTTTACCAATGTCTTGAACTACTGCAACCCCAGTGTGATGGTAGGTTTAGCGGTAGTAACGACAGTGGCAGCAGTATCATTCTCCCTGAGAGGTTCCTCAGACCTGGAAGGAGAGATACCTCTTCTAGCGATGGCGTTTGGAGCTCTTCCCTTAGCCATTTTGTAGCAGGGATGATGGATTCCTCCTTTAGAGAAGGGAACAGAAAACCCATTCCTCTAGCACCAATTTGTTGCGGCGTCAACTCCTAGACCGGGGTTGGAAATGCTAGAGCGCTCCTCTCCCGGGTGAACCTGCAATAAAGTCCCCAAGGGTGCTGGTGGTATTCCGGCGGGAGACCCTCCGATGCCTATGTTAGCAGGAGGTTGAAGGCAACAGAATGGAGGAACCAACGAAAGAACAGTGTATGGAGAGGGAAGAGTTCTTCTACATTCGAGCGGGGTCCCCCGGGTACCTTATATAGGCGCAGAACAGTCCAAAATCCATTAGGGGAGAGGCTAAGAAAGACTGATCTGCTCCTAGGAGAATCTGGAGAGTGGCCACGTGGTGCACAGATATGGCGATATCATGGAAGTAGTGGAGCAGGGCTGTTGGGATAGCAAGATCCCACAGTAACAGAAAGGTGCTTATGGAATTCCCTGAATGCTAAGGCTTGTCTGTCGGACGTCGGCCGTGGGAAAGCCGGTCGGTCGGACTAAAGGCCAACCCTCTGAAGGAGAGCGACGGGCCGGACCCCAGCAGGAGAGGGTCGTTCGGACCTCGGCTCCGGTGGGTCAGATCGCTGAAGGAGAGCGACGGGCTGGACCCTAGTAGGAGAGGGTCGCTCGGACCTCACATCCAGTGGGTCGGACCGCTGAAGGAGAGTGACAGGCCGGACCCCAACAGGAGAGGGTCGCTCGGACCTCAGCTCCGGTGGGTCGGACCGCTGAAGGAGAGCGACAGGCCGGACCCCAGCAGGAGAGGGTCATTCGGATCTCAGCTCCGGTGGGTTGGACCGCTGAAGGAGTAACAGTCAGAGCCCTAAAAGAGTGGCCCAGTCGGACTGCAAGAATGGGTTGGTTCCGCTTGGGGGTGAGCCGTCAGGGTACAACAGGTTTAGCTATCTAATTGGGTCCATAATTTGGGTTGGACCTATGTTTAGTTGAATTGGATAATAAGAAGACTAATCAAAAGTTGATTAAGGTCCTTTTAGATCTATCTAATAGTTAGATGGGTTAGTCTATTCATCTAAATGGATCTAATTAGTGGCTCTATGGAAGCCCGAGTCTTTTAGCTAGTCTGATCTAGTCTGATAAATCGATTGGTGTCGAGGTAGGTTTAGCATTGTGATCATGGTTGTATGAGGCTACCTCTTTCCTGGCCAACTTGGTTGGTATATAGGAAAGATCGTTAACGGCGGATACTCACCCATGATCTCACCTACCTGGCCAGTCGAGTCAACCAGAACTGATTAGAAAAGCTCATTGACTCGAGTTAACCCATGTCACCCAGGTTGATCAGTCTGACTGATCGGTAGGTACCCATGGATCAATTGTTGAATTGTGTCAACCCTCCTGAAACATGATTTGTTCAGTGGGAGGATGATCCATGTTCTTGTCTTATTCTTCTATCACAACCTAAAATCCTCTAAAATTATTAGGTCCTGAAAAAGACTAAGTCAAAGAGTTGATGGTATCTTAGCCTCCCATTAAGTGAGTTAGTAATGTGTCCTTTAACTTGGTGTTCATCGGCAGTTCCATAGAATGGATGTGC
The DNA here is from genome assembly GCA_021397845.1 of Areca catechu. NCBI lineage: Eukaryota > Viridiplantae > Streptophyta > Magnoliopsida > Arecales > Arecaceae > Areca > Areca catechu. Next base: position 109,088,997 of record CM038047.1, read on the forward strand.
ATCCGGTTACTGGAATTGCTCTCTCATAGATGATGGTTCAGTGTAACCTTCTTGACAGTGATCAGGTGAGCCGGTCATAGTCAGGCTTAGTCATTCGTTGGCTAGAAGTATTGGATTTATTATATTAATGGTTGGACCTAACTGGAGACCCGCAATAGGAGGCCCCAAGGCCGATTGGGATGCTTTCTGGGGCAAAATAAATTATTGGATGTTGCTTAGGGAAGCAATTGGTTAGTGAACCTACCTTTAGGCGTGTATGGGTGAGCTGGCCATAGTCGGGCTCATACGTGGTCTATTGGATTTCAGTACCCACTATGAAATAATGAATTCATGGATTGGAGTTAGAGGCTCCTAATCTGAAAAATTAGTGGGAGAGACCTTTAGACTAAAGTCCAAGTCTTTTGGTTAATTGATTAATTCATATTCTAATTTGGTCTTGTTTTTCCTTTCAGATGTCTTCAAATCTTTCGCTCCGGTCACTTCTCGATAATGAGAAGTTGAAGGGTCACAACTTCGATAGTTGGTATTGAAAGTTGAGGATTATCTTGGAGCATGAATGGATCCTTTATGTGATAACGGATCCGGCACCTGAAATCCCCTTTGCCAATGCTCGGAGTTCGGTTAGGGACACTTATCAGAAGTGGGTTTCTGATCGGACTACTATCCGATGCATTATGTTAGCGGCAACGAATGACAAGTTCAGTCGCAAGTTCGAGGAATCCCAACCAGATGAGATTCTTCAAAAGTTGAAGGAAATCTTTCGGCACACCAGATGATGTAGAGCGGTACAAAGTATCTTATGCCATCTACAATGCTAAGATGCCGAATGGTGGTTCTGTCACTGATCATGTATTGTACATGATCGAGCTGATAGAAAAGTTGGGCAAGCTTGGATGTCCCTTGCATGAGCAACTCGGCAATGATGCGATCTTGAATTCTCTGCCCTCCTCCTATCTAGATTTTCTTGACCATTACAGAATGAACAAGCCTGCAGTTAATTACCATGGCTTGATGGGATTACTGTAGACTTTCGAGAAAGACCACCAACTGAACAAGGGGGTGGTGAATTTAGTGGGAGGTTCAAGAGGTCGTCGTCCCTTTAAGAAAGGGAAGAACAAAAGGAAGGGAAAGAAGGTGCTGAATGCTCCTGGACCGAGTCAGGCCAGGAAAGTGAAAGTTGACCAATCTTTTGCATAGTGCTTCTATTGCAAGAAGCGGGAACACTAGAAGAGGAACTGTCCTCTTTGCCAAGCATCCCTAGACCCGAACAGGCCAATGAAGGGAAAGCAGTAGACTACTGGACAAGATATTTATACGATAAAATCTTGTAATTTCTCTATTTGTGATACTGCTAACTGGGTATTGGATACCGGTAGTCCTATTCATGTTTGTAATTCGTTACAGGGACTGCAGGTTAGCAAGAGATTCAAGGATGGAGAATAGTTTCTGAGCGTCGGGAATGGAAATCATGTTCTAGTACTGGCGATCGGAGTTCTAAGTCTTGTCTTTGAGTCCTATACTGTCGAGTTAGTCGACTGTCATTTTTGTCCTAGTTTCATTATGTGCATAATCTCTGTGGCCTTTTGGCCAATTATGGTTTTGAACTATCAATAAAAAGAGATATTTGCCAAGTTATTTTGAATAACTCTGTGATAATGAAAGCTAAGTTAAATAATGGCCTTTATATACTGTCACGGCCTGTTAGTGTAATGTACACATCTAGCAAACACCCAAGGTTAGAAAATGTCAGTGATCTGTATCTTTGGCACTGTAGGCTAGGTCATGTTAACTAGAATAGGATAAACAAGTTGAGAGGAAAAGGTCTCCTCAAGGTCAGTGATTCTGAATCACTGCCTACTTGTGAATCCTGTTTACTTGGTAAAATGACCAAGTCACCTTTTACTGGAAAAGGTGAACGAGCTACAGAACTTTTGAGTCTCATACATACTGATGTATGTGGACCCATGACAATAAGTGCCAGAGGTGGATACAGATATTTCATTACATTTATAGACGACCTTTCGAGGTTTGGTTATGTCTTTTTGATGAGACATAAATCCGAGTCGTTTGAAATGTTCAAATGATATCGTAATGAAGTAGAGAAACAAATTGGAAAAAGTATTAAAACCCTTCAATTTGATCAAGACGGTGAATATCTATCTGGTGAGTTTTTGACATACCTTGAGGAGAATGGGATTCTCTCTTAGTGGACTCCTCCAGGAACACCACAGTTGAGTGGTGTGTCCGGAAGGAGGAATCGAACTTTGTTGGACATGGTTCGATCCATGATAGGCTTTGCAACTCTGTTGCTATCCTTTTGGGGATATGCACTTAAGACATATTGTCAATTGTTAAATAATGTTCCAAGTAAGTCTGTTGTCTCCACTCCATATGAGATGTGGACTGGACATAAGCCCTCAATCTCACACCTTCGGGTTTGGGGTTGTCCGGCATATGTAAAGCATTTAGACTCAGATAAACTTGGTCCTAGGTCTGATCGGTGCCTGTTTATTGGTTACCCTAAGGAAATCAAAGGGTATTTCTTCTACTTGGAGGATGAACAGAAAGTGTTCATCACTCTTAGGGCTATCTTTTTGGAAAAGGAGTTCCTTGGAGAAGGGACTGTAACCTCTAAGATTGAACTTGGTGAAGTTCATCCAGTAGAAGAACCTACACACTCTAAGGACATCATAGAACCAGCTATGATTGGATCACACCCAGAACCCATTATTAGGAGATCCGGTAGAGTACCGCATCAGCCGGACAGATACTACGATTTCTTGGTCCGGGACGATGATCCCATTGAGCTCGATAATAATAATGAGGATCCGATCACCTATATGGATGCACTTCAGAGATCTGACTCTGAGGCATGGCTTGGAGCCATGCGATCCGAAATAGAGTCCATGGAGATCAATAATGTATGGACATTGGTTGATCCACCTGAAGGGATAAAACCCATCGGGTGCAAATGGATCTTCAAGAGGAAAAGGGGCGCAGATGGGAAGGTGGGGACCTATAAAGCCCATCTGGTTGTCAAGGGGTATCGTCAGCGATATGGTATCGATTATGATGAGACTTTCTCCTCTGTGGCAATGCTCAAGTCCATTCGGATCATGCTTGCTTTAGCAGCATATTTTGATTATGAGATCTAGCAGATGGATGACCGAACTGCTTTCCTAAATGGGGAGCTGGAAGAGGAGGTGTATATGATACAGCCTGAAGGGTTTACATCCTCAGATGAATTAAAAGTATACAAGTTACAGAGGTCCATTTATGGACTCAAGCAAGCATCTCGAAGTTGGAACTTACGGTTTGATAGGTGTATCAAATCGTATGGCTTCGTTAGGAACGGAGAAGAACTGTGCATCTATAAGTGGATTAATAGTTCTGTGATTGTATTCTTGGTACTGTATGTTGACGACATTCTCTTAGTCTGGAATGACATCGCAGCATTACAAGGAATAAAGGTCTGGTTATCATCTCAGTTTTTGATGAAGGACTTGGGTGAAGCTTCTTATATACTGGTTATGAAGATCTATAGAGATAGATCTAAGAGGCTTATGGGATTGTTCCAGTCTACATACATTGATACCGTGTTGAAACGGTTCAGCATGAAAAATTCCTAGAAAGGCTATCTTCCTACAGGTTCTGGAATTATTCTTTCCAGGAAGGATTGTGTGACAACTCCTGAGGAAAGAGAGCGCATTAGTAGAGTACCTTATGCTTCTTCAGTAGGTTCTATCATGTATGCTATGACATGTACTAGACTAGACATGGCATACTCACTAGGAGTAGTGAGTAGATACCAGTCTGACCCAGGTGAGGCACATTGGAAGGTGGTTAAGTCCATCCTGAAGTATTTGAGAAATACTAATGAACAATTGGTGCAGGCACCAGACTCAGAAGAAGACTTCAGAGCTCCATCTGGATCTCTGATTAATCTTGCCCGAAGAATTAGGGTTTTTTTGGCTTGTAATAAGGGTTGACTTGATCAACTCAATTTTAGCTTGAGTCTGTATTACCTGCATTTTTATTTTGTTGAGTCATATTGACTCAGTAGTGGACTAGGGCTTCAACCTGGGGTGTTACATTTTCTCCCAAGGCCAAGCAAGTGAGCGCCACACTCCCAGCCATACGCCTGAGTCCAGGGGGCGCCACATCTCCATCCAGCAGGCTTTGGTCCCCACACCACAGATAGCAGCTCCCTTTTCTCATGCGCCAATTGAGGAGAAATCCACCAGGGGTCCACAAATCAAGGGGGCGGCCCAAGACATTCCCAAAAGAACCAAACTTTGAAAGGGAAGAAATTCTCTTGGAGAGAACTTCAAGGAGGCGCCCATTACCTACCAGAAATACTCAAAACAAAGTTAGAAAAAGCCATAACTTGGGGAGAAAGAAAAGGAGGTATCCAAAAAGGGTTGAGCCATGGAAGGAAGGAGATTTCTCTTGAAGAGCAAGGTTAGGAGGTGCCCTAATCATTCCAACTAAAGCCAGATATAAAAGGAAACAAATTTTTTCTTGGAGGGCAAGGTTAAGAGGCGCCCAAACACTTCCAGATAAGGCCAAGCATAGAAGGAAAAAAATATTTTTCTTGGAGGTCAAGACAAGGAGGCGCCACCCACTTTCCTTTTTTGAAGCCTCAATCATCTTTGGAATTTTTGGCCGGCCATATGAGTAGGGATTGATCCTACAATCCTAATTTGAAGATCCCCTCCTTTAGTCCCACATGGGAAGATGTAAAACCCTACTCTCTTGTAATGTCCTATAAATTAAAACCCCTTTGTAAGTTCTAAGAATCAGATGAATGAAACCAACTTTTTTTTGTGAGCAAACTCTGTGTTTTCTCTCTTCCGCACTTGCATCCAGGTGTTGACCTCCGTGAGGGAGTAAATCCGGGTTCCCCAGGAACCTTGAGGAGGTGTGAGATCTCCAAAACCCAAACCCTAGGTTAGCCACTTCTCCTCCAAAACCCTAGCCGCCTACCATCCACTTCAATCCACCAAACCCTAGCCTATTCCACCTCCCACGGCCTCTCTCTCCAAGTCCAGGCCGACCACCAGCATCCAGCTACAGTCCGGGTACTTCAGATCCAAAGCTCTTTCTAGAGGGAGTCGAATCAGCCTTCAAGAGAATCCGACTCTCAGCGACATCAGCCTTCAAGTTCTTCGAACTGGTAAATCCTTCCCCGAGTCTCTGAATCCATCACTTGTTTTTCTTCTTCCCAAATCTTGAGTTCAAGAGAAGCCGACCCAGCCACGAGACCAGTATTGGAGGATCCATTGCGAAGATAGCCGACTCCGAGGATCCAACAATCTGCTCGAGAGAGTTCTTCCACCCAAATTCTGTGAAGATCACTGTCTGGTTGGTAAACCATCTCTTCTCTTTATTTCTGTCCTGTTGAAAGTTCAGAGCGAAACCCTAGGTCTGGGAGTTTCTCAACCCCCAGCGATCCGTTACTTCTGAACTACTCTGATAACTTAGCTTCTTCTAAATTGTGCTTTCAATCCTTACCTAGTTTCCATCAACTTAGTTTAACTTTACTTTGAGTCGAAGCCAATTTCTGAAATATAAATATAAAAAAAAAGAATTAATCTTAATTTTACTTCTGCATACGCTTCTTTGTTCTTTGTTCTGCATCATTTTTGGTATCAGAGCACTGTCTAGCATTTCTGTTTTGATTGCTTGTTTGAGTCTCTCTCTTTTTACTTTGTCTGCTCGAAGTAGACTCCCCAGGACGTCCGGTCCTAGGAACGAAGCGAGGTGCAAACCTCCTCCTTCCATTCCACGGGGTGTTCCTAGGGCGTGTAGGGGATCCGTTGGGTTACAACTTCGTAGCAGGAATTGTAAACGGGGAAGTACTCTATTTTCAGCCCGTAATTGCCCTGTTGCAGGAATTATTTCTCATTGTAAGTAACTCCAAATTTAGTGATCTTTGTTTTGATGAAACCAGTATAATTGAAGATATTTTGCATAATCTTCCTGTGATTTATTGGTTTTCGTGAGATTTCTGAAAATTAAATTACTGCAACTCTATTTTTGTGTTTCTGCAATTCAATTATTTTTGAGTGTTCATCTCTTAATTCATCTTAAGGGCATTTGAGCATCTAAGATAAGGGGAGGAGTTGATAACCTCTCCTTAGTCCAAAACTACCACCCACTCATTCGAACCTAAGCCTTTAATCTTAAAATTAATTAGACCTAATTTGTCCTAGTGGGCTAGGGACATCAACAAGTCGGGTCAAGGCTAGTGTTGAGTCAGTTTGTTTGGCTACTCTGTGTGTGCTTTGTACTCAGTGTCTAGAATGGTGGTTCAGGGATTCTATCCCGAAGGGCTTGTGTGCTGGTCCGCCTACCTGGCCAATCTCTGATTGGTGTCTACGATTGGCATCTAGGGACCTAACACTCCCCTTATACCTGCCTGGCTGAGTCCTGAGTTACTACAGGCTAGCTTGCCACTCTGATTGGGCATCTAGTTTGGGCTCTAGGTTTAGTTAGCCCGTAGTCGATTCAGTTGAGTCTCATTTTGTGTGTTTGCTTGCATCATCATGTCTACCCGGAATGGAGTACCCTACCAACCTGGTCAAACCCAACCTGATTTAGAGGCCATGGTTAGAGCTCTTACTGAGAGTATGAACAAATTAAGTCAGGATATGAATGAGAATTTTGCCCAGCTTAGGGATCGAGTCCAAGTACTTGAGGAACCTAGGCATCGGAATTGGAATCCTGACCCAGATTTTAATGTGCCTCAACCTCACCCACACCAAGAGCCTAGAAGACCTTTATACCGAGATCCTGAACCTAATCATAGGAGGCCTGACCCAGAACCTAAAGATAGAGATGATAGGTTCATTCAGAACATCAAGTTAGATGCACCCACTTTTGATGGTAGCTTAAATCCTAAGGTGTATTCTGATTGGGAGGGTGAGATGGACCAGTACTTTGAGTGGTATGCCATGTCTGAGGAGAGGAAATTCAAGTTTGCCAAGATGAAGTTAGTACGTCAAGCTAGGTTATACTGGGGGAACATTGAGCTGACCACTAGAAGACGAAATGTAGAGCCCATAACCACTTGGCAGGGTATGAAAGAGAAACTTAGAGACAAGTACCTACCCATTTCATACCAACAAAATCTGTTAGACCAATGGCAGACTTTGAAACAAGGGAACCGATCTGTTTCAGACTACATAACCACCTTTGATGAATACCTGATGAGATGTGATGTGAGTGAAGCCCATGAGGTCACTTTGTCTAGATTTAGGGCTGGACTTAGGGAAGACATTAAGAGAGAGTTATTTCTGAGAGAGGTTACTGACCTATACCAAGCCTATCAGATTGCACTGAACACTGAGAAGTTTCAAAGAGGACCCATGCCTTCTAGGGTTAGTGCCCCAATCCCCAGAAATGGACCTAGCCAGGTTATCCCTAGCAAGCCTAATCAGGATATTCCCACCCCTAGGCCCATGGACAAAGGTAAGGCACCTGACACCCAGAGAACCCCTAGTATCATCTGTTTTAAGTGCCAGAAGCCCGGTCATATCTCCAACCAGTGCACAGCCATAGCTTGTTTTAAGTGCCATAAGGTAGGTCATGTTTCTAGCCAGTGCCTTCGTAGATCCCTTTATATAGAAGAGGGAGGAGAAGAGGATTCCGAGCCCAATGAGGAGTTTGAAGAAGAAGTTTATGAGGCCAGAATGAATTTGGTCGATGAGTATGAAGGAGAGGAAGAATCCACAGAGTCTGACCAATTAGGGGTTATGAGATGCATCCTGTCCCAGACTAAAGTTCAGGAAGATTGGCGTAGGACTAACATCCTACAGACTTTCCTTAAACTAGGGGATAAGGTATGTAAAATCATCATAGATAGTGGGAGCTGTGTGAATGCCATTTCTACTAGCACTGTCAAAATGTTAGGCTTAACCCCAGTCCCCCACCCCAACCCCTATAAGGTTTCTTCGGTAGACTCTACCTCTATACCCATCCAGTCTAGATGTTAGGTGCAAATCCAAATGCAATCCTATCAAGAGAAGATTTGGTGTGATGTCTTGCCCATGGGGGTGAGCAGTATAATTCTTGGAAGACCTTGATTTTATGATCATGATGCCACCCTCTTAGGAAAATCCAACACCTGTGTCTTTAGTTTCAATGGGAAGAAAATCACAATCCATTCAGTCCCTCCTAAGGACAAGGTAGCTAAAGGAACCAATAAGGTCAGAGAAATGAAGACAGGAGTGAACCTAATTAGTGCCAAGGATCTAGAACAAGAAATTCATAGTGGTTCACCCATTTGGATGTTGACTGCTAAGGAACATAGGACTCCTACACCCTCAGAGCCTCCTCAGGAAGTTAAGCCTTTATTAGAAGAATTTGAGGATGTTTTTCTCGAGGATCTGCCAGACCACCTTCCACCTCTTAGGGATATTCAGCATTCCATAGATTTAGTCCCAGGAGCTACTTTACCCAACTTGCCCCATTATAGGATGAATCCATCTGAGCATAAACAACTGCAAAAGCAGGTTGGCGAATTGTTGAGGAAGGGGTTCATTAGAGAGAGTCTTAGCCCTTGTGCAGTCCTTGCACTTCTAACCCCGAAGAAGGATGGCACGTGGAGGATGTGTGTCGATAGTCGTGCCATTAATAAAATCACAATCAAGTATAGGTTCCCCATCCCTAGACTAGATGATATGCTAGATATGATGGCCGGTGCCATGGTTTTTTCTAAAATTGATCTCAAGAGCGGCTATCATCAGGTTAGGATTAGACCAGGGGATGAGTGGAAAACCTCCTTCAAAACTAAGGATGGTCTCTTTGAATGGGTTGTTATGCCTTTTGGGTTGTCCAATGCCCCTAGTACTTTCATGAGGATTATGACCCAGGTACTTAGAGCTTTCATAGGAAAGTTTGTAGTGGTCTATTTTGATGACATCCTGATCTATAGTAAGACCCCTGCAGATCACCTAGGCCACCTTAGACAAGTCTGTCAAGTTTTGAGGAATGATAGTCTCTACGGTAATCTCAAAAAGTGTGAATTTATGACCAGTAGAATTATCTTCCTTTGTTTTGTTGTAACCCCTGACGGCATGGCTGCCGATCCTGAAAAGATTAGGTCCATAGTAGAATGGCCAGAGCCGACCAGTGTGCATGAAGTCAGAAGTTTCCATGGCTTGGCTACCTTCTATAGGTGATTCATCAAGGGGTTTAGTACTGTAGTTGCTCCTATCACAGACTGTATTAGGAAGGGAGAATTTCAGTGGACTAAAGCAGCCCATAAAGCCTTCCTAGATCTTAAGGATAGGATGACCAAGGCACCCATTTTGAGGTTACCGGACTTTTCAAAGGTATTTGAGGTTGCCTGTGATGCTTCAGGAGTAGGTATAGGTGGAGTCCTAAGCCAAGAAAACCATCCCGTAGCATTCTTTAGTGAGAAACTTAATGATGCTAAGCTTAGGTATTCTACCTATGATAAGGAATTTTATGCGGTAGTGCAAGCTTTGCGTTACTGGAGACATTATTTGCTCCCGCAAGAATTTATGCTGTTTTCGGACCACGAGGCTCTTAGATTCTTGAATTCCCAGAAGAAGCTTAACCCTAGGCATGCTAAATGGATAGAGTATATCCAGTCCTATACTTTTGTTTTGAAGCATAAGGCTGGGTCTGAAAATAAGGTAGCTGATGCCCTTAGTCGTCGATCTTTGTTGTTGAATTCTGTTAGGGCTGAAGTCATAGGGTTTGAGCAAATCAAAGAAGAATATGAGTCGTGTCCGGATTTTAAGACTGTGTACCATGATCTAACTCAAGGACCATCTAGTGAACATAAGGATTATTCCCTTTTAGATGGCTTTCTGTTCTTTAAGAATAGGCTTTGCATCCCTAGAACCTCTCTTAGAGAATTTTTGATTTGGGAAACTCATGCTGGAGGTTTAGCTGGCCATTTCGGAAAAGATAAGACCACCCTAGCTATTGAAGACCATTTTTTCTGGCCTAGCTTAAAAAGAGATGTAGCACACATTGTGGCTAGGTGTCGAACCTGCGCTGTTGCCAAACAGCGAAAACAGAACACCGGCCTTTATACCCCACTCCCTGTCCCAGATCGTCCTTGGCAAGATGTGAGCATGGACTTTGTGTTAGGTTTGCCTAAGACCCAGAGGAGGCATGACTCCATCTGCGTTGTAGTAGATCGATTTTCCAAGATGGCCCATTTCTTGCCTTGCTCCCAAACATTTGATGCGTCTAAGGTAGCCACCCTGTTCTTTAATGAGATAGTTCGACTCCATGGCCTACCCAAGACCATTGTTTCAGATAGGGATGTTTGGTTCACCAGCTATTTCTGGAAAACCCTTTGGCATAAGTTAGGGACAAAACTTAAGTTTTCAACTGCCTATCATCCCCAGACTGACGGCCAAACCGAAGTAGTGAACCATAGTTTAGGCAATCTGTTAAGGTGTCTTGTTGGTGAAAACATTAGGAACTGGGATTTGTACTTACTTAGAGCTGAATTTGCATATAATGACTCGGTCAATAGGTCTACGGGTAAGAGTCCATTTGAAATTGTGCATGGTTACAAACCTCACACACCTCTTGACCTAGCTCCTTTACCAGTCCACACACGGGTCTCCGAGTCTGCCGAAGTTTTTGCACAGCATATAAAAGACTTGCATAAAGAAATTCAAGCCAAAATAAATTTAAGTAATGAAACTTATAAGAAATTGGCTGATTCTCAAAGGCGAGTCAAAACTTTTGACGAAGGAGGCTATGTAATGATTAGGTTAAGGCCTGAACGGTTTCCTCCTGGAACCGTTAGAAAGTTACATGCTAGAGGAGCTGGACCATTTAGAGTGGTGAAGAGAGTAGGATCTAATGCCTATGTGCTCGAGTTACCTCCAGAACTAGGCATTAGCCCCACTTTCAACATTACAGACCTAGTAGAGTATAGAGAGCCAGCTGTGATTCCCAGTGAGGTTTTTGAACCTAATCCTGCTCTTGAGAGTGAACCTGACCCTGTGTGTCCACCAACAAACTGGCCTGTGAGGAAAGAGCAGATTGAAAAGATCCTGGATGATCAGGTTATCTCTACTCGTAATCGAGGATACCAAAGATACCTGGTCCGCTGGCTAGGAAGGCTAGATTCTGATGACTCTTGGATCTCCTGAGAAGAATTACAAGAGTTGGACCCAGACCTCTTGGAGAGATACCAGAGCCAACTTGATCCATACTCGACAGGGTCGAGTTCCTCCCACCCTGGGAGAATTGGTGCGTGCACCATACTCAGAAGAAGACTTTAGAGCTCCATCTGGATCTCTGATTAACCTTGCCCGAAGAATTAGGGTTTTTTTGGCTTGTAATAAGGGTTGACTTGATCAACTCAATTTTAGCTTGAGTCTGTATTACCTGCATTTTTATTTTGTTGAGTCATGTTGACTCAGTAGTGGACTAGGGCTTCAACCTGGGGTGTTACATTTTCTCCCAAGGCCAAGCAAGTGGGCGCCACACTCCCAGCCACACTCCCAGCCATACGCCTGAGTCCAGGGGGCGCCACATCTTCATCCAGCAGGCTTTGGTCCCCACACCACAGATAGCAGCTCCCTTCTCTCATGCGCCAATTGAGGAGAAATCCACCAGGGGTCCACAAATCAAGGGGGCGACCCAAGACATTCCCAAAAGAACCAAACTTTGAAAGGGAAGAAATTCTCTTGGAGAGAACTTCAAGGAGGCGCCCATTACCTACCAGAAATACTCAAAACAAAGTTAGAAAAAGCCATAACTTGGGGAGAAAGAAAAGGAGGTATCCAAAAAGGGTTGAGCCATGGAAGGAAGGAGATTTCTCTTGAAGAGCAAGGTTAGGAGGCGCCCTAATCATTCCAACTAAAGCCAGATATAAAAGAAAACAAATTTTCTCTTGGAGGGCAAGGTTAAGAGGCGCCCAAACACTTCCAGATAAGGCCAAGCATAGAAGGAAAAAAATATTTTTCTTGGAGGTCAAGACAAGGAGGCGCCACCCACTTTCCTTTTTTGAAGCCTCAATCATCTTTGGAATTTTTGGCCGGCCATATGAGTAGGGATTGATCCTACAATCCTAATTTGAAGATCCCCTCCTTTAGTCCCACATGGGAAGATGTAAAACCCTACTCTCTTGTAATGTCCTATAAATTAAAACCCCTTTGTAAGTTCTAAGAATCAGATGAATGAAACCAACTTTTTTTTGTGAGCAAACTCTGTGTTTTCTCTCTTCCGCACTTGCATCCAGGTGTTGAGCTCTGTGAGGGAGTAAATCCGGGTTCCCCAAGAACCTTGAGGAGGTGTGAGATCTCCAAAACCCAAACCCTAGGTTAGCCACTTCTCCTCCAAAACCCTAGCCGCCCACCATCCACTTCAATCCACCAAACCCTAGCCTATTCCACCTCCCACGGCCTCTCTCTCCAAGTCCAGGCCGACCACCAGCATCCAGCTACAGTCCGGGTACTTCAGATCCAAAGCTCTTTCCAGAGGGAGTCGAATCAGCCTTCAAGAGAATCCGGCTCTCAGCGACATCAGCCTTCAAGTTCTTCGAACTGGTAAATCCTTCCTGAGTCTCTGAATCCATCACTTGTTTTTCTTCTTCCCAGATCTTGAGTTCAGGAGAAGCCGACCCAGCCACGAGACCAGTATTGGAGGATCCATTGCGAAGATAGCCGACTCCGAGGATCCAACAATCTGCTCGAGAGAGTTCTTCCACCCAAATTCTGTGAAGATCACTGTCTGGTTGGTAAACCGTCTCTTCTCTTTATTTCTGTCCTGTTGAAAGTTCAGAGCGAAACCCTAGGTCTGGGAGTTTCTCAACCCCCAGCGATCCGTTACTTCTGAACTACTCTGATAACTTAGCTTCTTCTAAATTGTGCTTTCAATCCTTACCTAGTTTTCATCAACTTAGTTTAACTTTACTTTGAGTCGAAGCCAATTTCTGAAATAAAAAAATAAAAAAAAGAATTAATCTTAATTTTACTTCCGCATACGCTTCTTTGTTCTTTGTTCTGCATCACCAATGGCTGATTTATGGAGAATCTAACTTGAAACTTGTGGGATATACTGACTCCAGTTTCTAGTCAGACAGAGATGATAGCAAGAGTGTGTCAGGGTTTGTATTTATCCTGAATGGAGGAGCGATATGCTAGAAAAGTTCCAAGCAGGCGACAGTTGTAGACTCAGTATGCGAGGCAGGATACCTTGCAGCATCAATTCTGCGAAGGAAGCTGTGTGGTTGCGGAAGTTTCTTGGAGAGCTTGGGATGGCATCTACCCTAGATAGTTCTGTTCCAGTGTACTGTGACAGCATTGGAGCCATTGCTCAAGCTAAGGAACCGAAAGCTCATCACCGCACCAAGCATATTCTGTGGCGCTTCCACCTCGTACGAGAGATCGTTGAACGAGATGACATCAATCTTATGAAGATTGATGGAAAGGAAAATCTGGTTGACATTTTTATTAAAGCTGTCGGAATTAAAGAGTTTGATGTTTGTAAAAGGGAAATGGGTATTAGATACTGTTATGATTGGCTTTAGTATAAGTGGGAGTTGTTGGAAATTGTGTCCCAAAGCTAATCGCCTAGGTTGTAGGCAGTTGAATTGAGTATTGTACTCTTTGTATGAATTAATAAATATTATTTTGGCACCTCATCACATTCTTACGTTTCCATGTAATGAACTCTTTTTCATGTGATGAAGTCCTTAGGACTACATTAACTTCGATATAGAGAGGATATATCAAGTGGTCCTTAAACCAGGTTCACGACCAAAGGATACGTTATACTGGATGGCAATGTATCAAGTGTATGTTGTTGTGGTTCACATCGTTTGGTTGTCCTCTTGACCAAAGGAGTGTGGTGACACTGATGTGATCTGCAAGTGGGATATATGATATCTCATTGAATGTGACTCCATGTAGCCCCTTTCTGCCAAAGGGATACTTACGATTGGTTATGGGTATATGTGTCCCTCCGACCTGAGGTCATCATGGTAGCTTGCAAGCAACTTCCTGTGCTTTGGTGTTGGACTACCTGGATTTCTAATCTGGTGATGGAAGGTTTCTGGGTACAGGCAAGTACTTATGGAGCAGTGGTAGACCAAGATGGAATTGACCTGTTCAAGTAGTTTGGATTGAATGTCTCGCAGTGTCTCAATTTAGCAAATCCTTGGCCGGGGTAGTCCTGGTGAGGAGTCACTGGACTTGCGAGGTTAAGACATGTTGTGGATTGACTCAGCTAGGGTTGGCAATCTAACCCTAGGTCATCCTGAGCATTGGAGGTCAAAGGGATGAATTATACGGTAACCATATGCTAGAGGTTCGATTGATTGCTCTCGCATCTTCGACCTATCCGGACGTTAGGACCCATTGCTAGATGGTATCTTGTGCTGGTACTGGAATTGTTCCAGTGCTACCGCCTAGGTTCGAACCTATGAGGTCACACGCGGATCTCTTCCTGATCCAGGAACCGATTTATGATTAGGAATCATTTCGATAACGGTTTGATTGAGCACACTTTGGATTGACTCGGTTTTGGGTCGATCAGAATAGTTTGGGTCTACCGGGAATTATTTCTGGAAAACCAGGACTTGACCAAACCATTTATTAATTAGATTTTGATCTAATTGGTTAGTGAACCGGTTTGAGATTGTTTGAACCAGTTGTGAACCATTTTGATCCAATCCATATGGTATTCAATGGCTTGGACAAACAGGGTATTCAAGGCATCTTTTCTCCTCCCATTTCTCTTCGTTTTGGCTGCATATTTAACCACATATTAATTACTCCTCATTACTTCATTGTGAACGAATTTGATTCGTTCCCAAAACCTGATGGCCTCTCGAATTCCCAGCAAGTCTCTTAAGCTTCCCAAATGACCAGTTGAATTGTTCTTGCTGCTTATAAAATTTTGGGCTGTGGTACGTTGTGTGTGTGCTTGCTTTTGAGAGCTTCTAACCAGTGGTTTAGAGCCTAAGTTTCTCATGTGAAAAGGAGTGAAAATAGTTCTCTTGATTCCCTGTTGCTGATTGGTGCTCAACGTGTGGGAGGAAGCTTTGTTTTGAAGAAAACATTTTACAAAACAAGGTGTTCTGTTTTTCCCTTCCTCCCCTCACCGTTTCAAGACTTTTCGGCGACTTAGCATCGTGCGAAGCTGGATCCGAGGAGTCCCAGGCATGTCTCAGGGTGTTCCCTTGAACACCTAAGAGCCGGATCAACCTTTCAAAGCTGCTGGTTTTGTTTTGTTTGCTGCTGTTTTTGGTTGCAGGAATTTCTGTTGTTGCAGCAAAAGAGAAAGAGAACGATCCATCCAAAGGCTCACTTTGAAGCAACATTTACCTCTCCATTGAAGCAAGAAGATACCTTGCTGTTGTTGCCTAAGAAGAGACCAAGGATTGGCCATTTGTGGTTGGCCATTGCTGCTGTTGGAGAGAAGAAGAAACAACGTTCAAAAGCTTGCTGGAAGAAGAAGATAGGAATAAAGTTATTCCTGTTATCCCAGCTATTCCAGAGTTATCCCTGGTTTATTCTAAGCAAGATTAAGGTAATATTTCTGGTTTTATTTTTTCATGCATGCCTAGAACTAGTTTATAAAATAGTTTATAAATATTACATGCCGATGTTATGCCTTGTTTTGCCTATACATGTATCCAGAATAGTTAGATCTTGTGTAGAGTAGGTTTTTCTGCTGCGATTTTAAAAAATGTTTTAAAATACATACCTGCTCCCGGTGCTGTTGCATGCTTAGTATAGGCACTTGCAACACCGTGTTTGTTTTTCCGCTGCATGTTCCTCAAAGCACTTGCCTATCCTGTTGCCGATTTCACAGTTGCACGAATTTCAAAGTCGCACGGAGTTCAAAGCCACACCAATTTTGAAGTGCATGATCTTCAAAAATGCATGAGTTTTAGAGTTGCACGGAGTTCAAAGTCACACCAATTTTGAAGCGCACGATCTTCAAAGCTGCACACTCTATAAAGTGCACGGATCTTAGAGCAGAGCTGGAAAAAAATCATTCTACAGGTCATGTGTATCCTGGAGCTAGCCTGACTCGACAGAGTCGAGTTTTTCCCACCTCAGGGGAATGATGGGGACCTCACCAGCACGGATCCCAGAGCAAGCATGAATCTTGGAGCCATACAAATGTCGGAGCATATCCAGAATAAATTTAGGATTTATCTTTTATTTGAAATTTGAATTAGGATTTAGTTGGTTAGGATTGAGATATGGATAGGCTTATCTTATCCTATCTTGTGTTTGAATTTGAATTATCTCTATTTTTTTATCCTGTATTCAAATTCAAATGAGGGTAGGATAGATCTATAAATACCACCCTCAGTCCTTTGTAAAAATATAGTTTTTGGAGAAAAAAATTTGAGTTTTTAGAATAGTAATTCTTCTTGCCTTCGCCTTCGGGCATGGGCGTGAGGCCCTAGTTATCCCCCTTCCCAATCCATCTTCTTTATCCCCTTGTGACCTTTGAGATTCGTCCTAGCGCCTCCAAGTATCGAGGAGGGTGTAATGCCCTAGAGGTGAGAGGTCTCTTTGTTAGGTTGAGTCCCAAAGTCCATGAGATTCAAATCCCTGTCTTCCATCCCCACTATTCCTTCACCATCCCCTAAAAAAAAAAATCCAAAAAAACAAAAGTACCTTAATCTAGGTGACTTCTAAGCTCATCAACGATCCTATCCCTGTCCCCTATCAATTGATGTGGAGTGCTACAATCAGAGGCGTGGAGATTCCAGTATCTAAGAGCATTTTTAGCAAAGTCTGGGACATTCCTCTTCGTGGGATTGCTACCACGAGTGTTGGAGAAAGAGAGGTAGCATTTCAGTGTATTTTGGAGAGAGACGATGTTCACGATGTGACTATAATCACCGCGAATTAGTTATCAGTAGAGATGCGCCTTCTTCATTACTTCATCATGAGGATACTTCTGTCAAAGACTGGTCACTTTGACTTTATCATAGAGCGGGAGCTTATGATGATGGTTTGCCTCATACAGAGGACTGCCATCAACATCCAAGCCCTGATGATGAGCCAGATGGGTGAGGCTACGACTCAGCTCATCTATGTCTTCCGTACGGGAAGGGTATGACTCGTCTATTCAGAGCTTATCATGTTCCTTTGGAGGAGAAGGCCTCCAAAGATATTATGCACACTGATGTGTACGACGAGCGATCTCTGCATCATATGGGATACGAGAGGATTGCTGGTAAATAGGTTCATAAAGAGTCTAGTCAGGAGCCAGATGAGGAGGATGAGTAGCGAGCTATAGAGGCAGGGCCATCTGGGTCTACTAAGCACTTCTCACCTCCTAGACCGGCACCAGTAGAAGCTTCAGAGTCTGAGCTAGTCACTCCAGCACCTATTTCTTCACCAGCTACTGCTCCATGCACATCTACTAAGTCTACCTTAAAGGAGTAGATCAGGACTGAGATTGCTGAGGTCAGGACTGAGATCATTGGATTAGCTATTAGGACTACATAGCTTCAGTTTAAGATTGAGGGACTGAGAGCACACACTGATGGTCAGCTCTCAGGCATCAAACAGACTATGGAGGCAGGCTTCATCGAGATTCGTGATCTTTTGAGATCACTTTTGCCTATGACTGCACCTTCTGGTCCACCTCCTCCTCCGCCAGCAAATGACGACGACCACCCTGACAGACATGATGACACTCCTGGTGATGATGGTGGTGAGGCTGACATAGACACATATATTCTTGATGGTGATGATAGCGATGGCAGCGATGACAGAGCGAGAGATTATGAGATTGTTAGCAGGGAGATTATTGACCCCTGGAATGATTTTGATGATTACAAAATATTGGAGCATGTATGTATTACTAACTCTTTCAATTACTCAAGAAGTTTTTACAGGAAGTATGTTGACCCGTGGAATGATTTTGATGATTACAAAACATTGGAGCATGTGTGCTTTACTAATTCTTTCAATTATTCAAGAAGTTTTGCAGGAAAGTGTTTGTCTTTACATTAGTTGGTTTTCTATTTTAGTTGAAAGGTATTCCAACATTGTATGAACTCTTGTATACTTTAAGTTGTAAAGCCCTAATCCTTCATTTATGTAATCTTGTAAAAAGGGCTTTAAAATTGTAAAAAATGAGAGTAAGTAGGTTAGAATTTGTTTGGTAAGCTCTTTGTAGCTTTTTGAAGACTTGCTTTTGTTGGAACCTTGAATTGAAGATGTTTGGAGAAGTTTGAATGCATAAAAAGAAGTTTTGTAAGAGCCGACTCATGGATCAAGAGTCGACTCCTGTTCTGGCATGGCATAAAAATTTCAGAGTTTCAAAACCTCGAGCTGACTCAAGCCTCAAAAGCCGACTCGATGAAGAACTTATATTTTTGGTGACCGAGACCTCGAGCCGACTCAAGCCCAGAAGAGCTGACTCGTCCAGAGTTTGTTTTGTTAGTGACTGTGACTTCGAGCTGACTCAGACTTGAAGAGCTGACTCATACAGAATTTGATTTTCTATTGATTGAGAGTTCGAGCTGACTCAACTCAGAAGAGCCGACTCGCATAGAATTTCTTTTGGGTTGTCTGAGACTTCGAGCTGACTCATGGACCTGAGCCGACTCAAGTGATGAATTTTTGCAGTCTAACAGCTAGTTACAGAATCTATTTTTTGAATTCCAAAAACCCTCCAACAGCTCTATTTCAGTTTCCTAGGCCCTACAATGGCTAGTTTTGATTGAAGACTATATAAGGGAGTATTTATGATGATTTAAATAATTTTTTGAGAAATTATTCATTGATTATCCTTTGGAAGTTGAAGAGTTTTCAAGTCTTTCACCTATCCACTTCAAGAGCATTCAAGAAAGGATTCAAAGCTTCACCAACTGATCTTCAACCTTGAATCCAACCTTTTGAAGAAGTAAAGAAGTAGCTTGAAGAGTATTCAAAGCTAGGCTTCGATTTGATCTTCATCGGCAAGACTCAAACAACTTTGGTTTGTTGTAAAGTTACAAATTTACATTTGTTATTTCTTGTCTTCTCTCTAAGAATAGCAAGGGGCTGTGTCTTGAGAGTGTTTTAAAGATTTTTTGGTGAACCTATTAAAACCTAGGTTAGGGTTTTCTTTGATGAGCTCGGTTCTAAAAACCAAAGGGATTTAGGTTCTTGGTTAGCCTGTGTTAAAACCATGTGTGGGTTTTCTTTGGTGATCCCGGTAAAACCAAAGTATGTAGGTTTGGATTGTGAGCCTATTAAAACAATTCGATTATATTCCGGTGGGGGATATAGTGGAAATTCCAAGTGGTGGTTGGATAGTGGATGTAAGAGCGGGTTGCTCCGAACCACTCTAAATTTCTTGTATTTATGATTGTGCTTGTTTAATTTTATTGCATTTATTTACTTGCTTCTGCATTGCATTGTTCACGATAATACTAAAAGTATTTCAAATTACACATACTTTCTAAAGTTTTTGTAATCCCAATTCACCCCCCTCTTGGGCAGTCACTTGGGCAACAAGTGGTACCAGAGCAGAGTCTCTAAAAATTTCGTAGAGTAAAGATTGATGGCATATCCCATGAGCACTTCTTTGACCGAAGGCCAATCCACAAATCGACCTTCACTTTTCACTGGAACTAATTACTCATATTGGAAGGCAAGGATGAAAATATACATTCAAGCCATAGACTTTCATTTACGGAAAATAATTCTAAAAAGACCTCACACACCCACTATTAGAATTAATGATATTGAGGTTACCAAATCAGAAGAGGAATGTGATGAAAATGATATGAAATTGGCTGAGCTGAATGCCAAAGCTATGAACTTACTTTATTGCACTTTAGACCCAAATGAGTTTAACAAAATTTCCTGGTGGGGGTACCAGGATCAGACACAGATTACTGGGCCCTATCTAGTTTACTTAGTCATGTGTCAAAGTTTTAAAAATTTTGTAATCACTTAAGATTGAATCCTGTAAAAAAAAGTTAAGGTTAGTTGATTTGTCTCAACCCTTAACCTTAGTCCAATTTTGAGTCCTGTACTTTAGCCATGAGTCTAGTATAAGTCCAAATTTTGTATAAGAGAGGAGGTTACACTATTTTGGAGTTCCACCAGGCCTCATCCAGGAGTTAGAGGCCACTACATCAGATTATTGGATTTTATGTGACACCACAGGATCCAAGATGCCTTCCGGAAACCCTGATTCCTTCTAGATGCCCTCCAGATATCCAGATTCCCTTCCAGATGCCAGAGTATTTTCCCAGACTAGGGCATCCATGATTCCAGAGGTCCACCTGTATCCTAACCCAAAGAAATCAAGCCTAGGTACTAAGTCGAAGCCTTTAAGAAGCAAGATACCGGGGAATATTCTTGCTACTAGGCTACCAGGCCACCCCAGCTTCCAGAGGCCCAAGCCCATGCACCCAAGCCCCTTTGGGCTAGCCCCTTGATGTCCCTAAAAGCCTAATATGCCCTCCTAGGCATCCTTGGAGGGTTGACCAAGTCCAAGCTCAAATGGAGGTGTCCTTAAGTGAGAAGGAGAAGACTAGTCTAACCTAGTTAGGATTCCTAGTTCTTTTAATTTTTGTAATTCTAACCTAGCTAGGAAAGGACATGTAATCTAACTAGGAAAAGGCTTGTTAACCTAAGTGTAACCCTAGTTAGAGAGGTCATGGGAACTCTATAAATACCCCACCCCTCCCCCTCTTGTAATCATCTCTTTCTTATGAATACAACTTGCTGAAATTTTGAGTTATTGCCTTATGTTGGTGTTTTTGGTTTTGGTTCTTTACTTTGAGTGCTCTCCTTATGTACCCAACCGAATCCCTGTTGCCCTAGCATCCTTTTGCATCCTTGGAGACCAGCCACGCCCAAGGAAAGGAAGCTGTAGCTTCCATCCAAGACAAGGAGCTTCTTCCTCCTCGGCTGCCATCTCCTAACCCTAATCCCGATTCCTTTAAAATCCTAGTTTCTTTTCCCTTTTTTTATTTACTGTTTTGATTGACCTTGTTGCTTGTAGGATCCCCGAGGTGCTTCACCTCTCCTGAGGAGGCCTTCTTTGCCTTCAGGACTGCCCAGATCAGCCATCAGATTCAAGGGAACCGAGACTTCTTTATCTAGGCTTCGATCCGAGTGTGAGTGATCCCTTCAATTACTAAATTTATAATCTCTGACTGGTAAGAAACCTTCTCGTCTCTTGATATCTATTTTGATGAAGATAAGCTATCATAAACCGGAAGTTTCTCAACTCTCGGGTGCTGGCTACTTATTATCTTGCATGAGTTCTTTGTGATATGATTATTCTTTGCATTGCTACTCCTTATGCTAGTTCTTATTTTATTTAAGAATTTAGCCTACAAACATAAATTATAAAAATCATAAAAAAATTAGTTTACTATTTTTTTTTATATATTTAGAAATTTAAGAGTTGTCCCGCATCATTTTCACTTGCAATTCTGCTAAAAAAATTTGGGATAAGCTTGAGATCACACATAAGGGCATATCATAGGTTAAAACTTCAAAAATTAATTTTCTTGTGCATAATTATGAATTGTTCAAAATGGATTCAAGTGAAACTATATCTGCTATGTATACTAGTTTAACTGATATCATAAATGGTCTTTACTCTTGGTAGGACTTATACTAATGCTGATCTAGTTTAAAAGGTTTTGAGATCTTTGCCAGATAAATGGGAAACAAAAGTTATAGTAATTCAAGAGGCAAAGGACTTAAACACCCAACCATTGGATGAGCTGCTGGGATCATTGATTACTCATGAGCTAGCTATGTAGAAAAGAATAGAAGAAGACTCAAAGAAGAAGAAGGCCATTGCTTTTAAGCTACTGAAGAAGAAATAGATGAAGATTCAAAAACATTGGATGATGATTTAGAAGATGGTGAATTTGCCCTAGTTATGAGAAAGTTTAAGAGATTTATGGGTAGAAGAAGAACAAATAGATGGAGAAAGCAATTTAGAAGAGGAGAATTTGGAAAGGAAAAAGAAAAAGACAGAAAAAGACAAGGACACAGATCAAACTCCAATTTGCTATGGATGTAAGAAGCCAGGACACATACATCCTGATTGTCCAGAATTCAAGAAGAAGTTGTTCGAACAAAAGAAAAAGAAAGCAATGCTTACAGCGTAGAGTGATAGTGATGAATCTACATCAATCGAAGAAGATGAAGATACAACAAAGACGGCTCAAATCTACCTTATGAGTTTAGAGGATGAGGTAACAACTTCTGAACCTAATTTAGATTTTACTTATGATGAGCTGCATAATGCCTTTTGTGAACTATTAATTGAATACAAAAAGGCTGGTTTAAAAATGAAAGTTTTAAAAAATACCTGTGATACTTTCGAAAAAGATAAAATTAAAATTGGTGAGAGAAATAAGATTTTACAAAGAGAATTAAGCTTGATTTGTGACAGACTTAAAACAACTCAACTTGAAAAGGAAGAACTTCTTGAAAAGAATAAAACTTTACAAAATGAATATATTGATTTGCAAAAGGAAGTTCAAAAGCTTAAACCATTGGTTGAAAAATTAACTTTAAGCTCTAACAAACTTGAACTAATTTTGAAAGATCAAAGTTATTCAAATAGCAAGTTTGGAATCGGTTATAAAGGTTGTCGCCCAGTAAGCAACCCAAGAGGGGGGGTGAATTGGGTCTAAAAAAAATATTAATTTAAGCTAACTTAATATGACTTGGTACAAAGCAAAGCAATCCAATTCAACAAATATATATAAGCAAGGTACTATGATTCAAATGCAATGCTCCAAAATATAAGTGCAGCGAAAATTAAGAACAATAAATAAAGAGCAAGGAGAGAGAGATCAAGCAATCACAAACACCAAAAGCTATAGTGGTTCGGTGCCAACCAATGCACCTACATCCACTCCCCAAGATCCCCTTGGGAACTCACTATAATCACATGATTATAGCTGATTAAGTTTTCGGGCTCACTAATCAAAACCCAACTTGTTTTTACAAGGATCACAAGTCACAACCTCACTTGGTTTTACGGGCTAACCAAGAACCTAATTAGTTTTCACAAGGCTAACCAACAACCTCCCTTGATTTTCCGGGCTAACTAAGAACCTAATTGGTTTTCACAAGGCTAACTAACAACCTCCCTTGGTTTTCTGGGCTAACCAAGAACCTAATTGGTTTTCACAAGGCTAACCAACAACCTCCCTTGGTTTTTCGGGCTGACCAAGAATCTAAGTCGTTTTGCGGGCTAACCACCAACCTTATTGGTTTTCTAAGGCTTACTAATAACCTCACTTAGTTTTATAATAGGCTAACCAAGAACCTTTACAAGAATAAGGTTTAGAAATAAAGAACCAATATAAGTTTTCAATAACAAAATGAATATGTCGATGTAGCTTAATGTAGAGTTGCTTTGCACTTGTTGAAGTCTTTTGAATGCCCAAGATTGAATGATCTTCAATGCTCTTGATGGCTTTAGAATGCTTGGAGGCTTTCTTTAGCTTTTGAGTGGTTGAAACTTGAATGAATAGGAGTTAAGGCTCTTCTTTCTTCTTTTCTCTCAAAACTCTTTTTTGGTATTCAATATCTTTTTTTTGATTTGATTTGGAGCATATAAATATCCTCCCAAGGCCTTAAAACCAAATTCTAGCCATTAGACTTGAAAATCTAGCCATTTGGGGCAATTTGGATGAGTTCTGCATTTGAAAAAACTAGCTGTTATTGTTGCTAGAACTCCATGTGTCGATACTTCCTCAGTTGAGTCGACACATAAGGTCGACACATGTTCTTCTTGAGCCGACACATAGTTCAAAAAGCTCCATTCAGATTCTCTG
The DNA here is from genome assembly GCA_021397845.1 of Areca catechu. NCBI lineage: Eukaryota > Viridiplantae > Streptophyta > Magnoliopsida > Arecales > Arecaceae > Areca > Areca catechu. Next base: position 109,112,791 of record CM038047.1, read on the forward strand.
AAAATTTCAGATTTGTTGACACTTTCTTAGCTGAGTCGATACTTTGAGTCGACACCTTGCTTCCATGTGTCGACACTTCAGCTGCTCCTCCAACTTCTGCAAGTTCTATGGCTTGAAAGTCTCAGACGATGTGTTGATCCATGTGTTGACACCTTGAGTCGACACTTCATCTGTGCCATTTGAAACTTTGCTGCATACCGGCCTGAGTCGACACTTCATCCTCATGTATTGACGATTCATGTCATGTGTCGACACTTTGGGTCGACACTTTACTAAAAAACACACAAAAACCGCTAAATTTGAGCTGGAATAAGTTTTCACTTAGCTTGGCCATCCATTCAACCATCTCTTAAGTGTCCAAGTCCTCTTTGAGCAAACTTTTCTTTCAAACTTGGCTTCTTCAAGGCAATTGGGCCTCTTCAAATTTTGTGAGTACATTTTCAATAAAAATACACTCAAAGTAAACATTAGTCCTCAACTTATATTTAACTGTTTTATTTATCATCAAAATCAATTAGTGGAGTTAACAATCTCTCCCTTTTTGATGATGACAAAATCCTTAAGTATAAATTGCTTTTAAAATTAAAGCTTTAAAAGAGTTGATCAAGGTGCATAACATTGAAAGCATTAAGTATATCAACATTACTTCCATTAAAGATATACTAATTTAGAACACAAGTAGTAGAGTTAGAGCTTGTTACAAAGATAGAGAGTATAAGAACTTTGGTATTTATTTAAATGCAAAGAAGGCATGTATCATGATACTCTGCAAGAAATTTCAGCAAACAGCAAAGCTCCCCCTAAATCAATGATTCATAACAAAATTTGTAAAAATCTTTTCAAATATTGAAAGTGGGGTTTTAAGGGTTAAATTTGCTTTGAAAGGATTTTCAAATGAACAAAAAGTAAAGCTCCCCCTTTCTTAAGGAATTTTGTAAATGATTTTCAATTCAGGATTTTTAAAATTTTGTCTATCCTCTACTTTTATTTTGTGAAATATTCATTTATACTTAAATTTAAATCTCATTTAAAACTACTCCCCCATTTTGTTATCATTAAAAAGGTAGGGAAACAAATAAATCGAATAGTCAAGAAATATCATTGAGATAATAAATTCAATTTCTAAATTGCATCTCTTTTTGTGTTTAAGAAATTTATTCAATTAAAAGTTAAGAGAACAAGAGATATAAAAGCAATTCAAGATAGAATATTCATTTGCATCACAAACATAGAGATGATGAGCAACAAGGTTTTCATATAAACTTAGAGTTTGTACAACAAACTGATACATAGCAAAGATAAAAGTACATATAAGCACAAAAATAAACTATCTAAAAGTACATAAAATCCTAATCCTCATCCATAGACTCATCAGAAGATGAACCGATCTCAATCAGTCTGGTATCAGTAAAAGATCGAGCTCACGGCCATCTTGATCGAAGATCTCTAAGTCTGGTCCTGGCCGGCTGTGGAGGGGTACGATGACCATGTCCTCTATGATGAGTATATGTCCGACCTCTGGCTGGAGTAGTAGAGGTAGATGCAATATCTTCCGCAGGAATAGAAGTGATCAGAACAACAACCTCAGCCACCGCTGGAAGAGGTGTGCGATCAAAAGAAGGTCCAGAGTCAAGATGCTGAAATCCGGGTGTATAAAACCCAAGCTCTCGAATGAGTGATGCAGTATGAAGGGTAGGAGTATCAGTAATCTGTGAGTCAAAAGTAGGGGTCTCAGCAGATGTAATAATAGGTGTATTAGCTATAGAAAGTATCAGTGTATCTACAAAAGATGTATCCACAGTGGGGGTCTCAATGATAGGTGTATGAACAAATGATGTATCAATATCGGGGGAAACAAAATCAAGTATATCAATAATAGGTGTATCGATAACTGGAGTAAGGATAGGAATGGGAACAGGTATGCGATCATCCAATCTAGAAGGAGAAGATGGAATAGGAATCTGGACAGGTGGGATGGAAGGGTCAATAACAGGGCTCATAGGCAAGTCATCCATTACCTCCTCAACTGGCTTTGAAGTAAGATCAGCAATATCAAATCTATCCGAGTCAATCTCCTTATCTCGATCATCATCTCCAATAACTGTATCACTAACAGTCTCATTAACTCCAATAGCAGTATCATCACCAGTATCAATGTCAACAAAATCATTAGCTGGTGCAGGAGTAGGTATATGAGCAGAAATAGGAGTAGCATCAGCAGTCGGAGCACTCGCCGAAGATTTGGACAGTGCAGAAAGAATAGCCAAGATGCCATCACTAAGTCCAATATGGCTCTCTTGCATCTCAGCTATGAATACGTCAAGATGCTACCTCATGATAAATACATCAATCTCTATGTGTATGACTCTGTCCTCTAAACTATCTGAAATCTCTGGTGTCTCCGTTTGTGCTGGCTGAGGCTGTACAGATATAAAAGGACCAGACTGAGGACCAACCACTGGCTACGCTGCCATCTCAGTCTAAGTCTTGCTGGGTCCAGCATCACCTGAAAGAATCCACTCCTCCTCTGCTATGTCATCATCATCAGCTTGATCCTCGGCCTGACCTGATATCCTGCATGTCCACTGGCCTCAGACCAAATGATAGCCCATCCGATGCAATGACCTGATGTCATATACATCAGTGTGAAGCAATGTATGATAAGGCTCATCCTCAAAGCTGACTCTGTACTCCTGAAACAACAATGTCAGTCCCATGCCATACGATAGGCAAAGCCTCTGGCTAGTCGATGCCTCTGTAATCTGATGTATCATCAGAACTGGAATGCATACTGGCATGCGCTGAACTAGTGAGACCATCACGAGCAACTCCCGCTTTGTGATATAGTCGAAATGTCCGGTCTTCGACAGAAAAATCCGGGTGATGATATGGTGCAGTAGTCTCATCTCTGCAAACAACCTAGATGCTGGAGCAGTGGATCCCTTTGGTAGAATGTCAGACTCAAAAATGCACTGGAGACCACTTACTCGATCCATCAGACTGTCAACAACAGATCCCATCATCGGTATATCCCATACTCTGCTTAGAATCTTTGAAGAAATGGGGATATCCCGTCCTCTGACTTGTGCTATCCAACCATCTGCTTCGCGAGCGAGTAATCCATAAAACACTCTCATCAGCTCGGGGTAATATTTTCTCACTAAGTGAACAAAAAGTGGTCAATCCAGCCTATCGAATCCACTCTCCTATCCGAAAGTGCTGCTGGTTCACAAAAGAAAAATCCACTCGACGTCCTCCAACCACTGTCTTCGAGCTCATCCGGCTAGACGAAACAAAAAGTGAATATGCAGGTGGATCTGCACTCTAGATTCATGTCGGGCCTTTGTCCTTCACTCTTTTTCTTGGTTTGGCTAACGAGGTCGATGAACAACTTGCTTTCGAGGATCCATTGCTTAGATTCAAAGATTGGACAAGGTTTTTGGTGGAAATTTGGGTTTCTAGGGTTTAGAAATCAAAACCTAGGAAGGAATCCTACAAAAAAATGGCTACCAAACATCCAAATCCAAGAAAATGATGGGCAAAAGAAACAAAATGGAAGGATGAACAGTAAGGGTACCTTGCAACCTAGGGTCGGTTCGGAGGAGAAAAAATTTGGGGGAAAAAATGGTTCAAAAATCCCTTAAATCTCAGTCCACTATCGTTCATGTGTCGACTCACGCATGTGTCGACACATTTTGGTGTCGACACATAAATATGTCAACTCAACGACTTAAAAACCAAAAAATCAGGGATTTCACAGGCAGATCAAAATCAATTGAGATAAGATAATTCTAGAGTCAAATCAATAATGATTAAATATGATTTATCATGAATAAGGTCAAATTGATCTAGGTTGAGTCAAATAATGAAAAATATTTAATCAAACGGATTGATGATCCCGAGCTCTCTTCTAATCATATAGAACCGATCTTCTAGAAGAGATTTTGTTAAAATATCAGCTAATTGCAATTCAGTACTAATAAATTTAAGCAAAACATCATTGTTTTCTACATGATCCCTAAAATGATGTCTAATTTCAATGTACTTACTTCTAGAGTATTGAACAGGATTTTTAGTCAAGCAAATAGCACTGGTATCATCACATTTAATAGGAGTTCTAGCCAACTTGATTCCAAAGTCTTCAAGTTGTTGCTTAATCCACAAGATTTGAGCACAACAACTTCCTGTTGCAATATACTCAGCCTCAGTTATGGATAATGCAACTGAAGTTTGTTTCTTGCTAAACCAAGAGATTAAGTTCATTTCAAGAAATTAGCAAGTTCCACTAGTACTCTTTCTATCTAATCTACAACCAGCAAAATCCGTATCAGAATATTCAATCAATTCAGCAGATGAATTTCTAGCATACCATAAACCAATACTAGTAGTACTAGACAGATATCTAATAATGCGCTTAACAGCCATAAGATGTGATTCCTTAGGTTCAGACTGATATCTAGCACACATGCAAATATTAAACATTATATCTGGTCTACTAGCAGTTAGATACAATAAGGAGCCTATCATACCTTTGTATAACTTTTGATCTACAGATTTACTATGTTCATCTTTATCAAGTCTACAAGAGGGGCTCATAGGCATAACTATTGGTTTAGTAGTCTCCATTCCAAACCTCTTAATGATTTCTCTTGTGTACTTAGCTTGGTTAATGATCTGTAGTTTGCTTAATTTGGAGTCTGAGGAAGAAATTGAATTCTCCCATCATGCTCATATCGAACTCACCTTGCATTAACTTAGCAAACTCTTGACAAAGAATTTTATTAGTAGCACCAAAAATAATATTATCAACGTATATTTGTACTACTAATAAATCATTATCTTTCTTTTTCAAAAATAGAGTCATATCAACATTTCCTCTAGAAAATTCATTTTCAATCAAAAGTTTGCTGAGTCTTTCATACCATACTCTAGGTGCTTGCTTTAATCCATAAAGTGCTTTATGTAATTTAGAAACATGATCAGGATGTGCATGATTTTCAAATCTAGATGGTTGTTCAATAAAAACTTTTTCAGTTATAAAATCATTTAAGAAAGCACTCTTAACATCCATTTGAAATAACTTGAAATTCATAATATAAGCAAATGCTAATAATAGCCTAATTGCTTCAAGTCTAGCAATAGGAGCAAAAGTTTTATCAAAGTCAATCCCTTCCTCCTGATTGTAGCCTTTAGCAACTAACCTAGCTTTATTTCTAATAACAATACCATTTTCATCTAATTTATTCTTAAATACCCATTTAGTGCCAATAATTGAAACATTAGATGGTCTTTCTATAAGAGTCTAAACATTATTTCTATCAAATTGAATTAATTCCTCTTGTATAGCATTGATCCAATTAGAGTCTTTTTCAGCTTCTTCAAAACATTTAGGTTCTATTTGAGATACAAATGCTATATAATCACATTCATTTCTAATAGAAGCTCGAGTTCTTACCCCTTTAGATGGATTACCTAAGATTAATTTCTTAGGATGTCCATGAGCATACCTCCACTCCTTAGGTAGATCTTGATGCTTTGGAGTGTCATCTTCTTTCTCATCCTTGTCTTGATCTTCTTCATTTGGTTGAGCTTGATCATTCAATGTCAGCTTCTGAAGCTTGTCAGCACCTACACAATCATTAGATGTATCCTTTTTTCTCGAGGATTCGTTAGTGCATTCTTCAAATACAACATATACTGACTCTTCTACAACCAAAGTTCGTTTATTAAATACTCTATATGTCCTGCTTGATGTAGAGTATCCTAAGAAGATACCTTTATCAGACTTGGCATCGAACTTCCCAAGATGATCTTTTCCATTGTTCAAAATAAAATATTTGCAACCAAAAACTCGAAAATATTTCAAAGTTGGTTTTTTTTAGTTCCAAAGTTCATAAGGAGTTTTCTTTAAAATCGAGCGAATTAAAACTCAATTTAAAACATAACAGGCTGTATTAATAGCTTCAGCCCAAAAATACCTTGGCAAATCATTTTCACAAAGCATAGTACGTGCCATTTCTTTCAAAGTACGGTTTTTCCTTTCTACTACCCCATTCTGCTGAGGTGTCATAGGTACAGAAAAATTATGTTCTATTTCATTTTCATTGCAAAATTTTTGATATCTTGATTTTCAAATTCAGTTCCATGATCACTACGAATACAAACGACTGAAACACCTTTTTCGTTTGAAACTTTTCTATAAAACTTTATAAATACAAAAAATGATTCATCTTTTTGTGCTAAAAAGAAAACCCATGTAAATCTTGAAAAATCGTCCATAATGACTAATCCATATCTCTTGCCTCCTAGATTTGATGTTCTAGTAGTTATAAATCCTTTTGGTTTGAAAGAAGTTTTGACTTGTTTACCAAATTGACATGCTTTGCAAATTCTATCTTTTTCAAAATAAATTTTAGATAAATTTTTAACTAAATTCTTTTTGCAAAGTTTTGAAATAAGGTATATACTAGCATGCCCTAACCTTCTATGCCATAGCCAGCTAGTCTCTTCTTTAGTAGAATTCATTGCAACAAGGCATTCTCCATTAGGCAAAGATAGATCATCTAGGTCTACCAAATAAATATTTCCATGCCTTTTTTCAATGAATTATACTCCATTTATATCCGGACTAATAATCATACAATATGATGATTTAAAAATTACTTGAAAATCTTTATCACAAAGCTGACTGATGCTTAACTGATTATGTTTCAAACCATCTACTAAAAGTACATTACTAATACTACTAGAAGGAGTTATGTGAACCTTACCAATACCAATGATTTTTCCTTTACCATTATCATCGAAGGTCACACTCCCCCCATTCAAAGCTTCAAGAGAAGTGAATTGCTTCACATCTCTAGTCATGTGCCTTAAGCAACCACTATCAAGATACTAAACTCTTTTGTTTTCCTTGGTTGCAAGACATACCTGCAATAAAATCAAGCTTTGTTTTTAGGTATCCAAGCCAACTTGGGTCCTTTAGGGTTAGCATTCAAAATGATTCCTTTTGGAACCCACATTTTATCAAAAGAAATGATTTTTCTAAAATTACATTGATATGATTTATGACCTAGCTTTTTGCAAGTAAAACAAGTAATGCTAGATGATGCAGGTACAAAAAAGTTTTTAAGATACTTTTGTTGTCTTTGATTTATATCCTAAATCAGCCTTATTAAAAAATGCTCTTTGATTGTTTAAGAGTAAATTTAACTTTTTTGAACTATAAGTAAATTTGTCAACAAAATGTTTTATCTTTTCAAGTTCATTTTTGTATTAAGCATTTTCAAGTTTTAAATCCTTGTTTTTCTTTAAAAGATCATTGTTAGAAATAAGATTTTTTAATCTTTTCAAAACTTCATTTTCCATAGACAAAGAATTGTTCTTCTTTTCTAAAATATCTAATTTAGATTTCAAAGAACTAATATCATTAAGTAAAGAGTTGTTTTCAAAAGAAAAACTATTTGTATGCTTTTTCAATTTCTTATTTTCAGATAAAACTAATTTATATTCATGCATAAGCTCTTCAAAGGCATTTCTAAGTTCATCAAAAGTGAAATCAATTTTAGTATCAGAACTTACCTCATCATTGTCCTGATATGCCATGAAGCAGAGATTTGCAACTTCAGTATGCTCTTCTTCTGAACTGGAGTCTTTGCTATCACTCTAAGTGGCAATCATTGCTTTCTTCCTTAATTGCTTTCTTCCTTAATTTCTTTCTTGATTTCTTGAGGAGAGGACAGTCGAACTTGTAATATCCTGGCTTCTTGCACTCGAAGCATATAGGAACTTCCTTCTCCTTTTCCTTTTCTTTTTCTCTCTTTTTCTTTTTCTTTTTCTTTGGATTGATGTTTCTTTCTATAAGGAGATTTTCTTCTCTTCGTGAATCTTCTAAACTTTTGTGCAAGGAGGGCTTCTTCACCTTCTTCTTCCTCTTCATCTTCAGACTCATCAATTGAGGATTCTTCTTGTATATTTGACTTGAAAGCAATCCCCTTCTTCTTCTTGTCCATGTCCATAGATTTTTGTTTGAGATTGAGCTCATAAGTCATGAGCGATCCCACTAGCTGCTCAAGAGGTAGCTTATCCACATCCTTTGCTTCTTGAATTATGGTCACCTTCGGATCCCATGACGTTGAAAGTGATCTAAGAATTTTATTCATAAGATCAGTATTAGACATGACTTTACCAAGACTTCTCATACCATTAACTATATTAGTGAACCGTGTATACATATCAGTGATAGATTCATTTGGTTCCATCTGGAACATCTCATATGTATGCACTAACATATTAACCTTAGCGTTCTTTACTTGATCGGTACCCTTATGGGTAACTTCAAGTGTGTCCCATATTTTTTTGGTAGACATGCATGTAGATATCCTATTAAATTCATTAGGATCTAATGCACAATAGAGGAGATTCATGGCCTTTGCATTAATTTTGGATTGTTTAATGTCATTTTCATCCCAATCATCTTCAAGTTTTGTGATGGAAACACCATTAACCACTACCGAAGGAATATGAAGACCCTTATCTACCACTTTTCATAAATTATAATCAATAGAATGCATATAAATTCTCATCCTAGTTTTTCAATAAGTATAATTTATTCCATTAAAGAATGGAGGTCTATTTGAGGCTTGTCCCTTAACTACACTAGTACCAATTAGGGCTGCCATAGATCTTTACTCAAGGCGATAAAGTCTATACACTGAGAACAGGGCTCTGATACCACTTGTTGCCTAGTAAGCAACCTAAGAGGGGGGGTGAATTGGGTCTAAAAAAAATATATTAATTTAAGCTAACTTAATATGACTTGGTACAAAGCAAAGTAACCCAATTCAACAAATATATATAAGCAAGGTACTATGATTCAAATGCAATGCTCCAAAATATAAGTGCAGTGGAAATTAAGAGTAATAAATAAAGAGCAAAGAGAGAGATCAAGAAATCACAAATATAAAAAGCTATAGTGGTTCAGTGCCAACCAATGCACCTACATCCACTCCCTAATATCCCCTTAGGAATTCACTATAATCATACGATTACAGTCGATTAATTTTTCAGGCTCACTAATCAAAACCCAACTTGTTTTTACAAGGATCATAAGTCATAACATCACTTAGTTTTACATGCTAACCAAGAACCTAATTGGTTTACACAAGGCTAACCAACAACCTTCCTTGGTTTTTCGGGCTAACCAAGAACCTAATTGGTTTTCACAAGGCTAACCAACAACCTTCCTTGGTTTTTCGGGCTAAACAAGAACCTAATTGGTTTTCACAAGGCTAACCAACAACCTCCCTTGGTTTTGCAGGCTAACCAAGAACCTAATTGGTTTTACAGGCTAACCACCAACTTTATTGGTTTTCCAATACTTACCAATAATCTCACTTGGTTTTATAATAGGCTAACCAAGAACCTTTATAAGAAATAAGGTTTAGAAATAAAGAACCAATGTAAGCTTTCAATAACAAAGCGAATATATCGATGTAGCTCGATGTAGAGTTGCTTTGCACTTGTTGAAGCCTTTTGAATGTCCAAGATTGAATGATCTTCAATGCTCTTGATGGCTTTAGAATGCTTGGAGGCTTCCTTTAGCTTTTGAGTGGTTGAAATTTGAATGAATAGGAGTTAAGGCTTTTCTTTCTTCTTTTCTCTCAAAACTCTTTTTTGGTATTCAATATCTTTTTTTGATTTGATTTGGAGCATATAAATACCCTTCCAAGCCCTTAAAATCAAATTCTAGTCGTTATACTTGAAAATATAGCCATTGGGGGCAATTTGGACGAGTTCTGCATTTGAAAAAACTAGTCATTACTGTTGCCAGAACTCCATGTGTCGACACTTCCTCAATTGAGTAGACACATAAGGTCGAAACATGTTCTTCTTGAGTCGACACATAGTTTAAAAAGCTTCATTCAGATTCTCTGGAAATTTCAGATGTGTCGACACCTTCTCAGTTGAGTCAACACTTTGAGTCGACACCTTGCTTCCATGTGTCGATACTTCAGCTGCTCCTCCAACTTTTGCAAGTTCTGTGGCTTGAAAGTCTCAGACGATGTGTTGATCCATGTGTCGACACCTTGAATTGACACTTCAGGTCCATGTGTCGATACTTCATCTGTACCATTTGAAACTTTGCTGCGTACCGACCTGAGTCGACATTTTATCCTTATGTATCGATATTTCATGTCATGTGTCGACACTTTGAGTCGACACTTTACTGAAAAATATACAGAAATTACTGAATTTGAGCTAGAACAAGTTTTCACTTAGCTTGGCCATCCATTCAACCATCTCTTAAGTATCCAAATCCTCTTTGAGCAAACTTTTCTTTCAAACTTGGCTTCTTCAAGAAAATTGGGCCTCTTCAAATTTTATGAGCACCTTTTCAATAAAAACACACTTAAAACAAATCATTAGTCCTCAACTTATACTTAACTATTTTGCTTATCATCAAAATCAATTAGTGGAGTTAACAATCTTCCCCTTTTTGATGATGACAAAATCCTTAAGTATAAATTTCTTTTAAAATTAAAGCTTTAAGAGATCTTTAAAAAATTACTTGATTGTTTTGCAGGAACCAATACTACTAACTTGCAAGGACCTAAAAAAGCTTAGATACCTAAATCCATTACTTGATTATTTTGCAGGGATGTCTTGCAGCCATGATTGTAAAAAAAGATGGTACCTTGATAGCGGCTGTTCAAGATACATGACAGGTGATATTGATCAATTCTTCATTCTAAAATAAAAAGATGGTGGCATGGTAACCTTTGGTGATAATCACAAAGGAAGGATAATCAGTATTGGTAAAATAAAAATTACTCCTTCTACATTTATTAAAAATGTGCTACTTGTAGAGAAATTGAAGCACAATCTTTTAAGCATCAATCAACTTTGTGATATTGGTTTTAATATTTTCTTCAAGTCTTCAATGTGTATAGTAGTTGATCCTCTTGACTCTGGTACAAGTCTTATGGCAGTGAATGATAATAGTAAGGAATCAATTTTACTATGGCATAGATGACTTGGACATGCTAGTATGGATACATTGCAAAACTTATTTCAAAAAATTTGGTTAAAGGCTTACCAAAGTTTAAAATAAATTTTGATTATATCTGTGATGCATGTCAATTAAGAAAGTAAGTGAGGGAGAGTTTTAAATCCAAAAATATTATTTCTACTACTAGACCCTTAGAGCTACTTCACATGGATCTATTCGGTCCTACTAGGATAACAAGCCAAGGTGGTATAAAGTATGACCTTATAATTATAGATGATTTTTTAAGATACACTTGGATTTTGTTCATTGCACATAAAGATGAAACTTTTAAGGTATTCAAAAAGTTTTATAAAAGAGTTTCAAACTTGAAAAACCTTTCTATTATTTCTATTCGTAGTGATCATAGTACAGAATTTGAAAATCATCATTTTGATTACTTTTGCATAAAGCACGGTATTGATCATAACTTCTCAGCTCCTAGAACTCCATAATAAAATTGTATTCTAGAGAGAAAGAATAGAACTTTGAAAGAAATGTCCAGAATAATGCTTTGTGAATGAAATCTTCTAAAATATTTTTGGATAGAAGCTGTGAATATTGCTTGTTATATTTTAAACAGAATTTTGATTAGACCTATTATAAGAAGAACCCCCTACGAACTGTGGAACAATAAAAAGCCTAATATCAATTACTTTCATGTTTTTGGTTGCAAATGCTGTGTTGAATAATGATAAAGATAACCAAGAAAAATTTAATGCAAAATCTGATAAATCCATATTCTTTGGTTATTCACTGTACAACAAAGCATATAGAGTATTTAATAAGAGAACTCTTACTATAGAAGAGTCAATTCATGTTATTTTTGATGAAGCTAATCCATCACCATCTAGAAAAGATGAGTGTGTAGACAATGATGCAGGTACACTTAAAAAGAAATGGAAGATCTAAGCATACAAGACAAGCTACACAAGATGGAAATGAAGTGTAAGGATCATACTGATATACCAAAAGAATGGAGGTATGTACACTCACATCCAAAAAAACTTATTATAGGATATCCATCTTGAAGTATTAGAACTAGAGCTTCACATAGGGATGCCATGATTTGATTGCTTTTGTATCTCATGTAGAACCACATATGATTTGATTGCTTTTGTATCTCATGTAGAACCACACACTATAGAAGAAGCTGAAATCGACCCTAAGTGGATGTTAGCCATGCATTGTGAGTTAAACCAAGTTAGGAGAAATAATGTTTGGATACTTGTAGAAAGACCAAATGACTATCCTGTTATAGGCACTAGATGGGTTTATAAAAATAAACTAGATAAGCAAGGAAATGTAATTAGGAATAAGGCTAGACTGGTAGCTCAAGGTTATAATCAAGAAGAGGGAATAGATTTTGATGAGACCCATGCACCAGTAGCTAGGCTAGAAGCTATTAGATTACTCTTGGCATATGCATGTTTTATGAACTTTAAATTATTTCAGATGGATGTTAAAAATACTTTTATAAATGATTTTCTATCTGAAGAAGTTTTTGTTGAACAACCACTTGATTTTATCTATCACACATTTCCAAATCATGTTTTCAAATTAAATAAAGCTTTATATGATCTTAAGCAGGCACCAAGAGCCTGGTATGACAGATTAAGCAAGTTTTTAATTGGAAATGATTTTATAAGAGGTAGTATTGATACTACCCTATTTATTTAAAAGAAAAGCAATGATATTTTAGTTGCTCAAATTTATGTTGATGATATAATACTTGGATCTACTGATGAATCTTTGTGCCAAAATTCTGCTAAGTTAATATAGGGTGAATTTGAAATGAGATTAATGGGTGAGCTAAGCTACTTCCTCGGGCTTCAAATCAAATAATCAAAGGAAGGAATTCTGATCAACCAAGTCAAATATATTAAAGAGATTATCAAAAAATTTTGCATGGAATCAAGCAAAGAAGTTGGAACACCCATGAATCCTGCATGTAGACTTAATAAAGATGAAAATGGCACAACTGTTGATCAAAAACTATATAGAGGTATGATTGGATCTCTACTTTATTTAATTGCCAGTAGACCTGATATTCTTTTCAGTGTTTGTATGTATGCACGTTTTCAATCAAATCCAAAAGAGTTATACATTATTGCTATTAAAAGAATCATTAAATATCTTAAAGGCACATGTAATATAGGATTATGGTATTCTAAGCATTCATCTCTAAAGTTAATTAGCTATTCTGATGCTGATTATGGTGGCTGTAGAATTGATAGAAAGAGTACAAGTGGCACTTATCAATTTCTAGGTGTCAACTTGATTTCATGGCATTGTCGTAAACAGAACTCTATAACACTGTCTACTGCTGAGGCAGAGTATGTGGCTGCTGGGAGCTGTTGTGCATAAGTGTTATGGACCAAGCAATAGCTAGAAGATTATGGTGTTATCCAATATAAAGTTTTTATTAAATGTGATAACACTAATGCTATAATTTATCTAGAAATCTAATTCAGCATTTTAGAACTAAGCACATTGAAATTAGACATCATTTTATTAGAGACCATGTTTTGAATAATGTTGTAGAATTGGAACTTGTGCCTACAGGAGATCAACTTGTTGATATTTTTACCAAACCTCTTAGCCAAGATAGATTCAAAAAGATTAGAGGTGAGTTAGGTCTATGTGACCCTTATTAAAAGTTTTTGACCTAATCTTTCAAAAATAAGGAAAAGTTATCTAAATGTTTCAAAATTCTCTTCAAAGCTTATGACCACCTTCTCTAGTGCTAAGGAACCTATAGAATTTTATTTTTTAGTTTTCTGAGCTTTAACCTTGATTTGTGCTCGAGCCGACTCGAGCACCCTGTTGCTCTGTCGAGCCGACTCGAGAGTTGGGCTGATGCTTTTTAAATAGGGCATTGTTAGGTTTCAAAATCTAGTTTCTTTCCACCCTTCCTATTCTGTTCCAACCATTCCCTACTCCACTCCTAGGAAAAGCCTTAGAACTCCTCCAAACCTCTCCTAAACCCTAATCCAACCACAATGGCACCTAAGAAAGCCATAGGGAAGAAACCAAGGAGGGTTGTGCAGACCGTAGTAGAGGAGAAAAGAACCAAGAGAAGGCTTGACACTTCAAATCCCATAGTAGAGCCACAAGAAGAACATGAAGAGGCTTCAGAAGCTCCAAGATAGGTTGTTCTTATGGGTAATAGGCAAGTTACTTTTGGACATTGTGTTGATTTTACTTTTCTTGAGCAAGAAAATTTGAGAGTTGGTGATTGGCTCATTGCACAAGGTTGGAAATTATTTTGCATGTTGAATTTACCTACATTTCCAAATTTAGTAAGACAATTTTTTGAAAATATGTCCCTTGGTGCATTTCATGTGGAATTAGTTGTGAAAGGGAAGCATATTGAGATAAATGAGCAGAAGTTAATTGACATTCTTCAAATACCTAAGGAAGGAGAGAGCTTTTTGGTATTAAAGGAAAAATAAAAGACTTTGAGGATAATTCTTGAGAGGACTGATGTTACTGGTGTTGTACATGTTAGGGCTAATCAACTTTCTTTAGAAATGAGGTTGATTCATAATTTCATCAGTCATATTTTTCTACTTAGGACTGGAAGGTTTGATTGGTGAGTGAGAGGGATATGGTATTTATGAGATGTTTGGTTGAGGGGGAGGCCCTCAACTTACCTTCTATTATGATATCCCAGATGAGGGAAGCTGCTCGTAGGGCACGAGTATGTCTTCCATATGGCATGGTATTCACACTGCTCTTTCAGGATGCTCAGGTAGATTTGTCTGGTAAGGATAGCAGACCATTACTTCATATAGACATTTATAATGTTAAGTCATTGATCAGGATGGGATTCTTGAAGGTTGATGGACACTAGATCAGGAAGACTTCAGGACTACTGGTGACACATTCAGATGAGGAGTCAGGTGATGATGACCAGACAGGACAGGCATAGGATACTGAGGCTGAGCCACAGGCTGATGAGGCTGGACCTTCTGAGCCAACAACACCTTCTTCACCTCAGGTACCTGTGAGAGGATCTAATGATGATGGTTCAAGTGATGATAGCCGATTACATCTGATTCTGGATGAGATCTCTACTTTATAGAGAGGCAGGATAGAGACAGATGCCAGGATACTGGCACTTCAGACTGAGATGAGAGATGGCTTCCAGGAGATTCTATCTATTCTTCAGTAGATCAGGTCAGCTAGTCATTCAGCACCTCCTCTATCTTCAGCAGGACCTAATATTCATGATACTGACTGTGGACAGGGAGAAGCAGAGCATTCTACTGATATTCCTACTACAGCCGCTACTCCTGTTGGGCTTGGTATTAGTACTCAGGGTCCGAGCACTGGCGTATTGGACACTCCTATGATGCAGATTCTATCGATTACCAGCACCCTTGCTTTATTTGTTGATCCTCCTTTTGGACGGCCTATACCTATCTTGATTTCTTCTGAGCCTCCAACTAAACCTAAACCTAGAACTTCTAAGACTTCAACCCCTGTTAGGATTAGAATTAAAGACCTCAGACCTAGGTTCCCTAAATTTAAACCTGCTCCCGGTATCTTAGAGGTTGGTTCTTCTTTTAGTGAAGATGAACCTAGTGATGATGAGCCTAGTCCATCCTTTTGATTTTTAGGATTTATTGTTTAGTATTTCCTGTTGTTGCTTGTGATACTAGTTTTGGTGTGCTTTGGCACTCTTGTAATGTATCACCTTTATACTGACACTTTATATATATATATATCTATCTTTTTTTATGTTTCACTTGATACATGTTTTAATGATTGTGAATGATTTATGAATGAATGTTCTCCCTAAATTATATACTTTTATGTTGATGACAAAAAGGGGGAGATGATGCATGAAATATGAAAAAGGGGAGATGAGCATGAAAATGAGTTAAGTATGAAAATGAGAAGAGATTATTGTTATATAAGAAAGGGGGAGCTTTTGCTAAGCTCTTGTTAAAACTTATTTCAAATGCAAAGTTAGTATTGTGATGACTTGATACTTAGTGCATGAATGATACAATTGATATATTGTTTTGATGCTCTTTAACAATAACTTGACACTTTATTTGAGCTGATATACTTGTTAATACATGTGAATATGATACATAAATAAAAAGTGCTTTTAAGTATTTTCATGCCCAGTGTTTTGTCATCATCAAAAAGGGGAAGATTGTTGACCCCTGGAATGATTTTGATGATTACAAAATATTGGAGTATGCATACTTTACTAATTCTTTCAATTATTCAAGAAGTTTTGCAGGAAAGTGTTTGTCTTTACATTAGTTGGTTTTCTATTTTAGTTGAAAGGTATTCCAACATTGTATGAACTCTTGTATACTTCAAGTCGTAAAGCCCTAATCCTTCATTTATGTAATCCTGTAAAAAGGGCTCTAAAATTGTAAAAAATGAGAGTAAGAAGGTTAGAATTTGTTTGGTAAGCTCTTTGAAGCTTTTTGAAGACTTGCTCTTTTTGGAACCTTGAATTGAAGATGTTTGGAGAAGTTTGAATGTATAAGAAGAAGTTTTGTAAGAGCCGATTCATGGATCAAGAGCCGACTCCTGTTCTGGCATAGCACATAAATTTTAGAGTTTCAGAACCTCAAGCCGACTCAAGCCTAAAGAGCCAACTTGATGAAGAACTTACATTTTTGGTGACTGAGACCTCGAGCCGACTCAAGCCCAGAAGAGCTGACTCGTCTAGAGTTTATTTTCTTGGTGACTGTGACTTTTAGCTGACTCAGACTTGAAGAGCCAACTCATACAAAATTTGATTTTCTATTGATTGAGAGTTCGAGCAGACTCGCATAGCATTTTTTTTTGGGCTGTCTGAGACTTCGAGCCGACTCATGGACCTCGAGCCGACTTGAGTGACGGGTTTTTGCAGTCTAACGGCTAGTTGCAGAATCTCTTTTTTGAATTCCAAAAACCCTCCAACAGTTCTATTTCAGTTTTCTAGGCCCTACAATAACTAGTTTTGATTGAAGACTATATAAAAGAGTATTTATGATGATTTAAATAATTTTTTGAGAAATTATTCATTGATTATCCTTTGGAAGTTGAAGAGTTTTTAAGTCTTTCACCTACGCATTTCAAGAGCATTCAAGAAAGGATTCAAAGCTTTACCAACTGATCTTCAACCTTGAATCCAACATTTTGAAGAAGTAAAGAAGCAGCTTGAAGAGCATTCAAAGCTAGGCTTCGATTTGATCTTCATCAGCAACACTCAAACAAGTTTGGTTTGTTGTAAAGTTGTAAATTTACATTTGTTATATCTTGTCTTCTCTCTAAGAACAGCAAGGGGCTATGTCTTGAGAGTGTTTTAAAGATTTTTAGGTGAACCTATTAAAACCTAAGTTTGAATTTTCTTTGGTGAGCCCGGTTCTAAAAATCAAAGGGATTTAGGTTCTTGGTTAGCCTATATTAAAACCAAGTGTGGGTTTTCTTTGGTGATCCCGGTAAAACCAAAGTATATATGTTTGGATTGTGAGCCTATTAAAACAATCTGACTATATTCCGGTGGGGGATATAGTGGAAATCCCAAGTGGTGCTTGGGTAGTGGATGTAGGAGTGGGTTGCTCTGAACCACTCTAAATTCCTTGTGTTTGTGATTGTGCTTGTTTAACTTCATTGCATTTATTTACTTGCTTCCGCATTGCATTGTTCACCACAACACTAAAAGGATTTCAAATTGCATATACTTTCTAAAGTTTTTTTAATCCTAATTCACCCCCCTCTTGGGAAGCCACCTGGGCAACAAAGTATTTATCATTGTATCATTTGGTTTTCTATTCAATTGAAGTATATTCCAATATTGTATGAACTTATGTACGTCTCAAGTTATAAATCCCTAATTTTTATCCTTGTAATCTTATAAAAAGGGCTAAAAATTAGTATAAATAGGTTAGACATATGTGGTAAGTTTTTTGAAGTGTTTGGAAGACTTGCTCTTGTTAAAAAATTGCCTTGAAGAAGTTCGGCTTGAGCTGACTCATAGACCTCGAGCCGACTCATGAATCAAGAGCTGACTCTTGTTCTGGCACGGCACGGAGAGTCTTAAATTTTTAGAAGTTCAAGCTGACTCGAGCATAATGAGCTGACTTGTCCAGAAGTTGAAAATCATAAGTTTCAGAAACTCAGAAGTTTGAGCCGACTCGATCCAAAAGAGCCGACTCATCCAGAGTGTGTTTTTGGTCTGTCTGTGACTTCGAGCCGACTCAAAGTTCTCAAGCCGACTCGAGTGTCAGGTTCTGGCTTTTAACGACTAGTTGTTGAATCAATTTTTTGAATTCAAAAGAGACTCCAATGGCTATATTTCGGTTTCCTAGGCCCTACAATGGCTAGAACTGCTGGAAAACTATAAAAAGAGGAATTTTTGATGGATTAAAGAGATTAATCATTGAGAAGTTATTGAGTATTAAAAGAGGTTCAAGTCTTTCACCAACCAACTTCAAGAGAGCATTCAAGAAAGGATTCAAAGTTTCACCAACTTACTATCAATCATTAAATCCAATCTTTGAAGAAATCAAGAAGCAGCTTTAAGAGCATTTAAGAGCATCTAAAGCAAGGCTTCAATTCGAGCTTCATCGACAACTACCAAACAATTTTGGTTTGTTGTAGAGTTACTTGTTTCTTCTTAAATATCTTGTATTCTTCTTCAAGAACAGCCAGGGGGGCTATGTCTTGTGAGTGTTGAAAGGTTATTAGGTGAGCCTATTAAAGCCTAAGTTGGGTTTCTTTGGTAAGCCCGGTGCAAAAACCAAAGGGTGTTGGATTTCTTTGGTGAACCCGGTATAAAAATCAAATAGTGTGGGTTAGGATTGTGATCCCGGTAAAATAATCTGACTGTATTATAGGAGGAATATAGTAGAAATCCCAAGTGGTGCTTGGGTAGTGGACGTAGGAGTGAGGTTGCTCCGAACCACTCTATGTTTCTTGTGTTTGTGGTTGTGCATGCTAGCTTGTTTGTGTTTATTGATTTACTTGCTTCTGTTGCTTAATTAATCACAATACCTCTACACTAAAAGATTTTTGAAGTGCACATATTGACAAGAAAGTTTTATATCCCATATCACCCCCTCTCTTGGGAAGCCACCTGGGCAACAGAGATTCATACTCCAAATGCTACCACTGATACTCTTAGAGATGCTGAGCTTGCCATTGCATCTGTTTTTCTGACACCAGCAGAGACATTGCCTCCACCCTCTACTAGGTCCTCTAGGGTCATTGCCCATTCTGGCCCAGCTTTTAGGACTAGGAGCCATGGCACCCATAAAACCCCTAGACTCCTTGCTTTCACGACTAGGATTAGAGCTCCTATTTACTTAGAGCTTCCATCTGATGAGGAGTAGCCTCACAGATATTTATTTTGTTGTTTTTGATCATGCATTAGTCTTTTGCTTTACTATGTATTGGTTTTTAGTCATGTTTCAGTTTATGCTATGTAAGCAATTTTGTGTACTGAAATTCTATTAAATATATGAAAGCTTACTTTATCTCATGATTACTCTTCTTTTTATCCATTTGCTCTGATACCAACTAATATCTACTGATATATTGTTGGATCATGGCCCCTAACCAACTTTGTATGCTCTTATGCATTAATTCAGGGGGGATTACTCTTTTTAATGATTAATGTTGACAAAAAGGGGGATAAGATCTATATATAAGCATTTTCTATAAATTCTGAAATGTTTCATATCTTATCTAACATAGGGGGAGAAAATAAATTTCAATCTTGTTTGGCACTTCTCATCCATGAAACTGTATTGTATAAACTTTGATATGCTAAATTTAAATAAATTCTTTTGAGTTGTAAGTGTATGCTCACTTGAATGCATGTTCAATATCTATAATTGAATTTAAATACTTATATGCTCAAGGTTTTGTCATCATCAAAAAAGGAGAGATTGTTGGCTTTAGCCTTTGATTTTGATGACTAACAAAATGTTGAGCATATGTTTTATACTAATGCTTCAATTGTAGTTATGAGTTTCAAGATACAGGCACCTCAAATTTTCAATATATAAATATCGAGGCACTCATTGGAAGCTAAGAAATTTTTATTGTTTAAGAAGTCTTCTCATCCTAAAAAGGCCACATAATAGATCAATCGGAGCTTTACAAAAAGTGTATTGAAGTTTCATTGAAGAACACTTTGAATCTTGAAGGTTGGTACAAGTTTTTATCATGTGGCAAAGTCAAGTGTCGACTCATGGCATGCAAAGTGTTGACACTTCAGAAGGCTAACATGCAGAAATCCCTTTGGCATGCCAAGTATCGACTCATAGAAATCAGGTGTTGACTCATAGAAGTCAGGTGTTGACTCATAGAAACGAAGTGTCGACTCATGGCCTAAGAAAATTAAAGATATAGAACTATGCCATTCTAAGATATTTTTTGTCAAGTGTTGGCTCAGCAGACTTAAGTGTCGACTCACAATATTCAAGTGTCGACTCACATGGTTCAAGTGTCGACTCATAGCTTGAGAATAGAAAAATGACAGAACCCTAATTTTTCAGATGTTTATACATTGAGTCGATTCATGCTTATCCAAGTGTCGACTCATGAAGACTCAAGTGTCGACTCACAGAAGTCAAGTATCGACTCACGGGTTCTGACAGCTATAACAGATATATTTTCTGAGAGTCAGATTTGAGCTCTACAAGTTTCCAATGGCTAGTTTTGCTCCATCAATGGTCTTAAACTATTTTTTAAAAGTTTTTGTTGTATTTAAGCTTCACCAAACTCATTCATGAAGAACTAACTCACAAGAGACAAGACATTTCTTGAGAACTTTACTTTCAAAATCAAAAAGAGAGCAAAAGAGAAGATCCACTGAAAAAGCTTACAAGCCTTCATTTCAGTATTCCAAAAGTAGTCTTTGAAGTAATTCCAAAAAGAAGACAACTCAACCAATCATCAAGAGCCTCAAAGCTTCCATATTCCACTCTTTGAGAGAGTTTGCTTGTGCATTATATTTGTATCTCTGATTTCATTTATTGTACTAGTTTCAAGAGTGTTTGAAACTAGGTGTTAGGCCCTTCCAAGCCTTGAATTGGGATCCAAGCCTAGGTTGGCTTAAGTAAAGGTTGTTGGTGAGCCTAAGTGAGAAAACCAACTTTGGGTTTAACTTTTGAGCCCGTTGAAAATAAGTTGGCTGTAATCTAGGTTGATTATAGTGAAATTTCCAAGGGATAGCTTGGAGAATGGATGTAGTGGTGCGGGCACCAGGCTCTGGAAGAGGCTTCAACTGATGCCAAGTTCTTTATGGATAGAAGATTAGGAATTTTAGTCCTGTAATAAATATATGAGTCCTGTACTTATGTTTATTTGAATAATTGAGTCCTGTTTCAATTTGGTTGAGTCCTATTTTATTTCAATTTGGATTCTAAAGTTCAATTAGAGTTCAATTAGGCTTTGTATTGAGTCAGATTCAAGAGCTTCTTGAAGTTGGGTTTCAATTAGGTCAGATTAAGTGCAACCAGCTTCACCAACTATTTGGAGCACCACATCATCATTGAACCATGCCACCTTAGAAGACAAGTCATGCCACTTGGAGGATAGACCATGCCACATCACCAAGACAAGTCACCCATGAATTTTCACCCAAATCAAATTCAAATGGAAGGAAGGTCCACTCTTCATGGGATGCTACCTTGAAATTAGGAGTTTAAATTTGTAAAATGGGCCATTCCACCTTCTTTGGGATGCCCCATGATTTTCTCCATAAAAAGTGTTGCATTTTGAATTTGAAAAGGAGCTTAAGGTTTATAAAAGCTCCTAGAATCCTCTTGTAATGTCAATGATGAATGAAGAAGAATTTTTTTTGAAAGCTTTTCCCTTTGCTAGCCAAAGCCCCTTGAGAGAAGGAAGGTGTGAGACCTAACTTATTTAGCTAATCAAACTTCTAACTCATATTCCATTTCCATTTGACCAACCTTGAAGGCTCTCCTACAATCCACTCCAAAATTCGTCCATCCCCTCTTCCTAAGGGCATCTTCTATAAAGAAGTTCACCATGCCAACAAGTGAAGAAGGGCGCCAAGGGAGATCTACTTCAAGCCAAGCCTAATCCTCATTACTCCATTCCAAATTCTCTTTATCCATTCATCCAATCTCTCATCTAAACCTATTAATCTTTCCATCTCCTTGTGCAGGATCCCCGAGTCTCATGGTTTCCAAGATGAAGGTCTACTATGCCAAAGAATCAGATGCAGGAGGCCTTAAAACCTAGAGTAATTCCTTTGTCATTTAGGTACTTCATCTTGAGTGTCCTTTACCC
This sequence comes from Areca catechu, assembly GCA_021397845.1. Lineage (NCBI taxonomy): Eukaryota > Viridiplantae > Streptophyta > Magnoliopsida > Arecales > Arecaceae > Areca > Areca catechu. Next base: position 109,135,118 of record CM038047.1, read on the forward strand.
CATTTTCAGAACATTAATAGCTAGGTAACCATTCTTATAATTTTCTTTCAGATATGAAATAGGAAGGTAAGCTAGCCCTAACCTGTGTGGTTTCCTAAACACAAAGGTCATTTCTTAATTACTTTGAGAGAGTTTCTTTCTAGTCATGTTTTTCCCTATGTTCCTTTCATGAATTTCTGTTCCTTTTACTTAGAATAGCTGCATGCCTATTTGCCTCATCAACATTTAGTCTCTTTAATCCTTAGAGATGCATCATTCGATACTTGTTTCCCCATCATTTTGGTATCAGAGCATGGTAGGTTAGGGTTAATTTTGAATTTCTGTATTTAGGTAGGTTGCTGAAATTTTTGCATGCATAGCTTTTATACTTGCTACATAGTTTTCTTTGTAAATCCAATCTAGATCTAAGATTCATGCCTCCTGAGCGAGTATACACCAGTACACTATCACGACCCATAGGAATAATGAGCCTCTGGCTGGACGTGAATTTTTAGGTTGAAGTTTGGTATATAAACACCTTAGAGATGCATCATTCGATACTTGTTTCCCCATCATTTTGGTATCAGAGCATGGTAGGTTAGGGTTAATTTTGAATTTCTGTATTTAGGTAGGTTGCTGAAATTTTTGCATGCATAGCTTTTATACTTGCTACATAGTTTTCTTTGTAAATCCAATCTAGATCTAAGATTCATGCCTCCTGAGCGAGTGTACACCAGTACACTATCACGACCCATAGGAATAATGAGCCTCTGGCCGGACATAAATTTTTAGGTTGAAGTTTGGTATGTAAATACCTTTGTTTGTTTAAATTCTGCTTGTTGTATTCTTGAGTAGGCTGACTGTGATTCGCATAAAAGTCTGAATGAAAGAAGTTAATTTTTTATTGAGATAATTTTTCTCAAACTCCATATTAAGTTAGTTATCAGCATGTAAAATCTCATCCTCAGAAAAAAAATTACAAAAAAGATGAAAATTTCTGCATTCCATCACTATCGCTGAAATTCCTTTATATTCAGTCCTGTTTATTTTTCATTATCTAGTTTTCAGTATCTGCTCAACATAGTATAGATTTTATTTTTAAATTTTCTTTCATATGGCATATCATCTAGAAGTTAGCAGTCTTCTGTGATTTTTTTAAATTTTTTTGAATCTGTTACATTGCATTTTTTCCATCACTTTAGAACTGCAACACATCAATTCTGCACCTGAAATTTGGATCCATATGCTTGTTGCATTCATTTCATGGTAAAACAAGTTAAGGGCATCAAATTGACATAGGTTCAAGATTTCATCACCTGTCCCTAGCCCAAAAATCACCAACTTGCATAACGAACCCAATCCTAATTAAAACAAAGTAGACATTTAATTGCTCTAGCGAGCTAGGGACACCCACAAGGTCGGGTCGAGTCAAGCCAACTTTGATAGCCTGTTTGTGTGTGCTTGTATTTGGTGTCTAGGCAAGTGGTTCAGGGATAAGAGCCCGAAGGAAAGTGGGTTGGTTCGCTTACTTGGCAAATTTCAAATTGGTGTCTAAGGCAAGCAAAGAAGAACCTCCACTAACCTTACACTTACCTGGCCAAGTGCCAAGTTACTACAACCCGGATTGTAAATTTGACCTTACATTTGATTTGGACTTTAGGTCTAGCAAAACCCCTAGTCCGAGTTGAGTCCGTGTGCATGGCAACTAGATCAGGAGCACCTAATCAGCAAACCCAAGCGCAATCTAGTGAAACCATGGAACAAAGCTTTGAGAGTATGATGAAATCTTTAAATGACCAAATAACCAGGCTGAACCAAAACTTAACTGATCAATTAGCCCAGACCAATCAAAACTTGATTGATCAGATAACCCACATCACTGCTAGACTTGATCGATTAGAAGCTCGTACCCCTGGAGGAAATCATGAAGTCCATAATGAGTTAGAGCCTGAATCTGAGTTTGAGACACCCATCAACCCTAGAAGGGCTCTTCATCAAGACCATCTTTTCGAGCCAAATCCTAGGAGGCCCAACCCTGATTGAGTCCATGACCCAAACCCTAGGATAGCATGCCATGATCCAATCTATGAGCCAAACCCTAGGAGACACAATCAGGATCAGACAGACCGTGACAAGCGAACCCTTAGGAGTATTAGGTTGGAAGCACCAACATTTGATGAAAACCTGGATCCTAAGATTTACATAGATTGGGATGGAGAGATGGATCAGTACTTTGATTGGTATGACATGACAGAGAAGAGAAAATGCAAGTTCGCGAAGCTTAAGTTAATTCGTCAGGCTAGGCTTTACTAGGAAATGTTGAGAGATTCATTAGACAAAGTGGTGATGTTCCCATAGTAACCTGGAGGGCAATGAAACTTAGGCTTAGAGAGAAATACCTTCCTATGTCCTACCACCAGAGACTTCTAGACCAGTGGCAGAGATTGACCCAGGAAACCAAGAGTGTAGCTGAATACATTGCAAAGCTTGACGAATTTGTAATGAGATGCAATATAGATGAGTCCGAGTCAGTTACTTTATCTAGGTTTAGGGTAGGATTGAGAGAAGATATCCATAAGGAGTTACTCTTGAGGGAAGTCTATGACATAGAGTTAGCTTATCAGGTAGCACGAGATGCCGAGAGATTTCATAGGGGACCATTTTTTCGCAGACCCGAACCCCCTAGAACTAGTACACCTAGTCAGCAGCTAGGATCGAATCAGATGCGACCCAGTCGGCCCAACCCTAGCACCCCTCTGACCCATAGAGACGATAGGGGTAAAGCACCAGAAGTTCAGAAGACTCCAAACCCTAATGTTGCTTGCTACAGATGTCATAAGTTAGGCCATTATGCTAGCAATTGTCCAACTAGGGCCTTACACATAGGAGAATTAGAAGAAAGTGAGTCTGAACCCAAGGAACCCCTAGGTGATAATGTTGAGGAAGTATATCAGGTTGAGGACAATTTGGTTGAAGAGTATGAAAGTGATGAGGAACAAATAGAGCCTGATCTGTTGGGAGTAGTTAGATGCATCCTTACCCACACTGTGATATAGGAGGATTGGCGTAGGACTCTAACATCTTACAAACATTTATCAAGTTAGGGGATAAGGTTTGTAAAATAATTACAGATAGTGGGAGTTGTGTAAATTCCATATCCATTAGTGCTGTCAAAACTTTAGGCTTGTCCACAGTTCCCCATCCAAATTCCTATAAGGTTTCTTGGATAGACTCCACTTCAATTCTCATCAAATATAGGTGCCTAGTCCAAATCCAATTACAGTCCTATCAGGAGAAAGTGTGGTGTGATGTCTTACCAATAGGAGTGAGCAGTATCATCCTAGGTCAACCCTGGTTATTTGACCATGATGTGACCCTATACGGCCGATCAAATTCCTGCTCATTCATGCACCTAGGAAAGAAGTTTGTGATCAACCCAACACCACCTAAGGACATTGTTAAGAGAGGATCAAGCCACCTAAAGGAAAAGAAAATGGGAGTCAATTTGATCGCTGAAAAGGAAATTAAGAAAGAACTCACTGATGGTACACATGTTTGGATTTTAACCACTAAGGAAATTCAGGAGCCTTTCCAGAAAGAATGCCCTTAGGAAGTGGCTAAAGTGTTAGAAAATCTTAAGGATGTATTTCCAGATGACCCACCTGACCAGCTTCCACCACTCAGGGACATCCAGCATGCCATTAACTTAGTCCCAGGAGCCACCCTACCCAACCTTCCACACTACAGGATGAACCCTATCGAACATTTAGAGTTACAAAGACAAGTAGGGGAACTCCTTAGGAAAGGATTTATTAGATAAAGTTTGAGTCCCTATGTAGTACCCGCATTATTGATCCCTAAGAAAGATGGCACTTGGAGGATATGCATTGATAGTCATGCCATTAATAAGATCACAACAAAATATAGGTTTCCCATACCCCGTTTGGATGACATGTTAGATATGATGGTCGGAGCAACAATATTCTCAAAGATTGACCTTAAGAGTGGCTATCATCAGGTTAGGATTAGACCGAGGGATGAGTGGAAAACTGCGTTCAAGACCAAGGAGGGTCTTTTTGAGTGGGTAATAATGCCATTCAGACTGTCCAATGCTCCTAGTACCTTTATGCGGATTATGAATCAAGTCCTACGGTTATTTATAGGAAAGTTTGTCATAGTTTACTTCGAAACATTCTTATATATAGCCGGACCAAGAAGGATCATTTGGACCATTTGAATCAAGTTTGTTTAGCCCTTAGGGAAAATAGTCTCTTTGCAAACCTTAAGAAATGTGACTTTTTTATCCATAGAGTTATTTTCCTAGGATTTGTTGTCACACCTGACGGAGTTTCTGCTAACCCCGAAAAGATTAAATCAATTGTAGAGTGGCCAGTGCCAAAAAGTGTTCATGAAGTACGAGGTTTTCATGGCACGACTCTTTTTATAGAAGATTCATTTGGAGATTTAGTACCATAGTTGCACCAATCATGGATTGCATTAGGAAAGACCATTTTGAATGGACAAAAGCTGCTGATAGAGCCTTCCTAGATGTTAAAAAGAAAATGACACAAGCACCTATCTTAAGATTGCCTGATTTTTCCAAGGTTTTTGAGGTTGCTTGTGATGCATTTGTAGTTGGAATAGGTGGAGTTTTAAGCCAGGAGAGCCATCCCATAGTTTATTTTAGTGAAAAATTAAATGAAGCCAAGCATAAGTATTCCACCTATGATAAGGAGCTCTAGCCAGTAGTGAAAGCTTTAAGGTATTGGAGGCACTATCTACTACCATATGAATTTGTCCTGTTTTCTGATCATGAGGCCCTTAGATTCCTTAGTTCCCAGAAAAAGCTGAATCCTAGGCATGCCAAGTGGGTCGAATACATCCAGGCCTACACGTTTGTCCTGAAACACTATGCCGGAACTGAGAATAAGGTAGCCAATGCATTAAGTCATCGAGCCCTGCTTCTAAACTTGATTAGCACTGAAGTCGTTGGATTTGAAAGACTTACGGATGAGTATGATAATTGTACAGACTTTAGTGAAGTTTACCAAGCTCTGAAATTAGGACCATCTAGTGACTACAGTGAGTACACCCTTTTAGATGGTTATCTGTTTAAGGAAAACGAGCTTTGTGTTCCAAAGACTTCCCTGAGAGACTTTCTAATTTGGGAAACCCATGCTGGTGGTTTGGCTGGCCATTTTAGAAGAAACAAGACCATATTGATAATTGAGGAGAAATTTTACTGGCCAGGCCTTAAGAGACAGGTAGCCAATATTGTTGCCCGATATAGGATATGTGCGGTTGCAAACATCAAAGACAAAACACTGGGTTATACACTCCTTTACCTGTGCCGGATTATCCATGGCAGGATCTTAGCATGGACTTCATTTTAGGGCTGCCCAAGCCTTTAGAAAACATGATTCAATCTTTGTAGTGGTTGACCGATTTTCAAAAATGGCCCATTTTATACCCTGCTCCCAAACATTTGATGCCTCCAGGGTAGCCAAGCTTTTTCTCGATCAAGTAGTCAAGTTACATGGGTTACCTAAAACCATTATTTCAGATTGGGATGTCCATTTCACAAGCTAATTTTAGAAAACTCTTTGGCACCTACTAGGAACAAAACTAAAATTTTCAACTACTTACCACCCTCAGACTGATGGACAAACTGAAGTTGTAAATAGAAGTCTAGGGAACATATTAAGGTGCCTTGTTGGAGAGAGTCTAGGAAATTGGGATTTACTTCTACCTCGTGCTGAGTTCGCATACAACAGCTCAGTTAATAGGTCTACTGGTAAAAGTCCCTTTGAGATTGTCCATGGTTACAAACCTAGGAGACCTATCGACCTTATCCCATTACTCACACATGCATGTGTATCTGAGTCTGTCAAGTCATATGCACAGCATCTTAAAGAATTACATAAGAAAATTAGTAAGAAAATTCAAATAAGTAATAAAGATTATAAGCATGTGGCTGATTCATGTAAACGGATAAAAGAATTTAATGAAGGGGACTCTGTCATGATAAAACTTAGACCTGAAAGGTTTTCACAGGGAACTATGAAGAAATTGCATGCCCGGGGAGTTGGACCTTTCCAAATAATTAAGAAAATAGGATCTAATGCATATGTGTTAGAGTTACCACCTAATTGTGGCATTAGCTCCACTTTTATTATTTCTAATCTAAAAGAATTTAAAGAACCGGCATTAATTCTGAGTGAGCCTTTTGAACTTCACCCCGCCTTTGAGAGCGAAACCCTACCTGAATATCCACCAGCAATTCCACAAGACCAGAGAGATAAGATTGAACGTATCTTAGATGACCAAGTAATTACTACTAGAAATAAGGGTTATCAGCATTATCTGGTTCGTTGGCACGGTCGACTGGAATCTGAAGACTCCTGGATTACCCGACAGGATCTACAACAAATTGACCCAGATATATTAGAAAAATACTACAGTCAAACCGATCCTTACTTGACATGATTGAGTTCCTCCTACCCGGGGAGAATTGGTGCTGGCACCAGGCTCAGGAAGAGGCTTCAACTGATGCCAAGTTCTTTATGGATAGAAGATTAGAAATTTTAGTCCTGTAATAAATATATGAGTCATGTACTTATGTTTATTTGAATAGTTGAGTCCTATTTCAATTTGGTTGAGTCCTATTTTATTTCAATTTCGATTCTAAAGTTTAATTAGAGTTCAATTAGGCTTTGTATTGAGTCAGATTCAAGAGCTTCTTGAAGTTGGGTTTCAATTAGGCCAGATTAAGTGCAACCAGCTTCACCAACTATTTGGAGCACCACATCATCATTGAACCATGCCACCTTAGAAGACAAGTCATGCCACTTGGAGGATAGACCATGCCACATCACCAAGACAAGTCACCCATGAATTTTTGCCCAAATCAAATTCAAATGGAAGGAAGGTCCACTCTTCATGGGATGCTACCTTGAAATTAGGAGTTTAAGTTTGTAAAATGGGCCATTCCACTTTCTTTGGGATGCCCCATGATTTTCTTCATGAAAAGTGTTGCATTTTGAATTTGAAAAGGAGCTTAAGGTTTATAAAAGTTCCTAGAATCCTCTTGTATGTCAATGATGAATGAAGAAGAATTTTTTTTGAAAGCTTTTCCCTTTGCTAGCCAAAGCCCCTTGAGAGAAGAAGGTGTGAGACCTAAGTTATTTAGCTAATCAAACTTCTAGCCCATATTCCATTTCCATTTGACCAACCTTGAAGGCTCTCCTACAATCCACTCCAAAATTTGTCCATCCCCTCTTCCTAAGGGCGTCTTCTACAAAGAAGTTCACCATGCCAACAAGTGAAGAAGGGCGCCAAGGGAGATCTACTTCAAGCCAAGCCTAATCCTCATTACTCCATTCCAAATTCTCTTTATCCATTCCTCCAATCTCCCATCTAAACCTATTAATCTTTCCATCTCCTTGTGCAGGATCCCTGAGTCTCATGGTTTCCAAGATGAAGGTCTACTATGCCAAAGAATTAGATGCAGGAGGCCTTAAAACTTAGAGTAATTCCTTTGTCATTTAGGTACTTCATCTTGAGTATCCTTTATCCCATTTTTAGAACATTAATAGCCGGGTAACCATTCTTATAATTTTCTTTTAGATCTGAAATAGAAAGGTAAGCTAGCCCTAACCTGTGTGGTTTCCTAACCACAAAGGTCCTTTCTTAATTACTTTGAGAGAGTTTCTTTCTAGTCATGTTTTTCCCTATGTTCCTTTCATGAATTTCTATTCCTTTTACTTAGAATAGTTGCATGCCTATTTGCCTCATCAACATTTAGTCTCTTTAATCCTTAGAGATGCATCATTCGATACTTGTCTCCCCATCATGTAGGTGCTTGGTGTGCACCAAACCACTATAAATCTTGTATTTGTATGTGTGCTCTTTACTGTTTTGCTTTTACTACTTAGACTCTTAGCATTGCATCTCACTCACTTGGTGCACACTTGCATTGCTTCATAAACACATTAATTTTAGTACATATTTGTTTTAATTTTTTAAAGAAACCCAATTTACCCTCCTCTTGGGTTGCTACGCTGATGATGTGGGACGGACCCCGATCAATATTTATTCTAGGAGATCGGATCGTTGGTCGTTAAGAAATGACTCTAGGCTAGTTTAAACCAAAACCAATTATTTTTTCCCAATTTTTTTATTCAAATGAACCCCATTTTTTTTCATATATTTTTTTTCTGGTTTTTTTTTTCTTTTTTTTCACTTTTTTTCTCATAGTTTTCTTTTTTTTTCTCTGCTTTTTCTAAAGTTGGTAGAGGAGGCCGCTATGCTTTGAAAACCTTGCATATTTCAACCCTGCTTTCATATTCGTGCGGGATGTTTTTTCCCCACGAATGAAAACCAGGGCGATGGAGACCGGCAGACTTTCACCGGCACCAACGATGGGAGGTGGGCGGCGGCATAGGCGGAGATGGTTTTCAATGGCATCGATCGGCAGGGCCGATGGGCATCGGGTGTCATGGGAACAGGGGGACGGGTGGGCGCCGGTGAGGCATCGCGGGAGGAGACGAGTTGCAGGCGAGGAATGGGACTTGGTGGTAGATCTCTCCAGACGTCGGCTTCCGGCATTGCGAGCGAAGATGGAGGAAGGATCTCTACTTTCTGGTGAAGGGAGGTGCAGCATTGGGATCGGATGTGGTGTTTGCATGGATGGAGGTGCAGATGGAGTCTGGGCGTTGCATTAGCGTCGTATCGATTAGAAGAGGAGGCAGGGGCAGGAACTTCGGCCACGACTTGGAGGAGGTTGGATGGGAGGTTGATCGGAGGTGTTGGTACAGATCTTCTCACAGTCAGAAGCTAGGGCTAGAAATTGAAACAGGGGAGAAGGAGAGGAGAGGAAGAAACCTAGGAGGAGATAGAAGAGGAATAAGAAAGGAGGATTAAGACGAGGATAAGGAAGAATAGCTATCACAGAATAAGAAGGAGAGCACGGAGGGAAGAACCAGAAGAGTGAAGAGCAGGGGAGGTGAAGAAGGAGGGGGAGGGAGTCTGGACACACCCAAGCTCTTTTCTCAAATATTTTCTTCGCTTCCTTTATTTTGAATAACCAAACATCTTAAATAGACTAATTTAAGATATCCGATATGCTGATCAGATATCCCTAACAAATTCTAACTACTTATTTTAAAAAAAATAAACTAATCCCACTAGGGATAAAATAAATCCTAAAAACAAACTAAGCAACCGTAACATAAAAAATGAATTCCTAAAAATAACTTAGATATGCTCTGAGATTTGTGCTACTTCGGGATTTGTGCTGCATCAGGATTTGTACTGTATCGACTTCAGGATCTGAGGCTTCAAGGTTTGTGCTGGGCTGGCTTCAGGTTCTCAGCTGGGCTGGCCTTCATGTTTGATCTGGGCTACTTCAAATTCTAGACTAGTCGATGTCCCGATCATTTCTCCTGAGATGGGGAGAACTCGACTCCATTGAGTCAGGCTTCAGAAATCTTCTGACTCCAAGATGCACCACGTGATCTGCATACTAAATTTTTTTTAAAATACAAATAATGTAATTAAAAATGACTAACCTAAACTAACCTAAACTTGCTCTGATACCAAGTTGATGCAGGATGGATCCCGATCAATATTTATTCTAGGAGATCGGATCGTTGGTCGTTAAGAAATGACTTTATGTTAGGTTAAACCAAAATCAATTTTTTTCCTAATTTTTTATTCAAATGAACCTCCTTTTTTTTCATATTTTTTTTTTTCTGGTTTTTTTCCCCTTTTTCACTTTTTTTTCCTCTCTATTTTTTTCTTTTTTTTCACTTTTTTTCTCACAGTTTTCTTTTTTTTCTCTGCTTTTTCTAAAGTTGGCAGAGGAGGCCACTATGCTTTGAAAACCATGCATATTTCCCCCTGCTTTCATATTCATGCGGGATGTTTCTTCCCCACGGACGGAAACCAGGGCGGTGGAGATCGACGGACTTTCACCGGCACCAGCAATGGGAGGCGGGTGGCGGCACAACCAAATATGGCTTTCGATGGCATCGATCGGCAGGACCGACAGGCATCGGGCATCATGGGAACAGGGGGATGGGCAGGCACCGATGAGTCATCACAGGCGGAGACGGGTTGCAGGCGAGGAATGGGACTTGGCGGTAGATCTCTCCAGACATCGGCTTCCGGCGTTGCGAGTGAAGATGGAGGAAGGGGCGGAAGGATCTCTACTTTCTGGTGAAGGGAGGTGCAGCATTGGGATCGGATGTGGTTTTTGCATGGATGGAGGTGCAGATGGAGTCTGAGCGTTGCATTAGCGCCGGATCGATGAGAAGAGGAGGTAGGGGCAGAAACTTCGGCCATGGCTTGGAGGAGGTTGGATGGGAGGTTGATCGGAGGTGTTGGTGCAGATCTTCTCACAGTCAGAAGCTAGGGCCAGAAATTGAAATAGGGGAGAGAGAGAGGAGAGGAAGAAACCCAGGATAAGGTAGAAGAAGAATAAGAAAGGAGGATTAAGATGAGGATAAGGAGGAATAGCTATCACAGAATAAGAAGGAGAGCATGGAGGGAAGAACCAGAAGAGTGAAGAGCAGGGGAGGGGAAGAAGAAAGAGGGGGAGGGAGTTGGGACACACCCAAGCTCTTTTCTCAAATATTTTCTTCGCTTCCTTTATTTTGAATAAACAAACATCTTAAATAGATTAATTTAAGATATCTGATATCCTGATTAGATATCCTTAACAAATTCTAACTACTTATTTTTAAAAAAAATAAACTAATCCAACTAGGGATAAAATAAATCCTAAAAACAAACTAAGCAATTGCAACATAAAAAATGAATTCTTAAAAATAACCTAGATATGCTCTGGGATATGTGCTACTTCGGGATTTGTGTTGCATCAGGATTTGTGCTGCATTGACTTCAGGATCTGAGGCTTCAGGGTTTGGGCTGGGCTGGCTTCAGGTTCTTGGCTGGGCTGGGCTTCAGGTTCTCGACTGGGCTGGGCTTCAGGTTTGATTTGGGCTGCTTAAGATTCTGGGCTAGTTGATATCCCTATCAGCTAGGCAACACTGACCTCATGACTCTAGTCTCCTCCGCAACTTCAACCTTCTTAACTCTCGCCTCCATCTCCATCTCTGCTTCCTGACCTTAACTCAGCCTTCGGCCTCCTCTCATGACTTTAGTCTCCTCCATGACTTCAGCCTCCCTAACTCCGGCCTCCACCTCCTCCATACCTCTGGCCGTGGCAATAGCGAGTACCTTCATTAGATAACAAGGAAGAAGCTCAAGGTGGGCTTGTTAAGCTGCCTGACCTCTTCCCTTTTTTTTTGGAATTTTGATGGCTGGCCTGGTCCTAATCCACGGCCCATACAAGTGTGGACCGGACTAGAATCTTTTGACCCATTTGTTAAATGGGGCTGAACCCAATCTAGTCCATATATTCTCAGCCCATGTGGACTAGGGCTAGATTGAGCTGAGCTGGTCCGTTTTAATAGCTCTAGCTTTTTACGTCGTAAAAGTTTGTATGACTATTTTTGGCTTATTTGGTATCAACAAATTTTTCATTACCACTTAGATGTTATTTGTAACAGATAAAATGGTGCAACTGGCACCTTAAATCATTTTAAGTTGCCCATCCTTAACTACATTTAATTAGTTTCTCATTTCCACCATATTGTTTTTGTCAGCTCCTTTAGAATTGTATTGCAGCACATATATTGGCAAATCAGTGTCTTCATAAAGAAGATTTTTTGAAGCTTCAATCATCATGTTAACATTTCATTATGGTTTAGTTTGTATAATATTCAAAATATAGGTATTTTAGATTATGATAATCAAACTTTGATATTATAAGAAGCAAAGAGGTTTTACTCCTATTATTGAAAGTATAGACTGACAGGCTCAGCTACCTACCCAACATCGATAATTAAATGCCATCGTTGTATGGATAGTATTATAAGAAGCAAAAAGGTTTCCACTCCTATTAATGGAGTGATAGATTCAACTACCTAGCCAACTTTCATGATTAAATGCCATCACTATATGGATAGCTATTATTGTGAAAGGAACGATTATTGTATAATTGATGGATAGAGCCAAAGGTGGAAAACGTACGGTTAACAATAATATCCCATAAAATAAAAGAAGAGGCTTCGATGCATAAAGAATACCTCAGCATTTAAAATATAACCATAAAGATTCTTGAATGATTAGAAATTCAAGTCATCAATGAATTGTTTGTATAATGGACAGCGGCGGACCACCCCAACCTTTTTAGGGGGCTAAAAAAATATTAACATATCTTAAGAGTACTCTTTTATCAAGTTGTTCCCAGACTTCATCTAATCAGTACTCAAATCATTCGAAATATTAATTACATTTACTTTATCATGCCATAACCTTCACGTATTCTATATTTTTTCATATTGTTTAGCATTTCAACTCAAAAAAAAAAAAATGTTATATGGAACTTCTCTTTTAAAAAAAATTCATCCTTAATATAATAAGGAATAGCTGTACCAAAATTATTAGACTAAGTGGCTTATCGTTATTACTAAGGAGTAAAAATTTTAGAAGAGGACCAAGAGACTGTTGTTACGATGGTGCCATCGGCTCCGGTGTCGCCGAGTTGAACCACGAGAGGAACCGAAGAAGAGTCGCCGCCGAAGAGAGGAGACGACAGATGGCCGGGATGGGGTTTGGGATCTTTAGGTTTCGAGATTTTGGAGTTGAATGAGACGGCTGGGGTCTGCCATCGACGAAGGAGATGGCAGGTGGGGTGGTGCCGCGATGGGTGGGGGCAGTGGGTGCCCTGTCAGGGGCACCGATGGCCGGCGGGTGGGTTTGGTTGGGCTTCGGGATGTTGGAGAAGGAGACTGCTGGTTGCTGCGGTGGCCGTGGGCGAAGGAGATCTGCAACAGGTGGGCTGGCACCGTGACAGGTGGAGTCAGCGGGTGCCGTGTCGAGGGCAATGGCGGCCGGTGCAATCTGGTTTGGATTTCGAGATTTTAGAGGAGAAGGAGATGGCAATCGACGGTGCCTCTTAGATTCATCCTTTTTTTTAACAAGATTTTTTAGAATTTTTTTGGTACATGGAGAATTTTTTTCATTAATTTTTACTCTATTTCAATTTTATTTTTGAAGTCTTTTTATTGGTTTTTTAGAAATTATTTTTAAAAAATTTAAGGGGAACCAAATATCTATTTTATATTAATTTATTTTAAATAAAGCTGGCTAATCATTAATTTTCAAAAAAAATTATGGGGGCCAAGGCCCCCCGGCCTCCCGGCGGTCGCCATTGATAGTGGATTACAGTTAAAGACTCGATCATAGTCCTTACGATAGATCTAACTTATTTTATACTAGCATATAGGTTTTATTTCAATTTAAGGCATGCTTGGATGATTAGCCCAAAATCCTATAGGATTTATGAGTTTGTCTAGTATAATTACTAAAATTTGGTTAGGTAAGCCTATATTCATAAATACTTAGAGTGTCTGTGAAATTGGTCGGTCTGAATCCCATAGGAAGACAAGAAAGATCTAATATATTTTTTTTCTTTCAATGGAATTTACACTAGCCCACTCCAAAACACTCTTGGTATTTATGAATATAGGTCTAACCCATCCTGATTTTACTAGTTGTACCAGTCTAACCCACAAATCCCATAAGATTTTGGGCGCAATTATCTAAATAGGCTCTAATAGGGAGGGTGGAAAGGATATCTTTCACCTTAGCAAGTATTGGGAGGGTGGAAAGGAAATCTTGTAGATTTTGGGCCCAATTATCTAAACAGGCTCTTATTAGGAGGGTGATGGAATTGAAAAGCCAGAATTTGCAAAATGGTCATAGATGGCACCGTAGCAAGTAACTCAACTCAACGGTAAACCTAACCCTTCCATTGCTTCTACCATTGCTTGAAGGAAAAGATAGAGAAGTTATAATCTGATTCATCAGGCCACTTATAAAAGTTTAAGTAAGAAGATTATCTATTCGGAAGCTATAAAGCTATAAAGTTTTTCAGCCCTCTTTTACAGTCAAATTCAGATGCACAAGTATAGAGTACTTCTCTGAATCAAATACCCTTTTAAGAAAATTGATTGGTGTTAGTCCAATACCTGCACATAACTTCAACTGTATCAACAAATCACGTGGCTGTACTGCTGATCATTTGGTCTATGATGTTACTAGATGGGTTCGTTACTCATGGATTAAGATCTTAATTATGAAAACTATATCAAAATGCTTGGTGCAATTAAAATTTTTCACTATAGCCTCATTAAAAATTAAGGTGAAAACCTTGGATCTTATTAATATTTTCTTAATTGTCCTTTTTGTTGTTATCACACCCACGGTAGAAGTTCCATATTCCAATCCTGATTTGTAGTTGGCATCCAAGCATGAAAGTTGTTTTGTGCTATTATTATTATTATTACAATGGAAATATGTTTTTTTTTTATCAAATTATATTTGGTTCTAGGAACTCTTATCTTTGTATCCTAACTTGTTCGTTCAACTATTAAACAGAGATTCCAGAAGAGCGAGCTGTTATTTTATAGCATACTTTTCAGTTAACAATTATTAGGTGAGGATCAAATTCTCATGATGTTCATCAAGCCTTTGCATGGATACTTAGTCTGCATACCGAGCTTAAGACTTAGAAAGTTATTTATGACCCTTGAGCTATTTTGTTTTATGTGAACTTTTCTGAAATAGATACTATAAGATATGATTTTTGTAAGATATCTTATATAAAAGAGGGAGAGAGATGTCATTTTTTGTAAATATCATTTATAGGCTTTATGTTTTTCTAGTTTGGCAAAACATCTTTTATATATATATATATATATATATATATATATATATATATATATATATATATATATATATATATATATATATATATAAAGATGTTTTGCCAAACTAGAAAAACATAAAGCCTATAAATGATATATATATATATATATAAATAATTTTGTAAAATTTGTTTATTTCATTATTTTAATAAACTTGTTTTAGTAACAATTGTCAATCAAATAGTCTTTTGAATAATCGTTTATTTTTTCTGTGGCATTTGAAATTAGGAAAGAGCCTTCTTACTAAGGAGCCCTAGGTCTCAACATAGGAGCCCTAGGACTCGCCACCACTCCATTAAGAGAACGAAATGTTATGAATGAGAGGAAATGCATCTAGGCCCAGCCAAGCCCAATAGAGAAACAAAACCCCATCCACGAAGCAATATTGCATAGATTCACCACCTTACAGTTCATATGATAAAAGAGCAGGTTAGATATTCGCTAACAATTGGCAATCCAATGGGTTTCATCCTTGTTGGCGCAGAGTCCTTTTTCTGATCAGGCGGAGCTACTGGATCGCAGGCCCGCTCCCTGGTTCACCTGCAAAACAAATTCTTGGCCGGAGTTGCTCCGGCGGGGACACTCTGATGCCTAAGTCAGAGGTGGGCTCCAGCCACAGAATGGAAAAGATTCTGAGGAGGATTGAATGGAGAAGGGAAAGACACCGAAATTTTCAGGAGTATCTTGTGCCTTACCTCAAGCATTCCCTCTTACCGTTATTTATAAAGAGTTGTCCAGCCTGCGGTTCCATTCCTCCTCTAGCGATTACAATGGGGGAGTTAATTTCTTTCCCACAATTTGGAATCATGGGTAGTTATTAGACGATTCCGATGGCCAGGCCGGAGGCGTTGCCGCTGGAGTTATGCGCCATGATTGTATTCCGGAAATAGTCGATGATAACCTTTGCTTGTCATGTTTGTAGAGACTTGAGACAGGTCAGAGGCCCATCTTCAAACTTCTCTTTTAGGAAGATTTTCGTGATTGAATCAGGGAATGTCTTCATCCTCGGATCCTCTCGAGACAGATCGGAGATCATATCTTTGGCATAGATCGAGGACTTGATCCTTGTCATAGGCGAAAGACTATATCTTCGACATAAATCGAAGACCGTGTCTTCGGGAGTCAGTGAAGGTCATTTCTCGGTTCGGGCTGAGGACCTTGTCTTCAGGGGCCGTAGGACTTGATCTTCGATGTAGGCTGAAGACTATGTCTTCGACATAACCCGAAGACCGTGTCTTCGGGAGCCGTAGGCCCATTAAGAGTTTTGACTTGCCCATGGGTTGCCTGGTTTTTTCCGAATACCTTGGTCCGAAGTTTATAGTTTGGAAGAAATGTCTTCATCTAGTTGAACCGGTTGGCTGGCTCGTACTTGGACCGAGATATCCCAACAGTTGCCCCCCTACTCTTAATTTTCGAAGCGAAGATTTGCCTCGAAGAGTGAGAGTATTACTGGTTTATCGTTTTCCTCCTGGGGGATGGTATAGTTGATGATTATGAAATCTCTGATTGGATCATCTACCATAACTGCCAATTGATTTGGGAATCAGGTGATGGACAGTTGTCATTTCCTGATTGGGAGGTGAAAAAGGAGTGGGCGAACTAGGGACTGTCTCTCATCTTTCTGCTGCACGACAGTTCAACCAATCTTTTGGTTGGGATTTGAGCGGCGGTCGTGGTTCCTCCCTGCCCCTTGGATGATGAGTGTGCTTCATCTTGGCCATTGATTCATATGGATTATGATCTTTGGTCTACTCTGCGTCAAATCAGCTTAGGGCCGCTTTGGGGTTGCATGGCTACCTTGAGCGTCCGTGGTGTGGTGGGTTTATGACGACGGTTCTGTTTATCGAGATGTTATCTTGGAGCTTTTCCATCTCTATTTGAGGAGACAAGGTTCGGTTGAGGAAGCTTCTTCAACCTCATACTTTCAGTTTTGGCTCAGCTTTCTCTGTTCTTGGCCATCAATCCTTTTTGCAAGTAGAACCTCCCTTCTGCTTTTTTTGCCTCGCTCTTTTATCATGGCTGAGTCTGTAGAAAGCCAAAAGGAAAAAGTCGGGCTCCCGAGGGTCGATGATGTGGTGAGTCCGGAGTTAGTTCCCAACTCCGTTTCATTAGGAAAGGTTGCTTGTCTTCAAGAACATTATCATGCTCCCGAAGGGTTTCGTCTAATCCTTCCCACTTCCGAGGAACGGGTGAATAGACCTCCTGCTGGGTGTTTGGCCATGTACGAAGACCATTTGAAGGCTGGCATTCGATTCCCTCTACATCCCTTTCTTCATCAAAATCTTTTGCCTGTACCAAGTAGTTCCTGCGTAGTTGACTCTGAATAGCATTCGAAACATCTGCGGGTTTTTAGTCCGGTGTCACATAGCTAATGTGAACCCCGGGACCAATTTGTTCATCGCCCTTTTTGTGGTTAAGAGGGATTTCCACGATAGTGGATGGTGGGTGATCGGCCCTTGACCCAGTCACAAGATCATCAAGGATATGCCCAGCGCCATCCATGGGTGGAAGCCTATCTTCATTTTTATGTCTTCCACCGAACCGTGGGGTTTCAGTAGTGATTGGAAGGAACCGTGTTTAACCGCCAATGATGAAAAAAAAGTTTTGATGGCTGATCAGTCCGATTATGATTTACTACTGATTTGGAGGCCATTCCCATCCGCGAGTTGTTGGATGAGAGGAATCTCCATCTTGTAGGGATCAGTGAGTTCCCTGTGTTAGGTATAAATGATGAAAATTCTTACTTCTTCTCTCTCATTCCTGTTGTAGTTTAGTCAACTCATAGGGTTCTTCTGCTTGTAGGTGGTGAAATGAAGCCCAACTTGAGCTGGCTCCGCTAATCTTCTGAGAAGGGGGCAGCTCAGGCCCCTCCTTTAAGATTGACGGTTCGGAAGAAGGCTCGAAGGGATGGTCCTGAGAGGAGTAGGAGCGTTTCATCCTCTAGAGGAACTTCTGAGGGGGACTCTCGCCAACAATGGAGGCCCCGACAGGGCCTCAGCTAGTTGAATCTTCGCCGGTGGTTATCTCTCCAGTTCATACAAGGGAGAGTCCACCTCCGGTGGCTGATGTGCCTCCGCCTTGGCCCCCTGCAATAGATAGGGACGAGGCACCACAAGTCGAGAGGGAGCCCGTTCGGGAGGCTTCTCCAGCTGGGAGCCGTCCCATGGACTCTTCAGAGCTTTCCCCCATGGGGGGATTGTTGATCCCCGCGTGGCTAGGCGGGTGCTGAAGGATACGTTGCTACCTCATGATTTGGTAGTTATCCGAAGTCAAAGCCTCGCTAGAATATCTGACTCTGCCTTTTCCTTCCTGTAACAGGTGAGATCCTCATCGTTTCTCTTTTGCCCAGAGGATTGTTTGGTCCATGACTTCGCTTTGTCGATGTAATTGGTCTACGACATCACCTTCATGGAGGAGGGCCTAGGGAATGTCGATAGCCTCATCCACAGCCTTAAAGAAGAGCTCCATACAGCCAAGGCTGAAAAGGAGGTGGCCAAAGAGTTGAAGCAGTCTATGGAGAATCGTCTCGCTCATGCGAACGCTGAAATTCGTGGCCTGAGGAATGAGCTGAAGGATGCCCATTTGACAATCGCGGGACAAGGGGCAGAGTTGAGGAAGAGTAGAAAACATGCCAATTTCTTGGAACAATCTGCCAAGGAGAATCAGTGAAAGATGGAAGACCTGACCAAGGCGGTTGAGGAGGCAACCAGGAGGGCTGAAGAGGCATCCTTAAGAGCTAGAAAGGCATCTTTAAGGGCCGAAGAGGCAGCCTTAGAGTCTGAGGTAGCTAGGAGAGAATCCGAAGTCTTGAAAGAGCTGGTGAGTAGAGCTGTAGCAGATTTCAGGAAGTTCTCATAGTTCCAACAGAAAATGAATGAGGCGACCTTATACAACTACCAGCATGGTTTTAATGACGGACTCGCCAAGGTCAGTGGGGTTTTTCCTAACCTTGACCTTTTTGCTATCCCTGCTTTCGACATTGCGAAAGAAGAAGAGGAGGGAGCCAAGACTGAAGAGGAGATTGGAGGGATGTCAAGTCTGAGGGAGGATATCCCACTCGTGGTCAAGGCTCCCAGCACAATTTTGGCTCAGGTCGAAGAGGCTGAAGAGGTGCCCGACTCGAGAGAAAAAACTCCTATCACAGCGGAAGACTTGAATGTGATCCCAATCTCGGCCCAAGAGGGAGTCTGAGCTGAGGAGGAGATCCGGGTTGAAGATCCTCTGGACTCAACCCAATTCGAGGAAACTCTCTCTGCGCAAATTGACAGACTGCTTCAATCTTGTGATGCTGGGTCTCCTCCAGCCAATGCTTAGGGATTTGTGTAGCTTTTAGTGTTGTATCTCTTCCTTATTCTCCTTTAAAATGTAATTGATGGACTATTCTGAATTTCCAAGTGACTTTCTCCTTTCTGTACATGTCATGTCATGTTTTTTTTTTTTTTTTGAATATGATTTGGATAAGGTTGCTGGCTTTGGTGATGACTTGAATTACACTGCTCTTCTTCCTCCTTGGTTGAGGGGTCGAGGCCAAAGATTGTTTGGCTCGTGGCTGGCTTCGAAGATGAGTTTCGAAGCAAAATCGAAATGTCATTGCCGAAGACTAACCACGACTAACCATGATCGAGCCAGACTGATGTCAACCTCCCTTCATAATTAACCCATCTGTCTAGGAATGGACACGATAGACAAGTGTCATTTTCCTGTTGACCGTTGATTAAGAAACATTGACTATGATTCTTGTTGCCCGCGTTGAGTGTGTCGATATTCGAACGGTCGCATTTTCATGTGCCCTGGGTGCCGCCATATCCTCCCTTTTGGAAAGGGAGCCATTAATGTTGTCATTGCATGATGAAGATTATTCTGGATTTGTTGTGCCGGCGGTTGCCATCCCCAAGAGTAGTTATTGGTGATTATACTGCTCCCGAGCGATCACCTGGAGTCTCTAGGTGACATATGGCATCCTTTGGTGCATCTAGGAAAGGACGTGGAGCACGTTCCCCTGTAGCTAGTCGTGGGTGTAAGGTCCTTATAAATAGGACCTTGTCTCCTCCTGTCAAAGGCCATCGCAACTTTGGACTCCCATTTTGGAAGTTTCCCTTCTTTCTCCAGCGTCTCAGCAGAATGAAGTTCAGCGTTTCGGAACTTAAGAAAGTGGCAATGAAGAGGGCCTCGGAGGCCCTATCTGAGGGGGAGCCCAGCTCTAAGTCTCTTCGGAGAGGCAATAACGATGACCCGCAGGGGGTCATTGCTCACCTGGAGAGGAAAATCCAGATCTTAGAGGCCTGCATGGTGGAGGCCAAGGTGCGGGTTGAGGTCACCGTCGCAGAAGCGGAGGAGTCCAGGAAGAAATTGGCGGAGGCCATCTCAGACTTCATGGCTTCTCTCACCTACAAGGATGAAGTGGCAGAGGCGGTCTTGGATTTGTACCACCAGGGTTTCCGGGAGTATCGGGACAAGGCTTTCAAGTTCTTCAATATGAAGGGCTTAAAAAATATTAGGCCTTCCATCCCCTTCCCTGGCCACGAGTTTGATTCTGACTTCGAAGAGGAGTTGGAGTTCGACTCTGAGGGGAACGTCGAAGCCTCTCCATCCTCCTCCCAGGGCCTTGATGCCTCCCGCCGGCATGGGAAAGGGCCAGCTGGTGGTCACTGAATCTACTTTCCCCCTTATCTGCAATGATCATTGTCTTCTTTTCTCCCTTTCTCTTTTTTTTTTTGTAAAAATTCAAAGATGAAATGAAGTTTCCACTTCTTCCACACTTCTTCTGTGACTTGTTGTATTGTAATATGTCGAAAGTGTAAATTTTCCAAAACATTTGGGATCTGTAAAGAGATGTGAGATCGGTTGGGCCGTCCCATCAAGTATTTTACTGTTGACAAGATGAGCGATATAGGTTCACTCTAACATGTTTTCGAATTTATCGGAGGGTAGGGCATGCAAGACATCCCTATGCATTCTCATCATGATCAAGGTAGGCTATTTAGGCCCGCCCCGGTGCGTCTTAAGACTTACCGTAGGGTAGGCTATAAAAACCATCCCTGCACCTTTTTTGGTGTAAGGTAGGCTGATTAGGCCTTCCCCAGCATGTCTTTAGGTTATCCGTAGGATAGGTTACTTGAACCGTCCCTGTGCCTTTGATCTTCTTGGCGGCCTAATTGGGCCGTCCGTTGTGCTCGTCGGACATACCGATAAGGTGAGCAGATCAGACTCTCCTTTGCACCATTGGCTGATTCCTTTGATCATGCCATTCAGGCCATTGTCATTCAGTTGATGCAACAGGCTGTTCAAAGTTGGGCAAATTTGTATTAAAAATTTAGGGGTTTGTTTATTGATAGTTTTTGCGAAGATTTTGTACATTCCACGGTCGGGACAGAATTTTACCACCCAGGGTCTTGAGTCGATATGTTCCTGGATGTACGACTCCTTCGACTTGGTATGGACCTTCCCAGTTGAAAGAAAGCTTACTTTGTTCTGTTGGCCTGGATACTTCTGCCCTTCACAGCACCATGTCCCTTGTATGGAAGATTTGCTCCTTTACTCTGGAATTGTAATACTTGGTGACCTTTTGCTGGTATGTCACCATTTTTATTTGGACCTGAAGCCTAGTGCTCGGTAACAGATCCAGGTCAACTCTCCTGCGATCGGAGTTTTCAGGCTCTTCGTAGTTGTCAATTTTTAAAGATTGGAGGGAGACTTCGATAGGAAGAACGGCTTCGGTACCGTATGCTAGGTTGAACAGAGACTCGCTAGTGGCTGTCCTCGGGGTAGTTCTATATGCCCAGAGAATGGAGGTCAGCTCTTCTGTCCAAAGTCCTTTGGTGGCGTTCAACCTCATCTTTAGATCATGAAGAATGGTCCAATTAGTTACTTCGGCCTCTCCGTTGGACTGTGGGTGGGCAATGGAAGTCAGCTTGTGTTGCACATGGTACTGAGCATAGAAGTCTTTAAACTTTGGATTATCAAACTGTCTCCTGTTGTCAGTGATTATTGTATATGAAATCCCGAACTGAAATATGATGGAGTTTTTGACAAAATTCTTAACCTTGCCTTCCGTGATTTGGGCCAGTGGTTCGACTTCGACCCACTTCATGAAGTAGTCAATAGCCACAAGGAGGAATTTCCTCTACCTAGATGCAAGCAAAAAAGGGCCAAGAATATCCATCCCCCATTGAGCAAAAGGCCAGGGGGTTGTCAGCTGGGTCAAGTGACTCGTTGGTTGTCTTTGAATATTGGTATATCTCTGGCATTGATCACATCTTCGCACGAAGTCGATCGAGTCCTTTTGGATGGAGAGCCAATAATATCCTTGGTGTATAATTTTATATGCTAAGGACCTGCCCCCCAAGTGATCACCACATATCCCCTCGTGGACCTTTCTCAAGGCATAGTTAGCATCTGACGATCCCAAGCATTTCAGCATGGGCTGAGAGAATGATCTTTTGTAAAGAGCTCTATCTAAGATGACATATTGAGATGCTATCCATCAAATCTTTTCGGCCTCTGCCTTGTCTTCCGGTAACACATCCTCGTTTAAGAACTTGATGATGGGATCCATCCAGCTTGGCTCGATCTCAATTTGGTGCACTTCCATAGCTTCTTCAGCTATACTTGGGGCTTCAAGGTGTTCAACAAAGGTGCGACCGAGGGATTCCAGGGTTGTAGTGGCAAGTCGAGACAATGCGTCTGCCTAGGAGTTCTCTGATCGGGGAACATGAATGATTTCAAAGTATTATAGTTGAGAATATAAGTTTTATACTTTTTCTAGATACCACATCATGGTGGGGTCCCTGGCTTCATATTTTCCTTTAACTTGATTTACCACCAACTAGGAGTCTGAAAAAGCCTGGAGCTTCCAAACTCCTAAACTCTTGGCAATCCGAAGTCCTGCAAGCAAGGATTCATATTCAACCTGGTTATTTGAAGCACGAAAGGAGAACCGGAGTGCGTACTCTACCATGTGACCGTTGGGTTCAGTCAGTATAAGGCCGGCTCTGCATCGAGCAGAATTGGAAGTTCCGTCCACATGGAGCACCTAATCGGACTCCGTATTCTTCGAATTTCTTTCTTCTGTTGGAGGTGCTTCGTCTTCGGATTTCCAGGTGCACTCAGTCAGGAAATCTGAAAGCACCTGGGCCTTCATAGCCGATCGGGGCTGGAAGCTGATGTCGAACTCACTTAGTTTCACAGCCCACTTGGCTATTCTTTTGGAGGTATTAGGGCATCAGAGAATGGCTTTAAGGGGTTGATCGGTCAGCACCATGATGGCGTGGGCATGGAAGTAAGGCCGTAGTCGCTTTGGCCGTAATTATCAGAGAGTAGATCAGCTTCTGCATTTTTGAATATCTTGTTTCAGCATCATGCAGAACTTTGCTGATATAGTAGATCGGCTTGTGAGAGCCATCTTCTTCTCTTCAGACGAGGACTGAACTGACTGCTTTGTCCGAGGTGGAAAGGTATAAATAGAGCACCTCTCCCTCTTGAGGTTTGGAAAGTAAAGGCAGGGTCTCTAAGTACTTCTTCAACTCTTCAAAGGCAGTACGACAGTCTTCGGTCCACTCAAAGCCTTGAGATTGCCGATGTACCTTGAAAAATGGGAGACACTTCTCGATTGAGCGAGAGATAAACCTGCTTAAAGAGGCGATCCTCCCTGTCAGGTACTGGACTTCCTTCTTGCAGGATGGATGCCCCATGTCTTTAAGGGCCTGAATTTTGTCAGGATTTGCTTCAATCCCTCACTTGGTAATGAGGAAACCCAGAAACTTGCCCGAAGTAAATCCAAAGGCGCACTTCGTCAGGTTTAGCTTCATTTGATGACGTCGCAGGGCGCTGAATGATTCTCCCAGGTCCTGGATGTGATCTTTTTTAAGGAGGCTTTTGACGATCATGTCGTCGACATAGGTCTCCAGGTTTCTCCCAAATTGCTCCTTGAACACCTTGTTAATCAACCATTAAAAAGTTGCTCTAGCATTCTTGAGCCCAAATGGCATCATCTTGTAGCAATATAGGCCTTTGTCGGTGATGAAGGCCATCTTCTCTTCATCCCGGGGGTCCATTTGGATCTGATTGTAGCCAGAGAAAGCGTCCATGAAACTTAGCAGTTGGTGGCCGGCAGTGGCGTTGACCAATTGGTCAATTTTTGGGAGAGAAAAACTGTCCTTTGGGCAGGCCTTATTGAGGTCTGTGCAGTCGATGCTGATCCTCCATTTGCCATTAGCTTTCTTTACCATTACCACATTGGCCAACCACTCGAGATAGTGGGCTTCATGGTTGAACCCTGCTTTGAGGAGCTTGCTCACTTCTTCATCTATGGCCTTTTATCTTTCAGGGGCAAAGCTTCTTTTCTTTTGTCGGACTGGTTTATACCCAGGGGCAACTTCCAGCCGATGAGTGATCACTTCGGCGAGAATCCCTGGTATGTCCGAAGCCGACCGGCGAAGACATCAGCATTATCCCCGAGGAAGCAAATCAGTTCCGTTCTGGTTTTTCCATCAAGCATACTTCCGATCTGCACAACCTTGGTGGGGTCCTCTTTAGTTAAGGGTACTGAGATAGTGCTCTCCATAGGTTCACCAGAATCTATAGTCAAGTCCCTCGGATCTAGCGGATCCCAAGTGGTAGGATCATTAGAGTGCTTGTCTTGGATCATCAGGCATTGTCGTGCCATTCTCTGGTCTCCTCTTACTTCTCCCACACCATTTCTAGTGGGAAAGTGCACCAGGAGGTAGTAGGATGACACTACGATCCATAATTTGTTCAAGGAAGGCCATCCTAGAATGATGTTATAGGCCGAAGGGGTTCGGACTACCGTGAAATTGATCGACAGTGTCTTTTATCGAGGTTCGGTACCGAGAGTTACAGACAGTACTTATTTCTCCCTCGGCATCAACTCGATTACCTTCAAAACTGGTAAGTGTTATAGGGGACCTCCGTAGTTTGTCTCTAAGCAAACACATCCGAGAGAATGCATCGTAGATCAAGATATCTATCGAACTTTCATTATCAACTAGGATTCGTTGTACATCGTAATTGGCCACAACGACCAAGATTATAATAGGATTGTCGTGCGGGAGCTGAACTCCTGCAAGGTCATCGTCAAAGAAGAGAATAATGTTGTTGTCCTTGAGTCACTTCGGGACATCGTCTTTGTCTCTTCTCCAGTTGACAGGTCGATGTATCATCCCCATGCCTCCATTGGTGGCCTTTCATTTGGCAGTTCAGCCTCTTCAGGAGTCAATTGGGAGACAATGGCTTCTGACCGAGGTCCTTGGCGACCAACATACCGCCCCAAATACCCTCTCTTGATGAGATCCTATATTGCATCTCTCAGTTAAATGCATTCTTCGGTATTATGGCCATGCTCCCGGTGGAATCAGCAGTATTTATTCCTATTCCTTGTAGAAGAGGATGCCTTCATAGGACGTGGCCGCTGGAGATAGTTTTCTTTCTCTATCTCCAAGAGAATCTTTTCATGAGAGAGGTTGAGGGGGGCATATGAGTCGAATCTCCCACCCGATGTTCTGGGCCTGGGAGGACTCCTTCGGCGATCAGCATACTTGTTGTTGTTGGAAGTAGGGGAGCCTTGTCCCCTGTTATTTTTTTTCTTTGAAGGGGGCTTCCCTTCGATTAGTCATCGGTTTGCTGCCTGCTCTTTGGCATCAGCATATTTTTGAACCCTCGACAAGAGCTCAGCATAGCTTTTGGAGAACTTCTTATCCAGGAAAAAGGTGAGCCTGGATGTGCGAAGTCCCTTCTTCAATGCAGACATGGCCACATGCTCGTTGAGATTGGGGTTCTCGAGTGTGGCCACATTAAATCTAGAGATGTAATCTCGCAGACTTTCTCCTTCATTCTGATGAAGGAGGAACAGTGTATCCATATTCCGAGGGGTCTTGTGATAATTTTTGAAATGCAAGACAAATAATTTTTTTAACTCGGAGAAGGAATCGATGGTACCTGGGTGTATGCTTGAGTACCACATCTGAGCGGCTTTCTTTAAGGTGGCTGGGAATGCGAGGCAGTACATCACATTCGAAGCTCCCTGGATCATCATATGGACCTTAAAACTATCCAGATGGTCAAAAGGATCGGAGGTGCCGTCATAGGGTTCTATCTGAGGAACCTTGAAGTGTCGAGGAATGACTTCGGCCAAGACGCAGTCAGTGTAGGGCGGGTGCAGATCACATATTGCCAAATCATTGTGATCTCTCTGCTCCCACATTTTCGCCATCTTTGATTCGATGGCTTGAATTTCCCATTGTAATCTAGGAGAGCCTGCTTTGGCACTTTCTCTATGAGAGTAGAGTCTTCAGTAGAGGGTGAGGAAGTTTGCCTATGTCTTTTCCCTTTCTGCGGGAAATCAGTGGGCCTAGGCATTCTTGAACTTCGGCCTTCAGGACAGGGCCGAGGATGGGGGGAGAGATGTGTGGACCCCTCTCTAGGGGCTATCTTCCTCCGAGATCGAGAGCTATGTCTGGAGGTGGCCGGCGGATGTCCTACCTGAAAAGCTCTATTTTAGAAGTCCTGAACCATAGCCATGAGGTTGGTGACCTGGTTCAGGAGGGCTTCGAATTGTTGCTGTCCCACGATGATTGTGGGAGGTGGGATGTTGTTCTCTACCGGGGGTGCATCCCCTTGGGTTGGAGCATGATTTCGACTCGTTATGGCAACCTAAGTCTTTCCTCTTGCCATCGAGAATTTCTTACTTCCCCTTAGTCAAGGAGGGGAGCTTAACAATGCGAATTGCATAGAACCCCTTCCTGGCATGCCAATCTGTTGGCACAGAGTTCCTTTCCGACCAGGTGGAGCTACTGGATCGTAGGCCCACTCCTTGGTTCACCGGCAAAACCAATCCGTGGCCGGAGTTGCTCCGGCGGGGGACACTCGGATGCCTAAGTCAGAGACGGGCTCTAGCCACAGAATGGGAAAGATTCTGAGGAGAATTGAATAGAGAAGGGAAAGACTCCGAGATTTTCAGGAGTATCTTGTGCCTTACCTTGAGCATTCCCTCTTACCATTTTTATAAGGAGTTGTCCAGTCTACGGTTCCGTTCCTCCTCTAGCAGTTACGATGGGAAAGTTAATTTCTTTCCCATAATTTGGAATCGTGGGTAGTTGTTAGATGATTCCGGCAGTCAGGCCGGAGGCATTGCTGCTGGAGTTATGCGCCATGATTGTATTCTGGAAATAGTCGATGATAACCATTGCTTGTCATGTTTGTAAAGACTTGAGACAGGTCAGGGGCCCATCTTCAAACTTTTCTTTTAGGAAGATTTCCATGATTGAATCAGGGAATGTCTTCATCCTCGGATCCTCTCGAGACAGATCGGAGATCATGTCTTCGACATAGATCGAGGACTTGATCTTTGTCATAGGCCGAAGACTGTCTTCGACATAAACTGAAGACAGTGTCTTCAGGAGTCAGTGAAGGTCACTCCTCGGTTCGGGCTGAGGACCTTATCTTTAGGGGCCGTAGGACTTGATCTTCGATGTAGACTGAAGACTATGTCTTCGACATAACCCGAAGACCGTGTCTTCGAGGGTCGTAAGCCCATTAAGAGTTTTGACTTGCCCATGGGTTGCCTGGTTTTTTCCAAATATCTTGGTTCGAAGTTTACGGTTTGGAAGATATGTCTTCAGCCAGTTGAATCGGTTGGCTGGCTCGTACTTGGACCGAGATATCCCAACAATCCTTATAGGGTAATTGTGTTTCTTTGTGAACTAAACTATATGGTCTATCTGATTACTGATGTGCTAGATTTAGGGGTTGATCTAGAAGTTTGGTTTTGTCAATAGATAAAGTTAGACTTTGCCACAATAAGAAGACTTTATTATTTCCAATAGGACAAGAATAACATTACAAAAAAAATAAGGTTAAAATGAAAGTAACAACACACATGTAAGTAAAATAATAGCAACGAGATTGATTATGTAGAAATATAAATTGACTACACAACAAAAGTGCTCTATGTTGTGGAATGATTCTCATAAAATAGAATATGATTAATCCATAATTGCTTAGGATGCGGAATCTTCTTGACACTTGTTCGATCTCTAAGATAGAATGGGACATCATGTTGGGAATGTTGGACTAGTTTCATGGATGCAAATTCCTCTTTATACTCAATGTAGTATACAAGGGAGGTGTAAAAGACTAAATATCGGGATAGTCAAGTATCAGTTTGTGTTAAGTGTAAGAGAGAATGATCAATTCTTTCTCTTCTAATAATGATATTTGTAGTTATTTCCAGGAAAAAACTACCCTCTGTTGATGGTTTCTTGTCTTGGTAGCTCCTTAGTGCTTGTTGGTGGTTATTTGCACAAAACACTCCCTCTTGTCAATTCCTGCAATCAGCTACCCAAATATGGCCTCGTGTATTTGTGACAAGTAGCCAAACATATCATAAAATGTCACGCTCAAATGATTGTAGAACCTCTTCTCTAAGATGCAAAGACATGGAGAATAGCAGCAAGGGGAGTTCAAAGAAGTTTAGGCTGCAACAAAATAGAATCCTAGTTTGACTAGGATTTCTTTTAGGTGGCACGATTTTTCAGCACTACTACAACTTCTTAGCACCAACAACCCCCAGCACTCTACCTCCAATTGGGGTGAAGAATCCTTCTCTTTGAAGGGTTTTGGGTGCTTCCTTCTCTGGGTTTGGAAACTCTTTAGTGCTAGGAAGAGAAAAGATGTGTGCACTGATTTTCTTGGACGTGCGGTTCCTTGGAGTGTGAAGGCCTCTTGGGCGGCATGGAGGAGAGATGGAGAGAGAATTTTTGGGAGAAGATAATTTTCTTTGATTCCTCAAACTTTAAGTTACATGATATGCCTATTTATGTTAGAAATTTGTCTCAAAACCGGTCCTTGAAAGAAGTCCTGAAGAAACCCAAAAAGGACCTAGTGAGAAGCCCAGCCAAAGAGAAAAGAAAAAAAGTTTTTTTGGTTTCAACCTGCAAGCCACCTAGACCCCACAGGCCAGCCCAACCGCATAGCCCGGTGTGTGCATATGGGTGTGCGGCCTCGCACGGTGCACGCTTGCATGCACGCGGGCGCCGACCTAGGCCTAGGTGGGTGAGCATGCATCTGACCTAGGCCCAAGTGGCCGATCCTATTTTTCCTTCCTATGTTTTTTCCTTCGTGATATTTTGTACACTCATCTTGATGCGATTCAAGATGCGGTCCAGATGCGTGATCGTGCAATCTGATGGATACATGTGATCCAGGTGTGGATCAAATGGTTGTGTGCATTTGTTGGTGTGATTAGCATGATTTGGCATGATTTGAGCATGATTTTTGGCACGATCGAGGCTAATCAATGGCTAGTAAAAGCTATACAGCCAAACGATGATTAGAAGAGCTATAAGACTCTGATTTGGATACAGTTTAGACTGTTGAACTCCTGGTGAGACGTTCTCTGCAATAGATGGTATAAAACTATAGACAGAGAACCAGGCTAGGTATGAAGATCAAAAGAGTGGTGAAGTCTCTAGGGAGTGGTTGAGCTGAGAGCTTGTAAGAGATATTTTGGGATTTCTTATTGAGAGACATGTACGGGGTTGAGAATGAGATTTTTTAATCTTGTAAGTTTATTTTTCTCATATTGAATCCTTGCATGCCCATCTAATTGCATTTATATTATCTTCTTCTTTCTCCTGTGATATCGACATCGACACTCATGATCATGAAAATGGAGATCTATATTTTATACGAGTGATCTCCCAATGAGTGGTATCAATATAGTTGATATCATAATAACTAATATAAGAGCAAGTTGATATCCCAATAATTGCTATCAGAGTCCCGAATTGTTTATAATTGATTGAGTTTGAAGAAGATGGAGAGGATATGCACAATTAGGTTGGAGATCAGCCAGTTTGATAGAAAAAATAATTTTTTTTCTAGCAAGCAAGGGAAAAAGTTGTGCTTATCTAACAAGGGCTGATCGACGATCTCATGTGCAAGGAGAGGCCATCCACCATGAAGGAGAAGACTTGGAGGTGGTTTTAGTTGCAGATGGTGAGCATAATTTACTTATATTTAGTGGACAATGTGGTAATCCATGTACTGAGCGAGACTTTCCTGTTGGTGCTATGGAAGAAGCTCGAGAAGCTATACATAGCAAAATTTCTCACCAATATGTTATTCCTTTGGAAGTAATTCTATTAACTGTGGATGACAGAGGGATAGAACATACAGGAGCAGCTCAGTAATTTTCAAAGGATCCTCACCGGTGTCCTTAGTATTGGTAAAAAAGTTGAGGAGAAGATCAGGGTACTAGTCTTGCTATCATTCCTATCATAGTCCTTCAAGTCCTTGGTGACTACTCTTCTAGTAATGAAGAATATCATCAAGATGAAGGAGGTCACCTCGGCATCACTCCAGAATGAGGTTCTTAAGCAGAAAAATCAAACTTCGAGTTCAAGCGAGAACTCAGTATTGACAGTTTGTAAAGCAGCAAGTGGCATAAGGCAGAGCGAAAGAGGATCATGAGGTGGACATTCTAGGTAAAAAAATGCAAGAAAATCAAGTACTACTGGTACAATGAGTGGGGACATCATGTTAGAGATTTTTCGTAGCTCAAAGATTGGACGAGGGCTACTGCAATGGTGGTCGATGGTAGTGATGATGGATACATCAGTGATGCACTCATAATATCTGACGAGGTATCCTCTTCTTCCTAGTAGATTTTAGATTCTACATGTCCATACTATATTTGTTATAAAGAGGAGCTATTCGACTCTCTAGAGAATAAAGAGGGTGTTCTATACTTGCTGATGAATCGAGCTATGCAATTAAGGGCATTGGGACTGTCAGCTTGAAGGCACATGATGGGATAGTGAAGAAACTGAGCAAGATCTGATGCATATCTAGTTTTTAAAAAAATCTAATTTCTCTCAGCAAACTGAGCTCAAATGGCTATACATGGAGAGTTGATGATAAAGTCCTGAAGATCTTACACAATAGTAGAATCGTTTTGCAAGCGAAGAAGCAAGGAGTGCATTACCTCTTGATAGAGAGTTCAGTGCAAGGTAGAGTCCCTGGTGTAGATAGGAGCGTAGTGCAAGGTAAAGCTCTGGAACCAGGTAGATCGGGCACAAGACGAGCCTTGAGAGGATGACAAGTGATGTCGCAAAGTGAAGTTCCTATTATCGTAGGAGACTTCCCCCAAGTCAAGGTGAGCACAGCATGTGATAGAGATGAGATCAAGTAGGGATAGCAACAAAATCCAAACCCATGGGTACCTGACCTGGCCCAACCCGATTGAGCCGGATAGTTAATGCTTTGACTAGGTTTGGGCCGGGTTTGGGTAAAACCCGAATGCTTAACTTTGAGTTTGGGCCGGTACTGGATAGATATACACCCGACCTAAATCCGACCCGAATTATTTTAATATTTAACATATATATTTAATATATATTATATTTTTATTTACTTCAAAAGTATTGAATTAAGTCTTGTTAAATTTTATTTATTTAAGATAATTTAAATTTTATTTTGAATATGAAACTAAATGCTGTTGAACTAAAAATGTAGTTAAATTTTATTTGTTTAATGTATGTATGATTTATAAAATGGTAGATAATTTTAAAGTTGACAAAAATAAAAAAAAATATTTAATATAACTCAATTGGGTTCGGGTCAGGTAAACTCGAATTATCCGATACCTGATTGAGATGGGTTTGGATAAAAAAATCCAGTCCCATAGTGTTTGGGTCAAGTTTGGGTAATTTATTGAGTATTCGGGATTGGGTTTGGATAGTTATGCACCCGGCCCGAACCTGGTCCATTGCAATCCCTAAGATCAAGCAGCCTGACTCGACTTTCATGTTTCGCTATCCATGATCAGGCATTTGCCCCAGGGCATGGGGGCATGAAATCCTTCAAAAAGCTCTCAAGATCAAGTGAAAGCCAAATTTTGAGTTGAGGTGGAGGTTATTGGAGAAATATCTCAAAATCGGCCCTTGAAAGAAGTCATGAAAAGCCCAAAAAGAACTAGTCAGAAGCCCAGCCCAATAGAGAGGAAAAAAGTTTTTTGGGTTTCAGCTCGTAGGCCACCTGGACCCTGCAGGCTGGTTCAACCATGTAGCCCAACAGTGCACCCTTGGGCGAGTGGCCCAACATCACATGCATGGGAGTACGACTTAGTGTGGCATGTGCATAAGCACCGACCTAGGCCCAAGCAGGCATGCGTGCAGGCAAGCATGCTCCCATCCTAAGCCCAAGCAACTGATCCTATTTTTCCTTCATTTTTTTCTTTACGATATTTTATGCATGCATCTTGATGCAATACGAGGTGCGGTCCATATGCACTATCGCGCGATCCAATGAACACGTGTAATCCAAGCATGGATTGGATAGTAGTGCATGTCCTCTAGCATGATTCGCATGATTTAGCTTGATCCG
Source organism: Areca catechu (assembly GCA_021397845.1). Taxonomy (NCBI): domain Eukaryota; kingdom Viridiplantae; phylum Streptophyta; class Magnoliopsida; order Arecales; family Arecaceae; genus Areca; species Areca catechu. The sequence continues at coordinate 109,167,334 of CM038047.1, forward strand.
AGCATGATTTTTGGTGTGATTGAGATTGATCGATGGCCAGTAAGGGCTTGGCAATTAGATAATGATTGGAAGAGTTATAAAACTCCGATTTGGATGCAGTTTGGACTGTTAGACTCATGGTAATATATTTTTCTTAGTAGAGATTATAAAACTATGGGCAGAGGATTAGATTGATGTGAGTATCAAAATAGTGGTAAAGGATATCTAAAGAGTGGTTGAGTTAAGAGCTTGTGAAAAAGATTTTGGGATTTCTTGTTGTTAGCTTTGGCCCTTGATTTTGATGAATAACAAAATATTGAGTATATATTTTGTACTAATGTTTTAATTGGAGTTGTGAATTCTAGGTTACAGGTACATCAAATTCCTTACACAAAAGTATCAAAGTATTGACATCAAAGCAAGATGAATTTCAAAGTTTAAGAAGTCTTCTCACTTTGGAAAGCCAATGAATTGATCACTTTGGCCATTATGAAGAATAAATTGGAAGTTTATTGGACAGAATTTAGAGTTTCAGAGCTTGGCACAAAATTTGGAATTAGCATAGACCAAGTGTCGACTCATGAAGCCTAAGTGTCAACACTTCTAAAGACTAGCATGCAGAATTTTTGCCGGCAGCCAAGTGTTGACTCAAGTGTGGACCTAAGTATCGACTCACAGATCGACTCATGGCCTAAGACAAGAAAGCTACAGAACAATATCATTCCTAGATTTTTTTGTCAAGTATCAACTCAAGTATTGACTCATAAGTTCAAGTGTCGGCTCACAGGTCGACTCATAGCCTGAGACCAGAAATGAGCAGAACCATGAATTTCAAGAATTACACCTGGTGTTGATCCAAGTGTCGACCCAAGTATCGACTCATAGGTTCTGACAACAGTAACGGCTATATTTTTAAAAGTTTAGAATTGATCTAAACTATCCATAATGGCTAGTTTGTGCTCTCCAACGGTCATAAACAATTTTTTGGAGGTTTTTGCTATATTTATAACTCACCAAACTCATTGAATATATAAGAGAGATACAAGAGACACAAGAGAAATCTTATCTTTCTAGAAAGCTATTGAAAAGACAAGAGTGAGTTGAAAAGAAGATTCCAAGTGAAAAAGCCTTCATTCTGGCTGTTGAGCCTTCAAATCAATATCCAAAAGTGTTCATTGAAAGCTTCCAAGAAGAAGAAGACAACTTAAGCATTCAAGAAGAGCTTCATCGACATTATTTTTGCTCTATTGAGAGTTTTATTCTTGCGCTTAAAATTATATTTTTGGTTTTATTTACTGTAACTAGTTTCAAGGCTATTAAAACTAGGGGTTAGGTCCTTCCAGGTTGTGAATTGGAATACAAGCCTAGAGTTGGCTTGTAGAAAAGGTTGTTGGTGATCCTAAGTGTGAAAACCAACTGTGGGTTTGACTTGTGAGCCTTTGAAAACAAGTTGGCTGTAATCTTTGGTAGATTATACTGAAATTCCCAAGAGATAGCTTGGGGAGTGGATGTAGGTGCTTGGAGTGCACTGAACCACTATAAACTTCTTGTATTTTTTTGTATGGTTTGCCTTCTCATTTATTTCTCTAGCATTGCTCTTTATTTTTTAAAGCATTGCATTTATAGTATATTCATCACATTATACTATTACACAAACACACTAGTTCAGCACATACTTAGTTTAAATTTTTAAAAACCCAATTCACCCCCTCTTGGGTTGCTATGCTGGGCAACAAGTGGTATCAAAGCTTGGTACTCAGCATATAGGTATAACAATCTTGAGTCAAAGATCTTATGACAGCCCAAATTGGAGTTGGTATTGTTGAAAGTCAAGCCTCAAACTGTCCTCCACTTTTTAATGGCACAAATTACACTTACTGGAAGACATGCATGCACATCTACATTCAAGCCATAGATTACACTTACTGTTTTGATTAATTGCATTCCCACTCCCAAATTAAAAGAAGATTGGGATGAGAATGACATTAAGCAAGCTAAGCTTAATGCAAAGTCTATGAATTTGGGATTTTGTGCATTAGACCCCCGCAAATTTAATCGGATATCTAATTGTACCTTCACCAAGAAAATTTGGGATACGTTTGAAGTTACTCTGAGGGTACATATCAAGTAAAAAATACCAAAGTTAACATGCTCATCCATACTTATGAAATATTTAGGATGGAACCAAATGAATCTATTAGTGAAATGTACACTAGGTTTACTGACATTGTTAATGGTATGAGGAGGTTGGGAAAAGTTTTATCTAATGCTAAACTCGTCAACAAAATTCTTAGGTCTCTTCCATCATCATGGGATCCAAAAGTCATTGCTATTGAAGAAGCCAAGGATGTCAATACTCTTCCACTTGAGTAGCTCTTGGGATTACTTATGATATACGAGCTGTCTCTAAAGTAGAAAGTTGTGGACAATGATAAGAAAAAGAAGACTATCGCATTCAAGTCCAAAAATAAGGAGGATTCTAGTGACGATTCCGATGAGAAAGATGAGAAAGATGAAATGGCTCTTATCTTATGAAAATTTAAGAGATTCATGAGAAACAAAAAGCACAACTACAAGAAGAAGCTAAAAAAGGAAGAGCCTTGTAAGGAGGAAAAAAAAGAAGGAAAGGGAGCAACCAATATGTTTTAGTGTAAGAAGTCTGGTCATTATAAAATGGATTGCCCCACTCTCAAAAAGGCCAAAAAGAAATTCAGAAAGAAAGCAATGATGGTGACATGGAGTGAAAGCGAAGATTCAAGCTCCGATGAAGAGCAGCAAGAGGTTGCCAACATTTGCTTTGTGGCAAATGAAGAAGAGGTAAGGTCTGAACCTGAAAATAAATTTACTTTTGAAGAATTACGTCATGTTTTGATGAACTTGTTATAGAGTATTAAAAACTTAAAATGAAAAACAAAGAATTGAAAAAGCAAAACTTGGAGTTTTGTAAAACAAATAATAAGTTTTTGAAAGATAATGATAGCCTACTTCAAGAAAACAAAGAATTAAAAGATCAAATTACTTCTTTGAAAAATGAAAAGGAAGATCATTTGAAAGAAAAAGGAGTTTTGAAAAATGATAAAATTTTTGTAACAAATGAGAAACTTATCAAACAAAACAAAGAATTTTTGCAAGAAAATAAAAAATACAAAGAAGAGCTTGAAAAAGTGAAACCATTTATATAAAAGTTTACCTGTAGTTTAGAAAAACTTAACATGCTTTTGAATAGCCAAATAGCGGTTTTCAATAAAGTAGGCTTAGGTTTTAAACCTAAAAAATGATAGAAATATTTTAAAAACTTTTTTGTTCCTACATCATCCAGCATTACATGTTATTCTTGTGGTAAGCTAGGACATAAATCTTATATATGTGATAGAAGAAAGTTAAATATTGTTATAAAAGTTTGGGTTCCAAAAGGAACCACATCAACTAACCTTAAAAAATCCAAGATGACCTGGGTACCTAAAGTCTCCACCTAATTTGATTTTATAGGTATGCCTTGCAACCAAGAAGAAAAGAAGATTATAGTACCTTGATAGTGGTTGCTCAAGGCACATGACTAGAGATGTAAAGCAATTAATATCTCTTGAGGCTCTAAATGGTAGAAATATGACATTTGGTGATAAAGAAAAGGGTAAAATTATTAGTATCGATAAAGTCCATATCATCCCTTCTACTTATGTTAATAATGTTCTATTTGTTAATGGTTTAAAACATAATTTTTTTAGCATAAGACAATTTTGTGATAAAAGTTTCAAAGTGGTTTTTGAATCTTCTATGTGCATTGTGTCTTGTCTTGATGATAATAGTATCAAGTTCATTGGTCATAGGCATGGAAACATTTACTTGGTTGATCTTGATGATCTACCTATGCAAAATGGTCAATGCCTAGTGGGAATGGAAGCTAAGATCAATGAAACTAGTTGGCTTTGGCATCGTAGACGAGGGCATGCAAGTATGCATTTGCTTTCCAAATTGAACAAAAAGAATCTTATAAAAGATTTGCCAAAACTTACCTTTGAAAAAGATAAGATTTATAGTGCATGTCAACTTGAAAAACAAACAAAATCATCTTTTAAACCAAAAGGAGTAGTCTTTACATCTAGACACTTAGAATTACTTCATATGTACCTCTTTGAACCTACTAGAACAACTAGTTTGGGAGCGAAGAAGTATAGTCTAGTTATTATAGATGATTTCTCATATTTTATATGGGTAATATTTTTAGCTCATAAAGATGAAATAATTTTTACATTTATCAAGTTCCATAAGAAAGTTTCAAATGAAAAAGGTGTTTCAATTGTCTCTTTACATAGTGATCATGGAACCGAGTTTAAAAATCATGATTTTGAAATATTTTGCAATAAAAATGGAATTCGTCATAACTTTTCTATACTTAGGACACTTGAACAAAATAGGATGGTAGAAAGAAAGAATAGGATACTAGAAAAAATGGCATTCACTATGCTTTGTGAAAATGATTTACCTAGACATTTTTGGATAGAAGCCATAAACATTGTATGTTATATTTTAAATCGTGTTTTGATTCGGTCATTTTCGAAGAACATGTCTTATGAACTTTGGAAAGGTAAAATACCAACCATCAAGTATTTTCGTGTATTTGGATGCTGCTATTTCATTCTAAACAATGGCAAAGACAATCTAAGTAAATTTGATGCCATGTTAGATGATGGTATCTTCTTAGAATACTCTACTTCTAGCGAGGCATACATGGTCTTCAATAGAAGAACACTTCTTATTGAAGAATCTATTAATGTTGTTTTTGATGAAACTAACAAAAAATCTTCTAAAAAAAAAGATACTCTTGATGATGAAATAGGTATCCAAAGGATTGAAAAATTGACAATCAATGAAAGACCTTCCAAAGAGCAAGAAGGTGATCAAAACCTTGAAAAAGAACAAGTACAAGAAGTTGGAGCTTCATCAACACCCAAACCATTACCTAGAGAATGGAGGTATGCTCATGGACACCCTAAAGAACTTATAATTGGTGATCCTTCGAAAGGGATAAGTACTCGCTCCTCACTAAGAAATGTGTGTGATTATTTAGTATTTGTATCACAAATAGAACCCAAATCAATTGAAGAAGTTGAAGAGGATGCTAATTGGATAAATGTCATGCAAGATGAACTAATTCAATTCAAAAGAAACAAAGTTTAGACTTTAGTTGAAAGGCCTTCTAATATTTCAATAATTGGAACCAAATAGGGTTTCATAAATAAACTTGATGAAAATGGAGTAGTAACTAGAAATAAAGCTAGATTGGTAGCAAAAGGTTATAATTAAAAAGAGGGTATTGATTTTGATGAAACTTTTGCTCCAGTTGCTAGATTAGAAGTAATTAGATTATTACTTGCTTTTGCTTGCTATATGGATTTTAAATAGATGTCAAAAGTGTATTTTTAAATGGTTTTAGTGAAGAAGTGTATGTTAAACAGCCCCCTGGTTTTGAAAATTATGCATATCCTGACTATGTTTTTAAACTTCATATGGCTTTACATGGTTTAAAATAAGCTTCAAGAGCTTGGTATGATATGTTAAGTAAATTTCTGCTTGAAAATGATTTTTCTAGAGGCAATGTAGATACTACACTATTTTTGAAAAAAAAATGATGATCTCTTAGTAGTACAAGTTTATGTTGATGATATCATTTTTGGTGCTACTAATGAAATACTTTGTCAAGAGTTTGCCAAGCTTATGCAGGAAAAGTTCAAGATGAGTATGATCGGAGAACTAAACATTTTCCTCGGACTCCAAATCAAGCAAACTAGAGAAGGGACTTCATCAACCAAGCTAAATACATAAAAGAAATCTTTAAGAAGTTTGGGATGAAGACAATGAAGCCATTAGGCACACCTATGAGCCCTTCTTGCAGGCTTGACAAAGATGAATCAAGTAAAAATATTGATCAAAAATTATATGGGGGTATCATTGGTTCGTTATTGTACTTAACTGTGAATATGCCATATATTATATTTAGCATATGTATGTGTGCTAGATATCAGTCTATTCCTAAAAAATCTTATTTATTGGCTGTTAAACGTATACTTAGATATTAATCTAGTATAATAGATATTGGACTATGGTATTCTAGAGATTCATCAATAGAATTGATTGCCTATTCTGATACTAATTTTGTTGGATATAAACTAGATAGGAAAAGACTAGTAGAACCTGTCAATTTCTTGGAGTTAATTTGATTTCATGGTTTAGCAAGAAATGAAATTTAGTTACTCTATCTACGGCAGAAGTCAAATATATAGCAGCTAGAAGTTGTTGTGCTCAAATCTTATGGACCAAACAATAACTTGAAACTTTGGCATTAAGTTAAATAAAACTTTCATAAGATGTGATAACACAAGTGCAACAATTTAATTATAAATCCAGTTCAACGCTCAAAAAGCAAACACATTATAATAAGTCATCATTTCATAAGAGACCATGTGCAAAATGGTGATGTAATGCTTAATTTTATATGTACTGATAGGCAATTAGCAGATATTTTTACTAAGCCCCTTAGCGAAGATAGGTTCTGCATGATTAGGAGAGAATTAGGCATCATTGACCCTTTTGATTGAAACTCTTTCAAATACTTCATTGAATTCTTTCAAAAGTTCCAAATCCTCTCAAATATTACTTAATATAATCCCAAGACACCCCCTTGAATTTTACCAATTTTATTAAATTCTTTCCTAATTTTTTTGAACTTTTGACCAAGTGTTAACCCTTGAATTTTGCCCAAGTATCAACTCACTGAAGTGTCGACACTTGAACAAATCGCAAGTGTCAACTCATGATTGATTGGACTATTTAACTAGAGCATTATCAAGCAACCTTTCCTATTTGTTTTTCAACTTTCTCTCTTCGTAGTGGTCCCCACTCATCTCCCATCATCCTCAAATAGCATTTTCTCATCCCTATCCTCCCTATTTTGGCTAAATCCCCCTTCTTTCCTTCAATCCCAACCGTTCCTTATGGTTTTGGTGGCCATGGGTCCAAGAAAACAAGTTGCTTTCCATAAGAAAAGGTCCCATTTCAAGCGAGGAAAAGCTAGCATGGGAGAAAGGAGTTCAAAGGCTCGATAGGATCCAGTTGGGCAAAGAGATGAGGCCGAGGCTCAAGCGACAGCGAGAGCACCACCTCCGCAGCTTTCCCTGGTAGCCGAAAGGGTGGCAGGGAAGGTTATTGCTTGTGGCAAGAGGATTGATCTACCATTTTTGGACTTGGAGGGATTTGTGATTGGAGATCTACCGAGAGCTACTGGATTAGTCCCTTTCTACACTATGAGAGAGCGATACTATCCATATTTGATAAGAGAGTTTTATGGTAGTATGGCCACTGATGGTATCACTTGGACTGCTCAGGTCAAAGGCATACAGATCCCGGTCACACCAGAGATAGTCAATCAGATTTGGGAGATCCCCCAGCGAGGTCTGGTAGCTAGCTATGTCGCAGATAGAGACACCACTTTCAGATGTATCTTGGAGATGGACGACATTAGGGGAATATCCACTATTTCTGCCAATCAATTATCGATGGAGATGAGACTGCTTCATCACATCATTGCTCACATCTTACTTTCAAAGATGGGCCGCTATTACTTTATTACGGAGTGAGAGCTAATGTTGAAGGTGACTCTGACTCAGAGGACAGCCATCAACCTTCCTGTACTGATGGTGCATCAGATGGGTGAGGTAGCCACCTATAGGAGATTGTGTTTACCCTACATGATGGGACTGACCCATATCTTTCGTGCATATGGGATACCATTGGAGGGCGAGGCCTCAAAAGAGATTTTGTTCATGGATGCCTACGGGGAGAAGTCACTTCACCGGATGGGTTTTCGAAAGGTAGGAGGCAGATGGGTGAGGAGAGAGTCAAGCCAGGAGCCTGATGAGAAGGATGAGATCAGGGCAGTAGAAGCTGGACCTTCTACACCTGCTTCTCAGATGACTCCTTCTATTCGAGCACCAATTGCAGGATCAGAGTCCGAGCCTGCTACACCTTCTTCTACTCCAGCTCCTAGACATTCTTCAATGATAGATTTTGCATTCGAGGAGAGACTGTCAGAGTAGAGCACTACAATTCGAGAGGATATATTGAGCGTATCAATTAGGACCTATAGATTACAGATAGAACTGCACAATCTGAGAGCACATACTGATGAGTAGCTGACTTCTATCATACGGAGCATGGAGGTAGGCTTTGCTGAGATTTGAGATCTTTCGAGATCCCTGTTACCTCCTCCAACTACATCAGGACCCTTTGTTCCACCTCCTTCTCCTCCAATTGATGATGATCATGCAGATGATGATGTTAGTGGTGTTGATGATTATTCCTCAGTAGATGGTGGTGATAAAGTATATGAGGATTGGCCTCTAATTAATACAACAAGTGCTTTAGCTCAGGCTATGGATCCTACTTTTGATGATCATCATGCCACAGATTTCCCTTTCTTGACACCAGCCGACACTCTTGGTGCTCGTGCTACCAGGACTTCTAGGATCGTAGATCGCTCTAGCCCATCTCTTAGGACTTGAAGCATGACACATAAGACTCCTAGACCTCCTGTATCTAGGATCATGGCACCTATAGTTCTAGATTTTTCATCTGATGAGGAGTAGCCTTACAGATGTTATGCTTTTCTTGTACTTCAAGTACCTTTTATTGTATATCTCAGTTTATGTATGCTATTTCAATTGGTATCAGACATCATTTGCTATACTAAAACTTATTTATGAATGACAGTTATGTTTCTTTTTTACTCTTCTTTTTGTCTCACTAACCTTTGTTTGACAAAAGCACTAATTAAGGGGAGCAATCCTTTAAATCTTTAATAATGATAAAAAGGGGGAGTAAGATAGATTAGATAAGCAAAAATCCAAAATTTTCATGAATTCATATTTTACTTAAGATAGAGAGAGAAAATCTCAACTTTGCTTGACTTAAAAACTTTGAAATATTGTTGTATGAATTAAAGAGCTGATACATCTTCATCTAAATTTCTCTATGAACTTTGTTTGATGATAAATGTGAAAAATGTTTAATGAACTTGTTTAATTTATAATGCCTTTGAAAATATGCTTACTTGAAAGCTTAATACAATAGCCAAATTTGAACTCAAATGCTTATATACTCAAAGTTTTGTCATCATCAAAAAGGGAAAGATTGTTAGCTTTGGACCTTGATTTTGATGAATAATAAAATGTTGAGTATATATTTTGTACTAATGTTTCAATTGGAGTTGTGAATTCTAGGTTACAGGTACTTCAAATGCCTTACACAAAAGCATTAAGGTCATTGACATCAAATCAAGATGAATTTCAAAGTTTAAAAAGTCTTCTCACTTTGGAAAGCCAAGAAATTGGTCACTTTAACCATTATGAAGAAGAAATTGGAAGTTTATTAGACAAAATTTAGAGTTTCGAAGCTTGACACAAAATTTGGAATTGGCATAGACCAAGTGACGACTCATGAAGCCTAAGTGTCGACACTTTTGAAGACTGGCACGCAGAATTTCTATCGGCATGCCAAGTGTGGACTCAAGTGTCGACCTATGTGTTGACTCATAGATAAACTCATGGCCGGAGGCAAGAAAGTTACAGAACAGTATCATTCCTGGATTTTTTTGTCAAGTACTGACTCAAGTGTCGACTCAAGTGTCGACTCATAAATTCAAGTATCGACTTACAGGTCAACTTATAGCCTGAGACGAGAAATGAAGAAAAATCATGGATTTCAAGAATTACACCTAGTGTTGATCCAAGTGTCGACCCAAGTATCGACTCACAGGTTCTGACAATAGTAATGGCTATATTTTCAAAAGTTCAGAATTGATCCAAACGGTCCATAACAGCTAGTTTGTCCTCTCTAATGGTCATAAATAGATTTTTTGAGTTTTTGCTATATTTATTACTCACCAAACACATTGAATACACAAGAGACAAATCTTATCTTTCTAGAAAGCTATTGAAAAGACAAAAGTGAGCTGAAAAAAGATTCCAAGTGAAAAAGCCTTTATTCTAGCTGTTGAGCCTTCAAATTAATATCCAAAAGTATTCATTGAAAGCTTCCAAGAAGAAGAAGACAATTCAAGTATTCAAGAAGAGCTTCATCAACATTATTTTTGTTTTTTTGAGAGTTTTATTCTTGTGTTTAAAACTATACTTTTGATATTATTTACTGTAACTAGTTTCAAGGCTATTAAACTAGGGGTTAGGCTCTTCCAAGCTGTGAATTGGAATACAAGCCTAGGGCTGGCTTGTGGAAAAGGTTGTTGGTGAGCCTAAATGTGAAAACCAATTATGGGTTTGACTTGTGAGCCCTTGAAAATAAGTTGGTGTTAATCTTTGATAGATTATAGTGAAATTCTCAAAAGGTAGCTTGGAAAGTGGATGTAGGTGCTTGGAGTGCACCGAACCACTATAAACTTCTTGTGTTTGTGTGTGTGGTTTGCCTTCTTATTTATTTCTCTAGCATTGCTCTTTATTTTTTAAAACATTGCATTTATAGCATATTCAGCACATTCATATTATTACACAAACACATTAGTTCAGCACATACTGAGTTTAAATTTTTAAAAACCCAATTTACCCCCCTATTGGGTTGCTACACTGGGCAACACTTGTTAAGAGACTTGTACAAGGTTGAGAGTAAAAGTTTCCAATCTTGTAAATTTATTTTTCTCATAGTAAAACATTGCCTGCCCATCTAATTATATTTGTATTATCTTCTTGTTTCTCCTATAGTATCGACATTGACAATCATGATCCTCGAAATGAAAATCTGTATTCTGTATGAGTGATCCCCTGACGAGGGGTATCAGTGTAATTGATATCACAATAACTAATATCAGAGCAAGTTGATACCTTAATAATTTATAAGAAAATGGCCCTCCTAATCCAAATAAGAATGGAACATGAACCTATACCTAACTCAAACAACTTCCAAGCCTAATCCAATTATGATTGCACTAAATCCAAACCCATGTACATCCATGACCTGATGTGTTCTTACTCTCATGGATCAAAACTCGGTCCAAACATGGTTTAGCCCCTCAAGGCCTAAGAACCTAGACCTTAAGATTGTGGAGGGCCGAACCTCCATCCTAGGACTCAAACTTGTTATAGACTTCTAGAGCCAATATCATAGCTCCTCTTTTGGCCTCTCAAGGCTCGGGAGCACCATATTTATGCCTACAATGATTAACTAAAAAATCTTGATTGACCTTATATTTTAACCACTAATATAATAGATTGATGATTGATTATCTTTTTATTAAGCCATATGAGCATAAGTTCAAATGTAAAAAAAATGTTAAGTTGATCATAACAATGTGCTAGTAATCTATCAATCATCTTGACTATAGCATATTACTATACTATCTAACCCATTGACAATGCATATTAACTATGATATAAACCATAATTTTAAAGTCAACTAGACATGTTGTTGATCATGACATGAGCCATAAATTCAAGTAGGTTATACTTATTGTTCATGATAATTGATATATTTTGAATAGGCCAAGCATACATATTAAGCATGATAGTGGCCATAGTTTTGAATAAGCTGATCATGCTTACTGGTCATATTAACAACCATAGTTGGAATTGCTTGATCATTCTTATTGACTATGAATATAGCGATACTGTTGTATAAGTTAATCATACTTATCCACCAATGTTATAGCCATAGTCTTGAACAAATCGATCATACTAATCAACATGATTAAGGTATGCTGGATCAATTTCGGGACTTGTACCGGCTAGCAATTAGTTTGTTTGGTATCTATAAGTACTGTACCAAGCTGGGGTGTATCAAAATAAAGAGAGGAAGACAAGGGTGAGTAAGAAGGAGAGGGAGGAAAAGCAAGAGAGAGGGGGAGGGAGAGAGAGTGAGAGAGTGGAATGGAGAAAGAGAGAGTGAGGGAGAGGGAGAGTGAAGGATGATAGAGCTGTTGGGAATAATGTCCCAAAGCCAATCATCTAGGATGTAGATGGTTATACTATATTGTAATTATATATGAATTCTTTAAATGAATAAAACTTATTATTTTGGCTGTTCATCACATGTATATTTTTCTGAAAAGAACTCTTATATGATGGAGTCCTTAGAACTATATTATATTTGATATAGAGAGGATGTATCAAGTAGTTCTTAAACTGGTTCACAACCAAAGGATATAATGTTATAGGACGACGATGTATCAAGCGTAGGTTGTTATATGTCACATTGGTTGGTTGTCCTCTTAACCAAGGAGTGTAGAGACACTGATATGATATACAGGTGAAATGTATGACATCTCACTGAACATGACCATCTACGAAGCTCCCTTCTGCCAAAGGATTGCTCATGAAGGGATATGGGTATATGTGTCCCTCAGACCTGAAATCACCATGGTAGCTTGCAAGCAACTCACTATACTTTGGTACCGGACTACCTGGATTTCTAATCAGTAATGGAAGGTTTTTGGGTACAGTCAAGTACTTATGGAGTAGTGATGGATCAAGATGGGATTGACCCCTCTAAATGGTTTAGAGTGAATGACTCACTATGTCTCAATTTAGCAAAGCCTTGGTTAGGGTAGTTCTTGCGAGGAGTCAGAGAATTTGTAAGGTTGAGACATGATTTGGATGTACTAAATTTGGGTTGGCAATCAAATCCTAGGTCATCCTAAGCATTATGAGATCAAAGGGATGAATTATATGATAATCATATGCCAGAAGTTCTAGAGAGTTGCTCTATATCTTCGACCTATCTAGATGTCGTGTATCATTGCTAGATGATGACATTGACTGGTACTGGAAACGTTCCAATGCTACCGACTTAGTGTTCGAACCTATGGGGTCACACACCATAGGGGTTTCTACCTGATCTAAAAGTCGATCGATGATTGAGAATCATTTAGCATCACTATGGGGTCAATATGATTGACCATGATCCAAATGTTGACACTTTCATAAGTCGATGCTTGGCTGTGATGACGATTTTTTACTAATTCGAGTAGTGGAAGACTTATTTGCAATATGATTGTAATTTGATGGGTCAAGCCAAATGTGATTTGATAGTTAAAATAGTTTTAATCTATGGATGTTTGATCTAAAAAATTTTGAATAGTTCAAGTAAAATGCATGAATTTGAAGTCACTATTTTCTGTCCCGGTAGACGAGCCGACTCAACCCTTGCTCGAGTCGACTCATTTTTGCAGACAGAATAGTCTGTCTATTCTATGTTCTAGACAAGCTGACTCGACCCCTGCTCGAGCTGACTCGTCTCTGCAGATAGAACAATCTGTTAGTTTTTAGTTCCAGATGAGCTGACTCATATTCTGCATGAGTTAACTCGACCAGAAAATCCTGAAATAGTGAATTCAAATTCTATATGCTTATAAAATTATTTTACAATATAAATTGAAATTATTTTGATTTATGAAGATTATTGAACTTAATTAAGAATTAAGTTACCTTGAATGACAAAGTGATCTAGGAATATGATTCAAAGACTCTAGGTCATTTCAATAACCTTTAAGGGTCATGGGTTAGCTTCAATTAGGTCCTTAATTGGGTTAGACATAGGTTTAGATGAATGGATCAAATAGAGAACTAATCTAATCAAATATTGAGTTAGAGTTTCTTCTCTATAGATCTCTAATAGTTAGATTGATTAGTCCATAAATCTAAATGGACATGATTTGTGACTCAGTGGTCAGCCCGAGTCTTTAAGCTAGTCTAATTAAGTCTAATGAACCAATTGGTGTCTAAGATAAGTATGGCATTTGATCATGGTTCTATGGGGCTACCTCTTACCTAGCCAACCCGGTTGGTGTCTAAGGCAAGATGATTAATGGCAGAACCCATCCCATGATCTCACTTACCTGGTGAATATGGTCAATCAGAATTGATTGGGTAGCTCACTGACTTGTGTTAACCCATGTCACCTAAGGTTAATCAATCTTGACTGATTTTAGGTGCCCATGAATCATTAGTTTCTGAAACCCTCTTTTATGACTAATGTAGTCAGTGGGAGGTTGATCCATGTCTTCTTATCTTTTTCATCTATCATATTAAAGTTTGTTGCCCAGAAATGGAGCCCAAGATGGGGGTGAATTGGGTCTTTTAAAAATTAAAATAGTAATGTGAAGGTCTAGTGGTGTTTGTGAGTAATAAATTCAATGCACAAGATTGAATGCAGCGGAAAACAGTAAATAAATAGCAATAACCAAAGAGCAAGAAAGAAAGAGAGCAATCACACATAAACACAAGGTTTATAGTGGTTCGGTGCAAACCAAGCACCTACATCCACTCCCTAAGCCACCCTTGGGAATTCCACTATAATCCAAACAAGATTACAACTGATTTATTTTTCACAAGGCTCACATGTCAAAACCTAAGTTGGTTTTGTCACCCAGGCTCACCAACAACCTCAACACTTGTTTTGTCTTCGGGCTCACAAGTTAACCCTAGTTGGTTTTATCCCTTTGGCTCACCAACAAACCACAATAACCTTCTTTCAAGACATCCTTGAAAGCAAGGTCAAATCACAAAATAAAAATAGATATATAACTTTTAAAACTAAGACAAACTCTCTTCAAGAGTAGAATGGAATCTTTGAAGCTCAAGTTGATGCTTTGTCTCATCTCCTTTTTGAAATATTCTTCAAAACACCTCTTTTGGAATGATGCTAGGATGAGCTTGAAGGCTTTTTCAGGGAATCAAACTATAAAAGGCTTTTGATGTGAGGTTCTTGAAAGAATATAGGCTTTTTGGCTTTGAATGAACTTCAATACACTTCAATGCCTTTAGAATGAGGTTGGTGGAGATTAAATGCACCAAGAAACTTTCAAAAAATAGTTTGTGACCATTGGAGCCTCGAATCTAGCCGTTTGGAGCTTGAAAAGTAAGTTTTGCAAGTCAAAAAAATAGATCTGTTAGGGCTGTCAGGCTTCAAGTGTCGACACTTGACTGTCAGGTGTTGACACTTGGCTGTCAGGTGTCGATAATTGATTTCTAGGTGTCAACACTTGAACTTTCAAGTGTCAACACATGATGCACAGGTGTCGACACTTGATATAAAAATCCTCAAATGGCAAAGTTCTAGATTTTCAAAAATCTCAGACCTTGAGTCGACACTTGGAAACCTAAGTGTCGACACTAGGTGTTGACACTTGAGTTCTGGGTATCGACACTTGGTGTGCCAAGGATTTTTCTTCGTGCCAAATGCTGAAGTGTCAACACTTGGCTTCCCAGGTGTCGACACTTGAGACTGAAAAGCTCATATTCAAGTGCAAATTAGCCCAAAAACACAAATATAAAGTTTGAAACTTAAATGGATCGTAAACAAATAATAATTAAACATGTAGATGCCCTTTTTCCATGAAGAGGATGTCCAGATTTGTGAAAATGTTCCGTGCCACGACATGCCATGATATATAAGTTTTTGAGATTTTGAGTGCTTTCTTCTTGAAAACTCATAACTTGAAATATACATTAGTATACATTATGCACTCAATGTTTTGTTATTCATCAAAATCACTGGGTGGAGCCAACAATCTCCTTCTTTTTGATGATGATAAAACCTTGAGTAAAATAGCATTAAGTTTCAAATTTCAACTGTTATAATTCATGAATATGAATATAAGTCCATATGAGCCATAATTTTCATAGTTATGAAGAATTCATCTCCCCCTTAATTAGATATTTCTAATCAGAATAAATAATATGTTATTTCAGGGTATCAAAGTAGATCAGATTTAAAAATTTACACAAACAAAGTAGAACCACAACAATTTATGCCATACAATCTATACTATTACTCCCCCTTTTTGTCAATCATTAGAAAGGGGAATAACCTCCCCCTCACAATGAGCATGGAGACAAAAAGAAGGTAGAGTATCAAATATGATAGGTATCAGAGCCAAAAAGATCCTAAGAGAGTATCAGAGCTGAAGAAAGTAAATGTAACCAATCAATCACAAATAATAAGCACCAAACTGAAATATATAACTGATAAGAGAAGTTTTCAGTACAAAATTTGCTGAGTCATCAGCAAAACTGAAACATACAAAGTGTATCAGAGTCATGCAATAATCAGAAACATACAAAGTAACATGAAACATAAAAGACATACAACAGAAGAGACAAAAGACATAAAAGATATCTGTGAGGCTAATCCTCATCAGATGGAATCTCAAGATTAAAAGGAGCACTGATCCTAGATCTAGAGGCTAAGGCCCTAGGAGGTCCCTGGGCTAAAGCTCGACAACTCCTAGTGCGGCCAGAAGGACCTAAAACGGGTACAACCCTAGATGATCTGGTGGAAGGGGGAGAGAAGATCAGCTGGTGTAACAAAGTCTGGTGTGGAATCAACTAAGTCAGTAGGTGAAGGAGCAGCTGGGGTAGCGAGAGGATCGCGACTAACCACCTCAAAACCATTAGCACAATCATCACTGCCACTGCCACTATCAATAATCTCTATAGCTCTATCCTCACTCATATCTGCCTGATCATCACCATCAATTGTATCAGCATGGTCACTATGCTGATCTTTACCATCATCATCATCATCATCATCATCAGAAGATACAACTTCAGGGGCTGCTGGAGGTATAAGGGATCTCAATAAATCCTCAATATGAGTGAAACCCTCCTCTATAGTCCTACGGATCTCAACATGCTCTGAGATAGTATATGCTCGAAGAGTCTCAATCTCGCTGCGTAGCTGAGTCAACTAACTCCTGATCTCCGTAAACTGCTCTCTGGCATGCTCCTCAAAGGGTAAACCAGTAGAAGGTGGCAGAGGAGCCGAAGTACCAGGTGTCGAAGGCTCTGCCTGTGTCGGTGGAATATCAATGGGAGGAAAACTAGCTAGCCCAGATGGCCCTGCCTCTGCCTCTCGAAGCTCATCCTCCTCATCTGGCTCATGGCCAAACTCTCTGCGCACCCACCGACCTGCGACAAGTCTGTACCCCATATGGTGTAATGACCTCTCATCATAGACATCTGTATGCAGTATCTCCTTGGGGATCTCCCCCTCCAGCGATACTCTACAAGCTCTAAATATCTTGGTCAGACCCATACCATAGGATAAACAATGACGGCGCTGAGTCACGGCATCGTACATCTGTACTAACATCAATGATGGAAGGTTGATCTGCCTCCTCTTTGTCAGACTGGTCATCACCATCAGCTCTTTCAGTAATGAAATCGAATCTCCCAGTCTTTGGCAGAAGAATACGAGCCGTGATATGGTGTAACAGATGCATCTCCAAGGATAGCTAGTTCGCGGTGACTATAGACACCACGAACATCCTCTCGCTCGAGGATACACCTGAATGCTGCCTCCCTATCATCTACTGTAAAAATACTGATTCCCCTATGGGGGATCTCCCAGACTCTACTCAGTAGCTCTGCAGAAAGAGAAATCTGAACTCTTCTCATGGTGGTAGTCCATAAAGTCGTTGACAGTCCATAGCACCGTAGAATTCCCTCACTAGATGAGGGTAGTACCTCTCCTACATAGTGCAGAAGGGTACTAGACCTGCATCAATGAGCACCTGTCGTATAAGAAAGTGGTGCCAATCGAAACAATCCAAGTCAACTCTCCTCCTAGAGGCCATTATCTTCCCTGCCATCCTCTCTACAGGGGGGAACTCGGTGTAGCAGAACTGCTAGCCTGCCCTGAATCAAATCTAGCCTTCGATCTCCTCTCTACACCCTGACTAGGTCTCTCCCTAACTGCAAGTCTCTTCTAGGGACCCATTACTGCAAGCTGACCAAGAGAGTTTAAAGAAGGTAAGCTAGGGGGTAGATTCAATCAGACTAGGAGCAATAGGACTAGTTAAGTTTGAGGAGAAAATCATTTTACAAGATAGTTTTGAAACAAATTTTGGGTTATAAAATCCAAAATAATTTAGAAAAGCCACAAACAATTTGGAATCGAGGATTTTATAAGCTAGAAAATATTTTTGGTTTGAAATATATTTTGTAAATACTAAAATAGCAAAATATTTGAGTTTTGGTCTTAAAACATTTAGGGTTTTAGAAAAGAGGGTAAAATGACACAAAAAACATCATCAAAATTTCTCCCTCGGCAGTAAGAAAGCTATAAATAGAATAGAAAAATTGAATTTAGATGAAAACCCATGAAAATTTTGGCTAAAAACCAATCCAACAGTATTTTTCCCAAAAACGGACGGGAAAAGAGTGAAAACGGCCAAAAACCGTGAAAAATCCATGAACAATGCCATGTAAATCACCATTCCTTCAAACAGAGTTTTGGAAACCCTTTAAAACTTGCAAAAATCTGGTTAAAATCCCAAATAAAATTAGCAAAACCTAAATCTAGGTCAAACGGTTTAACTGTAAAAAAAATGAAGTGAAAATACAAGAAATAAAATAAAATAAAATAAAATAAGAGGGAATACTTGATTTGTGAAGGATTAAATGGGAAGAGGAGGGATTTGGATAGAAAGGGACCATTGTAGCTTGAAATCGAGGGAGGAAAACAAAAATAAAAACCCTCGGTCGATCCTTTTAAAAATAGATTATGTTTCGCAAGTGTCGACACTTACTATTTGTCAAGTGTCGACACTTGGTTAGGTGTCAACACTTGACAATATCCAAGTATCGACACTTGGCTAAGAAAATTTTCAAAAAATAGGAAAAAATTTTAAAAAATCTAAGAAAATATTTAAAAACTTTTGGGGCTCAAAGCAAGTGGTTTTTGAGTAAAATGTCTTGGGTAAGATGAAAATTATGAGAGTTCTAGGAGAATGGGTCAATGACACCTAACTCTCTTCTAATCAGACAGAACCTTTCTTCACTCAATGGTTTGGTAAACACATCTACTAACTGATCATCAGTACACACAAATTCAAGAATGACATTAGAGTTTTGTACATGATCTCTTATAAAATGATGTCTTATTTCAATGTGTTTACTTCTTGAATATTGCACAGGATTCTTAGTTAGATTGATTGCACTAGTATTGTCACATCTTATGGATGTCTTAATTAGTTTAATGCCAAAATCTTCGAGTTATTGTTTGATCCAAAGGATTTGAGCACAACAGCTTCTAACTGCTATATATTTGGCTTCCGCCGTAGATAGAGCAATTGAATTCGATTTCTTGCTACTCCAAGAGATCAAATTTACTCCAAGAAACTGATAGGTTCCACTAGTACTTTTATGATCAAGTTTATACCCAGCAAAGTCAGCATCAGAATAAGCAATCAATTCAAATGAAGAATCTCTAGAGTACCACAAACCAATTTCAATTATGTCAGATAAATATCTAAGTATGCGTTTAATAGCCAAAAGATGAGACTCTTTAGGATTAGACTGATATCTAGCACACATACAAACACTAAACATGATATCTATCCTACTAGTAGTAAGATATAGCAATGAACCGATCATGCCACGATATAATTTTTGGTCAATAGATTTACCTGATTCAACCTTGTCAAGTCTACAAGTAGAGCTCATAGGGGTACATAAAGACTTGGTGTTCTCCATCCCAAACTTCTTGAGTATTTCTTTTGTGTACTTTGCTTGGTTGATGAAGATCCCCTCTTTGGTTTGCTTTATTTGGAGTCCGAGAAAGAAATTTAGTTCTCCTATCATGCTCATCTCGAACTCACCCTGCATTAACTTCGCAATTCTTGACAAAGAGATTCGTTAGTAGCACCAAATATTATATCATCTACATAGATTTGTACTACTAAGAGATCATCAATCTTTTTCTTTAAAAACTAAGTTTTGTCTACATTACCTCTAGCAAAATCATTTTTGAGCAAGAAAGAGCTTAAACGATCATACCAAGCTCTAGGAGCTTGTTTCAAACCATACAAAGCTTTATGAAGTTTGTAAACATGATTTGGAAATTCTGAATTTTCAAAACCAGGAGGTTGTTCAACATAAACCTCCTCTTCAATCAGACCATTTAAAAAGGCACTTTTAACATCCATTTGAAATAATTTAAAATTCATAAAGCAAGCAAAAGCCAACAATAGCCTAATTGCCTCAAGTCTAGCTACAGGAGCAAAGGTTTCATCAAAATCTATCCATTCTTCCTAATTGTATCCTTTGGCAACTAGTCTAGTTTTATTTCTTGTAACAACACCATTTTCATCAAGTTTATTTCGAAAAACCCATTTTGTGCCAATAATTGAAGTATTTGAAGGCCTATCTACTAATGTCCAAACATTGTTTCTTTTGAATTGGTTAAGTTTACTTGCATAGCATTTATCCAATTACTATCACATTCAGCTTCCTCAATAGTTTTAGATTCAATTTGAGAAACAAACGCTAAGTAATCACAGATATTTCTAAGGGATAATCGAGTACTTACACCTTTAGATGGATCACCAATAATTAGTTCTTTTGGGTGTCCATGAGCATACCTCCATTCTTTTGGTAGTGGATCAACTATTGATGTATTTTCATCACCTTGTGCTTGATCTCCTTCAGTGTTTTGATCATCTTTCTGTTCCTTGGTAGGCTCTTCATTGTTGTTTACACCTTCAATTTTCTTGGTACCTGTTTCATCAGAAAGCACATCTTCTTTTCTAGAAGATTTCTGGTCAGATTCATCAAATACCACATGTATGGATTCTTCAACAACAAGTGTTCTTCTCTTGAAGACCCTGTATGCCTTACTAGATATGGAGTAGCCTAGAAAGACTCCCTTATCTGATTTGGCATCAAATTTGCTTAAATTATCCTTACCATTGTTTAAAATAAAACAACGACATCCAAAAATATGAAAATAACGAATTAAGGGTTTTCTACACTTCCAAAGCTTATAAGGTATTTTCTTTATCAAAACTCGATTTAAAACATAGCATGTAGTATTTATATCTTCCGTCCAAAAATATCTAGGTAAATTATTTTCACAAAGCATGGTGCGTGCTATTTTTTCAAGAGTTCTATTTTTTCTTTCTACCACCCCATTTTGTTGAGGTATCCTAGGTAGAGAAAAATTATGATGAATGCCATTTTCAATACAAAATTTATCAAAATCAGCATTTTCAAATTCGGTTCCATGATCACTTCTCCAAGATATGATTGAAACACCTTTTTCATTTGAAACTAGTTTATGAAATCTAATGAATTCAGAAAACGTTTCATCTTTATGTGCTAAAAACATGACCCATGTAAATCGTGAGAAATTATCTATAATAACTAGACCGTACTTCTTACCTCCCAAACTAGTTCTAGTTGGCCCAAAGAGGTCCATGTGAAGCAACTTTAAGGGTCTAGATGTAGAGATTACTCCTTTTGGTTTAAAAGAGGATTTGATTTGTTTTCCAAGCTGACATGCACTACAAATCTTATCTTTTTCAAAACTGAGTTTAGGCAAATCTTTTATCAAATTCCTTTTGCTAAGTTTTGAAATTAAATGCATACTTGCATGTCCTAGTCTGCGATGCCAAAGCCAACTAGTTTCAATGATCTTGGCTTCCATTACCACTAGGCATTGATCATTTTGAATAAGAAGATCATCAAGATCAACCATATAAATATTGCCATGCCTATGACCAATGAACTTGATGCCATTGTCATCTAAACTAGAAACAATGCACAAAGAAGATTAAAAAATAACTTTAAAATCCTTGTCGCAAAACTGACTAATACTAAGCAAGTTATGTTTCAAACCATCAACATATAAAACATTATCAATGTAAGAAGAGGGGGTGATATGGACTTTACCAATACCAATAATTTTGCCCATTCCATTATCACCAAAAGTCATATTGCCACCATTTTGATATTCGAGCGATGAGAACTGCTCCACATCTCCTGTCATATGTCTTGAGCAACCACTATCAAGGTACCATATTCTTTTCTTGTTGGTTGCAAGGCATACCTGCAATAAAGGTCAAGTGGAGACTTTAGGTACCCAAGCCATCTTGGGTCCTTTTAGGTTAGTAGCATTGGTTATTTTTGGAACACAAACTTTCTTAATATTATTCAATCTTTTTTGTTGCACATATAAGATTTATACCCTTTAGTACCACATGTATAGCAAGTAATGGATGAAGATGCAGGCACAAAGAAATTTTTAAAAAGTTTTTGTTTCTTATGAGTTCTAAATCCTAAACCTGCTCTATCAAAAACAGCACTTTGATTGTTCAAAATCAAATTCAATTTTTTAGAACTATAAGTAAATTTATCTACAAAAGGTTTTAATTTTTTAATTTCTTCTTTATATCTTTTTATTTTCATCCAAAATTTCTTTGCTTTGTTTTGAAAAATTTTCATTTGAAAGTGAAGAACTTTTCTTTTTCAAAACTTCTTTTTCTTTTTCAAGAGCTAAAATCTTATCATTTAATTTTCTATTTTGAAAAAGAAGGCATTCATTTTCATCTGAAAGCTTATCATTTGTTTTGGCTAAATCCAAATTTTGCTTTTTCAAATCTTTATGTTTTGATTTTAGTTTTTGAAATTCTATGACTAATTCGTCAAAAACTTCATGAAGCTCATCAAATATAAATTTATTTTCTGTTTCAGAACAAACCTCATCATGATTCGCCATTAGACAAAAGTTTGCCACCTCTTACTATTCTTCCTCAGAACTGGAGTCCTCAAGTCACTCCAGGTTGCCATCATGGCTTTCTTTCTCAACTTTCTTCTGCTTTTCTTGAGCAAGGGGCAGTCTACCTTGAAATGACTGGGTTTCTTGCATTCAAAATAAGTGGGCTGCTCCTTCTTCTTCTCCTTGTTTTTCTCTTTACTTGGCTCACCTTTCAGAGGTTTCTTCTTGAAATTGAACCTTTTATCTTATAAACCTTCTGAACTTTCTCGCTATTAGAGTCGTCTCATTTTCTTCAGAGTCATCGCTTGATTCTTCTCTCACAGTAGATTTGAAGGTGATTACTTTCTTCTTTTTATCAACTTCCACATTCTTTTGCTTGAGAGAGAGCTCATAGGTCATCTGTGAACCCAACAGTTATTCAAGTGGAAGAGTGTTGACATCCTTGGCATCTTCAATAGCTGTGACCTTTGCATCCCAAGAAGCCGGTAGAGACCTGAGAAATTTGTTCACAAGTTCACCATTAGAAACAACTTTTCCTAGGCTTCTCATGCCATTCACAATATTTATGAACCTAGTATACATCTCACAAATAGACTCAGTAAGTTCCATTTTAAATATTTCATATGTATGAATAAGCATGTTAACCTTGATTGTTTTCACTTGGTGTGTACCCTCATGGATAACCTCAAGTGTATCCCAAATCTCCTTGGCGGAGAGACAATTAGAAATTCTATTAAATTCTCTTGGATCAAGAAAGCAAAATAACAGATTCATAGCCTTAGTATTAAGCTCAATTTGCTTAATGTCATTCTCATCCCAATCATCTTCTATCTTCGGAGTGAGAATGCCATTAACCAACATAGTAGGCTGATGAGGATATTTTATAATTGTCCTCCATAAATTATAATCAATAACTTGAATAAAAATGTGCATGCATGTTTTCCAATACGTGTAATTTATACCATTAAAAAGTGGGGGACGATTTGAAGCTTGACCTTCAACTACACCCATTCCTATTGGGGCTGCCATGATCTTTCACTCAAGATCCTTGGACCTACAAGAGAGTACTGGTGCTCTGATACCACTTGTTGCCCATAAATGGAGTCCAAGAGGGGGGATGAATTAGATCTTTTAAAAATTAAAATAGTAATGTGAAGGTCTAGTGGTGTTTATGAGTAAAAAATTCAATGCACAAGATTGAATGCAGCAGAAAACAGTAAATAAATAGCAATAACCAAAGAGCAAGAGAGAAAGAGAGCAATCACACACAAACACAAGGTTTATAGTGGTTCGGTGCAAACCTAGCACCTACATCCACTCCCCAAGCCATCCTTGGGAATTCCACTATAATCCAAACAAGATTATAGCTGACTTGTTTTTCACAAGGCTCACAAGTCAAAACCTAAGTTGGTTTTGTCACCTAGGCTCACCAACAAACCTCAACACTTGTTTTGTCTTCGGGCTCACAAGTTAACCCTAGTTGGTTTTATCCCTTTGGCTCACCAACAAACCATAACAACCTTCTTTTAAGACACCCTTGAAAGCAAGATCAAATTACAAAATAAAAATAGATATACAACTTTTAAAACTAAGACAAACTCTCTTCAAGAGTAGAATGGAATCTTTGAAGCTCAAGTTGATGCTTTGTCTTGTCTCCTTCTTGAAATATTCTTCAAAATATTTCTTTTGGAATGATGCTAGGATGAGCTTGAAGGCTTTTTCAGGGAATCAAACTATAAAAGGCTTTTGACGTGAGGTTCTTGAAAGAATATAGGCTTTTTGGCTTTGAATGAACTTCAATATACTTCAATGCCTTTAGAATGAGGTTGGTGGAGATTAAATACACCAAGAAACTTCCAAAAAATGGTTTGTGACTGTTGGAGCCTCGGATCTAGCTGTTTGGAGCTTGAAAAGCAAGTTATGCAAGTTAGAAAAATAGATCCGTTAGGGCTGTCAGGCTTCAAGTGTCGACACTTGGCTATCAGGTGTCGACACTTGGCTGTCAGGTATGGACACTTGATTTCTAGGTGTCGACACTTGAACTTTCATGTGTCGACACTTGATGCACAGGTGTCAACACTTGACACAAAAATTCTCAAATGGCAAAGTTCTGGATTTTCAAAAATCTCAGGCCTTGAGTCGACACTTGGAAACTTAAGTATCGACACTAGGTGTCGACACTTGAGTTCTGGGTGTCGACACTTGGCATGCCAAGGATTTTTCTTCCTGCCAAATGCTGAAGTGTCAACACTTGGCTTCCCAAGTATCGACACTTGAGACTAAAAAGCTCAGATTCAAGTACAAATTAGCCCAAAAACACAAATATAAATTTTGAAACTTAAATGGATCGTAAACAAATAATAATTAAACATGTAGATGCCCTTTTTTCACGAAGAGGATGTCCAGATTTGTAAAAAATGCTCTGTGCCACGGCATGCCATGATACATATGTTTTTAAGATTTTGAGGTCCTTTCATCCTGAAAAGTCATAACTTGAAATACACATTAGTATACATTATACACTCAATGTTTTGTTATTCATCAAAATCACTGGGTGGAGCCAATAAAGTTAAACCCTCTAAATTATTAGGTCCATAAAAGGATGAAGTTATGGGGATAACAATGTCCTAGCCTCCCATTAAGTGGAATGATAATGGGTCCAATAGTTAGGTGTTCATCGATAGATCCAAAGATCGGGTGTTCATTGAGCTATTGGAATTACCATTCGTAATATGATGGCTCAGTGCGACTCTCTTAACTATGGTCAGGTGGGTCGGCCAAAGTCAAGCTTGACTATTCATTGGTTGAAAGCATTAAATTTTGTCATGTTAATGGTTGGACCTAACCGGGACCTTCAATAGGAGGCCCAAAGGTCGATTGAAGTGCACCTTGGGGCAAAATCTAAATGCTAGAAGTTACTTGAAGAAGTAATCATTAAAGAATCTACCTTTAGATGTGCATGGATGGACTAGCCAAAGTCAGGCTCATGTGTTGTCTATTAGATTCTAGTGCCCACTAAGGAATTAAAGTAAATCCTCAGATTGGAGATAGAGGCTACCAGTATAAACAAAATAGTGGGATGGCCTTTAGACTAAAGTCCATGTCTTAGGGTTAATAATTCATATACACTAATAAGTTTTGGTTTTCCTTTCATATGTCTACTAACTTATTACTCCGATCTCTTCTAAACAATGAGAAGCTCAAGTGTCCCAACTTCGATAGCTGGTATCGATGGCTCAGGATTATCCTGGAGCTTGAACGGATTTTATATGATATCGGATCTAGTGCCTGAAATCCCTGCTCCCAATGCTCAGGGTTCCATCAGAGATACTTATCAGAAGTTGCTCTTTGATAGGACCACTGTCCGATGCATCATGTTGGCAGCGATGAATGACGAGTTCAATCACAAATTCAAGGAAGCCCAACCAAAGGAGATCCTTCAAAAGTTGAAGGAGTCCTTTGGTACACCAGATGATATTGAGAGGTACAGGATCTCCTGTGCTATCTGTAATGCACGGATACTTGATGGGGCCTCAGTCACTGATCATGTATTTTACATGATCAAGATGATTGAGCACCTGGGCAAGCATGGATGTCCCTTGCATGAACAGCTTGAGAAAGATGCGATACTGAATTCCTTGCCCTCTTCTTATCTAGACTTTTTCGATCATTTTATAATGAATAAGCCTGGAGTTAACTACCTCGGTCTGTTGGGGTTACTACAGACTTATGAAAAAGATCACCAACTCAATAAAGGGGTGGTAAATCTAGTGGGAGGATCCTCTACAGGGCATTGTCCCTTTAAGAAAGAGAAAAAGAGAAATAAAGAAAGAGGGTGCAAAATGCTTCTGGGCCCAGTCAAGTCAAGAAGGTGAAGGCTGATAAGAGCCAGGTAGAGTGCTTCTTCTGTAAGAAGCAATGTCATTAGAAGAGGAATTGTCCTCTTTATATTGCATCCCTTGACCCGAACAGGTCCAAGAAGAGGAAGCAGCAAGGTAGTGCTGGATAAGGTATTTATATGATAACACTTTGTAGTTTCTCTATGTACGATACTACTAACTGGATATTGGATACTGGAAGTCTAATTCATATTTACAATTCTTTGCAGGGTCGTCAAGTTAGTAGGAGATTCGATGATGGTGAGAGATACATGAACATGAAAAATGGAAGCCAAGTTCCAGTCCTAGCATTGGGAACCCTCAAATTAGTTTTTGAGTCTTGTATAATCATTTTGAATGAGTATCATTATTATCCATCTTTCATTTTGAATGTCATTTCTGTAGGCCAGTTGGCCATGCAGGGTTATGAACTATCAATAAAGAATGACATTTGCAAAATCATTTGGAATGGTTCTATTATGATGAATGGATACATGAATAATGGTATTTATGTACTATCGCGACCTGTTAGTATAGTGTATACATCTAGCAAATACCCTAGGATAGATAATATCAGCGAAGCATATCTATGGCATTGTAGGCTAGGTCATATCAACAAGAATAGGATAAACAAGTTGTAAAGCAAGGGTCTTCTCGAGATTAGTGAATGTGATTCGCAATCAACTTGTGAGTCCTGTCTTCTCAAAAAGATGACAAAATCATCTTTTACTAGAAAAGGTGAACGAGCCAAAGAAATTCTAAGTCTGGTACATACTAATATATGCGGACCTATGAATATTAATGCCAGAGGTGGGTACAATTATTTCATTATATTTATAGATGGCCTTTCGAGGTACGGTTATGTCTTCTTGATGAGACAAATCTGAATCATTTGAAATATTCAAACAATATCATAATGAAGTAGAAAAGTAAACTGGAAAGTATATCAAAACCCTTCGATCAGATTGAGGTGGTGAATATCTTTCCGGTGATTTTCTGACATATTTTGAGGTGAATGGGATTCTCTCTCAATGGACACCTCCAAGGACACCTCAATTAAATGGAGTGTCTGAAAGGAGGAATCAAATCTTGTTAGACATGGTTCGGTCCATGATGGGCTTTGCTTCTCTGCCTCTATCCTTTTGAGGATATGCTCTAGAGTTAGCCAACTACCTTTTTAATGGGGTTCCGAGTAAGTTCATTAGCAAAACCCCATATAAGATATGGACTAGACATAAGCCAACACTCACACACCTTCGGGTCTGGGGTTGTTAGGCTTATGTCGAGCATTTGGAAATGGATAAGCTTGGACCTAGGTCTGATAGGTACCTATTTGCTGGGTATTCAAAAGAGTCTAAGGGGTACTACTTCTACTTGGTTGAGAAACAAAAGTTATTCATCGGTCTTAGGGCTATCTTTTTGAAAAAGGAGTTCTTTGTTGAAGGAACTGTAGCCGCTAAGATTAAACTTAGTGAAGTTCAACAAGTAGAAGAACCGACACACTTAAGGGACAACATACAATCGGTTGTGATTAAATCACACCCAGAGCCTACGCAGGAACCATTAAGGAGATCCGATAGGATACTGCATTGACCGGATAGATATTACAGTTTCTTGGTCTAGGGTTGGTGATCCCATTAAACTCGATGAGAACAATGAGGACCCGATCACCTATATGGATCCAATGCAAAGACTTAACTCTGAAATATGGCTGGAGCCATGAGATCTGAAATAGAGTCCATGGAAATCAATAATGTATGGACATTGGTTGATCCACCTGAGAGGATAAAACCTATTGGATGCAAATGGATTTTCAAAAAGAAAAGGGGTGCAGACAGACAAGTAGAGACCTATAAAGTCTGTCTGGTTGCCGAGGGATATCATTAACATTATGGTATTGACTATGATGAGACGTTCTCTCCTGTGGCAATGCTCAAAGTGTGCTTTAGCGGCACACTTTGACTATGAAATCTGGCAAATGGATGTCCGAATAGCTTTCCTAAATGGTGAGCTAGAAGAGGAGGTGTACATGATATAACCTGAAGGGTTCACAATGATAGATAAGTCAAAGGTGTGCAAACTTCAAAGGTCTATCTATGGACTAAAGCAAGCATCTCAGAGTTAGAATATGCGATTTGATAAGTGTATCATCTCGGAGTTGGAACATGTGATTTGATAAGTGTATCAAGTCATATGGCTTCGTTAGGAACAGAGAAGAACCTTGCATTTATAAATGGAATGATGGTTCTGTGATTGTATTCCTTGTGTTGTATATGGATGACATTCTCTTAATTGAAAATGACATCCCAGCACTACAAGAAATAAAGGTCCGGTTGTCATCCCAGTTCTCTATGAAGGACTTGGGTGAAGCCTCTTACATACTGGGTATGAAGATCTATAGAGATAGATCTAAGAGGCTTCTGGGACTGTCCCTGTCTACGTATATTGATACTGTGCTGAAACGGTTCAGCATGGAGAATTCCAAGAAAGGGTATCTCCCCATAGGCCCTGGAATTACACTCTCCAGGAGGGATTATACGATAACTCATGAGAAGAGAGAGTGTATGAGTAGAATCCCATATACTTTAGCAGTGGGTTCTATCATGTATGCCATGACATATACTTGACCAAACATGGCATACTCATTAGGCATAGTGAGCAAATACCAATCTGATCCAAGTGAAGCTCATTGGAAAGTGGTAAAGACCATCCTTAAGTATTTGCAAAATACTAAGGACCAATGGCTGATATATGGAGAATCTGACTTGAAACTTATAGGATATGCTAGCTCTAGTTTTCAGTCAAATAAGGATGATAGCAAGAGTATGTCAGGATTTATCTTTATCCTAAATGGGAGAGCGATCTGCTGGAAAAGTTCCAAGTAGCCTACTGTTACAGATGTAGTGTACGAAGCAGAATACATCATAGCATCGGATGTAGCAAAGAAAGTTGCATGGTTGCAGAAGTTCCTAGGCAAGCTGGGAGTGGCACCTTTCCTGGATGGTCCTTTTTCAGTGTATTGTGATAGCACTGGAGCAATTGCTCAAGCCAAAGAGCTGATGTCCCATCACCGCACCAAACACATTCTGCGGCACTATCACCTTGTGCAAGAAATCATGGAACGATGTGACATCAACCTTCAGAAGATCGATGGAAAGGAGAACCTGGCCGACCCCTTCACTAAAGCCATCGAAGTTCAAGAGTTCAATAATTGTACATGAAAAATGGGAATAAGATTCTATACTGATTGGCTTTAGTACAAGTAAGAGTTATTAGGAATAGTGTCCCAAAGCCAATCATCTTGGATATAGATGGTTGTGCTATTTTATAATTATATATGAATTCTTTAAATGGATAAAAGTTATTTTTTTGGCTGTTCATCACAAGTGCATTTTCTTGAAAAGAACTCTTGTATGATGGAGTCCTTAGAACTACATTATATTTGATACAGAGAAGATGTATCGAGTAGTTCTTAAACTAGTTCACAACCAATGGATACATTATTATAGGATGACGATGTATCAAGCATAGGTTGTTGCATATCATATTGGTTGGTTGTCCTCTTAATCAAGGAGTGTAGAGACACTGATATGACATACAGGTGAAATGTATGACGTCTCACTGAACGTGACCATCAGCGGAGCTCCCATCTACCAAAGGATTGCTCGTGAAGGGATATGGTATATATGTCCCTCAGACTTGAGGTCACCATGGTAGCTTGCAAGCAACTCACTATACCTTGGTACTGGACTACCTAGATTTCTAATCCAATTGTTGGCTCCACCAGTGATTTTGATGAATAACAAAACATTGAGTGCATATTGTATACTAACATGTATTTCAAGCTATGAGTTTTCAGGAAGAAAGCACCTCAAAATCTCAAAAACTTATATATCATGGCACGCTGTGGCATGAAACATTTCTTGTAATTCTGGACATCCTCTTCATGGAGAAAGGGCTTTTACATGTTCAATTGTTATTTATTTATGTTCCATTTAAATTTCAATATCAATATTTGTGTTTTTGGCTCATATTATACTTGAATCTGAATTTTTTCAGTCTCAAGTGTCAACACCTGGGAAGCTAAGTGTCGACACTTCAGCATTTAGCACGCAGAAAAACCCTTAGCACATTAAGTGTCGACACCCATAACTCAAGTGTCGACACCTGCATTTCAAGTGTCGACACTTAGGTTTCCAAGTATCGACTCAAGGCCTGAGATTTTTGAAAATCCAGAACTTTGCCATCTGAGGGTTTTTGTGTCAAGTATCGACACCTGTGCATCAAGTGTCGACACTTGAAAGTTTAAGTGTCGACACCTAGAAATCAAGTGTCGACACCTAACAGCCAAGTGTCGACACCTGATGAGCCAAGTATCGACACTTGAAGCCTGACAGCTCTAACGGATCTGTTTTTCTGACTTGCAGAACTTGCTTTTCAAACTCCAAATGGCTAGATTCGAGGCTTCAAAGGTCACAAACCATTTTTTGGAAGTTTCTTGTTGTATTTAACCTCCACCAACTTCATTCTAAAGGCATTGAAGTGTATTGAAGTCTATTGAAAGCCAAAAAGCCAATATTCTCTCAAGAACTTCACATCAAGAGCCTTTTATAGTTTGATTCACTGAAAAACCCTACAAGCCCATCCTTACATCATTCCAAAAGAAGTATTTTTGAAGGATATTCCAAGGAGGAGACAAGACAAAGCATCAACTTGAGCTTCAAAGCTTTCATTCTACTCTTGAAGAGAGTTTGTCTTAGTTTTAAAATTGTATATCTATTTTTTTTTATTGTGATTTGACCTTGCTTTCAAGGATGTCTTGAAAGAAGGTTGGTGTGGTTTGTTGGTGAGCCAAAGGGATAAAACTAACTAGGGTTAACTTGTGAGCCCAAAGATAAAACAAGTGTTAAAGGTTGTTGGTGAACCTAGGTGACAAAACCAACATAGGTTTTGACTTGAAAGCCTTTTGAAATACAAGTCGGCTATAATCTTGATTGGATTATAGTGGAATTCCCAAGGGTAGCTTGGAGAGTGGACGTAGGTGCTAGGTTTGCACCGAACCACTACAAATCTTATGTTTGTGTGTGTTGCCCTGTTTCTCTTTTGCTCTTTGGTTATTACTATTCATTTATTGCTTTATGCTGTATTTTATCTAGAGCATTGAATTTATTACTCATAAACACCACTAGACCTTCACATTACTACTTTAGATTTTAAAAGACCCAATTCACCCCCCTCTTGGGCTCCATTTCTGGGCAACAAGTGGTATCAGAGAACCGGTACTCTCTTGTAGGTCCAAGGATCTTAAGTGAAAGATCATGGCAGCCCCAATAGGAATGGGTGTAG
This sequence comes from Areca catechu, assembly GCA_021397845.1. Lineage (NCBI taxonomy): Eukaryota > Viridiplantae > Streptophyta > Magnoliopsida > Arecales > Arecaceae > Areca > Areca catechu. The sequence goes on from CM038047.1 coordinate 109,199,094, forward strand.
TTGAAGGTCAAGCTTCAAATCGTCCCCCACTTTTCAATGGCACAAATTACACGTTTTGGAAAACATGAATGCGCATTTTTATTCAAGCTATTGATTATAATTTATGGAGGATAATTGTAAAAGATCCTCATCAGCCTACTATGTTGGTTAATGGCATTCTCACTCTAAAGATGGAAGATGATTGGGATGAGAATGACATTAAGCAAATAGAGCTTAATGCTAAGGCTATGAACTTGTTATTTTGCTCTCTTGACCCAAGTGAATTTAATAGAATATCTAATTATCTCTCCGCCAAGGAGATTTGGGATACACTTGAGGTTACCCATGAGGGTATACACCAAGTGAAAATAACTAAGGTTAACATGCTTATTCATACGTATGAAATGTTTAAAATGGAACCTACTGAGTCTATTAGTGAGATGTATACTAGGTTCACAAATATTGTGAATGGCATGAGAAGCCTAGAAAAAATTGTTTCTAATGGTGAACTTGTGAACAAACTCCTCAGATCTCTACTGGCTTCTTGGGATGCAAAGGTAACAGCTATTGAAGAAGCCAAGGATGTCAACACTCTTCTATTTGAACAACTATTGGGCTCATTGATGACCTATGAGCTCTCCCTCAAGCAAAAGAATGTGGAAGTCGACAAAAAGAAGAAAGTGATCACTTTCAAATCTACTGCTAGAGAAGAATTAAGCAATGACTCCGAAGAAGATGATGAAGAAGATGAGATGGCTCTAATGGCAAGAAAATTTAGAAGGTTTATGAGAAAGAAAAGGTTCAACTTCAAGAAGAAATCTCTAAAAGGTGAGCCAAGTAAAGAGAAAGACAAGGAGAAGGAGCAGCCCACTTGTTTTGAATGCAAGAAACTCGGTCATTTGAAGGTGGACTACCCCTTGCTCAAGAAAAGCAGAAGAAAGTTAAGAATGAAGGCCATGATGGCAACCTGAAGTGACAGTGAGGACTCCAGTTCCGAGGAAGAACAGCAGGAGGTGGCAAACTTCTGTCTGATGGCGGATCATGATGAGGTATATTCTGAAACCAAAAATAAATTTATATTTGATGAACTTCATGAAGTTTTTGATGAATTAGTCATAAAATTTTAAAAACGAAAGTCAAAACATAAAGATTTGAAAAGGCAAAATTTGGATTTAGCCAAAACAAATGATAAGCTTTCAAATGAAAATGAATGCCTTCTTCTTCAAAATAGAAAATTAAATGATAAGACTTCAGTACTTGAAAAGGAAAAAGAAGTTTTGAAAAAGAAAAGTTCTTCAGTTTCAAATGAAAATCTTTCAAAACAAAGCAAAGAAATTTTGGATGAAAATAAAAGATATAAGGAAGAAATTGAAAAATTAAAACCTTTTGTAGATAAATTTACTTATAGTTCTGAAAAATTAAATTTGCTTTTGAACAATCAAAGAGCTGTTTTTGATAGACAGGTTTAGGGTTTAGAACTCATAAGAAACAAAAACTTTTAAAAATTTCTTTATTGCTGCATCTTCATCTATTACTTGTTATGCATGTGGTACTAAAGGGCATAAATCTTATATGTGCAACAAAAGAAGATTGAGTAATATTTAAAAAGTTTGGGTTCCAAAAGGAACCAATGCCACTAACCTAAAAGGATCCAAGATGACTTGGGTACCTAAAATCTTCGCTTGATCTTTACTGCAGGTATGCCTTGCAACCAACAAGAAAAGAATGTGGTACCTTGTAGTGGTTGCTCAAGGCATATGACAGGAGATGTGGAGCAGTTCTCATCGCTTGAATACCAAAATGGTGGCAATGTGACTTTTGGTGATAATGAAAAGGGCAAAATAGTCGGTATTGGTAAAGTCCATATTAATCCCTCTTCTTTTATTGATAATGTTTTATATGTTGATGGTTTGAAACATAACTTGCTTAGTATTAGTCAGTTTTGTGACAAGGATTTTAAAATTGTTTTTGAATCTTCTATGTGCATTGTTTCTAGTTTAGATGTCAATGGCATCAAGTTCATTGGTCATAGGCATGACAATATTTATATGATTGATCTTGATGATCTTCCAATTCAAAATAGTCAATGCCTAGTGGCAATGGAAGCCAAGATCAATGAAACTAGTTGGCTTTGGTATCGTAGACTAAGACATGCAAGTATGCATTTGATTTCAAAACTTAGCAAAAAGAATTTGATAAAAGATTTCCCTAAACTCAGTTTTGAAAAAGATAAGATTTGTAGTGCATGTCAACTTGGAAAACAAACCAAATCCTCTTTCAAACCAAAAGGAGTAATCTCTACATCTAGACCCTTAGAGTTGCTTCACATGGACCTCTTTGGGCCAACTAGAATATCTAGTTTGGGAGGTAAGAAGTACGGTCTAGTTATTGTAGATGATTTCTCACGATTTACATGGGTCATGTTTTTAGCACATAAAGATGAAACGTTTTCTGAATTCATTAGATTTCATAAACGAGTTTCAAATGAAAAGGTGTTTCAATCGTATCTTTGAGAAGTGATCATGGAATCGAATTTGAAAATACTGATTTTGATAAATTTTGTATTGAAAATGGCATTCATCATAATTTTTCTATACCTAGGACACCTCAACAAAATGGGATGGTAGAAAGAAAAAATAGAACTATTGAAGAAATGGCATGCACCATGCTTTGTGAAAATGATTTACCTAGATATTTTTGGGTGGAAGCCATAAATGCTGCATGCTATGTTTTAAATCAAGTTTTGATCTGACCGACTTTAAAGAAAACACCTTATGAGCTTTGGAAGGGTAGAAAACCCTCAATTCATTATTTTCGTGTTTTTGGATGCCGTTGTTTCATTTTAAACAATGGTAAGGATAATTTGAACAAATTTGATGCCAAATCAGATAAGGGAGTCTTTATAGGCTACTCCACATCTAGTAAGGCATACAGGGTCTTTAATAGAAGAACACTTGTTGTTGAGGAATCCATATATATGGTATTTGATGAATCTGACCAAAAATCTTCGAGAAAATAAGATATGCTTTCTGATGAAACAGGTACCAAGAAAAGTGAAAGTATAAATAACAACGAAGAGCCTACCAAGGAATAAGAAGATGATCAAAATACTGAAAGAGATCAAGCACAAGGTGATGAAAACACATCTACAGTTGATCCACTTCCGAAAGAATGGAGGTATGCTCATGGATACCCAAAAGAACTAATTATTGGTGATCCATCTAAAGATGTAAGTACTCGATCATCCCTTAGAAATATATGTGATTATTTAGCTTTTGTTTCTCAAATTGAACCTAAAACTATTGAGGAAGCTGAATGTGATAGTAATTGGATAAATGCTATGCAAGATGAACTTAACCAATTCAAAAGAAACAATGTTTGGACATTAGTAGATAGGCCTTCAAATACTTCAATTATTGGCACAAAATGGGTTTTTCAAAATAAACTTGATGAAAATGGTGTTGTTACTAGAAATAAGGCTAGACTCTTTGCCAAAGGATATAATTAGGAGGAAGGGATAGATTTTGATGAAACCTTTGCTCCTGTGGCTAGACTTGAGGCAATTAGGCTATTGTTGGCTTTTGCTTGCTTTATGAATTTTAAATTATTTCAAATGGATGTTAAAAGTGCCTTTTTAAATAGTCTTATTGAAGAAGAGGTTTATGTTGAACAACCTCCTGGTTTTGAAAATTCTAAATTTCCAAATCATGTTTATAAATTCATAAAGCTTTGTATGGTTTGAAACAAGCTTTTAGAGCTTGGTTTGATCATCTAAGCTCTTTCTTACTCAAAAATGATTTTGCTAGAGGTAATGTTGACAAAACTTTGTTTTTGAAGAAAAAGAATGATGATCTCTTAGTAGTACAAATCTATGTAGATGATATCATATTTGGTGCTACTAACGAATCTCTTTATCAAGAATTTGCAAAGCTAATGCAGGGTGAGTTCGAGATGAGCATGATGGGAGAACTGAATTTCTTCCTCGGACTCCAAATAAAGCAAACCAAAGAGGGGATCTTCATCAACCAAGCAAAGTACACAAAAAAAATACTCAAGAAGTTTGGGATGGAGAACACCAAGCCTTTAGGTACCCCTATGAGCTCTACTTGTAGACTTGATAAGGATGAATCAGGTAAGTCTATTGACCAAAAATTATATCATGGCATGATCGGTTCATTGCTATATCTTACTACCAGTAGGCCAGATATCATGTTTAATATTTGTATGTGTGCTAGATATCAGTCTAATCCTAAAGAGTCTCATCTTTTGGCTGTTAAACGCATACTTAGATATCTATCTAGTTCAATTGAAATTGGTTTGTGATACTCTAGATATTCTTCATTTAAATTGATTGCTTATTCTGATGCTAACTTTACTGGGTGTAAACTTGATCGTAAAAGTACTAGTGGAACATGTCAGTTTCTTGGAGTAAATTTGATCTCTTGGAGTAGCAAGAAACAAAATTCAGTTGCTCTATCTATGGCAGAAGCTGAATATATAGCAGCTGGAAGCTATTGTGCTCAAATCCTTTGGATCAAACAATAACTCAAAGATTTTGGTATTAAACTAATTAAGACACCCATAAGATGTGACAATACTAGTGCAATCATCTAACTAAGAATCCTGTGCAACATTCAAGAAGTAAACATATTGAAATAAGACATCATTTCATAAGAGATCATGTACAAAACTCTAATGTTATTCTTGAATTTGTGTGTACTGATGATCAATTAGCTGATGTGTTTACCAAACCATTAAGTGAAGATAGGTTCTATCTGATTAGAAGAGAGTTAGGTGTCATTGACCCATTCTCCTAGAACTCTCTCAAACTTCATCTTACCCAAGGCATTTTACTCATAAAATACTTGCTTTGAGTCCCAAAAGCTTTTAAATATTTTCTTAGATTTTTTGAAAATTTTTCAAATTTTATTGGGATTTTCTTGGCCAAGTGTCGACACTTGGATTTTTGTCAAGTGTCGACACCTGACCAAGTGTCGACACTTGACAAATACTAAGTGTCGACACTTACGAAACGAAATCTATTTTTTAACCGTCCGATCGAGGATTTTGTTTTTACATTTCCCCTGTCAATTTCAAGCGATAGTGGTCCCCTACACTCCGAATACTCCCTCTTCCTGTTTAGCCCATCACATCTCAGGTATTCCCTTTTCTAATTTCATTTTGTTTTTATTCCACGTATTTTCATTTTCCTTTTTGTTTCCGACAAATCGTTTGACCTAGATTTGGGTTTTTCCAATTTTTTTTGGGATTTCAATCAAATTTTCATGGAATTTATTGGTTTTCTAGAACTCCATTTGAAGGAATGACGGTTTAGTGACATTTCTCTTGGATTTCCCACGGTTTTTGGCCATTCTTCACGCTCATTCCATCCAAATTTGGGAAAAACCACTGTTTGATTGGTTTTGGTCAAAAAATTTGGTTATTCACCTAAAATCTAGTGTTTTAAACTTATTTCTATTGATTTATAATAGTTTTTCATGATGTTTTTGCAACATTTTTACCATTTTGCTAAAACCCTAAATGTTTTAAGCTCAAATCCCATGTATTTTGGTATTTTGACATTACAAATTGTATTTCTACAAAAGTTCAAATATATTTTATTAATGAAAAACATTTTCTAGCTTGTAAAATCCCCGCTTTCAAATTGTTTGTAGATCGCCTAAATTTTTAGGGTATTTTACAACCCAAAATTCTTTCAAAACTGTCTTTACACCTCTTGTGAAATGATTTTTTCCTTAGCTCAACCTGTAGCCAGTCCCATAGCTTTAAGTTTGATTTGATCTATCCTCTTTTCCTTCCTATCCAGCTGGTTTGTCATGGGTCCTAGGAAGAGACTAGCTGTTAGGAGACCGAGTCAGAGGACAGAGAGGAGAACAAAGGCTAGGCATGACACTGGTGAGTTGAGCAGTTCAGTCGCACCTGGTTCCCCTGCGGAGAGGATGGCAGGGAAGGCTGTTGCTTCCGGTCGATGAGTGGACTTAGAGTTTTTCGACCGCTAGCATTTTCATATCTGACAGACTCTTACCGATGCAGGTTTGGTGCCCTTCTGCACTATGCAAGAGAGGTATTACCCTCATCTGGTACGTGAGTTCTATGGAGCTTTGGATTGCCGGCGTATGACTTGAAGGACATCTGTGCGAGGTGTAGAGATTCTACTGACAGAGGATCTCTTGAGCAGAGTCTGGGAGATACCACACCGAGGGATTAGCATTTTCTCTGTGGATGACAGGGAGGCCGCATTCCGTTGTATTTTGGAGAGAGATGATGTTCGCGGTGTGACAATAGTCATCGCGAACCAGTTATCCGTGGAGATGTGGCTCCTTCATCACATCACGACCCGGATTCTTCTGCCGAAGACAGGGCGATTTGATTTTATCACAGAGAGGGAGCTTATGCTCATGGTCTGCTTGACATAGAGGACACAAGTAGACATTCCTTCCATGATGCTGATTCAGATGAGAGATATGGCCAGCCAGCACTGCCATTGTCTGCCCTATGGGATGGGACTGACCCGATTATTCTGAACCTGTGGTGTATCCTTGGAGGGGGAGGTCCCCAAGGAGATCTTACACACAGATGTTTATGATGAGCGGTCGCTCCATAGGATGGGATACAAAGTGGTTGGTGGCAGATGGATCAGGAGAGAGTCTGGCCAGGAGCCAGATGAGGAGGATGAGTTATGTGAGGTTGAGGCAGGGCCATCTAGGCCGGTCAGTTCACCTGTTCATACAGCACATGCATCAGAGACCGAGCCGGCGATGCCTTCTGCCACACCTTCGGTAGCTCCTCCAGCTTCTACTAGAGTACACTTTGAGGACTATTCGCTTGAGTAGTTTATAGAGGTGAGAGGCGAGCTTGCCAGTCTGGAAGCTAGGATGACTCAGCTTTGGATTGAGATTGACTGCCTTAGAGTTGACACTGCTACTGAGCATGCCGAGATTCACCAGACTGTGGAGGCTGGTTTTGCGCGCATTGAGAGTTTGATCAGATCTCTGCTCCCTCCAGCTGCTCCTGCTATTCCTTCGGATGATGATGATGATGATGATGGCGATGACCACCGGGATGACCATGATGATACTGTAGAGGGTGGTGATCGCACTGATGACAGGGCTATAAATATTCTTGACGACGGCAGCGATAGTGATGATGTTGCCGATGGTTATGAGGTCGTCAGTCATGAGCAGCAGACCCCTGATGTACTTCCAGCTGATGCTACTGACACTCCAACTGCCACTGAGCCAGTCTTTGTTACCCCCACTAAGACTCTACCTCCTTCTTCTAGGGCCTCTAGAGTAGCACCTCGTTTTGGGCCATCCACTAGGACTAGGAGCCATGGTATCCTGAAGACTCCTGGTAGTCTAGCTCGTAGGACTAGAGTTACCAGTCCTATCTCTTTTGAGATTCCATCTGATGAGGATTAGCCTCACAGATGCTTTTTGTTGTATGGCTTTATGTTTCATGCTACTTTGTATGTTTCTTATTGTTGTATGACTCTAATACATTTTGTATGTTTCAGTCTGGCTGATGAGTCAGCAAATTTTGTACTAAAAACTCCACTTATCATATATATATTTCAGTTTGGATGTTTAAAAATTGTGATTCACCTTGATTGCTTGATTAGTTACTTTTATTCTTTTTAGCTCTAATACTCTCTTTAAGTCTTTTTGGCTCTGATACTTGTCATTTCTAATACTCAACCACTTTTTGTCTCCATGCTCATAATGAGGAGGAGGTTATTCCCCTTTCTAATGATTGACAAAAAGGGGGAGTAATAATATAGATTGTATGGGAGTATGGCATATTTGGCATAAATTGTTTATGAAATTTTGGAAATTTTATCTGCTTTGATACCCTGGTATAACATATTATTTGTTCTGATTAAAAATATGTAATTGAGGGAGAGATTGATTCTTCCTAACTATAAAAATTATGGCTCATATAGACTTACAATCATACTCATGGATACTTAATGCTATTTTACTCAAGGTTTTGTCATCATCAAAAAGGGGGAGATTGTTGGCTCCACCCAGTGATTTTGATGAATAACAAAATATTGAGTGCATATTGTATACTAACGTGTATTTCAGGCTTTGAGTTTTCAGGAAGAAAGCACCTCAAAATCTCAAAAACTTATGTATCATGCCACACCATGGCACGGAGCATTTCTTGTAACTCTGGACATCCTCTTCATGGAAAAAGGGCTTTTACATGTTCAATTGTTATTTATTTATGTTCCATTTAAATTTCAATATCAATATTTGTGTTTTTGGCTCAAATTATACTTGAATCTGAATTTTTTTAGTCTCAAGTGTCGACACCTAGGAAGCCAAGTGTCGACACTTTAGCATTTGGCATGTAGAAAAATCCTTGGCACGCCAAGTATCGACACCTAGAACTCAAGTGTCGACACCTGCATTTCAAGTGTCGACACTTAGGTTTCCAAGTGTCGACTCAAGGCCTGAGATTTTTGAAAATCTAGAACTTTGCCATCTGAGGGTTTTTGTGTCAAGTGTCGACACCTGTGCATCAAGTGTCGATACTTAAAAGTTCAAGTGTCGACACCTAGAAATCAAGTATCGACACATGACAGCCAAGTGTCGACACTTGATAAGCCAAGTGTCGACACTTGAAGCTTGACAGCCCTAACGAATCTATTTTTCTGACTTGCAGAACTTGCTTTTCAAGCTCCAAATGGCTAGATTCGAGGCTTCAATGGTCACAAACCATTTTTTGGAAGTTTCTTGTTGTATTTAACTCCACCAACTTCATTCTAAAGGCATTGAAGTGTATTGAAGTCCATTGAAAGCCAAAAAGCCAATATTCTCTCAAGAACTTCACATCAAGAGCCTTTTATAGTTTGATTTCCTGAAAAAGCCTACAAGCTCATCCTTACATCATTCCAAAAGAAGTATTTTTGAAGGATATTCCAAGGAAGAGACAAGACAAAGCATCAACTTGAGCTTCAAAGCTTCCATTCTACTCTTGAAGAGAGTTTGTCTTATTTTTAAAATTGTATATCTATTTTTTTTTATTGTGATTTGACCTTGCTTTTAAGGGTCTCTTGAAAGAAGGTTGGTGTGATTTGTTGGTGAGCCAAAGGGATAAAACCAACTAGGGTTAACTTGTGAGCCCGAAGATAAAACAAGTGTTAAAGGTTGTTGGTGAGCCTAGGTGACAAAACCAACATAGGTTTTGACTCGTGAGCCTTTTGAAAAACAAGTCGGCTGTAATCTTGATTGGATTATAGTAAAATTTCCAAGGGTGGCTTGGGGAGTGGACGTAGGTGCTAGGTTTGCACCGAACCACTACAAACCTTGTGTTTGTGTGTGTTTGCCCTGTTTCTCTTTTGCTCTTTGGTTATTGCTATTCATTTATTGCTTTACACTGCATTTTATCTAGAGCATTGAATTTATTACTCACAAATACCACTAGACCTTCACATTACTACTTTAAATTTTAAAAGACCCAATTCACGCCCCCTCTTGGGCTCCATTTCTAGGCAACACCAGTGATGAAAGGTTTCTAGGTACAGGTAAGTACTTGTGGAGCAGTGGTGGATCAAGATGGGATTGACCCTCCAAATGGTTTGGAGTGAATGACTTACTATATCTCAATTTAGCAAAACCTTGGCCAGGGTAGTTCTATTGAGGAGTCATAGAACTTGTAAGGTTGAGACATGATATGGATGTACTAAATTAGGATTGACAATCAAATCCTAGGTCATCCTGAGCATTATAAGGTCAAAGGGATGAATTATGCAATAACAATATGCCAAAGATTCTAGAGAGCTGCTCTACATTTTTGACCTATCCAGATATCGGGTATCATTGCTAGATGATGACTTTGATTGGTACTGAAAACATTTCAGTGCTACCGGTTTAGTGTTCGAACCTATGGGGTCACACACGATAGAAGTTTTTACCTGATCTAAAGGTCGATCGATGATTAAGAATCGTTTAGCATCACTATGAGGTCAATATGATTGACTATAATCCAAATGTCGACACTTCCATAAGTCGACACTTGGCTGTGACGAGAATTTTTCACTAATTCGATTAGTAGATTTTTGGAAGACTTATTTGCAATATGATTGCAATCTGATGGGTCAAGCCAAATGTGATTTGGCTTGGATCAAATTAGGTTTGATTTGTCATGCTCACTTTCCTTTAAAAGATTCAAATTTGAATTTTGAATTCAAATTTCAAATCTTGGCTGAAATTGGCTCCAAGGATTTTAATGGAATGCATTATTTGGAATGTAAATTTTCTCTCATATAAACCTAGAGCTAATTTGGTTCAACCCTTAACCCTCTTCCCCAATCACTCCTCCTTCCATATCTCTCTCTCTCTTCATTGCTACTATAAATAAGTGTCTTTGTAGGGGCAGCATAGTTGGTTGAGGTTGACTTTTGCTAGGCTTTTTTAAGAGAAGGAGGGAAGGTATCCTTTGAGTGGGGTTTGAGAGGATTTGGGTTTTGGGTATGAGCCTACCTAGCCATCAAGCTAGGGTTTGGGAATAAAGAGTTAGTTGGGAAGGGTTCCACTTCTACTTCTCCCCATTGTTCCCCAACCAGATTTCCGACGGCTTCAAGAAAGTCTTGCAGGTCCAAAGAAGGAAAAGATCAGCCTCAAAGATCTTGAGGAGCAAGCACTCCAAGAAAGTTGATTGGGATTGAGCCCTAGTGTGAACTACCCGTAAAGGCCAGACATTTGTGTGGCTCAACGGCTCTTCATCACCTGCATCTAAAAGTTAAAGGTAACGTACCCTTTCCTTTTCTTTGCTCTTGATATCTCTACATGCACTTTTATTATGTCGGATCCTGTTGCAAACAGATTGGTAGATTGACTTTATCGATCTATCAAGTTTTTCACTGTGCTGTACTTTAAAATAGTTTTAAAATATAGTCTGTCTGCCTACTATGCCTTTTAAACTTTCAAGAGCTTGAATGTCAATCAATGCATATTAGCATTGGTTGGCATTGAAAGCATAACGAGCAACCAAGCGAGCAAGATAGGAGGCCGAGCACTCTATCAAAGATTTGGCCACATGTGGTAGATCTTCAAAGCTCCAATCATGAAGGGAGGTGGGAGAGACAACAAAGGGCTTAGGGTTTTTTAAGGGACCAAACCATCTTGGTTTCTCATCGATTTAGTTTGGTACATCCTAAGTAGCTTGGTCTGAGATGGTTCAATAAGCTCTGATCATAATGGTAGCCATAATTTTGAATAGGCAATCATGTTGATTGATCATAATGATGGCCATAGTTTAGAATTAATTGATTTTTTTTTATCCATCATGGTAATTACCATACTACTGCATAGGTCAATTATATAATAATTGTAGCTTTGAATATGTTGGTCATATTCATTAACTATGATAGTTGTCATATTGTTGAATAAGTCGATTATACTTATTGACTAGGATAATGACTATTTTTTTAAACAAATTGGTCATGCTTGATGGGGGAAAATCTCCTCCCCTCCCCTTTTCTCCTAAGCGGTTTAGTGTTACATAGGTCCAGCCCTTAGGTGAACCGAGTAAGGCCAAGTCCTTTTTATATCGATCCCTCTGGAGAAGATGAATAATTCCATCTCTACTCTTTCCGACTCCTGTAGCTAGAGGTAATCTTGACACCTGCTCTCAAGTAAGCATGATAAGAGGAAGTTGGCCAAAATACTTTCTTGTGGTTTCAGAAACCTTCGACACCCAAGATAAAATAGATGGGAGAAGCTAACCCCTTATCCATTCCCTCATTACTAGCTGGTGGGAAAAGCTGACTCTGGCTCCTATCATGGTTGTGCACTGAGCATGTGACCCATGACCATATTTGGAGTAATTCATCAATTCCCTGGTATCTGCCCCTTGGTACCACCAATCCCTAGTGAAATGGGGATAATTCAACCGCGGCTGTGACCCCCAGCCAGTAAGACGACACTCTAGAGCACAGCATGCTAAGATCCCTTGGTAGAGGCTATCCAGCCTACATCCTTATCAACCCAAGGATGTGATTTGGAGATCACATCTAGTTATCCCTAGCAAATACTTTAATAAATAAAATATGACCCTTTCCAAGCAACCTTCCAAATAATAATTAATGAAAGTGCCTGGCGACCAGATGACACAAGGATCTCATCATCAAAGGGATAAATAGGTGGCATGATTTTTCACGTAGCTACCTGACATGATTAAATAACCAATCAAATTCTACTATCCCATATCCCATTTATTATTCACGCATCACCCTATGAATCTAGGATATAAAAGAGAGAAACAAGAGAGAGATCCAAGATATATCATCATACTCCACTCCACTTTCTTTCTCTATTATTTGGTATCACCTTATCCATCGGAGGGGCTCCATTGGAATGTCTCCGACAAGGTCTTTTCCTAGAGATAGCCCATGAGCACCTCTTCTCCAGCATAGTCTAGTAACATGCTAGATATTAGCCACAATAGATAGAGGAAGGGCTTGAACAAAGGTTTACCTTTAAGATTTCTGTTTCAAAGGGGGAAACATGAAATGTAGTGCCATGCCATCCAAAAGTGTATCAACTCAGTGCTCCGATACCACTTCTTCTGGGCAAGTTGCTCAACCTGCATGAAGCACCATTATAGAGCATCAAGCTGGTACCGGCCACTAAGAGAACTAGCCCGATTGTTTGGAGTAGATGTCTGATAAGTGCATAAAAATTAGTAATAAGTGCATTAATTTATTGATCAAATTTATTTTATTTTATTAAAATTATTATTTTTATATAGTGTTTTAATAAAAAGATCTTGCCAATGTGAAGAGCATGATTTTTGGGATCCAACGACATGAACGACATGCAAATTGGACTTCAATTAAGCAAGGAAGAGGATTTTAAAGCAATTGTTATGAAACTACATAGTTTTAAAGCACCGGTTCAATGTAAACCAACCAATTGGTCCATGAATCGCTAGCTAGTCCATGGCTGCTATTGCAGCTGATCCACGATTCCTGCCCGTGGACCATAGGCCAAACCTGTCGTGTTCTCATCGAGAAATTTGTAGGAACTCCTCTTATCACTACCGGGACCCTCCTTACAACCGAAGAGGCCATTGATGGCCAGAAAAATCAAAGAAATTGCCATTCCAGCTCTACATTAAACCACTGCCCATTTTCTCCCTGCTGTTACTATCTGCACCACCATCTGTCTCCATCTAATGCTGCCCATTCTCGTCGTTCAAAGCTACCGGAAAGGCCTTCAACCATGACCACTTCAGTGAGTCGGAGTCACCGTTTGATCCATCTCCCTGTTCTCGAAGTCTCCGGCCATAAAGCCATCTTCCTCTTTCTTGTTCAATCATTTTCCATCTTCATCGCCTCCTCACGGCCAGAAAATCCCAACACCACTACCATTGCCTACTCTTCCATTCATCCTTGCATGCTCCCAGTTCATAGCCAAAGTAGTTCAGCACCAACATCCAACTGTTGTCAGGAGACTGGATGTCTGAATGAAAGAGGTGATCGATCATGGATGTTCGAATAGATAAGAAAGAGGAGATCGAAAGAATTCGACGATGGACTCTGCACGGATATAAGACCCCATCGAGACTGTGCAAGTGGATACGGGATAACATCACGATGGTTGAATTGGTTACGAGAGCGATGGTTGGGAATCGAAAGAAACTAAGAGGAGAGTCCAATGCAAATTTCTCACGATGGACGCGTTCCTTCGTTCTTTAAATACAAGACCTGTGTGGGGTAGGCAGAGGATCCTTTTCTTGGACTTATTCCACTCTTCCAAGAAGCAGAAGCCCATCATTTTTTTTTCTTCCCCTTTCTCCTTCCCATCTCTCCACGGATAATTTTATTTCAAGTTCCAATTCTAAGCTTTCTTAATAGCTTAAGAGTTATTTTTTTACAAATAATTATTTCATTTTAGCAATAAAGTTTTGAAATTATTATTTTATTCTTGTCATTTTTAATTTCTACTTTAGGTCTAGTTTAATTTATTGCAATTTTATTAATATCATTTAAATATTTGCAAGTAGGTTAGTTTAATTCCTGCAATCTAATTTCTGCAAATAGTTTAGTTTAATTTCTGTAACTTTAATTTCTTGCAATTTACATTTTAGTAAGTAGAGTAGAATTGATTTTATAATTTTTAAATAATTTTTAAAGTTATTATTTTAATCATGTCTGGCTAAGCAAATCCTTCTGGCGTTGGCGATGAAGCTAGATCATGATTAGAAACCATTTCCTTAAGATTTATTTTCTTGGGCTTTTAATGTTTTAAGAGTTTTACTTTCTTTTTAACCTCTTAGCTAAGAGACTTGATGAGCTATTATTGGGTTTCATCCCCTTTATAGTTCATACTTGATTTGATGCAAGAGGAGAAATAGATAGAAGACTCAATATTTTTTAATCCATTTTCCTTCTTTTTATAAAAATCTTGATAGAGTATTGTTAGAATCCTTTCATACTCTATACTTGGTTAACACAAGAAAGAGAACAGATGATATGAAAGTAATCTTAGGAATGTTTTCTAAATCATTGATCTAGTGGATTCGAAAGTCCTAGATCTTTAATTATTTATTTCTTCAATTTAATTAATTATTGCTTCAAGTAGAAAATAAAGAATAATTTTTAGCTTCTTTGTTAAAAGCTTGCTTGTTCAAGAGTTTTGAACACAGTTCAAAAACTCATTTCCTCGTGGGATTGACCCATACTCGCTGGACATGCTACTCTGCACACCATGTGCTTGTGATTAAACCAAAGTTCATATCAAGTTTTTGGCATCGTTGCCGAGGAATTGATATGTTTTAAATTTTGTTTTAAATTTCTTGCTCTTCGTGCTTTTAGTCTAATTTTCTAGCATCTTTATTTATTTTATTTTATTTTATTTCTTTTAAGTTAGTGAGTGCTAGAAGTCAGGTATGCAATTTAAATTGTTCTAGTTCCTTTCAGCATATTATTTTGACTTTAGTTTAGTTTAGTTTTTCATTTAAATTTGTTTGATTTCTTTCTATTTATGCATAGCATTCTTAAAGCACTTTAAGGGCACGAACCTAAATAAGATAAGATGGGGATTTCATCATCCTTCCTTAGCCCACAAACAAGACTCCTTCATTTGTATCAACCCAAGCCTCTAAATAAAATTAGATGCGGCCTAGGGACATTCGAGCTCATTAGGACAAAGAGACCTAAGAGTTATATCAAACTAGATTCAATCATTGAATTGGTGTCTAGGAAAGTGGTTCAGGGATTAAGTCCTGAAGAAAGGCGGTTACTTAATTGGTTCCGTTTGCTAACCTGGCCAATCCAATTGGTGTCTAAGGAAAGCAATGGGGGGATCCCCACTAATCTTACACTTACCAATTTAGTGAATTGGTCAAACTTGGAGTGCTTGAAGGTCAACTTGGAACAGTTAGGAGCTGTCTAGTTCTAGGTTACCCCTAGATAGGATTAATTTTATGTGGAACTTGTCTGAAAATTTAAAAAAATTAAAAAAATTAATTAAAATTTACTTTAGGTATTTTCAATCTTGACTACCCTAACATAAGGTTGCCCTGGCATAACTAGAAGTTATGTTGCATGGTTGTCCTAGGGTATGAAAAGGTTGAATTGATTTAGAATTTTTTTTAAAAAAGCTTTTAAATAAAAAAATATATATATATAAATATACAAAATTCTAAAAAATTGAAGACATAGTAGATTTAGTGAATTCTCCCACTCCTGTATGGAGAAGGATATCGGGTCGACTGGTTAGAACTGATTTAATTCCTGTTTCAGATACTATGACCTCTATAATTGATTTAACTAATCAAATCCAAATCCTTAAAGATTTATGTTATCCAGTTGGTTCCATCCAACCTTCTTGCATTAGGTTGCCTCAACCCACTACTAATAATTTTAAAATCAAACCTCAAATGATTAATATGCTTCCAAAGTTCACGGGAATAGAGGATACATATATATTTATTAGAGAATTTGAAGAGGTTTGTGCAACTATGAGGTTACAACAATTGTTAGAGGACGAAATAAAGCTAAGACTAATCAACTTTGCCTTTAAGGATAATGCTAAAAAGTAGCTTTATAGTCTTCCAAATCAATCTATCACGACCTGGGAGGGCTTTGTAAGAGTGTTCTTAAAGAAATACTTTCCTCATCATAAAATAGCTAAAATTAGAAATGAAATAAACCAATTTTATCAATTAGCTGGTGAGTCATTCAGAAAATTTTTTGACTGTTTCAAGAACCTCTTAACTCAATATCCACACCATGGAATAGAAACTTGAAGACTATGTCAAATCATTTATGAGGGTTTAGATCCCAATTCAAGAACCATGCTAGAGTCTATGTGCCAAGGCCAATTTATATATAAAAAACCCAATGAAGCATGGCAGTTTTTAGAGGATCCAATTGAAAAGAATTTACAATGAGAAACAACTAGGGAACCAAAATGATCCACACCTTCAAGAGGTGGAATGCACCAAGTGCAGATTTCCTTAGTTGCAGAAGTTAAAATTGCAACCTTGACACATAGGTTAAAGGACTTAGAACTTCAGAGACCAGCCAGTTTGAACCAAGTGTCTACACCAATGTGTAACGGGTGCAATGCATTTGACCTTGTACATGAGGAATGTCCATTCCTGATGAATCCAATAGAGAATGGGTGTGCACAGGTGAATGCTACATACCAGAGACTTATGAACAATCCCTATGCACCCACATATAACCCAAGATGGAGGAATCATCCAAATTTATCATGGTCATTGAACCCAAATGAAGGTGGTCATAGCTTCAATCAACAAAGCCCAAGGCCTAATCTTGTGATGAACAACCTACCACCACCAGGCTTCAATATTAATTAAAAGAAACTGAGTTCTTTAGAGAAAAGCCTGGAAGCCTTAGTGAAATCCAATGCTGACACTAGTGCCACATTGAGTAATTTTATGCAAACCATGGACCAACTTTTAAATTCAAACTTCGAGGCCATAGCCCGCTTGAAAATGGAGGTTGGTCAGCTAGCATCTACCATCAGTGAACGTGAATGAGGTAGGCTACCTAGCCAACCTGAGCCCAACCCAAGAAATCAAAATGGTAAACCATCTCAAGGAAATCAAGTTAATCAAGTTAATGCAATTTACACTTTAAGATCAGGGAAACAAGTGGATAATCAGGTAGGTATGTCTGACACTAGAGAAGACTTAACTACTAAGTCAGCTGAGCCATCTAATGAACAACCTACCTTACAAACTCAAGATTCTGAAATTAATAATCCACCAAATTAGGAACCCATAATTTTTAGAGCTCCTTTTCCAAATTGATTAAGGTCTAATAAATAATCAAAATATTTAGACAAAATGTTAGAGGTGTTTAAGTAAGTTCAAATAAATATCCCTCTACTAGACATGATCCAACAGATTCTGACTTATGCAAAATTCTTAAAAGATCTTTGTACCAAGAAAATGAATACTAATGTACCAAAAAGAGCTTTCTTAGCAGCAAGTATGAGTTCATACTTGTTAAGTCATATGCCTATAAAATACAAGGATCCAGGATCTCCAATAGTTTCATGTGTTATAGGAGAAACCCACATTGAGAAGGCATTACTTGAGTTAGGGGCTAGTGTAAACATTCTGCCATATTTAGTTTATAAGCAATTAGAATTGAAAAAACTTCAGCCAACAGGGATCATATTATAATTAACAGACCGATCTTTTAGAATCCCTAAAGGAATGGTAGAGGATGTCTTAACTAAGGTTGGCAATTTTATCTTTCCTATAGATTTTATCATTTTGGAGACTGAACCAGTATCAAATCCTAAAGGACATATCTCAGTTATTTTAGGAAGACCATTCTTAGCTACTGCTAATACTAAAATCAATTGTCAGAATGGACTTATGAAATTATCTTTCAGGAACATGACTATTGAGCTGAATATATTTAATTTGGAACAGGAATCTACCAAGCATGCTAATGTGAGTGTAATCCAAGATGAAATTTATGAATTCATAGACATTAGCAAAGATGAAGTCGATCTTGAGTCTAGTGTCTGGTCAACACATGAGTATGAAGATATTGATAAATTACTTGGTGATAATAAAAATAGCCAGAGATGGGAGCCTCCTACTGAAACACTCATGGAAATGGCTAAACCATCAACCAAGCCATTAAAAGAAGAGGCACCCAAGTTAGAATTGAAACCCCTCCCTAACCTCAAGTATGTGTATTTAGATCCAATGGAACCATTGCTTGTAATTATTGCATCAGACCTGAATCCAAAACAAAAGGAGGAATTGTTAGAGGTCTTAAGAGATAATCGAGAAGCAATAGACTGGACCATGGTAGATATTAAGGGAATAAGTCCTTCCATAGTTCAACATAGGATACACCTAGAGGAAGAGGCTAAACCAACTAAAGAAGCTCAAAGGAGATTAAATCCAGAAATGAAAGAAGTAGTCAAGAAAGAGATTTTGAAGTTACTTGACAATGAAATTATTTATCCTATTTCTGATAGTTCGTGGAAAAGTCCTATTCAAGTGGTACCTAAAAAGTCTAGAATAATAATGATTCAAAATAAAGCAAATGAACTTATCCCAACTAGAACCCAAACAGGATGGAGGGTCTATATAGACTATAGGAAACTGAATGCTGCGACAAGGAAAGATCACTTTCCTTTGCCATTTATTGATCAGATGCTAGAAAAATTAGCCGGACAAGAGTTTTATTGTTTTCTTGATGGATACTCCAGCTATAATCAGATCCCCATAGCCCTTGAAGATCAAGAAAAAACTACATTCACGTGTCCATTCGGAACCTTTGCTTATAGGCGTATGCCCTTTGGATTATGCAATGCACCAGCAACCTTCCAAAGATGTATGATCAGCATTTTTTCTAACATGGTTGAATGAATCTTAGAAATTTTTATGGATGACTTTTCTGTGTTTGGCCCTACCTTCTCCGAATGTTTAAACCATCTGAGACTAGTCCTAGAGAGATGTAAGGAGAAGCACCTAGTTCTTAATTGGAAGAAATGTCAGTTCATGATTAGAGAAGGTATAGTTCTTGGCCATATAGTTTCAAAAAAAGGAATATAAGTTGATAAGGCCAAAGTTGAGCTGATTGCAAGTCTTCCACCACCCAAGTCTATCAAAGAAATTCGTTCATTTTTAGGACATGCTAGATTTTATAGAAAGCTCATACCCAATTTGAGCAACGTGGCTCGCCCGTTGACAAATTTATTAGCAAAGGAGGTGAAATTTGAGTTTACTCTTGAGTGCCTCGAGTCTTTTGAATTCCTTAAAAAGATACTCATTTCTGCTCCCATCATTCATTCACCCATATGGAGTGAACCCTTCGAACTCATGTGCGATGCATCCGATCATGCTATAGGTACAGTTTTAGGTCAAAGAATTAATAAGTTATGTAGAGTTATTTATTATGCCAGTAAAACTTTAAATGATGCGCAGCTAAATTATACAACTACTGAAAGGAGTTTCTAGTTGTTGTCTTTGCTTTAGAGAAATTTAGGTCTTACTTGGTTGGATCGCATACTATTATTTATACTAATCACTCAGCCATTAAATATCTTCTAGCAAAGAAAGATGCTAAGGCACGCCTAATAAGTGGATTTTGCTCCTTCAAGAATTTGACCTATAAATTAAAGACAAGAAAGGAACAGAAAATGCTGTAGCTGATCACTTGTCCCGAATCATAATCGCATCATCTAGTGAACCACCTATCAATGAATTCTTCCTTGATGAACAACTCATGTTTGTGTCCACTAAACCATGGTATGTTGATATTGTAAATTATTTAGCCATTGTTAAAGTTCCTTCTCATTGGGCCACTCAAGATAAACATAAATTCTTTTCTCAAGTGAAATATTTCATTTGGGATGATCCTTACCTATTTAAACGATGTCCTGATCAGATCATTAGGAGGTGTGTTCTGGATAATGAGGGTAGAAGTATTCTGTCATTTTGTCATAATCAAGCATATGGTGGTCACTTTGCATCTAAGAAGATAGCTGCCAAAGTACTTCAATATGGATTTTATTGGCCTAATTTATTTAAGGATGCATATGTGTACTGTAAGAGTTGTGCACGATGCCAACAAATAGGTCAAATCACCAAGAGAGACATGATGCCACTTAATCCAATCTTGGTGGTTGAGATTTTTGATACATGGGGAATCGATTTTATGGGACCATTTTCAAATTCCTTTGGAAATGAATATATTTTAGTGGCTATTGATTATGTCTCTAAGTGGTACAAAGCTATTCCATGTAGATCCACTGATAGCAAAGTGGTCATTAAATTTTTTAAGAAAAATATTCTCTCTCATTTTAGTATTCCTAGAGCAATCATCAGTGATCGAGGGACACACTTTTGCAACCAACCCTTTGCCAAATTAAAAAAAATATATAATGTTACCCACAAGTTGGCTACACCATATCATCCTCAAACTAGTGGGCAAGTAGAAGTATCCAATAGATAGATCAAACAAATCTTGGAGAAGACTGTTAATGCCAATAGAAAAGATTGGTCATTGAAATTAGTTGATGCACTCTAGGCATATCGCACTGCCTACAAGACCAACCTAGGAATTTTTCTTGTAGGATTATGTTTGGAAAATCATCACTTGCTTGTTGAATTAGAACACAAAGCTATATGGGCAATTAAAAAATTGAACATGGATTTGGACTTAGCTAAAAATCATAGAAAGCTTCAGATTAAAGAATTAGAAGAACTTAGAAATGAAGCTTATGAGAATGCTAAGGTGTACAAAGAAAGAACAAAAGTATTTCATGATCAAGCAATTCATAGAAAATCTTTTACTCCTGGATAAAAAGTTCTTTTATATAATTCAAGGTTACATCTTTTTCCTGGGAAGCTTAGGTCTAGATGGACAGGATGTTTCATAGCTAAGGAAGTCTTTCCGTATGGGGCTATAGAAATTGAAAATCCAAGCAATGGTGTTGTTTTCAAAGTTAACGGTCAACGATTAAAACCATTCTTGGAATTACCCACATAATCTATGGAAGAAGCCATGGTTCTTTATGAACCAACATATCTTGATTAGCCTACTATCACTGCTTAATCTAGCTAAAGACTTTAAACTTAGCGCTCCTGGGAGGCAATCCCACTTCTTTCTTTCTAATAATTTTCTTTTTAGCATGTTTAGGTTTAGCAAATCCTGACTCAAATGAGCTCGATTGGCTAAGTTGGGGGGAGAGCTCAATAAAATTCCTTCTCAGGTGTTTTCATTTCCTTTTATACCATATCATGCATATATTTAGAAATTATTTTTTTTCATGGGTGATATAAAGCTGAATAAGTATATATTTGGAGCTACCTTCACCTTAATATTCTTACACTTGTCAAACTTGGATTTAGGATAAATCACACACTTTTGATAAGTAGTTGATTGAACAATCTAGATAGTTTTTGAAATATTGAGGGGTAAAATATTAATAGACTCAATTAAACATGGTAAGTAAGAATGAAATCAAATTTCTAGATAATTTTAATCCTCCTATTCTCATCGAAGAAGAATCTACATCTTGGATGTGTGTGGGTGTTGTTAAATACAAAGTTCCTTTATAAGTGAAAGAAAAAAGAAGAAGAAAAAAGAGAGATAATAAAAGCAAACGGTTAAGTCTCGCATCAAAAAGTGGAGATGTGAAGAAATTTTTCTATACAGCCAGTTTTGATTTGTAAGCTTTCTGACTCAAGCTAGTAAGCCCGAGGGGTATTTTACACCTAGTGGCCTAAGGCCAACAGGTCTAGGAGATATTGGACAAAAACTTGTTATATGGGTCAGATAGAAAGCTTAAAAGATTAAGACATTGCACGGTCTATATAAAAAAAAAAGAAAAAAAAATGAAAAGTGTTGCAATAAGAAGAACATCCTTGCACTAAAATGATATCTCATCACTCCATGGAAGTAGAGGATTTAGATGAAAGAAAAGTGCCCTAAAAGACAATCATCATAAGGGCATTTTTGTAATCTTCCAACTCTTGTATGACATTATATTAATTAAAGGCATTTATTTTCATCATATACTGCTGTATCTTATTTATGGATTATGATGAACCCCATAGATTAGGACAATAGAATTAGGGTTATGATAAAGATCATAACAGTGAGACCTAAGTTTCTGTAAACCCTAATCAAAATATTTCTAGTCAATGGACCATCGATTCGAAGATCGATGAATCTGGTAAGACTAGCTTATCCTATGTATACTCAATTAATGAGGATGGTTGGTCTCACAACCATTTGTGTAGCAACATTAATACAAGGATAAGGATGCTCATCAGGGTATGAGTACACTGAACTAATCCACACCGGGACTATCTTATGGAAGTCTTACTGCTTGTCAAAAGATAGGTCTTAGAGTAGTTGTGCATGTGATCTTTAGACCTGAGGTCACCATGGTTCCTTGAGCACACTAAGCCATGTTTTGGTTCATACTTATTCATGACATTGAGTCATGTACGGGGTGTTCTGGGTATGGTGGAAGGTGTACGAAGGATGTGAGTGGACCAACAAGGAATCGATCGTTCCTGGTAAGAGGAATTGTTATCCCACATAATCTCTTCAATGAGTGACTCAAGGAGCCTTTGATCAAAGTAGGATAAGATTAGAAGTGTTTTCTAATCAGTCATCAGTTGAGTCCTCATGATTGAGCCAAGATTCGATATGACTAAGTGTTAGGGTTTGACATATATCCATACTTATCACTTAATCGGGATAATGGGAGATCGAATGATTGAATTGCACGATAACTTTCTACTAAAATATATTTTGGTACTTTCTATCGAATTCCATATTTTTGGATAGGCATGACATGTTCCTAGACATCAATCTTGTCTTGTAGGTTTTCATGAACCAATTGGATTGGTTTCATGAGTCAATTTCGAATTGGACAATTAGTTGAGCCAATTTGACCTAATTAGGTCAATCGGGTTCGATTGGATTGAATCAGCTCAAACCTAAACCTACTACTGGCTAAATGTGGAATCCAAAGGGTCACACACATTAGGAAGTTGGCCAAGGAAGTCATACATGGTTGAATTAGGGTCATAGCATCCTAATTGGTTAGCCAGATTACACACTAGCATGTGTAGGCTAACCCAATTCCTAACCCAATTGATTTGGGTCTAGTTGCTTGTTAATTGGACTAACCTTATTGAGAAAAACCTACATTAGGTTGAGTCCTAATTGGGGTAGCCTAAACCAGACTTTATCTGGTTTTATTTGAACATTAAACCTAGTTTATTGAAGAGTCCTGGGCACTCAAGACTCTTGGCACCTCTTGGCACGCGCGGGAGAAGAGAGTGCACGCAGAAGGACTGATAGTCCTTCTTCAGATGAAACTCTGGGAGTTTCTCATCTGGGATGCCTCTTCAAATAGTCTCCATGCCTTTTGGTTTTGGTTGACTGGTCAAAGAGGGACAAAAGGTTGGCATGAAATGTGAAGAAGTCAACACGCGCAGATGAAGAGTCGCGTCTCTTCATCTATGCACGATTATGAGGCAAAGTCCTTCTGCTCTCAGGATTCCTCTTCTATGGTTTCATGACATGAAAAGATGCCTCCTTCCCTTTAGTTCGATACATGCCATGTGGCATGAGGAGAGTTCATTTGGAAACCAAGAGAACTAATATAAGACTCCTGAATCCTGAAGAGTCTTATCAGATATGAAGAGACATATCTGATAAGAAACTTTGGGACGCTTTTCATGCCCCTTAAATTATTATTTAAAGGGTGTATGGTGAAATTAGAAAAGTTAGTGTTCGGTCTTCTGAAATAGGAGTATAATTTCACCGAGTCTTCTCTCTCTATCTCTCCCTCCCTCCTTCTTTCTTTAAGACAATACTTGTCTTGTTAAGACAAGGTCTTTTCTACTAGGACAAGGCTTTGTTTTAGGACATAAGCCTAAGGGATCCTAGAGGAGGGTTGTTTTAAAACTAAGAGTGCTTTAGGAGAGTATTTATAGTGCCCTACAGTGGGACAGGGTATCCTACAGTGGTCAAAAATCCAAAGGCTGTAGAAAGAGTCTTACTCTGGCAAGCAACTTCAAGAAGGAGTTCTTCCTTGGTTCAATTCTCATGTGGATCACCATTGGAGGGCTTATACTTTTGAGTCTTGTGGAAAGAAGTGGAAAACAACATTTCAGGTATGTTTCTTATACTTCATTTATGATTTATTAGTTGGTTATGTCTAAGGGGTCTGGGATTAGGGTATCTTCTTGCCAGTTAGGGTTTTCATGCTTGAATTTTTGTTTTAAAATTCACTTCCGCAAGTAGCATGATGACCTTGGCTCCCTAGAAATCCCATCAGTGGTATCATAGCAACCCTTAATTCATTCAATTATGTATCATTTTGAAGTTCATGAACATCCACATCTGAGTCGACTCGAGCCTATTCAAGTCGACCCGACTAAAGACCGAGTCGACCTGAAACCTGTCGAGTCGACTCTTCCAGAATTATGTTTGTATGCATATTAGAATTAATATGTTTGGTTTCTATTTTATTATAAAAATAGCATGATTTTTTTATGATATGATATTATGCATATTGTTGATGAAATGCATCATTATAACATGTTTGATCCTAGTAACTGCTTTGGATTGGGTTAGTCACCATGGCCGTCCAATCATAGGAGCCATGTAGGGTTTAAAGGCCCTCTCCTTCCATTCAATGGATCTCCTATGGCGTGTAGGGGTGCCGCTATGGCCATATCCAATGAAAAAGTGAGGTGAACAGGGTATTGAAATATCATGCTATGATATGATAGCTATGTAATCATGCAATGTTATGCATATGCTTGATTGATATGCTTTATGTTTATACTTATTATTATGAACATTATTGATATGATTATTTAGGATGTATTTGAGACTATCAAAGTTCTCATTAAAAATCATATTTAGTCATAGTATAAATTTAATCATGATGCAAAACCAATTAGGGTTATGATCAGCTAGTTGGTGTCTAGGCAAGTTGTTCTGGGAAGGTAAAGGGATTAAGATTTTTTAATTGGGTCTGTTGTCTGACCTGGCCAATTCAATTGGTGTCTAAGAAAAGCAACGGGGGGACCCCCTCACCCCTTCCATTTACCTGGCCAATTTGGTCATATCTAAAACCTTAATTTAGGAATGCTAATTGATTGAGAACATTATAATTTGCCTTCTTTCACGCTAAGCAAAATTTATGTCAACACTATAGTAGGTTTGTTGTGTATACACAAGGCCTACTTTAGGGTTTGATATGAAATTTGTCTTGGTGCACTAGGTGCTTTATAGCATGATTGGAATTGTTGCTTTGTTGTGTACACATAAGGGCAACATTATTCAATCATGGCTATATAGAAATGAAGGGTCTGAGTAAACTAAGACATTATGGTTTGTTATGTACATACAAGGCTACAAGTGTCTTAGAGGCAAGTTTAATAGTTGAGAATTGCATAGATTGCAATTGGAAAGGAAGTCCTACCTTTGAACTCATGAGTGTTTGTTGTATACACATAAGGCATTCATGAGGAATTAGGATCTCAACCCCACTAAAAAAACCAGTAAGGTTTCTCGCTTACCATAGATTGAGGGTTATGATATTCGAAGAAAATAGTGGGAGACATAATTAGATATAAAAGTCCTTATCTAATTATGAATGTCATCTTGGGTGGTCTGCTGATATTGTTCTTTATTTAAACGTAGGATATTTACATTATGGCTTCAAATTTATCACTGTGGGGCATTTTAGATGCCAACAAGTTAACCAATCTCAATTACGTGGACTGGCTGAGGAACTTGAGGATTGTACTAACTCTAGAGAAGCTTTCTTATATTCTTGATTCTCCGGATCCTGAGATGATCAGAGAGGACGCTTTAGAGAAGGAAATTGCCACACACAGAATGTGGCAAAATGACAGTACAACTGTCAGGTGCATCATGTTGGCCTCAATGAGCAACGAGCTCCAGAGGCAACATAAAGGTATGAAACCTCAATCCATATTGCTCAATTTAAAGGAGCTATATGAAGAGCAAAGTAGGGCTGCTCGATACGAGATATCGAAGCAGTTGTTCCGTGCATGGATGAGTGAGGGTTCATCTGTACAAACCCACATATTGAAAATAATTGACTTAATCACCTGATTAGGTCAATTAGGGTTTGTCATGGATGGTGAAATCAATCAGGACTTGATCCTGTAGTCACTCCCAGATTCCTTCTCTCAGTTTATTCTTAGTTACCATATAAACAAATTGAATACTTCATTACTAGAGCTGCTTAATATGCTTAAGACAGCAGAGAGCCATTCAAAAGGAAACAAGGCTCATCTTCTTCTAGTTGATGGAAGAAAGAAACAGGCAAAGAAGAAGGTCTTGAAAAAAAAATTCAACCCTAAGAAGAGCTTCCAGAATAAGAAGAAAGGTAAGAAGGATGATGGAGCCTGTTTCCACTATGGCAAGCAAGGGCACTGGAAGAAAAATTGCAAGATATATATTGCAAGTGTGAAGCAAGATGCAAGTGGAGCATCTAAAGGTTTGTATATGATACAAACAAATTTATCATTGAGTTCTTCAAATTCTAATTCATGGATATTAGATACCGCATGTGGATCTCATATTTGCAATTCATTGCAGGGACTCTATCAAATTAGGAATTTGAAGAAAGGTGACTTCAAGCTATATGGGGCAAGTGGTGAGGCCATTTATGCTAAAGCTGTGGGCACCTGTATCTTATTATTACCATTGGGTAATATGTTAAAGCTAGAAGAATGTTACTACATACCCAATATTGTAAGAAATATTATTTCTATATCCTTGTTATTACAACAAGGATATGAAATAAATGTAAAGAGCAGTGGCTACTCTATTCTTTATAATAATAAAATATTTAGGCATGGTTGTTTTATTAATGGTCTTCTAACCTTGGAACTCAATGATGAAATACTTCTTATTAATAATAAGAAGAGAAAGAGAGATAATGTCAATGTCACATATCTCTGGCATTGCCGGTTAGGTCATATCAGTGAGTCAATGATAAATAAGTTAGTCAAAGATAATTACTTTAACCCTTATAATTTCCAATCATTAGGAACTTGTGAGTCTTGCCTCAAAGGAAAAATGACCAAGTCTCCATTCACTGGACATGGAGACAGGGTAACTGAGTTACTAGGTCTTGTGCATACTGATGTACGTGGACCTATGACAACTCAAGCCAGAAGTGGATATTCTTACTTCATCACTTTTATTGATGATTTATCAAGGTTTGGTCATGTGTATCTTATGAAACACAAGTCTGAAGCTTTTGATAAGTTTAAAGAATATCAAAGTATGGTTGAAAAATAAACTGGTCATAGTATTAAAGCCCTTCATTCTAATCGAGGAGTTGAATACTTGTCTAATGAGTTTCTCAACCATCTTAACGACAAAGGCATAATCTTTGAATGGACTCCTCCTTATCACCCCAGTTAAATGGTATGGCAGAAAGGAGAAATCGCACCTTATTAGATATGGTGAGGTCCATGATGAGCTTCACAGATCTTCTCATTGCCTTCTGGGGACATGCCCTAGAAACTACTGCACATATTTTGAAAAGGGTTCCATCTGGTTTATGTATGAGGATTAATTTTTAGCATTATATGATTTTGTCCCTCTAGATTCTTACAGGTTTTTGATAATCTTAGCATATTAATTAGAAGAAATGGTCTTCAATGAAGTTGCAGGGGACATCCTAAGCTTTACATAGAGCTATGGTGCATTAAAATCTGAATTCATTTGGATCTCCAAATGTGGCTTCAAAGTGATGTCTAGAAACTAGAATTTATGTCCGAAGGCTGAAGCTTTGAAGGAGAATATGTTAAGCTTCCAAGGGCCAAATGATATGATCCAAAGGCCTAAATTCGAGTGCATTCGATCAGCTACAAGTTTCATGAAGAATCTAAGGTCTAAAAACATAGCTATCTTATCAAAAAAGTTCTGAAAACAAGTTTTATTTTAGAATGCTAGGTGTCGATGCAGAAGAGGGATGAAACTAATTTCTGGCTAGTTGGAACCATTGGAATGAAGCAAGGATGGCCACCAATGAAGTTGGTTCAGCAAAGTAGTCCTAGTGCGATCCAAGGATCCAAGTGGGGAGTAGAAAGAAGCATGGAATGGAATGAATCGTAGAGGATAAGCAGGCTCAGATTCATGAAATAGAGAGCACTGGGTGATCCTTAACCTGTTGAAATCTCAAAAGTTTTTGGAAGGTTGAATCGACACTGATTGGATGTAGGAATAGGTTGTTAAGGTAGTCATGGAACAGAGTTGTTTCGGGTGTTTGGAGACCACGAAGAAGTTTTCCAAGGCTGGACTCGTGCTACTGTAGGGGAGTTCGGTGGAGATCAACAGCAGAAAGTTGGAGGCAGCGTGAGTTCTATTTTTGGGGAGAAGAACGAGTGCTGGAGGCATGTTATTGGAGGAAGAGCAAAGAACATCTATTTTCTGTTGGAAGGAGATGTTCTTGGCAGCAAAAATTAGCAACAGAAGTTAGTAGCTATTTCAACAGAGAAGTGGAGGAGTTCTTGGCTGGAAGGAAGAACAGGGCGAGTTCTATTTTTGGAAGAATAACTCCATTTTCTACTGCAACAGAGTGTTGTTTTCTGCTAAAAGTGATTGCTATAATTATTTCTACTAGAAATGAGGAAAAAAAAATAGTTTGCTACTATGAACAGGGAAGGAAATCAGGTCAAACACATGTTATTTCCTTTTCCCATGATTGAGTAATTTATTTGTTTCGACTCAAGGGATAGCTAGTTATGTTAGCAACGTTGTGAGGTTATGATGTTAATTTAATATTATTCTCTTGATGAATATCTATTTTTTCTTATTTTTATTATTTATTTATTATGTATATTAATTGATTAAGAGGTCTATTAATTGATTATCTACATGATTGATTACTAAACTAAGTTCTTAATCCATAATTGTTATGCAACTTGGTTAAAGTAGTACTTAGGCAAAATGATTATGATCCTAGTTTTCATCCTTGTCTAAAAGAAAATATAGAATGAATTAAATAATTTTGATGCTTGTCAAATTGTTGTTCATTCTTAGCTTCATCTTAGTATGTAATGCTATCAATGAATTCATAAGGATTGCTTAATACCAATTGGTTCATTGATAATAATTTAATTTGGGTGCTTGACTTGAATTAATAAACATGGAGATGATTAAATTTATCTAGCTCCTAGATAAGTCCTCGGCTAAGTATTCACAAGAAGAATAATATATTTATATACCAATGATCGATTTGCTGACTAGCACGAAAATCCCTTGAATCGAATTTGAATCTGAACTTGAATTGAATTTGAAACAAATCTAAATTGAATTAAAGTTTTTCTTTATTCACATAATTATTAGTTGATTTCATAATTATTCAAACCCCCT
Organism: Areca catechu; assembly: GCA_021397845.1. Lineage (NCBI taxonomy): Eukaryota > Viridiplantae > Streptophyta > Magnoliopsida > Arecales > Arecaceae > Areca > Areca catechu. Next base: position 109,228,507 of record CM038047.1, read on the forward strand.
GTTTAATTGTTAAATTTGATCATCATATTCAGTCTTTAGGGTTCGACCTGGACTCACTAATACTATAAGAAAAAATACAAGAATTAGTGAAATAATAATTAATTTTGGTGAATTCAACAAGCATCAAAATTTTGATGCCGTTTCCAAGGATTGAATTTTTTTAATCAAATTATTTGTGGTTTGCAGGTCTTAATTAAGCACTTTGGTGGTAATTTCTTGCTGGTTTATGGTTTATGACTCGAATCTCTCATTCGAGTGAATTGAAATTTGATCCAGAAATTGAAAGGACCTTGCATAGATTAAGGAGAGAAGCTAGGCAAACTTCAACATCTATGAGAGCACTTACTTCTTCACCGAGCATCAACATAGCTCTTGAATTAGATTCTGACAGTGGTTCAGAAGTAAAGGAAGTCATGGCTACAAATAATAGAACTTTAAAGGAGTTGGCTATCCCTGATTTAAATCAATAACCTTTGTGTATTGAGTACCCTGCTTTAGATACTGCATTTGAATTTAAATCGGGACTAATACATTTATTATCCACTTTTCATGGTCTTGCAGGAGAGGATCCACACAAGCACTTGAAAGAGTTCCATGTGATGTGTTCAAGCATGAAACTGCAAGGAATTTCAAAAGAACAAATTAAACTATGAGCTTTTCCATTTTCCTTAGCAGACTTGGCTAAAGATTGGTTGTACTACCTTCCATCTGGTTCTATTGATTCATGGAATGAGATGAAGCGATTATTTTTGGAGAAATATTTTCCTGCATTCAGAGCTGCCAACATAAGGAAAGATATATGTGGTATTTAGTAGAATAATGGAGAAATGTTGTATGAATATTGGAAGCAGTTTAAAAGATTATGTGCTAGCTTCTCTCATCATCAGATTAGTGATCAGCTCTAAAATTCAGTATTTTTATGAAGCTTTGATACCAATGGACAGGAGTATAATTGATGTTGCTAGTGGAGGAGCCTTGGTAAATCTAACGCCAGAGGCTACGAAGAATTTGATTTCCAACATGGCAGCAAATTCTCAACAATTTGGTTCAAGAACATACCATACACTTAAGGGAGCGAATGAGGTAAGCCCATCTTCCCTTGAACAAAGAGTAGAATAACTAACCTCTCTTATGCGTCAATTTGTTGTAGGAAATAAGCAGCAAGTCTAGGCATGTAGTATTTGCTCGATCACAGGTCATGCTACGGATATGTGTCCAACTTTACAAGAAGGAGAACCAGTCCAGCAAGCAAATGCCATAAGTAGCTTTCCAGGGTAACCTCAGCGTAGATATGACCTATATTCCAACTCATACAATCCTGGATGGAGAGATCATCCAAATTTGAGCTATGGAAACCAAGCTACTTAGAATCGGTATCAACCTCCATTTCAAGCTAGGCAGCAAGCAAATCAAGGTCCAAATATGTCACTTGATGAGATTGTTAAGGTGCTAGTAACCAATACACAACAATTTCAACATGAAATAAGAAATAGTATTCAAAACTTGGAGAAGCAAATTAGTCAACTAGCAACATTAGTGAGCAAGCTTGAGGCTAAAGACTCTGAAAAATTGCTGTCTCAAACGATCATAAATCCACATGAGAATGCAAGTGCTATTACACTATGAAGTGGAAAAGAAATTGAAGCTTCTACTCAGAAATCTCTAGAAGTGGCTAAGAAAATCAAGTGGAGAAGGAGACCAAATTCAATGCTGGAAATTTCTCTAAGGTAAAACCTCAAGCTATTGTGCATAATTCTACTAATTCTGTTCCTCTTCCTTTTCCTAGCAGGTTATCCAAATTTAAGAAGGAAGATCAAGAAAGGGAGATCCTTGAGACTTTTTGAAAGGTAGAAGTAAATATTCCTCTATTAGATGCAATCAAGCAAGTCCCAAGGTATGCAAAATTTCTAAAAGAGTTATGCACTATAAAGAGGAAGCCAAAGGGTAATGAGAAAATCGGTGTGGGGGAAAATGTGTCTGCAACGATTCAACGTAAGTTACCTCCAAAATGCAAGGATTCAGGTACATTTATGAATCCATGTGTAATTGGTAATACTATGTTTGAACATGCCATGCTAGATTTAGGTGCATCCATAAATGTTATGCCATATTCAATTTATGCATCTCTGAATTTGGGTCCATTAAAAGAAACAAGGAAGCCAAAGGGTAATGAGAAAATCAGTGTGGGGGAAAATGTGTCTGTAATGATTCAACGTAAGTTACCTCCAAAATGCAAGGATCCAGGTACATTTACGATTCCATGTGTAATTGGTAATACTAAGTTTGAACATGCCATGCTAGATTTAGGTGCATCCATAAATGTGATGCCATATTCAATTTATGCATCTCTGAATTTGGGTCCATTAAAAGAAACTGGTGTAATTATCCGGTTAGCTAATCGTTCTAATGCATACCCTGAAGGGGGAGATGAGGATGTTTTGGTATAGGTGAATAAGTTGATTTTTTCTATTGATTTTTATATTTTGAATATGGATGACAATACCTCTCCAAATCCTGCCCTAATTTTGTTAGGAAGTCCATTCCTCAAAATAGCAAGAACAAAGATTGATGTTTATGATGGTACCCTTAACATGGAGTTTGATGGGGAGATTATAAAATTTAATATTTGGGAGGCAATGAGATATCCTAGTGATAACCAATCTGTATTTTTTATCGACATGGTGGATGTGTTTGCACAGGAGGCATTTGAATTGACATATATGGATGAGTTGGAGGTGGTACTTAGTCAAGGATTAAGGGAGTTTGATCTAGCAAAGCAACTAAGTCCTGAAGTTGAAGAGATGATTATGGCATTGCAATCCTTGTCTTTGGTTTTGAAAAGGTATGATATTTGTAAAATTGAGTTACCACTTGTCTACTCAAAATTGTTACCCTCTGTGGTGCAGGCACCAAATTTGGATTTGAAACCTCTTCCTGATCATCTGAAGTACGCATATTTGGGAAATGATAAGACATTACCAGTTATCATCACAAAAGATTTGACCTTAATGCAAGAAGAGAGGCTTATGAGGGTGTTAAGAGACCATAAAATAGCCATTGGATGGACTATAGTAGACATCAAGGGTATAAGTCCATCAACGTGCATGCATCAAATTTTGTTGGAAGATGATACCAAACCAAGCCGAGAAGCTCAAAGGAGATTGAACCCTATGATAATGGAGGTGGTAAAAAAGGAGATTTTGAAGCTGGTGGATGTAGGAGTCATCTATCCAATTTCAGATAGTAGATAGGTAAGTCTAGTTCAAGTTGTGCCAAAGAAGTCTGGAGTCACGATGGTCAAGAATCAAGATAATGAGCTTATTCTAATAAGAATTCAAAATGGATGGCGCATGTGCATAGATTATCGAAAGCTAAACCTAATGACGAGGAAGGATCATTTTCTTCTACCATTCATTGATCAGATGCTTGAATGGTTGACAGGTAAGTCTCATTATTGTTTTCTTGATGGATATTCTGGTTATAATCAAATTGTGATTGCACCTAAGGATCAAGAAAAAATAACATATACATGCCCATTTGGAACTTTTGCATTTAGAAGGATGCCCTTTGGACTTTGTAATGCACCAGGAACATTTCAAAGATACATGGTAAGTATTTTTCAGATTTAATAGTAAATTGCATTGAAGTATTCATGGATGATTTTACTGTATATGGTGACTCTTTTGATAATTGTTTGGATAATCTATCTCGTGTTCATGAACATTGCATTGAGACAAACCTTGTGTTGAATTTTGAAAAATGCCATTTTATGGTAGAATAAGGAAGTGTCTTAGGTCACGTTATCTCATGTAAAGGTATTGAGGTAGATAAGGCTAAGATTGATTTAATTATGAATTTATCTTATCCCATAAGTGTATGGGAAGTGCGTTCTTTTCTTGGCCATGCAGGTTTTTATAAAAGATTTATCAAGGACTTTTCAAAGATTGCCCTACCATTATCTAGATTGCTGCAAAAAGAAGTACCTTCTGAGTTCGGCCATGAATGCAAGGAAGCTTTTGGTAAGTTAAAATCTGCATTAACCACAGCTCCCATAATTCAACCTCCTAATTGGACTTTACCATTTGAGGTAATGTGTGATGCCAGTAACTATGCAGTAGTAGCTATTTTAGGGCAATGAGTTGGCAATCGACCTCATGTGATTCATTATGCATCCAAAACACTCAACTCGGCTCAATGCAATTATTCTACAACTAAAAAAGAGCTTTCGGCTATTATGTTCGCATTAGATAAATTTTGATCATATTTTCTTGGTTCTAAAGTTATTGTATTTTCTGACCATGTAGCTTTGAAACATCTCTTGGCAAAGGAGTCGAAGCCTAGGCTGATCAGATGGATTCTTCTTCTACAAGAGTTCGATTTGGAAATCAAAGACAAGAAAGGAGTTGAGAACCTAGTTGCTGATCATTTGAGTAGACTGAGCTTCGATACTAATAAAGTGTTCAAGGTGAATGGACACAAACTCAAACCATTTTATGAAGGTTTTAAGGAGCATATGATAAATGAAGTGCAGCTGAAGGATCCGATCTATTCAGACTAAGGAGAACTGTAATGTCGGGCTAACGACATTAAACAAATACACTGCTTGGGAGGCAACCCAAGGGAGGCCAACTGGCCATGATCAGATTTGCATTCTTTATCCCTTCTCTATTTATATTTGTAGGCATTAAATCTATTTTCATCTTTTTTTTGCATTTAGGGCTTTGCATTGAGAGTTAAAAAAAAGAAGTATGTGAGTGTTTTTAAGATGTTTCCCCAATGATGTCTACGGACTCATATGCTATAAACTTAGACTAAATTGAGATAAGAGTGTCATAACATGATTAAATGAATAACTTGCATATTTAGAATAAAAGTTGACTTGAGCTTGATTTTGGAATGTATTAACTTGTTTTAGTAGACCAAAAACATGTTTGGATGAGTTTTTGTACCTATATATATACATGTTTCTGTTGTGAGTGTGTTCATTCATACTAGATTACTCTAGAACTTGCTTGTAAATGCTAGTCAAGGTTACTATATTTACATGAACACATAGAAATGACAATGGCATATAGGATTTTACACCACTTAGCTTAAATGGCCAACCTTGAATCAATTAACTTTAGTGAACCCACTTTGAGCTTTTAAACTCTTTTGTTGATTTAAGCCCTTATTTATGAGTCTTGAGCCAATTTATTATCCTTATATTTTACCTACGTCAAGGGCTAGTAGAGCATTGAGATTTGTTTGATGGGTTTTGAGACAAGAATATGTATTGAATAGGTGTGGAGGAGCTACTGTTGATTTCTACACCTCTATTTTGAAAAATAGAATACAATGGGAGTAAGATGTCTTGCTATGTTTCAATGTCTTTTTGCTGAAAAAAAGAGGGGAAAAAGGAAAAAAAAAAGGAAAAAAAAAAGGAAAAAAAAAGAAAGAAAAGAAAGAAAAATAGAAAGCTATGGCTGGTGAAAAAATGGGAAAGATCACAAATATATGTGGGGACAAATATATCACTAAGATCCTTGGCAGCAAGTTCAGTTCAAGAAATCCACATGTCTTATCAATTGTGTACAGTGTTATATAGACATAAGCTTTTTCATCATGAAACATTTTCAGTCTATGCAGCAAATGAGAAGAAGAAACTAGAAGGGTTGAATGTTGGAGCATTTAATATCTTAATTTACCCAATTTATGTCTTAATATTTGATTAGTCTCTTGGATTTTAACCTCATTATCCCTTTTTATTCCTCCCCTGAACTTAAGCCCCATTACAATCCTGATTAAAGACCATTGAATCTATGTGTGACAAGTGATACAAGTGATGGAGATTGGATAAGCAAGAAAGCTTATGGTAGTGATTTAGTTTGAATTGAATTTTGAGTGAAATTTCTTTTTCTATCTTTTAAACACTTGAGTGACTTGAGAGTGACCTATGAGTGTTTACCAAACTTGTTAATTACTTTTTGAATAAAGGTTCTTGTTTTTTTCCATTTAAATTTGTTAAGTGTATTTAATTCATATTGTGTTATGGTGTTTGAATTCTTGATTCTGTCCATGAACTATGGTATATAATATCTGTAAGGTGTTATTAGGGGAATTAGTGATTTGTGGATGGTGTTTAATAAATTATCTAGCCTAGTTGCCCGAGGATGTGCAAAAGTTAAGTGTGGGGGAATTTGATAGAGACATAATTATACATTTTATTTCTCCTTATATTTAGTCTATTTGACATATTTATTTCCTCATTGTGATGATTAATGCATAAGTTTATGTATGAGGATTAATTTTTAGCATTATATGATTTCATCCCTCTGGTTTCTTACAGGTTTTTGATAATCTTAGCATCATAATTAGAAGAAATGATCTTCAATGAAGTTGCAGGGGATATCCTAAGCTTTACAGAGAGCTATGGTGCATTAAAATCTGAATTCATTTGGACCTCCAAATGTGGCTTCAAAGTGACATCTGGAAACTGGAATTTATGTTCGAAGGCTGAAGCTTTGAAGGAGAATATCTTAAGCTTCCAAGGGCCAAATGATATGATACAAAGGCCTAAATTCAAGTGCATTCAATCAGCTACAAGTTTCATGAAGAATCTAAGGTCTAAAAATGTAGCTATCTTATCAAAAAAGTTCTAAAAACAAGTTCTATTTTAGAATGCTAGGTGTCGGTGCAGAAGAGGGCTGACACTAATTTCTGGCTAGTTGGAACCATTGGAACGGAGAATGGACGGCCACCAGCAAAGTTGGTTCAGCCAAGTAGTCCTAGTGCGATCCAAGGATCCAAGTGGGGAGCAGATAGAAGCGTAGAACAGAATGAATCGCAGAGGATAAGGAGGCTTGGATTCATGAAACAGAGAGCATTGCGTGATCCTTATCCTGTTGAAATCTCAAAAGTTTTTGGAAGGTTAAATCGACACAGATTGGATGCGGGAATAGGTTGTTGAGGCAATCATGGAACAGAGTTGTTTGGGGTGTTTAGAGACCACGAAGAAGTTTTCCAAGGCTGGACTCATGCTGTTGCAGGGGAGTTCGGTGGAGATCTACAGCAGGAAGTTGGAGGCAGCGTGAGTTCTATTTTTGGGGAGAAGAACGAGTGCTGGAGGTGTGTTGCTGGATGAAGAGCAGAAAACATCAATTTTCTGCTGGAAGGAGATGTTCTTGGCAGCAGAAATTTGTAGCAGAAGTTAGTAGCTATTTCAACAGAGAAGAGGAGTTCTTGGCTGGGAGGAAGAATAGGGCAAGTTCTGTTTTTGGAAGAATAACTCTATTTTCTGCTGCAACAGAGTGTTGTTTTCTGCTGAAAGTGATTGCTGCAATTATTTCTGCTGGAAAGGAGAAAAAAAAAGAGTTTGATGCTATGAATAGGGAAGGAAATCAGATCAAACTCATGTTATTTCCCTTTCCCATAATTGAGTAATTTATTTGTTTTGATTCAAGGGACAGCTAGCTATGTTAGTAAGGTTATGAGATTGTGATGTTAATTTAATATTATTATCTTACAGAATATCTATTTTTCCTTGATTTTATTGTTGATTTATTGTGTTGATTAATTGATTAAGAGGCCTATTAATTGATTGTCTATATGATTGATTACTAAACTAAGTTCTTAATCCGTAATTGTTATGCAACTTGGTTAATGTAGTACTTAGGCAAAATGATTGTTATCCTAGTTTTCATCCTTATCTAAAAGAAAACATATAATCAATTAAATAATTTTGATGCTTGTCAAATTGTTGTTCATTCTTAGCTTCACCCTAGTATGTAATGCTATCAATGAATTCATGAGGATTGCTTAATACCAATTGGTTCATTGATAAGAATTTAATTTGGGTGCTTGACTTGAATTAATGAACGTGGGGATGATTAGATTTATCTAGCTCCTAGGTAAGTCCTCGACTAAGTATTCAGAGGAAGAATAATATATTTGTATACCAATGATCAATTTGCTAACTAGCATGAAAATCCCTTGAATCGAATCTGAATCTGAACTTGAATTGAATTTGAAACAAATCTAAATTGAATTAAAGTTTTTCTTTATTCGCAAAATTATTTAGTTGATTTCATAATTATTCAAACCCCCCATTTAATTGTTAAATTTGATTATCATATTCAATCTCTAGGGTTCGACCTGGACTCATGAATACTATAAAAAAAATTACAAGAATTAGTGAAACAGTAATTAATTTTGGTGAATTCGACAAGCATCACCTGTGCGGGGGAGGTAGAGGATCCTTTTCTTGGAGTTATTCCACCCTTCCGAGAAACAGAAGCCCATCATTTTTTTTCCTTCCCCTTTCTCCTTCCCATCTCTCCACAGATAGTTTTATTTCATGTTCCAGTTCTAAGCTTTCTTAATAGCTTAAGAGTTATTTTCTTACAAATAATTATTTCATTTTAGTAATAAAGTTTCAAAATTATTATTTTTATTCTTGTCATTTTTAATTTCTACTTTAGGTCTAGTTTAATTTATTACAATTTTATTAATGTCATTTAAATATTTGCAAGTAGGTTAGTTTAATTCCTACAATCTAATTTCTGCAAATAGTTTAGTTTAATTTCTGCAACTTTAATTTCTTGTAATTTATATTTTAGTTAGTAGAGTAGAATTGATTTTATAATTTTTAAATAATTTTCAAAGTTGTTATTTTAATCATGTCTGGCTAAGCAAATCCTTCTGGGATTGGCGATGAAGCTAGATCATGATTAGAAACCGTTTCCTTAAGATTTCTTTTCTTGAGCTTTTAATGTTTTAAGAGTTTTTCTTTATTTTTAACCTCTTAGCCAAAAGACTTGATAAGCTATTATTGGGTTTCATCCCCTTCATAGTTCATACTTAATTCGGTGCAAGAGGGGAAATAGATAGAATACTCAATATTTTTGAATCCCTTTTTCTTCCTTTTGTAGAGTCCTTGATAGAGTATTGTTAGAATCCTTTCATACTCTATACTTGGTTAACCCAAAAAAGAGAACGGATGATATGAAAGTAATCTTAGGAATGTTTTCTAAATCATTGATCTAGTGGATTCGAAAGTCCTAGATCTTTAATTATTTATTTCTTTAATTTATTTAATTATTGCTTCAAGTAGAAAATAAAGAATAATTCTTAGCTTCTTTGTTAAAGCTTGCTTGAGCAAGTGTTTTGAATATAGTTCAAAAATTTATTTCCTCATGGGATCAACCCATAGTTGCTGGACGTGCTACTCTGCACACCGTGCGCTTGCGGTTAAACTAAAATTCACATCAAGTCTCAACAAGTTCAAGTGCTAGCGATCACCGCCTGGGTAATTCAATACTCGGCAGAGTCTGTGGCACCACCAGCAACATCACTAGAAGTGAGCCAAGAAGTTCAACCTCAAACCTTGGTACCACTGTAAGGAAGCAAAGAGGGTAATAATGACCTTCACTCCCTTAGAGTCCTGAATGAGGGGAGTTTTCTTACCCTGGTGCACCCCTAAGTCCCAAGCTAGAGAGGGGGCCACATCGCTCGCCATAGTCTAATGAAGGGTCAACCCCTACCTGATCATGCTTGCCGCACTTTGATGCATGAGCAGCCAGGGAAGTCAAATTTGATCAAAGGTTTTGGGAGTTGGACCAATGTATTGAACCATCCAAGGCCTAGCTCCAGCTAGGGATAAAGGTCTTAGGTTTATCACTGACCCACCGTTCGATGCCCAAATTATGATAGAGTCACTATCTAAGCATTTTAAGATGCCACAACTCAACATATATGATGGGTCTACTGATCCAGTAGACCATTGGAGAGTTTCAAGATCTTGATGCTCCTGCATGGGGCCATGATGGAGTATTGTGTCGTGCTTTCCCTTTTACCCTGTATAAATCAACACAATACTAGTATTCCAACCTTAAACTAGGTTTGGCACATTCCTTTGATCAGCTAAGTAGATCATTTACCTTCCATTTTGCTAATAATAGGAAGTTGCATTGAAGCTTTGACTCCTTGATCCATATAAGGTTGAGGGATTAGGAATCCCTTTGTGCCTATGTGAGTCAGTTCAATGAGGTAGTTCTAGAAGTCTATAACTTGAACCATTCTGTCGCTATGACCGCCCTAAAGAGTGGCCTCTAGTAGTGTCTTTTCCTTCTCTTTGGAGAAAATGCCATTCATGAACTTTTCTGAGATGCTTATAAGGGCTAAGAAGTATGTCCGAATGGAGGAGGGATACGATTCTCACAAGCATCAAGTCATCCCTCCTGGTGCCACGATGTCCAGTACTTCTATTTCAATGGCTACTTTAGCCAAGCTTGCCCCTGCTCCACTTTTAGCCTCATCATCTGCCTTGATGCTTGGGAAGCAACTCTAAAACCTAGGATCCTTGCTAAGGAGGAATGACGAAGGGAAGGGGCAGTGTAGAAGCCACTCACCATGGTGTTAAAGGCCTTCCCCTTGAACTCGATGTTATCCAAACCCTCAGTAGTAGATAGCCACTTTGCCACTAAAGAAATTTGATTATTATACTCCTTTGAATACTCCTAGTACTGAAATCCTGATGCAAGTCTGAGAGCAACTACCCAAGGCAAGGAAGATGTAGACTCTATCAGGATGCTGTGATCTATGTAAGTATTATCTCTACCATCACAACCACGATCATGACATCGATGACTGTCTATAGTTAAAAGATAAAATAGAGGAGTTAATCCAGCATGGCTAGTTGGGCAAATTTATGCAGGGCTGATAGAGAGGTGTAATCCTGCAGTGGTCCCATCGTGCCCGTAGGAACCACCTCCAAGGCCTGAAGAGCTAGCCAACCACCCCACCTCCAGCAATGTAGGTACTTTTGTTAGTGGACTAGTAAAGGGTGATGCTAATAAGAGGTAGAGGATCAAGGAAGCTACTAAGACCATACCTTCACCTGGGTTGATGCAGAAGGAGTCAGTATCCTCATAATGATCCTATGGCTGTCACTTTAAATATTGCTAATTAAGATATAAACCATATGCTTGTTGATAATGGAAGCTCTATAGATATCTTGTTTAATAATTCTTTTGAAGATGGGCATTTCGCCAACCCTTTTAAAAGGAATGTGTGGGCCATTGTCAAGATTTTCAAAGGAACTAGTACCCATCAAGGGGATAATCATGCTACCCATGGTAGCCGGACAATCACCCCAATGATTGCTAGAACATTTAACTTTCGTAATCGTAATACAATGCCATACTCGATCGATCAGGGTTGAACACCTTTTGTATTATCTCCACTTACTATCTACTTATGAAATTTTCAATGTCATGAGAAGTCGAAGAAGTCCAAGGGAACCAAACCCTAGCGAGGTGCTATTATATGGTTTCTTTATAGCCATGGACATCCACTACTATTCTTGTTAAAGGCTTGAATACTCGTGATGAGTTAAACGAGGAGCATGGTGCACCCACTAAGGATTTGGTGATAATTCCCTTGCAAGATGGCAACCCCAAACATATTATCTATGTTGGTTCAAAGTTAGGTGAAACCCTAACCTATCTATTCACAAAATTTCTAAGAAAAAATACTGACATTTTTGTCTGGTTCCCTATAGATATGCCTGGGATCAATCCCAAAGTCATGATGCACCATTTGGAAGTAGATCCTCTCCATCAACTAGTTAAGTAGAAGAAGAGAAATTTTATCCTTGAGTGGCAGAAAATTATCATGGAGGTGGTGGACAAGCTTACCAATGTCGGGTTCATTGAGAAAGTCAATTATCCTAAGTGGTTGGCCAACATTGTTTTGGTAAAAAAACTATCGGGAAGTGGCGAATGTGCATTGATTTCATTGATCTAAATAAGGCCTACCTAAAAGATAGCTTGCCCCTCCCCTGAATTGATCAATTGGTGGATGCCATTGTAGGTCACGAGCTTCTCTCATTCATGGATGCCTTCTCTGGATACAACCAAATCCATATGGCACCAAAAGATGAGGAAAAGACTATGTTTCTATTACAGGGTAATACCTTTTGGCTTGAAGAATGAAAAGGCGACTTACCAACGACCTGTAAACAAAGTATTCAAAGAACATATTAGACATAATATGGACATCTACATTGATGATATGCTTATAAAATGTCATGCATCCAAAGATCATATTAGCAACTTGAAAGAAGCTTTTGCTACTTTATGAAGATACCAAATCAAACTAAACCCTGCTAAGTATGCTTTCAGGATGATGTTTGGTAAGTTCCTCAAGTTTGTGGTGTCACATCGAAGGATTGAAGCTAATCTAAAGAAAATCCAAGTAGTGAGACAAATGGCCACCTTGAAGATAGTCAAAGATGTGCAAAGGCTTACTAAGAAGATAGCCACCCTAAACCAGTTTATTTTCAAGTCAACCGAGCGGTGCCTACCATTCTTCTAAACATTGAAAAAGCTAAAAGACTTTAGATGGATCGATGAATGTCAGAAAGCATTCAACGAACTCAAAGTCTATCTTAGCACCCCTCCACTGAGTAAGCTGAATGAAGGTAAGGAGTTATATTTATATTTGGCACCTCCCTAACCATTATTAGATCTATGTTGATTCATGAAGAGGATCAGATGCAACATCTGGTCTATTATGTCAACAAGGTGCTATGGAACATGGAAGTCTAGTACCCCCGTTTGGAGAAATTGACCATCACTCTTATGGTTTTATCCAAAATGCTCTGTCCCTATTTTTAGGCCTACATGATTATAGTTTTGACTGATTAACCCCTTCAAACCACCTTGCATAAGTGGGACAATGCAGATTAGAACACCAAATGGGTAATGGAGCTCACAAAATTTAGTCTTGCCTTTCAACCCCGGCCCTCCATCAAGGCCTAGGTACCGACGGACTTCGAGATCAAGTGCACCATCTCGAATGAAGAGTTTAAGGAAGTCACGGGGTCGGCCATGTAGACCTCAAGAAGTCAATGGGAATTCTATGTCGATAATTCATCGAATGTGAATGGCTTAGGCATGGGCTTAATTCTAGTCAGGCCCTAGGAGGATGTTCTTCAATATGTCCTTCACTTTGCTTTTCCCACTACCAATAATAAGATAGAGTACAAGGCCTTGATATATGGCCTCAAGATACCTAAAGAGCTGGGTGTGCAGTGCTTGAAGACTCAAAGTGATTCTTAGCTTATTATGGGACATGTCACTAAGAAGTACAAGGCTTCGAAGGAAAATATGAAGAAGAGATACTTGTTGAGGGTCAAAGATCTAGTTAAAGCCTTCCATAGATAGGACATCCAATAGCTTCCCTAGGTGGAAAATGCCCAAGCTAATGCCCTTTCTAAGTTGGCAATGGGCACACCATTTGGGTTGCGCTCTCAGGTTTTCTTCAAAGTAATAGATGAGACTAGCATTGAAGAGTCTACTTTGTTATTACAACTCGACCCTGAGCCTTGTTGGATTGACCCCTTGGATGATTATCTTCATGATGGAGCTCTTCCTACTGATAGGAAAGAGGCTAAGAATTTGAAGTGCAAGGCCTCCTAATATGTCCTTCATGAAGATAAATTGTATAAAAGATCCTTCACCCCTCATTTATTAAGATGGTGCATCTAGCAGAAGCAGAGTATACTCTCTAGGAAGTCTATGAAGGACTATGTGGAAACCACTTAGGGAAAAAATCCATCTCTTACAAGATATCCAGACAAGGTTACTACTAGCTAACTATACATTAAGATGATATAAGTTATGTTAAGAAGTGTGATCACTGCCAGTGATACTCCTGCATACAACAACAGTTGGCTGCCCCACTAACTCCTATTTGTGCTCCATAACCTTTTGCATAATGGGGGATGGACATATTGGGTCAATTCCTACCAGCTTCTAAATAGTGGAGATTTTTGTTTGTAGCCATTGATTACTTTACAAAATAAGTTGAGACCGAGCCATTGGTGAAAATCACTAAGACGTGGTCAAGGACTTTATATGGAGATCCATTATCTACCTTTATGGTCCCCCCAAGTCAATATTACAAACAACGGCCAACAATTTAGTGGCTTTAAATTGGCCAAATTTTATGATGGCTTGGGCATCATGCATCATTTCACCTATATCAACCACCCACAAGCTAATGGGGAGGTTGAAATTACTAACCAAACCCTTTTGCAAGGATTGAAGACCTGACTTGACCATGTTAAGGGTCATGGCTAGATGAACTATCCCATGTTTTGCGGGCCTATCATACTATTGGGAAATGTGTCCCAAAGCCAATCATCTAGCATGTGGACGGTTGAACTATTGTTGTGATTGTATTTGAATTATATTGAATAAAAAATTATTCTAGCTATTCATCATGTTTTATATCTTTTTATAATGAACTCGTGTGATGAAGTCCTTAGGACTACTTTGATGTGATATAGAGAGGATATATCATCTAGTTCTTAAATTGGTTCACGACCAAATGATACATTGTTACAAGATGATAGTGTATCAAGTGTAGGTCATTTTACGTCATAGTCAATGGTTATCTTCTTAACCAAAGAGTGTAGAGATATTGGTATGGCATGCAGGTATTATGTATGACACTTCACTAGAAGTGACCCATCTATAGAACACTCTTTCTACAAAAGAGCAGTTCGCATTAGGACATGGATATAAGTATTCCTTTGACTTGAGATCATCATGGTAGCTTGCAAGCAACTCATTGTGCTTAGGTATCGGATTACCCGAATTTTTAATCCGGTGATAAAAGGTTGCTAGATACAATCAAGTACTTGTGTAGTAGTGGTTGGATCAAGATGTGATTAATCCCTCTAAAAGAGTTTGGAGTGAATGACTCATTATGTTTCAATTGAGTAAAACCTTGGCCAGGGTAGTCCTTGTAAGTAATTACAAGGATTTTGAGTTTGAGACATATTGTGATGGACTATTCTAGGGTTGGAAAGTTAAATCCTAAGTCATCCAAAGCATTGAGGGTTAAAGGAATGCATTATATGATTATCATATCCATTTGGTTCTTGATAGTTGCTCTGTAACCCTTGACCTATCCAAATGCTGGGTGTCATTGCTAGATGGCGACTTTGGCTAGTACTGAAAGTGTTCCAGTACTACCGACTTAGTGTTTGAACCTATGGGGTCACACATCATAGGGGTTTCTGATTGACCTAATGGTTATTGAACGATTGGGAATCATTTTTGGACTCTTTGGACAATTTGATTATCCATCTACATTTCAGAGTCGACTCAGTTATAGGGATTTGATTATTTGTCAAGTGTTAACACATCATGTTATAAATATTGTAAAAAAGGTTTTAATTACAAAATGTTGGTAATTATATGGAGGGTTAGTGGTAATGTGATTGCTTGATTAACTCAATTTGATTGAGCAATTAAGTTTGGGTCAAACCGAATGTGATTCGGTTTGGGCTCGGGTTAGGTCCAATATGATTGGGCTAAGTCATTGCATCCCATTTCATATTTGAGTTTAAATTATAAATTTATCTTTGATTTAGCATTTAAATTCAGAATTTAGCTTGAATTTAAAAGGATGTAACTCCCATGGCCTTCAATGTCATGTAACCCCCCATAATTATGTAATCCCATAACTTATGTATCCCCCTTTGTTTTGTAGCTCTTCCCTTTTCTTCTCTCCCCACTTACCTCTATATTTGAGGGCTGAATGAGGACATGGAGAAGAGAGATTTTTGAAAGTTGTTTGCCAAAAAAAAATCTTTAAAAGAGGGAGAAAAGGCTAGAAGATTTTGAGACCTTTGTGTGGGGAAGAAAGGTTTGGGTTTGGGTGTATGTTGCCTAGTGTTCTAGGCTTGGGAAGAGTGTCTTAGGAAAGGTTCTTGAGTGCACTTCCTAAATCCTTCATAGTATTTTTTCATCTTCTGGAGTGTCCCGGCAAAGAAGAAGAAAAGTCCATAAGCCATTTCGTTCCGGCGAAGCAAGCACTTCAAAGGAAGAAGGTCAAGGAAGAACTCCAGTGTGGACTACCTATAAAGGCCAGACATGTGTGCAGCTTTTAGAGCAATTGTCTTCCTTGGTGAGCCTTGCCTCAACCTGGCGAGTGTCGCATTGGATTAAAGATAAGGTTTTTGGTGAGTTTGCTAAAGAAGTATGTTTTAGCATGTGCATCAAACATAGAGTGGTTCTATATGATGCACGACTTTGGTGCTTATATTTTATTTCATTTGCATGTTAATATTCATACAAGATCCTGTTTGTAGGCTTATATTAGAAATGTTCTAATATTATATATTGATTAATAATATTAATCTAGTCTTCCGCTGTGATGCAAGGTGAAAAAATTTTTAAAGTTGCATGACTGTTGCCTACATAATGTTTTCTTATAGTGGTACAAAGCGAGGTTCATTTGTATGATTATTTTACTTGTAGATATAAAATCTTAGTTTTCTTTCACATAGGAAGTACTTGGATTAAGGTGAATTTTCCATGGCCGTCCGGTCATAGGAGAGAAGTAGGGTTTGAAGGCCCTCTCTTCCCATTCAATGGGTCTTTTATGGCGTGTAGGGGTGCCGCTTGCATCATGATTTTATAAAGAAGAACAGTGAAAGGTTTAGTAGATTAAAATAGTTTTAATCTTGTATGTTAAATCTTTAATTTGTTTAGATATGATATAATATAATGATATGATCTAAATCCACTGAAAAGTTTAGTGAGAATCTTTGAATTTTTATAAAATTATTTCACATATTTGAAATTTTTTCAAATAATAAGTGATTAATTGAAAATGTTTCAATTAGAATTGATAAACTTAATTATGAATTAAGTTGTCCAATAACCTTTTAAAATTTAGGAATGTGATTCAAAATCTTAAGACATGATCATAACCTTGGGTTAATTGGGTTAGCTATGATTAAGTCCTTAATTAGGTTGATCTAAGTTTAGATGAAATGGATTAAATAGAGAATAAGTCTAATCAAATATTGTATTAGGTCTCTTATCTATAGATCACTCTAATTAGTTAGTTTGATTGGTCCATACATCTAAATAGACTTGATTTTTGGCTTCATGGTGAGCCTGAGTCTTTTGGTTAGTCTAATTGAGTCTGGTAAATCAATTGGTGTCTAAGGTAAGTCTGGCATCTTGATCAAGGTTATTTGGGGCTAACTCTTACCTGACCAACTCAAGGTCGGTGTCAAAGGCAAGAGGTTTACAAGGTGCAACCCATCCCTTGATCTCACTTACTTAGCCAATGTGGTGAACCAAAATTGATTGGATAACTTGTTGATTCAAGTTAACCCATGTCAACTAAAGTTAATCAGTCATGATTGGTTATTCGGTAACCAAGGACCAATTGATCATGAACCCCTCTATGAAATAGTGGGAGGTTTCTTGATTAGGTCCATGTCTTCTCTTAATGTGTCATAATGAATTAAATCCTCTAAATTATTAGGTCTTTTGAAAGACAAAGTTATAGGATTACCTAGTTTTAGCCTCCCATTAAGTGGATGGTAACGAGTCTATTAGTAGGGTGATCATCGACAAATCCAAAGATCGGGTGGCCATCAGGCTGATGGAATTGCCATTCATAATATGATGGCTTAGTGCAACTATCTTAACAAGTGATCAGGTTAGCTGGTCAAAGTCGGACTTGATCATTTGTCAGTTAGAAGCATTGAAGTTGGTCATGTTAATGGTTGGACCTAACCAGAACCTTCAATTGGAGGCCCAAAGGCTGATTGATTGGCACCCTAGGGCAAAAATTATTTACTAGAAATTGCTTCGAGAAGTAATTGGTTGTGAACCTACCTTTAGATGCACATGGGTTGGCCGACCAAAGTCGGGCTCATGTGTAATCTATTGGATTCTAGTACCCGCTAAGATGTAAGTGTTATTCTTCGGATTGGAGTGTAGAGGCTATCAGTCTGTACAAAATAGTAGAAGAAATCTTTAGACTAAAGTCCATGTCTTTAGGATGTTAATAATTCATATACACTAATATTTTTTTTCTTTCAACTTATGTCTACCAGTCTGTCGCTCTGGTCATTACTTGACAATGACAAACTTATAGGTCCCAACTTTGATAATTGGTATTGAAGACTCAGAATAGTTCTGGAGCACGAAAAGATCCTATATATAATAGTGCATCCTGCACCTGAGGAACCTGCTGTCAATGCCCATACTACAGTCAGGGATGCTTATCAGAAGTGGCTCTCTGACCGCACTATGGTGCAATGTATTATGTTGGTGGCAATGAACGATAAGTTCAATCGTAGGTTCGAGGAAGCCCAGCCAAAGGAGATCCTTTAAAAGTTGAAGGAGTCTTTTGGCACACTTGATGATGTTCAGTGGTACAGAATTTCCTCTACCACTTTCAGCACTCGGATGTGTGATAAAGCATCAGTCACTGATCATGTACTGTACATGATCAAGTTCATTGAGCATTTAGGCAAGCTCGGATTTTCCTTGCATGAGCAACTAGGGAAAGATGCAATTTTGAATTTTTTGCCTCCCTCTTACCTGGACTTTCTCGATCACTATAGATTGAATAGGCCTGTAGTAAACTACCACAGTTTGTTGGGTTTACTGTAGACTTACGAGAAAGATCATCAGCTCAATAAAGGATTGGTGAACCTAATGGAAGGCAGTGCGATAGGATGTCATCCATTTGAGAAAAAGAAAAAGAATAAATCCAAGAAGGTGCAAAGTGCTGGGCCTAGTTGAATGAGGAAGAAGGCTGATCAGAGTAAGGTAGAGTGCTTCTATTGCAAGAAGCAGGGTCATTGGAGGAAGAACTGTCTTGCCTACCTTGCTACTCTTAACCCGAACAGGCCGAAGAAGAGAAAGTAGCAAGCTATTGCTGCACAAGGTAATGATATGATAACACCTTATAATTTCTCTATACGTGATACTACTAATTGGGTATTGGATATCGAAAGTCCTATTCATATTTGCAATTATTTGCAAGGGCTTCAACTTAGTAGGAGATTCGAGATGGTGAGAAATTCTTGAACGTGGGAAATGGAAGCCGAGTTCCAATCCTAACATTAGGGATTATCAAGCTAGTTTTCGAGTCTTGTAATGTCATTTTGAATGACTGTCATTACTATCCATCATTTTTTATGAATGCCATATTTGTAAGCCAGTTGGCCAATGAAAATTTTGAATTTTCAATAAAGAATGATGTTTTTTTCTATCATTGTGAATGGTGTGAAACTTATGAATGGACGTTTAAGTAACGACATATACTTACTATCACGACCCGTTACAGTAATGACTACTTCTTGCAAATGCCTTAGGATAAATAATGTCAATAATACTTATCTTTGGCACAGTATACTAGGTCATTTAACAAGAACATGATCAATAGGTTAGTTGGAGAAGATCTCCTGAATATCACTGATTGTGAATCACTACCAACTTGTGAATCTTGTCTTCTTGGTAAAATGACCAAGTCACCTTTTTTTAGAAAAGGTGAGTGAGCCAATGATATTCTTAGTCTGGTATATACTGATGTATGTGAACCAATGAATATCAGTGCCAGAGGTGGGTATAACTATTTTATTACATTTATAGATGATCTACCAAGGTATGGTTATGTCTTCTTAATGAGACATAAATCTAAGTCATTTGAAATATTCAAACGATATCATAATGAAGTAGAAAAATAAACTAGGAAGTTTATTAAAACCCTTCGATCAGATCGAGGTGGTGAGTATCTTTTTAGTGAGTTTTTGACTTATCTTGAAAAGAATGGGATTCTTTCTCAATGGACTCCTCTAGGGACACCTCAGTTAAATGGAGTGTCAGAAAGGAGGAATTAAACTCTATTAGATATGGTCTTATCTATGATGGGCTTAGCCACTCTACCTATATCCTTTTGGAGATATGCTCTTGAGTCAGCATGTTATCTTTTGAATAGGGTTCCTAGTAAATCTGTTGACAAAACTCCATATAAGATATGGACTGGGCATAAGCCAACACTTTCACATCTTTGAGTTTGGAGGTGTTTAGCTAATGTCAAACATTTGCAAATGGATAAACTTGGCCTTAGGTCTGACAGGTGCCTCTTTGTTGGGTATCCAAAGGAGTCTAAAGGGAATTTCTTCTATTTTCCTAAGGAACATAGAGTATTCATCAATCTTAGGGCTACCTTTTTGGAAAGGGAGTACCTTATTGAAGGCACTCGAGCTACTGAGGTTGAACTTGGGGAAGTTCAACAGAAAGAGGAAACAACACTTTCTAGGACTGCTATAGAACCAGATTTGATAAGATCTGAGCCTATTATGCAACCATTAAGGAGATCTGGTAGAGTACCGTGTCAACTGGATAGATACTATGATTTTCTGGTCCGAGATGGTGATCCTATTGAGCTTGATGAGAACAACGAGGATCTGATCACCTATATGGATACAATACAGAGATTTGACTCTGAGAAATGGCTTGAGATCATGAAATCCAAAATGGAGTCCATGGAAATCAATAATGTATGGACATTGGCTGATCCACTTGAAGGGATAAAGCCCATTAGGTGCAAATGGATCTTCAAGAGGAAGAGGGGTGCAGACGGGTAGGTGGAGACCTATAAAGCCCGTCTGGTTGCCAAGGGATATCGGTAATTTTTTATAAACCATGATGATACTTTTTTTTCTATGGCAATGCTCAAGTCTATTCAGATTATGCTTGCTCTGGTAGCATATCTAGACTATGAAATCTAGCAAATGGATGTCCGAATAGCTTTCCTAAATGGTGAACTAGAAGAGGAGATGTATATGATGCAACCTAAAGGGTTCACATCCATAGATGAGTCTATGGTATGCAAGTTGTATAGGTCTATTTATGGACTAAAGCAGGCATCTCGGAGTTGGAACATGCATTTTGATAAATGTATCAAGACATACGGCTTTATTAGAAATGGAGAAGAACCCTGCATATATAAATGGGCTGATAGTTTTGTAGTTGTATTTCTTGTTCTGTATGTGGATGACATTCTCTTGATCGAGAATAACATTCTTACTTTACAGGGAATAAAGGTGTGGTTGTCATCTCAGTTTTCTATGAAGGACTTGGGTGAAGCTTCCTACATACTTGGTATGATAATCTATAGAGATAGATCTAGGAAGCCTTTGGGATTGTCTCAATCTATGTATATAGACACTATGCTGAAACGGTTCAGCATGAAAAATTCCAAGAAAAGCTATCTTCTGATAGGCCATGGAATTACTCTTTCCAAGAAGGATTGTGGAACAACTCCTGAGGAGAGAGAGTGTATCGTAAGATTCCATATGCTTCGGTAGTGGATTCTATCATGTATGCCATGACATGTACTAGACCAGACATGGCATACTTACTAGGGGTAGTGAGTAGATACCAGTCTGACCTAGGTGAAGCACATTGAAAGGTAGTAAAGACTATCCTTAAGTATTCACGAAATACTAAAGACCAATGGCTAAATTATGAAGAACCTGACTTAAAACTTGTGGGGTATACTAATTCCAATTTTCAGTCACAAAAAATGATAGCAAGAGTGTATCCGGATTTGTGTTAACCCTGAATGGAGGAGCTATCTACTAAAAAAGTTTTAAGCAACATATAGTGGCAGACTCAGCATGCGAAGCAAAGTACATTGCAGCATCAGTTGCCGTAAAGGAAGCTATGTGGTTATGAAAGTTTCTAGGCGAGCTGGGAGTGGCACCTTCCTTGGATGGTCCTATTCTGGTATACTGCGACAGCACGGAGCCATTGCTCAAGCCAAAGAACCAAAATCCCATCAGCGTACCAAGCATATTCTACATTGCTACCACCTTGTACGAGAGATCATGGAATGAGGTGACATAGAACTTGTGAAGATCAATGGAAAGGAGAATCTAACCGACTCCTTCACTAAAGCCATTGAAGTTCAAGAGCTCAATGATTGTAAATAAAAGATGGGAATACGATTCCATTTTGATTGGCTTTAGTTCAAGTGGGAGTTGTTGGGAAATATGTCCCAAAGCCAATCATCTAGCTTGTAGACGGTTGAACTATTATTGTGATTGTATATGAATTATATTGAATAAATTTTTATTCTGGTTGTTCATCATATTTTACATCTTCCTATAATGAACTCTTGTGTGATGAAGTCCTTAGGACTACTTTGATGTGATATAGAGAAGATATATCATCTAGTTCTTAAATTAGTTCTCAACCAAATGATACATTGTCACAGGATGATAGTGTATCAAGTATAGGTCGTTGTATGTCTTAGTCATTGGTTGTCCTCTTAACTAGGGAGTATGGAGACAATGGTATGGCATGCAGGTGTTGTATATGACACTTCACTGGAAGTGACCCATCTGTAGAATATTCTTTTTGTCAAAGAGTAGTCACATTAGGATATGGATATAAGTGTTCCTCTGACTTGATCACCATGGTAGCTTGCAAATAACTCACTGTGCTTAGGTACCGGACTACCCGAATTTTTAATCCGATGATGAAAGCTTGATGGGTATAGTCAAGTACTTGTGTAGCAGTGGTTGGATCAAGATGGGATTAACCCCTCCAAAAGAGTTTGGAGTGAATGACTCATTATGTCTCAATTGAGTAAAATCTTGGCCAGGGTAGTCCTTATAAGCAATTATAAGGATTTTGAGTTTGAGACATATTATGACGGACTATTCTAAGGTTAGGCAGTTAAACCCTAAGTCATCCAGAGCATTGAGGGTTAATAGAATGCATTATATGATTTTCATATCCATTTGGTTCTTGATAGTTTCTCTGCAACATTCGACCTATCCGGATGTTGAGTGTTATTACTAGATGGCAACTTTGGCTGGTGCTGAAAGTGTTCCAGTATTATCGACTTAGTGTTTGAACCTATGGGATCACACACCATAGGGATTTCTGATTGACCTAATGGTTATTGAATGATTGGGAATCATTTTTGGACTCTTTGGATAATTTGATTATCCATCTACATTTTGGAGTCGACTCATGAGTCAACTCAGTAATAGGGATTTGATGATTTGTCAAGTGTGGATACATCATGTTACAAATATTGTGACAAAGGTTTTAATTACTAAATGTTGATAATTTTATGGAGGGTTAGCAGTAACGTGATTGCTTGATTAACTCAATTTAATTGAGCAATTAAGTTTGGGTCAAACCAAATGTGATTCGGTTTAGGCTCGGGTTAGGTCCAATGGGATTGGGCTAAATCATTGCATCCCATTTCATATTTGAGTTTGAATTATGAATTCAAACTTTGACTTGGCATTTAAATTCAGAATTTAGTTTGAATTTAAAAGGATGTAACTCTCGTGAACTTGAATGTCATGTAACCCCAATAATAATGTAATCCCATAACTTATATAACCTCCTTTGTTTCGTAACTCTCCCCTTTTTTTCTCTTCCTACTTACTTCTATTTTTGGGGGCTGAATAAGGACATGGAGAAGATAGATTTTTGAAAGTTGTTTGCTGAAAAAAAGCCCTTTAAAAGAGAGAGGAAAGGCTAGAAGATTTTGAGACCTTTGTGTTGCCCAGGTGGCTTCCCAAGAGGGGGGTAATTGGGTTTAAAAGACTTTTCACAATTATGTGCACTTTGAAATTCTTTTAGTGTTGTGGTGCAATATGCAATATGGAAGTAATTAAGTAAAAACAATAAGACAATAAGAGCACAAGCACAAATACAAAGAGATTTAGAGTGGTTCGAAGCAACCGGCTTCTACGTCCACTATCCAAGCACCACTTAGGATTTTCGCTATATCCCCCAACCAGAATATAGTCAGATTGTTTTACCAGGCTCATAATCCAAATCTATACACTTTGGTTTTACTGAGATCATCAAAGAAACCCAAACTCCCTTTGGTTTTAAACGGGATCACCAAAGAAAATCCTAACACTTGGTTTTATACCAGGATCACCAAGAACCCAACTTAGGTTTTTACAAGGCTCACCTAAAAACCTTCAACCCTCTCTTAAGATATAGCCCCTTGCTATTCTTAAAGAGAAAACAAAGATAGAGAGAAAATAAACAAGCAACTACAACAAACCGAGTTTGTTTAAATGTTGCCGATGTAGATCAAGATGAAGCCTAGCTTTGAATGCTCTTTAATTGCTCTTCAAGCTACTTCTTTTCTTCTTCAATGAGTGAATTCAATGATGAAGTGGAGTTGGTAAAGCTTTGAATTCTAACTTGAAAGCTCTTGAAGTACGTAGGTGAAAGACTTGAAAGCTCTTCAATATCTCAAGATAAATCAATAATAATGCTCTAATAATTGTTTAATCCCTTAAAAACAATCCCTTTTATAGTTTTCCATGAGATATGGCCATTGTAGGGCCTAGGGATTTGTGAAAGAGCTATTAGAGATTAAATGGAATTCAAAAATCACTTTCAGCAACTAGTCATTGAAGTGCAGAAAATGGCTACTCGAGTCGGCTCGAGGTCCACGAGTCAGCTCGAAGTCTCAGACAGCCCAATATAAATTTCTGTAAGAGTTCACTCTTCAAGCTGGAGTCAACTCTTGCCTTCAATCACTTCAAAATAACAAATACCTAGAGTCGGTTCTTCAAGGCAAAGTCGGCTCGAGTTCTCAGTTCACCAAAAAACATAACTCTGGATGAGTCGGCTCTTGGGGCTCAAGTCGGATTGAGATCTCAGGCTTCAGAAACAAGTATTCTTCCATGAGTCGGCTCTTGCCAAGACTTCAATTGATGCTTCAAGCTTCTCCAAAACTCTTCAACACTTGAATCAAACAAGAGCTAATTTACATACTCTCAATTTTACAATTTTCAGCTCTTTTTACAAGATTAGAAAATTGACAAAACTAGGACTTTTACAAGTTAAAGTTCATAAGAGTATATACATAATTGAATTACCTCTTCATCAATTTGAAAATAAATTTAAACTAAAGGTAACCAATTTCCTGCAAAAACTTCTCAAGTAATTGAAAGAATTAGTATCAAATACATGCTCCAATATTTTGTGATCATCAAAATCATCCCAAGGGTCAACACTTTGTGTGGGAAAGAAAGGTTTGGGTTTGGGTGTTTGCTGCCTAGTGTTCTAGGCTTGGAAAGAGTGTCTTGGAAAGGGTTCTTAAGTGCATTTCCTAAATCTTCCATAATACTACTTCATCTCCTAGAGTGTCTCGGCAAAGAAGAAGAAGAAGAGTCCATAAGCCATTTCATTCCAGTGAAGCTAGCACTTCAAAGGAAGAAGTCAAGGAAGAACTCTGGTGTGGACTACCTATAGAGGCCAGACACGTGTGTAGCTTCCAGAGCAATTGTCTTCCTTGGTGAGCCTTTCCTCAACCCAGCGAGTGTCGTATTAGATAAAAGGTAAGGTTCTTGGTGAGTTTTCTAAAGAAGTGTATTTTAGCATGTGCATCGAACATAGAGTGGTTCTATGTGATGCACGACTTTGTATGCTTATATTTTCTTTTATTTGCATGTTAATATTTATACATGATTCTGTTTGTAAGCCTATATTAGAAATGTTCTAATATTATATGTTGATTAATATGATTAATCTAGTCTTCCATTGCGATGCAAGGTTAAAAAAATCTTAAAGTTGCATGACTGTTGCCTACACAATGTTTCGTTACATATACTACACTAAGAATCCTGATAGGTGAGACTCCTTTCAACCTTGCCTTTGAGACCGTTGCTATGATTCCCATACAACCGGGACTACACTCTTTTCAAGTCGCGAATTATCAAGATGATTGACAATTCAGATTGCTTGCAAATGAACCTAGACCTCCTGGAAGAGGTTTGAGAGCAAGCTGAAGTGAGGATGGCAGCCTATCGCTAGAAAGTTGCTAGGTACCATGATGCCTATGTCTAAAGTAAGCTTTTCTAAGTTGGAAACCTTATGCTCCGATGAGCCAAGATATCCTAATTGACCACCCAAGGAAAGTTATCCCCAAACTGGGAGGGTCCATACAAGATAGAAGAAGTCATCCAACCAAAGACCTACCACCTGGTATAATTAGATAGAAAGCCTCTTTGTGTGGGCACCAGGATTAGACAGAGGCTCCTCAACTCTCTATGGATCTCTGATTAGGGTTCTTAATCTTTTGAATCCTGTAATAAGGCTTCAAGCCTGAGTAATTTACTTTTGAGTCATGTAATCAGTATCTAGTTGAATTCTATTCTTGGTTTAGTCTAGTAATTTGGCTAATTTGGTCAAGTTAGGGTCAATTGGTCTTGTAATTAGCCAAGATGGTCTACAAGCTCAAGTCAATTTGAAGATGGGTTTACAAGTGGGCAATCAAGTCAAGCCCAATTGAAGATGAGTCAAGCCTCCTCTCCACGCCAGGTTAGGAGTGTCAACTCATGAGGAGTGCCATATCATCAGAACCATGTAGTATGGGAGGCACCACTTCAGCTCATGGAGTGCCATATCATCAATGCCATATGGCATGGGAGGCGCCACTTCATCAAGCACCTTGGGCGGCCAAGTAAAGCTGAAATTTCAAATTCAAGTTCCATGGTTGACTCCCATTAATCTCCCCTTGATCCAAGCCAACAAAATCCTCACCCCACTTGATGCGGGATAAAAGGGGGGGCTAGGAGGATTGTTGGAGAGCTGAGAAGCTCTTGTGATTATGGTCAAAAAGGCAGAAAAAATATATATGAGAAAGAAAGATGGATACTCTATGGACTTGGGACTTACTTTCACAGAGAGACGTCGCACCTCTAGGGCATCCCACCCACCCCACTACATGCAGTCTAGGGCATTTCACCCATCTTACTACATGAGGAGCCTAGGGCATCCCACCCAAATCACTACCTGGGGTCATGAAGGAGAAGCTCCAAGATCATAGAGGGGACTCAGCAAGGGAGAAGATAACTAGGGCCTCATGCCCCTCGATGCTCGAAAGCGAAGGCAGTGGGGTCTCATACCCCTTGACACCCGTAGGTGAAGGAAAGACGGGCCTCATGCCCGGAGGCAGAACCAAGAACACTCTTTTCAAAAATTCATATTCTTCATTACTTTCAATACAAGAGAGGGGTCCTTATATAGGGACCAATTACTTAGGAAGCAAGTAAGGAAAATATATGCACCAGAATCCTTTCTGATTTGCTAAATGACAACATGGAAGGTTTTATACAATTTTCAAAAAAAACTCAAGAAAATAAGGAAAGAAGAGGGGGACCATGTGGGGCGCCAAACACTTACTCTTTTGGGCTTGCGGGGGGGGAACCACATCTTTCATTAGTTGCTTGGCTTGAATCAGGAGATTCATGCTTATCCATTTAACCTTCTTTTCTCACTTGATGGCATGTGGAATTGATGTGCTTGGAGGGTGGAAGGGGTGTGCTGGCATGTGGTCATGAACGGGCCGTCTTCATGTGATCCTCCATGTAATCCTAGGTGGCGCAATCGAGGATATGACTAGGACTCCACTTGGCTGCTGAGGTGGCTAGGCTCTCGGGTCCCCATCATTCCCCTAGAGTAAGGAGAACTCAACTCTATCGAGTTTGGCTTCAAGTCTCCCATCTTTAGCTTGATATTATTTCCCTTGGACTCCAAACTATAGGTTGAGATAACCTTGAGATTTTTTTTTTTGGTCTTTTTCAAACACATCCAATTTTTTTTCTCATAAACCCTGCTCTGAGATCCGTACAACTTTGAGATTGGTGCGGCTTTGAAAATTGTGTGGCTTTGGAATAAGTGCAACTTTGAAATGAGTGTAGAGTTGAAGTTGGCAAGAGGGGAGGGGATTTGCTTTCATGTTCGTGCAGTCCCTTTCCTTCCTCTCCTCGAACTGATGAAGGGAAATGGATGGATAACGTGGGGGTCGTCATGGCCAGTGGAGGTCATGAAAGCCGGCGGCGGGCACGGGTGGCCGACAGGAAGCAGGGGCAGACGGTGGTGCCGGGGAGAAGAGCGCGGCATGGACGGGTGGAGCAGTAAGGCAGATAGATGGTGGGGCAGCGGATTAGGCGATCTGGCATAGGGAATGGCGGTCACCGTGGGGCTATGGCATAGACAGGGATGACCAGTGAACTTCATCGGCAACGATGCTCGGTTGGTAGGTGGTAGCAGTGGCTGATTACGGGAAGATGCAGTGACCGGTGTTAGCAGTGGCTAGTGGTAACAGTGGCTGGGATGGCCGGTGGCAGCATAAGGAAGATCCAGCGGCTATGGTGATGATAGCGGGAGGTGTCAGAGGTGGTGGCGAGGAGATAGCGACGGCGGTCTGGTCACGGATGAGATGGGGGCTTGAATCAGAGAGGAGAGGTGGAAGAAGATGGAACGGGGAGATTCGACCGGAGGGGGGGTGTCCGATGTCTTGGATGGGCGGGGTGTCCAACATCTCGGAGGGGCAGATTCGGCCGGTGCTCATTGGTGTCCTCGAAGGAACCTTCGTCGGAGAAGGGATGGCACGGTGGAAGAAGGGCGGCATGGACCTGCGGCACGGGCAACAGCTATGGGCGGACGGCGACGTGGCGGGATGACCGGCGGTGATGGGTTGGGCGACCGGCATAGGGAAGGGAGGCGATCCGGCGGTGCATCGGCTGGGAATGAAGGGGAGGTGAACTTGGACCTCGGCAGAAAGAGGGAAGAAGATGATAGGGATAGGCCGGGGATAAGTCGGGGATAATCAGGAATAGAGTGGGAATAGTGGGGATAATAGGAATAAAATGGAAAAAAAAAGGAAATAATGGATTCCCTGAACCAATAATTTTTCTTTTGCTTTTTTTTTT
The DNA here is from genome assembly GCA_021397845.1 of Areca catechu. Classification (NCBI taxonomy): domain Eukaryota; kingdom Viridiplantae; phylum Streptophyta; class Magnoliopsida; order Arecales; family Arecaceae; genus Areca; species Areca catechu. The sequence goes on from CM038047.1 coordinate 109,257,086, forward strand.
CTAATCCTAATCATCTCCTGCTCTGATACCAAAATATATAGGGGGGCTAGGAGGATCGTTGGAGAGCTGAAAAGTCTCCTGTGATTAGGGTCAAAAAGGCGGAAAAAATATATAGGGGAAAGAAAGATGGATACTCTATGGACTTGGAACTTACCTTCACGGAGAGACATCGCACCTCTAGGGTATCCCACCCATCCCACTACATGCAGTCTAGGGCATCCCACCCATCTCACTACATGTGGAGCCTAGGGCATCCCACCCAAATCGCTACCTAGGGCCATGAAGGAGAAGCTCCAAGATCATAGAGGGGACTCGGCAAGGGAAAAGATAACTAGGGCTTCACACCCCTCGATGCTCGAAAGTGAAGGCAGTGGGGTCTCACAGCCCTCGACACTCGCAGGTGAAGGAAAGATGAGCCTCATACCCGGAGGCAGAACCAAGAACACTCTTTTCAAAAATTCATATTCTTCATTATTTTCAATACAAGAGAGGGGCTTTATATAGGGACCAATTACTTAGAAAGCAGGTAAAGAAAATATATGCACCATAATCCTTCCTGATTTGTTGAATGACAACATGGAAGGTTTTATACAATTTCCAAAAAAAAACTCAAGAAAATAAGGAAAGAAGAGGGGGACCAAGGGGGGACCATGTGGGGCGCCAAACACTTGCTCTTTTGGGCTTGGGGGGGACCACATCTTTTCTTATTTGCTTGGCATGAATCAGGGGATTCATGCTTATCCATTTGACCTTCCTTTCTCACTTGATGGCGTGTGGAGTTGATGTGCCTGGAGGGTGGAAGGGGTGTGGTGGCATGTGGTCATGCACGGGCCGTCTTCATGTGACCCTCCATGTAATCTTAGGTGGCGTAATCGAGGATATGACTAGGACTCCACTTGGATGCTGAGGTGGCTGGGCTCTCGGGTCCCCATCACCATTACACATATCAAGCCATATCACCAAGGATCAAGCCTTGCATTCATGGTTGGTCAAAGCTTCATGAAGAGGATTTTCAAAATTCAAAATAGGCACCTCTTGATTCATGAAGACAACATCCTCTCTTCACTTCCCCAAATCAAGTCTTGTAACCTCTATTTCAAATTTGAATTCAAATATCAAATGAGGACTTAGGTGCTTATAAAAAGGACGCTAACCCCCTTGTAAAATAGTTTTTGATGAATGAAAATTTTGAGAAGTTTCTACTTCATTATAGCATTTGTCTTCTTAAACTAGGAACTCTGTGAGAGAATGCCTTTATCCTTCGAGACATCGAGGGGTGAGAGGCCCTAAGTTCCCTTCCTCCTTCACAAGCCACCCATCAATCTTCAAGCTTGGATGCCCCTGGAAACTCCACCTGGATGCCTAGCAAGAAGAGCCTCCTCGACCATCATTCTCAACTATTTCCTAACCCTTCTCACTTGCTTAGTCCTTCTTCTTGATGTTTTCTACCCCTTCCCTTGGGTGCTAACAAGTCCTCCAGGTGCCATGGACAACGGAGTCAGTCTTCCTTGCCTCGTAACCTTCGGATGGAAAGCCGATGACTCCGCAAGGTTGAAGGCTTGATCCTCCAGGCCGCATCCGCAAGAGTGAGTGAACTCAGCATTGGGCACATCATTGTCTTCAAGGTTTACACCCCTAATCTCCTAAGTAGGTATTGATCTAGAGCTAAGTCCTACAGAATTTCTCAATCCCGGGGTTCTCTTGTTATCTTTGTTTAGGGACTATCTTTGCTTGCTAGAAAGTTCTTGTTCTTATAGAATCCCTAGTTCCATTCTTAACTTGACTTCGGGAATTAGTACATCTCTTAAAACCTAAAACTCAAAAGAAAAATCATTTGCATATCTATCTTATCATTAGTATAGTCCCGCATCATCTTAGTCCCACATCAATTTTTGGTATCAGAGCATGGTTAGGGCTTAGTTCTCTTTAAGTACTTGGATTGGGTGCTTCACCATGGCCGTCCGGTCATGAAAAAAAGTAGGGCTACAAGACCCTCACATCCCATTCAAAGGAGATTTCCTATAGAATGTAGGGGTGCTGATGTTATTGACCCTTGAAGGGAAAAACAAGGAGATAGGTTTTAGATCCTAAAGAAAAAAATTTTGCATTATTGATTTCAGCATCTTTAAAAATTCTGCAATTCAGTATATGGTCTGATATTTTAGTTGTTTCTGTATATAGAGATCTCCAATTTTGGTGATTTTTGCTTTGATAGATTCCACATAATTACAAATATTTTTTAGAATTTTCTCAGATTTTATTTCAATTTGTAGGTTTTCTACATGCCTGAATACTCTCTGAGAACAAATCTGCTTTGAAATTCCAGCAAGTGCATTCTATCATACTTTCATTTTTATATAGCTTAATTTTGCACTTTAGGTTCATATTATTTAATTTTAACATCTTATATTTCTGCTAATATACATTAAAACACAAAAAAAAAGGAATTTAAATACATCTCATTAGGTCATGTGTATGCCATCATCTATTAGGTCATGTGTGTGCCATCATCTACATAATTGACTTAAGGATGACAATATCACAAGATAAGGGAAGGATGTCATTACCTTTTCTTGACCCAAAAACCACCAACTTGTATTTCGAACCTAAGCCTAACTTAAAATCTAGTAGCAACCTAATAGCTTAGGAACATCAACGAGTTGGGTATAACCATTATGGGAATGCTAGTTCATGCAACCCTTCAATTAGTACCGGGAACTTGGTGTCTAAGGCAAGAGGTTTAGCATCAAACGACCTAAGTGGTATTGTGGTTCCTTAATTGGGTCCTTGCGAAAGCAAGAGGGGCCTCCTACACTCCCACTTCTTACCTGGTCGATGAAAGGGCTAGTTGTTGTGCTGTGTGTCTTCTACGTTAACCCATTCTTTTTGAACTACTAGGTCTAGCAAAATCGTAGCACCGTTCTTTGTGTGTTGTATGTCGACCAGGTCAGGAGTCCCGTATCACCCACATCACTCTTAGTCAAGTGAACCCATGGAGAACAACCTCAAGAATCAACTTAGGCTCATCACTGAGCTGCTTACCAAGTTGACCCAAAGAGCGAGATATTTGAAACAAGGCTAGGAACCCTGGAGAGGACACGGGAGCCTCTCATTGAACCATAGTTTGAATCACCTCCCTACCCTAGGAGATTCCCTCAACATGATCCCTTCTTAGAGGCTGAGCCCAGAAGAGTCCCACAACCTAACCCAGCCCAGGAGGTTCACCCTAGGAGACCTAGTTAGGAGTTCATAGACCAGGTTAAAAGAGGATCTAGTAGCCTAAAGGAAAGGGAGCCAGGAGTTAACCTGATCAAGGCCAAGGAGTTAGAGAAGTAGATTATTGAGTGAACCCTTGCCACTAAAGAGATTCATGAACTAACCCAAAGAGAACATCCTCAAGAAATAGTTGAATCTTTGAAAGAATTTGAGGATATACTTTCCGATGAGTTACCTAATCAACTACCACTCGATGAGATTACTGAGGGAACCCCTGCCACTAAAGAGGTCCAAGAGCCGACCCAAAGAGAACACCCTCATGAAGTAGTTGAGGCTTTGAAAGAATTTGAGAATATGTTTCTTGATGAGTTACCTATCAACTACCACCCCTTAGGGACATCCAGCATGCTATAAGCTTGGTCCCAAAATCCTCATTACCAAACCTTCCTCACTATGGGATGAACCCCATCGAGCCCCAAGAACTACAAAAATAAGTGGATCATATGACACCCATAGATCAATGTTCAAGTCTTAAGGTCATCCCGAGTAACCAAGGTTTGTTTCATGTTTCCAATAGATTTTCCCAATACTCTGATTCCTATTTCCTGTCATACTCTGAGGTTTCCAATGTTTCCCAAACTTTACAATTATACTTTGTTGAGGTCATTCAGTTACACCAGTACTTTGAGTATGTTAGGTTTGCGACCTACTTTTAGAAGACCTTATGGCATTTGCTAGGAGTCCATTCTAAATTTTCATGCGCATGCTAAACTAGAGTCGAACCTAAAGAGTCTATAGTCTATTAGGTTTAGGCCCAAAGAGTCCAATAAAATTTCTCTCAATAGGAATGCATATTTGAGTCTACATTTTGCATCATGTTAGAGTTCTGCATTAAGCACTAATTTTAAAATAATTAGCTGATTCCTGAAAGTGAGATAAAAAATTTGACATAAGGGATTCTGTAATGATTAGGCTTAGGCCTGACTGATTTTCACCAGGAATCATTAAGAAACTTCATGCTCGTAAAGCTAGCCCCTTTAAAGTGATAAGGAGAGTTGGCCCTAATGCCTATGTGCTTGAGCTACCCCCGGATAATGGCATTAGCTCGACTTTCAATATCTCAGACTTAGTTGAGTATAAGGAACCGACAACCATACCTAGCGAGCCATTTGGACCTGACCTATCTTTTGAGATTGAACTTGACCCAGAGTGTCCACCTCCAATTTTACCTGAGAGAGGAGAATGGATCAAGCGTGTCTTGGATGATCAAGCTACCACCACCTAGGGTAAAGGATATCAGTATTACTTGGTCCGATGGCAAGGCTGATCGGAGTTCGATGATTCATGGATTACCCGAGAGGACTTGTAGCACCTCGACCCCGACCTTCTTGAGAAATACCAAAGCCAAATCAACCCTTACTCGACAGGGTCGAGTTTCCTCCCACCCCGAGAGAATTGGTGTAGGCACCAGGATTAGACAGAGGCTCCTTAACCCTTTGTGGATCTCTGATTAGCGTTCTTAATCTTTTGGATCCTGTAATAAGGCTTCAAGCCTGAGTAATTTACTTTTGAGTCATGTAATTAGTATCTAGTTGATTTCAATTTTTGGTTTAGTCTGATAATTTGGCCAATTTAGTCAAGTTAGGATCAATTGGTCCTGTAATTAATCAAGTTGGTCTACAAGCTCAAGTCAATTTGAAGATGGGCTCAAGCTAGTTTGAAGATGGGTTCACAAGTGGGCAATCAAGTCAAGCCCAATTGAAGATGAGTCAAGCCACCTCTCCATGCCAGGTTAGGAGTACCAACTCATGAGGAGTGCCACATCATCAGTGCCACATGGCATGGGAGGCACCACTTCAGCTCATGGAGTGCCACATCATCAATGCCACATGGCATGGGAGGCACCACTTCATCAAGCACCTTAGGTGGCCAAGTAAAGCTAAAATTTTAAATTCAAATTCCATGGTTGACTCCTATTAATATCCCCATGATCCAAGCCAACAAGATCCTCACCCCACTCCACATATCAAGCCATATCACCAAGGATCAAGCCTAGCATTCATGGTTGGTCAAAGCTTCATGAAGAAGATATTCAAAATTCAAAATAGGCACCCCTTGATTCATGAAGACAACATCTTCTCTTCACTTTCCCAAATCAAGTCTTGAACTCCTATTTCAAATTTGAATTCAAATGTCAAATGAGGACTTAGGTGCTTATAAAAAGGACCCTAACCCTCTGGTAAAATAGTTTTTAATAAATAAAAATTTTGAGAAGTTTGTACTTCATTATAGCCTTGTCTTCTTAGATTAGGAACTCTATAAGAGAGTACCTTGTCCTTCAGGAAATTGAAGGGTGAGAGGCCCTAAGTTTCCTTCCTCCTTCACAAGCCACCCACCAATCTTCAAGCTTGGACGCTCCTGGAAACTCCACCTGGATGCCTAGTAAGAAGAGCCTCCTCGACCACCATTCTCAACTCTTTTCCAACCCTTCTCACTTGCTTATTCCTTCTTCTTGATGTTTTCTAACCCCTCCCTTGGGTGCTCATAGGTCCTCCAGGTGCCACGGACAACGAAGTTGGTCTTCCTTGCCCCCGTGACTATCGGACGAAAAGCCGATGACTCCGCAGGGTTGAAGGCTTGATCCTCTAGGCTGCATCCACGAGAGTGAGTGAACTCAGCATCGACCTCATCAGTCTTCAAGGTTTGCATCCCTAATCTCCTAAGTAGGTATTGATCTAGAGCTAAGTCCTATGGGGTTTCTCAATCCTGGGGTCCTCTCGTTATCTTTGTTTAGGGACTATCTTTGCTTGCTAGAAAGTTCTTGTCCTTATAGAATCCCTAGTTGACTTCGAAAATCAGTACATCTTTTAAAACCTAAAACTCAAAAGAAAAATCATTTGCATATCCATCTCATCATTAGTATAGTCCCACATCATCTTAGTCCCACATCACCTCTCCCCCACCCATGGAACTCCAAGAACCTTTGAAAGTATTGCCAATAATGTAGCTCTTTCTTTTATTAGTTATGTTCATTTTGTATGTCAATATGACACTACTTCAAAATGGGGTATTGCCAAGGAACCAATGGAGAATGAATCCCTGAATAATTAATATATATATCTATATATACAAAGTGAGATAATCATAAATTTTCATGTGTGATGACTAAGAAGTCTATGAGAGCTATGAGAAGGACCTATGGAGGTTGTGCCTGCTTAAGGATGCCTAATGCATAGCCAGAAGCAGTGAAGGCTCTGACCCAAGGAGCCAAAAGGCTCTTTGACAATGCCGAAGCAGCTAGTACCCTTCTTGGCCCCTAGAGATTTGGTTGCAACCAAGAGGGGCACTGGATAAGTAGAGAGGACAATGGGAACAAAGACCGAGGAGGCAAACTCAAGCTTTTGCCTTTGTTACACCCAGGTCTTGTTGACCCTGGGTGATGAGGGAGAACCAAAAAGTGAGGCACCCAGATCAGAGCCTCCCCAATCTCACTACTAGCCAACGAGGAAAGTAGCTATGTAGCGAGGCTGCTGACTATTTTCAACACCTCCCATTCTAAGATATTCATCTGCTACCATGCTTTTTACTTTACTGAAATAAAGTTTTAAAGAAAAACCCCTTGGGCAGAAGAGATGGTAAATCTAGCACACCCTTGTCTCCCTTGAAGATGGCAACCATATCTTCTTCATTCAACCAAAAAGAAGAAGAAATATGCAATGTTTGCCTTGGTGACTCCACTTTATGGAGAAGTAGGGTGCTGGCCAGGTGCACTCCCATCCTACTGATGTAGAAGCATGTCTTCATTGATACCCAGGCACCATGATCAGCAAGAGCATGTCCCTTCTCTAAAGGTCTAGCACCTTCGAGAAGGGGTGCTGGGGTGCAACACCCCCCTTTGGGTAATTCTCCTATCTAGGAAATTTGGGTTAATTATCCTTACTGAACGTTATTGCTTGGATAAATGAGCATGCTATTTGTTTCATTAGTCTAAGGGAAAGGTCCCATCAAAAGAGCATACCCTAAGGAATGAATAAGAAATCCCCTATATAACCCTTAGAAGGAGAATAAAAGGAAGAGCAGGAAAAAAGAAGTATGATGTCACTCTAGAAGTGAGAACGCATGCTAAGAAAAGCTAGTCACCAAACATCAAGCTAACTATACAGACCCAGCTTAATGATAAGGGGTGATCCCTTGTCTACTCATCGGCCGGGATAACTACAAAGATCTGGTATGGGGCCAAGGGCTAACTACACAAAATCCCAATCCCTTGGCCAAACATCAAGCTAACTACGCAAACTCGGCTCAATGATAGAGGATGATCCCTCATCCACTTGCTAGTTGGGATAAATGTAAACACCCGATATGGGGCTAGGGGCTAATTATGCAGACCCCCAACCCTTGGCCAAATATCGAGCTAATTATACAAGTCATGAAAATTCATGTTACAAAATAGCTTGGCAAAACCTCCTATGGATGCTCTCACCATTTGCCTTACAACATCTAGACTAGTACGGGCAAATTAAAACACTGTAGTCATGTGACCTTAGAGATAGAATGATAGCGCTAGAGTTCAAAGGACCCACTGGACATGGTTGTAGCATTTTCTAAGTAAAAGTACCAACAAATATGTGTGCAAGGATTCAAACAAAATTTTAAGCTATGACAAAACATAAAACATAGTGATAAAACTTAAAGAAACAAGTTTCATTTAAAGAAAATCCCTAAGGCTATTACAAAATGGTTCACTCGAGGGCAAACTATCACCATTAACAAAAAAAACAAAGGGGTACAATTTTAAGTAGTTGGTGGCAGATCATCAAGAGAATCTGTGGGGGCTTCAGGTGCCTCAGCATCATCTTCCTCATAGGATCTTTCATCTAAACAAATTAGCTAAAGAGCCAGGTACTTTATCATCACCTTTGCCCGAACTTCATCCTTGTTGATGTAATAGAAAGTAATAGCATAGTCTCTCTTAGCATCAACACATTTCTCTGACTTTTTGTATGCCTCGATGCTTTTGTGGGTCACCATTTCTAGCTAGCATTGAGCCTCCGATAACCCCCTGCATGCCCTAGCAAGTGCATCTTGCAACTCCTCCTTGTCTTCTCCCTTCTTTCTCTCGTCGACTAAAAACCCATTCAGTCGAGCAACTTTAGCCATGAGAGAGGACTTAGTATTACCCATAGCCAATTTTTCCTTCTCCAACTCTGAGACATACGTCCACACCTGAGTTTAGTCATTAATATAGTGACCTAGCTAAAGAATAAAAAAGAGAGGTGTTAGTAAAATGATTTAAAAACTTGGAAGTAGTAAAGGGACCTAATCCCTGGTTGCCTCGAGATAGGCCATTATGGCCTTCTAGGGTCGGTGAGTAGCCTACCTCTCGATGTATTTCTCGATGTTAGTAGGAAAAAGAATGCTTCTGAAGGCCTCTAGAGCAGTGGCTCAATTGCTGATGCTAAGACTGAAAGGAAACCAGTGCACCGGATGCCTACCCTAGGCATGCAACACTAGGGAGTATGGTGCGGACACCAGAGGCACAAGAATAAGATAGAGACTTCTCAACCCTCTGTGGATCACTTAGCTACTTTCAAGTCTATTGTAATAAAGCTTAGTTCATCTAAGTTGTTTTTATTTGAGTCCTGTATTAGTCAGCTCATGTTGAGCTAGTCCAGTCCAGTGCTAGTCAGCTCATGTTGAGCTAATTTTATTTTTCTGAGTCCTATCCAAACACACTAAAGACTCAAGACCACATCATACAAGTGAAGACCAAGTCCAATCAGATTGAAGACATGAAAAAGTAGCCCAAGTCCAACCCAGCTTGAAGATTTGAAGACCCCAGGAAGAGAAATCAGAAACCCTAAAGCCCTGGACCAGCCGGAAGCAAATTTGGGCTAGCCCAGGCCCAGGAGGGAGCTAGGGCACCAAGAGCTTATGGTGACCACCCCTTGGTCGGCCCCTTAGAGTCACCCTCTTGGCCGACCAAGGCAAGGAGAAAGGAAGAGATTGTAGGGATTTTTTTCTACCCTGGATTTCCTTTTTTTCTAGCTAGGGTTTGGGGGGGAATAAGACTCTTATGTAATTACTTTTGTATCCTTACTTGGAGCCCAAGACTATGGGTCCATTTAAAGGACCCTAGTCACTTGTATGAGAGTTAACTTTGACATATGAAATACTCTTGATTCTTCAATTGCTGTGTGCCTCCCTGCTGTGTGCATTAAGGGATTTTCTAAGAGCTTGTCTTCCTCCCGGTGTTGTAACTATTTCCAGCCGCCATCCAATCCTTCAGAGCCCTGGCTGCCCCCTCCAAAACCTCTTTCCCCTTGCTGTTTTCTTCTTGTTACTTCCTCTCCTCTGGGTTTTCTAACCCCTGACAGGTCGTTTGCAGATCCCTCGACTCTAACGAATCCGACGACTCCAGCCAGGCCTCAATCAGACCACCGAGCAGAAAGTCGGGTATCCGTAGGTCTCTGGCTTGGTTTTCCAGGCCGCATCCATCGAGGATGAGTGATCTCTTTGCTGCAATCTACACCAGGCACTTCAGACATTGCCAGGTACACCCCCTCTACCACCAGTAGCGTATTATAGAAGAACTAGCCCAACCGAGGCTTCTCAGCCTCGGTGGTCCTTCTCTTTCCTTTACTCTTAGGTCCTATTTGCATGCTTTTAGTTTCTTTCTTGCATAGTTTTCCTTGCTTAAATACTTGATCTACTCTTCAGGATTAGATTCACAAATTGAATTAAAAACACAAAAAAATATATTTGCATGCATACATAGGTGCCGCATCAATTTGGTATTAGAGCCTGTTTAGGCTCGGTTCACTTTGGATACTCGGATCGGGTGCTTCACCATGGCTGTCCTGTCATAAAAGATTATTAAGGCTTTGAAACCCTCTTTTCCAATCTACGAGAACTCCTATGGTGGTAGCGGTGCCGCTATGAATTGACCGGTGAAGAGGAACACAAGGTGTTCTTAGGGTTCTTTATTTTCGTCCTTTTTAAATATACTTTATTTTATTAATTGTTTCTCCCTGCTTAGAACTCCAAAAATTTTGAAATCTATTTTTCCGGATTCAACATAACTCATAGTATTTTACAAAATTTTTGCAGATTTTATTTCGATTATGCAATTTCTGAAAGCCAAAATACAGCCTACAAATTTTTGGCTCTATTTTTTTAGCAAGACAATTTTGAAAGATTTAGGGTTTTGTTTAGTATTCCTTTGCATATCTTTTATTTTTAGTATGTTTCCTACATATTAGAGTATAATCTGCAAATATCTTCCTGTTTAAGAAAATTCTAAAACAAAAAAAATATATTACATATAATCAAAAATATCAAAAATATCTAAACCATAATTTGCATCCCCATATGCCTGCCATCATTGCATAATTTACTTTAAGGGCACTCTCTTTATGCCATATAAGGGTAGGAGTTGATAACCTCTCCTTAGCCCAAAACCACCTCCCTTGCATTCGGTCCCAAGCCTAATTTAAAATCTATTATACTTAATTTGCCCTTGTGGGCTAGGGACACCAACTGGTCGGGTCCGGGCTAAGTGTCAGATCATTGTGTCAAGCTAACTTGTGTGTGCCTTGTGCTTAGTGTCTAGAACGGTGGTTCATGGATTCAATCCCGAAGGGCTTGTGTGCTGGTCTGCCTACCTAGCTAATCTCTGATTGGTGTCTAGGATTGGCAATCAGGGACCTAACACTCCCCTTACACCTGTCTGGCTGAATACAGGGTTACTATAGGCTAGTTTGCCACCCTGATTAAGCATCTAGTTTTGGACTCTAGGTCTAGGGAGCTATAGTTGGTCTGATCGAGTCTTGCATGAGCACTAGATCAGGAGCATCATATCATCCACCACCTCCACTTCTGGCTAGATCCATGGATAACTTTGAAGCCCAAATGAAAGCCCTTGCTGATCAACTAGCCCAATCCATTAATCTTAGACTTGATCAAATAGATGCCCGACTAGGAGCCTGGAAGAGACACGTAGGACCTAATCTGAACCAAAACTTGAGTCACCTCCCCATCCTAGGAGAACCCCTTGCCATGACCCATACTATGATACTGAACCTAGGAGGACCCCAAACCCTGATCCATACTTTGAAGCTGAACCTAGGAGAACCCATCATCATGACCCAATCCTAGAGGTTCGTCCTAGAAGACTCAATCAGGATTTTGTAGACCAGGAAGACAGATCCTATAGACACATTAAGCTTGATGCCCCCACTTTTGATGGTTGTCTTGATCCTAAGGTCTATATAGATTGGGAGGGAGAGATTGATCAATATTTTGAGTGGTATGATATGTCGGAGGAGCATAAGTTTAGGTTTGCTAAGCTTAAGTTGGTCCGGGAGGCCAGGTTACATTGGGCTAGTGTTGAGAGAACCCTTAGACTAGGAGGGCATGATCCTATAGTCACCTGGTGGGCCATGAAGGGTAAGCTTAGATCAAAGTACATTCCACCATCGTATCGTTGTGGTTTACTGGATTAGTGGTAGTGACTAAATCAGGGTAGCAGGAGTATAGATGAGTACATCGCAAAATTTGGTGAGTATTCTATGCGATGTGATTTAAACGAGTCTGAGGATGTTGTTCTGTCTAGGTTTAGGGTTGGACTGAGAGATGATATTAAGAAGGAGCTCTATATGAGAGAGGTTAGAGACATGGACCATGCTTACCAAATTACTAGGGATCATGAGCATTTTCAGAGAGGGCCCGTCTATCGTAAACCTGAGCCCACTAGATACCCTAGTCAATACCCAGGAGATAACCAATCTACACAGAGCCGACCCATGCTTAGCCGACCTAGCCCGAGTCGACCCAGTCCTAGTCAGCCAGGTCCGAGTCGACCCCAGCCTAATACTCCTTTGACCCATAGAGATGATAGAGGAAAATTTGTAGAGGTCAATAGGAATTACAATCCCTAGAAGACTTGTTTTAGATGAAAGAAACCATGCCACTTTATGCACCAATGCCCAGCTGCCCTACACTTAGGTGAGCTAGTGGAAGAAGAGCCTGAACCTATAGCTGAACCTGAAGGAGAAATTTATGAGGCTGATGATCAGTTGATAGACAAGTATGAAGGTGAGGAGGAGGAACCTGAGTCTGAGAACCAATTAGGAGTGGTTAGGTGCATCTTAACCCGAACCCCAATTAAGGAAGATTGGCGTAGGACTAGTATCCTACAGACTTTTGTTAAGATAGGGGGTAAGGTACTTAAGATCATCATAGACAGTGGGAGTTATGTCAATGCCGTCTCTGCCAACATAGTTAAATCTTTAGGGTTGACCACAGTTCCCCATCCTAGCCCTTACAAAGTTTCTTGGATAGACTCCACCTCCATCCAAATTCAAGCTAGGTGCCAAATCTTAGTTAGACTGCAAACTTGTAAGGAGAAGATTTGGTGTGATGTCATCCCCATGGAAGTGAGTATCATTCTAGGTCGACCTTGGCTTTTCGATCATGATACAACCCTATATGGTCGAACCAATGTTTATGCTTTTAACTACCATGGAAATAAGTTTGTTATCCACCCAGCTCCCCCTAGAGACCCAGTTAAGAGGGATTCTAGTAGCCTTAAGGACAAGAAACTTGGAGTTAACCTGATTAAGGCTAGGGAGTTAGAAAAGGAGATTGCTGAGGGTAACCCTATTTGGATCTTGACTACCAAAGAGATACATGAGCCAATCCAAAAAAAACACCCTAAAAAAATTGTTGAGGTTTTGAAAGAATTTGAGGATGTCTTCCTGAGGATTTACCTGATCAACTACCACCCCTTAGAGACATCCAACATGCAATAGACTTAGTCCCAGGAGCCAATTTACCAAACCTTTCTCACTATAGAATGAATCCCAGTAAGCATCAAGAATTGCAGAAACAAGTGGGAGAATTACTTAGGAAGGGTTTCATTAGGGAGAGCTTGAGTCCATGTGCAGTTCCTGCTCTACTGACCCCTAAGAAAGATGGTACCTGGAGGATGTGGGTAGTCAGTAGAGCCATCAACAAAATAACTGTGAAATATAGGTTTCCCATCCCCCGATTGGACGATATGTTAGACTTGATGGCCGGAGCCAAAGTTTTCTCAAAGATAGACCTTAAGAGCGGCTATCATCAGGTTAGGATTAGACCTGGGGATGAGTGAAAAACTACATTCAAGACTAAGGATGGCCTGTTTGAGTGGGTTGTGATGCCTTTCGGACTTTCCAATGCACCAAGTACATTTATGAGGATTATGACCCAAGTCCTGAAAGAGTATATCAAAAAATTTGTTGTGGTCTACTTTGATAATATCTTGATTTATAGCAAGACTAAGAAGAACCACCTTAGTCATCTGAGACTAGTATGCCAGACCCTTAGGGAGAATAGCCTCTATGCCAGCTTTAAGAAGTGTGAGTTCATGACACATAGGGTTATCTTCCTAGGTTTTGTTGTCACCCCTGAGGGAGTTTCTACAGATCCTGAAAAGGTTAAGGCAATTATTGAGTAGCCTACACCCACTAGTGTCCACGATGTGCATAGTTTCCATGGCCTAGCAACCTTTTACAAGAGATTTATTAGGGGTTTTAGTATAGTCGTCGCACCTATCATTGATTGCATTAGAAAGGATACATTTGAGTGGACCAAAGCAACTGATAAGGCATTCCTAGAGCTTAAGGATAAGATGACCCATGCACCCATCCTTAGATTACCTGACTTCACTAAGGTGTTTGAGGTCGCTCGCGATGCCTCGAAAGTAGGAATAGGTGGGGTACTTAGTCAAGAGAATCACCTGTAGTCTTCTTCAGTGAGAAGCTGAATGAGGCTAAACTTAAGTACTCTACCTATGACAAGGAATTTTATGCGGTAGTCCAGGCCCTTAGATATTGGAGACACTACTTACTACCGTAGGAGTTTGTCTTATTTTCTGACCATGAGGCACTCCGGTTCCTAAACTCCCTAAAGAAACTTAACCCACGGCATGGTAAATGGATCGAGTACATTCAGGCCTACACCTTTGTCCTGAAGCACCGTGCCGGTATTGAAAATAAGGTAGCAGATGCCCTGAGCCATAGATCTTTACTGTTAGGAACAGTTAGCACCCAAGTCAAAGGGTTTGATAGGTTAAAGGATGAATATGAAACCTGCCCAGACTTTGGAGACATTTACCAAACCCTCAGGCTAAGACCATCCAGTACCCATAGTGAGTATACCATTCAGGATGGCTACCTTTTTCAAAACAATCGACTCTGTATACCTAGAACTTCCTTAGAGAGTTCCTAATTTTGGAGACCCATGCTGGAGGTTTAGCTGGTCACTTTGGTAGAAATAAGATAATCTTAGCGATAGAGGACCGGTTATTTTGGCTAGGATTAAAAAGGCATGTTGCACAGATTGTAGCTAGGTGTAGAACTTGTGCTGTTGCAAAATAGTAGAAGCAAAACACTGGTCTCTACACACCTTTACCAGTGCCTGATCGCCCTTGGCAGGACCTAAGTATGGACTTCGTGTTAGGATTACCTAAGACCCAGAAGAGACATGATTCTATCTTTGTATTGGTCGATAGGTTCTCTAAGATGGCTCACTTCATCCCCTGTTCTCAGACCTTTGATGCAACTAGAGTAGCCGAGCTTTTCTTAGATCATGTGGTTAGACTCCATGGCCTACCCAAGACAATCATATCTGATAGGGATGTTAGGTTCACCAGTTATTTCTGGAAAATCCTGTGGCACCTGTTAGGGACCAAGCTTAAGTTTTCTATAGCCTACCACCCCCAAACAGATGGCCAAACCGAAGTGGTGAACCATAGATTAGGAAACCTCTTTAGATGCCTGGTAGGTGAACATATTGAAACTTGGGATCTTTTGTTGTCTAGAGCAAAGTTTGCCTACAATAGTTCAGTGAATAGGACAACGGGAAAGAGTCCTTTTGAGATAGTCCATGGGTACAAGCCTAATCGCCCCATTGACCTGATTCCTTTACCTGTTCATGCACGAGTCTCAGAGTCTACAGAATTATTCGCACAGCATATTAGAGACTTGCATAAGGACATTAGCCAAAAAATAAATCTAAGTAACGAAACATATAAGAAACTGGCTAATTCCCGAAGAAGGATCAAGGAATTTATTGTAGGGGATTCTATCATGATTAGGCTTAGGCCTGAGCAGTTCCCTCCCAAGACCGTTAAGAAACTTCAAGCTCGCGGAGCCGGACCTTTTAGAGTGATAGAGAGGGTTGGACCAAATGCCTATATGTTAGATTTGCCTTCGAATCTTGGCATTAGTTCTACCTTTAATATCGCAGACCTGGTTGAGTACAGGAATCGGCAGCGATACCTAGTGAGGCCTTTGGACCTATTTCTTCCATTAAGAGCGACCCTAGCCCAGAGTGTCCACCAATTAATTGGCCTGAGAGAGGAGAACGGATCGAGCGTATCCTGGATGATCAAGCCTTGATGACCCGGGGCCGTGGTTATCAATGCTTCTTGGTCCAATGGAAAGGCCGGCCAGAGTCAGACGATTCGTGGGTCTCTCGAGAGGACTTGCAATGCCTCAACCTAGACCTCCTCGAGAGATATGTGAGCCAGCTTGATTTTCACTCAACAGGGTCGAGTTCCTCCTATCTCGGGAGAATTGGTGCGGACACCAGAGGCACCAGAATAAGACAGAGGCTTCTCAACCCTCTGTGGATCACTTAGCTACTTTCAAGTTCATTGTAATAAATCTTAGTTTATCTAAGTTGTCTTTAATTGAGTCCTGTATTAGTCAGCTCATGTTGAGCTAGTCCAGTCCAGTGCTAGTTAGCTCATGTTGAGCTAATTTTATTTTTTTGAGTCATGTCCAAACATACTAAAGACTCAAGACCACATCATACAAGTGAAGACCAAGTCCAATCAGATTGAAGACATGGAAAAGTAGCCCAAGTCCAACCCAGCTTGAAGATTTGAAGACCCTAGGAAGAGAAATCAGAAACCTTGAAGCCCTGGACCAGCAGGAAGCAAATTTGGGCCAGCCCAAGCCCAGGAGGGAGCTAGGGCGCCAAGAGCTTATGATGACCACCCCTTGGTCGGCCCCTTAGAGTCACCCTCTTGGCCGACCAAGGCAAGGAGAGAGGGAGAGATTGTAAGGATTTTTTTCTACCCTGGGTTTCCTTTTTTTCTAGCTAAGGTTTGGGTGGGAATAAGACTCTTATGTAATTACTTTTGTATCCTTACTTGGAGCCCAAGACTATGGGACCATTTAAGGGACCCTAGTCTCTTGTATGAGAGTTAACTTTGATATATGAAATACTCTTGACTCTTCAATTGATGTGTGCCTCCCTGTTGTGTGCATTAAGGGATTTTCTGAGAACTTGTCTTCCTCCCGGTGTTGTAACTGTTTCCAGCCGCCATCCAATCCTTCAGAGCCCTGGCCGCCCCCTCCAAAACCTCTTTCCCCTTGCTGTTTTCTTCTTTTTACTTCCTCTCCTTTGGGTTTTCTAATCCCTGACAGGTCGTTTGCAGATCCCTCGACTCCAACGAATCCGGCGACTCCAGCCAGGCCTCAATCGGACCACCGAGCAGAAAGCCGGGTATCCGTGGGTCTCTGGCTTGGTTTTCCAGGCCGCATCCATCGAGGATGAGTGATCTCTTCGCTGCAATCTACACCAGGCACTTCAGACATTGCCAGGCACACCCCCTCTACCACCAGTAGCGTTATTGTAGAAGAACTAGCCCAACCGAGGCTTCTCAGCCTCGGCGGTCCTTCTCTTTCCTTTGCTCTTAGGTCCTATTTGCATGCTTTTAGTTTCTTTCTTGCATAGTTTTCCTTGCTTAAATACTTGATCTACTCTTCGGGATTAGATTCACAAATTGAATTAAAAACATAAAAAAAAATATATTTGCATGCATACATAGGTGCTGCATCAGAGTAGGTATAGCATAATTAAACTGTTTAAGTATGCATACAGAAAAACCTACTCATGCACAAGATTTAACATAAACATGATGCATGAAATATATACAGAGGCATGTAAAGGCAAGTGCAATACTTATAAACAATATGATAATATCTAGATCTAAGCATGCATAATAACAAAAAATAAATCACAAACCTTTGTAGAGCTTCCTTTAACGGCAAATCGAAGTGGCCAATTGAACTCCTTCAACAACAAATCAGATTTGCAACTGTAAGAAGAACATAAGAGATCGATCCAATCTCTTGAGGTGTCCAAGTATCCATCCTTTAGAGTATCCATGTGTGGGCTCTCGCTGATCCAACTCTCGGAAGGATGCTGATCCTTCGGGAATCAACAAACAGGTCACGACAATGTGGAGCAGGGAAAACCAAATAGATCTCCACATACGGTCTTTCACAAGACCGTTCAAAATCCACTAATAAGCGCACACAAACCGGAAAACTAAAACCAGGGAAGAAAATCACGGACGCTCTATTATGATTTTCTGCTCTAAAAAATCATCCCAAAGGAAACCATCTCACGGCTACTCTATGTTTCTTCTTTCAATCTCATCCCCTGTTCTTCCCTCTATCTCATCACACGGCCAACAACCAGAAAAACAAAGGCGGAGAAAACCCAAGACCGCAAGCCCTGTTTCCTTCTCACGCTCGCACGTCATGGCCTTCAACCCAAAAAGAATCAGGCGCTGGGAAAACTCAAAAGGCCAAAGGAAAAAACTCCGTGAGCTCTTGATCTTCTCCTCTCTACGCACACTCCGTTCTTCCCCTCTCCCTTTTCATCTCACGGCTTGCGGCTATCAACCAGGTTATCAAAGAGGTAAAGAACAAAATCATGAAGGCTGGGAAGGAGATCGGAGAGGTGTTTAAAAAAACCCCAACACCATATGAAATAGCTCTTGATCGGTGGAGATGCAGGGAACCACATTGCTGGAAGAGAACAAATCAGCGTGAAAACGAGAGAGAAGAAGAGACGTGCAGGAGAGAAAACTACACCGTGAGACCCTTTCCGATCGCTGACAATAGGATAATCTCAAGCACATCCGATCAACAACAGTCCTTATCTCATCCACATGGTGAAACACAGTAAAACAGAGCAGGGGAAGATATTCAAATCGGTGTTTTAAAGTTTGCTGGGAGAAAAATAAAACCATGTAATAAAACCGGTTCAACAAACCCTAGTCCTACCAAACCCGATCAGTAAGAAAATCAGGTCCAGTCCTAGTCTACCAAGAATAATTCCTGGTTGACCCAAACCAATCCTAGTCGATCCAAATAATACCAGAAAAATCCAATATATGCTCAATCAGTCCATTTGACCTTAATACCGAAACGATTTCCAATCATTGATCAGTCCCGGATCTGGAAGAAATCCTCTATGGCATGTGACCTCATAGGTTCAAACCTAAATGGTAGCACTGGAACACTTCCAATACCAGCATAAGATACCATCTAGCAATGGGTCCCGGCGTCCGGATAGGTCGAAGATACGAGAGTAATCTATCGAACCTCTGGCATATAGTTACCGTATAATTCATCCCTTTGACCTCCAATGCTCAAGATGACCTAGGGTTAGACTGCTAACCCTAACTGAATCAATCCACAATATATCTCAACCTCGCAATTCCAGTGACTCCTCACTAGGACTACCCTGGCCGAGAATTTGCTAAATTGAGACACTGTGAGACATTCAATCCAAACAATTTGGACAGGTCAATTCCATCTTGGTCCACCACTACTCCACAAGTACTTGCTTGTACCCAGAAACCTTTCATCACCAGATTAGAAATCCGGATAGTCCGGCACCAAAGCACAGGGAGTTGCTTGCATGCTACCATGGTGACCTCAGGTCGGAGGGACACATATATCTATATCCAATCGCGAGCAATCCTTTGGCAGAAAGGAGCTCCATAGAGTCATGTTCTATGAGATGTCACACATCCCGCTTGCAGATCACATCAGTGTCACCACACTCCTTTGGTCAAGAGGACAACTAAACGATATGAACCACAACAACCTATACTTGATATATCGACATCCTGTACAATGTATCCTTTGATTGTGAACCTTTTTAAAGGACCACTCGATATATCCTTTCTATATCGAAGTCAGTTCAGTCTTAAGGACTTCATTATATAAACAAAGTTCATTATATGGAAATGAATAATGCGATGAGCTGCCAAAATAAAATTTTATTAATTCATATACAAATTACAATACTGAGCACAACCGTCTACAGCCTAGGTGATTGGCTTTGGGACACAATTCCCAACAACTTCTACTTGTACTAAAGCCAATCATAATAGATTTTATACCCATTTCCCTTTTACAATAGTCGAACTCTTTGATTCCAAGGGCTTTAGTGAAGGAGTCAGCCAGATTCTCCTTTCCATCGATCTTTATAAGATTGATGTCGCCTCGTTCCACGATCTCTCGCACGAGGTGATAGCACCGCAGAATGTGCTTAGTGCGATGATGAGACTTTGGCTCCTTAGCTTGAGTAATGGCTCCTGTGCTGTCACAATACACAGGAACATGACCATCTAGGGAAGGTGCCACCCCTAGCTCACCAAGGAACTTCCGCAACCACACTACTTCCTTTACTGCATCTGATGCTGCAATGAACTCTACTTTACATACCGAGTCTGCAACTATTGCCTGCTTGGAACTCTTCCAGCATATCGCTCCTCCATTCAAGATAAACACAAACCCTGACACACTCTTGCTATCATCTCTGTCTGACTAGAAACTGGAGTCAGTATACCCCACAAGTTACATATCAGGTTCTCCATAAATCAGCCAATGGTCCTTAGTATTTCTCAAATACTTCAGGATGGTCTTAACCACCTTCCAATGCACCTCACCTGGGTCAGACTGGTATCTGCTCACTACTCCTAGTGAGTATGCCACGTCTGGTCTAGTACATGTCATAGCATACATGATAGAGCCCACTACAGAAGCATAAGCAACTCTACTCATGCGCTCTCTTTCTTCAGGAGTTGTCGCACAATCTTTCTTGGAAAGAGTATTTTCAAAACCTATCGGGAGATAGCCTTTCTTGGAATTCTCCATGCTAAACAGTTTCAGCACGGTATCAATGTACGTAGATTGGGACAATCCCAGAAGCCTCTTAGATCTATCTCTATAGATATTCATACCTAGTATGTAAGAAGCTTCACCCAAGTCCTTCATGGAGAACTGAAATGACAACCAGACCTTTATTCCTTACAATGCTGTGATATCATTCCCGATTAAAAGAATGTCATCAACATACAGTACCAGGAATACATTCACAAAACCATTAATCCACTAATAGATGCAGGGTCCCTCTCCGTTCCTAACGAAGCCATACAATTTGATATACCTATCAAATTGCATGTTCCAACTTCGAGATGCTTGCTTGAGTCCATAAATGGACCTCTGCAATTTTCATACTTTTGACTCGTTTGTGGATGTGAAACCCTTCAGGCTGTATCATATACACCTCCTCATCCAGCTCCCCATTCAGGAAAGCAGTTCAGACATCCATCTACCAGATCTCATTATCAAAATGTGCTGCCAGAGCAAGCATGATCCGAATGGACTTGGGCATTACCACAGGGGAGAACATCTTGTCATAATCGATATCATATCGCTGACGATACCCTTGGCAACTAGACGGGCTTTATAGGTCTCCACCTTCCCATCTGCATCCCTTTTTCTCTTGAAAATCCACTTGCACCTGATGGGTTTTATCCCTTCAGGTAGATCAACCAATGTCCAGACATTGTTGATCTCCATAGATTCCATCTCGAATCGCATGGCTCCGAGCCATGCCTTAAAGTCAGATATCTGAAGTGCATCGATATAGGTGATCGGATCCTCATCATTCTCGTCGAGCTCAATGGGATCACCATCCCGGACCAAGAAACCGTAGTATCTGTCTGGCTGACGCGGTGCTCTACCGGATCTCCTAATAATGAGTTCTGGGTGTGATCCAATCACAGCCAGTTCTATGATGTTCTTAGAGTGTGCAGGTTCTTCTACTGATTGAACTCACCAAGTTCAATCTTAGAGGCTACAGTTCCTTCTCCAAGGAACTCCTTTTCCAAAAAGATAGCCCTAAGAGAAATGAACACTTTCTATTCATCCTCCAAGTAGTAGAAATATCCTTTTGTTTCCTTAGGATACCCAATAAATAGGCACCGATCAGACCTAGGACCAAGTTTATCTGAGTCTAAATACTTTACATAAGCCGGACAATCCCAGATCCGAAGGTGTGAAATTAAGGGCTTACGTCCAGTCCATAACTCATATGGAGTGGAGATAATAGACTTACTCGGAACATTATTCAGCAAGTCACAAGCTGTGTCAAGTGCATATCCCCGAAAGGATAGCGGTAGAGTTGCAAAGCTCATCATGGATCGAATCATGTCCAACAGGGTTCGATTCCTGCTTTCGGACACACCATTCAACTGGGGTGTTCCTGGAGGAGTTCACTAAGAGAGAATTCCATTCTCCTCAAGATATGTCATGAACTCACCAGATAGGTATTCACCGTCTCGATCAGATCGAAGAGTTTTAATACTCTTTCCAGTTTGTTTCTCCACTTCATTACGATATCGTTTGAACATTTCAAACGACTCAGATTTATATCTCATCAAGAAGACATAACCATACCTTGAAAGGTCATCTGTAAATGTAATGAAATATTTGTATCCACCTCTGGCACTAACTGTCATGGGTTCTCATACATCAATATATATGAGACTCAGAAGTTCTGTAGCTCGTTCACCTTTTCAAATAAAAGGTGACTTGGTCATTTTACCAAGCAAACATGATTCACAAGTGGGTAGTGAGTCAGAATCACTGACCTCGAGGAGGCCTTCTCCTCGCAACTTGTTTATCCTATTCTGGTTAACATTACCTAGCCTACAGTGCCATAGATACAAGTCACTGACATTTTCTATCCTTGGACGTTTGCTAGATGTGTACATTACATTAACAGGCCATGACATGCTAACCTGTAGTCCCTACAATGAATTGCAAACTTGAATAGGACTACTAGTATCCAATACCCAGTTAGCAGTGTCACAAATAGAAAAATTACAAGATTTTATCATATAAATACCATGTCCAGCACCTTGCTGTTTTCCCTTCCTTGGCCTGTTCGGGTCTAAGGATGCCTGATAAAGAGGACAGTTCCTCTTCTAGTGTCCCTGCTTCTTCCAATAGAAGCACTCTGCACTAGCTTGATCAGCTTTCACTTTCTTGGCCTGACTTGGGCCAGGAGCACTCTTCACCTTCTTTCCCTTACCTTTCTTCTTCCCTTTCTTAAAGGGACGATGACCTCTAAGACCTCCCATTAAATTCATCACCCCCTTATTCAGTTGGTGGTACTTCTTGTAAGTCTGCAACAACCCATCAAACCATGGTAATTGATTGCAGGCTTATTCATTCTATAATGATTGAGAAAGTCAAGATAGGAGGGTAGAGAATTCAGGATCGCATCCTTGTCAAGTTGCTCATGCAAGGGGCATCCGAGCTTATCCAATCGTTCGATCATCTTGATCATGTACAATACATGATCAGTGACCAAACCACCTGTTACAGCCGTGACAGTGACATGGCCAGGCTCAGATACCGCTGAATGCGATCGAGCCACGTGGAGGTTTCTCCGATCGAGTCAGCGCCATGTCTTCAAGACCAGGTTCGGCAAGACTACAGCGCCCGGCAATTTTCTAAGGCAAACTGTCCTCGCCGAGGTCGAGCTCGGATCGGAGTTCCTCTACCACCTCGATGGCGCCCAAGCCCGGAGGGGTCCGCCTAAGTGAGGTCGGCCAAAGCCAGGAGACCTCCTGCCACCTCGCCAGGTGTCCACCCAGGAGGGGTCCGCCTGGGCCGAGGCCGGCCGACCCTTCGCCCTTCGCCAGGTGGCCCCCCGGAGACGGGCCCACCTCGGCCGAGGTCAGGCGACCTCCTGCCACCTCGCCAGGTGTCCACCCAGGAGGGGTCCACCTAGGCCGAGGTCGGCTGGTCCTTCGCCCCTTTGCCAGGTGGCCTCTCAGAGACGGGCCCACCTCGGTCGAAGCCAGGAGACCTCCTGCCACCTCGCCAGGTGTCCACCTAGGAGGGGTCCGCCTGGGCCGAGGCCGGCCGACCCTTCGCCCTTCGCCAGGTGGCCCCCCGGAGACGGGCACACCTCGACCGAGGTCAGGCGACCTCCTGCCACCTCGCCAGGTGTCCACCCAGGAGGGGTCCACCTAGGTCGAGGTCGGCTGGTCCTTCATCCCTTTGCCAGGTGGCCTCTCGGAGACGGGCCCACCTCGGCCGAGGCCAGGCGACCTCCTGCCACCTGCCAGGTGTCCACCCAGGAGGGGTCCACCTGGGCCGAGGTCGGCTGGTCCTTCGCCCCTTTGCCAGGTGGCCTCTCGGAGACGGGCCCACCTCGGCTGAGGCCAGGCGACCTCCTGCCACCTCGCCAGGTGTCCACCCAGGAGGGGTCCACCTAGGCCGAGGTCGGCTGGTCCTTCGCTCTTCGCCAGGTGGCCCCCGGAGATGGGTCCACCTCGGTCGAGGCCAGGCGACCTCCTGCCACCTCGCCAGGTGTCCACCCAGGAGGGGTCCACCTAGGCCGAGGTCGGCTGGTCCTTCGCCCTTTGCCAGGTGGCCCCCGGAGACGGGTCCACCTCGACCGAGGTCAGGCCGCCCGTACGGAGAAGGTCTCAGGGAAGAGGCGCGGGCGCCGAGGCCATCCCTCGGGCCGTACGAATCCCAGACGGTGCCCCGTACGGAGGGCGGCGGCACGCGGAACATCACTTGCATCGGCCCGACAAGTCCCACAGCCGAGGGGCACGATTCTGACAGAACAGGCCCTATAGATGGATGGCGCCCACGCTTGGGAAAGGGAGCGCTCTCGCTGGGCCCGAGGCCTGACCGGCCGCCTTACCGACGCCGCCCTCCCTTTTTCTCTTCTGTCTTTGCCTTTTCCCTGCTGGGCTCGGCGGACGAGGTCGGAAAGCCGCCTGGCCCCCCTTCACCGAAAAGGGAAAAGAGAAGAGGACGGGGGAGGGGAGTCTCCCGGGAGGAAAAGACAAGCGCACGACGAAAGGAGATAAAGAGGGAGGAATCTGGGGACGACAAGGTAAGCAAACAAGCCTGGGGTCAAAGGAGAAGCAGCGGCAAAAGGCCTCGCTCGGGAGAGTGAAAACCAGAGATCTCGAGAGGGGATCACTGGGCGTGAGCTCGGAATGGAGGCCCGACCGAGATTCTGGTCCCCAGAGCGTCTCTCTCACCAGTAAACTCTCCAAGTCTGGAACCCTTTCGGGGGTCCGTCTGGAGAGTCTGTTCCTTCTCGTCGTCTACTGACTTGACCGTCGGAGTCCCCTCGTCGGGATCCCCGGCCAGGGTCTCCTAACCCCTTTTTTGCAGGTTAGCCGCAGCCAGGGAGGCTCCTTCGCCAGGCGGTCAGGAGGGATCGGCGGATCCCGGAGCACGGGCGCGACGACGGGAGCGGCAACAGATTGGCGCACCAGGTAGGGGGGCAGGACACCAAACCCGAGCGGGGGCCAGCTTTCTGCAGGTGTCATGCTCTCTGACGATGGTGGTCACTCGTTGCCGCGAGGCGTCCACCAGCCGCGTGGGGGAGGTTCACTCCCCTCCAGGGGCCCGCAGCCCGGAGAGGGAGCTTCCGGCTCCCCCTCCTCTTCCACCACAGCCTACCCCAACGGACGGACCCCTTGCGGCTGTCATCCAGCAGCTGCAGACCTTGACCTCAGCGGTCCAGCAGCTTCAGCATCAGCAGCGGTCCCTGGCCACGCAGCCGCAGCCAGGGACCCCCGCGGCCCGAGCCGCGGGGCAGCGTGGGAGCCTACGCTCCATCCAGGGCAGGCCATCCCATCCGAGGGCCGTCTCCAACCCCCGAGGGAGCCACCAAGCTCCCGCAAAAAGAAACTACTCCGGTTCGGACGATCGCGAGAGTCGATCCTCAGCCGACAAGGCCGAAACGGCGCATCGTAGCAAGCGACGCCAAGGCCTGACTTCGCACCGAGACCGAACGACGCCCCCTTCACCAGCAGCCTCGATGGAAGACTCCACCGATGAAGCCATCAGGCGCCAGGCCGAGAGGCGCCTGGAGGAGCATGAGCGCAAGCTGGCAGAGTTCGCCGGTCGATTTGCCGACCTGCAGAACTCGTCGGCAGACCCGGCGGGCTACGACTCCCGCCCCCCTTTCTCTGAAGAAATCCAGGCGGAACCAATCCCAAAACGGTTCCGCATGCCGCAGGTGGATCCCTACGACGGGATCACCGACCCTCTGGACCATCTGGAGAGCTACAAAGCCCTCATGAGGGTCCAGGGGGCCACTGACGCTCTCCTGTGCATCGCCTTCCCGTCCACCTTCCGGAAGGCCGCTCGAGTCTGGTTCACCCGCCTCGAGCCCGGATCCATTTGCTCCTTCCATCAGCTGGAAGGAAGGTTCGTGGCACACTTCGACGCTTGTCGAAAGGTGCCGAGAGAGGTGGACAGCCTCTTCTCCATCCGCCAGCAGGACCAGGAGCTGCTCCGGGACTACATCACCCGGTTCAAAACCGTAGCTCTGGAGATCTACAGCTTGGACGAGCCCGTCGCCATGCTGGCTTTGAAGCGCGGGCTCAAGACGTCCCGCCTGACCTACTCCCTGGACAAGAAGTCGCCCAGGATGTACTCCGAGCTCCTCCTCCGCGCCCACAAGTACATCCGAGCGGAGGAGGCCGACCGCACCCGTCGAGAGTTGGACGGGAAGACTCCGAAGAGGCCACCCCCGAGAGAAACCCCGGGAGTTCGGAAGCCCGGGCCATCTGCCGACCCTCGCCCGAATCCAAGGCCAAGGGGCGAGGCCACTCCCGAGCGGAGGTACACCCCTCTCCTCGCACCTCGGACGAAGATCCTCATAGAAATCGAGGGTGAGCGCTACCTCCGCCGACCTCCTCCTCAGAACCCGAGAGCCATCCGAGACAAATCGAAGTACTGCCAGTTCCACCGCGAGCACGGGCACGACACAGAGGAGTGTCACCACCTGAAGCGGGAGATCGAGGAGCTGATTAGGAGGGGTTACCTCAGGAAGTTTGTCAAGAACGAGGCCCCCTCTGAAGGGCAGCCGCTCGCGACCTTGCCGCCCGTCCCTGCAATCGACAACCGCCCAACGGAGAAGCCCGTGGGCATGATCTCGCGCGGGTTTGGTCGAGCGATGAAGAGAGCCCGGGAAGTCGGGAACCCGGAGAATGTAATCCCCCCCAAGGGGGGGAAGCTAATGATAATTTAAATAACGATGCCGTGATGGTCGAGATGACCATCGCGAAGCATCCTGTACATCGAATCATGGTGGATAGTGGAAGCTCGGCTGATGTACTTTTTTACGATGCTTTCTCTCGGATGAACTTGTCCCCCGATCAGCTGAAACCGGTGCACACCCCCTGGTAGGTTTTACGGGGGACTCCGTGGGGGTCGAGGGGGAGATCACTCTCCCGGTCACCGCCGGATCCCCACCCCGGCAGGCGACCGTCCTAATAACATTTACCATCGTCAGGCTCCCCTCGCCTTACAACGCCATTCTCGGGCATCCCGGGCTCAACCAACTGGACGCCACCATCTCCACGAGAAGGCTGTTGGTACAGTTCCCCACACCTTCCGGGCTCGGGGAGATGAAGGGGACGACCCAGCCAGTCCCGCTCTGCCTTCAGACGGTCCCGGGCGCCAGGGGCGCGGAGCTCGCCCATGATATCGACGACCTCGATCTGAGAGAGAAGGAACCCAGGGGAGGGCCCGTAGAGCGCCTGCTGACTTTTCCCCTCGGTTCGGATCCCCTGAAGACGGTGCAAGTCAGGGCCCAGCTCCCTGAGGAAGAACGAACCCGCCTGCTGGAGTTCCTCCACGCCAACACTGACGTGTTCGCCTGGTCAGCAGCTGACATGCCGGGCATCCCGCCCGAGGTCATCATGCACAGGTTAAACGTGGACCCAAATTACCGCCCGGTCCGCCAGAAGAAGAGAAGCTTCGCCATGGAAAGGCAGAAGGCGATCAACGAGGAAGTGGAGAAGTTCCTCGCCACCGGTTTTGTGCGGGAGGTCCAGTACCCCAGCTGGCTGGCAAACGTGGTCATGGTAAGAAAGAGTAGTGGTAAGTGGAGGATCTGTGTGGATTACACCGACCTCAACCGAGCTTGCCCAAAGGACAGCTTCCCTCTTCCAAAGATCGACCAGCTGGTCGACACCACCTCGGGGCATCGCCTCCTGTCGTTCATGGACGCCTTCTCCGGATACAACCAGATCCGAATGAGCCCGGAGGATGAAGAGCACACCGCCTTAATAACTGACCGCGGAACTTTTTGCTACAGGATGATGCCATTTGGCCTCAAAAACGGGGGCAACGTACCAGCGCCTGGTCAATAGAATTTTCAAAGACCAGATCGGCCGCAACATGCAGGTGTACGTGGACGACATGCTGGTAATGAGCAAACCCGAGTCGGACCACGTGGCTGACTTGGCGGAGACGTTCGGCAACCTCCGACGCCATCAG
Source organism: Areca catechu (assembly GCA_021397845.1). Lineage (NCBI taxonomy): Eukaryota > Viridiplantae > Streptophyta > Magnoliopsida > Arecales > Arecaceae > Areca > Areca catechu. Next base: position 109,284,775 of record CM038047.1, read on the forward strand.
ATGAAGCTGAACCCGGCGAAGTGCGCCTTTGGCATCTCCACCGGGAAATTCCTAGGATTTATGGTGACCCAAAGAGGGATCGAGGCCAACCCGGAGAAGGTCCAGGCCATCCTGGATATGGAGCAGCCCGCCTCCAAGAAGCAAGTGCAGCAACTAACCGGCCGAGTTGCGGCCCTCAGCCATTTTATCTCCAGGTCGGCGGACCGCTGCCGTCCCTTCTTCAAGGTACTGAGGAAGATGAATGACTTTGCTTGGACCGAGGAATGCCAGCAGGCCTTCGAGGAGCTGAAGAAGACCCTCGCATCGCCACCGTTGCTGTCCAGGCCCGAGGAGGGAGAGGAGCTTATCCTCTACCTAGCGGTTACCCGGAAGCCGTCAGCTCAGTCTTGGTTCGAACCGATGGCCAGGGGGCCCAACGGCCGGTGTACTATACCAGCAAACTTCTCCGTGACACGGAGCTCAGGTATTCTCGGCCCGAGAAACTCGTTTTTGCGCTAATAGTGTCTGCCCAGCGTCTCAGGCCTAATTTCCAAGCGCACCCCATCGCTGTCCTGACGGATCAACCGCTGAAAGCAGTGCTCAGCCGACCCGATACCTCGGGACGATTGGCAAAGTGGGCACTGAAACTCAGCGAGTTCGACATTACGTACAGGCCGAGGTCGGCCATGAAGGCACAGGTGCTAGCCGACTTCTTGGTCGAATGTGCAGGCTTGGACAAGGAGCCCGAGGAAGGCCCCTCAGGCCGGTCGATGGAGATAGGCACCGGCGAGCCCGGAGAGGACGCCTGGATCCTCCATGTAGACGGAGCCTCAAACTCCGGCGGGAGCGGGGCTGGGCTCATCCTTGCCAACGGCAACGGGATCGTCGCCGAATGCGCACTCCGTTTCCAATTCCCCGCGACAAATAACCAGGCGGAGTACGAAGCACTTCTTGCCGGACTGAGAGTCTCCCGCGAGCTGGGCGTAACCAACCTCGTGGCGGGGCAGGTGTCCGGGGAGTACGTCGCACACGACCCCCAAATGGCGAGATACTTGGAGCTCGTCAAGGCGGGCGCGTCCAGATTCCGGCGCTTCAACATCTTCCATATCCCCCGCGGGGAGAACGCCCGTGCGGATGCTCTCTCTCGACTGGCGACCCTGCCGGACTCGATGCTGGGACGCGCTCATGTGGAGCATCTGGAGTTCCCAAGCCTCGAAGCGCCGGTGGAGGTCCATCAGGTCGGCCATGAACCCAGCTGGATAGACAAGTACGCCGCATACATCACCAATGGCACCCTGCCGGAGGACCGCGAGGCGGCTCGCCTCATCAGGAAGAAGGCCGTGCGGTTCGTCCTGATGGACGGGCAGTTGTATCGAAGATCCTACTCCTACCCCCTCCTCAAGTGCGTAGGACCCACGGAAGCCAAGCTTGTGCTCCAGGAGATTCACGAAGGCGTCTGCGAGAACCACGTGGGGGGCAGGGCATTGGCATACAAGGCCCTCCGTCAGGGCTACTTCTGGGAGACGATGAAGGAAGACGCCGCCGACTTCGTGAAGAAATGCGACCGGTGCCAGCGTCACGCCACGGTGCAACGGCAGCCCTCCAACCCAATCTCCCAGCTCTCAGCCCCCTGGCCGTTCGCCCAGTGGGGGATGGACCTCCTGGGCCCATTCCCGCCGGCGTCTGGACAGCGGAAGTTCTTGATAGTGGCCATCGATTACTTCACGAAGTGGGTCGAGGTCGAACCCTTGGCGAGGATCACCGAAGCAAACGTCGCCAAGTTCTTTTGGAAGTCCATGGTCTACCGCTTCGGCCTCCCCCACACCGTGGTCACTGACAACGGGCGCCAGTTCGACTGTCGGGAGTTCGAAGAATTCTGCAGCGACCTCGGCATCAAGCATCGCTTTACCTCGGTGGCGCACCCCCAGACCAATGGGGAGGCCGAAGTCATAAACAGGACTATCCTTCAGGGCCTCCGCACGCGGCTGGACCAGGCCAAGGGCAGGTGGGCCGACGAGCTCCCCAGCATCCTCTGGGCATACCACACCACCCCGAGGACGGCTACCGACGAAACCCCGTTCAACCTCGTCTTCGGAGCCGAGGCAGTCATCCCGATCGAGCTCAGCCTACCCACACTGCGTGTGGAGCAATATGACGAGACAGAAAACCCAGCCAGGATGATGCTCAACCTTGACCTTCTCGAGGAAACGAGAGACAAAGCCCGAATTCGAATGGCGGCGTATAGGCAATGCGTGGCCAGGTATTACAACTCCCGAGTGCGGCCGAAGGTTTTCCATCCCGGAGACTTGGTCCTCCGGCGCGCTGAAGCTTCCCAGCCACGGGAATGCGGCAAGCTCTCACCCAACTGGGAAGGCCCATATCAGGTGGCAGAGGCCCTCCCTCATGGCGCATACTACTTGGAGGAATTGGGAGGTGCCAGGTTCTCCCGGACGTGGAACGCCTTGAACCTGAGGATGTACTATCAGTAATGTAAGGTTCCCTGCTCCTGTAATAAAGTTCCCCCACTTCAAACACTCCCTTCTCACTTCGACAAGAAATCCTACGGCATCGGGCTCAGTCCGGAGATCCTGGGCTTCGGCCTGGAAGGCGGCGCAGAACCCAGTTCGCCCACGAAAGCCCGGAGAACAGCTCGGCGAGCCGCGCAAGGCTTGAGAAAGCCTGCGGCATCGAGCTCACTCCGGAGATCCTGGGCTTCGGCCTGGAAGGCGGCGCAGAACCCAGTTCGCCCACGAAAGCCCGGAGAACAGCTCGGCAAGCTGCGCAAGGCTTGAGAAAGCCGGCGGCATCGAGCTCACTCCGGAGATCCTGGGCTTCGGCCTGGAAGGTGGCGCAGAACCCAGTTCGCCCATGCAAGCCCGGAGAACAGCTCGGCAAGCCGCACAAGGCTTGAGAGAGCCTGCGGCATCGAGCTCAGTCCGGAGATCCTGGGCCTCGGCCTGGAAGGTGGCGCAGAACCCAGTTCGCCCACGCAAGCCCGGAGAACAGCTCGGCAAGCCGCACAAGGCTTGAGAGTGCCTGCGGCATCGAGCTCAGTCCGGAGATCCTAGGCCTCGGCCTGGAAGGTGGCGCAGAACCCAGTTCGCCCATGCAAGCTTGGAGAACAGCTCGGCAAGCCACGCAAGGCTTGAGAAAGCCTGCGGCATCGAGCTCAGTCCGGAGATCCTGGGCTTCGGCCTGGAAGGCGGTACAAAAACCATGTCGCCTGCGCAAGTATGAAGGCGATCCCAAAGACGGGCCCACTTAAGGCCTACTCTGCCGCCACGCGATCCGGGAGGCCCCAACCTTCGATTTGAGCAATGGAAGGATCGGGCCTGCGATCGTTTCAGCATTCCATACCAACATCTCAAAAAAAAAAAAAAAGGAAAAAGAGGAGAACTCGAGGTTTTGTCAAACTAAAGCTTTCATTAATACAAGTGGCCAGTACAAGCTGGGAGTCCCGACAGCCCGGGAGTCCCCAAAGAAGAAAAGGAAAAAGGAAAAAACATGACTACGATGACGAAAGCATGTAAGAAGGCGCCGGGCTCAGTATGGTGCAGGATCGGAGCCCTCTGCCGGGGGCGCAGGCGCTGCATCCTCGACCTCGGTGGCGGCCGGCTCTTGGGGCTGCTCCGGAGCCACAGCTTCGCTAGTCGACGGCGCCGCAGGAGTTGCGTCGGCCGCACCGGAGGCCCTGCTCTCGACTCCTTGCCTCCTGCCTCCGATCACCACCCCGCTAAGATCGAGCTCGGGGAAGAAGGCCCCCACCTTCTCCCGGCACATCCGGAACCCCTTCAGGAAGGAGTCCACGGTGGCCTCCCGGACCTCCGACATGTACTCGTCGGAAGCCCGGAATTTCGGGACGGCCTCCTGCGCCTCCCGCTTCGCGGCCTCCAGAAGTCCGTTGATGTACGCACTCCGGTCCCTCGCCGCACTCGCATCTCGCCGGGCCTCCTCCAGCTGGCGCTCCAGCCACTGGGAATGGGCCTGCAGGCGGGCCTTCTCCGCCGCGTCCTCCTCCGTACGGCGCTGGTAGGAGATCCTCTCCTCCGACAAGGAAGCCTCCAGCTCCTTGTTCCGCCCCTCAGAGCGCGCCAGGTCGGACTGGAGGGCTTGGTTGCTGGCTCGCAGCTCGACCCCCTTCTCCATGAGGTCCTTGACATCGGCCGCGAGCTTGTCGAGCTTCTTCTCCTTCTCGGCGTCCCTTTGCGCGTTCCCTACGAGGAAGTTCCTCAGTAGGAGAATGTCATTCCCGATCTGCACCAACGAAAACAAACCAGGTCAGGAGAAAAGAAGTTAGATCTTGAAAGGAAGGACACCGTGAAAAGCTTACCGTGCTGCGGGAGAATCCCGAGCAAAGCATCTGCGTAGTCCCGGCCGCCCCGGGCTCGGCGGTCACGGGCGGTGGAGGCGTACTCCATGATCTTTTCTGCGAGCCCTTTGTCGCGGATGACCGAGTCCCGGTGGGTGATCATCGGTGCCGGGGCTGTCAGGCCGGCTCCTGCGCCGGCCGCCCCCTCAACTGATTTCGCGGTCGACGGGCCGGCGGTGGCCACCGGCTGCGCTGTCGAGGCAGCGGCGACGACGGGACCGGCGCTGGACGGAGCTGCAGGCGGTGGAGCCCTCTCAGCGGCGGCGTCGCCAGGTCGCGCAACCGAGGCGTCGGCGGCCCCGCCCTGAGGCAACCTGGGCGGGGGAGCGGCGGCCATCGGGCTGGGCACGGTCGCCGTCACGACCTCCTGGCTCGCCTCCGTGCGAGCCCTCTTCGCCGCGGGCTCATCCACCTCGACGACATCTCTCCGGGCTGCGCCATCCAAAAGGCTCTCCAGTGAGAACTTCATCCCTGCAACACAAAGGAATAGAAAGTCAGCCGGCTCGGTCATGAAGAAAAAGGGAGCGGGAGTCAAAGTAGGGCCGAATCTCACCCGTCTCGCGGATGGCACTGATCCCGGCCTCAAAAAGATTCTGCTCCGAAAGCAGAACGTCGAGTGCCGGGACCACGTCGCTCAGGAGCTGGGAATAGGCCTCCTGGTCCGCCGACTCAACCCGAGAGTTCCGGTTCGGAGACCGGTCCGGTTCACTCCAGGCCCAGTCGACATCTTCGACTGAGGCGAAGAAAAACCGGCTCTTCCAGCCCTTGACCGAGGAAGGGATGTCGAACCGGAGACACCTGGGCCGGGGCGAAATATACCACCAGCCGTCATCGGTGGAGCACTTCTTCAGGGTGAACATGGCCCTGAAGAGGGAGAAACGGGCAACGAACCCGTGGAAGTGACAAAAAACTATAAAAGAGAAGATGACCCGGATGGCATTGGGAGCCAGCTGGGCCGGGACAAGCCGGAAATGGCTGAGAAAAGAAAGGAAGAAGGGATGCAGAGGAAACCGAAGACCCCCAAGGAGGAAGTCTTCGTAGAAGGCTATGCGGCCGGGGCCACTCATGGTGACGCGCTCCCCGGACCGCGGAACAGACAGACGAATGGACCCCGAGACAACGTAAGCATCCCGGAGCAGAGAAAGATCGCCTTCGGTCATGGTGGAAGCATGACCGGAGGGACCAGCGGGAAGAGAAGGCGGAGCAGGAAGAGAACGAAGGGGCACGGCGGGAGCAACCGGGGGAGGCCGGATCCCCCTAGGGATGCCAATGGTGACACCCCGGGTTGCAGACGCCGGCGGATCTCCTCCGGGATCGTCTCCTCATCTGAGGAGGAAGAAGATGGAGTCCTCGGCCGGGATGGACCGGCCTCGTCCGGGTTGGAAGAGACATGGCGACGGCGCGCCATGGAAAAGAGAAGGACGGAGGATCAAAGGGAAAAGAAAAAGAAAGAGAAGGAGGGGAGCCGGAGAAGATGAAGGCACTCACCGAAAATACGCCAGACGAGCGCAAGGCAACAGGAGTTAGCCTGCAGCAAACCGCCCACGAAGCAAGGGGAAAGGCCTCGTTCTGGAAAGCCCCTCCCTTTCAAACTCAGCGAACGGCGGCCGTACCCGTCATTCCGCCTCGGGCCACTGGACGATCGCCACGTGGGCGCACGCCCGACACCGATGCCTCGGTAGCAGAGCAACGGCCTCTGCCTCGAAGCGACGCATTTATTGCGGGCAAGTGGGCGACGCGTGGCGGCTCCCCATAGGTTTTCAGCCGCATCGAGCCACGGCGACGAGGATCGTGGCAATCATGATGCAAGATCTTCGCCTCCCCACGTCATGTCCGCATTTAATCTCGACGTTCCGTTCTACGATGCCCCGACGGAACGGCGGGCTGGGGGGCAACTGTTACAGCCGTGACAGTGACGTGGCCAGGCTCAGATACCGCCGAATGCGATCGAGCCATGTGGAGGTTTCTCCGGCCGAGTCAGCGCCACGTCTTCAAGACCAAGTTCGGCAAGACTACAGTGCCCGGCAATTTTCTAAGGCAAACTGTCCTCGCCGAGGTCGAGCTCGGATCGGAGTTCCTCTACCACCTCGATGGCGCCCAAGCCCGGAGGGGTCCGCCTAAGTGAGGTCGGCCAAAGCCAGGAGACCTCCTGCCACCTCGCTAGGTGTCCACCCAGGAGAGGTCCGCCTGGGCCGAGGCTGGCCGACCCTTCGCCCTTCGCCAGGTGGCCCCCCGGAGACGGGCCCACCTCGGCCGAGGTCAGGCGACCTCCTGCCACCTCGCCAGGTGTCCACCCAGGAGGGGTCCGCCTGGGCCGAGGTCGGCGACCCTTCGCCCTTTGCCCCCGGAGACGGGCCCACCTCGGCCGAGGTCAGGCGACCTCCTGCCACCTCGCCAGGTGTCCACCCAGGAGGGGTCCACCTGGGCCGAGGTCGGCTGGTCCTTCGCCCTTGCCAGGTGGCCTCCGGAGACGGGCCCACCTCGGCCGAGGTCAGGCGACCTCCTGCCACCTCGCCAGGTGTCCACCCAGGAGGGGTCCACCTAGGCCGAGGTCGGCTGGTCCTTCGCCCCTTTGCCAGGTGGCCTCTCGGAGACGGGCCCACCTCGGCCGAGGCCAGGCGACCTCCTGCCACCTCGCCAGGTGTCCACCCAGGAGGGGTCCACCTAGGCCGAGGTCGGCTGGTCCTTCGCCCCTTTGCCAGGTGGCCTCCCGGAGACGGGCCCACCTCGACCGAGGCCAGGCGACCTCCTGCCACCTCGCCAGGTGTCCACCCAGGAGGGGTCCACCTAGGCCGAGGTCGGCTGGTCCTTCGCTCTTCGCCAGGTGGCCCCCGGAGACGGGTCCACCTCGGCTGAGGCCAGGCGACCTCCTGCCACCTCGCCAGGTGTCCACCCAGGAGGGGTCCACCTAGGCCGAGGTCGGCTGGTCCTTCGCCCTTCGCCAGGTGGCCCCCGGAGACGGGTCCACCTCGATCGAGGTCAGGCCGCCCGTACGGAGAAGGTCTCAGGGAAGAGGCACGGGCCCCGAGGCCATCCCTCGGGTCGTACGAATCCCAGATGGCACCCCGTACGGAGGGCGGCGGCATGCGGAACATCACTTGCATCGGCCCGACAAGTCCCACAGCCGAGGGGCACGATTCTGACAGAACAGGCCCTATAGATGGATGGCGCCCACGCTTGGGAAAGGGAGTGCTCTCGCTGGGCCCGAGGCCTGACCGGCCGCCTTACCGGCGCCGCCCTCCCTTTTTCTCTTTTGTCTTTGCCTTTTCCCTGCTGGGCTCGGCGGACGAGGTAGGAAAGCCGCCTGGCCCCCCTTCACCGAAAAGGGAAAAGAGAAGAGGACGGGGGAGGGGAGTCTCTCGGGAGGAAAAGACAAGCGCACGACGAAAGGAGATAAAGAGGGAGGAATCTGGGGACGACAAGGTAAGCAAACAAGCCTGGGGACAATGGAGAAGCAGCGGCAAAAGGCCTCGCTCAGGAGAGTGAAAACCAGAGATCCCGAGAGGGGATCACTGGGCGTGAGCTGGCAAGGAGGCCCGGCCGAGATTCTAGTCCCCAGAGCGTCTCTCTCACCAGTAAACTCTCCAAGTCTGGAACCCTTTCGGGGGTCCGTCTGGAGAGTCTGTTCCTTCTCGTCGTCTACTGACTTGACCGTCGGAGTCCCCTCGCCGGGATCCCCGGCCAGGGTCTCCTAATCCCTTTTTTGCAGGTTAGCCGCAGCCAGGGAGGCTCCTTCGCTAGGCGGTCAGGAGGGATCGGCGGATCCCGGAGCACGGGCGCGACGACGGGAGCGGCAACACCACCATTTCACATTTTGGCATTGTAGATGGCACAAGATACTTTATACCGCTCCACATCGTCTGGCATGCCGAAAGATTCCTTCAACTTTTGAAGAATCTCTTCTAGCTAGGCCTCTACAAATTAGCTATTGAACTCGTCGTTCATCGCCGCCAATATTATGTATCGGATAGTAGTCCGATCAGAAACCTACTTCAAATAAGTATCCCTGATCGAACTCCGAGCATTGGCAAGAGGGATTTCGGGTGCTGGATCCGTTATCACATAAAGGATCCGCTCGTGCTCCAGGACTATCCTCAATTTTTGATACCAGCTATCAAAATTGGGACCCTTTAACTTCTCACTTTCGAGAAGTGATCGAAGCGAAAGGTTTGAAGACATCTGAAGGAAAATTAAGACCAAATTAGTATATGAATTAATTAATTAAACCAAAAGACTTGGACTTTAGTCTAAAAGTCCCTCCCTATAATTTTTTAGATTGGGAGCCTCTAACTCCAATCCATGAAATCATCATTTCATAGTGGGTATTGAAATCCAATAGACCATGTATGAGCCCGACTATGGCCGGCTCACCCAAACGCGCCTAAAGGTAGGTTCTCTAACCAATTGCATCCCTAAGCAACTTCCAGTAATAAATTTTTGCCCCACATAACCTCCAATCGGCCTAGGGGCCTCCTATTATGGGTCTCTAGTTAGGTCCAACCATTAATATGACGAATCCGATGCTTCCAGCTAACAAATGACCAAGCCCGACTATGGCCAGCCCACCTGATCACCGTTAAGATGGTTGCAATGAACCATCATCTATAGGAGAGTAATCCCAGTAACCAGATGCACACCAGTTCTATGGAACTGTCGATGTACACCAAGCTAAAGGACTCATTACTAACCCACTTAATGAGAGGCTAAGACATTATCAACTCATTGACTTAGTCTTTTTCATGACCTAATAATTTTAGAGGATTTTAATTAAATTGTGACAGAAGAATAGAGAGAAAAACATGGATCAACCCCCACTGATCAAATCAATTCTCAAGAGGGTTGAATTAAATTCAACAAATTGGTCCATGGGCACCTAAAGATCAGTCAGGCTGATCAACTTGGATGACGTGGGTTAACTCGAATCAATAAGCTTTTCTAATCAATTATGGTTGATCGAATTAGCCAGGTAGGTGAGATCATGGGTGAGTATCCGTCATTAACCATCTTTCCTATATACCAACCAAGTTGGCCAGGAAAGAGGTAGCCTCATGCAGCCATGATCAAAAATGCCAAATCTACCTAGACACCAATCGATTTACCAAACTCGATTAGACCAGCCTAAGAACTCGGGCTTTCCACAGAGCCACTAATTAGATCCATTTTAGAAGAATGGACTAACCCATCTAACTATTAAATAGATACTAAAGAGAAGGTCCTTAATCAACATTTGATTAGTTATCTTAAGTCCAATTCAACTAACCTTAGGTCTAACCCAATAAACGAATCCAATCAGATAGCTATAACCCAATTAACCCGGATGGCTTATTCAAATGACATTAGGTTTTATAAATCCTAATCTGGCTTGTCATTTAATTAATCTTTCAATTCATAATTGTTAGATTATAAGCCAACATTTAATTAAAATATTTTTAATTAAATTCCTGTAAAACCCTTTTACATCTTTCATGCATCATATCTAGTCCTATCATATCATTTATTATATTTCAAGCCTAAACAATTAAAGACATGCCAATGTATAATCATGTATAGGATTAAAATATTTTTAATATCATAGGTTTCCTTTAAGCATCCTTCTGAAAAGGCCAACACAGATGAATCGCCTCGTGCCATAAAAATTAGGGGTTTTAAACACTAATTAATCTGGACACACGGCCATGGTGAAAGTCTCAAATAGATTCCAAAAAGTAATCCCTAATATAAATACAGATCCAAATACATGCAATCATGATATGCTACATAGGAACCTGTGGCTCTGATACCACTGAAAGGAAACCAGTGCACCGGACGCCTACCCTAGGCATGCAACACTAGGAAGTAGGTATTGCATAATTAAATTTTTTAAGTATGCATACGAAAAAACCTACTCATGCACAGGATCTAACATAAACATGATGCATGAAATATATACAGAGAAATGTAAAGGCAAGTGCAATAAATATAAACAACATGATAATATCTAGATCAAAGCATGATAACAAAAAATAAATTATATACCTTTGTAGAGCTTTCTTTAACAGCAAATCGAAGCAGCCAATTGAACTCCTTTAACAACAAATTAGATCTGCAACTGCAAGAAGAACATAAGAGATCGATCTAATCTTTCGAGGTATCCAAGTGTCTACCCTTTAGAATATCCACGTTTGGGCTCTTGCTGATCCAACTCCTAGAAGGAAGCTGGTCCTTCGGGAATCAACAAACAGGACAAACATGTCACGGCAAAATGTGGAGCAGGAAAAACCAAATAGATTTCCACGGACGGTCTTCTCCAAGATCGTTCAAAATCCACTAAGAGCACACAAACCAGAAAACTAAAACCAGAGAAGAAAATCACGGACGCTCTATGATTTTCTGCTCTCAAAAATCGTCCCAAAGGAAACCCTCTCACGGCTGCTCTATGTTTCTTCTTTCAATCTCATCCCCTGTTCTTCCCTCTATCTCATCACACGGCCAACAACCAGAAAAACAAAGGCGGAGAAAACCCGAGACCGCAAGCCCTGTTTCCTTCTCACGCTCGCACGTCACGGCCTTCAACCCAAAAAGAATCAGGCACTGGGAAAACTCAAAAGGCCAAAGGAAAAAACACCGTGAGCTCTTGATCTTCTCCTCTCTGCGCACACTCCGTTCTTCCCCTCTCCCGTTTCATCTCACGGCCTGCGGCTATCAACCAGGTTATCAAAGAGGCAAAGAACAAAATCATGAAGGCTGGGAAGGAGATCGGAGAGGTGTTTAAATAAAACCCCAACACCATATGAAATAGCTCTTGATCGGTGGAGACGCAGGAAACCACACTGCTGGAAGAGAACAAATCAGCGTGAAAACCGAGAGAGAAAAGAGACATGCAGGAGAGAAACTACACCGTGAGACCCTTTCCGATCGCTGACAATAGGATAATCTCAAGCACATCCGATCAACAACAGTCCTTGATCCACACGGTGAAACACGGTAAAACAGAGCAGGGGAAGATATTCAAATCGGTGTTTTAAAGTTTGCTGGGAGAAAAATAAAATCATGTAATAAAACCGGTTCAACAAATCTTGATCCAACCAAACCCGATCAGTAAGAAAATCAGGTCCAGTCCTGATCTACCAAAATCAATTCCTGGTTGACCCAAACTAATCCTGGTCGATCCCAATCAGACCAGAAAAATCCAATGTGTGCTCAATCAGTCTGTTTGACCTTAATATCGAAATAATTCTCAATCGTTGATCAGTTCTCGGATTAGAAATCCGGATAGTCCAGCACCAAAGCATAGAGAGTTGCTTGCAAGCTACCATGATGACCTCAGGTCAGAGGGACACATATACTCATATCTAATTGCGAGCAATCCTTTGGCAGAAAGGAGCTCCATGGAGTCACGTTCAATAAGATATCACACATCCCACTTGCAGATCACATCAGTGTTACCACACTCCTTTGGTCAAGAGGACAACCAAACGATGTGAACTACAACAACCTATACTTGATACATTGTCATCCTGTACAATGTATCCTTTGATTGTGAACCTTTTTAAAGGACCACGTGATATATCCTCTCTATATTGAAGTCAGTGCAGTTCTAAGGACTTCATCACATAAACAGAGTTCATTATAGGAAAATGAATAATGTGATGAGCTGCCAAAATAAAGTTTTATTAATTCATATACATATTACAATATTGAGCACAACCGCCTACAGCCTAAGCGATTGGCTTTGGGACATAATTCCCAAGATCAGGTGTAACTATTGGCCTCTGTTGCTTAGACCCGGGGATTGGTGCAGGGACTTCCATCAAAGCCAAAATGCCAGTCGTCTTGACAGAACTGATGATGCCATAGGAAGAATGCTACCCTTGGCCTATGCAGTTCCTCCCCTAGAAGTGGATCCTCCTGCCAACCCCTTACGGTAGGTAAGCTTGATCCTCTATCTTGGCAACTGGGGAGTCGATTGTTTGGAGAAGGCCTTCTGCTTCAACTTCTAGATTTTAGTGGGATCCATTCCTATAGGAGGAAGAAATGTAGCTATTAGATAGAAATAAGTAACATGGCATGGAAGAGAAAAGACAAAATGATCATTTTCTACTCGTATCTCATGGCTGCAGTAGACATAGACCCAATCTGAAAAGGGTCTCGTCAGACAGAAGCATGTCCATTTCAGAAATGTCATGGAAAAGAATAGTCTCATGCCACCCCCTCTCTTCCTCCCTTAGTACCGGGGGAAAGGTCATTGACCATTATGGGGCTCCCTATGGCCTAAACCCCGGTCATCCATGGGATGCCTAACAAAAAAGTAATATTCCTTCTAATGGTGTGTAATGGAAGGAATCCCCTGAAGGAATGAGCTATCCCATTGCTTGTTCTGATAGAATATATAGTACCACCCTCTGGACTAGGAGTGCTTGGCAAAATTAAAAATAGCTCTAAACAGGTTAAAGAAAGGTTCTACCCCCATGGAGAGACACTTCACCATAAACCCGCAAATAAAATGCTAAGAGTTCAGCACAGGGTGCAAGGTGAGATTTCAAAAAACCTTAAAAGTTTTACACAAAAGGAAAAAAGGGGAAGTCGGATCCCAACCCTCAGGACTCCTTATACAGTGCGAGTTGGCCTGGAGGTGGGCCACAAACCCATTTAAAGGACAAGTGGACCTCTAATATAAATTGTAGGGGGATATGGAACTTGGTTCGAAGGTGCTCTAAGGCCCTCTTAGACAATACAAAAGAAACCTCTCCCGAGAGGAATTCCTTTGGTTCTATATCCCCAAATTTTGAGGGGGCAATGGGGGCCTCAATTGAGGGCAGCACCTCAACTAAGGCCCAAACAGCCACTAGGGCCATGGGTTCAACCTGGTCCTCATCCGAAGGCCAAGAATCCATAGAATTGGGGATGTCTCCATCCCAGAGTTCATAATTAAGAGAAAAAATGGGGAATAACTGATAGAAAAGAGAGGGAGAGATAAAACCCTCTCAAAAACAAACTCCCTTACCTAAACTAAAACAAAGAGCAAAAGGAACCTGCAAAAAAGAAATAGAAGTAGATAGGACAAAATTAAAATACTTCAAATACCTAGATAAGGGAGATCACTAGGAAAAGCTTATTAGTTGAAGAACTCTCAATAGCCCGAGGCGGGAAAAATGAGATGAAAAACAAAAGGGAAAGACAAACCAAGATGAAATGCTTAGAGAGGCAAACAAAAGTCATAATTTATAAAGTTATTTAACGGTCCTGATTTAACAGAGCCAAGATCGTGCTCATGTAGATCTAATACATGGGGAAATAGGAGTAGGCACAACAAAACCATCCAAATTGGGATACCAAAAGATCCTCGAATTGTGAGCACTTTGACTTCTATGAAAGGTAAATCAGGTGGCTCAACCTCAGGCATCACACTTTCTTCAAAAAGTACAAAATATTTAAAGTGTTGCCCAGGTGGCTTAGTCCCAAGAGGGGGATGAATTGGGAATTATAAAATCTTTGCAAGTATGTGCACAAGTAATTCCAATTAGTGGTTAGGTGCTGTGTTAATCAAAGAATGAATACAGAAGCTAAAAGATAAAATAAACACAACACAAACAAAGCAGATTTATAGTGGTTCGGAGCAACCCAGCTCATATGTCTACTACCTAAGTTCACCACTCGGGATTTCCACTATATCCCCAAAACCGGAATACAATCGGATTATGTTACAGGCTCACAATCCCAACCTCTACACTTTGGTTTTTGAAACTGGGCTCACTAAAGAAACCCAAGCTAGGTTTTTACAGGTTCACCTAAAACCTCTACACTTTAGTTTTTAGATAGGCTCACCAAAGAAACCTATACACTCTGGTTTTAAAGGCTCACCAAAGAAACCTATTTGGTTTTTACAACAGGGCTCACCAATAACCCAGATATTCTAAATGATAGAATAAAAAGCAACAATAAAGACAAACTCTGTTGTCTGGGTGGTTGCCAATGCAGCTCGAGTGAAGATCCACCGAATGCTCTTCAATGCACTTCAATGGCTTCCTTGCTTTCCTCAAAAGGTGCTTCAAGCTTTTGGTAAGAGTTGTTGTAGTCTTGAAGGCAAACTTTAAAGCTCTAGTACTCTCTCACTTCAACAAGTGTTCAATAAATGCTCAATAAATCATTAGCCTCTTCAAGGATGTTCTCATACCTTATTTTTAGAGACTTCAACTGCCTTCCCTTGATTTTGAATGTTGTAGACCGTTGGAAGGTGACAGGTTACCATTGGAGCACTTTTGGAATTAAAAAACTAAGAACTGGAACTAGCTGTTGGAGGTGACCTCGTCATTCCAATCGGCTCGGACAAACTTCAAGTCAGCTTGGATGAAGTTCGGGTCGACTGGGCTGAGTGCCAGTCGGCTAGCTTCCCCAGTTGAAAAAATACCTCACTCTAGACGAGTCGGCTGGGCTGAATTCCATTCGGTTGGAATCTCAGAGGTTTCTTATACCATTTTCAACTGAGTTCTGGATGAGTGGCTGGATCTAATTCCAGTCGGCTCAGATTCCTGAGAATCTCAGAATGTTCTCAACCTTGTTCTAGACGAGTCGGCTGGACCTTGGTGCTAGTCGGCTGGATCTGTGTGCCAGAGAACTTGTCTTCAGTGTCAGTGCCAGAGTCGGCTGGGTTGTTCATCCAGTCAGCTCGAAGGTAGTTCTTCAGCCATATCAACTTCAAACTTCTAGAACACTTGTCCCAAGCTTTAAAGATCTTCTTCAAGCACTTTTTACAATAAATTCAAGGAAAAATTTGAAGCTTGAAAGACTACTAGAAGTAACCCTTTAATTTATTTTAATAGGTAACTTTTTATAGGGTTCTTCTTTACAATATTCTAAATATTTTACAACTTAACACAAAACAAAACATTAAAGATTGTAGGAGTTAAAAGATGTGTCAATGTAGTTGTCCTACAAAAACTTGTCAATCATTTAAAGAGTTGTTAGATAACTAAATGTATGCTCCAATGTTTTGTTATCATCAAAATCAGTTTAGGGGTCAATAATCTCCCCCTTTTTGGTGATGACAAAACACCGGGCATGAAAAGAATCTAATCTATTCACAAATATGTACGCATTTATATTTAAAAATCAATTGTAATCTCAAATATATATCAGTATGTGCTTTACAGTTATGCACAAAATCGAGTTCATAAACTGTAAATATCAGAGATTGATTGCTTGTATGTATCAAGCAGCATTAAGTATCGACTAATAGATATAATAAATTGAGAGCATCATAGTAATCATTGAAGCATGTAAATTAAACAAGTATATCTCCCCCTGTTTATAAGATTTCTAGACAATATGAATTTTCTCTAAGTTTCTCCCCCTTTAACATTCATTTGAACATTTTATCTGAATAATATGCAAGATATCATTCAAAAATGCTTTTGAAAAACTCCCCCTATCTACTTTACTTTAGTATTACTATTGCAATTCATGTATTCTTTCATGCACTCTATAATTCTCCCCCTTTTTGTCAACAATTCAAAAAGGTTAAATAGGTAAGCTCAGAATTTTAAATAGATTGAGAAAATTTCAAGATTTGTTTGAGATAATTTCATTTTCTCAACTTAGAGAGAGAATTCTATTTAAACAAATAGAGATGTAATCAAGATAATACAAGTACACACATTACACAGTAATTAAAAAGATGTTCATTTCATTTCTGTCAAAAAGTGTTCAGTACATCAGTCATTACAAAAGTTTCAAAAACATCTAAAAAAGATACTGAAACTACAAAATATCTAATCGGAATCATCTCTAGGAACATTGACACCTTGCCAAGAAGTTGGTCTAGGTGCTCGACTAGATGAAGCATGTGGAGGAGGAGCCCTAGGGAGAATAGAGGTACTAGGTGCCCTAGTGAAAATGGGTGGCGGATCATACAATAGTCTTGTCCTATCTGTGACTTCCAATGATCTGACAATGCCATTGAGAGATACCATTTCCATCCAAATTGCTCCCATATGCCGATCCAAGTCCTTGAGGCTAACTGGCACTTTATTTACTGCCTCTTTCATTTCACCTATCTCTTTCTGCATAGATACAAGCTTAGCTGCTTGGACATTGGTGAAGGCTTCAGCTGATCCTCGAAGTCTGCCAAGCTCCAATCTTATGATCCCAATGCCTCTGGTATAATCCTCTGCCATACCTCTTGTATCTACAATAGTTCCCACTTTGCCTCTAAGCTCTTTCAATTCGTTCTGATATTCATTCAAAGTGGCATCCACGGACTTCAAAATTGTTTCAGAACTTGAAGAGATACAATTCAGAATAGGTTGAAGGTCTATCTGAGGTGCTGACCTTGAAGCTTCTATAGCTTCAACCTTTCCTTGAAGACTTGATACATGCTCTTCTAATTTGTCCAATCTGCTGTCCACTGACTGTTTCAAATCAGAAAATAAGGAAGTTATTGTACCTGTCAGTGACTCCGTCAAGTTTTTCAATTGTTCTTCAATCTGAACTTGGACAATAAGAGGCTGTGTAGTTGCAGTAGGGTAGTCATGTAAAGGAACATCAGCTGAAGGCAGGTCAAACTCCGGTGCTGGCAAGTCAAACTCTGCCACAGGCATGTCAAATATAGGTGAAGGTGCTCTAGTCTCCTCAGTAACAACAGCAGGCTCAGGTACAGATGACTCAGGCTCCGGTACTGGTGTAGTAGAAGTTCCAGCAGCTTTTAGGTTTTCTTCCTCATCCTCTTCTTCACTACTACTGGAGTTGCCAATGGCCCTTACATTCATGCCTTTCTTTCTCCACACTCCTACTTGGAAATATCCCATTCTCTCAAGAGTTTTAGATGTGTAGATATTAGTGTAATGCAGTTCTAATCTATCTTCACCATCCAAATTGACTCTATGGGATTTAAACAACAATGTAAGCATCATTCCATATGGCAGACAGGCTTTAGCTTTTCTTACTATTTCTTTCATCTGCATGATTATAATGTATGACAAATTGATAGGAGTTCTTTCTAGAATGTGCTCCATGAGACATAGATCTTTTTCGCTCAGCCAATTGAACCTACCAGTTCTTTGTAAGAAAATTCTACAAATGAAGTTGTGAAGTAGTCTCATTTCCAGTGATAGGGTGTTAGCAAAAATAGTGCCAATTCCTCCCACATCCTCTTTGTTCAAAATAGTTTTTAGAGTCTTCTCTCTATTGTCAATTACTAAAAACTTCAGTTATGTTGACCCCTAAAGTGATTTTGATGATAACAAAACATTGGAGCATACATTTGGTTATCTAACAACTCTTCAATTGATTGATAAGATTTTGTAGGACAACTACATTGACACATTTTTCAATTCCTACTATCTTTAATGTTTTGTGTTGAGTTGTAAAATACTTAGATTCTTGTAAAGAAGAACCCTACAAAAAGTTTCCTGTTAAAATCAGTTAAAGGGTTACTTCTACTAGTCCTTCTTACTTCAAGTTTTCTTGAATTTATTGTAGGTAGTGCTTGAAGAATATTGTTAAAGCTTGGGACAAGTGTTCTGGAAGTTTGAAGCTGATCTAGCTGAAGAACCACCTTCGAGCCGACTGGACGAACAACCCAATCGACTCTGGCACTAGCACTGAAGACAAGTTCTCTGGCACGCAGGTCCAGCCGACTGGCACCAAGGTCCAGCTGACTCGTCCAGAACAAGGTTGAGAACGTTCTAAGATTCTCAGGAATCCAGCCAACTGGATTTAGATCCAACCGACTCATCCAGAACTCAATTGAAAATGGTCTGAGAAGCCTCTAAGATTCCAACCGACTCGTCCAGAGTGAGGTATTTTTTCAACTATGGAAGCTAGCCGTCTGGCACTCAGCCCAGTCGACCCGAACTTCATCCGAGCCGACTCGAAGTTTGTCCGAGCCGACTGGAATGATGAGGTCACCTCCAACGGCTAATTCCAGTTCTCAGTTTTTGAATTCCAAAAGTGCTCCAACGGTAACCTGTCACCTCCCAATGGTCTACAATGTTCAAAATCATGGGAAGGCAGTTGGAGTCTCAACAAATAAGGTATGAGAACATCCTTGAAGAGGCTAATGATTTATTGAGCATTTATTGAACACTTATTGAAGTGAAGTGAGAGAGCACTAGAGCTTTAAAGATTACCTTCAAGCCTACAACAACTCTTACCAGAAGCTTGAAGCACCTTTTGAGAAAAAGCAAGGAAGCCATTGAAGTGCATTGAAGAGCATTCAGTGGATCTTCACTCGAGCTGCATTGGCAACCACCCAGACAATAGAGTTTGTCTTTATTGTTGCTTTTCTTATTCTATCTTTTAGAATATCTGGGTTATTGGTGAGCCCTGTTGTTAAAATCAAATAGGTTACTTTGGTGAGCCTTTAAAACCAGAGTGTAGAGGTTCTTTGGTGAGCCTAGCTAAAAATCAAAGTGTAGAGGTTTTAGGTGAACCTTTAAAAACCTAGCTTGGGTTTCTTTGATGAGCCTGGTTTCAAAAACCAAAGTGTAGAGGTTTGGATTGTGAGCCTGCAAAATAATCCGACTGTATTCCAGTTTGGGGAATATAGTGAAAATCCCGAGTGGTGAACTTGGGTAGTGAACGTAGGAGCTAGGTTGCTCCGAACCACTATAAATCTGCTTTGTTTGTGTCATGTTTGCTTTATCTTTTAGCTTCTGCTTTCTTTCTCTGATTAACACAGCACCTAATCACTAATTGGAATTAATTGTGCACATACTTGTGAAAATTTTATAATTCCCAATTCACCCCCCCTCTTGGGACTAAGCCACATGGGCAACAGCTGGTATCAGAGCAGTGTCTCTGATTACTTGAGTTAAGATTGATGGCTCATCCCATGAGTACATCCTTGGCCGAGGGCCAATCAACAAATAGACGTCCACTATTCACAGGCACTAATTATTCATATTGGAAGGCACGAATTAAAATTTACATACAAGCTGTAGATTTTTAATTATGGAAGGTCATCTTGAAAGGGCCACATATTTCCATAATTAAAGTTGATGGCATGGACATCCCTAAGCCTGAAGAGGACTGGGATGATCATGACATGAAAATGGAGGAATTGAACGCCAAAGCAATGAACTTATTATATTGTGCTTTGGATGCTAACGAGTTCAACCGAATTTCCACTTGCTCATCGACAAAGGAAATCTAGGATAAACTCGAAGTGACCTATGAGGGAACTTCCCAAGTGAAAACCTCCAAGATAAATCTTTTAGTTCATAACTATGAATTATTTAAAATGGAACCTTCTGAAATAATATCTGCCATGTTCTCTAGATTTGCAGATATTATTAACGGTTTAAAGAGTCTTGGTAGGGTATACTCTAATGCAGATCTAGTTCAGAAGATCCTTCATTCTTTGCCAGACAAATGGGATCCCAAGGTAACTGCGATCCAGGAAGCCAAAGATCTCAACACTTTGATGCTGGATGAATTACTGGGATCACTCATCACCCATGAGCTAACAATGCAACATAGAATGGAAGATGAGCAGAAGAAAAAGAAGGCAATAGCCTTCAAGGCTACTTCTGATTCAAAAAGGGATAATGAAGTATCTGAAGAAGAAAGCACCTCCTCTAATGACGACCTAGAAGATGAAGACATCGCTATGGTTATGAGGAGATTTAGAAAATTCATGGGAAGAAAGAAAGGAAGGTACAATCGAAAATTTCACAGGAAGGATTATGGAAAGGAAAAAGAAAAGGATAGAGAGAAAGACAAAGAGATAGTCCCCACATGCTACGAATGTAAGAAGTCGGGCACATACGTCCGGACTGTCCAATGCTAAAGAAATCCTTCAGACAAAAGAAGAAGAAGAAAGCCATGGTTGCCACATGGTTCGATAGTGAAGACTCAACTTCATCAAAAGAAGAGACCACCAAGACTGCCAATCTTTGCTTAATGGGTCTCGAAGATGAGGTAACATCCCCTAACAACAGCACTGAATTTACTTTTGAAGAATTAAATTATGCTTTTCATGATTTACTCTCTGAATTTAAGAAAGCTGGAGTAAAGATAAAATCATTGAAAAATATAAATGATACTTTACTCAAACAAAGGGATGAGATTTTAAAAAAGAATACTTTATTACAAAAGGAATTGCATATCTTTTCTGAAAAATTTGAAAAACTGAAAAATGAGAATTTATCATATGAAAAGAAAAATAATGATTTACTTGCTAAAAAAATGAATTAAAAAAGAAGGTTACAAAACTCAAGCCTTTGGTTGAAAAACTCACTTTATCTTCAAATAAGCTTGAGCTAATTTTAAAAGAACAACGAATTTTTGGAAATAAAGCTGGAATTTGTTTCAACACTTCTTTTGTAAATGAAATTTCAGCAATAACTTTTGTGAAATCCAAAACACCAGCTCAAAACATTTTATCTCAAAAAATTTTAACCACACCAAAAGCTATTTCTACTTCAAAATCTTTATCATATGCTCCTAAGAATTTGATCAAAAATGCATACTTTCCAAAAGGTTTGAAATCTGCATCAAGTGCATCAACTTCTAGAACTTCAAATTTTCTTTCTAACAAAAATTCTAAAGTTGTTTGCTATGCTTGTAAAAGAATTGGACATAAAGCTTTTGAATGCAATAATCATAGAAATGTCCATAAAAAGATAAAAAAGATTTGGGTTTCCAAAGAAACCACCTTTGCTAACCTGCAAGGACCAAAGGTAGCTTGGGTACCTAAAAGAATTCATTGATTGTTTTGCAGGAATGTCTTGCAGCCCAAAAATTGAAGAAAATGTGGTACTTGGATAGCGGTTGCTCAAGACATATGACGGGTGACAAGGACCAATTCATTACCCTATAAATGAAAGAAGGAGGTATGGTCACCTTTGGAGATAATGGCAAAGGGAGAATAATCGGTATCGGTAAGATCAAAAGAACTCCCTTCACTTTTATTGAAAATGTTTTGCTAGTAGACAAATTGAAGCATAATCTGTTAAGTATAAGTCAATTATGTGATAAAGGCTTCAAGGTTGTCTTTGAGTCCTCTATGTGTATAGTAACTAACTCTTTAGATTCTAGCAATAAATTTATTGGACATAGACTCGGGAATATCTATGTGGTAGATCTTGATGATTTTGCCATGTCTAGTAGACCTAGTCTAGTTGCAATGAATGCTAAAACCAAAGAGTCAGGCTTATTATGGCATAGACGATTAGATCATGCTAGCATGCATACTATTGCCAAATTAATTTCTAAAGATCTTGTTAGAGGCATGCCTAAGTTTAAAGTTGATTTGAATCATGTTTGTGAAGCATGCCAAATGGGTAAACAAACTAGGGAGAGTTTTAAATCAAAGAATATATTTTCTACAACAATACCTCTTGAACTACTTCACATGGATCTTTTCGGACCTACTAGGACTACAAGCCTAGGAGGGATGAAATATGCTCTTGTGATAGTAGATGATTTTTCGAGATTTATATGGGTTTTGTTTATCGTATCGAAAGATGAAACTTTTCATATTTTTAGAAAATTTCATAAAAAGGTTTCAAACCAAAAGAACTTATCTTTGATTTCAATTAGAAGTGATCTTGGAACTGAGTTTGAAAATTAATTTTTTGAAGATTATTGTACTGAATTTGGCATTGATCACAACTTCTCCGCTCCTAGAACACCTCAACAAAATGGTGTTGTAGAGAGGAAAAATAGGACATTAGAAGAAATGGCTCGCATAATGTTATGTGAAGGCAATCTTCCAATGTACTTTTGGGCAGAAGTGGTGGACACTGCATGTTATATTTTAAAACGCGTTCTGATTCGTCCTATTTTAAAGAAAATCCCGTATAAGCTTTGGAATGACAAAAAATCCAATATTAGTTATTTTCATGTATTTGGTTGTAGATGCTTTGTGCATAACAATGGAAAAGATAATTTAGGAAAATTTGATTCTAAAGTTGATGATGCAATTTTCCTAGGTTATTCATTACATAGCAAAGCATATAGGGTTTTTAATAAAAGGACTCTTACTGTCGAAGAGTCAATTCATGTTGTTTTTATTGAAACTAACCCTACACCTTCTAGACAAGAAGAGTGCATAGATAATGATGCAGGTACATTGTAAAAAGGAATGGATGACTTGAGCATTCAAGATAAAGACACTCAAGGTGGAGAAGAAATGGTAAGTAAGGATCACACTGATCTACCGAGGGACTAGAGGTATGTTACATCTCACCCTAAAGAATTAATAATAGGAGATCCTTCACATGGTGTTAGGACTAGGGCTGTACATAAGGATGCACATGATTACTTAGCCTTTGTATCACAAATAGAATCACATAGCTTAGAAGAGGCTGAGACTGACCTAAACTGGATGATGGCAATGCATGAAGAACTAAACCAGTTTGAAAGAAATAAGGTATGGACACTTGTAGATAGACCTACAGACCACCCAATTATAGGAACTAAATGGGTCTATAGGAATAAATTAGATGAACAAGGAAACATTATAAGGAACAAAGCTAGATTAGGTGCTAAGGGATATAACCAAGAAGAAGGTATTGATTTTGATGAAACTTATGCACCCGTAGCAAGACTAGAAACTATTAGATTATTACTTGCATTTGCTTACTACATGAACTTTAAACTCTTTCAAATGGATGTAAAAAGTGTATTTTTTAATGGTTTTATCTCTGAACAAGTTTTTGTGGAACAACCACCAAGTTTTGAAAATCATGCTTTTCCAAACCACTATTCAAATTAAACAAAGCATTGTATGGTTTAAAACAAGCACCTAGAGCCTGGTATAATAGACTTAGCACTTTCTTAATTGAAAATGATTTTTCAATAGGAAATGTAGATAAAACTTTGTTTATCAAAAAAAAAATAATGACATCTTAGTTGTACAAATATATGTAGATGAAATCATTTTTGGTGCAACTAACGAATCTCTATGTAAAGAATTTGCTAAGCTTATGCAGGGAGAATTTGAAATGAGCTTAATGGGCGAGCTGAACTACTTCCTTGGACTTCAAGTAAAACAAACTAAGGAAGGCATCTTCATCAACCAAGCCAAATACATCAAGGAAATCATCAAAAGTTTGGTATGGAGAGTAGCAAAATAATGAGCACACCCATGAGCCCAGCTTGCAGATTGGACAAAGATGAGAATGGATCTAATGTTGACCAAAAGCTATATAGAGGTATGATCAGATCCTTATTATATTTGACTGCAAGTAGACCTGATATATTATACAGTGTATGTGTATATGCTAGATTTCAATCATCACCAAAAGAAACACATATGCTTGCTATAAAAAGAATAATTAAATATTTGAAAGGAACAAGTAATTTAGGAATTTGGTATTCTAAACATTCTACTTTGAATTTAATTAGATTCTCTGATGCTGATTATGCTGGTTCTAAAATAGATAGAAAAAGCACTAGTGGTACATGTCAATTTCTAGGATTGAATTTAATTTCATGGCACTGTAAGAAGCAAAACTCCATAGCCTTGTCCACAGCTGAGGCTGAGTATGTGGCTGCCGGTAGTTGTTGTGCTTAAGTGTTATGGATTAAACAACAACTAGAAGATTTTGGTATATCACAATCTAAAATTCCAATTAAATGTGATAACACAAGTGCTATCAATTTAACAAAGAATCCAATTCAACACTGTAGAACCAAGTACATTGAAATTAGACATCATTTTATTAGGGATCATGTTTCTAATGGTAATATTGTGCTTGACTTTGTGCCAACTGAAGATCAATTAGCTGACATTTTCACCAAGCCACTCAATCAAGATAGATTTGAGCTAATTAGAAGTGAATTAGGACTTTGTGATCCCTTCTAGATTCTTTAACCTAATTCCTTCAATTCTAAGAAAATTTTATCTAGAAAACCTCCTCTATCTATTCTATTTTATTGAGCTTTAATTTCTTTCAAATTCAATTCGAAATCCTTCTGAATTTTGTTCAAATTTTTCAAAACTCTACTCTTCTTGTTCGAGTCGACTAGATCCTAACCCGAGTCGATTGGATTTTTCTGTGAGTTTTGAACTTGTTTTGGCCTAGCCGACTCGAACAGTTTTGAATCGACTAGATTCTCTAATGGTTTTAGGATTGCTCTGGCCGAGCTGACTCGAGCCTTTTTAGGGCTACTCGAGTCGACTGGATTTTCGCGTCGAGGCTTTTTACCTAGGGATATAAACTATTGTCCGAACCGTTTAGCTTCCTTATTGTTTCTTCTAATGGTTCACTCATCTCCTAAACCCTCTTCAAAGTCTTCCTTCTCCCTTCCAAGCATCCCATTTTCTTGTTCTTCGGTCTTCCCTAGCTATGGCACCCAAACGTGCGACAGGGAAACGGTCCGCTAGGGTTGCTCCTTCGGCTAAAAAAGAAAAAAGATCCAAGAGAAGACAAGAAGAGCCAAGCACTGAAGGAATGGCAGAGGAAGCCACTAGAGAAGCTCCATCAGCTCCTATCCAGGTGCCTTAATGTATACTCATCCGGTAACTTCCGGCCACCGAATTAATTTTGAGTTTATTAAGGGCATTGGATTAAAGATAGGAGACTTAATAGAAGACCAAGGGTGGAGGAAATTTTGTTCATTGAATGAGAAAGCCTATCCCACTTTGGTTAGAAGCTTTTATGAGAACCTAAGGTTGGGAACTAACCATGTGGAATCCACTGTCAAAGGGAAAAGGGTTATTGTTAATGAAGAGTCCTTGCATGAATTACTGGATATTTCTTCTGAGGGACTGAGATTTTTAGTGATTGAAAATAGAGAGAAGACAGTGAAAACAATTTTGAACAAAGAGGATGTAGGAGGCATTGGCACTGTTTTAGCTAACACCCTTTCATTGGAAATGAGGCTACTTCACAACTTCATTTGTAGAATTTTCCTACAAAGAACTGGTAGGTTCGATTGGGTGAGCGAAAAGGATCTATGTCTCATGGAGCATATTCTTGAAAGAACCCCTGTCAATTTGTCTTATATTATAATCATGAAGATGAAAGAAACTGTAAGGAAAGTCAAATCCTGTTTGCCATATGGTATGATGCTTATAGTGTTGTTTAAATCCCATACAGTCAGTTTAGATGGTGAAGATGGATTGGAATTTCATCACACTAATATCTACACATCTAAAAACACTTGAGAGAATGGGATATTTTCAAGTAAAAGGAATCTAGAGAAAGAAGGGAACAAATGTAAGAGCCATTGGCAGCTCCAGTAGTAGTAGTAGTGAAGAAGAGGAAGAACATGTAGAAGCAGCTGGAACTTCTACATCTGTACCGGAACCTGAACCATTTGTACTTGAGCCTGCTGCTATCACTGAGGAGACTAGAGCACCATCACCTATATTTGACATGCCTGTAGCAGAATTTGACTTGCCAGCACCGGAGTTTGACCTGTCTTCTACTGATGTTCCTTTGCATAACTATCCTACTGCAGCTACACAGCCTCAAATTGTCCAAGTCTAGATTGAAGAGCAATTGAAGAACTTGACAAATTCACTGACTAGTACTATGACTTCCTTATTTAGTGATTTGAAACAATCAGTGGACAACAGGTTGGACAAATTAGAAGAGAATGTATCAAATCAAAAAGGAAAGGTTGAAGCTATTGAAGCTTCAAGGACTGCACCTCAGATAGACCTTCGCCTATTATGAATTGCATCTCTTCAAATTCTGAAACTGTTTTGAAGTCTGTGGATGCCACTTTAAATGAATATCAGAATGGATTAAAAGAGCTTAGAGGCAAAGTTGGAACCATTGTTGATACAAGGGGCATGGCAGAAGATTATACTAGAGGCATTGGTATCTTAAGATCGAAATTTGGCAGACTTCGAGGATCAGCAGAAGCCTTCGCCAATGTCCAAGCAGCTGAACTTGTGTCTATGCAGTAAGAGATAGGAGAAATGAAAAGGCAGTAGATAAAGTACCTGTTAGCCTCAAGGACCTGGATCAGCGGATGGGAGCAATGTGGGTGGAAATGGTATCCCTCAAAAGCACTATCAGATCTTTAGAAATCACAGCTAGGACAAGACCATTATATGATCCGCCACCCATCTCCACTAGGGCACCTAGTACTTCTATTCACCCTAGGGCTCCTCCTCCACATAGTCATTCTCCTAGACCCACTTCTTGGCAAGGTGTCAATGTTCTTAGTGATGATTCTAATTAGACATCTTGTAGTTTCATTACATTTTTGGATGCTTTTTGGAACTTTTGTAATGATGTATTGAACACTTTTTGATAGAAATGAAATGAACATCTTTTGATTACTGTGTAATGTGTGTATTTATATTCTCCTGTTTACACATCTATTTGTTTAAATAGAATTCTCTCTCAAAGTTAAGAAAGTAAAATTATCTCAAACAAATATTAAAATTTTCGCAATCTATTTAAAATTCTGAGCTTACTTATTTAACCTTTTTGAATTGTTGACAAAAAGGGGGAGAATCATAGTGTGCATGAAAGAATACATAAATTGCAATAATAACACTAAAGTAAAGTAAATAGTGGGAGTTTTTTAAAGCATTTCTAAATGATCTCTTGCATATTATTCTGATAAAATGTTCAAATGAATGTTAAAGGGGGAGAAACTTAGAAAAAAATTATATTGTCTAGAAATCTTATACACAGGGGGAGATATACTTGTTCAATTTACATGCTTCAATGATTATTATGATGCTCTCAACTTATCATATCTATCAGTCGATACTTAATGTTGCTTGATACATACAAGCAATCAATCTCTGATATTCATAGCTTATGAATTTGATTTTGTGCAAAACTGTATAGCACATACTGATATACATATGAGATTATAGTTGATTTTTAAATTTAAATGCTTACATACTAGTGAATAGATTAAATTCTTTTTATGCCCAGTGTTTTGTCATCATCAAAAAGGGGGAGATTGTTGACCCCTAAAATGATTTTGATGATAACAAAACATTGAAGCATACATTTGGTTATCTAACAACTCTTCAATTGATTAACAAGTTTTTGTAGGACAACTACATTGACACATTTTTCAATTCCTACAATCTTTAATGTTTTGTATTGAGTTGTAAAATACTTAGATTCTTGTAAAGAAGAACCCTACAAAAAGTTTCCTATTAAAATCAGTTAAAGGGTTACTTCTACTAGTCCTTCTTGCTTCAAGTTTTCTTGAATTTATTGTAAGTAGAGCTTGAAGAAGATTGTTAAAGCTTGGGACAAGTGTTTTAAAAGTTTGAAGCTGATCTAGCTGAAGAACCACCTTCGAGCCGACTGGATGAACAACCAAGCCGACTCTGGCACTAGCACTGAAGACAAGTTCTCTGGCATGCAGATCCAGTCGACTGGCACCAAGGTCCAGCTGACTCATCCAGAACAAGGTTGAGAACGTTCTAAGATTCTTAGGAATCTAGCCGACTGGATCTAAATCCAGCCGACTCATCCAGAACTCAGTTGAAAATGGTTTGAGAAGCCTCTAAGATTCTAGCCGACTGGAATTCAGCCCAGCCGACTCGTCCAGAGTGAGGTATTTTTTCAACTGTGGAAGCTAGCCGACTGGCACTCAGCCCAGTCGACCCGAACTTCATCCGTGCTGACTCGAAGTTTGTCCGAGCCGACTGGAATGACGGGGTCACCTCTAACGGCTAGTTCCAGTTCTCATTTTTTGAATTCCAAAAGTGCTCCAACGGTAACCTGTCACCTCCCAACGGTCTACAACGTTCAAAATCATGGGAAGACAGTTGAAGTCTCTATAAAAAAGATATGAGAACATCCTTGAAGAGGCTAATGATTTATTTAGCATTTATTGAACACTTATTGAAGTGAAGTGAGAGAGCACTAGAGCTTTAAAGATTACCTTCAAGCCTGCAACAACTCTTACCAGAAGCTTGAAGCACCTTTTGAGGAAAAGCAAGGAAGCCATTGAAGTGCATTGAAGAGCATTCAGTGGATCTTCACTCGAGCTGCATTGGCAACCACCCAGACAACAGAGTTTGTCTTTATTGTTGCTTTTCTTATTCTATCTTTTAGAATATCTGGGTTATTGGTGAGCCCTGTTGTAAAAATCAAATAGGTTACTTTGATGAGCCTTTAAAACCAGAGTGTAGAGGTTTCTTTGGTGGGCCTAGCTAAAAACCAAAGTGTAGAGGTTTTAGGTGAACCTGTAAAAACCTAGCTTGGGTTTCTTTGGTGAGCCCTGTTTCAAAAACCAAAGTGTAGAGGTTTGGATTGTGAGCCTACAAAACAATTCGACTGTATTCCGGTTTGGGGGATATAGTGGAAATCCCGAGTGGTGAACTTGGATAGTGGACGTAGGAGCTGGGTTGCTCCGAACCACTATAAATCTGCTTTGTTTATGTTGTGTTTGCTTTATCTTTTAGCTTCTGCTTTGTTTCTCTGATTAACACAGCACCTAATCACTAATTGGAATTAATTGTGCACATACTTGTGAAAATTTTATAATTCCAATTCACCCCCCCTCTTGGGACTAAGCCACCTGGGCAACAAGTCCCTCAGAAGGTATATCTAACAATTTAAGTAAGGACTCCTCATTGACAATAACCCTCTTCCCTTTGACAATGGATTCGACATGGTTAGTTCCCAACCTTAAGTTCTCATAGAAACTTCAAACCAAAGAGGGATAAGTTTTCTCATTCAATGAACAAAATTTCCTCCACCCTTGGTCTTCAATTAAATCTCCTATCTTTAACCTGATGTCCTTAATAAACTCAAAATTAATTCGGCGGCCGGAGGTTACCGGACGCGTAGACATTGAGGGCACTTGGCTAGGAGCGGTTGGAGCTTCTCTTGTGGCTGTTGGGAATCTGGTGCACCATTGTGAAAAATAATTTCAAAATGATGAAATTTCCACCATAAACCCTTAGCCAGGATCTCCTTATTCAGGATTAAAACATATATTAAACATGCAAACTTACATTGTAAGAATTAGGGCACCAACCTGTTAACACTAAATCCAATTTTGATGTAGAACCAAAACTTGATGTTGAATGCCCCTTTTTGAATTCACCAGGCGTCCAAATGTCCACCCTCCAATGGTGATCCACAAGAAGATTGATCAAGATGCTAGCTTCTTCAAAAATCCTTCACTTGAATTCTTATCATAGAACTCAAGAGGACTATGGCTTTAAAACTCCACGGTAGGGACTCCTTACTTCCTTTCTTTCTTCTTCCTCTCCCTTTCTTAAGACCTTGTCCTAAGAATAAAACTCTTGTCTTGAAGGAGGAGGAGGATTTAAGACACTAATGTCTAAATGTAAAAGGAAATAGAAACAGAGTAGTAATTCCTTTCTTTTACCGATCGAGAGATTCTTCCTATCTCTTGTTTTAGACTTGAGTTTCAACAGAGAAGAGAACTCTGTAAAAGGGAAACTCTCTATGTCCTAAACAAGCTAAGGAGGAATCAGTCTCCTGGAAATAACAGAAAAATAAAATCTCTGTCGTACATTAGTCAATCACCCGAAGTCTCTGTTCCTTAAATAGATTACAAAACGGTGCCTTTTCAAAAGAAAACAACTCTCCGTAAAATATTTCTCACGGTCTTCCATATTTCTCACGCCCCCTTCCCTCCTTCTCATGCCCTTCCAGATTAAAACTCATGGCTTTTCCTAAAAGAAAAGTTGTGAAATTCTAGAAGAAAGGAATCGCGATGTTTCGGTCTCCGAAGAGACGTTATTTCGCGCAACCGGGAAGAGTCAGCACCCTTTGTCTTTCTTAAAAAATTTCCAGCCATTGGATTCCCATCCAAGGGGACTCACGTGAGGCGCTAATTGTGAGAAATGAAGCCGCCCCATCTTAATTCATCAGAGAATTAAGTGGGCGCGCCAAGAGTCCATGCGCCCATGGACTCCTCCAAATGGCATGCCAAGAGTCCATAAGCGCATGGACTCTTGGCATTTTGGCATGAAAATGCAAAGGGGCGGGTGGGGAGGCTAGCCTAGTTACATGGCTAGCCAATAGGGTTAGCCATAATCCTTATAAACTCAATTAGGGTCTAATTAGACCCAATTAGATCCTAAATTGAACCAATCCGGAACCCTAATTCGAATCCGATTCGAATAGAAGCTAGGGTTTGCAACACCTGCTAGAGTGTTATCCTGCAAAGATGATTTAATCACAAATTAAACTCTTGATCAATCCTCTTAAGTGTGTGACCCATTAGGTTCCACATCTAACCAGCAGTGGGTTCGAATACAAGTTGACCTAATTTGATTAGAACTCTTTCTAATCGATTTAGGTCAAACTAGGCTTTCCCGACTTGATCAATAAGGATTCTTCCTAATAAGTGATCTTTAAATTTGATCAACCCACAAGACAAGATTGACGTCTAGCAACGTGTCATGTCTACCCGGAAGATATGGAAATTCTGGTGAAATACCAAAACTACCCTTCAGTAGAGAGTTACCGTTCAATTAAATCTTTCAATCAGCCTGCACCCAAAATATAATTATGGATATGGATATATGTCAAATCCAATATTATATTTATTTCTAGATCAATCTTATATTGATGATTCAATTATCTTGATATTAGAAACCATCTCTAATATCTTTACTTTGATCAAAGATTCCCTGAATCATCATTCGATTGTTAACTAGCTAGATGCAATCTCCTCTTACTAAGAGTGATCGATTCCTTGTTGACCTACTCATTACCTTCATATCCAATTCACCATTCCCAGTATCAATCCTGTGTATGACTCAGTGTCATGATTAGGATTGAACCAAAGCATGGGTTCATGTACATAAGGTACTTATGGTAGTCTCAGGTCAAAAGATTACTTGTACCACTCTCACTATGAGAACCTTCTATTGACATGTAGCTAAGACTCCATTAGATGTTCTCAAGTTGGATCATATCAGTGAACTCATTCTCCAATGAGCACCCACATCCCAGTATTAGTGTCATACACAAGTGACTGTGAGAGCAGTCACCCTTTCCAGTATACATGGGATGTGCTAGTCTTACCGGAAAACCCTGATCCCCTACTTAGGGTTCCTTTGACTAGGAATATTTTAGGTTAAGGTTTTAAGACTTTAGGTCTCACTGGTATGATCTCATCATAACCCTAAAATCATAGCCCTAATCTATGGGGTTCATCATATAATATAAACACAGCGTATGATGAAAAATAATGCCTTTATTAGAATATTGTCAATTACAATGGTTTGGGAGATACAACATAGATTGACTTGTAGGGCATATCCCTTTCAATCTCCCACTTGCACTAAAGCCAATCGCCTTTAAATCTTAATCCCATACACTCGAGGTGGCGATCAAACTCTCGCTGTGGTAGAGCCTTAGTGAATGGGTCTGCTACATTGTTCTTTGTATCAACTATATTTATGTAGACATCTTGTCTTTCTACTATTTCTTGGACGAGATAGAAGCGTCTCAGAATGTGCTTGGACTTATGATGAGCTCTTGGTTTCTTAGCTTGAGCAACAGCCCCAGTGTTGTCACAGTAAAGTGGCACTGGGTTTTCAATCTCAGGAACAACACCCAACTCTGTGATGAACTTCTTCATCCAGACTGCTTCCTTGGTGGCTTCTCTGACAGCTATGTATTCTGCCTCTGTGGTTGAGTCAGCTACAGTCTACTATTTGGTACTCTTCCAACTCACTGCTCTACCGTTTAGGGTAAAAACATATCCCAAAATGGATTTGCTATCATCAGGGTCTGATTGAAAACTAGAATCAGAATAAGCTTCTAGTTTAAGATCAGAACCACCATAAACCAGAAAAATATCCTTAGTCCTTCTCAGGTACTTAAGAATATTTTTAACTGCTTTCCAATAATCCTCTCCTGGATCAGCCTGAAACCTACTGACAATGCCTAAAGCATATGCCACATCAGGCCTGGTACATAACATGGCATACATTATGGACCCTATTGCCGAAGCATAAGATATAGAATTCATTCTATTTCTTTCTTCAGGTGTCTTAGGAGACATCCTTTTAGAAAGATGTATGCCTTGACTCATAGGAAGATAACCTCTTTTACTTCCATCCATGCTGAATCTTTTCAGCACTAAGTCAATGTACCTAGATTGGGATAAACCTAGCATCCTCTTAGATTTATCTCTAAAGATCTTAATACCTAGTATATAGGATGCTTCTCTCAAATCTTTCATGGAAAACTGGTTTGATAGCCAAACCTTGACTGATTGTAGCATTGGGACATCATTCCCAATGAGGAGTATGTCATCTACATACAGAACCAAGAAGACTATGGCACTCCCACTAGTCTTCTTATAAACACAGGGTTCATCCACATTTTTGATAAAACCAAACCTTTTTATAGTTTCATCAAAGCAGATGTTCCAACTCCTGGAAGCTTGCTTTAATCCATAAATGGATTTCTTTAGCTTGCATACTTGATTAGGTTTATTCTTTGAAATAAAACCTTCTGGCTGTGACATGTAGACTTCTTTCTCAAGGAAACCATTGAGGAATGCAGTCTTCACATCCATCTGCCAGATCTCATAATCGTGGTATGCTGCTATAGCAAGTAAAATCCGAATTGATTTGAGCATGGCAACAGGTGAGAATTTTCATCATATTCAATTCCTTATTTTTGTCTAAAATCTTTTGCCACTAATCTGGCTTTATAGGTTTCAACTTGGCCATCAGCCCCAATCTTTTTCTTATAGACCCATTTGCACCCAATAGGATTAACACCCTCTGGTGCATCGACCAAAGACCATACTTGGTTTACATACATAGAGTCTATCTCGGATTCCATGGCTTCTTGCCATCTATCTGAATCAGTACTCAAGATAGCTTCCGTATAGGTCAGAGGTTCATCATTTTGAATGACTTGGGCTTCATTATTTTCAATAATAAACCCATACCTCTCAGGTGCCCGTGGAACTCTATCAAACCTACAGGGAGGAGTTTTGTGTTCTGGTTCTGTCATAACTATATGTTCTAATGGTTGAGAACTGTCTATCTGTGTTTCTTGTACTTCTCCAAGTTCAACAGTTCTACCATTGCCCTTTTCTAAAATGAACTCTTTTTCTAGAAAAGTGGCATGCCTGCTGACAAAAATCTTTTGTTCAGTAGGATGGTAGAACAGATATCCTCTACCCTCTCTAGGATATCCTACAAATAGACATTTATCCGCTCTAGGTTCCAACTTATGTCCAAAATTTCTTTTAACATAAGCTGGACATCCCCATACCTTAAAATATTTAAGATACGGTTTCTTTCCACTTAAAATTTCATATGGAGTACTAACAACGGATTTAGAAGGTACCTTGTTTAGAATGTAAACAGCAGTTTCTAGGACATGACCCCAGAAGGAAATGGGTTAATTTGTGAAGCACATCATGGATTGTACCATATCTAATAAGGTACGATTCCTCCTTTCAGCTATACCATTTAGCTGTGGTGTATAAGGAGGGGTCCATTCAGAAAGAATTCCATTAACTTTAAGATAGTCTAAAAACTCTGTGGATAAGTATTCTCCTCCTCGATCAGAACGAAAAATTTTAATACTTTTTCCGGTTTGTTTTTCAACCATACTTTGATACTCCTTAAATTTATCAAAGGCTTCAGATTTATGTTTCATAAGATACACACATCCAAACCTAGATAAATCATCTGTAAAAGTGATAAAATATGAGTATCCTCCTCTGGCCTGAGTTGTCATTGGACCACATACATCAGTATGTATAAGTCCTAATAACTCAGTTGACCTTTCTCCATGTCCAGTAAATGGAGTCTTGGTCATCTTACCCATGAGACATGATTCACAAGTTCCTAATGATTCATACTCATAAGGATCAAGAAATTTTTCCTTGTATAACTTGCTTATCCTAGACTCATTAACATGACCAAGTCGATGATGCCAAAGTAAAGTATCATTAAAGTCTTTTCTTTTTCTTTTATTATTGACATGAAAAACACTATCATTGGAAGAAAGAGTTAAGAGCCCATTGCTAAATATGCCAGAACAAATAATTTTATTAGATAACATTATCGAGCAACCAGTGCTCGTTAGATCCATTACATATCCTTGTTTTAATAACAAAGGAATAGATATAATGTTCCTAATAATTTTAGGCATATAGTAACAATTTTCTAACTCCAAGATCTTTCTTGAAGAAAACTTCAAAATATAGGTCCATACAGCTTCTGCTTGGATGATATCACCACTAGCACCATAGAGATTGAAGTCACCTTCCTTCAAAACTTTGAGCTTGTGGTGGTCCTGCAAAGATTTGCATATATGGTAACCACAAGCGGTATCCAATACCCAAGTATTTGATATAGATGAATTTAATATCAATATAGCATGTATCTCATACATACCTTTTGGTGCATCTGACGTACCAGGCTTCACAGTTGCAAGGTAAGCCTTGCAATTCCTTTTCCAATGTCCTGCTTTGCTGCAAAAGAAACAGGTTGACTGTTTTGAGGCCTTCTTTCCTTTCTTATTCTTAATGATGCCACCCTTAGGGTTTAGCCTCCTATTAAAATCCTTTTTGCCTGATTTCTTCTTATTGGTCTTATCAACGAGAAGAAGTGGAGCCTTTTCTTTCTTAACGTGGCTCTCTGCTATTTTTAACATATTTAACAGCTCAGGCAAGGAAGTGTTCAGTTTGTTCATGTGATAATTTAAGACAAACTGATAAAATGACTCCGGGAGTGATTGCAGGATTAAATCCTGATTCAGCTCCCCATCCATAATAAAACCTAATTGACCCAATCTGGTGATTAAGTCAATTACCTTCAGAATATGATCCTGAACGGATGTTCCCTCTGTCATCCTAGCACGGAATAACTGCTTAGATATTTCGTATCTAGCAGTTCTGCTTTGTTCTCCATAAAGCTCTTTTAAATTGAGCATTATGGATTGAGTATCCATGCTTTCATGCTGTCTCTGTAACTCATTGGTCATAGAGGCCAGTATGATACACTTGATAGTGAGGGAGTCATTCTGCCATATTTTGTATATGGCCATATCTTCCTATGTGGCATCGTCTCCTAGTGGATTAAGACTAGGGGTATCAAGAATAAAAGAAAGTTTTTCTGAACTCAGCACAATCTTTAAATTTCTCAACCAGTCCATATAGTTTAGACCAGTCAGTTTGTTGGTATCTAAGATACTTCGTAGTGATAATGAAGATGCCATTTATCTACATTTAATAAAGAACAATATATAAGCAAACAACCATGAAATGACTTACATAACTAAATTAGGTCTTCAATTTAATTATGTCTCTCACTATTTTATCAAAAATCATAGCCCTCACTATGATAATCGAGAAGAACCCTGATCGGTTTTTCTTAGTGAGATTGAGATCCTAATAACTTATAAAAGATCTTGCAGATAACACAACAAATCTTTTACAAGCTCAAAGGTAGGAAACTCTTCCAATTATATCTCATATAATTCTCAAGAAGTAACTTGGCCTCTAGAACATTATTAGTTTTGCAGAAAATACAACAAACCATAATGTTCTAGTTAAGTCAAGACCCTTTCATTTCAATACAGTCAGTACTCAAATATAATGCCCTTGTAGATAACACAACAAAGCATTATACTGAATATACTGTAAGCATATCTATGCACCGGACTAGTATTATGTCAATCACCATATTAGGTCTTGCAGACAACACAACAAACCTAATGTGGTTCATAACACAATAATGATCAAGCATGAAGGAAGGCCAATATATAGTATTTTTAACACTAAGCATTTTAGTCAAGATTTAAATATAATTAAATCGGCCAGGCAAGTGGAAGAGATGTGGGAGTCCCCCCGTTGCTTTCCTAGACACCAATAAAAATTGGCCAGGTTAGTCAATGGAACCAATTAAAAACCACAATTCTCTTTACCTTCCCAGAACCACCTTTCTAGACACTGAATGATTAATTGTTCATCATGACTAGTGATGCTTATTAGTTAAATATACTATGACTTAATATAATTTTTTAAGAGGAGGGTTTTATAAAATTGCCAGCACATTCTTATAGAACATATCATAATCAGAAGAAATATGTGCTAAGTGTGTCATCATACTAGGACAACCATTTACCACATAATGGATCCACCATTATGCCAGGGCAACCTTATTTCAGTATGATGACTTCAAAACTAAACATATCTCTATAATAATTAGGGTTTGAGTGAAAAATCCTAATTAGTGACACACATATAACATAAATTATCATACATGCATCCCATAAATATGCTAAGTGTATCAGCATTCAAGGGTTTAAAACCCTAACATGCGACACTACAACAAAAACACATATAAATAATTTTCATATGTTTTA
Organism: Areca catechu; assembly: GCA_021397845.1. Taxonomy (NCBI): domain Eukaryota; kingdom Viridiplantae; phylum Streptophyta; class Magnoliopsida; order Arecales; family Arecaceae; genus Areca; species Areca catechu. Next base: position 109,321,369 of record CM038047.1, read on the forward strand.
ACTGTAATAAGGGTGGCTCTGATACCACTGTTGGGAATCCAGTGCACCATTATGAAAAATAATTTCAAAATAATGAAATTTGCACCATAAACCCTTAGCCAGGATCTCCTTATTCAGGATTAAAACATATATTAAACATGCAAACTTACATTGTAAGAATTAGGGCACCAACCTGTTAACGCTAAATCCAATTTTGATGTAGAACCAAAACTTGATGTTGAATGCCCCTTTTTGAATTCACCAGGCATCCAAATGTCCACCGTCCAATGGTGATCCACAAGAAGATTGATCAAGATGCTAGCTTCTTCAAAATTCCTTCACTTGAATTCTTATCCTAGAACTCAAGAGGACTATGGCTTTAAAACTCCACGGTAGGGACTCCTTACTTCCTTTCTTTCTTCTTCCTCTCCCTTTCTTAAGACCTTGTCCTAAGAATAAAACTCTTGCCCTGAAGGAGAAGGAGGATTTAAGACACTAATGTCTTAATGTAAAAGGAAATAGAAACAGAGTAGTAATTCCTTTCTTTTACCGATCGAGAGATCCTTCCTATCTCTTGTTTTAGACTTGAGTTTCAACAAAGAAGAGAACTCTGTAAAAGGGAAACTCTCTGTCCTAAACAAGCTAAGGAGGAATCAGTCTCCTGGAAAGAAAAGAAAAATAAAATCTCTGTCGTACATTAGTCAATCACCCGAAGTCTCTGTTCCTTAAATAGATTACAAAAAGGTGCCTTTTCAAAAAAACACAACTCTCCATAAAATATTTCTCACGGTCTTCCATATTTCTCACGCCCCCTTCCCTCCTTCTCACGCCCCCTTCCCTCCTTCTCATGCCCTTCCAGATTAAAACTCACGACTTTTCCTAAAAGAAAAGTCATGAAATTCCAGAAGAAAGGAATCGCGATGTTTCGGTCTCCAAAGAGACGTTATTTCATGCAATCGGGAAGAGTCAGCGCCCTCCCCATCTTAATTCATCGGAGAATTAAGTGGGCGCGCCAAGAGTCCATGCGCCCATGGACTCCTCCAAATGGCATGCCAAGAGTCCATAAGCGCATGGACTCTTGGCATTTTGGCATGAAAATGCAAAGGGGCGGGTGGGGAGGCTAGCCTAGTTACATGGCTAGCCAATAGGGTTAGCCATAATCCCTATAAACTCAATTAGGGTCTAATTAGATCCAATTAGAACCTAAATTGAACCAATCCGGAACCCTAATTCAAATCCGATTCGAATAGAAGCTATGGTTTGCAACACCTGCTAGAGTGTTATCCTGCAAAGATGATTTAATCACAAATTAAACTCTTGATCAATCCTCTTAAGTATGTGACCCATTGGGTTCCACATCTAACCAGCAGTGGATTCGAATACAAGTTGACCTAATTTGATTAGAACTCTTTCTAATCGATTTAGGTCAAACCGAGCTTTCCCGACTTGATCAATTAGGATTCTTCCTAATAAGTGATCTTTAAATTTGATCAACCCACAAGACAAGATTGATGTCTAGCAACGTGTCATGTCTACCCGGAAGATATGAAAATTCTGGTGAAATACCAAAACTACCCTTCAGTAGAGAGTTACCGTTCAATTAAATCTTTCGATCAGCCTGCACCCAAAATATAATTATGGATATGGATATATGTCAAATCCAATATTATATTTATTTCTAGATCAATCTTATATTGATAATTCAATTATCTTGATATTAGAAACCATCTCTAATATCTTTACTTTGATCAAAGATTCCCTGAATCATCATCCGATTGTTAACTAGCTGGATGCAATCTCCTGTTACTAAGAGTGATCGATTCCTTGTTGACCTACTCATTACCTTCATATCCAATTCACCATTCCCAGTATCAATCCTGTGCATGACTCAGTGTCATGATTAGGATTGAACCAAAGCATGGGTTCATGTACATAAGGTACTTATGGCAGTCTCAGGTCAAAAGATTACTTGTACCACTCTCACTATGAGAACCTTCTATTGACATGTAGCTAAGACTCCATTAGATGTTCTCAAGTTGGATCATATCAGTGAACTCATTCTCTAATGAGCACCCACATTCCAGTATTAGTGTCATACACAAGTGACTGTGAGAGCAGTCACCCTTTCCAGTATACATGGGATGTGCTAGTCTTACCAGAAATCCTGATCCCCTACTCAGGGTTCCTTTGACTAGGAATATTTTAGGTTAAGGTTTTAAGACTTTAGGTCTCACTGGTATGATCTCATCATAACCCTAAAATCATAGCCCTAATCTATGGGGTTCATCATATAATATAAACACAGCATATGATGAAAAATAATGCTTTTATTAGAATATTGTCAATTACAATGGTTTGGGAGATACAACATAGATTGACTTGTAGGGCATATCCCTTTCAGTGGCTTCCTCTACAATTTCTTCACTGCTTGGCTCTTCTTGCCTTCTCTTAGACCTTCTTTCTTTTTCAGCCGAAGGAGCAACCCTAACGGACCGTTTCCTTGTCGCACGTTTGGGTGCCATAGCTAGGAAAAATGGAAGAACAAGAAAATGGAGTGCTTGGAAGGGAGAAGGAAGACTTTGGAGAAGGTCTTGGAGAGGTACGAACCGTTGAAGAAATCAAAATAGGGTTTAAACGGTTCGGAAAAAAGTTTATAGCCCAAGGCAAAACACATCGGCGCGAAGTTCCAGTCGACTCGAGATTGCTCAAGCCGGCTCGGCCAGAGTAGGTTCAAAACTCTCAGAAAAATCCAGTCGACTCGGATTAGGATCCAATCGACTCGAACAGAAAGAGTAGAGTTTTGAAAAGTTTGAACAAAATTTAGAAGGATTTTGAATAAAATTTTGAAGGAAATTAAAGCTCAATAAAATAGAATAAATTGGGGAGATTTTCTAGATGAAATTTTCTTAGAATTGAAGGAATTAGGTTAAAGAATCTAGAAGGGATCACTCCTAATTAGCTCAAATCTATTTTAATTGAGTGGCTTGGTAAATATGTCAGCTAATTGATCTTCAGTTGGCACAAAGTCAAGCACAATATTACGATTAGAAACATGATCTCTAATAAAATTATATCTAATTTCAATGTGCTTGGTTCTAGAGTGTTGAATTGGATTCTTTGTTAAATTGATAGCACTTGTGTTATCACATTTAATTGGAATTTTAGATTGTGATACGCCAAAGTCTTCTAGTTGTTGTTTAATCCATAACACTTGAGCACAACAACTACGGACAACCACGTACTCAGCCTCGGCTGTGAACAAGGCTACGGAGTTTTGCTTCTTACAGTGCCATGAAATTAAATTCAATCCTAGAAATTTACATGTACCACTAGTGCTTTTTCTATCTATTTTACAACCAGCATAATCAGCATCAGAGAATCCAATCAAATTCAAAGTCGAATGTTTAGAATACCAAATTCCTAAATTACTTGTTCCTTTTAAATATTTAATTATTCTTTTTACAGCAAGCATATATGTTTCTTTTGGTGATGACTGAAATCTAGCACATACACATACACTGTATAATATGTCAGGTCTACTTGCAGTTAAATATAATAAGGATCCGATCATACCTCTATATAGCTTTTGGTCAACATTGGATCCATTTTCATCTTTGTCTAGTCTGCAAGCTGGGCTCATGGATGTGCTCATTGTTTTGCTACTTTCCATACCAAACTTTTTGATGATTTCCTTGATGTATTTGGCTTAGTTGATGAAGATGCCTTCCTTTGTTTGTTTTACTTGAAGTCCAAGGAAGTAGTTCAGCTCGCCCATTAAGCTCATTTCAAATTCTCCCTGCATAAGCTTAGCAAATTCTTTACATAGAGATTCGTTAGTTGCACCAAAAATGATATCATCTATATATATTTGTACAACTAAGATGTCATTATTTTTCTTTTTGATAAACAAAGTTTTATCTATATTTTCTCTTGAAAAATTATTTTCAATTAAGAAAGTGCTAAGTCTATCATACCAGGCTCTAGGTACTTGTTTCAAACCATACAATGCTTTGTTTAATTTGAATACATGATTTGGGAAAGCATGATTTTCAAAACCTGGTAGTTGTTCCACAAAAACTTGTTCAGAGATAAAACCATTAAGAAATGCACTTTTTACATCCATTTGAAAGAGTTTAAAGTTCATGTAGCAAGCAAATGCAAGTAATAATCTAATGGCTTCTAGTTTTGCTATAGGTGCATATGTTTCATCAAAATCAATACCTTCTTCTTGGTTATATCCCTTAGCCACTAATCTAGCTTTGTTCCTTATAATATTTCCTTGTTCATCTAATTTATTCCTATAGACCCATTTAGTTCCTATAATTGGGTGGTCTGTAGGTCTATCTATAAGTGTCCATACCTTATTTCTTTCAAACTGCTTTAATTCTTTATGCATTGCCATCATCCAGTTTGGGTCAGTCTCAGCCTCTTCTAAGCTATGAGGTTCTATTTGTGATACAAAAGCTAGGTAATCATGTGCATCCTTATGTGCAGCCCTAGTTCTAACACCATGTGAAGGATCTCCTATTATTAATTCTTTAGGATGAAATGTAACATACCTCCAGTCCCTTGGTAGATCAGTGTGATCCTTACTTACCATTTCTTCTATACCTTAAGTGTCTTTGTCTTGAATGCTCAAGTCATCCATTCCTTTTTGCAATGTACCTTCATCATTGTCTATGCACTCTTCTTGTCTAGAAGGTGTAGGGTTAGTTTCAATAAATACAACATGAATTGACTCTTCAACAGTAAGAGTCCTTTTATTAAAAATCCTATATGCTTTCCTATGTAATGAATAACCTAGGAAAATTGCATCATTAGCTTTAGAATCAAATTTTTCTAAGTTATCTTTTCTATTGTTATGCACAAAGCATTTACAACCAAATACATGAAAATAACTAATATTGGGTTTTATGTCATTCCAAAGCTCATAGAGGGTTTTCTTTAAGATAGGACGAATCAAAACACGGTTTAAAATATAACATGCAGTGTTCACCGCTTCTGCCTAAAAGTACTTTGGAAGATTGCCTTCACACAACATTGTGCGAGCCATTTCTTCCAATGTCATGTTTTTCCTCTCTACAATACCATTTTGTTGAAGTGTTCTAGGAGCGGAGAAGTTGTGATCAATGCCAAATTCAGTACAATAATCTTCAAAAAATTGATTTTCAAACTCAGTTCCTTGATCACTTCTAATTGAAATCAAAGATAAGTTCTTTTGGTTTGAAACCATTTTATGAAATTTTTTAAAAACATGAAAAGTTTCATCTTTCGATGCGATAAATAAAATCCATGTAAATCTCGAAAAATTATCTACTATCACAAGAGCATATTTCATCCCTCCTAGGCTTGTGGTCCTAGTAGGTCCGAAAAGATCCATGTGAAGTAGTTCAAGAGGTCTTGTTGTAGAAACTATATTCTTTGATTTAAAACTCTTCCTAGTTTGTTTACCCATTTGGCATGCATCACAAACATGATTCAAATCAACTTTAAACTTAGGCATGCCTCTAACAAGATCTTTAGAAATTAATTTGGCAATTATATGCATGCTAGCATGACCTAATCGTCTATGCCATAGTAAGCCTGACTCTTTGGTCTTAGCATTCATTGCAACTAGACTAGGGCTACTAGACATGGCAAGATCATTAAGATCCACTACATAGATATTCCCGAGTCTATGTCCAATAAATTTATTGCTATAATCTAAAGAGTTAGTTACTATGCACATAGAAGACTCAAAGACAACCTTGAAGCCTTTATCGCACAATTGACTAATACTTAGAAGATTATGCTTCAATTTGTCTACTAGCAAAACATTTTCAATAAAAGTAAAGGGAGTTATTTTGATCTTACCAATACCGATTATTCTCCCTTTGCCATTGTCTCCAAAGGTGACCATACCTCCTTCTTTCATTTCAAGGGTGATGAATTGGTCCTTGTCACCCGTCATATGTCTTGAGCAGCCACTATCCAAGTACCACCTTTTCTTCAATTTTTGGGCTGCAAGACATTCCTGCAAAATAATCAATGAATTCTTTTAGATACCCAAGTTACCTTGGGTCCTTGCAGGTCAGCAGAGGTGGTTCCTTTGGGAATCCAAATCTTTTTACCTTTTTATGGACATTACTAAAATTATTGCATTCAAAAGCTTTATGTCCTATTCTTTTACAAGCATAGCAAACAACTTTAGAATTTTTGTTGGAAACAAAATTTGAAGTTCTAAAAGTTGATGCACTTGATGCAGATTTTGAACCTTTTGGAATATATGCATTTTTGCTCAAATTTTTAGGAACATATGATAAAGATTTTGAAGTAGAAACAGTTTTTGGTGTGGCTGAAACCTTTTGAGATAAAATATTTTGAGCTGGTGTTTTGGATTTAATAAAAGTTATTGCTGAAATTCCATTTATAAAAGAAGTGTTGAAACCAATTCCAGCTTTATTTCCAGAAATTCATTATTCTTTCAAAATTAGCTCAAGCTTATTTGAAGATAAAGTGAGTTTTTCAACCAAAGGCTTGAGTTTTGTAACCTCCTTTTTTAATTCATTGTTTTCAGCAAGTAAATCAATATTTTTCTTTTCATATGATAAATTCTCATTTTTCAGTTTTTCAAAATTTTCAGAAAAGTCATGCAGTTCATTTTGCAATAAAATATTTTTTTCTGAAATTTCATCTTTTTGTTTCAGTAAAGAATCATTCATATTTTCAATGATTTTATCTTTACTCCAGCTTTCTTAAATTCAGAAAGTAAATCATGAAAAACTAAATTTAGTTCTTCGAAAGTAAATTCAGTGCAGTTGTTAGGGGACATTACCTCATCTTCGAGACCCATTAAGCAAATATTGGCAGTCTTAGTGGTCTCTTCTTCTTCAGATGATGTTGAGTCTTCACTATCGGACCATGTGGCAACCATGACTTTCTTTTTCTTCTTTTGTCTGAAGGATCTCTTCAACATTGGACAGTCCGGACGTATGTGCCCCAGATTCTTGCATTCGTAGCATGTGGGGACTACCTCTTTGTCTTTCTTTCTGTCCTTTTCCTTTTCTTTTCCATAATCCTTCCTGTGAAACTTCTGGTTGTACCTTCCTTTCTTTCTTCCCATAAATTTTCTAAATCTCCTCATAACCATAGCGATGTCTTCATCTTCTAGGTCGTCATTGGAGGAGGTGCTTTCATCTTCAGATTCTTCATCATCTCTCTTTGAATCGGAAGCAGCTTTGAAGGCTAATGTCTTCTTTTTCTTCTGCTCATCTTCCATTTTGTGTTGCATTATTAGCTCGTGGGTGATGAGTGATCCCGCAGTTCATCCAGCATCAAAGTGTTGAGATCTTTAGCTTCCTGGATCGCAGTTACCTTGGGATCCCATTTGTCGGGCAAAGAACGAAGGATCTTCTGAACTAGATCTACATTAGAGTATACCCTGCCAAGACTCTTTAAACCATTAATAATATTTGTAAATCTAGAGAACATGACAGATATTGTTTCAGAAGGTTCCATTTTGAATAATTCATAGTTATGAACTAAAAAATTTATCTTGGAGGTTTTCATTTGGGAAGTTCCTTCATGGGTCACTTCGAGCTTATCCCAGATTTCCTTTGCTGATGAGCAAGTGAAAATTTCGTTGAACTCGTTAGTATCCAAAGCATAATATAATAAATTCATTGCTTTGGCGTTCAATTCCTCCATCTTCATGTCATGATCATCCCAGTCCTCTTCGAGCTTAGGGATGTCCACGCCATCTACTTTAATTGTGGGAATGTGTGGCCCTTTCAAGATGACCTTCCATAATTAAAAATTTACAGCTTGTATGTAAATTTTCATTCATGCTTTCCAATATGAATAGTTAGTGCCTGTGAATAGTAGAGGTCTATTTGTTGATTGGCCCTCGGCCAAGAATGTACTCATGGGATGAGCCATTGATCTTAACTCAAGTAATCAGAGACACTGCTCTGATACCAGCTATTGCCCAGGTGGCTTAGTCCCAAGAGGGGAGTGAATTGGGAATTACAAAATTTTTGCAAGTATGTGCACAAGTAATTCCAATTAGTGGTTAGGTGTTGTGTTAATCAGAGAATGAATACAGAAGCTAAAAGATAAAACAAACACAACACAAACAAAGCAGATTTATAGTGGTTCGGAGCAACCCAGCTCCTACGTCCACTACCCAAGTTCACCACTAAGGATTTCCATTATATCCCCTAAATCGGAATATAGTCGGATTGTTTTACAGGCTCACAATCCCAACCTCTATACTTTGGTTTTTGAAACCGAGCTCACCAAAGAAATCCAAGCTAGGTTTTTACAGGTTCACCTAAAACCTCTATACTTTCGTTTTTAGATAGGCTCACCAAAGAAACCTCTACACTCTGGTTTTAAAGGCTCACCAAAGAAACCTATTTAGTTTTTACAATAGGGCTCACCAATAATCCAGATATTCTAAATGATAGAATAAAAAGCAACAATAAAGACAAACTCTGTTGTCTGGGTGGTTGCCGATACATCTCAAGTGAAGATCCACTGAATGCTCTTCAATGCACTTCAATGGCTTCCTTGCTTTCCTCAAAAGGTGCTTCAAGCTTCTGGTAAGAGTTGTTGCAGGCTTGAAGGCAAACTTTAAAGATCTAGTGCTCTTTCACTTCAATAAGTGTTCAATAAATGCTCAATAAATCATTAGCCTCTTCAAGGATGTTCTCATACCTTATTTATAGAGACTTCAACTACCTTCCCTTGATTTTGAACGTTGTAGACTATTAGAAGATGACAGGTTACCGTTGGAGCACTTTTGAAATTCAAAAACTGAGAACTGGAGCTAGCCGTTGGAGGTAACCTCGTCATTCCAGTCGGCTCGGACAAACTTCGAGTCGGCTCGGATGAAGTTTGGGTCGACTGGGCTGAGTGCCAGTCGGCTAGCTTCCACAGTTGAGAAAATACCTCACTCTGGACGAGTCGGCTGGGCTGAATTCCACTCAGCTAGAATCTCAGAGGCTTCTCAAACCATTTTCAACTAAGTTTTGGATGAGTCAGCTGGATCTAATTCCAGTCAGCTCAGGTTTCTGAGAATCTCAGAACGTTCTCAACCTTGTTCTGGACGAGTCGGCTGGATCTGTGTGCTAGAGAACTTGTCTTCAGTGTCAATGCCAGAGTCGGTTGGGTTGTTCATCCAGTCGGCTCGAAGGTGGTTCTTCAGCTAGATCTACTTCAAACTTCCAGAACACTTGTCCCAAGCTTTAAAGATCTTCTACAAGCACTTTTTACAATAAATTCAAGGAAAAATTTGAATCTTGAAAGACTACTAGAAGTAACACTTTAACTGATTTTAATAGGAAACTTTTTGTAGGATTCTTCTTTACAATATTCTAAATATTTTACAACTCAACATAAAACAAAATATTAAAGATTGTAGGAGTTAAAAGATGTGTCAATGTAGTTGTCCTACAAAAACTTGTCAATCATTTGAAGAGTTGTTAGATAACTAAATGTATGCTCCAATGTTTTGTTATCATCAAAATCACTTTAGGGGTCAACATAAAGCCCCACAATATTCATGAAGGCCATCATGAAATATCCTTCTAACATCTTGTCACATTAATATGATCTCCCTGTTGAACTCATTAGCTCCAAAGGCTTGGCTTTATATAGCATCCAACGCTTGACAAGTGGTCTAGAGAGGAAAACATACTTAGTCAAGGGCATTTAATAAAATGTCAGATATCCAACACCTGTCGGGTCAATTAATTTTTCAAAGGAGAGGAAACAAAAAAGATAGTAAAAGAAAAGAAGATGGAGGAGAATACACATGTTCATTCAAATGCATACTCATTCAAAAGTAAAACTCATTGACCATCTTAATATATCCGAAAGGACCAACAATACATGATCAATTACAAGCCAACTACGGATGTCCCTTCAACCCCTGGCTTGAGCCAGCTGCACTATTTGCTAAGGGCTGCTCCTCAAGAGGGACCTACAATAGTTGAGCCTTACTCATGGGAAGAAGCTGAGCCACAAGAGCTCGACACTCCTCAAATCCAACCTTGTATGCTAACTCCTGGGCATGACCAAGTAGCACTTTCTCAATGTCTCTGCATATTTGGGCTTGAACTATGGCTGTTGACAACTCTTTTTCTAACCTTGCAGTCTCTTTGCCATGAAAATGGCTATCTTTCTCTAGTTCCTTAATGGTAGCTTTGGCAACTTTCAGCTAGCCTTTAGCGGTCAACACTTCCTTTATATCCTTGGCTTAGCATCCTTGAACCCACTAGAATGCGACCTTGTTCCTTCTTTTTTCATCTTCTAATGTCTATTAAAGGAACTGAGCCTTGGCCAAAGCCTCATCTCTAGCCTACTCAGCTTGCCGAACTGGTTCTGTAGCTTGGTCTAAAGAATCCCTACCTCGAGCTAACCCCGGGCCACTCCCTCAGCTCCTTTAGCTGCACCCAATGGTCCCCCATGATATCATAATATTTGCTTTAGCCTTCGCTACGAGCTAAGATTCTCTCTTTCGTACCTCAGTCAGTTGTAAAGGCATTTCATCTAACTTGATAGCCATGTGAATTGTGCTTTGAGATAGATCATCTGCCTGATCTCTTTCTTCTCTAAATGCTAGCTCTGCCTCATACATGCAAGCTAAAGCCTCACACAACTCCCCTTTAGCCTCCATTGCCCTTTCCTCTAGCCTTGTAATCACCTCGTCACTGATCTCTTTGAGCTGTATTCAAAGTATAAAAGCATGAGTGTCACCACAATTAAAATCAAGCTGACACTATGAAAACAAAATGAATGCACAAGAACAAGTAATGTACTTGAGATGCAAACCTTGAAATAAGTCTCTATAAGGAATGTAGTCAGTCATCTGATTCGCCAGGACTTTAGTAGGTGCCATGGAAAGCTACATTAGTTTGGCCACCTCCTTGAGACCCCATGACGGTTGGATGAAACCTGGTGCAGTCATCTTCGCCTTTCCGTGATATGGACATCCCAACACAGATCTTGATGCACACCCAGCATTCTAGATTATGCTTTATTTTTTTATTATATCTATTATTTTATTTGTATCCAGATCATGCATGAATCTTAGAGCATGATAACTGGATTAGCTTGAAGTTTGTTTTAAATTAGTTTGATTGTTTTAGATTACTTTGGAGTCTGTTAGAGTCTTATAGTTCTGGTTAAGTTGATTTTTAACTGACCAGGGACTAAAATCTATTTAAAGTATATTTGTCAATGAAAATAAAAATAGAAGAGATTGTTAAAAAATGTTTGGGTGTGTCCTGACTCCTCCCCCCCTCCTTCTTTATCCTCCTCTTCTTCTCCTCTTCCTGGTTCTCCTACTTCCTCTCTCCATCTTATTCTGTAATCTCAATTCTTCTTATTCTCTTCCCCTCTTCTCTTCTTATTCCTCCCTTTCTTATTCCTCTCGTCATCTTCCTCCTCCCTTCTTATTCTCCTTCCTCTGCCACATAAAACCTCTTGAATACCACTCATCACCGAGCCATATTTCAAGTTGTCTTCAAGCCATGAACACCCATCACCTGCACTCCCGATCGCCGATCCCATGACTTTGTCGACGGACAACCAACTCGTCACCATCGAACAACAGCCGATCCCACGTCACCACTTGCAGCCAATCGAAATAGCCCCTTCCTCCCATGCTGACTTCAACTATCAGCCTCCGTGACATTGACAACCCCACCGTAGATAGCCACCATACGTTCAACCCATGCCCATTTCCTACGACGTGCCCACGACCACCATGATCAACACATCGATGACCCCTTATTTACCACCATTGATGCACAGCCCGAGCCATGTGCCGCCTCCTTCCTCCCATCTGGAGATGTCCACTGATGCACAGGTCGACATCCATCGCCCCCTGACAGACTTCGACTACCTGTCTCTCTGCCCGCTGCCTCCTGTGAAGCCTCCCATCTCTGCCTGACCATCAATGAACTAGTCATCGGCCTCCCCACATGCCACCCTTTCCCACACCGCCGTCGGCCTTCGCCAATCTCCAGAATAGCACCAATTGTGCTGCCTGAGCCACCGTCATCCTCGGCCCCTTAGATTGCATCTACCTCTGCCCAAGTCATCCATTGGAATCATCCAATTGATGCTACAAGACCACCCAACACCGTCACCAATGGAAGTCCCGTCAGATTCCTGCCAAAGACCTCTATTTCAGTCCAGAGAGGAGAGCTCCACATGATCGTAAAAGCATTAGCCACCCCTCCATTTGCCGACTTCAATTAAATCAAAGAAAAAAAGAAAGGGTGAAAAAATGGGTTTATTTGAATAATTGGGAGTTGAACTAACCTAGCCTAGTAGTCATTTCTTAATGAATAATGATCCAACCTACCTAAATAATGATTGGGTTGTTTCGCATTAGTTTTTGGTATCAGAGTATGGTTTAGGTTAGGTTAAGAATTAAGTACATTTTATTTTTCTTTTGTATTTGATTAGTTTGTAATTAAAAAAAAACTATCTCATGGTTATTTGGTTCATTAATGAGTCAAGCTGGAGTCAGATGATACCTGGATTGTCCATCCAAGATCTCAAGAGTAGCATGGAGCTTAACTTGACAGAGTCAAGTTCTCCCCACCCCAGGAGAATTTTGCAGACATCCCAGTACAGAACTTGATGCACACCCAGCATTCTAGATTATGCTTTATTTTTTTATTATACCTATTATTTTATTTGTATCCAGATCATGTATGAATCTCAGAGCATGATAACTGGATTAGCTTGAAGTTTGTTTTAAATTAGTTTGATTGTTTTAGTTAATTTGGAGTCTGTTAGAGTCCTACAATTTTGGTTAAGTTGGTTTTCAACTGACCAGAGACTAAAATCTATTTAAAGTATATTTGTCGATGGAATAAAAAATAGAAGAGATTGTTAAAAAAAATTGGGTGTGTCTCGACTCCTCCCCCCTTCCTCCTTTTCTCTATCTTCCACTTCTTCTCCTCTTCCTAGTTCTCCTTCTTTCTCTCTCGCTCTTATTCTCTAATCTCTATTCTTCTTATTCTCTTCCCTTATTCTTTTTTTATTCCTCCCTTTCTTATTCCTCTCTTTATTCCTCTCATCATCTTCCTCCTCCCTTCTTATTCTCCTTCCTCTGCCATATAAAACCTCCTGAGAACCACTGATCATCGAGCCATATTTTAAGTTGTCTTCAAGCCAAGAACACCCATCACTTGCACTCCAGATCGTCGATCCCACGACTCCGTCGACGGACAACCAACTTGTCACCATCGAACGATAGCCGATCCCACATCACCACTTGTAGCCTACCAAAATAGCCCCTTCCTCCCATGTCGACTTCAATAATCGACCTCCGTGACACTGATGACCCCACCACGGATAACCACCATACGTCCGACCAATGCCCATTTCCTATGGCATGCCCATCACCATTGCAATCAATAGATCGATGACCCTCTATTCGCCACCACCGATACATAGCCTGAGCCATGTGTTGCCTCCTTCCTCCCATCCAGAGATGTCTACGGCCAGGCCAACATCCACCACCCCTTGACAGACTCCGACCGCCCATCTCTCCGCCCACTGCCTCCCGTGAAGCCTCCCATCTCCGCCCGACCATCAATGAACTAGCCATCGACCTCCCCACCACCACCCTTTCCCACACCACCGTCAGCCTCCACCAATCTCCAGAATAGCACCAACCATGCCACCTGAGCCACCATCATCCTCAGCCCCTTAGATCTTGTCCACCTCTGCTCGAGCCATCCACCGGAATCATCCAATCGGCACCACAAGACCACTCAGCACCATCGTCGATGGAAGTCCCACCGGATTCCTTGCCAAAGACCTCCCCTATTTTGGTCCAGCAAGGAGATCTCCGCACGATCATAAAAGCATTAGCCGTCCCTCCATTTGCCAACTTCAGTTAAATTAGAGGAAAAAAAAAGAAAGGGTGAAAAAATATGTTTATTTAAATAATTGGGAGTTGAACTAACCTAGCCTAGCAGTTGTTTCTTAACGACCAATGATACAACCTACCTAAATAATGATCGGGTTGTCCCACATCATTCCGATCTTTGGAGAAGACTCGATGCATTTCCTAAGTAACCAAGGTAAATTGTATGACCCTCGAGACCTTTTGGCCAATCCCATGCCTCTACCAAACCTCATGGGGTCCATCAATCCCCAAACTCCACCCATTGAATAACTGGAGGCTAACCGGAAACTATTCTCTTACCAAAAATGCCATTGGAAATGCCACCGAAAATACCATCAAGAATTGCCTTATCACTAAGAATTGTCTTTTAACACTGTGAACTTCCTTTCCCAAACTTGACTATAGATCTTGGGAGAACACTTCAATTTACCTATTTGTAGTAGAGAGTGATTACTACACAGCCTCATCTCCTAGAAGAAATTCTATGACTATGTGTGATTATTCCATGATGTACAAATCCCTGGCCCTAACCTTTGCATCACCGGGCCCCTTGGATAGAGGACCTATATATCCTTCTGGCAGGAACATTGCATTCTCAGTCAAAAGAGTAGAGGGTTATTAATGGGAGGGAAATCTACTCCCCTCCCCTTTTCTCCTAAGTGGCTTGAAGACACATAGGTCCAGCCCCTAGGTGAATCGAGTAAGGCCAAATCCTTTTTATATCCGCCCCTCTAGAAAAGATGAATGATTCCACCTCTACTCTTTTTGACTCCTGTAGCTAGAGGTAGCCCTGACACCCGCTCTCAAGTAAGCATGATAAAAGGGAGTTAGCCAAAATACTTCTATGTGGTTTTAGGAACCTTCGACACCCAAGATAAAATAGATGGGAAAAGTCACCCCCTGTCCATTCCCTTGTTACTGGCTAGTGAGAAAAGCTGACTCTGACTCCCATCATGGTTGTGCATTGATGCATGTGACTCATGACCATATCCAAAGTTACTGTACCGGCTACAATCCTAGCCAAGAGGGCCTTAATTCGTTGACTCCCCAGTATCATCCCTCGGTACAGCTGACCCCTGTGAAATGGGGACAATTCAACTTGTGGCTATAACCCAAGTCAGTAAGATGACATCCTAAAGCATAGCATGATAAGATTCCTTGGTAAAGGATATCTAGCCACATCATTATCGACCCAAGGACATGATCTGGAGATCACATCTATGGTAGATACTTTAATAAATAGGATAGGACCCTTTCTGAGTGACCTTCCAAATAACAATTAATGGAAGTGCCTGGTGACCATATGAGACAACGATCTCATCATCGAAAGGATAAACAGGTAGCATGATTTTCCACGTAGTCAACTGACATGATTAGACAACCAATAAAATTCTACTATCCTATATCCCATTTCTTGTCCATGCATCATCCTGAGAATCTAGGATTTAAAAGAGGAAAATAAGGAAGAGATCCTGGATCTATCATCATACTCCATTTTTTTCCTCTATTGTCTGGTATCATCTTGTCCATCGAAGGGGCTCCACTAGACCATCTCCTATGGAGTCTTTTTCTAGAGATAGCCTGTGAGCACCTTTTCTCCATCATACTCTGGCAATAGGTCAGATATCATCCATAACAATGCTTATCAACTATAATCATTCTTAACTGACCTTGTATATTAATCATATTATTAGTCAACAGAAAACTTATCATATGCAATAATTAACTTTTACTAGCTTTCTAACTAATTGAAATAGTGCTTTTATATATTTTGACATCCAACTAATTAAAATAGTGCTTTTATATAGTTTGGCATCCAACTGATTCATTTTTCTATGCCAATTGTCCTCTTGAGGTTTAAAATCAAAAGGGCATATGAAATAATCACTTGCTAACCTACATATATGGTCAATTTTTAAATGAAAGAACCATATCCATTGTAAGATCAATTGATTGGCATTTTCAAGTCAATTGTAATGATGCCCCATGAATTTAAGATCTTAAGGATATTAAAGTAGCACTGGGTGGTCTATATGAGCTACTAAATCCTCTCTTAAAGTGCAACCATATTTGGTTAACATTATAATATGAAATCTTACTATAGGATACGTTGGCCACCCTATGGCCTTCAATTACTATCCCTTTTATCAATTTGCAACCTTGTCCAAAAATTTTAGCTACTTCTTGGTCTTGAGAATCAATTGAGGTTTCTTTCTGAGCATCAGAAATTTCTTTCCTAACATTTTGCTCTAACAATATAAATTCATCCGGATAAGAATTATTTTCATGCTTATTGATTGTGATGTCAACATTTCCATATGTAGTGAATCGACAATGTTTTTAATAGATGATTATTTCCTATCAATAATGAATTTGATAAAATTAAAAATTTTGTAAAAATTTTGTAATCTCTAGGATATTTATATTCATTAGGATATGGTCATTTGAAAATTGATCGATTAGATCTCCTAGTAATATGTTCAACGAATTCAATGAACAATTGAATTATTTGTTCTTTATCTAGCCTTTCCATGGGTGGGATATCATCTATAATATTTCAAGTTAAACCTCATTTGATCTATTTCCAAATGGTTGGTTATCGTATAGACTTTACTATAGTTTCATAGGTCTTTACACCACATCTTGGCCCATGGTGGAAGCCTAAAGATGGTCAAGTAATGGCCATATGACGACATTGGAAGCTTAGTATTTATTTATACCACATCCTAGCCTATAATATGAGCCCAAAAGCTGATTATAGTACTAGAAGCTGAGTAATAATAAAAAAAGCTTCACTATTTGTAGTGGAAGTAGATCGATCTACTAAGAGGTGAGGAATAGGTCGAGCACCAAGGTCTAACATAATAGGTCAAGTATAGAGGCTCTAATAGAGGCCAACGAATTAGGTACTAAGCTTGCTTACACCACATCCTATTCAAAGATAAAGGTACGAAGACCAGTCGAAAAGAGCCATGTGGCAAGGCTTGAGGAAGACAAAATAAAAATTAAAAGATCGTTCAGAAAATGACTCATATAAGCCGATCAAGTTATCATGTGGCACCCCCTAAGATAGGCCGAGTGACAATTATAGTGCACTAATTAGAATAGGCCAAGTGGTGAGTCACTCGAGGTATAGGCCAAGTTTTGAAAAAGTGCTGTGGTAAAACTTAAATTATTTATGATATAACCTATTTAAAGGCTAAGTATCGAACTAAAGGCTAATCACATTTTATGTTTGTATAGATGAGAAGTCATTCACCTAACATAGGAGTTAAGAACTTGAGTAGTTGAAGTGGTTATCGAGAGATCAAAATGTGAGAAGAGGAGACAAATAGTTCAGATACTAAAACTAACTAAAGTTTGGATATATTCTATTACTACTAAGAGAAGTCATTGGCCTAATAAAAGAATAAAGACCTGAGCAATTGAAGTGGTTATTGAGAGATCAAGATGTGAGAAGTGAAGACACATAGTTTAGATACTAAAACTAACTACCTTAATTATTAAGAAAAAAATGATCAAGTGGTGTCAATAGAAGATAGTGTCAATGCTAGAGTGAGATAATTGTCTAGCGATTGATAAGAATATGTATAAATACTAAATTGAAAACCAAAGGTGAGGCCTTTTCATTGATCAACAATTAATATATTTATTTGGATATCTTCATTTATTTTTGTTATTTCTCTCTACCCAATAGCTTTTAGATTTTATCGTTAGTAGTGCAGTACTAAGTTATCGCTCTCTTCCTCTAGAAGGCAGCATCCTAGTAGTGAAAACCTTTGAAGGTGAAGGCAATAGAATCCATTATCATCTATCCTTTTTAGTTTAGACATTGGTGGCACACTCACATATTTATCCAATCCAACTATTCTTTGTTTTCCCCTTTCTTGCACCAAGTGGAGATGTCCAGCCTTAGCCCAACTGCAAAAACAATAATATAATCAATTTTTTCATCTTCAAAATTGAAATTGTCTAGCATTTGCTTTCTTGCCTTGGGATAAGTAAGTCTCCAAATTTCAATTTTATCTCATGGGCTGACTACTGAGAAGCATGTCTAATTTGATCTGTACACCTTTTTATAGCCGGAATTACTTGATTCTCATTTGCGGATTTGCCTCATGGTCTCGCCTAAAAGTTTCTCAAGAATTGACTTAAAGAAATGATTGCTTTGCTTAAGCAAGCATGCTGCCAATTTCTTTTTCTAAGATCTCATTCAATTGTCCTTTATTAAGACCATCCTTTTGGCCATGATCTGATTATGGAATAGCATCTTTATTTTTAGCCATATTCTGTCCACAATGAGATTCTTCGGCCACTTCATGGCATTGTCTTTCATCACCATTTTTGTCTTCGTTTACAAGGTCATCATGATGAAGAGGATCCTCATATTCATTAATTGAAGGATCGAGTGGCTCCATATAATTATTTCTTGGAAAGTTTCATCCTGGCTTACTATCTTCAAGCTTTTCTTTGGCATTCTATCCTATTAGCTCAAACATGCCAAAAATATTTTCAAACAAAGACAAATTAGGAGTTTGGTCTTATCAAAATACTTGGCTTAAGTTTGCCTTAGTAAGAGAATTTTACAATTTCTAATAGGATGAGAAAATATAAAAAAAGAAGGCCAAAGTAATAGCTTATAGGTAAGTGAAACAACAATGAAGATATTGACTATATAGAATGTAATTGAGTATACCAGCAAGTATTCTCTAGAGTGGAATGGTCATCATACTAGAGAATGGGATAAATTGATAAGGGTATAGGTCTATAGGATGTGGAGTTGCCTTGAAGCTTGGTTAGTCTTCTTTAAGGTGGGATAAGACATCATGCTTGAAAATCTTAAACTAGGATCATAAATGTAAATCCTCTTGACATTCATCGTAGTACATAGGAAAGGTGGGATATTCAAGTGCCTGTGCATAGAGTGTGTGTGTGTGTGTGTGTGTGTGAGAGAGAGAGAGAGAGAGGATGAAGCACCCTTTCCCTTTTAATGATGCATATTGGTAGTTATTTCTAGTAATAACTATCTTACCTTAGTGGTTTCTTGTCATGGTAACTCAATTCTTGATGGTTGTTCGTAGTTAATTAATTGCCCTCTTGTCATGGTAATTTTCTTTAGAAAGTTAATTCCAACAATTAATTACCCAAATGCATCCACTTATATAAATAATAAGTGGCTAAAATTGGTTCCTTTAAGTGTCATGTATATATGATTAAATAAATCTTGATCAGCCTTATATGTTTGACCATTTATTACTCTAGTTGTTCGATGATCGATTAAATTTTGGTGTAAACAAATGGAATGGTCCTTTTGCGGTCTACCAGTCCAAAATTCGCATGATGTAATAATAGATATGGCTCTGATTAGCTCGAATCTAGGAAAGGTCGGACCAGGGCATTGCCAACAACCTTTGACTCTAAATGTTGGTATCAAACAACTCAACCAGGGAGGGTATGAGCATTGCCCCTTGCTGCTACAAACTGAGCTCAGGCTCCACCCCATTCAAATCTTAAGAAAACCTGGACTTCTCATGCCCTGATCTTGGGAGGTGATTCATGTAGCCTGGGAATTAGTACAACATGGATCTCCAATATATAGAGATATCCACAAATTGAGCAGGACCAAAAAGGCACTGAAGTCAAGGAATAAGATGAAGGTTGGTGAAAAAGAGAGGAGATTGAAGCATCTATTAGTACTCTACAACTCAAAGAAACTTCATAAGGCCTGCCTGCTGATGAGCTTCACTCCTTGAGGATGAACAGATCTCCACATTTTAACTTGCTCAAACTCCAGGAATAGTTCTGGCAGCCAAAGTCTCGCATATAGTGGAGTACTAGTAAGGTCAGAACATGAAGTTTCACCATCAATGTATCATTATTAAGCATCCTCAGGATAGAGTCCGATATTTGCACAATGATGGTGGGCAAATTTTGCCAATAGATGACATTAGAAATAATATTTTCATGAGTCGTCTTCAAATGATCACTTCTCCCCTCTGCAGCCACCTCTGCACATTCTAGTTTGATGAGAATGTCTTTTATTCCTCTTAGTTAGCTCTAAGGAAATAGTAGCTAATCTGAAGTCCATGGCTAGCGATAAGGCATCAAAGCATGATAGCTTTCTGCTAGGTTTCTTCAAATTATAATGACTTATCTTTAAAAAAGAGATTGATAGAAAAGTTAAATAATTCTCTAATTCTTAGTCCTGCCCAAGGACTGGAAGCACGCTTAATACCTGTTTGGGTATGATATCTTGCAGGAATCGGACTTATTGGCCCTTCGAGCCTGCAACTTTTACAAGCCAACCTAGTTCCTAGACTCTCAGCCAATATCTTAGCCTCTGGCCTTATTGGTCTGGGAAGAAAAAAAAAAAGGAGACTCATGGAGATTTTTCTTTTTAAAACTTTCATAAGATTCAGACTGGGGGGTATTGGTTAATATAGGCCATGCCTAAATATGCTTTCCAGTCCACAAATTCAACATAAAATCCTACCCAATCCTGCTAAATTACCCATATTACAGTTATTGATGACCAATTTGAGATGAAAGTGTGGTTTTACTAAGCCGTCAGGGTTTCTCGATGGTTTACGAAGGACCATGGGCCAAGTCAGGCTAGGTTAAGAAGAGTTGCAATTGAGAGGACTGCCGATGCTGTGTAGCCCACTTTAGTATGACTCTTCTAGTAGTAAAAGTAAAATAAATATAGTGCATAAAGTGACCATTATCCAAAATTTTAAAAACTTTGTGAAGGGCAATGCTAAGATACCACTTATTCCATGTTGATATGGTGCTCATGTGGTTGGGGTTAAATGAAATATATCCTATGAATACGAATGCATGTCGAACAGGTTAGACCGGATGCAGGTGGTCTTTTGAGCTTGTCCAGAGTTACTAGATAGCTAACCCAAACTCGGTCCAGCTTGCAGTATACCCAACATATATGGAACCAACCTTAATCCAAAAACTATAAGGCAGCTCAAATTAAGATCTGGCTAGCTAGCCCATCTTAGCTTGGACAGCCTAGATTTCCACGGGCTGCCCATTGCACCATCCAAATTTATATCAAATTTTTGATAAATTTTAAATTTATAAAATAAACATGAGAAATTCAGGATCCCGTTTTTAGTAACAAATTAAATTTCAAAACAAAGGGCAGCTTCATTTCTTCTTTTCAATCACATTTGTATTTACAAATATGAATAAGCAATTTACCCACAAAACTTAATTGGAAGAATCCTTCCTAAAAGAGCCAATAGCCTTTATGTATATAATTATAAAGGTATGACTTAAACATATTTCTATCATGTGTGTATGTTGATGCTGATCCTTGTGGACCGGACGGAGTGCTTGAGTCGCTGGTTCACCTCTCTAGGTTCCTGCAAAACAAATTCTTGACCGAATTTCTCCGATGGAGGACACTCTGATGCTTAAGTCAATAGGGTTCAGGCCAGAGAATGGAAAGCTCAAAGAAAGAAAATGAGATGAAAAAGTGGAGAGTCAGGTGTGCATAGTGCGAGCTAGTCATGGACTGGGCTCGGACTTGCATGGATTGGCTTAGCATGGCCTGGAATAGCTTACCTCGGATGTCCCCTCTTACCTCTTTTTATAGTTGCTGCTGTAACAGAAAGCAGTTAAGCCTTTTCAATTTATGTTAGGGAAGTTAGTCAATCTAACTTCCCTTCAACTAATTGTGGTTGTTGTCGAAGGTTAGTTAGTTTGGTCTTACTGAAGCCGTAGCTTTCAGACATGTGATTAGTTGGTTATACCAACCAAGTCCGTTCTTGACGGCTTTAGCTTGAAGTAGATTGGCTATTCTCTTCGGAGTTGGCCAATAGTTATTTCGTTGGTTGTAAATCAGTCGTTCACTGCAGAACTATGTGGATCGGTGATTTACTTCAAAGTTGTTTACTTCGGAGCAAGTTGGCCATTTACTTTGGAGCTGTTTACTCCGTAGCATACGTGGTAGATCAACCATTTGCTGAAGGCTGATCTCAAGTTGTACGTCATTGCTAGCCAAATCGTAACATTGATCTGTTCTTCCATCGGAGGTCAGGTATGTCAATGTGTCAATTCATCTGATCGACCGGTCTAGGTAGGATCAATTAAATCTTTGAACCAGCAATTACCTTTTCGAACCGGTTTATCACAACAGTTGCCCCCACTCCCAATTTCAAAGCAATTTATTGCTTTGAAAAATGGGAGTATTAATATTTTGTCATCTTTTGGCAGAAAGAAAGATAGCCGACGATGGCGAATATACAATCCAACTGATCATAATAACTACTTTTTGTTTCGAGCATCGTGTCTTGGACAGGTATTAAATTTTTGTTAGTCCTTGAAGAAATGGAGCTGGCTGGAGAGTCGTGCCTATCTTTCTCATTATGAGATTTTCAGCGAACTCTGTCTTCGGTGAGGATCGAGTGGTGTGGCTTCATCACATCCATCCATTATCTCATGGAAACCCCATCCATGTCGTTGATTGTCTTCTCGCGGATCCCCATTGACAGGTTAATTTTTCTCCCATCGAATTGGCTAGCATCCCTTAGGACTTCATACCCACGATCGACGTCGCTTATACATGGCACAATCGGAGGCGTTTCCATTCTTCCAAGGAGATCATCTGAACTGTTGTTGTCTTCTATATAAAGGGCATTTGCCTTGCAGAATGAATTTCTCCGCCTTCATCAAAATTTCTTTTCTCCTTCAATTGTTCCAAACTCCTCCTTCTTCCTAGGTTTTCTTCTTCTTTTACAGGTAGAGACCTCTTTCTTGTTCCTCTTTTTTATCATAGTTAGGTTTTTAAAAGTCCCTGTCGTTGATGGGATTCCGACCAGTAAAGAGGGGGGTGAGTCTTCTGGTGCTTCAAGTCCTTCCAGGAAGAGTAACGCTGAGTCTAGACCAGAATCCATTCATTGTTCTTTGTCCTTTTCCAAAATAGCTTATCTTAGAGAGTATTACTATATTCCTGAAAGTCTCCCATTGATACTTCCTCAACCCGATGAAAGGGTGAACCGTCCTCCTTCCGGTGCCATCTCAGTATACGAAGTCCATCTGAAGATCGATCTTCGATTTCCTTTACATTTCTTTTTTTCCTAAGATTTTTAACATGTATCATGTGGTCCCTATGTAGCTGACTCTAAATAGCATATGGATCATCTGTGGTTTCTTAGTTCTTTGTGATATCTTTAATGTAGAGCCTAGTACTTCTTTATTTACATCCCTCTTCATATTGAGGAAGGATTTTCATGGCTAGGGGTGGTGGATTATCAGCCCCCATCCTGGTCGAAGATTGATTAAGGGTATGCCCAGTGCCATCCATGGATGGAAACCCTGCTTCTTCTTCGTCTTCTCTTCTCAACCATGGGGCTTTAACATGAAGTGGAGGGAAACCCGATTGGATACCAATACGGGCAAGAAAGTTCTAAGGGCTGACCAAATAGACTTCGATATGTTGTCTGGGTCAGAGATTCCTCCAGTCAAGGAATTGCTAGAAGAGCGAAACCTTCACCTTGCCTGAATCAGCGAGTCCCGGTCATTAGATATAGTTGATAGTTGGCCTATGTTCCACCTTGTTTCCTATACATTTTCATTAGCTGATTTTCTGTAGTTTCTTCTGTTTGTAGGTGGGAAGATGAAGCCGAACTTCGGGAAGCTTCGCCAGGCCGCTCGAAAGAGGTTCGGATCAGTCCCGGGCCGATGAGGCCTCGAGAAGTGCCCTGACGAGGATGCCTTTGAAGAACGATGACGTGCCTCTATCGGAGCTTCACCAAAGGGGCTCGACTCCATCTCAGACTCTAGGGCATCCAGATCCTGCTTCCATCATCGATATACCGCCAGTATAACCCCCCTCAAGATAAGGGCAAGGCTCCTCAAGTCGAAGAGCAGTTGGGAAGAGATACTCCCCCCGATAGGGAGTTGAAGTGGATTTCACAATCTTTTCGGATGCACGGGGCTTAGAGAATCCCGAATTAGCTAGGAAGCTGCTGAAGGCCACACTCCTCCCAGGAGACTAGGTGGTCATGATGAACCGCCACCTCTATGAGGTGGCTGAGTCGATATATCCAAACATACCGAGAGTAAGCGCCCTTCTCTTTATTTACTCTTTCATAATTATAGTCAACATGACCAATTCTTCTTTTGTTATTTGGTGTAGCTGATTCACGAGATAACTCTAATAGAGGAAGGCATATCAGAGTTTGTCAATCTCAATCAAGGCATCCGAGAATAACTCCAGTCGATAAAAGTCGAAAAGGAGATGGTCGAAGAACTGAAAAGGGCCATGGAAGAGAAGCTAAACCAGAGCATTATCGATGTTCAAGGTCTAAAGGCTGAGTTGAAGAAGGCTCAGCTGAAGATATCTGAGCAGGAGGCAAAGCTCAGGAAAAAGAAGAAAACGATTCACTCCTTGGAGCATTCAGCCAAGGAGAGCCAGAATAAGACCGAAGAAGCAGCCAAGAAAGTCGAAGCCTTGAAGGAAGAAGCTACCAGGGCCATCGAAGACTATAAGAAGTCTTCGAAGTTTAAGGATGAGCTGACTAAATCTGGGATGGTCAGCTACCAATTAAGCTTCAATGATTGAAAATTAAGGAGGTTCTTGGACTTCACCCTGACTTAGACCTCTCAAGTATTCAATTGTATGAAGTCAAAGAAGAACCAGAGCCTCTGACTGAAGTTGAAAAAGTTCCAGGATAGCTAGAAGGGGTCCCAGTCATAGCTGAAGAAGTACCGGGACAACTAGAAGAGGTTTCGACTGTGGCTGATCTAGAGGCTCCAAGTCTAACCGAAGAGGTTCCTATTGGGAATTATGTCCCAAAGCTAATTGCCTAGGTTATAAGCAGTTGTGCTCAGCATTGTAATTTGTATATGAATTAATAATATTTTATTTTGGTAGCTCATCACATTATTCATTTTCCTGTAATGAACTCTGTTCTTGTGATGAAGTCCTTAGGACTGCACTGACTTCGATATAGAGAGGATATATCGAGTGGTCCTTTAAAAGGTTCACAACCAAAGGATACATTATACAGGACGATAATGTATCAAGTATAGGTTATTGTAGTTCACATCGTTTGGTTGTCCTCTTGACCAAAGGAGTGTGGTGGCATTGATATGATCTGCAAGTGGGATGTATGACATCCCATTGAACGTGACTCCGTGGAGCTCCTTTCTGCTAAAGGATTGCTCGCGATTGGATTGGATATATGTGGCCCTCCGACCTGAGGTCACCATGGTAGCTTGCAAGCAACTCCCTATGCTTTGGTGTCGGACTACCCGGATTTCTAATCCAGTGATAGAAGGTTTCTAAGTACAGGCAAGTACCTATGGAGCAGTGGTGGACCAAGATGGAATTGACCTATCCAAATTGTTTGGATTGAATGTCTCGCAGTGTCTCAATTTAACAAATCCTCGGTCGGGGTAGTCCTAGTGAGGAGTCACTGGACTTGCGAGGTTGAGACATGTTGTGAATTGACTCAGTTAGGGTTGGCAGTCTAATACTAGGTCATCTTGAGCATTAGAGGTCAAAGGGATGAATTACACAGTAACCATATGCCAGAGGTTCGATAGATTGCTCTCGCATCTTCAGTCTATTCGGACGTTGGGATCCATTGCTAAATGGTATCTTGTGCTGGTACTGGAAGTGTTCCAGTGCTACCGTTAGGTTCGAGCCTATGAGGTCACACGCCATAGAGGACTTCTTCCTAATCCGGGAGCTGATCAACGGTATTAAGGTCAAACGGACTGATGAGCACACATTGAATTTTTTTTGATCAATCTGGTCTGATTTGGATCGACCAGGATTGGTTTGGGTCAACTAGGAACTGTTCCTAGTAGACCAGGACTGGACCCATTTTTCTTACTGATCGGGTTTGGTCAGACTGGGGTTTCTTTTATTGAACTGATTTTTGGTTTTTATTGAACCGGTTTATTTTTGGCTTGTGGTTCAACGAGTTTTTCTCCCAGCATTTCAAAGGAAAAACACCGGCTTGTTTTTGCTTCCCCTAATCATTGTTTTACCGCTAGAATGGGATAAGAACTCTTGGGAGATCATATTTTGATCGAATGATACTTGGGATTTTCCAATAGCCTGCGATCAGAAGGGGTTCTCTCGGTGTTTCTTCCACACGGTCTTTCTTTCCTTTCAGTCCATGTTTTCATCGTGTGTTTTTGCCCATTTGGTTTTCTCCCAGCATCGATTTCCAGATTCTTAAACCAATCCAAAGTCTTTCAAAAGAGTTTGGATTTATCCGATTTCCTTTCTGGTGTTTTATCTGGACTGCTCTTCCAATGTTTTCCTGGGCTTCACGTGTTTTCTCGACCTCTGATATATTTTGGGGTGAAGGCCGTGAGGGGTAAAGGGATGAAAAATAGAGCATGTGAGATGAAAAAAGAAACAGAGCGATCTTGAGAGAGCTTTTGGGAGAAAAATATGTGTGCAGAAAATTCATTTTGCAGCCTATGTATTCATTCCCTGTTCTTCACTATCTCCAGTGTGTGCTCTTGGTGGATTTTGGGTGGTCTTGGAGAAGACCGTCTGTGAGGACCTTTTGGCTTTTCCTGCTCCACCTATCCGAGACCTGTTTTTGTTTCCCAGAGGACTAGCATTCTTCCGTGAGTTGGATGAGCGAGAGCCCGCACGTGGATACTCTAGAAGGTGGACATTTAGACACCTCGAGAGATTAGATCGATCTCTTCTTCTTGCTGTTTGCAGATCTATTTTACTGTTGAAGGAGTTCAACTGGCTGCCTTGATTTGCTGCTGATCTGTTCTGAAGACTGAGGGAGTCGGCTTCTTCCTGCTTCGATCAGGTATATTATTTATTTTTGTTATCATGCATGCTTAGATCTAGATATTATTATGTTGTTTATAATTATTGCACTTGCCTTTACATGCCTCTGTATCTATTTCATATATCATGTTTATGTTAGATCCTGTGCATGAGTAGGTTTTTCCGCATGCATGTTAAAAATTTTAATTATGCAATACCTACTCCCTAGTGTAGTGTGCCTAGGGTAGGCATCCGATGCACTAGTATTTCCTTCAGTGGTATCAGAGCCAGGTTCCTGTGTAACATATCATGATTGCATGATTTTGGATCTGTATCTAGATTAGGGATTACTTTTAGGAACCTAGTTGAGACCTTCACCATGGCCATTTGTCCAGATTATTCAGGGTTTAAAATCCCTAATTTTCTATGGCACGAGGCGGTTTGTCTATGTTGGCCTTTTTAGAAGGATCCTTAAAGAAAACTAATGTTATAAAAAATGTTTTAATCCTGATACATGTTTTTACATTGGCATGTCTAAAATTGTTCAGGCTTGTAGTATTATAAATGATATGATAGAACTAGATATGATGCATACAAGATGTAAAAGGCTTTTACATGAATTTAATTAAAAATATTTTAATTAAAAGTTGGCTTATAATTTAATAATTATGTATTGAAACATTAATTAAATGACAAGCTAGATTAGGGTTTATGAAACCTAATGTCATTTGAATAAGCCATTCGGGTTAATTGGGTTAGCTATCTGATTGGGTCTATTTATTGGGTTAGACCTAAGGTTAGTTGAATTAGACTTAAGAGAACTAATCAAATGTTGATTAAGGACTTTCTCTTTAGTATCTATCTAATAGTTAGATGGCTTAGTCCATTCTTCTAAAATGGATCAAATTAGTGGCTCTGTGATAAGCCCGAGTTCTTAAGCTGGTCTATCAAGTATAGTAAATCGATTGGTGTCTAGGCAGGTTTGATATTTTTGATCATGGTTGCATGAGGCTACCTCTTTCCTGGCCAACTTGGTTGGTGTCTAGGAAAGATGGTTAATGACGGATATTTACCCATGATCTTACCTACCTAGCCAATTCGATCAATCAGAACCGATTAAAAAAGCTTATTGATTCGAGTTAACCCATATCATCCAAGTTGATCAGCCTGTCTGATCTTTAGGTGCCCATGGACTAACTTGTTGAATTTAATTCAACCCTCCTGAGAATTGATTTGATCAGTGGGAGGTTGATCCATATTCTTCTCTCTATTTTTCTGTCATAATTTAATTAAAATCCTCTAAAATTATTAGGTCCTGAAAAAAGACTAAGTCAATGAGTTGATAGTGTCTTAGCCTTCCATTAAGTGGGTTAGTAATGAGTCCTCTAGCTTGGTGTACATTGGCAGTTCCAAAGAACGGGTGTGCATCCGGTTACTGGGATTACTCTCCCATAGATGATGGTTCAGTGCAACCTTCTTAACGATGATCAGGTGGGCCGGCCAAAGTCGGGCTTGGTCATTCGTTAGTTGGAAGCATTCGATTTGTCATATTAATGGTTGGACCTAACCAGAGACCTGCAATACGAGGTCCCAACGCCAATTGGGGGTTCTGTGGGGCAAAGTTTATTACTGGAAGTTGCTTAGAGAAGCAATTGGTTAGAAAATCTACCTTTAGCCTTGTATGGGTGAGCCGGCCAAAGTCGGACTCATACGTGGTCTATTGAATTTCAGTACTCACTATGAAATGATGATTTCATAGATTGGAGTTAGAGGCTCCCAATCCAAAAATTAGTGGGAGGGACCTTTAGACTAAAGTCCAAGTCTTTTGGTTTAATTAATTAATCCATATACTTATTTGGTCCTAATTTTCCTTTCAGATGTCTTCAAACCTTTCGCTCCGGTCACTTCTCGATAGCGAGAAGTTAAAGGGTCCCAATTTTGATAGCTGGTATCGAAAATTGAGGATAGTCCTGAAGCACAAGTAGATCCTTTATGTGATAACGGATCCAGAACCCGAAATCCCTTCTACCAATGCTCGGAGTTCGATCGGGGATATTTATTTAAAGTGGGTTTTTGATCAGACTAATGTCTGATGCATAATGTTAGCAGCGATGAACGATGAATTCAGTTACAAATTTGAGGAGGCCTAGCTAGACGAGATTCTTCAAAGGTTGAAGGAATCTTTCAGCATGCCAGATGATGTGGAGCAGTACAAAGTGTCTTGTACCATCTACAATGCCAAAATGCAGAATGGTGCTTTGGTCACTGATCATGTATTGTACATGATCGAGATGATCGAACGATTGGGCAAGCTCGGATGTCCCTTGCACGAGCAACTCGACAAGGATGCGATCCTAAATTCTCTACCATCATCCTATCTTGATCATTATAGAATGAATAAGCCTACAGTCAATTACCATGGTTTGATGGGGTTGCTGCAGACTTACGAGAAGTGCCACCAACTGAATAAAGGGGTGGTGAATTTAGTGGGAGGTTTTAGAGGTCGCCGTCCCTTTAAGAAAGGGAAGAAGAAAGGTGAGGGAAAGAAGGTGTATAGTGCTCCTAGCTCTAGTCAGGCCAAGAAAGTGAAAGCTGATCAAGCTGGTGCAGAGTGCTAATATTGTAAGAAGCAGGAACACTGGAAGAGGAACTGTCCTCTTTATCAGGCATCCTTAGACCCGAACAGGCCAAGGAAGGGAAAGCAGCAGGGTGCTGGACAAGGTATTTATTTGATAAAACCTTGTAATTTCTCTATTTTTGTCATGGCCTATTAATATAATGTACACGTCTAGCAAATGCCTAAGGATAGAAAATGTCAGTGACTTGTATCTTTGGCACTGTAGGCTAGGTCATGTTAACCAGAATAGGATAAACAAGTTACGAGGAGAAGGGCTCCTCAAGGTTAGTGATTTTGACTCACTGCCCACTTGTGAATCCTGTTTGCTTAATAAAATGACCAAGTCACCTTTTATTGGAAAAAGTGAATGAGCTACAGAACTTCTGAGTCTCGCACATACTGATATATGTGAACCCATGACAGTTAGTACTAGAGGAGGATATAAATATTTCATTACATTTACAGACGACCTTTCCAGGTATGGTTATGTCTTCTTGATGAGACATAAATCTGAGTCGTTTGAAATATTCAAACGATATCGTAATGAAGTGGAGAAACAAACTGGAAAGAGTATTAAAACCCTTCGATCTGATTAAGGCAGTGAATACCTATCGGGTGAGTTCATGACATATCTTGAGGAGAATGGGATTCTCTCTTAGTGGACTCCTCCAAGAACACCCTAGTTGAATGGTGTGTCCGAAAGGAGGAATCGAACCCTGTTGGACATTGTTCGATCCATGATGGGCTTTACAACTCTGCCACTGTCCTTCTGGGGATATGCACTTGAGACAACTTGTTACTTGCTGAATGATGTTTCGAGTAAGTCTGTTGTCTCCACTCCATATGAGTTATGGATTGGACGTAAGCCCTAAATTTCACACCTTCAGGTCTGGGGTTGTCCGGCTTATGTAAAGCATTTAAACTCAGATAAACTTGGTCCTAGGTCTGATCGGTGCCTATTTATTAAGTATCCTAAGGAATCAAAATGATATTTCTTCTACTTGGAGGATGAATGGAAAGTGTTCGTTGCTCTTAGTGCTATCTTTTTGGAAAAGGAGTTCCTTGGAGAAGGAATTGTAGCCTCTAAGATTGAACTTGGTAAAGTTCAACCAGTGGAAGTACCTGCACACTCTAAGGACATCATAGAATCAACGGTGATTGGATCACACCCGGAACCCATGACTAGGAGATTCGGTAGAGTACCACGTTAGCCGGACAGATACTATGATTTCTTGGTCCGGGATGGTGATCCCATTGAGCTCGACGAGAACGATGAAGATTCGATCACCTATATGGATGCACTTTAGAGATCTGACTCTGAGGCGTGGCTTGGAGCCATGCGATCTGAGATGGAGTCCATGGAGATCAACAATGTATGGACATTGGTTGATCCACCTGAAGGGATAAAATCCATTGGGTGCAAGTGGATATTCAAGAGAAAAAGGGGCGCAGATGGGAAGGTGGAAACCTATAAAGCCTGTCTGGTTGCCAAGGGATATCGTCAGCGATATGGTATCGATTATGACGAGACGTTCTCCCCTGTGGCAATGCTCAAGTGCATTCGGATCATGCTTACTTTAGTAGCATATTTTGACTATAAGATCTGGCAGATGGATGTCCGAATCGCTTTCCTGAATGGGGAGCTGGATGAGGAGGTGTATATGATATAGCCTGAAGGGTTCACATCTACAGATGAGTCAAAAGTGTACAAATTGTAGAGGTCCATTTATAGACTCAAGCAAGCATCTTGAAGTTAGAACATGCGATTTGATAGGTGTATCAAATCGTATGGCTCCGTTAGGAACGGAAAGGAACCCTGCATCTATTAGTGGGTTAATGGTTCTGTGATTGTATTCTCGGTACTGTATGTTGATGATATTCTCTTAATCGGGAATGACATCGCAAGATTGCAAGAAATAAAGGTCTGGTTATCATCTCAGTTCTTCATGAAGGACTTGGATGAAGCTTCTTTCATACTGGGTATGAAGATCTATAGAGATAGATCTAAGAGGCTTCTGGGATTGTTCCAGTCTACGTACATTGATACCGTGCTAAAACGGTTCAACATGAAGAATTCCAAGACAAGCTATCTCCCGATAGGTTCTGGAATTACTCTTTTCAAGAAGGATTGTGTGACAACTCCTGAGGAAAGAGAGCGCATGAGTAAAGTTCCTTATGCTTCTGCAGTGGGCTCTATCATATATGCTATGACATGTACTAGACCAGACGTGGCATACTCACTAGGAGTGGTGAGCAGATACCAGTCTAACCCAGGTGAGGTGCATTGGAAGGTGGTTAAGACCATCCTGAAGTATTTGAGAAATACTAAGGACCAATAGCTGATTTATGGAGAACCTGACTTGAAACTTATGGGGTATACTGACTCCAGTTTCCAGTCAGACAAAGATGATAGCAAGATGTATCAGGATTTGTGTTTACCGTGAATGGACGAGTGATCTGCTAGAAGAGTTCCAAGTAGGCAACAGTTACAGACTCGGTATGCGAAGCAGAGTACATTGCATTATCAGATGCAGCAAAGGAAGCTGTGTGGTTGTGAAAGTTCCTTGGAGAGCTAGGGGTGGCACTTTTCCTAGATGGTCCTGTTCTAGTGTATTATGATAGCGCAGGAGCCATTGCTCAAGCTAAGGAGCCAAAGTCTCATCACCGCACCAAGCACATTCTGCGGCGCTATCACCTCGTGCGAGAGATCATGGAACGAGATGATATCAATCTTATGAATATCGATGGAAAGGAGAATTTGGCCAACCCCTTCACTAAAGTCTTCGGAATCAAAGAGTTCGACTATTGTAAAAGAAAAATGGGTATTAGATACTGTTCTGATTGGCTTTAGTACAAGTGGGAGTTGTTGGGAATTGTGTCCCAAAGCCAATTGCCTAGGCTATAGGTGGTTGTGCTCAGTATTGTAATTTGTATACGAATTAATAAAATTTTATTTTGGTAGCTCATCACTTTATTCATTTCCCTGTAATGAACTCTGTTCTTGTGATGAAGTCCTTAGGACTGCACTGACTTCGATATAGAGAGGATATATCAAGTGGTCCTTTAAAAGTTTCACAACCAAAGGATACATTATACAGGATGGCAATGTATCAAGTATAGGTTGTTATGGTTCACATCGTTTGGTTATCCTCTTGACCAAAGGAATGTGGTGACACTAATGTGATCTGCAAGTGGGATGTATGATATCACATTAAACATGACTCCGTGGAGCTCCTTTCTGCCAAAGGATTGCTCATGATTGGATATGGGTATATGTGACCCTCCGACCTGAGGTCACCATGGTAGCTTGCAAGCAACTCCCTATGCTTTGGTGCCGGACTACTCAGATTTTTAATCCGGTGATGGAAGGTTTCTAAGTACAAGCAAGTATTTTTAGAGCAGCGATGGACCAAGATGGAATTGACATGTCCAAATTATTTGGATTGAATGTCTCGCAGTGTCTCAATTTAGCAAATCCTCAACCGGGGTAGTCCTAGTAAGGAGTCACTAGACTTGTGAGGTTGAGATATATTGTAGATTGACTCAGTTAGGGTTGGCAGTCTAACCCTAGGTCATCTTGAGCATTAGAGGTCAAAGGGATGAATTATACGGTAACCATATGCCAGAGGTTTGATAGATTGCTCTCGCATCTTCGGCCTATTCGGACGCTGGGACCCATTACTAGATGATATCTTGTGCTGGTACTGGAAGTGTTCCAGTGCTACCGTTTAGGTTCGAACCTATGAGGTCACACGCCATAGAAGATTTCTTCCTGATCCGGGAGCTGATCAATGATTAGGAATCATTTCGGTATTAAGGTCAAACGGACTGATTGAGCTTACATTGGGTTTTTTCTGATCAATCTGGTCTGATTTGGATCGACCATGATTGGTTTGGGCCAACTAGGAAGTGTTCCTGGTAGACCAGGACTGGACCAATTTTTCTTTCTAATCGGGTTTGGTCAGACCGGGGTTTCTTTTATTGAACCGGTTTTTGGTTTTTATTGAACCGGTTTATTTTTGGCTTGTGGTTCAACAAGTTTTTCTCCCAGCATTTCAAAGGAAAAACATCAGCTTGTTTTGGCTTCCCTTGATCGTTGTTTTACTGCTAGAATGGGATAAGAACTCTTGGGAGATCAGATTTTGATTGGATGATACTTGGGATTTTCCTATAGCCGGCGATCGGAATGGGTTCTCTCGGTGTTTCTTCCATACGGTCTTTCTTTCCTTTCGGTTCATGTTTTCAACTTGTGTTTTTGCCCGTTTGGTTCTCTTCCAGCATCGATTTCCAGCTTCTTAAACTGATCTAAAGTCTTTCATAAGAGTTTGGATTTATTCGGTTTCCTTTCCGATGTTTTATCTGGATTGCTCTTCCGATGTCTTCCTAGGCTTCACGTGTGATGTGGTGGGATTGCTAACGTGGAGGAACTGGCAGGCACCACGTCAAGAAAGGACACTACGTCGGATGTCGCGTCAGATGTCGCGTCAAATCTCCAGCCCAGATTCCACTACCGAGCTGAGCTGAGCTCCCTCAATACGACAAGCCGAACTCTGTCCTCCACCAGGTCAGGCCTGCTAGCTCGGGATGCCTAGGTCGGAGCCGCATCCTGCCCTCCAGAGCGAGACCCTCAGAGGTTAGTGCCCTGTGGTCGATGTCAAGCTCGCCAATGTGGAGCCTCTCCGAGCGTGCACCCTCTAGACCGGGTCCGTCTTCCGCCCTCTAGAACGAGACCCTCGGAGGTTAGTGCCCTGTGGTCGAGGTCGAGCTCAGTGCTCACCCGCCAATGTGAAGCCACTCCGAGCACGCGCCCTCTGGACCGGGTCCGTCTTCTGCCCTCCAGAGCGAGACCCTCGGAGGTTAGTGCCCTGTGGTCAAGGTCGAGCTCAGCGCTCACCCGCCAATGTGGAGTCTCTCCGAGCGTGCGTCCTCTGGACCGGGTCCGTCTTCTACCCTCCAGAGCGAGACCATCGGAGGTTAGTGCCCTGTGGTCGAGGTCGAGCTCAGCGCTCACCCATCAATGTGGAGCCTCTCCGAGTGCACACCCTCTGGACCGGGTTTGTCTTCTTCCCTCCAGAGCGAGACCCTCGGAGGTTAGGGCCCTGTGGTCGAGGTCGAGCTCAGCACTCACCCGCCAATTTGGAGCCTCTCCGAGCGCGCACCCTCTAGATCTGGTCCGATTTCTGCCCTCCAGAGCGAGACCCTCGAAGGTTAGTGCCCTGTGATCGAGGTCGAGCTCAGCGCTCACCTGCCAATGTGGAGCCTCTCCGAGCGTGCACCCTCTGGACCGGGTCCGTCTTCTGCCCTCCGGAGCGAGACCCTTGGAGGCTAGTGCCCTATGGTCGAGGTCGAGCTCAGCGCTCACCCACCAATGGGAGCCTCTCCAAGCGCGCGCCCTCCGGACTGGGCCTGCACTCTGCCCTCCTCCACCAAGATGCCCTTGCAAGCTCGGAGCGCCTAGGTCGGAGCGAGCCCCACCATTCCAGCTCAGACGAGGTCCTAACCAGCCCAGAATGCCGGCGGGCCACCCGAGGACTGCACTGGAGCACTTTCCAGGCCATACTAACCGCCTGCAACCGCCAGTTATACTAGAAGGGAAAGAAGCATACTGATAGAGGCACCACATTCCTCACTAACCAGTCGGATCACCCAAGAGAGGAAGCCAACCGGGAGATTCGAATCCCGTGGGCGGCGGCCCACCATCCAAGGCACTGCTAGGTTTCCCGGAAAGAGGTGACCAAGAGGAGTGTCGGAGCGCTGACAACTCCCCTTATCATGAATCAGGAAAGACTCCTCGGGACACTGTCGCATGTGCCTGACAGCCCAGCAGGGATCCCGCGACAAGCTCCCAACGGTAACCTAGCTGCAACAAACTCGGAGGTAACACAACAACAACAACCACAACACACAAAAAAAAAAAGAGGGATAAGCCAGACAAAAAGAAAGGAGGAAGAACATAGGTGCGATTCCCACTAGGAAGAGGGGCATGGCACCTCCAACACAGGGGCAAGCCCAACCAAGAGGGCAAAGCACCACCTCTACTACCACAATCGAGGGGAAGCCAGGGAAATAAGGAGAAGCGAAGGAACAGGGAACCCCTCTATCCCCGCTATCATTCTCCCCCTGCAACATTTCTGTCCTTGCACACACTCTTTACTCCTCCTAGTGCGGAGTCCATCAAGAGGGGCCCGACTAGGAATATCTGTTCTCTTGGATCGTCACTGACTTGACCGTCGGAGTGCCCCCACCGAAAACCCCGGCTCGGGTCACTAACCCTTGTTTCGCAGGTCCGGGAATAGAGGGCCACCGGGCAGTGAAGGGAGCGCACTCCAGCACCGGCAGGGGCTACGGGCCACAACCATCTTGGCGGTAATAGATTGGCGCGCCATGTAGGGGAAACGGGACAGGCGAGATCAAGCCTTCCACCCCTTTACAGAGCAACACCCCATGGAAGGACGGTGACGAGATGAACTCGAAAGGCCTCTATCAGCCACGCAAGGGGTTCCCCCTTCTCAAGGGCACCCATGTCACCTTCTCCATCCCCTTTGGCGACAGGATCCACTGACGAAACCGTCAGGCACGCAGCGGAAACGCTTCTAGAGAAGCATGAGCACAAGTTGGCAGAGCTTCCTTGCCGGTCCACCTCTATGCAAGGCTCAACCAGCGAGCCACCGGGCTACGACGCCCGCCACCCTTGAAATCCTTCGCTGGCCGTGATGAGACGAAGTAGTGTCACCCTCACTGCGATCACAGCCGGGCCACCAGGGAATGCCACAATCTCAAGTAGGAGGTCGAGAAGATAATCAAGAAAGGTTACCTCAAAAGATTCATGGGGGGCAGACCACAACCAAGGTCCTGGGTGCTTGCCACCCTCCCGCCGGCTCCAACCATCAACAGCTTCCCCACCGTGAATCCGGTGGACGTGGTCACCGAGGGAGCTACACCTGTGTCCAAGGAAACCTGGGGGAGCACGGGACCCAGAGAATGTACTCCCCATTGTGCTGGGAGAAGAAAGGTAAATAAGGATGCCACGGTCGTCAAGATGACGATCGCAAACCACCGCAGGCGAGCCCCTACATGGTGGCCGAAACTCCATCACAAGGGGCCTGTTACCTCGAAGATCCCGACGGCACCGGGCTCCCCCAAAAGAGGAGGGTTCACGGCCTACGAAGACGCCATCCATAAGGTAAGGGTTTTTATCGATAATAACGATAACGATTTTTCCTTGCACAAGTATCCATGTATCTGGCAGGGAAGAATCAATGACGTCCCCGAGCCCAGCTCCAGGATGTCAAATGATCATCGAGCCGTGCAGCTCTCAACCTCAAGCATCTCTGAGCCCAGCTCTAGGACGTCAAAGGAATCCCTTGGCCATGCAGCTCTCAAGCTCAAGCATCCCCGAGCTCAGCTCCAGGACATCAAAGGATCTTCGAGCCATGCAGCTCTCAACCTCAAGCATCCCCGAGCCCAGCTCCAGGATGTCAAAGGAATCCCCGAGCCATGCAGCTTTCAAGCTCAAGCATCCCCGAGCCCAGCTCCAAGACATCAAAGGATCTTCGAGCCATGCAGCTCTCAACCTCAAGCATCCCTGAGCCCAGCTTCAGGATGCCTACTCAAGATCGGAGCTTAGATCTCTGGCCAAAGAAACTTTGAGCCAAGCTACTCTCAATCTTAAACATTTCCGAGCCCAGCTCCGAGATGCCAAGGGATCATGGGGCCAAGTATCTCCCATTAACACCTCGAGCCTAGCTCCAAGGTGCCAAAGACCTGAGCCAAGCCCTCAAGCAACCCCTGGGCCCGAGCCTAGCTCCACATCCAGGAAGGCCTCGAGCCTAGTTCCAAGGCAATCAAGTCCGGTAACTCTCTTCTCTGATCTCCCCACTCAAAAAGAAGACGAGAGGGGAAGGAAAGAAAGAGAACGAGACGGGAGCCCGGCAAGAGCCCTCTTCTCTGATCTTCTCACTCGAAAAGAAGATGAGAGGGGAAGGAAAAAAAGAGAACGAGAGGGACACGTGGCAAGAACCCTCTTCTCTGATCTCCCCACTCCAAAAAAATAAAAAAGAAAGAAAGGGAGGGGGGAAGGAAAGAAAGAAAATGAGAGGGGGACAAGCCACCATTTCTCAGTCAACAACATCCCCGAGCCCAGCTCCAGGACACCTTCTCAAGATCGGAGCTCAGATCTCCGGCCAAGAGAACTTCGAGCCAAGCAGCTCTCAGTCAACAACGTCCCCGAGCCCAGCTCCAGGATACCTTTTCAAGATTGCAGCTCAGATCTCTGGCCAAGAGAACTTCGAGCCAAGTAGCTCTCGGTCAACAATGTCCCCGAGCCCAGCTCCAGGACACCTATCTAAGACCGGAACTCAGATCTCCGGCAAAGGGACCTGCGAGTGCAGTAGTGCTTAAGTGTCATGAACCTGCGCCCAGCTTGCCGACATTGAAGTCTAATAACTCAACCCCAAGCAAGGTGAGGCCCTTCTCTTTGATCTCCCAGCTCATGCACAAAAGAAAGAAGAGGAAGAAAAAGAAGAGAGGGGAGAGAAAGAAAGAGAAAAAGAAGGGAAGAACCAGACAAAGAAAATAGATGTTAGAGAAACTCAAGTTTCATTGATTGAGCACAAGTTACAAGTGTTCTGCGGGTCCCCGACATGCCGGGTGACCCTGACTAAGTACAAGAAGCAAAAATACAAAATGGGGGCGAAAAATAAAAGGGGGGCTACTCCACGCCGGCCGGCCTCCCAGCTGAGCTCTGGGGCTGAGAGTCTTCGCCTTCAGGAACCTCCGGTTGAGTAGCTCTACCCTCGGATGGTTCAGCCTTGGCTGGCATCGAAGACTCCAAGGCCACGGCCTCCTCCTCTGGCCCCGCATCTGAGGTCGAGGGATATCTGAGGTGATCACGGCTCTTCTCGGGGACAAGCGCCTCGACTCGGCCGCGCAAAACCATAAAGTCCTTGTAGAAGGACTCCGACGCCATTTGCTGAATCTCGGCGATGAACTCCTCTGAGGCCTTGAATTTTGTGATGACATCCTCGGTGCCCTTCTTGGCCTCAGCAGCCACCCTCCTCGACTCAGTGGCCTCCAGCTAGCTGCCTCCGCCGACCTGGCTGCCTCCTCTGTCACCTTCTCAACTGTGGCAAGTTTCTCCCTCCCTGCTGCCAGCTCCGCCTGGGTAGCTCGGGAGGCCTCCTTATACCGATCTGCTTCGGCATTGTACCAGTTCAGCTTTTTCTGACGGTGGAGAGATCATCGATGGCTTTCTTCGAGCGGCTCCGCTCAAAGTTGCGGGCCTCTAGGAGCTTCTTCGCTCGCCCCTCGGCATCGGCGAGCTGCTGCTCAAGGTCCTTGACCTTCAATTCGAGGGCCCCGTTCGCCCCGACCTTCCCCTTCAGGTCAGCTTTCAAGGACTCAATCTCGGCAACCTGTTGCCACTCGAGACACTCCCAACTTTGGTAGCGGCCCTTGATGTAGAGGGCCTCGGCACCGATCTGCACCGAGAAAAGAGGTCAGACACAAAAAAAAGAGAGAGAGAGAAGAGAAAGAAAAGGGAAAAAGAGAGGAAGGAACAGCTCACTGAATAAAGCTGGGGGAAGATGGCAATGATGATATCAGCCAGCTGCATCCCGGCCATGTCCTGCTGATCACATGTTTGGATGGAGAAGTCCATCATGCGCTCGACCAGCTCGGGGCTCCAGAGGAACGAGTTGTCTAGCCCCATCTTGAAGGGGAGATGGCGTCGCCCCTCCTCCCTTCGACCCTCTGCCGGAGTGGGCGGCCTCGTCCCGGTAACTGCAGGGCCATGGGGGGCAGGCTGAAAAGTGGACGTCGGCACAGGTGGCACCTCGGTCGTGGTCCTGGTGATGGCCCAGACCTCCTCATCCCTGACCTCGACAACCAGTGGACTTAGAGGGCGGTGGGGTCCAGCAGCCGCAACTACGACCCTCGCCTAGACTACGACATCGGGCTCCGCAGCAGGGGCCTACTGGGTTGGCCTCGGCACCACAGAAGCCACCCTCTCCACCGGTGCAGGAGCAGCGTGCGCCACCTCTGAACTCGAGCCGGCTAGAGCAGCCGAGCACAGGCCAGGCACCACGGTGGGGGCAGCCACAGGAACACTCTCGCCCCGGGCTTTCCTCGACGAAGGCTCCCCGGCCAGCCCGGTCGGTGGCCTCTTCCGGGTGATCGCCAGCAGATCATTCTCGAAGAAAATCATCCCTGCATGCAAGTCATAAAACAGTTAGAGTCCATAGAAAACAATGCAAGAAATGCAAATATAAAGAAAGAAGGAAGTTCAGGTCGAACTCACCCAACCCATTCGTTGGGTCGACCCGGAGTTGGTGAGGTTCTGCTCAGATAACAGGACCTCGAGGAAAGGGATCTGGATGGTGTAGAGCTGCTCGTAAACATCTCGATCAGCCGCATCGACCACGAAATTTCGGTTGGGGAACTTGTCCGGATCACTCCAGACCTAGTCAGCCCCCTCAACCTCAACAAAGAAAAACTTACTCTTCCATCCCCTGATGGAAGAGGGGAGCTCAAACTTGATGCCCTTCGGGCGGGAGGACAAGGACCACCACCCATCCTCGGTTGGGTGGCGCTTCAGGATGAAGAAGGCCTTGAACAAGAAAAATCGGGCAACAAACCCGTGGAGGTGGCAAAGCATAATGAAAGAAAAAATGACTCTAATGGCGTTTGGCACTAACTGAGCAGGGACCAAATGGTAATTGTCCAAGATGAACAGGAAGAAAGGGTGGAAAGGAAACCGGAGACCCCCAGAGAAGGTCCCCTCATAAAAAGCAAGATGGCCCGGTGATGCAGACATCGAGATGAATATTGAACCTGATCAGCTGACTCATATATCAGGACAGCCTGATGATAGTTTGGCGAAGCCCAACCCAGATGTTTCGGTTCAGCTTCCGGCCCATGACGATTTGGGGTAGCCAGCCTCGCCAGCAGGAAACGTGCGTAGGTCCAGACTCCTTCAAGGGAAACAAGTTTCAAATCTGCCCATTTATGGGATTAAAATAATTAATTGGGAATTGGGCCGAAGGCACAATACACTATTAGCGCCCGTGGAGTTTCGGATCTGGGAAAACACCGGAGTCTTTAGTCTTATTATTATTATTATAATTTTATTAGGGTGTGAACTCTTGATCGGTTGTATGATTCTTTAAATACCGAACCAAGGAATAAATAAAGAGAGTTAGCATTTTTTTGTGAAATATTGGACGATTTTTGGGTGTTACCGTGGAAGGCCGCCGGCTCTTCTTCTTCCCCGCGCGTGTACCAAGTCGCAAACCTGGTTGGGAGAGGATGATTCCGTGAGGAATCTCTTCCTTCCATTCCAAGTTCTTGATAAAAAAAAAAGAAGAAAGGAAACATGGATTCACGGTGAGAAACCCACCGTTCGTCCCTTCCATTCTGAAGACCCGGATTGAAATCTGGTAGAGGGCTGGCAACATGAGGAATCACGCTGCCCTTCCAGCGCTTGATCGTTGCAGGTTTCAAAGGGATCTTCCCCATCTTGCTCAATCCTAGCATCCAAGAATTCTCAGAACTCGTTCTCGCAGAGCCGGGGTTTTGGTCGCTGCAGGCGTTTGACATCCGCCCTGCACCAGCTTGGTATCAGAGCCTTGATCCGTTCTTGATCAGAGCCTTGATCCATTCTTGATCAGAGCCTTGATCCATTCTTGATCAGAGCCTTGATCCGTTCTTGATCAGAGCCTTGATCCATTCTTGATCTGTCCCTGATCCGTTCTTGATCTGTCCTTGATCCATTCTTGATTAAAAAAAAAAAAAATTTCTTCCAGCAACCATGGAGCGGAACAACGAGGAGCCTTCTCTTCGTGACGTTGTGGTGACCCAGCAGCAGATGATGGCTGTTTTGCAAGCAATGATGACACGGTTGGAGGTGCAAGATCGTGCTATACCTTATCAAGATCGCAATGTACCTGACGAACATCGAGAAGGTGATGCCGACCCTTTCCAGAATATTGAAGATCCTACACCATTACAAAGAGGGCAGCAACTACGGCGTGATGTAGCGCTTCCCAGGGATTTCGGACCGTCGCCTGTGCATGACAATCAGACTCGTTGGGAGTCCGGGTTTCGGATTGAAATACCGGAGTTCAGAGGTGGTTTGAATCCTGATGAGTATGTGGATTGGACCCTGCAGGTTGATGATGTTTTTCGGCTGAAAGAAGTGCCTTTGGACAAGCAAGTGCCGCTTATCACAATCCGATTCCGAGATCGAGCAGCGGCTTGGTGGCATGCACAGCACTACCGGAGGTATATGGATGGGAGGCCACCAATTGCATCATGGGCAACCTTGAAGCAGGAGATGAATCGGGAGTTACTTCCTCAGAACTATGAACAGGTCCTTTATTCTAAATTGCATGGTTTAACACAAGAAAATCGAAGCGTGAAAGATTATACTACAG
This sequence comes from Areca catechu, assembly GCA_021397845.1. Taxonomy (NCBI): domain Eukaryota; kingdom Viridiplantae; phylum Streptophyta; class Magnoliopsida; order Arecales; family Arecaceae; genus Areca; species Areca catechu. Next base: position 109,363,077 of record CM038047.1, read on the forward strand.
AGTTCTACCGACTGGTGGCTCGAAACCGATTGATGGAGTCAGAACCGAGGTTGGTAGCTATGTATTTGCTTGGACTGCGATTCCCCATCCAGGATGCGTTGGCTCTGCATCGGATTGACAGTGTTGGTGATGCGCACATGCGGGCGCAAGCAGTGGAACGGAGCCTGATGCAGAATAGAGGGTTCCAGAGTAGAGGAAAATTATCTGATCAGTTTTCGGGGCAGAGTTCTGGTAGTAGGAGTGCACCTCCTGTGGTGAGGCAACAAACTTCGGCAGTTCCTCTGAGACCTACAGTGCCGAGTGGGGCTTCAGGTCCCTAGCAGAGGGTGGGCAGCAATCGAGCCAATGTTCACTGCCATCGGTGTCATGACTTAGGACATTATGCCAATGAGTGCCCCAAGGCGCGTACCCAGTTACTTATGGAGGAGGAGCAGGAAGTTGAATTTCCCAAGGATGAGGAGTTCGAGGATGAGATGTATGTGATTGACCCAGACCACATCCAGGGAGAGAGTCAGATCATTAGGAGGTTGTGTCTTGCACCAAGAGCTGGTGGAGATTGGCGTCGGCACGATATTTTCTCAATAAAGTGCACTGTAGCTGGTAAAACTTGCAAGGTAATTATTGATTCTGGAAGTTGGGAGAATGTGATTGCTGAGGAAGTTGTGAAGAAATTGGGGTTGATGACTGAGCCCCATCCTCAACCATACAAGCTAGGCTGGGTAAATCAGGATGCAGATATTCAGGTCAGTCGACGTTGTAGGTTGGCCTTGTCTTTTGGTCCTCAGCTTGAGACATCAATAGTAGCTGATGTTGTACCGATGGATGTGACACACATCATTTTGGGATGACCTTGGCAGTTTGATAATAAAGCAGTGTATAATGGTTACACTCATACTTATATGCTGCGACCAGATGGGAGAAAAGTGATCTTGAAACCGCTATAGGACATGGCTGAACAGAAGGTAGTAATTTGTTTGCCAAGCAGGGAGTTTGAGGCGAGTTTAGAGGGAGAAGATTTCTATTTTGCCCTGGTTAGTAAGCCAGAAGAGTTTGGCCAGAATGGGGAGCAGGAGCTACATGATCTTCCTCAGGAGTTGGTGTTAGTTTTGGAGGAATTTCGGGATGTTGTACGAAGTGAGCTTCCTGCAGGTTTGCCACCACTTCGAGATATTCAGCATGAGATTGATCTGATTCCGGGTTCTGTGTTGCCGAATAAGGCTCATTACCGAATGACCCCGCAGCAGCATGAGGAGCTGAAGAGGCAGGTTCAAGATCTTTTAGACAAAAGCTTTGTACGGGAAAGCATTAGCCCGTGCACGGTACCAGCACTTTTGGTGTCGAAAAAGGATGGTTTATGGCGTATGTGTGTTGATAGCCGGGCAATAAACAGAATTACTGTGAAGTATAGATTTCCAATACCGAGGCTGGATGATATGCTAGATCAGTTGAGTGGTGCCGTGTTCTTTACTAAGATTGATTTGAAAAGTGGGTATCATCAGATCAGAATGAAGCCAGGTGATGAATGGAAGACAGCCTTCAAGACAAAGGAAGGCCTGTATGAATGGTTAGTGATGCCATTCGGGCTATCTAATGCGCCTAGTACGTTTATGCGAGTAATGAACCAGGTTTTGCGTCCATTCCTTAGTTCTTTTGTTGTTGCATACTTTGATGATATATTGATATACAGTAAGACAGCACAAGAGCATGTTGAGCATGTTTCACAAGTTCTAACAGTATTACGTGAAAACCAGCTTTTTGCTAACCCAGAGAAGTGTATTTGGATGGTAGACAAATTAATTTTTCTGGGATATGTTGTTACTGGTGATGGAATTCTTCCAGATGAAAGTAAGGTGCGAGCGATAGTGGACTGGCTAGCACCTACTATTTTGACTGAATTGAGATCCTTTTTGGGTCTTGCGAGTTTTTACAGAAGGTTTGTGAAGAGGTATAGTGAGATTGCTGCACCCTTAACAGACTTGTTGAAATTAAATCAGTTTGGATGGAATGACTCTGCTCAGGCAGCATTTGATGAGATGAAAGTCAAGTTGACCCAAGCACCACTATTGGTTCTTCCAGATTTTGACAAGGTATTCGAAGTGGATTGTGATGCTTCGAAGACTGGGATTGGCGCAGTACTCAGCCAAGATGGGAGACCCGTTGCTTTCTATAGTGAGAAGCTTGGAGGTGCCAAAATATTGTATTCGGTTTATGATTTGGAGCTATACGCCATTGTGAGGTCATTGCAACATTGGCGACATTACGTGATCCAGCGAGAATTTGTGCTGTACTCAGATCATCAAGCATTAAAATTTCTACAGGGACAGCATAAGTTGAGCTCCAGACATGCAAAATGGGTAAGTACTCTACAGGAGTATACTTTCAGCATCAAGCATAAGTCAGGCACTTTGAACAAAGTAGCAGATGCTTTAAGTAGACGGAGTTTATTGATTGGTGCTATGCAAGTATATACCCTTGGGTTTGAAAGCATGAAGGATGATATCCGTGCAGATGAGCATTTCCAGAGCATTGTGACTGAATTGGAAGCTGGAGGTCGATCTGACTTCGTCCTACATGATGGATATTTGTTCCATGGTAATTGCCTCTGTATTCCTAACACTTCACTGCATGTATTGATTATTCAGGAGCTGCATAATCAAGGACATTTTGGAAGAGACAAAACTGCATGGTTAATTCATCAACGGTTTTATTGGCTTGGGCTTGACCGAGATGTCAAAACCTTTGTGAAGAGATGTCGTTTGTGTCAGGAATCCAAAGGATCTGATACAAATCAAGGTTTATATACCCCTTTACCGATTCCAGATGAGCCATGGCGAGAGGTATCTATGGATTTTGTTGTAGGCTTACCGCAAACAGTGAGAGGTCTAGACTCAATTATGGTAGTCGTAGATCGGTTCAGCAAGATGGCTTGTTTCTTGCCATGCAAAATGATATTTGATGCGTTGAAAGTAGCTGATCTTCATTTTTCTACAATAGTTCGACATTATGGGTTACCATCGTCGATTGTTTCGGACCGAGATAGCAAGTTTATGAGGCATTTCTGGCATGAATTGTGGAAAAAGTTGGGTACAAAATTAAAATTCAGTAGTCCCTATCGTCCTCAAATCGATGGGCAAACCGAGACTGTCAACCGAAGTCTTGGTAACTTGTTGAGAGCCAATGTGCAAGAATTTAAAAACTGGGATGTATGCTTGCCAAAGATTGAGTTTGAGTTCAATTCTTCAGTAAACCGTTCTACTGGTTTTGCACCCTTTCAGGTATTGTATAGATTTCTGCCAAGAGGACCACTTGATATTTTACCTGTTGATGTGCCAAACAAATCAAGTAAGAAGATAGAAGATCGAGTGGCTGATCTACGTGAGGTGCATGCAACTGTTAAAGCCAATCTAGAGCAAAATTATGCCAAGTATAAGGCTAAGGCTGATCAGACACGTCGACAGCAGACTTTTGAGGTTGGTGATTTTGTATGGGTCTTCTTGCCAAGAGAACGATATCCACAGGGGGCCTACACCAAACTCAAACCAAAAAAAATTGGTCCTTATCAGGTGTTGGAGAAATTTAGTGACAATGCCTACCGAGTTGAATTACCAGACGATGTCCTTATTTCTGATATATTCAATATTCGACATCTAACCCCTTATGCAGGTGATAACTCAATCTTGAGGACAAGCTTTTCAGAGGAAAGGGAGAGTGATGAAGACATCGAGATGAATATTGAACCTGATCAGCTGACTCATATATCAGGACAGGCCGGTGATAGTTCGGCGAAGCCCAACCCAGACGTTTCGGTTCAGCTTCCAGCCCATGACGATTTGGGGCAGCCACCCTCGCCAGCAGGAAACGTGCGCAGGTCCAGACACCTTCAAGGGAAACAAGTTTCAAATCTGACCCGTTTATGGGATGAAAACAAATAATTGGGAATTGGGCCGAAGGCCCAATACACTATTAGTGCCCGTGGAGTTTCGGATCCGGGAAAACACCAGAGTCTTTAGTCTTATTATTATTATTATAATTTTATTAGGGCGTGAACTCTTCATCAGTTGTATGATTCTTTAAATACCGAACCAAGGAATAAATAAAGAGAGTTAGCATTTTTTTTGTGAAATATTGGACGGTTTTTGGGTGTTACCGTGGAAGGCCGCCGGCTCTTCTTCTTCCCCGCGTGCGTACCAGGTCACAAACCTGGTTGGGAGAGGACGATTCCATGAGGAATCTCTTCCTTCCGTTCCAAGTTCTTGATAAAAAAAAAAAAAAGAAACAGGGATTCACGGTGAGAAACCCACCGTTCATCCCTTCCGTTCGTAAAGACCCGGATTGAAATCCGGTAGAGGGCTGGCAATGTGAGGAATCATGCTGCCCTTCCAGCGCTTGATCGTTGCAGGTTTCAAAGGGATCTTCCCCATCTTGCTCAATCCTAGCATCCAAGAATTCTCAAAACCCGTTCTCGCAGAGCCGGGGTTTTGGTCAAGCGTTTGACATTCGCCCTGCACCACCTGGGCCACTGGAAGTGACCCGTTCCTCTGGATGAGGGATCATGAGCCGGACAGAAGATGGGACGCCATAGGCATCCCGAACAGTTCTTAGTTCCCCGGTGGTGATCGTCGAGGAGACCCCACCAGGACCTGTGGACCTAACGGACTCAAAAGCAGGAACAGAAGAAGGAGGAGGGAGAGAAGAACCGGATCATGGTTCCCTGATGAGTACCGGACTGGAAGGACACCTCCTACTGAGCTCGAAGCGAGCTGCATCTTCCTCCCCGTCAAAGGAAGAGGAAGAAGACACCGACCTTCGCTCAAAAGGACCGGTCTCGCTCTGATCAGTGGAGGGGCGGAAGCCCGAAGCAAAATGGGACATCCTCGAGGACAAGGGGAATGAAGGACTCGAAGTGGGGGATGAAAGAGGAGACTCAACCTGAAGAAGACCCCAGACCCGTAGGAAAAACCCTATTCTAGTAAGGGGAGAGGGAAGAAGAAACTGACCTGGTTCCTTAGAAAACTCAGGGCAACTGAAAGGAAGAAGGAAGCTTGGACAGCAGCAGTAGAAGGCACGGAGAATTCAAAAAGAATGGATGTTTCGGGTAAGGCCTTCTTTTCATTTCGAAATGACCCGACAGATTCGTACCGATTCAACCCCTCCGCCAATGGATCCACGCCACGTGCTACCCATCGATGAAAATGGCATCCCGGCCACTCTGAATTCTATGCCAACATTAACTGCTCCTCAGACGTGGCCACATGGCACCCCGGATTGGTCCGCAGGGCCGCTCCCCGAAGCACCAGCAATCATGGCCATCATCGTGCCAGATTTTTGCCTTTCCATGTCAGCACCGCAATTACTCCCTTCGACCCGAGCGCCATGCACTAATGAGTCTCGGGAGTGGAGGGCAAATGATGTGGTGGGATTGCTGACATGGAGGAACCGGCAGGCGCCACGTCAAGAAAGGACACCGCGTCGAACATCGCATCAACTCTCCAGCCCGGATTCCACTACCGACCTGAGCTGAGCTCCCTCAGTACGACGAGCCAAACTCTGTCCTCTGCCAGGTCAGGCCCGCGACCTCAGGATGCCTAGGTCGGAGTCGCATCCTGTCCTTCAGAGCGAGACCCTCGGAGGTTAGTGCCCTATGGTCGAGGTCGAGCTCAGCGCTCACCCGCCAATGTGGAGCCACTCCGAGCGCGCGCCCTCTGGACCGGGTCTGTCTTCCACCCTCCAAAGAGAGACCCTCGGAGGTTAATGCCCTGTGGTCGAGGTCAAGCTCAGAGCTCACTCGCCAATGTGGAGCCTCTCCGAGCGCGCACCCTCTGGACCGGGTCCGTCTTCTGCCCTCCAGAGCGAGACCCTTGGAGGTTAGTGCCCTGTGGTCGAGGTTGAGCTCAGTGCTCACTCGCCAATGTGGATCCTCTCCGAGCGCGCGCCCTCTGGACCGGGTCCGTCTTCTGCCCTCTAGAGCGAGACCCTCGGAGGTTAGTGCCCTGTGGTCGAGGTCGAGCTAAGCGCTCACCTGCAAATATGGAGCCTCTCCAAGCGCGCGCCCTCTGGATCAGGTCCATCTTCTGCCCTCCAAAGTGAGACCCTCAGAGGTTAGTGCCCTGTGGTCGAGGTCGAGCTCAGTGCTCACCCACCAATATGGAGCCTCTCCGAGCGTGCGCCCTTTGGATCAGGTCCATCTTCTACCCTCTGGAGCGAGACCCTCGGAGGATAATGCCATGTGGTCAAGGTCGAGCTCAGCGCTCACCCTCCAATGTGGAGCCTCTCCGAGCGCGCGTCCTCCAGACCGGGCCCGCACTCTGCCCTCCTCCACCAAGATGCCCCCGCAAGCTCGAAGCACCTAGGTCGGAGCGAGCCCCACCATTCTAGCTCAGCCTCAGCTCGGACGAGGTCCTCACTAGCCCAGAATGCCGGCGGGCCACCCGAGGACTGCACTGGAGTGCCTTCCAGGCTGTACTGACGCCTGCAACCTTCAATTACACTAAAAGGAAAAGAAGCACACTGATCAAGGTGCCACATTCCTCACTAACCACCCGGATCACCTAAGAGAGGAAGCCAACCGGGAGATTCGAATCCTGTGGACGGCGGCCCACCATCCAAGGCACTGTCAGGTTTCCCAGAAAGAGGCAACCAAGAGGAGTGTCGGAGCGCCTGACAACTCTCCTTATCATGAATCAGGAAAGACTCCTCGGGACACTGCCGCATGCGCTTGATAGCCCGACAGGGATCCCGAGACAAGCTCCCAACGATAACCTAGCTGCAACAAACTCGGAGGTAACACAACAATAACCACAATACACAAAAAAAAAAGAGGGATAAGCCAGACAAAAAGAAAGGAGAAAGAACATAGGTATGATCCCCGCAAGGAAGAGGGGCATGGAACCTCCAACACAGGGGCAAGCCCAACCAAGAGGGCAAAGCACCACCCCTACTACCACAGTCGAGGAAAAGTCAGGAAAACAAGGAGAAGCAGAGGAACAAGGATCCCCTCTGTCCCTGCTATCATTCTCCCCTGCAACATTTCCGTCCTCGCACACACTCTTTACTCCTCCTGGTACGGAGTCCATCAAGAGGGGCCCGACCAGGAGGATCTGTTTTCCTGGATCATCACTGACTTGACCATCGGAGTGCCCCCGCTGGAAATCCCGGCCTGGGTCACTAACCCTTGTTTCATAGGTCCAGGACCAGAGGGCCACCGGGCAGCAAAGGGAGCGCACTCTGGCACCGGCAGGAGCTACGGGCCACGACAATCTTGGTGGCAACAACGTGTTTTCTAGGCCTCTGATATATTTTGGGGTGAAGGCCGTGAGGGGAAAAGGGATGAAAAACAGAGCATGTGAGATGAAAAAAGAAACAGAGCGATCTTGAGAGAGCTTTTGGGAGAAAAATCTGTGTGCAAAAAATTCGTTTTGCAGCCAGTGTATTCCTTCCCTATTCTTTACTATCTCTATTGTGTGCTCTTGGTCGATTTTGGGTGGTCTTGGAGAAGACCATCCATGAGGACCTTTTGGCTTTCCCTGCTCCACCTATTCGTGACCTGTTTTTATTTCCTGGAGGACTAGCATCCTTCCGGGATTTGGATCAGCGAGAGCTCATGCATGGATACTCTAAAGGGTAGACATTTGGACACCTCGAGAGATTGGATCGATCTCTTCTTCTTGCTATTTGTAGATATGTTTTGCTGTTGAAGGAGTTCAACTGGCTGCCTTGAATTGCTCTTGATCTGTTCTGAAGATTGAGGGAGTCGGCTTCTTCCTACTTCGATTAGGTATATTATTTATTTTTGTTATCATGTATGCTTAGATCTAGATATTATCATGTTATTTATAATTATTGCACTTGCCTTTACATGCCTTTGTATCTATTTCATGCATCATGTTTATGTTAGATCATGTGCATGGATAGGTTTTTCCATATGCATGTTAAAAATTTTAATTATGCAATACCTACTCCCTAGTGTAGCGTGCCTAGGATGGCATCCAATGCACTGGTTTTCCCTTCAGTTCCTTCTGTTGCCGACCTGCATGTCATCTCGATAATGGATGACTAACTCTTTATAGCTTCTTCTTTTATTTTTGTAATAGAGCTAAAATGCAAATATACCTTTTTGATATGAATGAAAAGTATATTTTCCTTCCAAGTTGTGTCACTGCGTAGCTTTCTCTGAAAGAATTTCTTCTAAGTATCAAGTAGTTGGCCAACTAATAACTCCCATTGTAAGAAAAATTTCTCTAAATATGAAGTCATCGGACGTATGATGATTCTTATTCAAAGAGAAATTTTACTAAGTATGGAGTCATCGGATGCCTTTCAGTAAGGATATCAACTTGATAAGTGATCGGCCATTGTATGTCAATCGGCCTTAAAGCATTGATCGGCTCTTATATTGTGGTCGGCCTTCATGTGGTGATCGGCCTTTGGTAGTAACTCAGCTATATACTGAGGGATTGCCACCTTTCCCCTTTCTTTTTGTCCCTCTTCTCTTATTTTTTAAATGTATATATAGAGAAAAGATAGACTTTTTTAATGAAGAGAGAGAAAGGGATATTTTTCAATAATGACAAACCTCGGCTTCTATCGATGGTTTTGCTCCACCATTAGTGGAGCATACCACCTTTGCCAGATGTCACATTTTTGTTAATGAAGAAGTTATTATTTAGATCATGAGTCGCATCGATCAGAGTCACTAAAGTCACGTGTCTCTGAAATCGGATCAGTAGTGGTCCTTTTATTTCTCTCAATTGCCTTCCCATGAATCGAAGTCATCGCCTCGACTCCCATCGGTAGGAATGTATACACGTGGCCTGATCAAGGGATGCTTAAGGCTATCGGTGCCTCCTATATAAGAGGTTTTTGTCTCCGAGGGTTAAATATCTCATGCCATTAGCATCTGTCTCTCGAATAGTCTTTTACCCTAGTTTTTTTCTTCTATAAGTTCTTTCATCTCTTCTTAACTAACAGTTTGATTTTCCTTTTCCTTCATGGGTGTCAAGATGAAGCCAGACGTTGGAAGGCTCTGACAGGCCATCAAGAAGAGGGCGGCCACAAAACCTTTAAGGAGATCACAACGAAGGGGTATAAGGAGATCCCTGCTTCTCCAAAGGTTCTTGTTGGGGACAATACTCCCATATTTATGGAGTCCACTTCGGATGAGGATAACATTCCTCCACTGGAATGTTCTTCAAAGAAAGTGTTGGTGGATCCCTCATTAGAGCAACCACACACATCCGTTGAGCAGTCGACGACACCATCCACCCCTAAGCCATCTAAGGAACCTAGCCAGAAGGATAAGGATAAGGCTCCTATAATTGAGATAGCATCCAAGCTATAAGTCAAACCAGAACCACCAGCTAACGAAGAAAAAGGCTTCGGGAGTGTCACTATATATGCTATTGATGCTGGTCTCAATAATCCCTGATTGGCCAAGACCCTGCTAAAGGCCAATATCCTCCAGAAGGATTGGGAGATGATGAAAAAGCATTAGTTGGGGGACATTTTTACCTCCATTTATCCAAAAATACTACAGGTATGCATTAAAATCCTCTTCAAAATTTTCTTTTCACAAATCTTTGTGGTTGCTAACTTTGTCACTATTTTTCTTGGTAGTTTATCCATGAAATTTCTCTAATAAAGGAGAGTGTCCGTGGGTTCGCTGACCTCAATAAAAGTCTTCAGGACCGATTGGCATCGGCTAAGGCTGACAAAGAAGTGGCTGAAGAACTCCAAGCAGCTGTAGAACAAAAATTGGACCAGGCTACCACTGTCAATCTTTCATTGGAGAAAGACTTGAAGGTGGCCCAGGTTAATATTACCAAACTTGTGGCTGACCTAAAGAAGAAAAGGAGAAAGCTGTGTTTGGCTGAGGCAATAATAAATGACAACCTCTAGAGTTCTGAAGAGGCCAAGGTCCATAAGGCCGAGCTAGAAGAAAAGATTAATACCCTTGAGTAGAGGGTAGAATCGGTCAAACAGAGAGCGAAGCTAGCCGACCAAGCAGTTCTTCATGCCATCAAAGAATATAAAAGATCCCAAGCTTTCGACGATGAGATGAATGAAGCAGGAGTGGAGAGCTCAACCTTGGCTTCCAAGATTGCTTGAAGAAAGTCAAGACGATGTATCCAGATTTAGACATCTCCACCATCACTGTTGCTAGTGACGATACCGATGAGGAAGAAGAAGCAAAAAATCGCTGAAGAAATGCCAGCTCCTTTAACTAATGAAGTAGTTGTCCAAGAGGCAGCCATCCCTGCTCCAACTTCTGGAATGGCCGAAGAAAAATAACCTTGATGTACATATAATTCTTCTCTCTCTTTGTTCATGTAGATCAACTTCCTTTCAAAAGTGTAAAAATTTTCCAGATGAATGAAGTTTTTTCTTTGTTCAATGAGCACTGCCTGATAATAGTACTTTAAAATTTTTCTAAGTATGAATTGATCAGTATGATAGATGATGAATCAGGACAATTCCATGAGAAACTTCATGGTTCTTCACTGACTCTGATTGAACTTATCTTCGTTGTAGATCGAAGAGTCAGATCTTGCTGATTCTATAGGCAAGTCAGGTTCATCCGCTTGCACTTGTCGGCTATATGTAGGTAAGGTAGGCTAATTAGGCCCACCTTTGTACTTTATCGAATTTACCATCAAGGTAGGCTGATTAGGCCGCCTCTATGCTTTTTATTGATAATAAGGTAAGCTGGTCAGGCCGGCCTTTGCACTTATCAGATTTACCATTATGATAGGCTGATTAAGTCATTTCTATGCTTTTTATTGATGATAAGGTAGGCTGGTCAGGCTCGTCTTTGCACTCGTCGAATTTACCATTATGATAGGTTGACTTAGTTGCCCTTGTGCTTTTTATTAATAATAAGGTAGGTTGGTCAGGCCCGCCTTTACACTCGTCGGATTCACCGTTAGGGTAGGCTGATTAAGCCATCCCTATATTTTTTATTGATAATAAGGTAGGCTGGTCAGCCCCGCCTTTGATTGGATACTTTGTTGAGGCCATCCAAAGAAAGATTTTTTATTGATAGTATTTGCAAATGTTTGCTACATTCTAAGGCCGAGATAGTAGGAAACCTTCCAGAGTTTCAAGCCGATAAGCTCCTAGGCTTACGACTTCTCTGATCTGGTACGGTCTCTCTTAGTTAGGAAAGAGTTTGCCTTGTTCTATTGGTCTGGATACTTCAGACCTCCACAATACTAGGTCTTCAGGTCGGAAGGTTTGTTCCTTGACCCTGGAGTTGTAGTATCTAGTGATCTTTTACTAGTACATAGCCATCTTCATTTGAGCCTGAAGTCGGGTACTTTGAAGTAGATCTAAGTCAGCTCTATGGTGCTCCAAATTTTTAGGTTCTTTAAAGTGGTCAATCCCCGGGGATTATAAAGTGACTTCCACCAGGAGAACCGCTTCGGTGCCGTAGGACAAGTTGAACGGAGATTCTCCAGTAGCTATTTTGGGGATTGTCCGATATGCCTAAAGGATCGAGTTCAGTCAAAAGGACTAAGGCTCTTCAGCCCAAAGCCCTTTGGCATCGCTCATCCTGGTCTTTAGACCATGGAAAATCATTCTGTTGGTTACTTCAGCTTCTTCATTAGATTGAGAATGGCTGACAAAGGTTAGTCTATGGATAATATGGTACTGGGCATAGAAGTATTTGAACTTGGAATTATCAAATTGCCTTCCATTGTCGGTGATGATGGCATGAGAAATTTCGAACAAAAAGATAATGGCATTCTTGATGAAGTTTTTGACCTTCCCTTCAGTAATGTGAGCCAGAGGTTCGGCTTTAATTTATTTAGTGAAGTAGTCAATGGCTACAATAAGAAACTTCCGTTGTCCAGAGGTCGGATGGAATGGACCGAGAATATCCATTTTTCATTGAGCAAAGGGCCATGGGACTATTAGTTAAGTCAGCTCGCTTGCAGGGTATCTTTGGGTGTTAGAGTATCTTTGACATTGGCCACACCTTTGAACATAGTAAGCTACATCCTTCTGGATAGTTAGCTAATAATAACCTTAGCGAATCACCTTGTAAGCTAGCGATCTGCCGCCCAGATGGTCTCCATATATGCCCTCATATACTTCTCTCAGGGCATAGTCGGCGTCTGATGGCCCCAAGCATTTTAATAAGGGTTGCATGAAGGACCTTTTATATAAAGTTCTGTCCAAGATAACATATTGAAAAGCCATCCAATGGATTTGTTTGGCATCAGCCTTGTCTTCAGGTAACACATCCTCATTTAGAAATTTAAGAATAGGATCCATCCAACAGGGCTCATGCTCGATTTGGTGTACCTCTGAAGCTTTTTCTGATATGTTTTGATCTTCCAGGTACTCTATGTAGGTCTGACCGATAGAATCTAAAGTAGTGGTTGCAAGTCGAGAAAGGGCATCGGCTCGAAAGTTTTCAGTCCTTAGCATATGGGCTATTTCGAAGAATTCCAATTGAGACAGAAGATCTTGCACTTTTTTCAAGTACCTGACATAATAGGGTCTCGGGCTTCGAATTTGCCTTTCACTTGGTTCACCACTAATTGGAAATCTGAAAAGACTTTGATCTTCTGAATCCCTAATTCTTTGATGATTCTGAGTTTACCAAGAGGGATTCATATTTCGCTTGGTTGTTTGAAGCTTGAAAGGAAAAGCGAAGGGCGTATTCTATGGTCTGCCCATCGGGATCAGCCAATATGAGTCCAGCTCCATATCTAGTAGAGTTAGAGGCTCCATCACATGAAGTACCCACATGGGTTCTAAGTCTTTTGTGGCGACTACCTCATCTTTGATCTCCTATTGACCGTTTTTTTGGCCCCATGTATATTCGGCTAAGAAGTCAGCTAGCACCTGCACCTTCATTACCGATATGGGTCAGAATGTGATATCAAATTCACATAGCTTGTGACCCATTTGGATATCCCTCCCGATTTATCAGGACATCAAAGGATGGCTTTCAATGGTTGGTCCGTCAACACTACATGGCATGGGATTGAAAGTAGGGTCGCAAGCATTTGGCTGCAATCACTAGTGAATATATGAGTTTTTGTATTTTAGGATACCTCACTTTGACTTCATGCAACACCTTGCTAGTATAGTAGATCAGCTTTTGTAAGTTGTTGGCTTCTTTTCTGATAAGTATTGAAATGACTGCTTCGTCCGAAGTGAAAAGGTACAAGTATAGAGTTTCACCTTCTTGAGGTTTGGAAAGCAGAGGAGGACTTTCCAAATACTTCTTTAATTCTTCAAAGGTGAGTCGGCACTCTTCCATCCACTCAAAACTTTTGATTTGGCAGAGGAATTTGAAGAAAGGAAGACATCTTTTTGTCGATCAGAAAATAAATCAGCTTAAAGAAGCAATTCTTCCAGTCAGTTGTTGCACTTCTTTCTTACTAGAAGGATATCTCATACTTCGGATACCTAGGATTTTTTTGGATTGGCCTTCACCCTCGTTTGATGATGAGGAATCCTAAGAATTTTTCTGATGTCACTCTAAAGGTGTACTTGGTCGGATTTAGTTTCATTCGATGATGTCGTAGGGCATCAAAGGATTCTTCTAGATCTTTGATGTGATTGGCTTTTTGGAGGCTCTTCACGATCATACCATCGACATACACCTCCATGTTCTTTCCAAGTTGCTTTTCGAATACCTTATTAATCAATCTTTGGAAGATTGCCCTGGCGTTCTTCAGTTCAAATGGCATACTTTGTAACAGTAGAGTCCCTTTTCCATTATAAATGTATCTTCTCTTCATCATCAGGATCCATTTGTATCTGGTTGTATCTGGAGAAAGCATCCATGAAACTCAATAGCTGGTGACCAGCAGTGGTGTCGACTAGTTGGTATATTTTTGATAGAGAAAAACTATCTTTAAGGCAAGCCTTGTTAAGGTCAGTATAGTCAATGCAAATTCTCCATTTGCCATTGGCTTTTTTTACCATTACGACATTAGCTAGCCAATCGAGATAGTGTATTAAAAAGTTTATTTAAGAGGTTTATTTACCTCTTCATCGCTCACCTTCTGTCTCTCAGGCATGAAGATTCTATTCTTTTGACGGACAGGCTTGTGATCAAGGGCGACTTCTAGTCGATGGGTGATGACTTCGGCTGGGATTCCAGGCATATACGAAGCCGACCAGGCAAAGATATCGACGTTGTTCCATAGAAAGTGGGTCAGCCTTGCCTCCATTTTTTTGTCGAGCATACTTCCAATATGCACAACTTTTGTCGGGTTATCTTTGGCTAGTGGTATCAAAATAGTCTTTTCCATAGGTTCTCAGCATTCCTCCATCTGATCTCTCGAGTCCAGTTGTTCCAATGTCATGGGGTCGGTTGATTGTTTGTCTTGTATCATTAGACATTGTCTGGTGACCCTTTGGTCTCCTTTCACTTCTCCGATGCCATTCTTAGTGGGGAACCATACCAGGAGATGGTAGGTCGAAACTATAGCATGGAACTTGATCAGAGCAGGTCGTCCCAAGATGACATTGTATGCTGATGATGTTTGTACGACCACAAAATTGATGGGAAGTATTTTTTGAAGTGGTTCTGTGCCAAGGGTCACTGGTAGCACTACTATCCCTTCTACTCTGACTTGGTTATCTCTGAACCCAGTCAAAGGTATAGGAGATTTTTGTGATTTATTTTTGGACAAATTCATTCTGAGGAAAGCATCGCAAAGTAAGACTTTCGTGAAGCTTCCATTATCTACCAGAATCCGTCTTACATCATAATTGGCTATAATAGCCAAGATGATGCGGCAAGCATATGATTAGTGATTTGATTCGTGTTTGTAGAGCAATGAAACCTAATTACACTAGCATTGTACTCATCATAATAAGTCTTAAGGATTACATGAAAAGGGACTATTACATGATTAGACACAATCCTAAAACTAAGAAGGAAGAAGATCTAGACAATAGGGGCTAATGATTGAGGACTTGCCTTGTTGAGCTTTCCAACCTTCTAATGATTTCAAACCTTGAAACTATCGATGCTCTGGACTGGAGAACTCGGATAACAGAGATCAGAACGCTGGGCTTGGGCTTCAGCTTGTTGGTTCATTGTCAAGGGGAACCTTGTTCACAACTCAAAGACTTCGAAGGACCCTGCAATGAAGATCAAAAGTTAAGGAAGAAGAAAGCAGGCATATGGAAGGGATGGAATAATTTATGAGCAAGGAAGGAAGTCTGAGATGGTTTGGCCGGCTCCAATGTATCCTTCTTGAACTTGGCGTTGGATGGCTTGGAGAAGAAAGTAGATTCGAGTGGGGGGGAAGGGGGCTTAGGAACAATCACTCAAAGAAATAATATAAGACTACAACTTCAACTTCAACTTCATTTTTCATTCATCTCATCCAAATCAATCTCTTTTACAATGGGCCTCCAAGGCTTTTAATAGCCTCACAAAGCTAGCTTTTGAAATTTAAAAACTCCCCAAATCGAGGAGGATTACAAGGGGGGGTTGGAGGATTTGGTGGAGAGTTTGGAGGGATGTGGGGGGGGGGTTGGAGGATTTGGTGGAGGACTTGGAGGGATGTGGCCAACCTCCTTGAATTTGAATCTTCCTTGTTGGCGCCCAAAGGGTGATGAGGTGGCTGGTGAAGTGGCACCTGATGACGTGGCATGGTGAGGTGGTCTTCTACTTGGATAAGAATGACATGTGGCGCCCAGTGGTCCTAGTTGATGGTCCTTTTCTCTTGCTTGGTTGATGTGTCTTCTCTTCTTCATGTGGTCAAATTCTGGGGTCTAGAATTTGAGTCTTGTTGCTGGCTTTCATGGCTTTAAGACTTGATTAGACTTAACTCAACTGAATTAGACTTAACTCAACTGAACTGACTTGACTGACCTAGACTTTAAAACTTGAAATGGACTTACAGGAAATGAAATTTTAAAAGTAATTACAGGACTCAATAAACACTCTTGATTTGAAACTCAAAATTAATTACAGGACTCTTGAAAAGGAAATGACTCTTGAAAATAAAATATTTTTGAACTAAAGGATACAAGGTAACCTAATTATCTTCGATCCAAATTGGGATAAGGCTAACCTTGTTGGAGTGAAGTTTCTTTCGGCTTCTGGTGTCCACACCAATTCTCCTGGGGTGGGCAGAACTCGACCCAGTCGAGTATGGTTCAGTTTTGCCCTGGTAATGCTCGAACAAGTCTGGGTTAAGTCTTTGCAGGTCCTCTCGAGTAATCCAAGAGTTGTCGGACTCAGGTCGACCTTGCCATTGAACCAGGTATCGCTGATAGTCCTTATTCCTGGTAGTAATGATCTTATCATCCAGGATTCTCTCAATCCTCTCTCTCTGCTCAGGTAAGGTTGGTGGTGGACACTCGGAAATATGTTCACTCTCAATGAAAGTTTCTGGCTCAAAAGGCTCACTAGGTATTAGTAGTGGTTCTTTGTATTCTACTAGGTCTGAAACATTGAAGGTTGTACTAATACCCATATCAGGTGGAAGTTCCAAAACATATGCATTAGGCCCTATTTTCTTTAAGATCTTAAAAGGTCCCGCTCCGCGGGCATGTAGCTTCTTTATGGTTCCAGGGGGAAACCGTTCAGGGTTGAGCCTAATCATCGCATAATCCCCTTCACAGAATTCTTTAGCCCTCTTATGTGAGTCAGCTAAGTGTTTGTAAGTTTCATTGCTCAGGTTGATCTTATTACTGATTTCTTTATGTAGATTTGTGACATGCTGTGCAAAAGACTCAGCAGACTCAGAGACTCGTGTGTGAATAGGTAGTGGGATTAGATCTAAAGGCTTCCTAGGCTTGCAACCATGGACTATCTCAAAGGGACTTTTGCCCGTAGATCGATTGACCGAACTGTTGTAAGCGAACTCAGCACGTGGCAATAACAAATCCCAGTTTCCTAGACTTTCTCCCACTAGGCATCTCAGCAAGTTCCCTAGACTTCTATTTACAACCTCGGTTTGTCCATCAGTCTGGGGATGGTAGGCAGTGGAGAATTTCAGTCTGGTTCCTAATAGGTGCCAAAGGGTTTTCCAGAAGTAACTTGTGAAGCGGACATCCCTATCAGAAACAATGGTTTTTGGTAACCCGTGGAGTCTGACTACTTGATCAAGAAAGAGTTTGGCTATCCTAGAGGCATCGGAAGTTAGGGTGCAAGGTATGAAATGGGCCATTTTTGAAAACCGGTCGACCACCACAAAGATTGAATCATGTTTTCGAATGGTCTTGGGTAATCCTAGAACAAAGTCCATGCTTAGATCCTGCCATGGACACTCAGGTACAGGTAATGGAGTGTATAGCCCGGTATTCTTCTTTTGTTGCTTTGCAACAGCACATGTCCTACATCGGGCTACAATGTTTGCTACTTGTTTCTTAAGACCTGGCCAGTAAAATTGTTCCTCAACAGCCAAGATAGTCTTGTTTCGTCCGAAGTGGCCAGCCAAACCTCCCGCATGTATCTCCCAAACTAAAAAATCTCTTAAGGAGGTTCTTGGGATGCAAAGCCTATTCTCTCTAAAAAGATAACCATCTAGAAGGGTATAGTCACTATGATCACTAGAGGGTCCTTGACGCAAAACCTGATAAATTTCATCAAAATCTGGACAGGTTTCGTACTGCTCCTTAAGTCTTTCAAAACCTATGACTTCAGTACTGACTGAAGTTAAAAGTAACGTTCTACGACTTAGGGCATCAGCTACCTTATTATCGGTTCCTGATTGATGCTTTAGGACAAACGTATAGGATTGGATGTACTCTACCCATTTGGCATGCCTAGGGTTTAGTTTCTTTTGGGAACTCAAAAACCTAAGGGCTTCATGGTCTGAAAATAAAACAAATTCTTGCGGTAGGAGATAATGCCTCCAATACCTTAATGCTTGCACTACCGCATAAAGCTCCCGATCATATGTGGAGTATTTTTTCCTGGCTTCATTCAATTTCTCACTAAAGAATGCTACGGGATGGTTCTCTTGACTCAGAACTCCACCAATACCTACTCCCGAAGCATGCATGCTACTTCAAAGACCTTAGAAAAATCGGGTAGTCTTAAGACTGGTGCTTGGGTCATCTTATCTTTGATGTGAAGGAAGGCCTTATCAGCTGACTTCGTCCATTCAAAGTGGCCCTTCCTAATACAATCCGTGATAGGAGCAACTATGGTGCTAAACCCTCTAATAAATCTTCGATAAAACGTAGCGAGGCCATGAAAACTTCTTACTTCATGAATATTATTAGGTGTTGGCCACTCTACGATTGCCTTAACCTTCTCAGGGTCAGCGGATACTCCTTCAGGGGTCACAACAAATCCTAGGAAGATAACTCTAGTAGTCATGAAAGCACATTTCTTTAGATTGGCATAGAGGTTATCTTTCCTAAGTGCTAAACATACCTGCCTCAGATGTTGTTGATGATCTTCTCTAGTCCTACTATAGATAAGTATGTCGTCAAAGTAAACGACAACAAATTTTCCAATAAAGGCTCGTAGGACTTGGTTCATGATTCGCATAAAAGTGCTAGGGGCGTTTGATAACCCAAAAGGCATGACTACCCATTCAAATAACCCATCCTTAGTTTTAAAGGCAGTCTTCCATTCATCCCTGGTCTGATCCTAACTTGGTGATAGCCGCTCTTCAGGTCAATCTTAGAAAATATAGTTGCACCGGCCATCATATCTAACATATCATCCAAGCGGGGGATGGGAAACCTATACTTCACCGTGATTTTATTTATGGCACGACTATCAACACACATTCTCCATGTGCCATCTTTCTTAGGGGTAAGTAAGGTTGGGACTGCGCATGGACTCAAACTCTCCCTAATGAATCCTTTCTTTAGGAGTTCTCCTACTTGACGTTGTAATTCTTGGTGCTCGGTAGGGTTCATTCTATAATGGGGAAGGTTCGGTAGGGTTGCTCCGGGGACTAAGTCTATCGCATGTTGTATATCCCTAAGAGGTGGGAGTTGGTCGGGCAAGTCATCGGGGAACACGTCTTTGAACTCCTCTAGCACTTGACTGACTTCTTGAGGTTGTTCTTTTGAAAGAGGTTCTTGATGATCCTTAATGGTTAAAAACCAAACAGGTGACCCATTGCTAATTTCTTTCTCCATTTCTCTAGCAGTGATCACGTTTATCCCCTTTTTCTTATCACTCAATTGGCTTGATCCTCTCTTAATGGGGTTCTTAGGTGGAGAAGAATGGATTACAATTTTCTTTCCATTATGAGTAAACGAGCATGAATTAGAACGACCATAGAGTGTTACGTCAAGATCGTACAACCATGGTCGGCCTAAAATTATGCTACTTACTCCCATTGGAAGTACATCACACCATACTTTCTCCAGGTAAGATTGGAACTGAATGGTTACTAGGCACCTAGACTTAATGGAAATCGTGGTTGAGTCTATCCAGGATACCTTATAGGGATTAGGATGGGGTACGGTGGGCAATCCTAGGTTTTTAACTGTGTTGGTGGATATGGCATTGACACAGCTACCGCTATCTAAAATGACTTTACATACTTTCTCACCTATCTTAATGAATGTCTGTAGGATGCTAGTCCTACGCCAATCTTCTTGGGTTTTAGCTTGGGTGAGAATACACCTAACCACTCCTAACATATCTTGATCTACCAGGACTTCCTCATCCTCATACTCTTCAGCCAAGTTCTCATCTGCCTGGTATACTTCCTCCTCAAATTCACCTTGGGATTCTACGGCTTCCTCTTCTACTTCGCCTATGTGTAGGGCTCTATTAGGACAGTTGCTAGAATAGTGACCCACTTTGTTACACTTGAAACATGCATTTGGAGTTCTTTGGGTCTCAAGTGTTTTTCCCTTGTCATCTCTACGGGTCACAGGCACATTAGGATTGGGTCGGTTGAATCTAGGCTGATTGGATCCTGACTGCTGATAAGGTGCACTAGTCCTAGGGGCTTCGGGCCTACGATAGACTGGACCTCTATGGAATCTCTCAGCATCCCTAGCTATTTGATAGGCCAATTCTAGGTCATGTACCTCTCGCATGAACAATTCTCTTTGAATTTCTTCCCTCAGTCCGGCTCTAAATCTAGACAAGGTCACCGACTCAGATTCATCAACATTGCACCTCATAACGAATTCGTCAAACTTCGCTATGTACTCTGCGACACTCCTATTTCCTTGAGTAAGTCTTTGCCATTGATCTAGGAGTCTTTGGTGGTAGGACATAGGAAGGTATTTCTCCCTAAGCCTAAGTTTCATAGCTCGCCAGGTCACTATGGGCACATCACCTCTCTGTCTAGTGAGTCTCTCAATGTTTCCCCAATATAACCTAGCTTGGCGCACAAGTTTAAGCTTTGCAAACTTACACTTGCGCTCTTCACTCATCTCAAACCAGTCAAAATACTGGTCCATCTCACCTTCCCAATCAATGTAGATCTTTGGATCTAAAATTCCATCAAAGGTGGGAGCTTCTAGCCTAATGTTCTTCATGGTTCGGTCATCTTGATCAAAGTGAATTGGGGTGGGTCTCCTGACATTGGGTTCATAGTTAGGCTCATGATGGAATCTCCTTGGGTTGGGCTCGATGGTTTGACCAGGGTGGGGTCCTCTAGGAATTGGATCATAAAACTGATCTTGGGGAGCTCTCCTAGGGTTTGTTTCATAGAGAGGGTTTTGATATGGAATCCTTCTAGGGTTCAATGGGGTCTCGAGTTCAGGTGCAAGACTTGGCTCAGGCTCAGTCTGGGCTTCATGATTGCTTTCTGGGGTTCTAGCCTCTAACTGATCCAACCTAGTAGTGATGTGGGCTAACTGCTCATTCATGTCTTGGTTGGTTTGTGCCACATTCTGATTTGTTTGGGCCAATTGCTCAGTTAAACTCTTAGTCAGTTGGGCCACTTGATCATTTAGGCCTTTGATCAAATTCCCTAAGTTTTGGTCCATGGCTACACTTGACTGGGCTTGGATTGGTGAATACGGTGTTCCTGCTCTAGTTGTCATGCATGCAAATGGACTCAAGTTCGAGCTAAGGTTTCCTAGACCTAGAGCACAAATTAGAAGTCTAATTAAGTGAACCAACTAGCTAGTAGTACTTATGGGACTTAGCCAGGTAGGTGGAGGGGAGTGTAGGTCCCTGATTGCCAACCTTAGACACCAATCTGAGATTGGCCAGGTAGGCGGACCAAATCACAAGCCCTGATGCACCAATCCTAGACACCAAGCCAGTAAGCACACACCAATTAGCTGACACAGTTAACTTGACCCTAACCTGAACCCAACTTGTTGGTGTCCCTAACCCACTAGGGCAATTAACGTTCTACTCAATTTTAATTAACGGGCTGGGATCGATATGCTGGTTGGTGATTTTTGGGCTAGGGACAGGTGATGAAACCCTGACCCTATGTCAAATTGATGCCCTTAATTTGATTTCTCATGAGATGAATGAAATGCAAAGGTGCTGCAGAAGTGTGTTGCAATTTGAAAGTGGTGTGGAAAACGTGATGAAAAAAATGTCCAAAAACTCTGAAAAATTCACAAAGGGTTCCTAACTTATATGTTTCAATGTAGATGAAAGGAATTTTAAAACTAAAATCTATACTAATCTAAGCAGATCCTACAAATGAAGATAATTAAAAAGGACAGAACATAACCCTAATGACAGTGTCGAACTGCAGAAATTTTTATTTTTTTTATAATTTTTTTCTGATGATGAAATTTAATATGGTGATAACTGATTTAAAAAGGAACAAGAAAAAAAATATTTTAATAAAGAATTAGTGACTTGCCTTTGAAGTTGCAGGCGGATTACAGTCAGCCTACAGAAAATACAGCAAGCAGAAAAACAGAACGTGACCAATGCAAAATTCACAAATGAAATCTAAAAAATCCTTTGGCTTTCTTTTTCACGGGTCAATCACAATGGCACCCCGACACGCCTTAGGAGATCCCCGTGGAATGGGAAGAGAGGGTGTTTAAACCCTACTTTCTCCTAAGACCGGACGGCCTGGTAACGCCCCCGATCCAAGTACTTCAAGGACTTAATGCTATGCAATCAGGAACTTATTCTACCATGCTCTGATACCAAGATGATGCGGCAAGCATATGATTAGTGATTTGATTCGTGTTTGTAGAGCAATGAAACCTAATTACACTAGCATTGTACTCATCATAATAAGTCTTAAGGATTACATGAAAAGGGACTATTACATGATTAGACACAATCCTAAAACTAAGAAGGAAGAAGATCTAGACAATAGGGGCTAATGATTGAGGACTTGCCTTGTTGAGCTTTCCAACCTTCTAATGATTTCAAACCTTGAAACTACCGATGCTCTGGACTGGAGAACTCGGATAACAGAGATCAGAACGCTGGGCTTGGGCTTCAGCTTGTTGGTTCATTGTCAAGGGGAACCTTGTTCACAACTCAAAGACTTCGAAGGACCCTGCAATGAAGATCAAAAGTTAAGGAAGAAGAAAGCAGGCATATGGAAGGGATGGAATAATTTATGAGCAAGGAAGGAAGTCTGAGATGGTTTGGCCGGCTCCAATGTATCCTTCTTGAACTTGGCGTTGGATGGCTTGGAGAAGAAAGTAGATTCGAGTGGGGGGAAGGGGGCTTAGGAACAATCACTCAAAGAAATAATATAAGACTACAACTTCAACTTCAACTTCATTTTTCATTCATCTCATCCAAATCAATCTCTTTTACAATGGGCCTCCAAGGCTTTTAATAGCCTCACAAAGCTAGCTTTTGAAATTTAAAAACTCCCCAAATCGAGGAGGATTACAAGGGGGGTTGGAGGATTTGGTGGAGAGTTTGGAGGGATGTGGGGGGGGGTTGGAGGATTTGGTGGAGGACTTGGAGGGATGTGGCCAACCTCCTTGAATTTGAATCTTCCTTGTTGGCGCCCAAAGGGTGATGAGGTGGCTGGTGAAGTGGCACCTGATGACGTGGCATGGTGAGGTGGTCTTCTACTTGGATAAGAATGACATGTGGCGCCCAGTGGTCCTAGTTGATGGTCCTTTTCTCTTGCTTGGTTGATGTGTCTTCTCTTCTTCATGTGGTCAAATTCTGGGGTCTAGAATTTGAGTCTTGTTGCTGGATTTCATGGCTTTAAGACTTGATTAGACTTAACTCAACTGAATTAGACTTAACTCAACTGAACTGACTTGACTGACCTAGACTTTAAAACTTGAAATGGACTTACAGGAAATGAAATTTTAAAAGTAATTACAGGACTCAATAAACACTCTTGATTTGAAACTCAAAATTAATTACAGGACTCTTGAAAAGGAAATGACTCTTGAAAATAAAATATTTTTGAACTAAAGGATACAAGGTAACCTAATTATCTTCGATCCAAATTGGGATAAGGCTAACCTTGTTGGAGTGAAGTTTCTTTCGGCTTCTGGTGTCCACACCAATTTACCAAGATGATACGGCAAGCATATGATTAGTGATTTGATTCATGTTTGTAGAGCAATGAAACCTAATTACACTAGCATTGTACTCATCATAATAAGTCTTAAGGATTACATGAAAAGGGACTATTACATGATTAGACACAATCCTAAAACTAAGAAGGAAGAAGATCTAGACAATAGGGGCTAATGATTGAGGACTTGCCTTGTTGAGCTTTCCAACCTTCTAATGATTTCAAACCTTGAAACTACCGATGCTCTGGACTGGAGAACTCGGATAACAGAGATCAGAACGCTGGGCTTGGGCTTCAGCTTGTTGGTTCATTGTCAAGGGGAACCTTGTTCACAACTCAAAGACTTCGAAGGACCCTGCAATGAAGATCAAAAGTTAAGGAAGAAGAAAGCAGGCATATGGAAGGGATGGAATAATTTATGAGCAAGGAAGGAAGTCTGAGATGGTTTGGCCGGCTCCAATGTATCCTTCTTGAACTTGGCGTTGGATGGCTTGGAGAAGAAAGTAGATTCGAGTGGGGGGGAAGGGGGCTTAGGAACAATCACTCAAAGAAATAATATAAGACTACAACATCAACTTCAACTTCATTTTTCATTCATCTCATCCAAATCAATCTCTTTTACAATGAGCCTCCAAGGCTTTTAATAGCCTCACAAAGCTAGCTTTTGAAATTTAAAAACTCCCCAAATCGAGGAGGATTACAAGGGGGGGTTGGAGGATTTGGTGGAGAGTTTGGAGGGATGTGGGGGGGGTTGGAGGATTTGGTGGAGGACTTGGAGGGATGTGGCCAACCTCCTTGAATTTGAATCTTCCTTGTTGGCGCCCAAAGGGTGATGAGGTGGCTGGTGAAGTGGCACCTGATGACGTGGCATGGTGAGGTGGTCTTCTACTTGGATAAGAATGACATGTGGCGCCCAGTGGTCCTAGTTGATGGTCCTTTTCTCTTGCTTGATTGATGTGTCTTCTCTTCTTCATGTGGTCAAATTCTGGGGTCTAGAATTTGAGTCTTGTTGCTGGCTTTCATGGCTTTAAGACTTGATTAGACTTAACTCAACTGAATTAGACTTAACTCAACTGAACTGACTTGACTGACCTAGACTTTAAAACTTGAAATGGACTTACAGGAAATGAAATTTTAAAAGTAATTACAGGACTCAATAAACACTCTTGATTTGAAACTCAAAATTAATTACAGGACTCTTGAAAAGGAAATGACTCTTGAAAATAAAATATTTTTGAACTAAA
The DNA here is from genome assembly GCA_021397845.1 of Areca catechu. Lineage (NCBI taxonomy): Eukaryota > Viridiplantae > Streptophyta > Magnoliopsida > Arecales > Arecaceae > Areca > Areca catechu. Next base: position 109,387,711 of record CM038047.1, read on the forward strand.
GGATACAAGGTAACCTAATTATCTTCGATCCAAATTGGGATAAGGCTAACCTTGTTGGAGTGAAGTTTCTTTCGGCTTCTGGTGTCCACACCAATTTACCAAGATGATGCGGCAAGCATATGATTAGTGATTTGATTCGTGTTTGTAGAGCAATGAAACCTAATTACACTAGCATTGTACTCATCATAATAAGTCTTAAGGATTACATGAAAAGGGACTATTACATGATTAGACACAATCCTAAAACTAAGAAGGAAGAAGATCTAGACAATAGGGGCTAATGATTGAGGACTTGCCTTGTTGAGCTTTCCAACCTTCTAATGATTTCAAACCTTGAAACTACCGATGCTCTGGACTGGAGAACTCGGATAACAGAGATCATAACGTTGGGCTTGGGCTTCAGCTTGTTGGTTCATTGTCAAGGGGAACCTTGTTCACAACTCAAAGACTTCGAAGGACCCTGCAATGAAGATCAAAAGTTAAGGAAGAAGAAAGCAGGCATATGGAAGGGATGGAATAATTTATGAGCAAGGAAGGAAGTCTGAGATGGTTTGGCCGGCTCCAATGTATCCTTCTTGAACTTGGCGTTGGATGGCTTGGAGAAGAAAGTAGATTCGAGTGGGGGGGGAAGGGGGCTTAGGAACAATCACTCAAAGAAATAATATAAGACTACAACTTCAACTTCAACTTCATTTTTCATTCATCTCATCCAAATCAATCTCTTTTACAATGGGCCTCCAAGGCTTTTAATAGCCTCACAAAGCTAGCTTTTGAAATTTAAAAACTCCCCAAATCGAGGAGGATTACAAGGGGGGGTTGGAGGATTTGGTGGAGAGTTTGGAGGGATGTGGGGGGGGGGTTGGAGGATTTGGTGGAGGACTTGGAGGGATGTGGCCAACCTCCTTGAATTTGAATCTTCCTTGTTGGCGCCCAAAGGGTGATGAGGTGGCTGGTGAAGTGGCACCTGATGACGTGGCATGGTGAGGTGGTCTTCTACTTGGATAAGAATGACATGTGGCGCCCAGTGGTCCTAGTTGATGGTCCTTTTCTCTTGCTTGGTTGATGTGTCTTCTCTTCTTCATGTGGTCAAATTCTGGGGTCTAGAATTTGAGTCTTGTTGCTGGCTTTCATGGCTTTAAGACTTGATTAGACTTAACTCAACTGAATTAGACTTAACTCAACTGAACTGACTTGACTGACCTAGACTTTAAAACTTGAAATGGACTTACAGGAAATGAAATTTTAAAAGTAATTACAGGACTCAATAAACACTCTTGATTTGAAACTCAAAATTAATTACAGGACTCTTGAAAAGGAAATGACTCTTGAAAATAAAATATTTTTGAACTAAAGGATACAAGGTAACCTAATTATCTTCGATCCAAATTGGGATAAGGCTAACCTTGTTGGAGTGAAGTTTCTTTCGGCTTCTGGTGTCCACACCACAAGATTACAATAGGATCATCATGAGAAGTCTGGATTCCTTGCAGGTTGTCATCGGAGAAGCATATGATGTTATTGCTTTTGTTTCTTTTGGAAGCATCTTCTTCGGCTTTGCTTCTCCAGTTGGTCCATCGATGAAGCATGCCTACTCTTCCATCGATCGGTCTTTAGTTAGGCAGTTCAGCTTCTTCCATGACCTTCATGAAGGCAGTAGCTTTAGTTCGGGATTCTTGGGTTGCTTTTAGGTATCCCTTTTTTATCAGATCTTCTATCGTATCTATGAGTTGAATGCATTCTTCAGTGTTGTGGTCGTGGTCCCGATGGAAACGGCAATATTTGTTACTATTCCTTAATGCAGGGATTCCTTCATGGGATGTGGCATTCGTAGGTAACTCTCCTCTATTTTTATCAAGATTTTCTCCCTTGAGAGAGAGAGAGAAGTATTGGAGTCGAACTTGCCACCCAGTGGCTTGGGTTTGGGACTGCGTCGTTGAGCTGGCACGTCGTTGCTAGAGGGCATGGGTGGAATCGACCCTTTGCTGCTCTTCTTCTTGGAGGCTAACCTCCCTTCGGTCAAACGTCGACTTGCCGCTTGCTCCTCAGCCATAGCATACTTTTGGGCTCTTGCTAGTAATTCGGCATAGCTTGTAAGGAACTTCTTATCCAGGGAAAAGGTAAACCTGGATGATCGGAAGCCTTTCTTCATAGCAAACATAGCCACATATTCATTTAAATCAGATATCTCAAGGATGGTGGAGTTGAATCTGGTGACATAATCTTTAAGACTTTTCCCTTCATTTTGCTATAGGAGGAAGAGGCTGTCCGAATTGCAGGGCATCTTTCGACAAGTCATGAAATGAGACAAACAATTTTTCTAATTCATTAAAGAATGAATGGTACCTGGTCGAATGCTTGAATATCACATTTGAGCTGCTTTCTTGAAAGTGGCTGGGAAGGCGAGGCAATGCAGGGCATCAGAAGCTCCCTGTATCATCATGTGTGCCTTGAAGCTCCCCAAGTGGTCGAGAGGATTAGTGGTTCCATCATATGATTTCAACTAGGAAATCTTGAAGTGGCAAGGGATGACTTCTTCCATGATTCTCTGGGAGAATGGAGGCCATGAATTATATGCCATAATTTCATCACTTTTATGCTAGTCATTGAGTCTCTCAATCTACAATTCTAGCGCTTTGAATTTTTCTTCATAGTTGTGATATACTTCCCTCTGCCTAGTATTTCCTGGCATGGAATCACTAGCAGAAGCTGAAAGAGACCTTCTAATTCTCTTTTTGTCGAGTCGGCTCTTCGTGTACCTATGATGCCGAGAGCTTCGGGGCTTGCAAGATTGCCGGCCTCGAGAGGAGCGTCAAGTGGATTCTTGATATTGATCCTCTTTCCTCCTGGATTGATGGCAATGTCTGGAGGTTGCTGGCGAGTATCGTCCTTGGAGTGCAGTCTCTTGGAAAGTCTATACCATGTCGTCAGTACATCCACTCGATTCATGAGGGCTTCCAATTATTGCTATCCCACAATGAATGCAGGAGGTGCCGTATCGTTCTCTAATGGTGGTTCATTCCTCTAGGACACAGGACGTTCCCTGGTTGTTGAGACGTTCTGGGCTCTCCCTTTCACCATTTTATTTTTCTTGAAGGCTCTCCTTCCCTGGAGGGGAACGAATTTCACAGCTAAAAATCATCCCTTCCTGGCATGCCAATCAATTAACACTGATCCCTGTAGATCGGATAGAGTACCTGAGTCATCGGTTCACCTCCCTGGGTTCCTACAAAATAAACCCCTGACCGGATTTTCTCCAATAGGGGACACTTTGATGCTTAAGTCAGTAGGGTTCAGGCCACAGAATAGAGAGCTCAAAGAAAGAAAATGAAATGAAATGAGTGGAAAATCAAGTATGCATAGTGCGAGCTAGTCATGGATTGGGCTCAAACTTGCATGGATTGGTTTAGCATGGCCTGGAATAGCTTACCTCGGATGTCCCCTCATACTGCTTTTTATAGTTACTGTTGTAACGGAAAGCAGTTAAGCCTTCTCAATTTCTGTTAGGGAAGTTAGTCAATCTAACTTCCCTTCAACTAATTGTGGTTACTATTGATGATTAGTTACTTTGGTCTTACTAAAGCCGTAGCTGTTAAACATGTGATTGGTTGGTTATACCAACTAAGTTCATTCTTGACGGCTTTAGCTTGAAGGAGATTGGTCATTCTCTTCGAAGTTAGCCGATAGTTATTTTGTTAGTTGTAGATCAGCCGTTCACTGCAGAACTGTGTGAATCGGCCATTTACTTCGGAGGTGATTGCTTCGGAGCAAGTTGGCCATTTACTTCAAAGCTATTTACTCCGGAGCATACATGGTAGCCGAATCGTAGCATTGATTTGTTCTCCCGTCAAAGGTCAGGTGTGTCGACATGTCAATTCATCTGATCAATCGGTCTGGATAGGATCAATTAAATCTTTGAACCAGTAATTATCTTTTTGAACCGATTTATCACAACAGTGTGTAATAGTATAATATTATATATCTATTATATAAATTTCAGATCGTGCAATTGAGCTCATAAATCATGATCGAAGCTTGACTCAATTTTAAAACAAGCCAATAATTTTAGACAAAACTCAGCCCAGCCCATAGAAAATTAGCCCAACCTACACGGGCTAGGTTGAGCAGGCCATGGGCTCCCTTGAGAAAGAATAATTCTACGATAGCAATAAAAAGAAGCCCACCAGCCCCATGAACCGTACCAATTCCGCACATTGGAGTGTTGAGTTTGGGCGCTGGTGGTGGGGCTCCATATATTTACTATTGGTAAAGACAAGTCCTTTTACATATGCTTGAACTACCATGAAATGTTGATGCCCGGTCCTTATTTCACAAATCCTTTTCAGTCCTCGCTATTTATCAAGAGAACAATTTCTTGTCTTATGGGTTTTATTTTTTTTTAAAGTTCTTACGGGTTTTATTTAAGCAGTGCTAATCTTGCACCAATGACTAGATCACTAAAATAATGTTATGATCCGTATGCCAGCATCCTACTGACTTGGATAAGAACCATATAATTCAATAGTGCAATGCTTATTAGATTTCACACTAAGATCTGGGAGTCGATAACAGTGGTCATCCCCAACTGGTCCAACGTTAATTTATCCAAATCTATGTACGTCTGCTGGGATTGGCCCCTGGTATTGCTTAGTTGAATATGGATACAATAAAGTATTAATTGCTTAATGTAATCCCAAATCAAATGCATCACACATCACAGACTACTATACCTCGACCCCCCGCTTTCTAAAATGCACACAATGGGCGCGCGTAGATCGTGCACCCGAGTATTTTACTTTTATTTTACCATTTTTATTTTTTAAATTTTTTAATTAAATTCTGAATTTAATTTTGTAATTGTCATAATGATTATTGAGGATTGTTGCCGCTCCTCCTCCTAGATCGGGCTTGGTGGATACGCTGGAGAGCTCCTCTGCTGGTCAACCTGCACAAAGTCCCTGGGCACTGGAGGTGCTCCGGCGGGGACACTCCGATGCTTAAGTTAGAGGAGGAATTGGAGCAATGGAATGGAAAGAACTAAGGAAAAATCGTTCGTGATAGGGAAGGAGTACCTTCTTTTTGCGGAGGTCCCCCGGGCGCCTTTTATAGGCGTGGAGCGTGGCCAAATTCTGTTGGGGGACAGGCTAGGAAAGCCCAGATTTGCCTCCAGGAGAGCCAGCATGGTGGCAGGGTCGTGGCCTGGCGGCGTGGCAGGAGGGTCAGAGTGATGGCCTGGTGGCACGGAGTCGTGGCCATGTAGTGGAGTTTGTTGTAACAGAATGTCAGAATTTGTCAGAGAGGGGCTTCTGGAGCCTTCGAGTAGTTCCCTTAGTGGTGGGTCGGCGTCAGCGGAGGGGAGGCATCCGGCCGATCGGGGCATTCGCCAGGAGCCCCAAAGAAGCCAACGCGCGCGCGGGGAGGTGTCTGTCGACCCTTTGAGTTTCTCTGGGTCAGCCGTACCTCCACCGGGAGAAGTCTGTCCGGCCAAGCCTAGGCCGACCTCCCGGTGGGTCAGTCCTTCGGGAAAGAGACCGTAGGGACCTCTTCAAGAGCCGAGGGTCAGACCTCTTTCCCATGGCCTCTCGGAACCCTCCCTCGGGGTCAGCCGACCGGACACCTAGGGCCGGTCCGACCCAAGGTTAGCCAAATGGGCACAACAGTTGCCCCCCTGCTCCTGGACCTTGAGGGGTCACGTGGCTTCAAAGGGTAGAAGCATGATTTCGGTACGGGTTGCGTGCACCTGCGGCGGATCCTGGGTCGAGGCGTTAGGTCGCTTCGAATCCCCCTTGAACGGCTTCCTGGACAGCTGTCAACCACACATTGGAGTGCAGGCGTGGCAGTTAATGCGTATCAGGCGCTATGATAAAGGCCAGGCTGGCTCGCGTCGGGCCGGGGTGGAGTAGGGCGCCGCGCCACGCGGCGGCATCCGGTCGGTCGACGTCGCCTCCCAGGTTGCCCCTGCATCGCTGATCCGGTATTCACGCGGATCGCCACTTGCACGACAGGATATTCCTGACGCTTCGGGCTCTGAAATGCAGGCGGTCACGTCTTCTGATTGGGTAGTTGGAACGCTCATGGAATGGGCGACTGCCGCTCCTCCCTCTCCCCTCCCCCTTTGGAGGCCTATAAAAGGAGGGGGGAAGCAGTGCAAAAGGATTTTTCCTGCTGCGCCCACGCTCCGTGAGAGAGAGTCCCCTCCCTTTTCTGCAAAACCTGGCTTCTAGGAGTCTAGTCCCAGGTTAGTCCCAGTCTTCCTTCCTTCCTTTTTAGCCCCAATGGTGTCTGGCAGTGGAGGTCCGGCCCATAGGTCCAAGGACCCTGGGCCGAGCAAGATACCGTCAACCATGACCCGGGAACGGGTCGAGAATCTTAGGGCGGTGTATGGCATTCCCTCCACCCTGCACCTTACGCTCTCAGGTCGAGAGGGGAGAGCGAACAACCCATTAGGGTCAGGGACACTCCCAATGTTCGAATCCCACCTTAAGGCCAGACTAAGGTTCCCCCTACACCCTCTATTTGTAGAGATCTTCAATTTTCATAGGATAACCCCAGTGCACCTGACCCCGAACAGCATCCGGGCGATATGCTACTTCATTGTGCTGTGCCATAGGGCTAGGTCCGAACCCAGATTGTCCCTCTTCAGTAATTTCTTCTGCCTGAAGAGGGACTTTAGGAGCCGGGAATGGATGTTGTTCATCCCCCGCCAAGGCTAAAAATCCTGAAGTGTCTCTTGTCAGCTGTCCACGAGTGGAAGGCCCGATTCTTCTTCGTCAGCAGCCTCCAACCTTGGGGTTCGAGCCATTGTGGAGGGAACCGTGGCCGAAAACCCACGAGGGGAGGTCGATCTCAATAATCGACCAGGATAAATTTAATGAGATCAGTAGAGCCGGCTCGACGATGGCATTCGAGCTGTTGGGGGAGGAAAGCCTTCACCAGGCGGCGATCAGCCCCCAAAGATTCCTAGGCAAGGGCCGACCTCCTCTCTTATAAATCTTTGGCTCTCTCTTGTTCCTTCACTAACGCTGAGTTTCATGCAACATGAGGAAGGATGTAGAGGATTGATAAATCCAAAGTCATCCGACGGGCGGTGTGGAAGCGGATTGTCCCGGAATCGGCTTCCATGCCGGCCGTCGAATGATAGAAAAAAATGGGAGGAGGAGAGACCCGTTCCCGTTGTCGAGGTCGAGTCGGACGAAGATGGCGTCCCCCTTACCGAGCGCATGGCAAGGAAAAAGATGGGGACGCCGGCTTCGACAGGTGGGTCAGCTACCCGACCGGGGCAGGAGCGGCCAGGAATGTCCGACATGGCAGCGGCGTTAGCTCCTTCGTCTGCCAATCCAGAGGAGGCAGTCCCTTTGATGGACAAAGGGAAGGGGATGGCTGTAGAAGGAGCAGCCGACAGCAAAGCCGAGGAGTCGGACGAGGAGATCCACCAGGAAGAATTCCAGCACTGGCGTGCGCTTGACCACCATAGGAGGGCGCGGAGCCTGTTGAGGGGGGCCATGACGGATGCTAATTGGGAGGTGTCGATCCAGAGAAATCTGATTGACATAGTCGCGGAGTCCTACGGTGACTTTATGAGGGTAAGAGCCTTAACTTGTCCCTTTACCTCTTTTCTTTCCTTGGGCATGGCACTGACCCAGCCTTGTGCTTGTAGCTCTTCCATGGCATCTCCCTAATGGACGACGGCATCTGTCGGGTGGTGCACGTCGCCAAGACCTCCGCGAAGAGAGTTCAAAAGCTGGAGGTGGCCCAAGCGGCCGCAACGACCTCTCTGAAGTCTTCTGAAGAGGGGCTGGCGGCAGCCCGAGCTAAGGCAAAGTCATCGAAGGCGGCTCTGAAGGAGGCCAAGAGCCAGTTGGCCGACCGGGAGGCCAGGCTGAAGAAGAGAAAGGTGAAAATTGACTCACTCGCCCGCAGGCTGGGAGAGGAAAGAAACGGTCCTTGGAGGCCGACAAGAGGGCCCAGGCCAAACGGACGGCGGCAGCACAATTAGCGACTCAGCTTGAGGAAGCCAAAGAGCTGGCCGCAAGGCAAGCCCAAGAAGCCGTGGTGGCATACAAGGCTTCCGACGGCTTCACTGAAGACAAGGAGGAGGCAGCATCGGACTTCTATAGAGAAGGCTACAATGAATGCCTGAAGAAGGTGGCTTCGCTCTTCCTGGAGTTGGATCTGTCAGGTGTCGAGCTGGAGGATCCGACAGAGGGGGAGGAGCCCCAGGCGGAGCCTCAAGTAGAAGGTGAGGCGGGAGTGGTTAGGGCTGAAACCCCAGCTCTAGCTGACACGGGGGTGGTGGCCTCCCCAGTTGAACCTCCAATTGTCGCGGCTTTGGCTGATCCCCCGGTTATAGCTGACGGGGCTGAGGTTGTGGCCCCTAACGCATCTTCTATGGGTCGGACCTAAGGAGTTTGTAAAAGTCCAACCTACTCCTCTTGTAAATACCTACCTTTATTAATGAAAAAGGAACTTTAGTTACTCATGTGCATGCCGGAATTGTTTTTCTTCCGAAAATCTTCTAAGTATTTATGGCCGGCCCTGTAGGGTCATAAGCCCCTTCGAAATGGCCGACAGGCATTAATATAACTCGAACTTGAACCCCTTAGGAAAATTCCTAAGTGCTTCCAGTCGGCTCGTTCGGGCCTGAAGCCGGTAGGGTAGCTGAGGGCGGTAGCTTGATCCGAACCAGGAACTTAAACGCTTTCTCCAAGCCCCCGTCCGCGAGTTAGCCCATGTTGTGGCCTATCCTCCACGCGGTCCCATGGAGGTTGTTTTGGGACGACTGCCGACCGGGGTTGGGCCTTCGAAGTGGGCTACCCTAGAGCCTCTACCGACCGGGGTTGGACTTTCGGAGTGGGCTGCACTAGAGCCTCTACCGATCGAGGTTGGACTTTCAGAGTGGGCTGCCCTAGAGCCTCTACCGACGGGGTTGGACTTTCGGAGTGGGCTGCCCTAGAGCCTCTATCAACCGGGGCCGGACTTTCGGAGTGGGCTGCCCTAGAGCCTTTGCCGACCAAGGTCGGACTTTCGGAGTGGGCTGGAAGATGTTGAAGAAGTTGTAGACTTTATTGATAGTACTTGCGAAGGTTGTCTACATTCCATGGGCACGCTATCTACCATCCGTCCAAATATTCGAGTCAATAGGTTCCAGCTCGAATTTCTTCAGTCACTCGATAAGGGCCTTCCCAATTGGGAAAAAGTTTTCCTTGCTCGGTTGGCCTTGAAACCTCCGCCCTTCGCAGGACCAGATCTCCAACTTGAAAGGTTCGGTTCTTGACCCGCGAATTATAATATCTGGCCATTTTCTGGTGGTAGGTCTCCATCTTCATGCTCGTTCGGAGCCAGGTTTCTTCCAGCAGATCCAGGTCAGCCCTCCGCTACTCCGAGTTGGCCGGATTGGTGAACTGGTCAATCCGCAGGGACTTAAAGAGACTTTCACGGGGATGACCGCCTCACTCCCATAGGTCAGGTTGAACAGGGTTTCCCCACGGGGATGATACGCCCAAAGCACTGAATGAAGCTCTTCCATCCAAAGCCCCTTGGCTTCATTCAGCTAGGTCTTCAACCCATGCAGGATCGTTCTATTAGTGACCTCAGCCTCTCCATTAGATTGAGGGTGACCGACCGAAGTAAGCTTCATTCAGCTAGGTCTTCAACCCATGCAGGATCGTTCTATTAGTGACCTCAGCCTCTCCATTAGATTGAGGGTGACCGACCGAAGTAAGCCGATGGGCGATGTGGTATTGTTGAGAAATCCCAGAACTGAGAGTTGTCAAACTGTCTTCCATTATCGGTGACGATCGTCTTCGGGATGCCGAACCGAAAAATAATGCAATTTCGAACAAAGTTTTCCACTTTGGCCTCTGTTATTTGTGCCAATGCTTCTGTCTCCACCCATTTGGTGAAGTAATCAATGGCCACGAGATGAAACTTCCGCTGACCAGATGCTAGGGGAAAAGGTCCCAGGATGTCCATGCCCCACTGTGCAAATGGCCAAGGCACAATGAGCGGGATCAGCTAGCTGGCGGGCCTCCTTTGGATGCTAGAGTATGTTTGGCATGTATCGCACTTTCGTACGAAGTCTAACACATCCTTTTGAATTGTAGGCCAATAATACCCCTGACGGATATTTTGTAAGACAAGGATCTCCCTCCAAGATGATCGTCGCAGATGCCCTCGTGCACCTCCCGAGTGCATAATCCGCATCGGTCAACCCCAAGCATTTCAGGAATGGTTGCGAGAATGAATGCTTGTAGAGGGCCCCGTCGAGGATGACATATTTAGAGGCCGTTGAGCGGACACGCTTGGCTTCCACCGGGTCATCCAGAAGAGTCCCTCGCACCAGGAATGTACAGATTGGGTCCATCCACGAGACTTCTTATTCAACCTGGTGAACCTCCATCGGCTCTTTGGCAATGCTCGGGTGCTGCAGATGCTCCACGAAGGTCCGATCGGAGGTACCGACCATGGCAGTGGCCAGCCGTGATAAGGCATCCGCTCAAGAGTTTTGCTGCCGAGGTATATGAAGGATCTCAAAAACTTTAAGTTGAGATATGAAGCCCCATACCTTGTCCAAATACTTAGCCAAGGGTCCCTTGCTTCAAACTCACCCTTCACCTGATTGACTACCAACTGGGAGTCGGAGAAGGCACGGATCCTGCCAATGCCCAATTCATTGGCTATCTTCAGCCCTGCAAGTAAGGCTTCATACTTCGCCTGGTTGTTCGATACCTGGAACGCAAAGTGTAGGGCGTACTCCAGACATTGCCCGCTAGGGTCAGCTAAGATCAAGCCTACACCGCACCCCGAGAGATTGAAAGCTCCATCTACATGCAAAATCCAAGCGGGCTCAGCTTCTGCCGCGGGATCAGCCACAGGCGCCTCAGCCGCTATTGGGGTTGCCTCCATCCCCCAAGTGCACTCTGCAATGAAATTAGCTATTACCTGGGCTTTTAAGACCGATCGGGGCTGGAAGGAGATGTCGAGCTCGCCCAGCCTGATGGCCCACTTGGCGAGCTGTCCGGAGGTGCAGGGCTTCAGAGGATTGCCCTGAGGGGTTGGTCAGTCAATACGACGATCGGATGTGCCTGGAAGTAGGGCCGGAGGTGCTTCACCACTATGACCAGTGAGTAGACCAGCTTTTGCACCTTAGGATACCTTGCCTCAGCATCATGGAGGACCTTGCTGATGTAGTAGATAGGTTTCTGCTGGCCGTCTTCCCCCACCCGCACGAGGACAGCACTAATGGCCTCGTTAGAGGCTGACAGGTATAGATATAGCACTTCCCCCTCCGTTGGCTTGGCCAAGAGCGGAGGGTTCCTTAGATAGTCCTTCAAGGCTTCAAAGGCTGACTGACATTCATCAATACATTGGAAGCGGTCTGACCGGTGCAATGTCTTGAAGAATGTGAGGGATCTCTCAGCCAACCGGGAGATGAAGCGGTTGAGAGAAGCAATGAGACCCGTAAGTTCTTGCACCTGCTTTTTACTGGTTAGATGCGTCATGTCGATGATGGATTTGATCTTTTCAGGGTTGACCTCAATACCTATTTGAGTAACCAGGAAACCAAGAAATTTCTCGGAGGTCATCCCGAAGATGCACTTGGCGGGGTTCAGCTTCATCCTGTGGCATCTTAATGCATCGAAGGACTCCTGCATGTCCCTGATGTGGTCGGCCTTATGGAGGCTTTTGACAATTATATCATCAACATACGCCTCCATGTTCCTCCCAAGTTGGACTTCAAAGACTCTGTTGATCAGCCTTTGGAAGGTGGTGCCCGCATTCTTTAAGCCAAAAGGCATCATCTTATAGCAATACAGGTCCCTGTCCATGACAAAGGCCGTCTTCTCCTCATCTCCGGGGTGCATCCTGATCTGGTTATACCTAGAGAAGGCATCCATGAAGCTCAAAAGTTGGTGTCCAGCTATCGCATCTACCAGTTGGTCAATTTTCGATAGGGGGAAGTTGTCCTTGGGGCAAGCCTTGTTGAGGTCCGTGTAATCCACACAGATCCTCCACTTCCTACTAGCCTTCTTCACCATGATGACATTGGCCAACCACTCCGGGTAATGGGACTCCCTGATGAAGCCGGCATCGAAGAGCTTCTTCACTTCTTCTTCAATGGCCCTCTACCTTTCAGCGGCGAAGCTCCTCTTCTTCTGTCGGACGGGCCTATAAGTAGGATCCACCCTGAGCTGGTGGGTGATAATGTCCACCGGGATGCCCGGCATGTCCGACGCCAACCAGGCAAAGACGTCTGCATTGCTCCTCAAGAAGCTGACCAGTTCCCGCCTAGCCTCTTCGTCTAGAGCGCTCCCTATTTGGAGGACTCTTGTGGGATCATCCTCTCTAAGGGGCACAAATACGATCTTCTCGACGGGCTGACCGTGGCTGTCAGCTTCATCTCTGGGGTCAAGCTGCTCAAGTGTGGGGCACCCATCTAGCTGCTTGTCGTGAATAGCTAGGCACTGTCTAGCCATTCTGCGGTCTCCCCTCATCTCTCCAACTCCTTCATGGGTCGGAAACTTGGCCAGCAAATGGTAAGTGGATACAATGACCCGAAACTTGTTGAGGGCTGGTCGACTCAAGATGGCATTGTATGCCGAAGGTCGTACGGATGACCACAAAGTTGACGGGGAAGGTTCACTGGTAAGGCTCCATCCCGGGGGTCATGGGTAAAGTAATTTCTTCTTCAACCCCGATGGTGTTCCCCCCAAAGCCAATGAGCGGTGTCAGGGATTCCCATAGCCTAGATCTGGACAAGTTCATCCGGATGAAAGCGTCATACAATAAAACTTCGCGCAACTTCTATTATCAATAAGGATGCGCTCTACATCATAGTTGGCAATGATAGCTGACATGACCACAGGGTCATCGCCCATAAGAGGAGGCCCGAGAGGTCCTCATCAGAGAAACTAATTATATTAGATCCCTTGGACCTCTTTACAATGTCTTGACCTTCTTCACGCCCCCAGTTGGACCATTGGTGCAGCATGCCAACACCCCCATCTATTGGGCGCTGATTGGGGAGCTCAGCCTCCTTTGGGAGGTCTCTGGCAGCTAAAGTCTTGGCCCGATCCTGGCGGGGCTAGACGTACTTATTCAGATACCCTCTCTTGATAAGGTCCTCGATGGCATCCTTCAGCTGGAGGCACTCTTCTGTATCGTGCCCGTGGTCCCTGTGAAACTGGCAGTACTTGTTTTTATTCCTGGCGGCAGGAGGGCCCCTCATCAGTCGAGGCCTTTGGAAGAAGGCCTCGTTCTCGATCTCCATAGAGATTTTCTCCCGTGGTAGGGAGAGGAATGCATAGTTGTTGAACCGCTTGAGGTAGTCCCTCTGCTTGGGGCTCTGGCACCGAGTAGATTGGCTGTCATTGCCAGGAGGTCGGATTGTAGGGGCTTTATCACCCTGATCTTTGGGGCTGACCTCCCCTTAGCCTGGCGTCGCATCGTCGACTGCTCCTCTATCATGGCGTATTTGTGCGCCTTGGCCAGCAGCTCGGTGTAGCTCGCCGAAAACTTCTTATCCAGGAAGAATGTGAGCCTGATGAGCGGAGCCCCCTCTTGAAGGCTGACATGGCCACCGCTTCATTCAAGTTCGGGACCTCCATAGCAGTTGAGTTTAAGCGGGCCATGTAGTCCCGGAGGGTCTCTCCCTCCTTTTGCTGGATGAGGAAGAGGCAGTCGGTGTTTTTCGAAGTCCGACTGCAAGTCCTGAATGAGAAAAAAAATGGTTTCAAGCTGGGAAAATGAACATATCATACCTGAACAGATGGCGGAGAACCACATCCGCGTGGCCTTCTTCAGGGTTACCGGGAAGGCGATGTAGTGAAGGGCGTCGAAAGCACCCTGCACCATCATGTGGGCCATATAGGTGCCCAGGTGATCCAGTGGATCGGTGGTACCGTCGTAGGGGTCCACCTACAGGATCTTGAAATGCGGGGGATAGGCTCCCCCAGAATCTCAACAAAAAAAGGCGGGTGAGTGTCGTGCGCCTGACCCCTCTCGACTTTCTGCCGCTCGACAATCTCGGCAATGCGCTCTTCCATGTGCATGATTTTTCTGCCATAGTCATGCGGGTCTGTAGCAGGGCGTTGACCATCGAGAGGGACAGAATCGGCAAAAGAGGGGGAAGCTGATCTCGTCCTCTTTCCTTCAGCGTGGGCCCTCAAGGACCCCTGGGCTTCGGAACAGCGAGGGACGGAGGCAGGGGCACCTCCAGCTACTGGCTCACGCTGGCGATGGGATGATGGTTGATGCAGAAAGCCGCCGGCGGCTACTGTTGATGGTCAGCCATTTCCTAGAAGTGCTGGACAGCTAAGGTAAGCATCTCGATGCGGTTTAGCAGCATCTAGAATTGTTGCAACCCCAGGGTGATAGTGGGCTCAGCGGCGGTAGCAGCATCGCTTTTCGCGTGGAGTGCTCCGGGTCCATGATGAGATCGCCCTCCCCTCATGGAAATACTTTGAGTTCTCCCCCTTGCCATGGCCGGATCTTCCCAGTCGATCTTTCCTTTTAGAGCGAAGAGTAGAACGGAGGTTCAACCCCTTCCTCTAGCGCCAATCTGTTGCCGCTCCTCCTGGACCGAGCTTAGTGGGTACACTGGAGAGCTCCTCTACCAGTCAACCTGCACAAAGTCCCTGGGTGCCGGAGGTGCTCCGGCAGGGGACACTCCGATGCTTAAGTTAGAGGAGGAATTGGAGCAACGAAATGGAAAGAACTATGGGAAAATCGTACGTGGTAGAGAAGGAGTACCTTCTTCTTTTTGCGGAGGTCCCCCGGGTGCCTTTTATAGGTGTGGAGTATGGCCAAATTCTGTTGGGGGATAGGCTAGGAAAGCCCAGATTTGCCCTAAGGAGAGCCAGCATGGTGGCAGGGTCATGGCCTGGCAGCGTGGCAGGAGGGTCAAAGTGATGGCCTGGTGGCACGGAGTCGTGGCCATGTGGTGGAGTTCGTTGTAACTAAATGTCAGAATTTGTCAGAGAGGGGCTTCTGGAGCCTTCGAGTAGTGCTATTAATGGTGGGTCGTTCTCAGCGGAGGGGAGGCGTCCGGCCAACCGGGGCATTCGCCAGGAGCCCCAAAGAAGCCAACGCGCGCGCGGGAAGGTGTCTGTCGGCCCTTTGAGTTTCTCTGGGTTAGCCGTACCTCCACCGAGGGAAGTCTGTCCGGCCCAGCCTGGGCCGGCCTCCCGGTGGGTCAGCCCTTCGGGAAAGAGACCGTAGGGACCTCTTCAAGAGCCGAGGGTCGGACCTCTCTTCCCATAGCCTCTCGGACCCCTCCCTCGGGGGTCAGCCGACTGGATGCCTGGGGCCGGTCCGACCCAGGGTTACCCGGATGGGCACAACAAGGATATTTTAAAAAAAAAATTTAGGATTTTGAGCCTATAAACAGGCCTCTACCTTAATCCTATAAAGTATCCAAAAAAATTCAAGCTCTCTCTCCTATATTTCTCTGTTCTAAAAATTTCTAAAATTTTTTCTTTCTGCTTCCTTTTTCTCACTTTGAGATTTTTGGACTGAAGACAAGTTGATCAGCGTCCGTCCGAGAGCGTGCCACTAATAGACATTAGGAGTGTTCCCTTCTAAGTTGTACCTTGAATTACACATTCTCAGACACATCATTCTTTGCACGATAATATATTTTCCATATATTATCTAATAGTCTAAAGAAGATTTGGTATAGTTTGTAGTGCAGTATATAAAATAATTGTTTATCATATAATACTTACCTTGCATATTTTATTTAAAAAAATTATATATTTGTAGTATAATTTTATTTTTTTGTATTGTGCAAATTAATTGAAGATCCCCACTAAACCACAATTTCGATATTTTAGGATTTAAAAATAAATAACTTAATTAAAAATCTTAACAAATCACAAGTTCGATCATATTAGTGATCATTTTAATAAAATTTTAATTTCAAAATAAAATAAAATTAGAGATATTTTTAGAATTATATAAAAAATTAAATTATTTAAATAAATTCTTAATAAAATTATTTTTATTTTTCAGATCTTCCTCTTTGAACCTGACTTAGAATTAATGGCATCCTTTAGGGATGACATTATTAGTCTTAAACCCAAAAATTTGATGGATCCCATTTTAGGAGGTGATAAAGCCAAATGAAATTTGGCTAACTACTTTAGGACTTTGGTCAGTGATTGACTAGTCTGCCTATTCCTCTAGTTCAACCATACCAACTAACCTAGAAAAGGATTACTTATGTAATGATAGAATCCTTAGTGCCCTTTCCGACTTACTCTATGACATTTGCTTGTCAGCTAAGAGTGCGAAGGAATTATGGGATATCCTAGAGTCTGAGTATGGCCTTCATGATGCTGAGGTTGAACGATTCAACACTGCATCATTCCTTAGATTTAATATGGTAGAAGACAAACCCATCAATGACCAAATTCACCAATTTCAAGAGTACCTTAGAAAACTTCAAGCCAATAGAGACATTTTCTAAAGGATTTAAAGTCTCTAGCCTTCTAGATAAAATGCCTCCTTCTTAAAATAGCTTTGTTAAAAGTCAGTTCCAAAAGCAAGGAGGGCTAACCTTAGCCCAACTTCTAAACTTAATCAGGATAAATAATCAACATAGGTCTAAAACCCAATAAACTAGAATTCCAAGTGTCCAAGCTAATCTAATCTAACAATACCAAACCAACAATAACACTAAACCAAAATCAAAGCCTAGACTTCAACCAAACCACCAATACCAGTCAAACTAACCTAATCAGCCTGACCTAAACAAGTTCAAATCCAAGAGTAAAATTATTAAAGCCAATAATACTAGATCCAACAAGCCTACCCAAGGTCCAAGAAAAAAGTTTTATTTTATGTGCGGGAGGACAAACCATCTTATAAGAGACTGCTTTCATCAGAAGAAGCCTCTTCGCAAACTTTCTACTTCCTCTGGACCCTAAGCTCTGTAGTTGAAGGTCCAAAAGACTCCACCTTTACGTCAGTGAGCTTGAATCTTGAAATTAATGTTACTTCTTCCAACTTTGATTGGTGATTGAATTCAGGAGCTAATATTCATATTTATTTTGATCATTCTTTGTTCACTACTTTTCAGGACTTAAGTGGAGGAGGTATAATCCTAGGAAACAACACAGCCGCCAAGATTATGGAACAAGGTCGAGTCAACCTGAAGATGATATCAAGAAAAGCTCTCATCCTGATAGATATGTTATATATTCTAGATCTTAGGAGAACATTATCAATGGATCTTAGATGGTTCAGAGGGGATACAAAATTATCTTTGATTATAGTAAAGTTCTAATAATTAAGAATAATACCTTCATAGGAAAGGATATGTAAGTGAAGGCTTATTCAAGCTGATTGTAATAAATCATTTCATTAATAAAGCTGAAAATCAAATTTATTTTGTCAATGAGTCTAAACAAAATCTGTAGCATGATAGGTTAGGTCATGTACACTTAAAAAAGGTTAAACACATCATGGAAATTAACACTAATTTCTAAATCAAACCTAGATTCATCTAAATGTGAAATATGTGCTGAATCTAAACAACTAAAAAAACCATTCAAATTAATTAATTTTTTTTTCAATCTTGGAATTAATACATACTGATATATGTGACTCCACCAAGACTGCAACATGTGATAGTAATAGATACATAATGATCTTTATAAATGATTTTTCTAGATATTGTTACTGTTACCTAAGTAAATCTAAAATGAAACCTTCTACAAGTTTAAAATTTATAAGAGTGAAGTAGAAAATCAATAAGAAAATATTATTAAAATTCCTAGGTCTGATAGAGAAGGGGAGTATACCTCAAATGAATTGTCCAAGTTCCATCAAGAATATAATATAATTCATCAAGTGACTACTCCTTACTCTCTATAGTCCAATAATGTAGCTGAGCATAAAAATCGTACCTTCATGGATATAGTAAATACCTGCTTATTAGTTCCAGCTTATCCAAGAACTTATGGGAGAAAGCTCTTCTATCTTCTTGCTTCATTCTAAATAGAATATTTATTAAAGATAATGATCAGACTCTTTATGAATTGTGGAAAGAAAGGACTCATAACCTAGATTTTTTCAAAGTATGGGAGTACCTAGCTAAGGTTAATATCCTTGATCGAAAAAGGAAAAACTAGGATATAAGATCATAGTACTATATTTATAGGCTATATCCAAAATATCAATGCCTATAGATTCTTAGTAATAAAATCAAAAATTAGTGATATAGTTGACAACTCAATCTTAGAAGCTATAGATATCTCTTTCTTCAAGGATATTTTTTTTAAGACTAGAATTTCTAGATCCCTAAAATGTGAACCATTTTTCTCTAGAGCCATAGAACCAGAACTATAAACTAAACCTGAATTAAGAAGAAGTAAAAGAAATAGTTGAAAAATATTTCAAAGAAAACTTCTTCACATTCTTAGTTGAGGGTGAATGTTGACCCTTCGAATGATTTTGATGATCACAAAATATTAGAGCATGTATTTGATACTAATTCTTTTCAAAGTTTTATATAAAATTGGTTACCTTTAGTTTAAAATTGTTTTCAAATTGATTGGAAGGTAATTCAATTGTGTATAAAATTTTATGAACTTGAACTTGTTAAAGCCCTAGCTTTATCAATCTTGTAATCCTGTAAAATGGGCTAAAAATTATAAAAATTATAGAGTATGTAGATTAGCTTCTAGTTGATTCAATGTTGAAGATTTTTGGAGAGGCTTGAAGCATTTTTTGAAGATTTGCAAGAGATGACTCTTGGATTAAGAGCTGACTCGTGGTGGCACAGCACGGAGGAAGTTTCAATGTTTCAGCATCAAGAACCGACCCCCATCCTAAAAGCCAACTCATGGAAGAATGTAATTTTCTAAAGCCTGAGACCTCGAGCCGACTCGAGCCCCAAGAGCTGACTCGTCCAGAGTTATGTATTTTAAAGGTTTGAGAACTCGAGCCGACTCTGCACTAAAGAGCCGACTCTAGGTATTTATGATTTTGACTTAACTGAAGGCAAGAGTCGACTCCAGCCAGAAGAGCCAACTCTTATAGAGTTTCATTTTGGGCTGTCTGAGACTTCGAGCCAACTCCTGGAACTCGAGCTGACTCGTGGAGCAGTTTTCTGCACTCCAGCGGCTAGTTGCTGAAGTTGAAATTTGAACTCCAATTCATCTCCAACAGCTATTTCACGAATCCCTAAGCCCTACAACGGCCATATCTCTTAGAAAACTATAAAAAGGATTGTTTTTGAAGGATTAAACATTCATTGGAGCTTTATTATGAAATTATATTGAGAAATCAAAGAGCCTTCAAGTCTTTCAACTACCTACCTCAAAGAGCTTTCAAGTTGGATTCAAAGCTTCACCAACTCTACTCTATCATTGAATCCACTCATTGAAGAAGCAAGGAAGTAGCTTGAAGATCATTAAAGAGCATTCAAGGCTTGACTTCATCTTGATCTACATCGACAACACTTAAACAAACTCAGTTTATTGTAGTTGCTTGCTTATCATTTCTTTATCTTTATTTTTCTCTAAGAACAGCAAGGGGCTATGTCTTAAGAGAGGGTTGAAGGATTTTAGGTGAACTTTGTAAAACCTAAGTTGGTTTCTTGGTGATCCTGGTCTAAAACCAAGTGTTTGAATTTTCTTTGGTAATCTCATTTAAAACCAAAGGAAGTTAGGATTTCTTTGGTAATCCCGGTAAAACCAAAGTGTATAGGTTTAGATTATGAGCCTGGTAAAACAATCCGACTGTATTCCAGCTTGGAGGATATAGTGAAAATCCCAAGTGGTGCTTGGGTAGTGGACATAGGAACCGGTTGCTCCGAACCACTCTATTTCCTTATGTTTGTGATTGTGTTCTTATTGCCCTATTGCTTTTACTTAATCACTGCCGTATTGCATATCGCACCACAACACAAAAGAATTTCAAAGTGCACATAATTGTGAAAAGTTTTTATTCCCAATTCACCCCCCTCTTGGGAAGCCACTTGGGCAACAAGTGGTATCAGAGCAGAGTCTCTGAAAGTTACTTAGAGTAAAGACATATGGCACATCCCATGAGCACTTCATTGGCCGAAGGTCAATCTACAAATAGACCTCCACTTTTCATCGGAACCAATTATACATATTGGAAGGCTAGAATGAAAATATACATCCAAGCCATAGATTTTTATTTATGAAAAATTATCTTGAAAGGACCTCACACACCCACAATTAAAGTTAATGATGCAGAGATTCCCAAACCAGAAGAGGATTGGGACGAGAATGATATGAAATTAGCTGAACTAAATGCCAAAGCAATGAACTTATTGTATTGTGCTTTGAATCTAAATGAGTTTAACATAATTTCAACTTGCAATTCTGCTAAAGAAATTTAGGACAAGCTAGAAATCACACACGAAGGTACATCTCAAGTTAAAACATCAAAAATTAATCTTCTTGTACATAATTATGAGCTATTTAAGATGGATCCTAGTGAGACTATATCTACTATGTATATTCCCTTTACTGATATCATAAATGGTCTCAAGAGTCTTGGTAGAACTTATACTAATACTGATCTTGTCCAAAAGGTTTTAAGATCTTTACCAGATAAGTGGGAAGCCAAAGTAACAGCAATTCAAGAGGCGAAGGACCTAAACACTCTGCCACTGGATGAACAACTTGGATCACTGATCACGCATGAATTGACTATGCAAAAAGGAACTGAGGAAGATATAAAAAGAAAGAAGGCCATTACATTTAAAGCTACTGAAAAAGATAAGAATGAAGAATTAGACTCATTAGATGATGATGACCTTGGAAATGATGAAATCGTCCTTGTCATGAGGAAATTCAAGAGGTTTATGGGCAGAAGGAAAACAAACAGATGGAGAAAGCAACATAGAAAAGGTGATTTTGGAAAAGAAAAAAAAAGAGATAAAGAAAAAGAGAAGGATAAAGATAAGGATCAAGTACCTATCTGCTATGGATGCAAGAAGCCGGGATGTAGGGTTCCGGTGCAACGCAGTGGAAGTGTAATTTCAAAAATGAAACTAAAATTCACATAAAAAAAAACCCTAAACCAGGAACTCCTTAAATAAGACTAGAACATATAACAAGCATATCTATGCAAATTAGGATTAGGGTACCAACCTGTAATCGCTTATTCCAACAAACTTGAAGTTGAAGGGGCTAACTGAATTCACCAGGCATCCAGGTGTCCGCCCTCCGATGGTGATCCACACAAAGCAATGATCAAGAAACACTATCTTCTTTTCAATGGTTCTTCCTATTGAGTTCTTCTTCCTAGAACTCAATTGCTCGGATTATGGCTGGAATTCTTCCACACAAGAGGTTGCCTCCCTTTCTTTGATCTCTTCTCCTCCTTCCACTAAGACTTTGACCCTCTAAGACACCCTTGTCTTAGAGATAAGACCTTGTCCTAAGAGGATTTAGGCTTGTCTTAAATTGGAGAAGAAATTAAGACATGAATGTCTTAATGTAAGAAAGAAAGGAAATAAAATCAGAACTCCTTCTTTCCTTTACCGTCGGAGACCTTCTCTTTTATTCTTGTTCAGCAACAGAGTTTCGACAAAGGAGTCCTCTTAAAGGAAACAATGTAAAACAAGAAAAGAGGGAAGGAGTCTTTAGGAGAGGAAGAAGAAAAATCTCAGATCACATGTTCTGATTTTTCCTGACCCCTTAAATAGATTTCAGAGAGGCGCCCACACACCTCTCCGTAAAAACCCATCTCACTTCCTTCTCATTTTCTCACGCCCCTTCCCTCCTTCTCACGACCTTCCAGATTAAAACTCACGGCTTTTCCTAAAAGAAAAGTCGTGAAATTTCAGAAGAAGGGAGTCGCGATGTTTCGATCTCCGAAGAGACGTTATTTCGCGCAACCGGGAAGAGTCAGCGCCTTTTGTCTTTCTCAAAAATTTCCCAACCATTGGATTCCCATCCAAGGGGACACATGTGAGGCGCTAATAGTGAGAAAGGAAGCCGCCCCAACTTAATTCATCGGAGAATTAAGTGGGCGCGCCAAGAGTCCATGCGCCCATGGACTCCTCCAAATGGCGCGCCAAGAGTCCATAAGCGCATGGACTCTTGGCATTTTGGTGTGAAAATGCAAAGGGACAGGTGGGGAGGCTAGCCTAGTTACATGGCTAGCCAATAGGGTTAGCCATAATCCCTATAAACTCAATTAGGGTCTAATTAGATCCAATTAGAACCTGAATTGAACCAATCCGGAACCCTAATTCGAATCCAATTTGAATAGAAGCTAGGGTTTGCAACACCTGCTAGAGTGTTATCCTGCAAAGATGATTTAATTACAAATTAAACTCTTGATCAATCCTCTTAAGTGTGTGACCCATTGGGTTCCACATCTAGCCAGCAGTGGGTTCGAATACAAGTTGACCTAATTTGATTAGAACTCTTTCTAATCGATTTAGGTCAAACCAAGCTTACCCGACTTGATCAATTAGGACTCTTCCTAATAAGTGATCTTTAAATTTGATCAACCCACAAGACAAGATTGACGTCTAGCAACATGTCATGTCTACCCAGAAGATATGAAAATTTTGGTGAAATACCAAAACTACCCTTCAGTAGAGAGTTACCGTACAATTAAATCTTTCGATCAGCTTGCACCCAAAATATAACTATGGATATGGATATATGTCAAATCCAATATTATATTTATTTCTAGCTCAATCTTATATTGATGATTCAATTATCTTGATATTAGAAACCATCTCTAATATCTTTACTTTGATCAAAGATTCCCTGAATCATCATCTGATTGTTAACTAGCTGGATGCAATCTCCTCTTACTAAGAGTGATCGATTCCTTATTGACCTACTCATTATCTTCATATCCAATTCACCATTCCCAGTATCAATCCTATGCATGACTCAGTGTCATGATTAGGATTGAACCAAAGAATGGGTTCATGTACATAAGGTACTTATGGCAGTCTCAGGTCAAAGGATTACTTGTACCACTCCCACTATGAGAACCTTCTATTGACATGTAGCTAAGACTCCATTAGATGTTCTCAAGTTGGATCATATCAGTGAACTCATTCTCCAATGAGCACCCACATCCCAGTATTAGTGTCATACACAAGTGACTGTGAGAGCAGTCACCCTCTCCAGTATACATGGGATGTGCTAGTCTTACCCGAAAACCCTGATCCCTACTCAGGATTCCTTTGACTAGGAATATTTTAGATTAAGGTTTTAAGACTTTAGGTCTCACTGGTATGATCTCATCATAACCCTAAAATCATAGCCCTAATCTATGGGGTTCATCATATAATAACAAACACAGCGTATGATGAAAAATAATGCCTTTATTAGAATTTTTGTCAATTATAATGGTTTGGGAGATACAACATAGATTGGCTTGTAGGGCATATCCCTTTCACGGGACACATCCATCCTGATTATCCTGAAGGGAAGAAAAAGATATTCATTAAAAAGAAGAAGAAGGTAATGCTTGCTGCTTGGAGTGATAGTGATAAAACCACATCTACTGAAGAGGATGAAGAAGCAACAAAAACTGCACAAATCTATCTTATGGGCTTGGAAGATGAGGTAACTACTTCTGAACCCAATTTAGAATTCACTTATAATGAATTGCATGATGCTTTTTGTGAATTATTAATAATATACAAAAAGGCCGGTTTAAGAATGAAAGCCTTGAAAAATCAATGTGATACATCTGAGAAAAAAGTAAAAATGAATTTGGTGAAAGAAATCAAATCTTGCAAAGGGAATTAAATTTGGTTTGTGAAAGACTAAAAATTGTTCGATTTGAAAAAGAAGAGCTTATTGAGAAAAACAAAGGTTTGAAAATTGAAAATGATGATTTAAAGAAGGAAGTTCAAAAACTAAAACCCTTAGTTGAAAAACTAACCATAAGTTCTAACAAACTTAAATTAATTTTGAAAGATCAAAAAGAATCAAATAATAAATTTGGAATTGGGTATAAAGGTTCTATTTCAAACAAATTTTCTGCATCTACTTCATATGCTCCTAAGTTCATTAGTTTAAAACAAGTTAGACGTAAATTTATATCATCTCATGGTTCTTATTCAAAATCAAAAATTGTATGCTATGCATGTAATAATCTTGGTCATAAAGCTTTTGAATGTCATTTAAAATATAATGACAAAAAGAAAATTAAGAAAGTTTAGGTTCCAAAAGGAACTATTTTCACTAACATGCAAGGACCCAAGAAAGCTTGCGTACCTAAATTTGTTAAATGATTATTTTGCAGGGATGTCTTGCAGCCACAAGTATAAAGAAAAGATGGTATCTAGACAGCGGCTGTTCAAAACACATGATGGGTGACAGTAATCAGTTCTTCACCCTAGAACTGAAGGATGGTAGAATGGTAACATTCGGTGACAATCGAAAGGGAAGGATAATCGATATTGGTAAAATCAAAATTACTCCTACTTTTATTGAAAATGTGTTACTTGTAGAAAAATTAAAGCATAATCTTTTGAGTATTAGTCAGCTATGTGACATTGGTTTTAATATTTTCTTCAAGTCATCAATGTATATAGTAGTTGATCCACTTGACTCTAGTACTAAGTTCATTGGACATAGACTTAGTAACATTTATATGGTAGATCTTAAAGATCTAGCTATGTCTAGCAACACAAGTCTTATAGCAATGAATGACAAGAGCAAGGAATCAAGTTTACTATGGCATAGGCGACTTGGTCATGCTAGTATGGACACAATAGCTAAACTTATTTCAAAGGATATAGTCAAGAGTTTGCCAAAATTTAAAATCAATTTTGATTATGTATGCGATGATTGTCAGTTAGGAAAGCAAGTTAGGGAGAGTTTTAAATATAAAAACATAGTTTCTACTACTAAACCTTTAGAGCTACTTCACATGGACCTATTTGGACCTACTAGGGCTACTAGCCTAGGTGGTATGAAATATGGCCTTGTGATTGTAGATGACTTTTCAAGATATACATGGATTTTGTTTATTGCACATAAAGATGAAACTTTTAATGTAATCAAAATTTTTATAAAAGAGTTAGAAATTTGAAAAATTTATCTGTTATTTCTATTCGTAGTGATCATAGCACTAAATTTGAAAATCGGTATTTTGATCACTTTTACACAAAGCACGATATTGATCATAACTTTTTAGCACCTAAAACACCACAGGAAAATGGTGTTATAGAGAGAAAGAATTGTACTTTGGAAGAGATGTCCAGAACAATGGTATATGAAGAAATCTTTCAAAATACTTTAGGACAGAAGCTGTGAATATCACTTGCTATATTTTGAACAGAGTTTTAATTAGACCTATTATTAGAAAACCTCCTATGAACTTTGAAACAATAGAAGACCAAATATTAAGTATTTTCATGTTTTCGGATGCAAATATTTTGTTCTTAACAATGGAAAAGATAATCTTGGTAAATTTGATGCAAAATCTGATGAGACTATTTTTCTTGGATATTCTTTAAATAGTAAAGCCTATCGTGTTTTCAATAACAGAACATTAAATGTTGAAGAATCTGTATATGTTGTTTTCAATGAATCTGACATTACATCTTCTAGTAAGGAATATTTTGCTGATGATGATACAGGTACTCTAGAACATGGAATGAAAGACTTGATGATTAAAGACAAACAATCAAGTGAACCACATGAAGAAAAGGTAAGCAAAGATCATGATGATATACCCAAAGAATGGAGGTATATACAATCACACCCTAAAGAATTAATTATAGGAGACCCATCTCAAGGTGTTAAAACTAGATCTATATATAGACATGCATATAATTTAATTGCTTTTGTTTCACATGTAGAACCACACAATATAGAGGAAGCTGAAACTGATCCTAATTGGATATTAGCATTGCATGATGAATTAAACTAATTTAAGAGAAATAATGTTTGGACCTTAGTTGAAAGACCCTATTATTATCCTGTTATAGGTACTAAGTGGGTTTATAAAATAAACTAGATGAAGATGGTAATGTAATTAGAAATAAGGCTAGACTGGTTGCACAGGGATATAGTCAAGAAGAAGAAATAGATTTTGATGAAACTTGTGCACCAGTAGCTAGATTAGAAACCATTAGATTCCTATTAGCTTATGCATACTTTATGAACTTTAAATTATTTCAAATGGACGTAAAAACTGAATTTTTGAATGGTTTTTTATTTGAAGAAGTTTTTGTTGAGTAACCACCGGGTTTCATCGATCATAAGTTTCCAAATTATGTTTTCAAACTGAATAAAGCTTTGTATGGTCTGAAACAGGCACCTAGAACCTGATATGACATACTAAGTAAGTTTTTAATTGCAAATGATTTTGTAAGAGGTAGTGTTGACACTACACTTTTTATTCAAAGAAAAAATAATGATATTTTAGTTATTCAAATATATGTTGATGATATTATTTTTGGATCTACTGATGAATCTTTGTGTCAAGATTTTGCTAAGCTAATACAGGAAGAATTCGAAATGAGCTTGATGGGTGAGCTAGGTTACTTTCTTGGACTTCAAATCAAACAAACTAAAGAAGGTATCCTAATCAACCAGACTAAGTACATCAAAGAGATAATCAAAAAGTTTGGCATGGAATCAAGCAAAGAAATTAAAACACCCATGAGTCCTGCATGTAGACTTGATAAAGATGAGAATGGCACAAATGTTGATCAAAGTTGTACCGAGATATGATCGGTTCTTTACTTTGTTTGATAGCTAGTAGACCTGACATATTATTTAGTATTTGTATGTATGCACGATTTCAATCTAATCCAAAAGAGTCACACATCATGACTGTTAAAAGAATTATCAAATATCTGAAAGGCACATGTAATGTAGGCTTATGGTATTCTAAGCACACATCATTGAAATTAATTAGTTATTCTGATGCTGATTATGGAGGCTGTAAAATAGATAGAAAAAGCACAAGTGGCACCTGTCAATTTCTAGATGTTAACTTGATTTCTTGGCACTGTCACAAACAGAACTCTATAGCACTATCTACTATTGAGATAGAATATGTGGCTACTAGGAGCTGTTGTGCTCAAGTGTTATGGATCAAGCAACAACTAGAAGATTATGGTGTTGTACAATCAAAAATTCCTATCAAATGTGACAATACTAGTGCTATTAATTTATCTAAAAATCCAATTCAGCACTCACAAACTAAGCACATTGAAATTCAACATCATTTTATTCGTGATCATGTTTTAAACAATGTTGTTGAACTAGAATTTGTACCTACTGAAGATCAACTAGCGGATATTTTTACTAAACCACTTAGTTTAGATAGATTTGAGAAAATTAGAGACGAATTAGGACTATATGATCCATTCTGAACTTTTTGACCTAATTTTTGAAAATTAAAGAAAAATTATCTAAATGTTTCAATTTTTTATTTAGAGCATAGGATAACCTAGTTTAGGTTCAAGATACCTTTAGAAACTAAGTTTGACCTATTTTGACCCTTAGACTATATTTTCGCTCGAGCCGACTTGAGTTATCTGGGCGCTCGGTGAGCCGACTCGAAGGTCGGGCTGAACATTTTTCAAATAGGGCTTCCGTGTTTTATATTCTTTGTGCTTTAAGTTTTTGGCCATTTTCTCTTAGCCGACTCCACACTCCACTCTAGAAAACCTTCTAAAAACTCTCTCAAATCCCTCCAATCCTTTAATCCTAGCCAATGGCACCCCACAAAGCTATTGCCAAGAAACCCTTGCGGGTAGTTCGAACTGTTGCGGAAGAACGGAGAACCAAAAGATGCTTAGACACCTCCATTCCAATAGAAGAACCACATATTGAGCAGGAAGAAGAACCTCAAGCACCCCGACAAGCAATTCCTATGGAAAATCGTCAAGTTACCCCAGGTAGGTGCATTGATTTTAATTTTCTGAAGTAAGAACAACTGCATATAGGGGATTGGCTTGAAAAGCAGGATGGAAAGATTTTTGTCTATTGAATGTTCTAACATATCCGAATTTAGTCCATCAATTTTTTGAGAATATGTCACTGGGAGCATTTCATTTAGAAGGGATAGTTAAAGGGAAGCATATAGAGATAAGTGAATAGAAGCTTTCTAGTTTACTGAATATACCAAAAGAAGGGGAGTGTTATTTAGTTCTAAAAGAGAAACAAAAGACCCTCAGGCTCATATTAGAGAGATCAAATGTGAAAGGCATTGTGCATGTGAGTGCAAATCAGCTGCCATTGGAGATGAGGCTATTGCACAATATTATCAGCAGGATTTTCTTGCCCCGGACGGGGAGATTTGGCCGGGTCAACGAGCATGACCTTATGTTTATGAGGCGACTGATTGAGTGGGAAGCCCTCAACTTGCCATTTATTATGATATCGCAGATGAAGGAGGCAGCCCGCAAGGCACGGGCTTGTTTGCCGTACGAGATGGTTTTTACACTATTATTCCAGGATGCCCTCGTAGATCTGATTGGAGAGGATAGTTGACTGTTGCTGCATACTGACAGGTATACCGTGAAATCCCTTACTAGAATGGGATTCATTAAAGTTGATGGCAACTGGGTCAGGAAGACTTTTGGTGTTCCTATGGCACATTCGGATGATTTAGAGGATGACACACAGGCGGCTCAGGGACTTGGTGAGGAGACTGAGGCACAGGCTGATGAGGCTGGACCATCAGAGCTAGCTCCTACTACATCTCATTCACCAGTTGGGAGATCCACTACTGTTAGACATGATACTGAGGAAAGACTTCAGAGAGTATTGGAGGAGATTTCATGACTCAGATTAGACACTGACAGTAGGATCACTCTACTTCAATCTGAGATGCAGCAGGGATTTCATGATGTTATGACTATTTTGAGATAGCTTTCTGCAGCTAGCCAGCATGTACCATCAACTTCCACAGCACCTGGCACTGGCACTGGCACTGATCGAGAGCAGGGACCGGCGGCATATATTCTAGTGACGTACCTTCTCACGCCACACCTGCTGATGTTGAGCCCGAGGCTGGTATGGAGGCTACAGGATCTAAGGTTAGACAAATTCCGGCTACCCAGATACTTTTGACCACCAGCACTTTGGCATTATCCTATGATCCACCAACTGCCAGACCTACACCTATTGTTATATCTTCAGAGTCCAAAGCCAAAGTTAAAGCTAAAACTAAAGTGTCTAGGACTACTACTCCTACTAAGACTAGGATTAGGGATCCGAGACCTAGATTTCCTAAATTCAAACCTAGTCCAGGAATCTTAGAAGTCGGTTCCTCCTCTAACGATGAAGAACCTGATAATCATGATCCTAGCCCATCTTTTTGATGTTTTTAGGTTTTTATCTTGTTGTTTTAGGACTCTAAATTTGTTGTATTTTGATAGTGTGATACTATTTTGTCGTGCCGTAGCACATCTGTAAAGTATCACATACATTTTGTACTGACTTTTTCTATATATATATAGATATCACTTTTCATGATACATTTCTATTCTTCTCATGTCTGAATTATTGTAAATGAATATTCTCTTATATGCCTTTTGTTGATGACAAAAAAGGGGAGAACGGAGATTGTGCATGAAATAGCTATAATACGAATGCTCAATTCACAATTTTATCTAAAAATTTGAAAAGACTATGTTTATTTTAGAAATTATGCATGAAAAAGCTATATGGATGTTAATGATGTTGATTGTTATGAACATTTGATGTTTGTTATGAAAATATGAATGTTGAAATGAAAATTTGAATGATTCATGAAAATTTGATGAAATTTAGAAGGAATGCTATTATAAATAGTAAGGGAGTATACCTCAAATATTATCATGAAATTCATTTCAAATGTTTGTTAATTCTATAAGTTTCGATACGCACTATATAGATGATACTCTTAATACATTCTATGTTGACACATTATGTTTCGATACATATTGTTCATGTGATACGAAAAACACATTGTATTGATATATATGATACTTTATGTTGATAGTGTTCAATTTTATACATTTGACACATATGATACATTGTGGCACACTGTGTTGATACATTGATATCTAATCTATGTGATACATATAAATTTGAATATACTGCAATTGTAAAGTGCTTTTAATTTTTATTCATGCCCAGTATTTTGTCATCATCAAAAAGGGGGAGATTGTTGACCCTTGGAATGATTTTGATGATCACAAAATATTGGAGCATGTATTTGATGCCAATTCTTTTCAAAGTTTTGCAGGAAATTGGTTACCTTTAGTTTAAAATTATTTTCAAATTGATTGGAAGGTAATTCAATTGTGTATAAAGTTTTATGAACTTGAACTTGTAAAAGCCCTAGCTTTATCAATCTTGTAATCCTGTAAAATAGGCTAAAAATTATAAAAATTATAGAATATGTAGATTAGCTTCTAGTTGATTCAATGTTAAAGATTTTTAGAGAAGCTTGAAGCATTTTTTGAAGATTTGTAAGAACTGACTCTTGGATCAAGAGCTGACTCGTGGTGGCACGGCACGGAGGAAGTTTTAGTATTTCAGCATCAAGAGCCAACTCCCATCCTAAGAGTTGACTCATGAAAGAGTGTAATTTTCTGAAGCCTGAGACCTCGAGCCGACTTGAGCTCCAAGAGCCGACTCGTCCAGAGTTATGTATTTTGAAGGTATGAGAACTCGAGCCGACTCTGCACTAAAGAGCCGACTCCAGGTATTTATGGTTTTGACTTGACTGAAGGCAAGAGCCGACTCCAGCCAGAAGAGCCGACTCTTATAGAGTTTCATTTTGGGTTGTCTCAGACTTCGAGCCGACTCCTGGAACTCGAGCCGACTCGTGGAGCGATTTTCTGCACTCCAACGGCTAGTTGTTGAAGTTGAAATTTGAACTCCAATTCATCTCCAACAGCTATTTCACAAATCTCTAAGCCCTACAACGGCCATATCTCTTGAAAAACTATAAAAAGGATTGTTTTTGAAGGATTAAACATTCATTGGAGCTTTATTGTGGAATTATATTGAGAAATCAAGGAGCCTTCAAGTCTTTCAACTACCTACCTCAAATAGCTTTCAAAGTTGGATTCAAAGCTTTACCAACTCTACTCCATCATTGAATCCACTCATTGAAGAAGCAAGGAAGCAGCTTGAAGAGTATTAAAGAGCATTCAAGGCTTGACTTCATCTTGATCTACGTCGGCAACACTTAAACAAACTCGGTTTGTTATAGTTGCTTATCATTTCTTTATCTTTATTTCTCTCTAAGAACAGCAAGGGGCTGTGTCTTAAGAGAGGGTTGAAGGTTTTTAGGTGAACCTTGTAAAATCTAAGTTGGGTTCTTGGTGATCCTGGTCTAAAACCAAGTGTTTGGATTTTCTTTGTTAATCCCGTTTAAAACCAAAGGGAGTTAGGGTTTCTTTGGTGATCCCGGTAAAACCAAAGTGTATAGGTTTGGATTGTGAGCCTGGTAAAACAATCCGACTGTATTCCGGCTTGGGAGATATAGTGGAAATTCCAAGTAGTGCTTAGGTAGTGGACGTAGGAGCCGGTTGCTCCGAACCACTCTATTTTCTTGTGTTTATGATTGTGTTCTTATTGCTCTATTACTTTTACTTAATCACTTTCGCATTGCATATCGCACCATAACACAAAAGAATATCAAAGTGCACATAATTGTGAAAAATTTTTATTCCCAATTCATCCCCTCTTGGGAAGCCACCTGGGCAACAGTGAATCTTCTACATATGATGAGGCGATGTCATCATCAAATCATTATATTGGAAGGAAGCCATAGATAGTAAAATTCAATCAATCTTAAAAAATAAAACTAAGATTTTAATTGATTTACCTTCTAGAAACAAATTTATAGGAACAAAATAAATTTTTAAAAAAATTAAGGCTAAATGGAATAATAGAAAGATATAAAGCTAGGTTAGTAATAAAAGGGCTTAACCAAAATAAAGACAGATTACGGTTTGGATTTGTTTCCATCCCATTTCTATGATGTGGTGCTCTATTATTATGGTTATGTTAAGCATAGCTCTTAATAGATCTAAGACTGTGAGTTCAATGAGATACGATTCTATTGACGTACCCTTGAATAATCTATCTGAGTGAGAATGGTTGTGAGGTCATGACTATGGGATTAGGACGAATTACTAATAACTCTCAAAAAAATTAAGGCAAGCGCATAATAGTACTACCCCGCATTATGATCAGCTTATCTTCATATTGTATGTATTTTATACTAAATACAAGTTCAAACATAGAAGGTACTTGCACTAAGCACAATAAAAGTCTAAAAATTTTAAATTATTTATCGAGTTTAATAATATTTATTTTTTTATTTTTTTATTTTATTTTTATGGAAGATTGTTGTCATTATGATAAAAAAATAAACAAAAAAAGAAAAACTCCCCCAATGCATGCAATGGGTGTGCGATCCACACATGTTTGAGCATTTTACTTTTATTTTACCATTTTTATTTTTTTAGTTTTTTAATTAATTTCTGAATTAAATTCTGTAAATGCCATAATGGCTAGTCAAGGAACTTTTAAATATTTCCTCTGAGATTTTGAATTTATAAATAAATCTCTACCCTAGCTCTACAAAATATCAAAAAATTCCAAGCTCTCCCTCTCCTATTTCTTCCTACTCTAAAAATTTCTAAAATTCTTTCTTTTTCTTTTTTTTTTTCATTTTAAAATTTTTGAACTGAAAACGAGCTTATCGACGTCCATCCAAGATCCTGCCACCGACAGGCATTGAAGTGTTGACTTTCAGATTATACCTTGAAGGAAAGCGTGTGGTCCAATCATTTTTCACATGAGAAAGGAACCAAATCTTCTTTAGAATGGTGACTCTATCCGCCTCTCAGGCCAGACTTTCTAATTTTATTCTATTATATTTGAGATTATTTCGTTATACCAAAATTATTCTACTACACATATCAAAAAAATATTTTTAAATATTTTTTAAAATCATATAAATATAAATATATATTTATATTATAACTAATAATAATCATTTAAAATGTACTATTTCAAAGGCTATAATGAACATGCATGAGCAAATTAAAGTACAGATTACATCCAATTGGTATCACACCTGATGCAACCAAGATGATTATCCCCCCCCCCACACCCATAATAAAAGAAGATGACCATGTTGGAAAATTTTAATCTTTTATGCCTGGATCATGCTTTTATGTGCATGCAAAATCATAATTGCGGAAGACATGCCTTGAGCCATTATACCAGTGCAATCCTTAAGATGTCTCTTCTTCTCTGTGAGATGACTGGTCTTCTCTCTCCTCACTTTCTTCTCCTTATATAGACAATCGATGGGAAATCATACACTACCATTATGAGAGTTGGAGAAAAGGGACCAGATAATTCTTATTTATAGCTGCATGTGTTACGGCCGTAACGATGATATGGCGTATCTCAGATTTCGCTGGGCATGATTCGGGCCATGTGGAGTTTTTTCCGGCAAAGTCAGGTTTGGCTCTGCCTCGGCCGAAGTCGAGGTCGGCCACCACAGCCGACCTCGGTGGACGGACCTTTGCGGCTGTCATCCAGTAGCTGCAGACCTTGACTACGGCAGTTCGGCAGCTACAACATCAACAGCGCTCCCTGGCCACGCAGCCTCAGCCAGGGACCCCCGCGGCTCGGGCCGCGGGGCCGCGCGGGAGCCTGTGCTCCATCCATGGCAGGCCATCCCAACCGCGAGCAGCCTCCAATCCTCACGGGAGCCACCAAATTCTCGCAAAAAGGAATTACTCCGGTTCAGCAGATCACGAGAGTCGGTCCCCGGTCGATGAAGCCGAGACAGCGCGTCGCAGCAAGCGATGCCAAGGCAAGACCCTGCACCGAGACCAATCGGCGCCCCCTTTACCAGCGGCCTCGATGGAAGATTCCACCGACGAGGCCATCAGGCGCCAGGCCGAGAGGCGCCTGGAGGAGCACGAGCGCAAATTAGCGGAGTTTGCCCGTCCATTCGCCAACCTGCAGAACTCCTCGGTGGACCCGGCGGGCTACGACTCCCATCCCCCCTTCTCTGAAAAAATCCAGGCGGAGCCGATTCCGAGCCGGTTCCGCATGCCGCAGGTGGATCCCTACGACGGGACCACCGACCCTTTGGACCATCTGGAGAGCTACAAGGCCCTCATGAGGGTCCAGGGGGCCACGGATGCTCTTTTGTGCATTGCCTTCCCCGCTACCCTCTAGAAGGTTGCTCGAGTCTGGTTCACCCGCCTCGAGCCCGGATCCATCTGCTCCTTCCATCAGTTGGAAGGAAAGTTTGTGGTGCACTTCGACGCTTGTCAGAAGGTGCCAAGAGAGGTGGACAACCTCTTCTCTATCCACCAGCAGGACCAGGAGCTGCTTCGGGACTACATCACCCGGTTCAAGACGCTGCCCTGGAGATCTACAGCCTGGACGAGCCCGTTGCCATGCTGGCTTTGAAGCACGGGCTCAAGACGTCCCGCCTGACCTATTCCCTGGACAAAAAACCCCCCAGGACGTACTCCGAGCTCCTCCTCCGTATTCATAAGTACATCCGAGCGGAGGAGGCCGATCGCACCCGCCGAGAGCTAGACGGGAGGACCTTGAAGAAGCCGGCCCCGAGAGACGTTCTAGGGGCCTGGCGGCCTGGGCCGTCTGTCGACCCTCATCCAAATCCGAAGCTAAAGGGCGAGGCCACCCCGGAGCGAAGGTTCACCCCTCTCCTCACTCCCCGAAAGAAGATCCTCATGGAAATTGAGGGCGAGCACTACCTCCGCCGACCTCCTCCTCAGAACTCAAGAGGCACCCATGACAAGTCGAAGTACTGCCAGTTCCACGCGAGCATGGCCATGACACAAAGGAGT
This sequence comes from Areca catechu, assembly GCA_021397845.1. Taxonomy (NCBI): domain Eukaryota; kingdom Viridiplantae; phylum Streptophyta; class Magnoliopsida; order Arecales; family Arecaceae; genus Areca; species Areca catechu. The sequence continues at coordinate 109,422,539 of CM038047.1, forward strand.
GTCGTAATCTAAAGCGGGAAATCGAGGAGCTGATCAAAAGAGGCTATCTCAGGAAGTTCGTGAGGAACGAGGTCCCGGCGGAGGGACAGCCGCTCACGGCCTTACCCCCGGTTCCCGTGATCGACAACCGCCCGACGGAGAAGCCTGTGGGCATGATCTCTTGTGGAATCGGGCGGGCGGCGAAGAGAGCCCGGGAGGTCGGGAACCCAAAGGATGTACCCCCTTCTGAGAAGGGGAACGAAAACAAGAATATAAATGACGATGCTGTGGTGGTCGAGATGACCATCGCGAAGTATCCTGTACATCGAATTATGGTAGATAGTGGAAGCTCCGCTGACGTGCTTTTTTATGATGCTTTCTCCTGAATGAATCTGTCCCATGATCAGCTCAGGCCGGTGCACACCACCCTGGTAGGCTTTACCGGGGACTCGGTGGGGGTCAAAGGGGAGATCACTCTCTTAGTCACCGCTGGATCCCCACCTCGGCAGACCACAGTCATGATGATGTTTACCGTCGTCAAGCTTCCTTCGCCTTACAATGCGATCCTCGGGCGTCCGGGGCTCAACTAGCTGGATGCCATGATTTCTACGAAGTGGTTGCTAGTGCAATTCCCCATAGCCTCTGATCTTGGGGTGATGAGGGGTTCGACCCAGCCAATTCAGCATTGCCTTTAGACGATCCCAAGTGCCCGGGGCACCGAGCTCGCCCCCGACGTCGACGACCTCGACCTAAGGGAGAAGGAACCCAGGGGAGGACCCGTAGAGTGCCTGTTGACTTATCCCCTCGGTTTGGACCCTCTGGAGACGGTGCAGGTGGGGGCCCAACTCCCGGAGGAGGAACGGACCCACCTGCTGGAATTCATCCGCATGAACGTGGATGTGTTTTCCTGGTCCACGGCTGACATGCCGGGCATTCCCCCCGAGGTCATTACGCAAAGGCTGAACGTGGACCCGAGGTGCCGCCCGGTCCGCCAGAAGAAGAGGAGCTTCGCCGCGGAGAGGCAGAGGGCCATCAACGAAGAGGTAGAGAAACTCCTTGCTGCCGGCTTCGTGTGGGAAGTTCAATATCCCAGCTGGCTGGCGAATGTGGTCATGGTGAAAAAGAGTAGTGGCAAGTGGAGGATCTGTGTGGACTACACCGACCTCAACCGAGCCTGCCCAAAGGACAGCTTCCCTTTTCCAAAAATTGACCAGTTGGTCGACACCACCTCGGGGCATCGCCTCCTATCTTTCATGGATGCTTTCTCCGGGTACAACCAGATCCGAATGAACCCGGAGGATGAAGAGCACACCGCCTTCGTCACCGACCGCGGAACTTTCTGTTACAGGATGATGCCATTTGGTCTCAAGAACGCCAGGGCCACGTACCAGTGACTGGTCAACAAAGTCTTTAAGGACCAGATCGGCGCAACATGCAGGTGTACATGGACGACATGCTAGTGATGAGCAAGCCCCTCTCGGATCATGTTGCCGACCTGGCAGAGACTTTCGGCAACCTCCGACTTCATCAGATGAAGCTGAACCCGGCGAAGTGTGTCTTCGGCGTCTCCGCCGAGAAGTTCCTGGGGTTCATGGTAACCTAGAGAGGAATTGAAGCCAACCCGGAAAAGGTCCAGGCCATCCTGGACATGGAGCAGCCCGCCTCCAAGAAGCAAGTGCAGCGACTCACCGGCCGGATAGCCGCTCTGGGCCGGTTCATCTCAAGGTCGGCCGACCGCTGCCGACCTTTTTTCAAAGTGTTGAGGAAGATGAACGACTTCGCTTGGACTGAGGAGTGCCAGGAGGCGTTTGGAGAGCTAAAGAAGACGCTTGCATCGCCCCCACTACTTTCAAGGCCCGAAGAAGGAGAGGAACTCATCCTCTACCTAGCGGTCACCCTGGAGGCCGTCAGCTCGGTCCTAGTTCGGACCGATGACCAGGGAGTCCAGCGATCGGTGTACTACACCAGCAAACTTCTCCGCGATGCGGAGCTCAGGTATTCCCGTCCCGAAAAGCTCGTTTTTGCGTTAATAGTGTCTGCTCAGCGTCTCAGGCCCTATTTCCAAGCGCATCCCATTACCATCCTGACGGATCAGCCGCTGAAAGCGATACTCAGCCGACCCGACACATCGGGTGATTGGCGAAGTGGGCGCTCAAGCTCAGCGAATTCGATATCGCTTATAGGCCGAGGTCGGCCATGAAAGCGCAAGTGCTGGCCGACTTCTTGGTCGAGTGCACGGGCCTTGGCAAGGAGCCAGAGGGGGACTCTCCGCACCAGCAGTTGAAACCAGGACCCGAGGAACCCGAGGAGGATGCCTGGATCCTTCACGTGGATGGAGCCTCGAACTCCGGCGGGAGCGGAGCCGGACTCATTCTCGCCAATGGCGGTGTGGTCGTCGCCGAATGCGCACTCCGTTTCTAGTTCACTGCAACCAACAACCATGCAGAATACGAGGCGCTCCTCGCCGGACTGAGAGTCTCCCATGAGCTGGGCGTAGCCAACCTCAAAGCCTTTACTGACTCCCAGCTGGTGGCCGGACAGATCTCCGGAGAATACGCAGCGCACGACCCTCAAATGGCGAAGTATCTGGAGCTCGTCAAAACGAGCGCAACCAGATTCCGGCGCTTCAGCATCTTCCATATCCCACGCGGGGAAAATGCCCGTGCAGACGCTCTCTCCCGGCTGGCGACCCTGCCGGACTCGCTGCTGGGTCGCGCCCATGTAGAGCGCCTTAAGACCCCGAGCTACGAGACCCCGGTGGAGGTCCAACAGGTCAGCCATGAGTCCAGCTGGATGGACAAGTACGCCGAGTACATAACCGGCGGTACCTTGCAGGAGGACCGTGCAGTGGCCCGCCTTATCAAAAAGAAGGCCGCGCGGTTCGTCCTGATGGATGGGCAACTGTATCGGAGGTCTTACTCCTATCCCCTCCTCAAGTGCCTGAGACCCGCGGAGGCCGCACTCGTGCTCCAGGAAATCCATGAGGGCATCTGCGGGAACCCGCGCCAACGCTATTTCTGGGAGACGATGAAGGAGGATGCCACCGATTTCGTGAAGAAGTGTGATCGGTGCCAACGGCACGCCGTGGTGCAGCGGCAGCCCTCCACTCCAATCTCCCAGCTCTCAGCTCCGTGGCCGTTCGCCCAGTGGGGAATGGACCTCCTAAGACAATTTCCCCCGATGTCCGGACAGCGGAAGTTCCTGATCGTGGCCATCGACTACTTCACGAAGTGGGTTGAGGCCGAACCCATGGCGCGGATCATAGAGGCAAACGTTGCCAAGTTTTTCTGGAAGTCGATCATCTGCCATTTCGGCCTCCCCCACACCGTGATCACCGATAATGGGCGTCAGTTCGACTGCCGGGAGTTTGAAGAATTCTGCAGCGACCTCGGCATCCACCATCGCTTCACCTCGGTGGCGCACCCACAGACAAATGGAGAAGCCAAGGTCACGAATAGGATCATTCTGCAAGGCCTCCGAACGAGGCTGGATCAGGCCAAGGGCAGGTGGGCAGAAGAGCTCCCGAGCGTCCTGTGGGCATACCACACCACCCCGAGAACGGCCACTGACGAGACCCCGTTCAATCTTGTCTTCGGAGCCGAGACGGTTATCCCAATTGAGCTCAGTCTACCCACCCTGCGCGTGGAGCACTACAATGAAGCGGAGAACCCCGCCAGGATGATGCTCAACCTGGACCTTCTTGAGGAGACGAGGGACAAGGCCCGAGTCCGGATGGTGGCGTACAGGCAGCGAGTGGCCAGGTACTACAACTCCCGGGTGCGACCAAAATCCTTTCGCCTCGGAGATCTGGTGCTCCGGTGCGTTGAAGCTTCTCAGCCTCGAGAGTGCGGGAAGCTCTCCCCGAACTGGGAAGGCACGTACAGGGTAGCGGAAGTCCTCCCTCACGGGGCCTATTACCTGGAGGAATTGGAAGAATCCAGATTCCCTCGGACTTGGAACGCCTCGAACTAAAGATGTATTATCAATAATGTAAGGTTCCTCCAACTCCTGCAATAAAATTCTTTTACTTCAAACGCTTTTTCTCGCCTCGTAGGAAAACGGGCGCATGGCTCTGAGTTCGGCAAACACGGCTGTGGCCGGAGACCCGAGAAAGCGAGAAGTCCCGGACTTTGGTCCGGAAGGCGGGGCAAAGCCTAGCTCGCCCACACGATCATGGAGAACAGCCTGGCAAGCCGCGCAAGACTTGGATAAATCCTGCGGCCCCGGGGTTCAGTCCGGAAGTCGGTCCGGAAGGCGGGGCAGAGCCCAGCTCGCCCGCGCGATCATGGAGAACAGCCCGGCAAGCCGCGCAAGGCTTGGATAAAGCCTGCAGCCCGGGGTTTAGTCCGGAAGTCCCGAACTTCGGTCCGGAAGGCAGGGCAGAGCCCAGCTCGCCCATGCGATCACAGAGAATAGCTCGGCAAGCCGCGCAAGGCTTGGATAAAGCCTGCAGCCCCGGGGTTCAGTCCGAAAGTCCCGGACTTCGGTCCGGAAGGAGGGGAAGAGCCCAGCTCGCTCGCGCGATCACGGAGAACAGCTCGGCAAGTCGCGCAAGGCTTGGATAAAGCCTGCGGCCCTGGGGTTCAGTCCGGAAGTCCCGGACTTCGGTCCGGAAGGCGGGGCAGAGCCCAGCTCGCCGCGCGATCATGGAGAACAGCTCGGCAAGCTGGGCAAGACTTGGATAAAGCCTGCGGCCCCGGGGTTCAGTCTGGAAGTCCCGGACTTCGGTCTGGAAGGCGGGGCAGAGCCCAGCTCGCCCACGCGATCATGGAGAGCAGCCCGGCAAGCCCGAAGGACCCCCGCAAGGCCTGCTCTGTTGTCGCCCAACCCGGAAGCTCCGAACTTTGATCTGAACACTAGATGGAACCCAGTCTACCCACGAACTCAGCCCGGAGCAAGCCACAGGACCTCGTCTCCTCACTCGACACAAACATCTCGACGAGACACAGAAAAGAGAAAAAGAGAGATGAGGCCAAGACTTGACAAATCTAAGTTTTCATTAACTTAGAAAGAAAGAGGTTACAACGAAGGAGTCCCGACAGGCCGGGAGTCCTTATATAAAAAAAAAAAGAGAAGAAGAGAATACAACTGGGGTCTAGTTCGGCGCGGTGGCGGGATCTTCAGGGTGGGGTGCGCGCTCTCCGTCCTCACCATCGGCGGCTGGTTGCTTGGAGGGCCGCTCTGGGGCTGCAGCCGTGTCGCCCGCTGCAACTGGAGCCTCGCCGGTGGGCCCTTGCCTTCTACCACCAAGCACCACCCCACTGAGATCGAGCTTGGGGTAGAAGGAGCCCACCTTCTCCCGGCACACCTAGAACCCCTTCAGAAAGGAGTCCACGGCGGCCTCCCGGACCTCCGAGACGTATTCGTCGGAGGCCTGGAATCTCGGGACGGCCTCATGTGCCTCCCGCTTCGAAGCCTCTAGGAGCCCGTTGATGTAGGCGCTCCGTTCCTTAGCTGCGCTCGCCTCCCGCCGAGCCTCCTCCAGCTGGCGCTCCAGCGACTGGGAATGGGCTCGGAGGCGAGTCCTCTCCGCCGCTTCCTCCTCCGTGCGCTGCTGGTTGGAGATCCTCTCCTCGGACAGAGAGGACTCCAGTTCCTTGACGCGCCCCTCGGTGCATGCCAGGTCCAATTGAAGGGCCTGGTTGCTCCCCCGCAGCTCGACCCCCTTCTCCATGAGATCCTTCACGTCAGCTACGAGCTTGCCGAGCTTCTCCTCCTTCTCGGCGTCTTTCTTGGCGTACCCTGCGAGAAAGTTCCTTAGCAGGAGCACATCGGTCCCGATCTGCACAAAAAGGAGAATTGGTTAGTGAAGAGTTTGCTGGAGTTATAAAGGAGAGGGATCCAAGCTCGGACTTACCGTGAAGAGCTGCGGGAGGATCCCGAGCAGAGCATCGGCATAGTCCTGGCCGCCCCGAAGTCGGTGGTCCCGGGAAGTGCAGGCAAACTCCATCACCAGCTCCGCGAGCCCCTGATCGCGGATCACAGAGCACCGGCTGGTGATGGTCGGTGGCGGAGTGGACAGATCGGCGACCGGGGTGACCGACCCCCCGAGTGGGACTGCCACCGGCGGGGCAGCTGGAGTCGTGGGCGGCGTTGATAAAACAGCAGTGATGACGGACCCTGCCTGGGAGGGAACCGCTGCCGATGGGCCTCCCTCTTCGGTGGCCCCGTCAAGGTGGATGACTGGAGCGTCGGTGGCCCGGGCCCGAGGCGGCCTAGGCAAGGGAGCTGCAACTGCTAGACCAGGTGCGGGCGCCGGCACGACCTCCTGGCTTGCCTCGGTATGAGCCCTCTTCGCCACGGGCTCGTCTGCCTCGGCGGTGTCCCTCTGAGCCGCGCCCTCCAGAAGGTTCTCCAGGGAAAACTTCATACCTGCAATAGAAAGGAGGTCGGTCAGCCCAGTTAGAAGAAGAGGGGGAGAAATGGGAGAAATGCGGAGTAAGAGAAAAGCTGAGCCTCACTCGACTCTTGGATGGGACTGATCCCCGCCTCGAACAAGTTCTGCTCCGAGAGCAGAACATCGAGCGATGGGACCACGTCGCTCAAAAGCTGGGAGTAAGCCTCCTGGTCCGTCGGCTCGACTTGGGAGTTCCGGTTCGGAGACCGATCCGGTTCGCTCCAGGCCCAGTCGACGTCCTCTACCGAGGCGAAAAGAACCGGTTCTTCCAACCCTTGATGGAGGAAGGGAGGTCGAACCGGAGGCACCTAGGCCGGGGCGAGATGTACCACCAGCCATCATCAGTGGAGTACTGCTTCAGGGTAAAAAGAGCCCTGAAGAGGGAGAAACGAGCAACAAACCCATGGAAGTTGCAGAAAACGATGAAGGAGAAGATGACCCGGATGGCGTTGGGAGCCAACTGGGCCGGGACCAGGCAGAAATGACTAAGGAAAGAAAGGAAAAAGGGGTGCAGAGGAAACCGAAGACCGCTAAGGAGGAAGTCCTCATAGAAGGCTATGCGACCGGGGCCACTCAGGGTGACACGATCCCCGGGCCGCGGGAGAGAAAGTCGGATCGACCCCGGGATGCCGTAGACTTCCCGGAGCAAGGAAAGGTCACCTTCGGTCATCGTTGAAACATGACCGGAGGGACCGACAGAAGGAAGGGCCGGAGGAGGAAGAGAAGAGATAGGACGGGCAGACACTACGGGGGGAGACCTAAGACCCCTAGGAATGCCTATGGTGATACCCCAGGCTGGAGTCGCCTGCGGGTCTCCTCCGGGATTATCTCCGCTTCCAAGGAGGAAGACGATGGAGTCCTCGGCCGGGACGGACCGGCATCGTCCGGGTTAGACGAGACATGGCGACGGCGTGCCATGGAGAAAAAGGTGGTGAAAGGATGCTAGAGGAAAGGGATGGAGCAAGGAAGAAAACAGAAGCACTCACCGAAATGCACTGTGCAAAAGAAGCGGCAACTCGGGGGAGTGGGAGATAGCCTACTGCGAACCGTCGACGGAGCAAGGGAAAGGGCCTCGTTCCGGAAAGTCCCCTCCTTTTCAAATTCGATCGACAGCAACCGTACCCGTTATTCCATTCCGGACCATCGGATGGATGCCGCGTGGATGCACGCCCGACACCGACGCTTTGGTTGCAAGGAAACGGCCTCTGTTTCGAAGCGACGCATTTATTGCGACCGGAAGGGCGACACATGGCGACCTCTTATAGGGCTTTGGCTGCAACGAGGAACGACGACGAGGATCGTGGCAATCATGGCGCGAGATCTTCGCCTCCCCCACGTTATCTCCGCATTAAATCCCCACATTCCGAGCCATGACGCCTCAATGGAAAGGGGGGATGGGGGGCAACTGTTACAACCGTAACGATGATATGGCATATCTCAGATTTCGCTGGGCGTGATTCAGGCCACGTGGAGTTTTTTCCGGCAATGTCAGGTTTGGCTCCGCCTCGGCCGAAGTCGAGGTCGGCCCAGGCCCTCCTGCCGCTCCGCCAGGTGTCCACCCAGGAGGGGTCCACCTCGACCGAAGCCGGCGGCCTCCCTGCTCCCTCGCCAGGTGGCACCCTGAGACGGTCCCACCTCAACCGAGGTTGAGCCGGGCCCTTCGCTCCTTCGCCAGGTGGCGCCCGGAGACAGGACCACCTCGGCCGAAGTCGGGCGCCCCTCTGCCGCTCCGCCAGGTGTCCACCCAGGAGGGGTCCACCTCGGCCGAAGCCGGTGGCCTCCCTGCTCCCTCGCCAGGTGGCACCCTGAGACGGTCCCACCTCGACCGAGGTCGAGCCGGGCCCCTCGCTCCTTCGCCAGGTGGCGCGTGGAGACGGGACCACCTCGGCCGAAGTCAAGCGCCCCTCTGCCGCTCCGCCAGGTGTCCACCCAGGAGGGGTGCACCTCGGCCAAAGCCGGCGGCCTCCCTACTCCCTCGCCAGGTGGCACCCTGAGACGGTCCCACCTCGGCCGAGGTCGAGCCGGGCCCCTCGCTCCTTCGCCAGGTGGCGCCCGAAGATGGGACCACCTCGGCTGAAGTCGGGCGCCCCTCTACCGCTCCGCCAGGTGTCCACCCAGGAGGGGTCCACCTCAGCCAAAGCCGGCGGCCTCTCTGCTCCCTCGCCAGGTGGCACCCTGAGACGGTCCCACCTCGGCCGAGGTCGAGCCGGGCCCCTCGCTCCTTCGCCAGGTGGTGCCTGGAGACGGGACCACCTCAGCCGAAGTCGGGCGCCCCTCTGCCGCTCCGCCAGGTGTCCACCCAGGAGGTGTCCACCTCGACCGAAGCCGGCGGCCTCCCTGCTCCCTCGCCAGGTGGCACCCTGAGACGGTCCCACCTCGGCTGAGGTCAAGCCGGGCCCCTCGCTCCTTCGCCAGGTGGCGCCCGGAGACGGGACCACCTCAGCCAAAGTCGGGCGCCCCTCTGCCGCTCCGCCAAGTGTCCACCCAGGAGGGGTCCACCCCGGCCGAAGCCGGCAGCCTCCCTGCTCCCTCGCCAGGTGGCATCCTGAGACGGTTCCACCTCGGCCGAGGCAGGCCAACATGTGCGGAGAAGCTCCCGAGAAGCAGGAGCCCGGGCTCCAAGGTTGTCCCTCGAGCCGTGCGCGCCGCACCCCGAGAGTAGCGCCCCGTACGGTCGGCGGCGACAAGCGAAACATCATTTACATCAGCCCGATCGGTTCCGCAGTCGAGAGGCGTGGCCCTGGCAAAATAGGACTCGATAACAGATACTGTCGGCGCCCGGGAAGGAGAGCGCTCACGCTCGGCCCAAGGTCTGGTCGGCGGTCTGACCGGCGCCCTCCCTTTACTCTTTCCCAGCTAGGCTCGGCAAGCAAGGCCGGGAAGCCGCCTGGTTCTTTGATCCAGAAGGGAAAAGGGCAAGAGATGGAGGGGAGAAGGTGAAAGTGACGAAGGAGCCTCTCAGGGGCGGGAAAAACGAAAAGGCAATAGGAGGAGATAAAAGGAAGGAGAGAATAGACGACAAGGTAAGCAAAAAACAAAGGCAGGGGGAGGAGACTCCGTTCCAAGAGCAGGATCCAAGATCCCGAGAGGGGACCTTTGGCGTGAGCTCGGTGAAGAAACCCGGTCGGGTTTCTATTCTTTCTGGGACCTTTCTTGCTAGCACGATCTCTAAGTCTGGGACTCCTTCAGGAGCCCGTCTCAGAGACTCTGTTCCCTTTCGCCGTCTACTAACTTGACCGTCGGAGCTCCCTCGCCGGGATCCCCGGCCAGGGTTTCTGACCTTGCCTTGCAGGTTTGAACAAGCCAGGAGACCCCAGGGACGAGACGGTCTAGTCGGATCGGCGGCTCCGAAGCCACAGGCGCGGTGGTGAGATCGGCAACAGCATGTGTCTCTCCCATCAAAAGACTAATGAAAGACTAAAATCTCAGTTAGAATTTTACTCTAGTCTAGTTTATTTAATTTTATTGGAAATAGTCCTCTTTAATCAATTAGACTCTGATCTAATACATATGATCAAGTTAAAGTTGACCATGATAAGATGATAATTAGATCACATATTAGATTTTAAATTTAACATTTTTCCACTTGGTCTATATTATCACTCACAATAATTTGATTCTATCAAAACACTTTACTTTAAAAACAAATAAAATATTTTATTTTTCAAAAATATAAAATAATTATACTAAATCAAATTTTGAAATTAATCCAACGAGTGCACTCATATTTTAAAAATTATCCAATTATCTATTCCTCAACAATTCCTTTATACTTCGATTAAGTAGAAAATCATTGATACAGATCATGACGGTCATACATCTCGATTGGCATACTTCATTCTATGTATCATGATATTAATAATTATTTCTTAATATAGTCTTATATACTGGAGTACATAGGCTATCAAAAATATAATGCCTATCATAATGGCCCCGCTATAATGTTATATAAATGACCTTTCTATTTACTTTAATTTTAACAAAAATCAACCATAATCTATACAAACAATAATTGAATAGAAGTAATAGCAGTCAATAAACTATTAAGAGATTTCAAATAAGTGTCTATTATAAATTAAATATCTCAATGACAAATACCCATAAGTTTTACATGCTCTTTAAAAATTTTGGGTATTAAACTTTTAATTAATGGATCAGCTAACATACAAGCAGTACAAATAAAATTAATAGACACTTAATGACTATTAATTCTCTCATTTACTGTAAGATATTTAATATCAATGTGCTTGTTTGTATTAGTAATCTTATCACTGTTGGAGAACGAAACTACAGCAGAATTGTCACAATAAATTTTCAGTAGTTTGGAAATAGAATCCATAACTCCTAGCTCTGAGATGAACAACCAATATAATCTATATTTGAATAACCGATCACGTCCAACTGATCAATTATTCTATAAATGAGCATGTAATCCTTAATCCCCTGAAGATATCGCATCACTTTCTTGGCAGCTTTTCAATGATCCATACCTGGATCACTTTGATTCTGCCAAGCATTTTCAGAGCAAAACTAATATCAGGATGAGTACATATTTAAGCATACATCAGACTACCCACTATAGATGCATAGGATATATCCTTCATCTAATTTCTCTCAATCTCATTCCTGGGATACTGAAATTTACTGAATTTATCATCTTTAATAATTGGCACTTCACTTGATGAGGAGCTTGACATTCCAAACCTTTTTAGGATCCTAGTAATATACTTTTTTTGAGATAAACCAAGTAACCTCTTATTTCTATTATGATAGATTTATATACCAAGAATATAAGAAGCGTCTTTCATATCTTTAATATCAAAATATTCGGAAAGAAACTTTTTAGTTTCATATAAGAGATCTAAATCACTGCTGGCTAGTAAAATATCATCCATATATATAACTAAAAATATAAACTTACTCTCACTCACCTTTAGATATATACATTGATCAGTAATATTTTTCTTAAATCCGAAGGATGCAATGACATCATTAAACTTTAAGTATCATTACCTGGAAGCTTGTTTAAGATCATAAATAGATTTCTTTAATTTATATACCAGCATTTTATTTTCTTGTATTGAAAATCCTTCTGACTGTTCCATATACACCTCTTCTTGTAAATCCCCATTCAAGAATGTAGTCTTGACATCTATTTGATGTAGCTCTAAATCATAATAAGCTGCTAATGCCATAATAATTCTAAATAAATCCTTTCCAAAAACAGAAGAAAATATTTCAAAATAATCAATACCTTCCTTTTGAGTATTCCCTTTTTTCAAGCCTAGCTTTATACCTTTCGATATTATCTTTGGAGTCTCGTTTGGTTTTAAAAATCCACTGACAACCAACGGGCTTAAACTTTTTAAATAATTTGACAATTTCCCATACTTGATTTTTATTCATAGATTACATCTCATCTTTCATGACATTTAACCAAAGTTCAAATCATCAATATTCATGGCATCTTTAAATGAAACTGGATCATCCTTAATTCCAATATCATAATCACATTATTGTAAGTAAACAATATAATCATCTGGAATAGCTGATCTCCTAATTCTAGTAGATCTCCATAATACTCCAGATTCAGTATTATTGTGATTATTTTCAATCAAATCAGGTTCATTGATAGCCTGTTCGAGAAGTGGTGTATCAGCCTCTTGTTGATGTTCCATAGCCTCATGATTATTAATTTCATATAGAACATCTCTAGGTATTGCCATAATAGGAAAAGATTCTTTTATTTCCTCTAACACCATATCGCATGATTCATCACTCCCACTGTTATTACCATATTCAATAAACCTAGCTATTCCAGTTTCAACAATTCTGGTGGTGTGTGATGGACAATAAAACTTAAAACATTTTGACCTTTCTGGATACCCAATAAATAATAACTTATAGTTCTGGGATCCAATTTCTTTTCTTATAGATTATATAATCAAGCCTCTATAGGACAACCCCAAACATGTATATGCACTAAATGTGGTTTCCTACTCGTTAATAACTCAAAAGAGATTTTAGGAATGGCCTTACTAGAAATACGATTTAGGATATACATAGCGATTTTCAAGGCTTCTCCCCATAAATATAAAGATAATGATGAATTACTAATCATACTCCTTACAATGTTCATCAATGTACGATTACGCCTTTCAACAACATCATTTTGTTGGAAATTTTCTAGTATAGTATATTATGATACAATACTATACTGTTCTAATAATTTGGCAAAAGGTCCAGGATTATGATCAAATTCATCATATCTATCATAGTATTCACCACCTCTATCAGATCTCACAACCTTAGTTTTTCTATCAAGTTGATTTTCTATTTCAACTTTGTATACCTTAAAGGCTTCCAAGATTTTAGACTTTTCATGTAATAGGAAAACATAATTATAACGTAAGAAATTATTAATAAATATGATAAAATATCTTTGCCCTCCAAAATAAGGTGAAAAATAGCCACAAATATCGGTATGTATCAATTCTAAGAGTCCTTGACTTCTAGTGGCATGCATTTTATTACTTTTAATTTATTTTTCTTTAATGCAATCGATGCACATATCAAAATCGCTAAAATCTAGATTTGATAAAATACATTCATTAACCAATCTAGTTATTCTATCTTTTGATATGTGACCTAATCGTCTATGCCACAATATCGAAGAACTCTCATTTATAATACTGCATTTCATTTCGACATTGGTATTTAAAACAAGTAGAAATTGTGCAAAAAAAGAAACCAAATTTATTTTATATAAACCATTGCATAATATTCCAATACCAACTAAAATAGAATCTTTCATTAATTTAATACTAGAATTTATAAAAGTAAATGAAAAACCTTCTAAATCAAGTTTTGCTAATGACACTAAATTCCTAGATACCGAAGGAACAAAAAATATCATGTAGATCTAATTGAAAACCGATGTCTGTAATAAGTCTATAGGTCCCAACTGAAATAACCTTGGACTTCATCTAGTTTCCCATAAAGATCCACCGCTCTCTATCATTTGGTTTCTGGCTTGAAAGAAATCCCTACAATGAATTAGAAATATGAATTGCAGTACCCGAATCAATCTACGAAGTATTAGAAGGAACATCAATAAAATTGGTTTCATAATAAATAAGTGATAAGGGAATACCCTTCTTTTCAAACTATTTATTTTTTTTTTTACAATCTTTCTTGACATGTCCCTTCTTGTTACAGAAGAAACATTTCACTTTATGTGAATCTTTCTTTGGTAGATTGTTTTGCCCTTTATTTTCTTTCTTTGCATTCTTTCTTTTAGATCGCTTCTCAGAAATCATGTAAACAACTAGAACCCCTTCCTGTCTCGATCTCTCTTCCTCTTGCATACATTGTGATATAAATTCATTCATTAACCATAATTCTTTATGTGTATTATAGTAAATTTTAAATTGAGTAAACTATGATGGAAGATAGTTGAGAACAAACTAGACAAGAAAGTTTTCAGATACTGTCATTCCCAGGTCATTTAATTTTTCAGATATATCACGCATTTCCATAATGTGCTTTCGCACTCCAGAAATTCTATCATACTTTATAGATGTTAAATTGTTCATCAGGGTACCAGTCAAGGCTTTATTTGATTTGGTAAATTATTGCTCTATAAAATAAAGGTATCCAGAAGCCAATTTATTATCAAGAATGGATCCCGTTATGTCTCTCGCTATAGAGCTCTTTATTATCATGAAAGACAATCTATTAGAACGCTCCAACTTTTCATGTAATTCCTTTTGATTAGGAAAACTAGTAGGAGTTAGAGAATCAGCTTAAGGTTTACATAAAGCCAAATCTAAATCTAGGCATCCTAAATAATAAGAACCTACCCATGCCAATCAATGTAATTTGATCCATTCTGTGTGGGAATATTGGTTAGATATGATGAGAGTGAAGCAGGGATCATAGCTATAAATAAAGAAATGTCCATACAATTACTTTCAAGATGTAGATTCCAAAAATAACAATTCTACCAATAACACTTACTATATAACTATAAAATACCTTAGGACATGAATTATAGCATACAATAAGTGTTGTAACTAATTTAACCATAAATTTAACTATAATAATACCACTAAACTCCTAGTCCGCTGCCGGTGTCACTTAGGAAAGGGAGCTCCGCTACCTACCATCTGCACCACCCAGAAGAGGAAGGTCTCGTCAGAGACTTCAGACCTTGTAACACCTGCACTCGGACCGGTGCTCTGCCAAGTCCTCCCCCCTCAGATGGTGGGACAGCACAAATGAGTAGCGTCCTGTCAGGGCATCAAGGTCAACAACATACCTCCCTACCACGAAAGGGACGCGGACCCCTCCACGCTCTACAGGCTCAGCGAGAAACAGGCCCCCTACGACCTCGGAGGGGAAGGGGAAGCTGAGTGGGCCTACATCCCACTGGTGCAGGGAGCACCCAAAAGAGATAGAACTCCATACCTCGCTCGAGATGCAACTTGCCTATAAGAAAATGAAAAGGGGCCTCCGGCAAAAGGTAAGTGGGAAGCGAGAAGGAGCAGGCTACTCAACGAAGCACAAGGCACACCAGGAGCCTCTGAAAACTCCAGAGAGAAAGGGTCTCGATGGCCATTACAGCTCTTGCCCTCCTTCTCAACTCAGACTTTCACTTCATCTTTTTCTTAGAAACCTCCGAGGGTGGAGACCACTTTGGGATCCACCGACGAGGATCTGTTCCTCTAGATCGCCCTCTGACTTGATCATCGAAATACCCCCATCAGGATCCCCGGCTCGGGTCTCCTTTTTTTTGCAGGTCTGGGCATGTGCGTTAAATGCCGAATGGGAGTGCCACCAATCGATGCCGAGCAGGAGCTGCAGGCCATGATGATTTAGGCGACAACAGATTGGTGCACCAGATAGGGGGGACAGTCCCCAGTTAGAGCTAGTCTCCTGCCCCAGTTAGAGCCAGTCTCCTGCTGCTGAAGCAGTTCTGCCTGCAAAATGGTGCTCACGCGTGCACAGGTAGCCTCCACTAGCCGTGTAGGGGATCCTCCCCCCAACAAAAGCCTATACAGTCCAGAGAGGGAACTCCCCGCTCTGCCATCGCCACCTCCGGTGGACCTCGAGCTTGCCGCTCTCGCCCAACAGGTACAGACCTTGACTGCGGCGATACGGCAGCTTCATCATCAGTATCGATCCCTGGCCACCTAACAGTAGCTAGGGACCCTGGCAGCTCAGGTAGCCAGACCCCACGGTAGCATGTGTTCCCTCCAGAGAAGACTGTTGCTCCCACAAGCCATATCTGATCACGGGGGAAGCCTTCAGACCCCAGGAAAGAGGAAATGGAGTGGGTCGATCGATTGGGAAAGCTGGTCCTCGGCCTCTGACCATGTCACCGCCAGGCACCGCAAGTGCCATCAAGGCAAGGCTCCCCGGTGCGACCCTCCCCAACCATCGCCTCCATCTCCTCTGATAGCCTCGGTGGAAGGCTCCACCGACGAGGCTATTAGGCACCAGGCTAAAAAGCACCTAGAGGAGCAAGAACGCAAGCTGGCTGAGCTATCACGCCAGTTTGCCAACATGCAGGGCTCCACACGTGAGCCAGCGGGCTATGATGCCCGCCCTCCATTCTCTCAAGAAATCCAAGCAGAATCGATCCCCAGTCGGCTCCATATGCCCTAGGTGGATCCCTACGATGAGACCACCAACATCTTGGACCACCTGGAGAGCTACAAGGCTCTCATGAGGGTCCAAGGGATGACTGACGCCCTTCTCTATATTGCCTTCCCGGCCACGCTTTGGAAGGTCGCTCGAGTCTAGTATACCCACCTTGAACCCGAGAGCATCCACTCCTTCGCACAACTAGAGAGGAGGTTCATGGCGCACTTTGACATTTGCAGGAAGGTGCCGCGAGAGGTCGATAGCCTCTTCTCTATTCGACAACAGGACCACGAGTCCTTGCGAGACTATGTGTCTCGCTTCAAGGTTGCCACCCTAGAGATCTATAACTTGGACGAGCCCGTTGCCATGCTGGGACTAAAAAAAGGGCTCAGGACCTCCTATCTGACCTACTCCTTGGACAAAAAGCCGCCAAAGACCTACTCCGAGCTCCTTCCCGCATCCACAAGTACATCCGCATGAAGGAGGCCGACCGGACCAGAAGGGATTTAGACGAGAGGCCCCAAAAGAAGCAATCCCAGGGAGAAGCCTCTGGGTCCCAGAGGCCCGGTTCGATCCCAAACCTCCAGACGAGCCCGAAGCCAAAGAACACCCCCATTCCGGAAGAAAGATTCACTCCTCTCCTCGTCCCAAGATCCAAGATCCTCATGGAGATCGAAGGCGAGCGCTACCTACATCACCCTCCCCCGCTAAGGCCATCCAGTGGTCACAAGTCAAAGTATTGCCAGTTTCACCACAACCACAGCCACGACACCGAGGAATGTCGCCACCTCAAAAGAAGATTGAAAACCTCATAAGAAGGAGCTACCTCGGAAAGTTCATGGGGGGGAAGGCCCCGGCAAAACCTTAGGTGCTCGTCGCTCTCCTACTTGTTGACAACCGGCCTACCGAGAAGCCAGTAGGCATGATATCCTGGGGGATAGAGCGAGTCCCGAAAAGGACCAGGGCGGGAGAAGGGTCAGAAAATGTACTTCCCTTTATAAGAGAAAGGGAAACTGGAAAGAAGAATGTAAATAATGATACCGTTATCGTCGAGATGACGATAGTGAAACATCTTGTAAAATAGATGATGGTCGATAGTGAAAGTTTGATTGATGTCCTTTTTTACGATGCCTTCTCCAAGATGAATTTGTCTCCTGCTCTGCTAAAGCTGGTTCATGTCCCCCTCGTTGGTTTTACCGGAGACTCGGTGGGGGTTGAAGGGGAGATCACTCTCCCAATCACTACCGGGTCACCACCATGGCAGAGCACCATCATGATGACCTTCATGGTTGTTAGGCTTCCTTTGACCTATAACGTGATCCTTGGCCATCCCGTGCTCAATTTACTTGATGCAGTCATATCAACGAAGCAACTTTTGGTGTAGTTTTCGATCCCCTACGGTGTAGGAGAAATGAGGGGGGCACCTCAGCCGGTTCAGCACTGCTTACAAGCTATCCCCGGAGCCAAGAGTGCCGGGAGGATCCTGTAGCTGACAACCTCGACCAAAGAACCCAAGATCCCAACGGTGGTCCTATCGAGTGCCTACTATCTTGCCCCCTAGGCGAGGACCCACAGAAGACAGTGCATATGGGAGTCCAGTTGCAGGAAGATGAGAAGGCTCGCCTACTAAGTTTTCTCAGGGAGAATACGGATGTGTTCGCTTGGACCACGACGGACATGCTAGGAATCCCCTTTGACATCATCACTCACTGGCTGAACAACGACCCAAAGTGCCGCCCGGTCTGGCAGAAGAAGAGAAATTTCGTCCTAGAAAGGCGAAAGGCAGTTAATAAAGAGGTGGAGAAACTTCTTGTGGCCAGATTCATTCATGAAGTCCAGTATCCTAGCTGGCAAGCAAACATGGTCATGGTCAAGAAAGCCAATGAAAAGTGGAAGATCTGTGTAGACTACACTGACCTCAACCGAGCCTGCCCGAAAGATAGCTTCCCTCTCTCGAAGATTGATCAGCTGGTGGATTCTACCTCGGGGCACCGTCTACTCACCTTCATGGATGCATTCTTTGGCTACAACCAGATCCGGATGCACCTGGAAGATGAGGAGCACACTGCCTTCATCACGGACCGCGGGATGTACTATTATCGAATGATGCCATTCAGCCTGAAGAACGTTGGAGCTACTTACCAGCATCTAGTCAACAAGGTCTTTAAAGACCAAATTGGTCGCAACATGCAAGTCTACATGGATGACATGCTCATCATGAGCAGGCCGGAGTCAGACCACCTTGTGGACCTAGCAGAAGCTTTCCATAATCTCTGCCTTCACCAGATGAAGTTGAATCCAGCCAAGTGGGCCTTCGACTTGGCGACCAGGAAATTCCTGGATTTCATGGTAACTTAGAGAGGGATTGAAGCCAATCCAGAGAAGGTTTAGGAAATCGTCAACATGGAACACCCCATCTCGAAGAAGCAAGTACAGCACCTGACCGATCGGATTGCCACTCTAAGCCGGTTCATCTTGCGCTCCACCGATCGCTACCTACCTTTCTTCAAGGTGTTGCACAAGATGCATGACTTTGCTTGGACGAAGGAATGCCAAGAGGCTTTTGAGAAGCTGAAGAAATTCTTTGCATCATCGCCGTTGCTCCCAGGCCAGAGGACGGGAAGGAGCTCTCCTATACCTGGCAGTCACCCCAGAAGCTGTTAGCTCAGTGCTCGTTCGCACGGGCGGCGACAGAGTTCAAAAACTGGTGTATTACGTCAGCAAACTCCTCCGGGATGCAAAAATCAGGTACACCCACTCCGAAAAACTTATTTTTGCACTCATTATGTCTGCTCAGCATCTCAGGCCATACTTCCAAGACAACCCGATCGCGCTCCTAACGGATCAACCGCTAAGGGCCATACTCAACCGTCCGGACATGTCTGGAAGCCTGGCAAAATGGGTGCTGAAGCTCAATGAGTTCGACATCACCTATCGTCTGAGGCTGTCCCAAAAGGTACAAGTGCTAGCAGACTTCCTGGTCGAGTGTGTCGGCATGAGCGAAGAGCCAGAGGAAGCTTTCCTGGAGTACCATATGGAGCCGCCAGTTGACAAGGAGGTCTGGGTGCTCCACATGGATGGTGCATCGAATGCAGGAAGAAGCAGAGCCAGCTTCATCCTCGCCAATCATGATGGGGTCATGGCCGAGTGCATACTGCGCTTCCTGTTCGAGGCCACCAATAACCAGGTGGAGTACAAGGAACTCCTCACGGGGTTAAAGGTGTCCCGTGAGCTAGGAGTGTCTAACTTGAGAGTCTTTACTGACTCACAGTTAGTAGTCGGCCAGGTCTTAGGAGAGTTCGAAGCCCGAGACCCCCAGATGTTAAAGTATCTGGAGTAGGTACATACAAGTATAGCAGGTTTCAGGCATTTCAGCATCTCCCATATTTTCCAGGGAGAGAATGCTCGTGCCGATGCCCTTTCCAGGCTGGCAACTTTGCCGGACTCATCGTTGGGACACGCCTACATTGAATACCTTTAGGCTCCCAACTAGCAGGTTACTCCTGAACCTAGCTGGATGGACCGTTATATCAGGTATATTATCGACGATGCCCTTCCTGAGAATCGCATAAAGGCCAGCCTCCTTAAGAAGGCCACATGCTTTGTGTTGATGGATGGGCAACTCTATCGCAAGTCCTATTCTTACCCACTTTTGAAGTGCTTGAAATCCTTAGAAGCCACCTTCGTGCTTCAAGAAATACATGAAAGGCTCTGTGGAAGTCATGTGGGGTCTAAACACTGGCATACAAGGCCCTCCGCCGAGACTACTACTGGGAGACGATGAAGGAGGATGCAGGTGACTTCATAAAGAGATGTGACCACTATCAACGATATACCTGCATACAGCGTCAACCGGCCACGCAACTCGCTTAGCTCTCTACCCCCTAGCCATTCACTCAATGGGGAATGGACATCCTGGATCCTTTTCCCCCTGCATTTGGACAGAGGAGATACCTGATAGTGGCCATCGACTACTTCACCAAGTGGATTGAGGCCTAGCCATTGGCGCAAATCATTGAAGCCAAGGTCAGATCCTTTCTTTGGAAGTCGATTGTCTGCCATTTCGGACTTCCTCACTCTATCATCACAGATAACGGATGACAGTTCGACAACCAAGCATTTGAAGAATTTCATTCTGACCTCAACATCCACCATAATTTCACCTCGGTGGCTCACCCCCAGACCAATGACAAGGCCGAGGTGACCAACCAAACCATCCTTCAAGGGCTCCGGACCAGGCTAGACTAGGCCAAGAGCCAGTGGGTCGAGGAACTTCCCAGCATCCTATGGGCCTACCACACCATGCCCAGGACGGTGATAGGTGAGACGCTCTTTAATCTTGTCTTCAAAATCGAGGCTATGATTCCAGTAGAATTGGGCCTACCCATGCTCCGGATAGAACAGTACGATGAAGCTAAGAATTCGACCCGACTTCTGCTCAACCTATACCTACTGCAAGAGATAAGAGACAAGGCTCGGCTCCGCATGGTGACCTATAAGCAACAGGTAGCCCGGTACTACAAATCCTGTGTGAAGCCGAAGACCTTTTGCCCAGGCGACCTGGTTCTGCAACAGACTGAAGTCTCGCAGCCCGAAAAATACGGCAAGCTCTCCCCCAACTGGAAAGACCCTTACAGAGTGGTAGAGGCCCTTCCTCATGATGCTTACTACCTCGCCGGGCTGGATGGCACCCAATTCACGTGAACTTGGAATGCCAGCAACTTAAGGATGTATTATCAATAATATAAGATTTCCTTCCATTAATTAAAAGTTTCTTTTTAGTGCAACACCAATTTCACGTGTGCAGGAAAATCTTCGCTCGACCTCAAGTCCAGCGACCAAAACCGGGAAACTCCTGAAGCCCCGCACTTCAAAGCTTGGAAACTTCAGAAGCCCCACATTCAAAGTCCGGAAACTCCTAAAGCCCCATACTTCAAAGTCGGGAAACTCCTAAAACTCCGCATTCAAAGTCGGGAAACTCCTGAAGACCCGCATTCAAAGCCAGGAAACTCCTGAAGCCCCACACTTCAAAGTCGGGATGTTCCAGAAGTCTCGCATTCAACCCGTCGGTCCCTCAGTCTGGTGATAGAAAGCCGAGATGCCCTAGAAGTCTCGCATTCGACCCATCTATCCCTCAGTCCGGCGGTGGCAAGCCGGGATGCTCCTGAAGTCCCACATTCAACCCGTTGGTCCCTCAGTCCGGCGACAGCAAGACGAGTTGCTCCTGAAGTCCCGCATTCAATCCGTCGGACCCTCAATCCGGCTGCGACAAGCCGGGATGCTCCTGAAGTCCTACATTCAACCTGTCGGACCCTCAATCCGGTGGTGGCAAGCTGGGATGCTCCTGAAGTCCCGCATGCAACCCGTCGGACCCTTGGTCCAACGACGACAAACCCAAACACTCCTGAAGTCCTGCATTCAACCCATCGGACCCTTAGTCCAGCGACTGCAAGCCGGGATGCTCCTAAAGTCCCGCATTCAACCCATCAGACCCTCCATCTGGCAACAGTGGACTGGCCTCCCCAGCCGGTGATGACGGGTCCAGGATTCCTGCCTCACAACCCAATAGCATCCTGGCTTGGCAGGAATGACTTGCAAGAACCTCCAAGGTCTTTCCAACGCTCCACCAACTCCCAAATCAGGGAGGGAGCCACAGAACCTTGGAGGCCCCAAGATAAGTGGTCAAATCTGGCCAAACCCCTGAGGACCCTTGGCAAAGTACTTGGCATGGTGAAGGCAAATAATGATGCCATTAAGTCCCCTTCGGTCGCCAGCTATCTCTAAGGGACCACTAGGAGGAACTGGAGCCTGAGAAGTATTGGTGCAGCAGTCACAACGAAGATTCAGACTCATGCACCAGGAGGAAAAGAAAAACGAAGAAGACAAACTAATGGAAAAGGAGGAATTCCATTAAGATGTCCCCAAACAAAAACTCCTAAGTCTGAGGAGTCAAAAAAAAAATGGAAAAAGAAAAGAGAGAAGGGAAGGAAAGAAGAGGTATTAAATGAAGAAAAAGATAGATTTCATTAATCAAAATTTCTTTATAATAAAGAAGACCTCGACAGGCCGGGCAGCCCCCAAAGAAGTTAAAAGGAAAATGAAAATCCTAAGTACAGCTACTATTTCGCGGGCTCCTTCCTGAGACAGCGAGGGGTGTTGCTGGCATCTCTCTGGCTCTCCGCCGGTGGGGGTGCCGCCTTGAAAGTTGATGGTGGGCCTGCTACATCCTCCGCTTCGGTCGAAGGCTCCGCTTCCTTAACACTAGTGCCGGGGGCCGCTGGAACGACAATGGCCTCTAGGTCCAACTCTGGGAAGGCCTGCGCCACCTTTGATCAGCATACCGTGAACCCCTTCATGAAGGAGTCCACGATCGCCTCCTGCACCTCCTCCTCAAACTCCGTCGAGGTCTTGTACCTCGCACCGCCTTTGTCATTTCTTTCTTGGAAGCTTCCATCAGAGCCACCATCATGGCCGCCTTCTCCTCCGTCGTGGCCGCCTTCTCTGCTGACGCCGCTCGTGCCAGCGTCACCTCTGGGTGGGTCTAAAGGACCCAAGACTCCCCCTCCAGACGTGCCACCTCTATGGCAGACCTCTCCGCCTGACGGGCGGCCTTCCCCCTCTCAGCGACCAAGGACACCTCTATGTCCTTAGCCTGCTTGTCAGCTTCGGCCACCGTTGCCCTTGCGTCGGCCAGCTCGACAAGGAGGGCCCTTCTCCGGTCCTCAAGAGCCCGGACCCTTTCTATCTGGGCCTTAGCCTCCTCCCCAAGCACTTCCATCTGTACCTTCTGTTGAGCCTCCTGTTCTCCCACTGGGCGCAGAAGTCTCGGATGAGGAGGATGTTGGTGCCAATCTACATCAGCAGAAGCATCAGCAAACGCAACTCTACTAGCAGTGAAGGAAAGAAGCTATGAAAAAAAAACTTACTGCGAAGAGCTGAGGAAGGATGCCGGTGATGGCCGCCAAGAACATCATGTCGCCCCTCTCCCGGCGGTCGCGCGATTGGACAGCGAACTCAATCATTTGCTCAGCCAATGCGATGTCCTGGGTGACTATCGAGTTCGGTTACACGGTCATCAAGATCCAGCGAACCGTTGGGGATGGCGGTGCTGCGACTGCCACCAAACCCGAGGAAGTCGAGGGCGGAGGAGCCTGGGCTACCGATCGTGGACCTGCCACTTCGATCGCTGAAGGAGGTGGTGGGCGCGGCATTCTCTCCCTCTTTTATAGCTCGGCCTCCACCTCGACCTCCTCCAAGGCTTAGCTGTAGCATGGGCCCCAGGCCCGGCCCGCACCGCCGCATCGAGCCCCCAGATCGGGAGTTGGGCCTGTGGCCCAGGCGACGAGGAGATCGGCCCAACCGGTCCGCTCTCCCGGCTAGACGAGGCAGTTGGTCTGGGGGACCCTGGCTGGGTTCTACGTGGGCCCATTTTACTGGGCTTTCCCTAGACCCGGGAGACACACCTCTCTTCCGGGTCATCTCCAGAATTTGATCCAGAGAGAACTTCATGCCTGTAAGGAAGAAGGAATGCAAGTTAGTATCGAAGCCAAGAATGATTCAAGAAAGGAAAAGGGACATGATCGAAAAAGGCTCACCTAGGGCCCGAATTGGGCTGACCCCGGCATCATGCAAGTTCTGCTCAATTAGCAGATCCTGAAGAGAATGAATTTGGGAGGTGACGAGCTGGTCGTACACCTCCCGATCTATTGGCTCCACCTGGGAGTAACAATTTGAAGATTGGTCCAGATCACTCCAGACCCAGTCGATCCCCTCGATCGAGGCGAAGAAATACCTACTCTTCCATCAAGGGGAGTTCAAACTTAATGCCCTTCAGGCGATGAGCGACAAACCACCAACCCTCATCGGTTGGGTGGCGCTTTAAGATGAAAAATGCCCTGAAGAGGGAAAAACGGGTAACAATCCTATGAAAATGGTAGAGGACTATGAAGCAGGAGATAACTCTAATGGCATTAGGAGCGAGCTGGGCTGGGACCAGGTGAAAGTTGCTGAGGAAGGAGATGAAAAAAGGATGTAGAGAAAGATGAAGACCCCCAAGAAAGAAGTCCTTGTACAAAGCTATCCGACCTAGGCCACCGAAGGTGACCCGTTCTCTCGACCCCGGAACAGATAGTCGGATGGAGTCCGGGATCCTGTATATATCCTGGAGCCATGAGAGGTCCTCTCCGGTCATCACCAAGGCAACGCCGGAGGGACCAATCGAACTGGAAGGAGGGGCTGGAGGACTAGGAGGAGGAGCATGGCGAGGGACCCTGGGACCACCTATTACTATCCCCATTGATCGAATGTTCCTACGGACACTAAAGCTCAAGGGAACTTCATCCTCCTCATAGGAGGATGGGATCCTTGATCAGGAAGGTCTAGCTTCATTAGGATTGCTAGAGGGAGGACAACCCCAACCCTAGGGACTCATCTCTAGACAAAGAGGTGGAAGAACAAGGAGCAGAAGGCCTACGGGTCCTAACACAAGACTCTCTCAACCTAATCAAAGGCAAGGAAGACAAGGATGGGAAAGACTAACCTGGATGCCTCGAGAAAAAAGGGAGAGGACGGGAAAGAAGGGCTCTGTCTTATCTACGAGGTCCGAAGGTTCGAAAGAGATGGTTTGGAAAAAGTTTTCCTCCCTTTCAAAATGGATAGGCTGCACCCGTGCACCCTTTTGGTCCTCTCGCCACTGGATGCGTGCCACGTGTCGACATCGACTGAGAATGGCACCTCGATACTCTGGAGATTGCCTCGAGCACGGTGTCAACCATTATGATACCTTGAACCCGCTAACGTGGCATCCCCGCATTGGCCTCGGGGCATGATCCACAATC
This sequence comes from Areca catechu, assembly GCA_021397845.1. Taxonomy (NCBI): domain Eukaryota; kingdom Viridiplantae; phylum Streptophyta; class Magnoliopsida; order Arecales; family Arecaceae; genus Areca; species Areca catechu. The sequence goes on from CM038047.1 coordinate 109,447,400, forward strand.
GCCAACAATCGTGGCATTTAATGGCACCGGATGTTTGTCCTTTCCACGTTAGCATCATCATAACTCCCTTCATTCCAAGCGCCATGTTGCGTCAAGACTCACGAGTGGGGGGCAACTGATGTGGTGGAGCCCCTCTCAAACCCAGCTGACGAACACGTTGGCAGGCAGTGCCAACTGAACAAAGACTCTAGTGGAACCTCCTTCGATTTGTGCCCCTTGTGCCGAAGTGGCTCCTCCAAGGTCGAGCCGCGGTCGAGGTCAGGATCTCATTCTTCGTGCCCCTCGTGCCGGAGCGGCTCCCACAAGGTCGAGCCCTGATCGAGGTTAGGCCCTTGTTCTTCATGCCTCTCGTGCCGGAGCGGCTCCCCCGAGGTCGAGCCCGGCCGAGGTCAGGCCCTCGTTCTTTAGCCCCTCGTGCCAGAACAGTTCCCCCGAGATCGAGCCCTGGCCAAGGTTAGGCCCTCGTTCTTCGTGCCCCTCGTGCCGGAGCGGCTCCCCTGAGGTCAAGCCCCGATCGAGATTAGGCCCTCGTTCTTCGTGCCCCTCGTGCTGGAGTGGCTCCCCCAAGGTCGAGCCCAGACCGAGATCAGGCCCTCGTTCTTCATGCCCCTTATGCCGGAGCGGCTCCCCCAAGGTCGAGCCCCGATCGAGGTCAAGCCCTCATTCTTTGCGCCCCTCATACCAGAGCGGCTCCCCAAGATCGGCCCCAGTCGAGGTCAGGCCCTCGTTCTTTGTGCCCCTCGTATCGGAGTGGCTCCCCAGAGATCGAGCCCCAACCGAGGTCAGGCCCTCGTTCTTCGTGCCCCTCGTGTCGAAGTGGCTCCCCCGAGGTCGAGCCCCGGTCGAGGTCAGGCCCTCGTTCTTCGCAACCCTCGTGCCGGAGCGGCTCCCCTGAGGTCGAGCCCCTATCGAGGTCAGGCCCTTATTCTTTGCACTTGCGAGGGAAGTCCCCTTCCCCGCTCGAGGCCAATCCCATGGTCAAAGTCAACCTCTCCCCCAGGTAGACAAGCGGTGGTGCCGGCAAGTGGTACCATTGCCCTCACCCTGGCACGCCTAGGAAGGCTGGCATGCCTAACGGGCGATGGCACGCCGCTTGGAACGTCTGGAGGAATGGCTCCCCTTCAGAGCACGCCGACTGTACCCTTGCAAAGTGTAGTCTCGCCAGGGCACACCGGTCTGTAAGGGAGTGCCTCACCAGAGCCACTGATCTCCCAGTTCGCTGCCGGTGCCACCTGGAAAAGGAAGCTCCGCTACCTACCATCTGCACCACCCATAAGAGAAAGGTCTAGTCAGAGAATTCGGACCTTGTAGCACTTGCGCCTGAACCAGTGCTCTGCCAAGTCCTCCCCCCTCAGATGGTGGGACAGCGCCAATGAGGAGCAGCATCTTGTTAGGGCGTCAGGGTCTCCAGCACACCTCCGTGCCATGAAGGGGACGCGGACCCCTCCACGCTCTACAGGCTTAGTAAGTAACAGGCCCCCTATGACCTTGGAGGGGAGGGGGAAGCAAAGCGGGCCTACGTCCCACTAGTGGAGGGAGCACCCAAAAGAGATAGAACTCCGTACCTCGCTCGAGGTGCAACTCGCCTATAAGAAAATCAAAAGGGGCCTCCGGCAGAAGGTAAGTAGGAAGCGAGGAGTAGGCTACTCAGCGAAGCACAAGGCACACCAGGAGCCTCTAAAAACTCCCAAAGAGAAAGGGTCCCGACGGCCACCACTGCTCTTGCCCTCCTCGACTCAGACATTCACTTCATCTCTTTCTTAGAAATCTTCAAGGGTAGAGACCTCTTCGGGATCCACCGACAAGGTTCTGTTCCTCTAGATCGCCCTCTGACTTGATCGTTGGAGTGCCCCAACCGGGATCCCCGGCCTAGGTCTCTTTTTTTTTGTAGGTCTGGGCACATGCATTGGATGCCGGACGGGAGTGCCACCAATCGACGCGAGCAGGAGCTACAAGCCATGACGATCTAGATGGCAACAATTCCCACCTTTGGGTGAAGATTTTCCCGTCTTTATGTAATTCAAATTTGTCAACATATAACTATAAATTTTGTATCTTCTTACAGTCACCTTTGGATCAACTGTAACAGATATATCTTTATGTAATTCCAAAATATAATGAGAAAGAAAATCATTAGCTCTCAAGAACTCATCTATCCAAAATCCATAGAGTGCTCTGAACCTTTTGGGACTATACGAAAACACCCTTAAACAATGTAATAGTGAGTAAAATTACTAATAAATAATTTAAAAAAATATTTAAATATTTTATCATTTATGAAGAACCCAACTAAAATGTTCTTTAAATAATTACAAGTCCTACAGCTCAAAATTCGTTCAAATCAGATATAAAATGAGCAAGTTATAGCAATTTTAATAAAATTTAATAAAAGATAACTAAACTATAAATAATAAAGAACCAAACTATAAATAGCAAACAAAACGGGAGCTTATTGTAAAATAGAATTAAAAAAACTAGTAGAAACTTAAATATAAATTTTAATTTGGACTTATATGTAATTTCATCTTTAAATTCCCTTAACCCAAATTAAAATTGACTCAATCTAATTGGGCTTGGCCATTTCTCTGATTGGGCTAACTTTATTAACGGATTTCAATTTTAAAACTGAAACCCGTTAACCCAAAAACCCGAAATCCATTATCAAAACCCCTTATCTTCTTCTTCCACCTAGCTTCCAAATCCACCATTACTAGTGGCTTGGAGCTCGGGATATCACCCAAACTCAGAACCACTGGTCGAACCAAAGGTCCAACGACCCTCTCAAGGCCATCGACGACCCTGTCGCCACCCTCATAGTGATCAAAAACCTCCACGAAAATAGATCAAAATAATGAATTTTTCTTCCCAACCAAGCTCTCAAACCGCCATTAATGGCCGTTTAGAGCTCGGGATCACCCGATGAAGGGCCGCTGATTGAGCTCTACCACCGGTAGCCACCTCCCGACCACGGCGACCCTGTCACTGGTCTCAGGACGGTCAAAACCGTCGAGAAAGGAAACAATTCTTCTTCCCAATACCACCGAGAATAATCCAAAAAAATTGATCGACGAAGAGATGGATAGGAGCTCTGATCACCGCCGACTACATGGCCGCCAGATCTCAACCACAGCAAGGAGCACCAACGAGGAATCCCGTGGATGGAGGAGCACCAATTTTGGCCCCATTTTTATTTATTTATTTAAATATATATTTTATTTATTTATTTATTTAAACTATAATTAAATAAATATAATATAATATAATAATTCTTTATTTCTTTTCTTGCTATTTGCTGTTCATTTCCTAGTGATCCACAAACCGACGAGAAAATTTTCATGATCTGGAATATGATAGATTCCGACATCTCCCACCAGTTTCTGGGTTTTCTTGGAACTGGACACTTATCGTCGATTTCTAGGTTTTTCAGTTTCAAACAGTAGGGAAAGAATTTTTAACCAAAATTTATTTTAGATTATTGCATGAACATAAAGCATAAAACCAGTACTTTGATACCACATGTTGGAAAACTTTTAATCTTTTATACCTGGATCGTGCTTTTATATGTATGCAAAATCATAATTATGGAAAACATACCTTGAACTATTGTATCGATGCAGTCCTTGAGATGTCCCTCACGTAGTCCTTTAAAATATCCCTTCTTTTTCTCCACGAGATAACCGGTCTTCTCTTTCCTTACTCTCTTCTCCTTATATGGATGATCGATGAAAAATCATACACCACTATTATGAGAGTTAAAGAAAAGGGACTAAATAGCCTCTTATTTATAGCTGTATATGTCTCTCATATCAAAAGATTAATAAAAGACTAAAACCTCAATTAAATTTTACTCCAGTCCAGTTTATTTAATTTTATTGAGAATAGTTCTCTTTAATCAATTGAACTCTGATCCAATACATATGATCGAGTCAAAAGTTGACCATAATAAGATGATAATTAGACCACATATTAGATTTTAAATCTAACAGACCATACAACAGCAAACTTTTAGCAATCTATCATTCTATATAAAAGCCAACAACATCTACATCTTAGACATCATGCGGCTAAGAGTTGCTTCTATGGTACCATGTGGCTCATCTATCGGCATATAGACATCATCAGCAAACTGCAATGTATCAGAAGATAGAATGTTAAAAACTGTTATCCTTTCATCACTACTAAAAGTTTCAAAAAACAAAACACCAAAATGCCATAGTAAATAAATTGTTCAAAATTTTAATATTAATGTTTCATGTACCTCGAGTATTATTGTGAAATGCATCAGCCTGCTTGAGATGTAAAGGAAATAAACATAAAATTGGTTCTTTTATATTTAAGTCCAAAAACCTAGCTAATAGTTCTGACACTTCATTTTCTGTTGTTTCTCCTGTATGGGAGCAGATGGTAACAGTCATCATGTTGTATATTTCACACAAGAAGTGCGTACAGTTCATGGTTTATGTGAATATGCCTGCAACTCTGTATGGGTCTGCATTTTTTTTTTAAATATGGAAAAATGTTGATCTTTTATCCGGGAAACTTATATTAAGAACAAAGATGACGACTTGGCAGAACAGCTGAATCTAAAAATCAATGTTTCCTACCAATGTGCACTACCACTGGTGTCTCCTTTCAATGTATTCCCACAGCCATTCTACATCGTAAACTAAACATAATACAAAACTACCATTAACCTCACCTTCACCATGTCTGGGTTTTCCCTGCTAGATAATTTGACTGGTAAAAAGTGGAGGTTTGGCATTCTGAGCTGAATTGATGCTATATCCAGGAACCTGGAAAATTGTGATAAAATCATAAGGTGGGAGCATTTCAGCTAAATACTACATTGTTAAACATCACAATTAATAGGGTTGTGAGCCATAAGAGAGCGACCTGTTCAGAACAGCTTTTGCCATGAGGAAGAGCGTGTTTTGAACGGATGGACTATAAACTCCCATGTCCGGTGGACCAAAGAAGGTTTCAGACAGGACTTTCTTTACACCTTCATATCTTTCGGTGAAACAAAATGGCATGGCAGGAATTTCAGAAACATGTTCAAAAGAGTACCTGCATGCACAATAAGCCAAATTGTCATGTTTTGTAACCTAGGATAAGTAGCTCTTGGGATTTAACTAATCAATAATATGGAACTAGGGAAGCATGCAGGAAGGGTTTAACTAATCAATTAGAGGTTTTGCATGCCATCTTTCACTGAATCTTTGTAAGATATGTTCTATTACTGGATAGGTTTTATAGACTCCTTTCGTCTCATTAGTTTCTCAAACAATACTGACTTTTATCATGTTGACAACAAGTTCTATCAAAATACTGTCCTTCTTGATAACACACACACACACACACACACACACACAAAAGTTAGTCTTTTTCTGACACAATGAAGATTTTGATATTCCATTTCAGAAGCCATACAGGGTATGGCATAGCAAAGCAAGGTTACCTTCTGAGCTGAGCATTTTGGCAATAAAAACAACCAATATAACCACCAAACTTAAGACCCCAGGACATTACATAGATCAACAAGAAGTGAATATAGGCTAACTTGCATAGATGCAACTTAAAAAGATAAGATAAGACCTCCAAGAAGAAGTGACTTCTGTAGCTACCATCCTTTCCCTTGTGTCTGGAAGAAGTGTGTATTGGTCCCTTACAAACCCTTCAAAACCTGACTGCATGGATATAAAGGTAAATAATTAGTGAACTTTGTAATATGTACTTATATAAGTTAATATCTCATAAATTTCTACATGGATTTATCCATATCTCATATTCATGCGGAATATGTGATGGAGAACACAAACAAAACAAAAAGAAAAATAAATTCAAGGAAAAAAACTCTAGATTCAATTCAATTATTCAAGTCTGTCAATTAGAGTTCTTAAATAGAGCAACAAACTGTAACCTAATAAAAGTCAATTTACTGAATCCTAATAAAAGTAAAAGTCACAATAAAGATAATAATGAAATAAAAAAAACTCTAAAAAAATCCTTCTTGTAGAATAGAATTAGGATTAAGATTCCTTAAAGCACATGATGTCGGAATATCTTATGCAAATGTTCCCTTCTAAAATAGATACGAATTTCCTAATTACCATCAATATGTCGGAATATCTTATGCAAGATCAAATTGGCAAAGTTTTAAACTCTAAGGAAAAGAAAGTACCCAGGAAACATCTGTAACAAGGGATAACCAAAGCAAACTTAGAACAAACACTATCTATACTCTGTTAAGAAAATTCCCACATGTTGACAAGGTATCTAGATCACCTTACATGACATGACTGTCCTGCCTTGCCAAATTCTGTATCACAGTGGATGCTCACCAATACTTCAAGAGAATCTGGTATTAAGAAGCCAAGCCGTATTTGACATCATTCCAGGATGGATTTTCCATTGACTCTACAAGGCTAAACAAATAAACCACAGCCATGGTTTATTGTGATTGTACGCTAGCAAGTAACAGACATCAGGTCTTATGAGAATGCTCTTAGAAAGTGGCAAAAAGGAATATAATCCAGTGGTTGCAAACCCTCTTCCACTGGAAGCAGGTTCCGTGTCCAAACCTTGGGTCATTTCAATGAAATGATTCCCAAACCCCCCCCCCCCACCCCCCCCAAAAAAAAAAAAAAAAAAGAAAAAAAAGAAAAGAGGAAAATAATGAAAACAATATATATATATATATTTAAAAAAAGAATGGAAAAAGGTTTCAGAAGATTTGGTGAAGGAATCTTGATAGTGTAAAACTAGAGGATAACTATTATAACTAAATAGAGTAAGCAAAATAAGACTACTACTAGCATGCCATACTCAAACTAAGTCCTCATGTTGCATGATGGAGAAATATAGATTCCCATTCTGTGTTCTTGTGGTTTAGGTATACAAAGGAAAGTCAAGGCAAGTTCCAGGCAGTAGATAGAATTATGTGATGCAGAGTAGATACAACACAAGTCATGTACACAAACTTCCTTTACATAATCAGAGTGAGATTAAGTAAAGCTAATGAAACTCTATAAGTGATGGACTGGGTAAATTTGATCAACCAACAATTGATTGAAGCCTTAACCAATTTTGACACAACCAAGACCCACCAACTAACTGGACAATGAAACCACAAAAAGTTCCAGCAGATTGAGCTTAGCAATTCTTTCCTTTAGTATCAATCAAGTGCGAGCAATTTGAGGATCCAGCTTCTTAAGACTCAATGGGACAAAAAATTCTAGAAGTGTACATTAACTGTTAAAGAAATATAATCATTTGGTAAATTGCCTATTCAAAATTAATATATGCATGGAAGCAGAGTTCAGTTCACAGCCTTTCTATATTTTAATTCCCATTCCAAAAGTCCTTTCTCTATTTTCAAAAGGTCCTACTTATGAATGATCCAAAATTTTGCTTGAAAGTGGGTTCTATCAACTTTTTTATTTTTTGGTGGACATGATAATTAGGTTTTCTTACTCATTAGATGTTAATAAAACTTAATTATCTAGAAACACGCCATTGATGATTGCTGTTAGCTTTTTCCTCAGTGACATGAAAGCTAATCCACTGGCTAATAAATATTATATTGGCACTAAACATTAGAAAAGGTACACTTGTAGCATATTACCTTTGTAGTTTTTAGTAGTGCCAACCCTTGAATTCCAGAAGTTATACTTAATGCACCACACTTGCTCATGGTTACTTCAGACATGTGCTTCTCAGACCCCAGTTTAAATCCTGTAAGCAACCAATTGTAAATTCGAAAAAGCACTTTGAAGATACTTTGTTTTAAAACAGAATTAAACAGATGGCTGTGCATTAGCATTGTAAATAACAGATAACAGAGAAATATGCAAACAGAGTATTAGCCTGAATATTTTAAGCAAAAGAATCAGGATGATATGACTTCTACAAGCCCCCATTCATTTGAAAGCTACTAATTTAGCTGGTCAGGCATAAAATACAAGCAATTAAGTAGGCAGAAGTAGGGACAAAATCCAATCTTCTATGCAATATTCTCTATTCCTTTGCTAGTGGGTTTGATCACAGACATTCCAAAATTAAATATATGATATAATCAAACAGATGTGGTGATATTGAAAAACCACCTTCTAGGTCACATATATGGACAGAAAATAACAAAATTTAATTGTAGAAAGAAGGGCAGAATTGGTTTAGTATATTCACTTTGGTGCCTCGAAAATGCGTTTATGCCATCTTATACTCAAACCACTTAATTACGACCATATCATAGTTTACATATGGCTTCCTGTTATCAGTATTATATAAAACACCACCTCTACTTGATTCCCTGAATGGGATTAAATAACAAATATTACTGCTCTCGCTACTCAATTATGAAGCCATTGCAAAGCCACCAATTATCAAAACAATTAAAATAAACTGTGAAAAAAATCTAATTCTTTTCTTTTTCTGAATAGGGTTGTTTCGGCAGAGACCATGTGAATGCGGTCGGCCGTCCACCACCACACGCTCCCAGGGCTTCTCAACAATATTAACCGTGGCAGTTGTCACCTGATAGCAATAACAGATAAAAAAACGCTCCTTTCCTCTTAAAAGAATTCTCCAACCAAAGAAGAAAAAAGGGGGAAACAGAAGAAGAACAGCTAAATCACTTGAGGATAGAACGTCGTGAAATGCCTTGCTAGAAGAAGCGCGAAGTTCTCCATTGAGACGACCTCGGAGCACTCTTTCGCCTTCGCATAAACCTTCCATCCCACACCAAGCAAGAATTTTTAAACGATGTGAGAAAAAAATTCCAAATTTGCACACCAAATCAAGCCATGACAATGAGATATCGATCGACGAGAAGGGACGCAAGCTTACGGTGTTCTTAATGGAATCGGTGGCGACGATGGCGGAGTTGTCGCCGGCGGTGTAGGCGGGGAGGCAGTCGGAGGCGAGGCTGACGCTCACGTTCCAGTCGACGATGAGATCGCCGGCGCCTCCGACCCTCCTCCAAACCCTAGAAACCCTAACCCTCCCCTTCCCGTGCTTCTGGTCGATCTTCAACCCCTCGGCCATGGCGGAGATTTCTTCCGTCACGCTTGCCCTGCTTCGGAGTAGTCGTCGAAGCCCGGCACCGGGCTTACCATCATGCAGACCTAGCTGGTTTGCTCATAGAGCATTATATACGGACTATCTGTGGTCCACATATTTGTGGTTCAAGTAAACGCTGGACCGTATTCCGGATGTTCGAGTGGACGACAGATCCGAGTCTCCGCATAATGTTGTTATGAGGTTGTCCGTATGCAATAACTACATCATCTCGATGAGCACTAGGATTAGCTTACATGGGAAAGTAACATTAGAAGACGGATGATATGATATATATAATTCAGATTAATTCACATTTTTGGAAGAAAGCCTGTGACCGGACAATCGGACAAGTTTGTTTCCGTTCCAAAAAGAAAGTGTTGAATCTCAGGTGATGCATTCATGACTAGTTAGATCAATATATATATGTTGATCTGGTCTATCATGATTTTTCATGATATGTCTAGGACTAGGGTTGAGTCCGATATGAGTCATAGACGTTTAGGCTCAGTCTTGGTCAGTCTGAGTCTTAGGATCGGCTTTTTTGTTGTAAGAGTCGACTTGTTAGTTGGCACGTCTCAGAACAGGTGAGTGGACTGGACGAGTCGGCTCGGATGGATTCGAGTCGGTTCGGATGCACCGTCAAAAAATCTACAGTCTGGACGAGTCGACTCGGATGGATTCGAGTCGGCTCGGATGCACAGTCAGGAAACTGTAGTCTAGACAAGTCAGCTCGGATGCACAGTCAGGAAACCTGTAGTCTAGACGAGTCAGCTCGGATGACCTCAAGTCAGCTCCGTTGCACAGTTTATCAATCCTGTGGTCTGGAAGAGTCGGCTCTGAGGATTAAAGTCATCTCAGTTTCAAGGCCTAGTCGACTCTAGTATCTCGGGTCAGCTCGGATGACGGGTGAACTATTTTTGAATGGTGCCAGCTGGGGAGTTTTTTGGGATCTCGGGCATGTGTGACCAAGGTATATATATATATTGTATTCTCGTAATAGGATGTGGGTGGTGTAACGAACTTCTTGGAAGTGGAAATCCCTTTCTCCCATGAAAACTCCTTTGTTTTCTTCTTCCTTTTCTCTTCTCTTGTTCTTAGTGTTCTTGATCTTCACACACCTAAATCCTACCATGATCTTCAATGGAGATTGCTGGCAGATGGTCATCCACAATCTAGTGATACGCTTCCACGATTGCTTTATTGATCAGGGTATTCATTCTTAATCGGGAACAAGGCTGTTCTGAGGGTTTGGTTCATTAAATCTACTTGATTTGGAATCGAATTCTCAACATTAATTTCAACATTTGGTATCAGAGCAAGGTTCTTGGAAGAAAGATCTTAAGAACAGAGGGTTGGAAGTAAGGCTTCTTGCAGGTACGATTTTCATATCTCTTGAATTCTTGATTGTGGCAATGGCATCAAGTGGGTTCAAAGTAGATTCTGAGAAGTACGATGGCAAGGAAAACTTCACCCTGTGGTAGCAAAGGGTTAAAGATTTGCTGGTTCAATAGAGAATCTACAAAATCTTGGTTAAAGAAAGACGGAAAAGGTTAGTGTTGAAGAATGAGAAGAGTTAGAAGAGATTGCTTTCATCGCCATAAGGATCTGTTTGGCTGATCAGGTTTTACCTAAGATGTGTTTAGAGACTTCTGCAAAAGGTCTTTGGAGAAGATTGGAGAACACATACATGGGAAAGAACATGACGAACAAGCTATGGCTGAAGAAGCAACTATATAGCTTGAGAATGCCTGAAGGAGGAGACCTTGTTGCACACATCAGAGATTTAATCAGGTTTGTTCTAAGGTGATGAGTTTGGATGTGAAGATTTATAAGGAAGATCGGGCATTGTTGCTACTGTGTTCACTCCCTGTATCGTATGATGGTCTCATAACAACTTTGGTTTATGGAAAGGAAATTATAAACTATAAAGAGGTTGTTGGTGTACTCAGATCCAATGAGCAAAGGGAAATCATCTGCAAAGGTAATCCTAACTCAGAGGTTCTTGCTGTAAATGAGAGGCAAGGAAGATCTAAGAAAAGAGCTAGGGGAAAGTCCAAGGACAGATCTCAATCTCGGAACCACAAGAGTTTGAAATGCTACAAATGTCGTCAGCTTGGGCATATCAGGAAGAATTGTCCTCTTGGAAGACAGAAAAGGGAAGAGCCAACACTAGTGGTGCTAATGCTTTGGAAAGCAATGGAGAAGGAGTACTGGTTGTATCAGATGGATTAGTGGATTGGGAGAATACCTGGATTTTGGATTCTGCATGCTCATACCACTATACCTCACATCGGGATTGGTTTTACACCTATGACAGGTTAGATGGAGGTAGTGTAAGCCTTGGTGATGATCATCCTTGTATGGTAGCTGGAGTAGGCACTATTAGGGTGAGGATGTATGTTGGAGTGATAAGGACTCTATCAAATATCAAACATGTACCAGAATTGAAAAAGAATTTGATTTCTTTGGGCTACTTGGAAGAGCAAGGATATGCTTTTAGTTACCAATCTAGTAGTACATGTTTGAGAATTACCAAGGGAGCTTTGGTGGTAATAAGAGGAAGAAAACTGAGCAACAATCTATATAGGATGGAAGGCTCAGTGATAAGTGATAGTGTTAAAGTACTTGTAGCACCACAGGAGGAACAGTTGAAATATAAATTATGGCACTATCGAATGGGTCATATGAGTGACCGAGGGCTCACGGAGTTAAGTATAAGAGGGAACATCCCAGCTTTGAAAAAGGATGGAAATGACCTGTATGAGCCGTGTATCTTTGGTAAACAGCATAGAGTGAAATTTGCTGTTTGTACCAAGCCAAGTGAAGGAGTGCTGGATTTGGTGCACTCGGATGTATGGGGACCAACACCTGTTTTATCTAGAGGTGGAGCAAGGTATTTTGTTACCTTCATTGATGACTTCTCTAGGAAACTGTTGGTGTATCTGATGAGGCAAAAGTCATATGTATTTGCTTGGTTTAAAGCTTGGAGAGCTGAGATAGAGAAGGAGACAGGAAGACATGTAAAGTGCCTTCGGACTGATAATGGTGGGGAGTATTCTAGTACAGAGTTTAGGAGTTACTGTGAGGAGAATGGTATCAAATGCCATTACACAGTAAAGATGACCCCACAGCTGAATGGTATCGTGGAAAGGATGAATCGGATACTATTGGAGAGGGCAAAGAGTATGAGGCTGCAGTCATCACCGCCGAAAACTTTTTGGGGTGATACTATTACTCTGGCATGTTTTCTTATAAACAGGTCCCTTCACTTCAAGTTGGATGGTGGACTTCCAGAAGAAGCTTGGAGTGGAAAGAAGGTGGAGCTTGGCCACCTGAAAGTTTTTGGTTGCCCGGCTTATGTTCATGTGGAGGCAACTGAAAGAAGCAAGCTGGATATAAGTCAAAGAAAATGATCTTTATAGGGTATCCACAAGGAGTCAAAGGTTACCTACCATGGGATCCACAGTCTCAAAAGGCAGTGGTCAGTAGGGATGTTATTTTTGATGAGAGGAGCATCTTGGTGAAACTGGGGACTACAACTAGAAATGCAGTTAATAAGATGGACAGTAGTGAGAGCCCATCACAGGTGGAGGATAAGTCTTCAACATCAGCAGGAAAAGGAGTATCTGTTGAGGTGGAGTTAGACAGAAAAGATTCTCCAGGAGTGAAGGAGAGGCAAGAAGAATCAGCTATTCAAAGGGAAGTGCAGGAGGAGCCACAAGCAGTAGACTTGCAGGATAGTGCAAGGGGAGTGGCATTGCATAAGCCTCAATGGATAATTCGGAAGCCGGTTAGATATGGCATGGATGAAGCAATTTCATAGCTCTAATATCTATGAATGGAGATCAGAAAGTTTTGTAGAGGCTATGGAAAGTCCTGATAAAGAGTCATGGATGCAAGGCATGATGGAAGAGATGAAATCTCTCAGGAGGAATCAGACATGGCAGCTGGTGGATCTACCTAGAGATGCTCATGCTGTTGGCTCCAAATGGGTGTTCACTAAGAAATCATTACCTTCAGAGCAAGGTGGAGTGAGATACAAGGTAAGATTGGTAGCAAAGGGATACTCACAGAGGGAAGGAGTTGACTATACAGAAATGTTTTTCCTATGGTACGCCATACTTCAATTCGAGTGTTGTTGTCTTTGGTGGCAAAACATAATTTAGAATTGGAGCAGATGGATGTGAAGACAACCTTTCTACATGGAAGACTGGAAGAGAAAATCTATATGAAGCAACCTGATGGCTTCATTGAGATTGGATAGGAGAACAAGGTATGTCTACTTCAAAGGTCATTGTATGGATTGAAACAATCACCTCGACAGTGGTATAACAGATTTGATACATTTATCTTGAGCCTTGGATTTCTTAGATGTGAACATGATCATTGTGTCTATGTGAAAGATGTGGATACTATGGATGCTCTGTATTTACTTCTGTATGTGGATAATATGTTGATAGCCAGCAGAGGTATGACAGCTGTGAAAGGGCTAAAAAGAGAATTATCTCAGGAATTTGAGATGAATGACTTGAGATAAGCTCAAAAAATCTTTAGAATGGAGATTTGCAGGGATAGTACAAAGGAATACTCCATTTATCACAAGGCTGGTACATTAAAAGGGTACTCGAGAGGTTTAGGATGGATAAGGCCAAACCTGTGGAAACACCATTACCAGGATATTTTTCTCTCTCGAAAAAATAGTACCCCCAATCAGAGGAGGAGAGAGAGTACATGGAAAGAGTTCCATATGCCAATGCAGTGGTCAGTTTGATGTATGCTATGGTTTGTTGCAGGCCGGACATAGCATATGCTGTAAGCCAGGTGAGCAGGTATATGGCTAATCCTGTGAAGGAACACTGGAAGGCATTGATGTAAATTTTGAGATATTTGCAAGGGACTCCAAAACATGGACTGGTATTTGGTGGGCAGCCTGAAGGACATGGATGGAACTCCATAGAATCATGTGAGGATTCAGGTCCTTTGGAAGGGTTTGTTGATGCAAGCTATGCAGATGATCTTGATACAAGGAGGTCTACAACAGGTTATCTTTTCTACATGTATGGTGGACCGATTTCTTAGAGATCAACCCTTCAACCTATTGCAGCTTTGTCTACAACAGAAGCTGAGTATATAGGATTACTGAAGCTACAAAGGAAGCACTATGGCTAAGAAGGCTAGTGTCTGAAATGGGGATGAAACAGTGTATGATGGTCCTGCACAGTGATAGCCAGAGTGCCATACACTTGACGCAGAATCCAGTCTATCATGCTAGGACCAAGCATATAGATGTGAGATACCACAGAGTCAGGGAGCTGGTGGAAGAAGGAGAAGTGGCGCTGGTGAAGGTTCATACAACAGAGAACCAGGCGGATGCACTTATAAAGGCTCTACCAAGGGATGGCTTCTACTCTTGTATGTGGTTAATGGGTTTGAGGAGTCTGGCATATGTAGCCTTGAAGCACCAAGGTGGAGATTGTTGAGTCTCAAGTGGTACATTCATGGCTAGTTGGGTCAATGTACATGTGTTGATCTGGTCTTTCATGGTTTTTCATGATGTATCTAGGGCTAGGGTTGAGTCTGGTATGAGTCCTAGGTGTTTAGGCTCAGTTTTGGTTAGTATGGGTCTTAGAGTCAGCTCTTCTGTTGCAAGAGTCGACTCTGTTAGTTGGCACGTCTCAGAAAAGGTGATTGTGGACTGGACGAGTCGGCTCGGATGGATTCAAGTCAGCTCTGATGCACAGTCAAAAATCTGCAGTCTGGATGAGTCGGCTCGGATGGATTCGAGTTAGCTCGGATGCACAGTCAGGAAACCTACAGTTTGGACGAGTCGGCTCGGATGAGCTTGAGTCAGCTCCGTTGCATAGTTTGTCAATCCTGTGGTTTGGAAGAGTCGGCTCTGAGGATTAGAGTCGTCTCGGTTTCAAGGCCTAGTCGACTCTAGTGTCTCGGGTCGACTCGGATGACAGGTGAACTATTTTTGAACGGTGCCAGCTGGGAGAGTTTTTTAGGATCTCGGGCACATGTGACCGAGGTATATATATATTGTATTCTCGTAAGAGGATGTGGGTGGTGTAACGAACTTCTTGGAAGTGGAAATCCCTTTCTCCCATGAAAACTCCTCTATTTTCTTCTTCCTTTTCTCTTCTCTCATTCTTAGTGTTCTTGATCTTCATAGACTTGAATCCTACCATGATCTTTAATGGAGATTGCTGGCAGATGGTCATCCACAACCTGGTGATACGCTTCCGCGATTACTTTGTTGATCAGGGCATTTGTTCTTGATTGGGAACAAGGCTGTTCTGAGGGTTTGGTTTATTAAATCTGCATGGATTTGGAATCGAATTCTCAATATTATTTTTAACAGGAAGTTGCAAGGTTCATTTTTAAGCATGTTTGTACTGCTAACTTGAGTTATGTTAATCTTTGGGTTTGTCTACGAAGCATATCCGAACGTGATTTCCTTAGGTAAATCCTTATTTTTTTAAAAAAAATTAAACTTCTTTTGTCTATCAATCCATGCAATGCCACATGTATCAAACGCCATTCATGTGGAGTAGGTTGTCTCGGCCAACGGCCAGCTCTTACCACATCGGATCAGGTTCGAGACAAATTTCTAGCTACTCAAATACAAATTCAAAAACTTAATAAGTTATCCAAATGTTGTTGAACAAAATTAATTTTTTTAATCCAAACCTGGAGATGAAGTATTGGATAATTGGATTTATTCGATCCAAATTCAATTAAATCAAGGGCATGCCAATGATCGCTATCGTAGGCAATCAAAAATAAAACTTATTCACTACTATAGCTAGCAATGAGTCGAGATCGTATCCACGGGGATCAAGGACGATTATTTTACGAGAAAGAGTAAAAAAAAATTATTTTGTGGAGAATTGAATTAAGAGTAAGAGTTATTGAAAGATAACTAATTATTTAGTTAAATCAGTTAGCAGGAGAAGTAACCTAAGAATTCGAATCTACCATGCAAGCAGGTTTTAATCTTCTTTTTTTATGTTGCAATATCAATGATTCTTGTAGGTTCCATATTAGAGTAGTTTATCTCTTACTAGGCATGGACCGTATCTAGAAATCACGACATGTCCACTAGAGTATAAACTACCTAATTGATTGCAAGATCTATAACTCTTGCAAATTCAGTGTTAGAGCAATTTATCTTCTATTGGGCACGGATCGTATCCAGAGATCATGACACGTCCACTTAGAGCATAAACTGTCTAATTGAATTGCAAGGTTAGGGGTTTAATTTACTATACTACGATTACCTCTCTGAGACATGTACCATATCCTGAGATCATGGCATGTCGATAGAAAGTGTAGGCCGTGTTTGCTCGATTAAAACCTTGATTAGGAAGTATAGGCCGTTTATGCTAAATTAAAACCTTGATTAAGAAGATAATTCAAACGATATGTAAATGAAGAACGTGATTTTTATTGCATAGAAACTAAGTACAAAAAAAGCGATGGAACATGGTTACAAGTTTCATCTTTATCTTAGGTTGAAGGAGCCTAGCCATGCATTACTACCGCCAACATCTCCTCCCAAAATTCTTCTCTTTTCTAAACCTAATATAATGATCTAAATAAAAGAAAAAAAGTAATTACTGGAGAAACTGATGCCTGGACTGCTGTCTAAGGCTCTCCTTTTATAGAGCTTGTCTCGAGCTTTAATCCAGTCAAATTTAGAGTTAATCAGGCTCAAGATTGGCGAGATATTGCATAAGGAATCCTCAGCCATCCATGCTATTCATAGCCCTCAAATCGTGCTAGGATTCATGCTAGATCACTCTTTTTCCTCTGGTAAATCGAGTCCCACTTGGACTCTCACTGACCCTCGATCCCCGATCTCCCACTTGGATCCGGACTATGCTTCTCTCGACTGCAATGCCGTGGATGGAGGTTGTGGTAATGAGCGGCCGACGATGGTGGTAGGCAGTGGCAAGGTGAAGTGATAGAGGATGGCTAGCACGGTGGCGGTAAGGCCAATCAACGAAGACAAGAGGATGGGATTGGTGGCCGGCAGCGATGGGGTAACATGGCTGGATGGTGGTCAGCTGGCGGTTGAAGAGGTGGTTTGAGGTGATGATCGAACGAAGATGAAGAACCATGGGTGGAGGCAGTGACCGATGGCTTCTGACGGCTTCTCCGACCGTGAGGGGGCTCCTAGCGATAAGGGAAGAGGCTCTGATGGCTCCTCGATGATCAGTAGGTGAAAATGGTGGCTGGGGATGAGTTTGGTCCATGGACAGGGGCGTGGACCATCGACAATGGTCACCCATGGACCAACCCGCGTTCGATAGACCCAGCGACCGATCCACCATGGACTGGCTACTCCAAATATCATGCAATTCTCTTAACAACTTCAAACTTTGATTCTGGGCCTGTCTACACTTTGATTTGAGTGCCTTTTGCACCGTTGGACTCTAAAAATTGAGCTCTTCCCATCCATGGATTCCTTTTCTCCAAAACTTAAACAAAAAGTATCAATGCTTGCTAAATATATATTCATTAATATTTATTTTAATGATTAAATTGGGATAATTAATAGACTTATCACACCTCCCAACTTAATCATTGCTAGTCCCTTAGCAATGTAATTAAAATAGAATCATGTGTCACTAAGATTCTCCTTTGCAAAACTAGATCTAGGCTGAAAGTTAAAAGAAGTTAGCTAGTATTACTAACTAAGTATTTAGTTTTCGAAGTAAATTTCGTAGTCAGAACTATCATAAGTTTTTTTAGAATCATCCAAAGGTCTACAACATTTGTATTTGTGATGGCTAACTTAGTATTTTGGTACTAGCATGTAAAGAACAATGGTATCTTCGCTTATCACCTACTTTAGTTAATTTCTATATATCCCCAAATTAAGCATATGAGTTGAGGTAGTTTTTACACTATCTGATTTTTTTTTGCGATGACTTCATATTGCTTACTTTTGATGTGAACAACAATACTTACTTAAACGAAGGTATTCGATTACTCGGTAGAAAACCAATGCTTAGAACTTATTTTTTTCTTTTATTTTTTATCAGGCAGGTCTTCCTCTACTTCAAGTTTCTCTCATCGGAGTGTATATCAATTACCAATTTTCAGTATATTTGAATCTTTAACTGACCTTACAACTAATACCTAGTTTACCTCATTAGTGTGCATGTGCAATAAAAGTGCTAATAGCCTTTAGATGACCTAAGTATGCCACTAAAAGTCTAACCAACTAGCCTACTCCTTGGGTCGCTGCCATAATTAGCCAATACTTTCTAACTTTATTACCTTTCCCTAGTTAGTTTCGCTCAAGAATTTCTTTCATGGCACATGATTTATAAAAAGTTTTCAAAATTTTTAAAAATTGCTAAGGTATTTTTAAAATATTTTTTTTCAAAAAGGTCTTTTCTTATCCCCTAACTTAATTTTCGTTGTTCTCAATGGAGTAAGGAAGAATAAAATAAGGAGAGATATCACCTGAATGAGATATGTCTCGTGTACTACCAGGAGTGACCGTGCGAAGCAATCCATTATTCCTAGAAAAATGAAAATCACTAAAGCAGAAAATAAAAAGATTGGGTTGCCTCTCAACAAGAGCTAAGTTTAACATCTTTAGCCAAACCTCTCAAGTTTTCATCCTATTCTAGCCCAAATCTTAACGTGGGTTTGTAATTCTCTATGTGATTCGGGTTCAGCTTCATACTATTTCCTGCATGGGACTAGTAAGTAGCTTGTTCCCCTTATAGCCAACAATTCTTGCTTTATCATTAGATGTAGGTATAACTTTAGTACCAGTCAGAGTTCTAATAGACCTAGATCTATGTAATTGATAAGCCAAGGGAGTGTCTTAAGATCCCCATGTGATGTCCCTTCCTTCATAGGTAAAGGTTCAACCAGAAATATGAGGGGTTTAGCTAATAATTTAGATTTTGGTGTAAGCCCTTTCTGATTTATAATTTGATTTTTTTTAAAATCAATATCAATCCTATCTCCATACATCGTTTTAACACTATAGATAAGTTTTGGAGGCAGGTCTCAAAGGTAGTGCCAAATATAGAAAAATCAAATATAAAAGTTTTAAATTCGTTATCCCCTATATGCATAATGTCCCACATAATAGCTTCTTTATATATTTAGAACACCTTCAATTTGAGCTTCCTGATTACATATTACCAATAAGGTATCAGTGGATGCAGTAGGAAGTGGCTTTGATTCTGGATCAGGTGGTGATTCTAATAAGGGTTCTATTAGGAGCTTGGATGATAGCTCATATTACTCGATCCAAGGTGAGGTGGTGTTAGGATAGCGTATTTTTACTAGATCATTTATTTCTATGGTACATCCCTTTACATCAGGATCATCCACCTCAAAGTGAGCTAAACTAGGGTTTAACGAGTTTTAGGAGGAACTTTCATGCATGGCTTCCTCTATTACATTATACATTTATGATCTTTAGGAAGTCTCAATTGATTCTATCATTATACCTATTTGTTCTCCCTTCTTATTGAAAGTAATGGACGATTCTAGGATTTTTGGGATTGGGATCATAGGTAAGTTGGGTGATGATGGAAGTGGTTCATCTCTTCATTATGATTTCTCTTCATATAATTTTGCCTTAGTTAAATTATCTAGGTTGGTTTCTTTGATTGTACAGGTTTGCTCTATGATCAATTCATTCCTAAGAGTCATATTTGATTGCTAAGCGATCATCACATGATATCAAAATTTTTTAGTTAGGTATTGTCCCTCATGATGGCTCTCGGGTTGATTAGACAGCTCTTCTTCACTTATAGCCATGGCCAATTGACTTACTTGCATCTTCAAACGGGCAATAGCCTGGGTGTTGGAAGTTATCTGTTGGCCCATGGTCTACATAAAGGTATTCAGGATAGCATTTGATTATTAATCATCACATGGAGGTCAGCTTGGACTTTAACCAAAATTTCTAGACTCTTTTCTCTTATGCTGAGTCCTTCCTCAAGATCTAAACCTGGTTGATGATCAGGTACTTGACTGGGCCTAGGGTATGGCTGATCAAAATTAGGGTTTCCTAGTGTTGCATCTTGTGATCACATAAAATTGGGATGATGATCCCATCCTGGGTTATAGGTTGGGATATAAGATTCAGTTATATACCTATCATTGGGTGCACTCCCTTGTGTAAATCCATTTTGGGTTGGATGTATCAAATAAGGACATCCCTCTACAACATGGTCTAGTGCGTCACATGCCATACACATAGGTGCTGGCATATGATGAAATTGGGTATATCCTTACATTTTAGGATCTCAACCATATGGATCAATGATGCCAGTGTAGTTCCTATCGGTTTCCTTGGATAATTATATGCATCTTCAAATCTCATAAAATTAGGATGCATATCAATTTGTTGTGGTTGATTCATATAATTATTAGTTTGTGCTCTTATTCTAAATGGTCGGTCAGAATCAATCTTGTCTTAATATTCTTGTAGGGTTTGAGGTCGTTCAAGAGGATCAGGAAAGCAATACTTCATTAGACTTTTTGGTGTGAGTACCAGGATTAGACAGAGGCTCCTCAACCCTCTGTGGATTTTTGATTAGGGTTCTTAGTCTTTTTTGGATCCTGTAATAAGGCTTAAGACACTTAAGCCTGAGTAATTTGCATTCGAGTCATGTAATCAGTATGTAGCTGGTTTTAATTTTGGTTTAGTCTTGTAATTTGACCAATTTGATCAAGTTAGGGTCAATTGGTCCTATAATTTACCAAGTTGGTTCACAAACTCGAGTCAATTCGAAGATGGGTTCAAGCTAGTTTGAAGATGGGTCTACAAGTGGGCAATCAAGTCAAGCCCAATTGAAGAAGAGTCAAGCCACCTCTTCTCCATGCCAAGCTAGGAGTGCTAACTCATGGAGTGCCATGTCATTAATGCCACATGGCATGGGAAGGCGCCACTTCACCATATTCATAGCAAGCATTGGTCGGCCAAGTTTAAGATGAGAAGTTCAAATTCAAATCCTATGTTGAACTCCCATTAATCTCCCTTTGATCCAAGTAGACAATATCCACACAACACTCCCCAAATCAAGCCATTCCACCAAGGATCAAGTCAAGCCATGGTCGGCCAAGCATCATGAAAAGGAGATTCAAAATTCAAGTTGGACATCCCTTGGATTTAAATTTCAAATTCAAATTAGGCTTCCCTTTGATTCATCCTCAAATCAAGCTTTGTAACTCCTTTTTATTGAATTCAAATAAGAACTTGGGAGCTTATAAAAATGGCCCTAACCCTCTTGTAAAGGGTGGTTGTTGATGAATGAAAAAAAAAAATTCAGAAATTTTCTTTCCTCTAGCCCTTGTCTCTTGACTTGGAACTCTGTGAGAGAGTGTGCCTTCGCTTTCGAGCATCGAGGGGTGTGAGACCCCAGATATCTCCTTCCTACGCAAGCCACCAACCCCTTGGACGCCCACTGGAAGATCCTCCTGGATGCCTAATAAGAAGAGCCCTTCTTGACCGCCACCTTCACTTCACCTCTCTCTTATTTCTTTGCTTTCCCATTCCTTCTTGTTTTTCTAACTCGTTTCTAGGTTGCATGCAGGTCCTTTCGGTACCACGCACAAAGGAGTAGGCCTACCTTGCCTTCAGGACCATCTAATGGAAAGCCGATGGATCTGCAGGATCGAGGGCTTGATCTTCCAGGCCACATCTATGAGTGTGAGCGAACTTGGCATCGGGCACTTCATAAATTCAAGAGGTTTGCACTCTCTCATCTCCTGAGTAGGGTATTGATCTAGAGCTGATCCTACCGGGGTTTCTCAATCCCGAGGTCATTCTTTATCATTGTTTAGGGTCTATGTCTGCATGCTAGAAGTTTCTTGTTATTATACGAATCTCTAGATCTATTCTTAATTTAATTTTGGGAATTTGCCAATTCATTAAAATATAAAACACAAAAACAAAGAATCACTTGCATGCATCTCTTAGGTTCGGCATCATGTTTGGTATTAGAGCCTGTTTGGGGCTTACTTTCTCTTTAAGTACTCGAGATCGGGTGCTTCACCATGGCCATTCGGTCATAGGAGAGAAGTAGGGCTGCAAGACCCTCTCATCCCATTCGAAGGGATCTTCTATGACGTGTAGGGGTGCCACTGTGATTGGCCCTTGAAGAAGAAAATAAAGAGATAGGCATCTTTAGGGTTACTTTTCTGTATCATGTCCATCCCAGTATATAGTCTGTTATTTTAATTATTTCTAAATGTAGGAAGATTAAAAAAATTCTAATTCTTATTTTGATATATTCATTACATTTGAGTTTATTTTTTAGAATCTTCTCAATATTTAATTCAGTATATAGAATTTCTTTATACCTGATTACTGCCTGAGAATAGTTGTGCCCTAAAATTTAAGCATATAGTTATTTCAACCTCTTTAAATTCCAGCATAGTTATTTCCTGTACTTTAGGTTAATATCATTTAATTTCCAGCAATTTATGCTTCTACCAAAATACATCAAAATACACAAAAAAATTTAAGTGCACATCATTAGATTTCATATGCGTTACAGTAGTTACGATGACGTGGCGTGTCTCAGATTCCGCCAGGCGCGATCCGAACCACGTGGATTTTTTCAGCAGCGCGGGAGCGGTCCGGCAAGGTCGGATGCGGTCCCACCTCGGTCGAGGTCGAGCTGGCCTTCCTGCTCCCTCGCCGGGTGGCGCCCTGAGACGGTCCCACCTTGGCCGAGGTCGAGTCGGGCCTTCCTGCTCCTTCGCCAGGTGGCACCCGGACATGGGTCCACCTCGACCGAAGTCGAGTGCCCCTCTACCGCTCCGCCAGGTGTCCGCCCAGGAGGGGTCCACCTCGACTGAAGCCGGCGGCCCCCTGCTCCCTCATCGGGTAGCGCCCTGAGACGGTTCCACCTCGGTCGAGGTCGAGCCGGGCCTTCCCGCTCTTTCGCCAGGTGGCGCACGGATACGGGTCCACCTCGACCGAAGTCGAGCGCCCCTCTGTTGCTTCGCCAGGTGTCCACCCAGGAGGGGTCCACCTCGGCCAAAGCCGGCGGCCCCGTGCTCCCTCGCCAGGTGGCCCCCCTGAGACGGTTCCACCTTGACTGAGGTCGAGCCGGGCCTTCCTGCTCCTTCGCCAGGTGGCGCCCGGACACGGGTCCACCTCGCCGAAGTCGAGCGCCCCTCTACCGCTCCGCCAGGTGTCCGCCCAGGAGGGGTCCACCTCGGCCGGAGCCGGGGGCCCCCTGCTCCCTCGCCGGGTGGTGCCCTGAGACAGTTCCATCTCGGCCGAGGTCGAGCCGGGCCTTCCCCCTCCTTCACCAGGTGGTGCCCGGACACGGGTCCACCTCGGCCGAAGTCGAGCGCCCCTCTGCCGCTCTGCCAGGTCTCCGCCAAGGAGGGGTCCACCTCGGCCGAAGCAGGCGGCCCCATGCTCCCTCGCCGGGTGGTGCCCTGAGACGGTTCCACCTCGGCCGAGGTCGAGTCGGGCCTTCCCGCTCCTTCTCCAGGTGGCACCCAGACACGGGTCCACCTCGACCGAAGTCGAGCGCCCCTCTACCGCTCCACCAAGTGTCCGCCCAGGAGGGGTCCACCTCGGCCGAAGCCGGCGGCCCCCTGCTCCCTCGCCGGGTGGCGCCCTGAGACGGTTCCACCTTGGTCGAGGTCGAGCCGGGCCTTCCCGCTCCTTCGCCAGGTGGCGCCCGGACACGGGTCCACCTCGGTCGAAGTCGAGCGCCCCTCTGCCGCCCTGCCAGGTGTTCGCCCAGGAGGGGTCCACCTTGGCTGGAGCCGGCGGCCCCCTGCTCCCTCGACGGGTGGCGCCCTGAGACGGTTCCACCTCGGCCGAGGTCGAGCCGAGCCTTCCCGCTCCTTCGCCAGGTGGCACCCGGACACGGGTCTACCTCGGCCGAAGTCGAGCGCCCCTCTGCCGCTCCGCTAGGTGTCCGCCCAGGAGGGGTCCACCTCGATCGAAGCCGGCGACCCTTTGCTCCCTCGCCGGATGGTGCCCTGAGACGGCTCCACCTCGGCCGGGGTCGAGCCGGGCCTTCCTGCTCCTTCGCTAGGTGGCGCCCGGACATGGGTCCACCTCAGCCGAAGTCGAGCGCCCCTCTGCCGCTCCGCTAGGTGTCTGCCCGGGAGGGGCCCACCTTGGCCGAGGCCGGCTACATTGCATGGTGAGGCCGCTTAGAAGTAGGGGCACGAGTTCCGAGACCGCCCCTCGAGGAACGCGTGTCGCACCTCTAAAGGAGCCCGGTACGGTCGGCAGCAACGCGTGAAACCTCGTTTACATCGGCCCGACGGGTTCCGCAGTCGAGAGGCGAAGTCCTGGCAGACAGGACCCAGTAATGGACGTTGTCGATGCCTGGGAAGAAGAGCACTCGTGCTCGGCCCAAGGTCTGGCCGGTGTCCTCCCTCTACCCTTTCCTCGCTGGGCTCGGCAAGCAAGATAAGGAGGCCGCCGGTTTCCTGAACCCGAAGGGGAAAGGGGAAGGAGAGAGAGAGAGAAGGAGGTGAAAGCGAAGGAGGGGCCTCCCAAGGGCGGGAAGCCGGAGGCAGCGTGATGAGATAAAAAGGATGGGAAGAGCGGACGACGAGGTAAGGGGAAAAAAAGGCTAGGAAAAGAAAAGGCATCGAGAGCAGGATCCAAGATCCCGAGAGGGGTCCCTTGGCGCAAGCTCGGTGAAGGAACTTGGCCCAATTTCCACTCTTCTAGAGACCTTTTTTGCTAAGATAATCTCTAAGCCTGGGACTCCTTCGAGGGCCCACCTTGGAGATTCTGTTCCATCTCGTCGTTTTCTAACTTGACCGATGGAGCTCCCTCGCCGGGATCCCGGCCAGGGTTTCTGACCTTGTCTTGCAGGATCGGGAGCCCGGAGATCTCGAGGCGAGATGGTCTGATCCCGCCACCAGCTCTGAAGTTACAGGCCGCGGCGGCGAGATCGGCAACAGATTGGCGCACCAGGTAGGGGGGCAGGACAACACCCCCAGTGCGAGCTAGCTCTCTGTGGGACGAAATGCGCTCCAGCCATGGTGGTCACACGCGGGCGCGAAGCATCCACCAGCCGAGTAGGGGAGGTCCCCTCCCCTCATGGGCCACGCAGCCCGGAGAGGGAGCTTGGTGGGGACACCGGAGACACCAGAATAAGATAGAGGCTTTTCAATCCTCTGTGAATTGATCAATAATTTATGAGTCCATCTGTAATAAGGGCTTAGCTCATCTGAGTCCATTTTAGTTGTGATTTGAGTATTTTGAGTTGTTATTTCAGTTCTGTACTTGTCAGCTCATGTTGAGCTAGTTCAGTCCAATGCTAGTCAGCTCATGTTGAGCTAATTTTATTTTTTGAGTCCTGTCCAAGCATACTAAAGAATCAAGACTATATCATACAAGTGAAGACCAAGTCCAACTAGATTGAAGACATGGAAGAATAGTCCAAGTCAACCCAGCTTGAAGATTTGAAGACCCCAGGAGGAAAATTCAGAAAAACCCTGATTTCTTGCAAATACCCTCCAGATGCCCAGATTCCCTTCCAGATGCCAAAGTATATTCATAAATAAAGGCATCCATGATTCCAGAGGTCCATCTGCATCCTAGCCCAAAGAAATCAAGCCCAGGTGCCAAGCCCAAGCTCCTAAGAAGCAAGATACCAGGGAATATTCCTGCTACCTGGCTACCAGGCCACCCCAGCTTCCAGAGGCCCAAACCCATGCACCCGGGCCCCTTTGGGCCGGCCCCTTGCTGCTCCTAGAAGCCCAACACGCCCCCCTAGGCATCCTTGGAGTCTTGACCAAGTCAAGAAAATTTTTAGGGATTTTTCTACCTAATATTTCCTTATTTTCTAGCTAGGGTTTGAGAGGGAAAATGATTCTTATGTAAAGACTTATGTACCCTTACTTGGAGCCCAAGGTTAAGGGTCTATTTAAGGGACCCTAGCCTCTTGTACGAGGAGAATTTTTGATGAATGAAAACCTTGAGTTCTTCTATTGAGTTGTGTGATACCCTGCTGTGTGCATAAAGGGGTTTGCGAGAGTTCTTCTTCCCAGTGCTGCAATCATCTTCCTGCTGCCAACAAGCATCTCAGATCCCTGGACGCCCACTCCAAAAGAAGCCTTCCTATGCTGTTTTTTCTTTGTTTTCTTATTCCTTTGTGAATTTTCTAACCCCTGACAGGTCTTTTGCAGGTCCCCGAGTTCCTACGAATCCAACGACTCCAGCCAAGCCTCAATCGGATCACCGAGCAGAAAGCCGGGTATCCGCGGGTCTTTGGCTCGGTTTTTCAGGCCGCATCCGTCGAGGAACGAGAGACCCTTTTGCTGTGATCTTCATAGATGTTGTCAGGTATACCCCCTTTACCTCCAGTAGTTTTATTGTAGGAGAACTTGCCCTAACCGAGGCTTCTCAGCCCCGGCGATCCTTCTTTTCTACTTTTCTAGGTCCTAATCTGCATGCTGATCTTCTAAAATTCATATAAAATTCCCTACAACTTATTTTAATTTGAAATTTGGGAATTAATCACTCAACCCCACATTTAAAACATATAAAAAAAATTGCATTCAAATTAGTTCCCCATCATTTGATATCAGAGCTTAGATTAGGGCTTATTTTCTGTAATTTTTCAGTCCATATATGCTCTGGTTTTTAAATTATTTCTCCCTATTCAAAACTCCAAAAAATTTTAAATTTATTTTTTTGGATTTATCGTAATTCACAGTAATTTTCATAATTTTTTCAGATTTTATTATGGCCTGTAAATTTTCTGCAAGCCGAAATACAGCCTACAAATTTTTGGCTCTTTTTTTTTTCAGCAAGACAAGTTTGGAAGTTTTAGGGTTTTATCTAGCATTTTTTGCATATCTTTTAATTTTAGTATATTTCTTGCATATTAGGCCATAATTTGCAAGTGTTCTTCTATTTAAGAAATTACAAAAAAAAAAAAATACATATTCTCCAAAAATACCAAAAACATCAAAACCCTAATTTGCATCCTCATCTGCCTGCCATCATTGCATAATTTACTTTTAAGGGCACTCTTGCTATATCAGATGGGGGGAGGATTTGATCACCTCTCCTTAGCCCAAAATCACATCCCTTGCATTCGGTCCCAAGCCTTAACCTAAAATTAACTAGACTTAATTTGCCCTAGTGGGCTAGGGACACCAACTGGTCGGGTCCGGGCTAGTGTTAGATCACTGTGTCAAGTTAACATGTGTGTGCCTTATGCTCAGTGTCTAGAATGGTGGTTTAGGGATTCAATCTCAAAGGGCTTGTGCGCTGGTCCGCCTACCTGGCCAATCTATGATTGGTGTCTAGGATTGGCAATCAGGGACCTAACACTCCCCTTACACCTGCCTGGCTGAGTACAGGGTTACTATAGGCTAGTTTGCCACCCTGATTGAGCATCTAGTTTGGACTCTAGGTCTAGTCAGCTATAGTCGGTCTGATCGAGTCTTGTATGAGCACTAGATCAGGAGTTTCATATCACCCACCTCCTTCACAAATGTCTGAACCCATGGAAAACTTACAAGCCCAAATAAAAGCCCTAACTGATCAAATGGCCCAGATGGCTACCCAGATGACTACCCAGTTAACTCAGTCTGGTACCCAAACCAACAATAGAATTGACCATCTTGCCAAAAGGTTTGACCAGTTAGAAGGCCGTGTAGGGACCATAGCAAGAACCCATGGGTCACAATCTGAGCCAGATCCTGAGTCCCCTCAACCTAGGAGAACCCCAAACCCTGATCTATACCATGTGGTCGAACCTAGGAGATCCCCTTATTCTGACCCGTACTACAATCCTCAACCTAGGAGGACCCCAAACCCTGATCCATACCGAGAGATTGAACCTAGGAGAGCCCCTCAGCCTGACCCATACAATAATATTGAACCTAGAAGAACCCTTACCATGACCCTTATTATGATACTGAACCTAGAAGAACCCCTTACCGTGACCATTATTATGATACTGAACCCAGGAGAACCCAATACTCTGACCCATATAGGGAGTCCAATCATAGGAGAACCCAATACTCTGACCCATATAGGGAGCCCAACCCTAGGAGAACCCAATACTCTGATCCATATAGGGAGCCCAACCCTAGGAGAACCCAATATTCTGACCCATATAGGGAGTCCAACCCTAGGAGAACCCAATATCCTGACCCATATAGGGAGCCCAACCTTAGGAGGACCCCATACCATGATCCATCCTTAGAACCTGATCATAGAGCTGACCCAAAATCCTATGACCCCAGATCCTATAATCCCATGACCCATAGATCTGCACCCTTGTCCTATGAGCCTAGAGAACCCATAACCCTAAGTATCAACCTAGTACTAGTCATGCTTCTCCTAGTCAACCTGAACCCCATAGGATTAGTATCCCTAAATATGAATCCAGTAGTGAGCCACTACCCCTTATACAACCTGAACCTACTAGGAGTAGTACCCATAATCAGAGACCAGAACTTAACCAATTTCCTGCTAGCCGACCTTCTCCAACCATTCCTGAGATTCACAAGGCTTACATTAACGTGGAAGTGTATGAAGCTGATGTGAGCCTAGAGGATGAGTATGAGGGAGAAGAGGAGGCACCTTTAGTAGACCTCGAATTAGCTGACCCAGTAGATACCCAGGTAGAAACCAACCCAAAGCTAGTTGACCTTGACCACATCCAACCCAAAGCTATAGTGGAAGAACAAATAGAGGAAGATAACCTAGATACTGCTAGAGCCTTACCTGAGAAAACCATAGAGGGGAGCCAAATTATAGAGTCTAGTCCAAAATACAAGAACCAGAAGAATTTATTAAGGACCTGATCTCTTTGAATCAATACCTTCAAGATGAGTCCCCTCCTATAATTCCCATTAAGGACCTCTTCCCCGAAATTGGTGACCCATCCTTCCATTATGCAAACCCTGTAGATATAGCTCAACCTCGTAAGGTTAACCTCATTAGTCTGGGATTAGTCCCTGACATGCCTTCTTATATCGAACTTTATCCAACTAACCTTGAACATTTTTCTCTACCCTACCAAACTAATTCTGAACCCACTTCCTATTTTCTGCCCTTTCCTGACACCTCCAGCATTTCTAGGATTATTAGATTGCATTTAACTGAGATTAGCGTACTGCATGCATTCATTACGCATGTTAGGTTTGCATTATACTTCTGGCATACCCTCTGGCATTTGCTTGGAGTCCATTGTAAATACTCTTGTGCACACCACACTAGGGTCAGACTTAGATAGTCTATAGTCTCTTAGGTTTAGGTCCATAAAAGTCTAATAAATTTCCTTCGATAGGAATGCAAAGTCGAGTGTATTAGGTGCTAGTTTGAGTCCTTTGCATCATTTTGTTAGGAGTCTGCATGTGCCCAGCATGTTCACCACCTATACTAATTTTAAACAAACTGGCTAATTCCCGAAGATGGATCAAAGAATTTGATGTAGTGGATTCTATCTTGGTTAGGCTTAGGCCTAAAAGAAGCTTCATGCTCGCAGAGCCGGACCTTTTAAAGTGATAGAGAAGGTTGGATCAAATGCCTAGGTGTTAGACTTGCCTTCGGATTTGGGCATTAGTTCTACCTTCAATATTACAAACCTGGTTGAGTATAGGAAACCGGCAGCGCTACCTAGTGAGGCCTTTGGACCTATTCCTTTTCATTGTGAGTGACCCTAACCTAGAGTGTCTACAAACAAATTTGGCCTGAGAGAGGAGAACGGATCGAGCGTATCCTAGATGATCAAGCCATCATGACCCAGGCCATGACTATCAACGCTTCCTGGTCCGATGGCAAGGCCGGCCAAAGTCGGACAATTCATGGATTTCTCGAGAGGACTTGCAACGCCTCAACCCAGACCTTCTCGAGAGATATGTGAGCCAGTCTGACCTTCACTCGACAGGGTCGAGTTCCTCCCACCCCGGGAGAATTGGTGGGGACACCGGAGGCACCAGAATAAGATAGAGGCTTTTCAATCCTCTGTGAATTGATCAATAATTTATGAGTCCATCTGTAATAAGGGCTTAGCTCATCTGAGTCCATTTTAGTTGTTATTTGAGTATTTTGAGTTGTTATTTCAGTTATGTACTTGTCAGCTCATGTTGAGCTAGTTCAATCCAATGCTAGTCAGCTCATGTTGAGCTAATTTTATTTATTGAGTCCTGTCCAAGCATACTGAAGACTCAAGACTATATCATACAAGTAAAGACCAAGTCCAACTGGATTGAAGACATGGAAGAATAGTCCAAGTCCAACCCAGCTTGAAGATTTGAAGACCCTAGGAGGAAATTCAGAAAAACCCTGATTTCTTGCATATGCCCTCTAGATGCCCAGATTCCCTTCCAGATGCCAAAGTATATTCATAAATAAGGGCATCCATGATTCCAGAGGTCCATCTGCATCCTATCCCAAAGAAATCAAGCCCAGGTGCCAAGCCCAAGCCCCTAAGAAGCAAGATACCAGGGAATATTCCTGCTCCTAGCTACCAGGCCACCCCAGCTTCCAGAGGCCCAAACCCATGCACCCGGGCCCCTTTGGGCTGGCCCCTTACTGCTCCTAGAAGCCCAACACGCCCCTTAGGCGTCCTTGGAGTCTTGACCAAGTCAAAAAAAATTTTAGGGATTTTTCTACCTAATATTTCCTTATTTTCTAGCTAGGGTTTGAGAGGGAAAAGGATTCTTATGTAAAGACTTATGCACCCTTACTTGGAGTCCAAGGTTAAGGATCTATTTAAGGGACCCTAGCCTCTTGTATGAGGAGAATTTTTGATGAATGAAAACCCTGAGTTCTTCTATTGAGTTGTGTGATACCCTGCTGTGTGCATAAAGGGGTTTGCGAGAGTTCTTTTTCCCAGTACTGCAATCATCTTCCTGCTGCCAACTGTTAGACATTAGAATAATGAAAATTAACCCAACTTTATTTGATTAAAATTGATACTTTTTATGATACTTTGCAGGAATTGACTCCATAAACGTGTAGATCTTGATTTTAGGAGTCCAACGACGCAAACGGAATGTAATTCGGACTTCAAACGGGCCCGAAATGGATTTTAGAAGGTTTTAGCACAGATTTCAGAGCCGCACGATTTTTGGAGCGCCCTTAAAAACTTTTGTTTGGCTCACGGTGGACCAGCTCAATGGTCTACCGTATGAGCTGCTGGTCCACGGCAGCCATTGCTGCCGGTCCACGGGCGGAGCCATGGACCACCGTGCTCCGATCGTGCCGAAACTCGTCGGAGAGCTTCCCCCGGCACCGCCGAAGTCGCCGCCAACCTTCCCGCCGGCCGGAGAGCTCCCGTTCGGCCGGAAAAATGGCCGGAATCCGCTGCCAAGCCCGTCTCCTCCGCGAGCCGTGTCCATCCATGCGTGTCCGCCGAAGCCCCTCCGCCGCCCACCGCGCCATCCGCCACGCTGCCGCCGCGCCGTCCGCCCTCCGCCCACGCCCACGCGAGCTTAGCCGCTCCGTCGCCCACGGCCACGTCTTCACCGCTCACGGCCACGTCTTCGCCGCTCACGGCGCGTCCGCCCCTGCGCCACGTCCGAAGTCCGCCGCGCCGCTGCCCAGCCGTGCGCGCCGCGCCTCTCCGTCCGATTCCTAGCCGGCGCCGCCCAAGCCTGCTGCAGCACCTTCGCCCAGCCGTCCACGCCCAAGTTCGCGAGCCACGCCACCGTCTGCTGCAGCACCTCGCTCAGCCGTCCGTCCCTGCGCCACGTCCGCCTGCTGCCGTGTCCGTCTCCACCCCAGCCGCGCCTCTCTGCCCGCAGTGCCGTCTGCCCTTGTCACCGTTGTTCAGACCGGGATGTCCGAAAACAAGGAAGCATCGGAACGAGAATGGATGTCGGACGATGCTGAATGGACGCGGGATTGTGCGATAGAATTTTTGAATTTAATTTTTGAGACGGGGATGATCGTAAAAAAATCAGATAAGGAGATCGGATTGAGATGAAGAAATCACCGCGCTTTCCACACGGACCTGACACGATATTTTTCAGCTATAAATACCTCAGGGATTCTTTTCTGCGAGGAGGAGGAATTTTTGGGAGGTTCCACTTGCTGTCCGCAGTTCCACCTGTTGCTGTGACAGAGAGTCAGAGTCGGATAGAAAGGGAGAAAGGGACCCTTGTTCCCTTACTTTTATTTTCTCTGTACTCCAATTTTATGCAATAAAATTTATTTGCTTTATATTAATCCATGTTTGCTTATTTTTATTTTAGTCATGCTGGAGTCATGTTGGATTAGCGTTTAAGGTAAGTTGTAGTGAATTAGTTTTGACTGACCTATACCTAAGGGACGGGCCGTGATCCATGGGTACGGGCCGTACTCTTGAGATATGTCATATCTAAATTATTTTCACAAATTTATTATTTGCATTTAATTTTTGTATTAGTTTAGTTTATTTTAGTTTATTTTAAGTCAAAAGGAAATACCTTATTTTCAAAATAACCTCAAAGTCTCTGTGGGATCGACCCTTACTCCCGCTATTCTACCCTTTAGAGTAGTGGAATTAAGGTTCTAAATCGGTGCATTACGACACGCATCAGATTTTTGGCGCCGTTGCCGGGGACTTTCGGCGTTATTTTGAAAAAATATATATATAATCAATAATCCAAAAATTCACAAAAAAAAAAAAAAAAAAATCAATTTTCAAAATTTTACATTCAAATTTTCAATTTTCGATCTTGAGTGCCCTGACATAAGGTTGCCCTTGCATAACTGGGAGGTTATGTTGAATGGTTGTCCTAGGGTACAAAAAGGTTGAACACACAAAAAAAAATTTAGATTCACTTAGGTAAATTTATTTTTTGCAAAACCAAAAAAATATTACACAGACATTTCATAATTTATTAGGATCAGATACTTAATCATCAAAATTAAAAAAAAAATTAAGTTTAATTTTGTTTGTTTATAACTTTTTGGACACCTTAGCTGTTGCATTTCATAATATATCTTAAGGGCAAACCCATTAATCAGATAAGGTGGGGAGATCAATACCCTTCCTTAGCCCACAAATCATCAATCCAGCATCTGCATTGACCCAAGCCTTTAATTTTAAAATTAATTAGACGTCAACCCTAAGGATTTCGAGCTCAATAGGACAAGGAAATCCTAGAGTTGGACCGGGTTCAGATCATTTAATTCCTTGGTGTCTAAGGAAAGTGGTTCAGGGACTAGAGCCCGAAGGGAAGTGAGTTGGTTCCGCTTACCTGGCCAATTTATAATTGGTGTCTAAGGCAAGCGATAAGGGAACCTTCACCCACCTTACACTTACCTGGACAAGTCAGTTAATTGATCTTGGGCTTGGAGTGCTCAAAGGTAACCTTGGATCAGTTAGGAGCTGTCTAGATCCAGGTTAACCCTAGGATAGTGATTTTGATTTGTTTCACTTGTTTGATTAAAAAAAAAAAAAATAATTAATTAACTTTCTTTTCTCTAGTTTAGGACTCTCTTAGGAACTTCTCTTTAGACCTCTTCTCATTCTTCCGCTTTCCAATTAAAAAAAAAAAAAAAAAATCTTTTATTGCTCTTTGCTTTAGAAGGGAGGGTGTATGTTAGTATATTCTAGGCGCCGACTTCAAGAACCTAAACATATATCCTTAGATCCGAAAATCGAAGGCTCCAGTAGAGCAACCAGCCCAGGTACTATGGATCCTAATCAAGGAATTGACCCTCCGCTGAAGGAGTACTTCACTCCTTCAAAATACACTTATTCACCTTGTATCCAAGTACCCCCTGTAGATGCCATCCAGTATGAAATTAAGTCCAGTGTGATTCAGATGTTACCATCATTTTACGGACTTGCGACTGAAGACCCATATAAACATCTAGATGAATTTCTAGAAATCTGTTCCACTGTTAAGATCCAAAATTTCTCCGACGATGCTTTAAGGCTTAGGTTATTCCCTTTTTCTCTGAAAGATAAAGCCAAATATTGGTTGAATTCCCTAGACACCGTGACAATTTCAACTTGGGATCAACTATAGAGGGAGTTCCTTAAGAAATATTTTCCCATAGGAAAGACGAATCAAATAAGAAAAGCCATTACTAGTTTTTTCCAATTAGATGGAGAAATGTTTCATGAAACCTGGGAGAGATTGAAAGAGCTAATTAGAAAATGCCCTCACCATGCCATACCCAAATGGCAATTAGTCCAGTGCTTCTATGACGGTTTGTCAGAAAGGCACCGGCAAATGGTGGATGCCTCATGTGGAGGAACGTTCATGCTTAAAAATAAACATGAGGCATGGCAGTTGTTTGAAACGTTAAGTAAAAATTCTCTACATCATATGTCAGCTGCCCGTAGAGATCCTCCCCAGGACCTGTAGAACCTAAGAGAGGAGGTATGTATGAAGTTGGTCGTGCTGTAGACATCTACAGCAAGGTTGATGAGCTATCTCAGAAGCTCGACCAACTTTTGCAATCTGGAAATAACTCTTCTTCATCTCATCCTACTCATGAAGTCTGTATTATCTGCTCGAGTTCCACCCACACCTTAGGTGATTGTCCATCAGCTTACCAATTTCCTGAGCTTCTTCAGGAGCAAGCTCATCAAGCTCAAACCCGAATGGCTCCTAGACCAGGAAACGATCCTTATTCGAACACATACAATCCCGGCTGGCGCAATCACCCGAATTTTTCTTGGAAACCCCAACCCGGAATCAATTTTTCTGTTAGGCCAAACAATCAGGAGACCAAATTTCAAAGCATGCAATTTCCTCAATATCAAAATGCCCCACAGCCTCCACAACCTCCGCCAAGCAATCTTGATCCTTCCTTTCAAGAGAAGATCCTTCAAACTTTGAAGGAGGGGCTGAACATGAATACCCAAATCCTTCACTCCCATACCCAATCCATTGCCAAGCTAGAGACTCAGATAGGTCAGCTAGCTACAGCTTTCAATCGGAGAGAAGAGGGTAAGTTGCCTAGCCAGCCCATTATCAATCCCAAGGGTCAATACATGGCTGAGAGTTCCACTGGACCTGAAAATTTTCCTGAACACGCTAAATCTGTTATCACCTTAAGAAGTGGAAAAATATTAGATCAACCTGACCCGACCCAAGAAGTAGAGCTGGCTAAGCCAGAGAAAAAGAATGAAGAGGAGAAGGAATCCATTGGTATAGCACCCGTACCTAAGGCTCCATTCCCTAGTGCTTTGGAGTCACCTTTACCATCGGATAAGAAAAATTTAAAAATGAATGAGATGCTTGAATTATTCAAGCAAGTCCAAATCAATTTACCTCTCCTCGATGCCATCAAGCAAGTACCGGCTTATGCCAAATTTCTTAAGGATTTGTGCACTCAAAAACGGAAATCTAAGGCACATATCCCTAAGAAAATCCTCTTAACTGAGCAAGCCAGCTCAGTTTTTCAGCAAATAGCTCCACCCAAACTCAAAGACCCAGGTACCCCAATTATCTCTTGTGTCATAGGGACCTTACAATCAAGAAAGCCTTGTTAGATTTAGGTGCGAGTGTAAACCTTCTCCAGGATCAATGTATGATCTGTTTAAATTCGGAGAATTAAAACCCACGACGGTGACCTTACAGTTAGCTGATCGATCCGTCAAGGCACCCCGTGGAATGCTCGAGGATGTGTTGGTAAAAGTAGATGAGTTCTACTTCCCGGTTGATTTTCTTGTTTTGGACATGGAATCTAGCGGTAACCCTAGTCAGATACCCATCATTCTTGGAAGACCTTTCCTAGCTACCGCTAATGCTTGCATAAATTGCAGAACAGGGGTTATGGACGTCTCTTTTGGGAATAAGAAAATGCGGTTGAATATTTTTAATGCATGCCAAGGACCACCCTCTTATGATCATAACGAAGTAAACATGATAGAAGAAGTAGTAGATAGGAATCTTCCTGTGTTGCTTAATTCGGATCCCTTGCAAGCATGTTTGACACATTTAGGAACTGACGATTTTGATGTTGATGAATATGCAATTGAAGTGAATGCTTTGTTAGAGCCACCCAAGTTTAGTACCATTCCTCCTTGGACTATGAAATTTGAATCATTACCGACTCAATCAAGCCCTTTAGTGCCATCCTTAGAAGCACCACCCAATCTGGAATTGAAGCCTCTTCCTGACAAGTTAAAGTATTCTTTTCTTGGATCCAATGATACCCTTCCGGTAATCATTGCATCTACTTTGACCTCTGATCAGGAACAAAAATTGATGAATGTACTTAGGGAACATAAAGAGGCAATAGGATGGACAATAGCTGATCTTAAGGGAATTGACCCTTCTGTTTGCATGCACCACATTCACTGTGAAGCAGAAGCTAAACCACATAGGGACATGCAACGGAGGCTAAATCCAAACATGCGAGAAATTGTTAAAAAAGAAGTGGTTAAATGGTTGGATGCCGGTATTATTTATCCAATTTCGGATAGCCAATGGGTCAGCCCAACTCAGGTAGTACCTAAAAAGTCAGGTATTACTGTCATTCAGAATGAAAAGGGTGAGTCAATTTCTACCCGAGCAACCACTAGTTGGAGAGTGTGTATAGATTACCGGAAACTGAATGCTGTTACTAGGAAAGATCATTTCCCTCTGCCTTTTATTGATCAAATTCTAGAACGACTAGCAGGGCGGAGTTTCTTTTGTTTCCTGGATGGATATTCAGGATACAACCAGGTTCCAGTATTTCCTGCAGACCAAGAAAAGACCACCTTTACTTGCCCTTTTGGAATGTTTGCATTCAGGCGTATGCCTTTTGGTCTCTGTAATGCACCAGCCACCTTTCAACGATGTATGTTGGCCTTATTCTCCGATATGGTTGGTCATTTCCTTGAAGTGTTTATGGATGATTTTTCTATTTTTGGATCTTCATTCGAGGACTGTCTCCATAATTTGGCTAAGGTATTGAAACGCTGTATAGAAACCAACTTAGTCTTAAGTTGGGAGAAGAGCCATTTTATGGTTCGTGAGGGAATTGTACTCGGTCACATTGTTTCTGAGCGAGGGATTGAGGTTGACAAGGCTAAGGTTGAATTAATCTTGAAATTACCTCCCCCAACCTCGGTTAGACAAGTACGATCCTTCCTTGGCCATGCTGGTTTTTATAGACGATTCATCAAGGATTTCAGCAAAATCTCTCAACCATTGTGTGATTTACTTGCCAAAGACAAGTCCTTTGATTTTAGTAAAGAATGTTTGACCGCTTTTGACATTCTTCGAACTGCTTTGACCACTGCACCTATCATCAAGCCCCAGATTGGACTCTGCCATTTGAAATCATGTGTGATGCTTCTGATTATGCTGTAGGAGCTGTTTTAGGACAGAAGCTCAATAGGGAACCCCATGTAATTTACTATGCTAGTAAAACTCTTTCAGATGCACAAATAAACTATACCACTACTGAGAAAGAATTACTAGCAGTTGTATTCGCCTTAGAAAAATTTCGATCATATTTATTAGGGTCTAAGGTCCTAGTTTACTCTGATCATGCTGTATTAAGACATCTGCTATCCAAAAAGGATACAAAGCCTAGACTGATTCGATGGATCCTTTTGTTACAGGAATTTGACTTAGAAATTTTGGATAAGAAAGGTTCCGAAAATATGGTAGCAGATCACATTTCTAGGATCTTAGTAGAATACAACAAGGAAATTATTAGAGATAGGTTTCCTGATGAGCAGCTATTCTCAATTTCTTCTACCAGTAATCTCCCCTGGTTTGCCCATATTGTGAATTATCTGGTAACAGGGCAAGTTCCTCCATACTGGTCACAACAAGAAAAAGATAGGTTCTTTTCGCAAATCATATATTACTTTGGGAGGAACCTGAATTATTTAAACACTGTCCAGATCAAGTGATAAGGCGATGTGTCCCTGAGAGTGAATTCAAGAGTATACTTAATTTTTGTCATTCTCTTGCATGTGGGGGACACTTTAGTGGGAGAAAAACTGCAGCAAAGGTGCTGCAAAGTGGATTTTATTGGCCAACTCTCTTTAAAGATGCACATGAATTTGGCCGTAATTGTCTCAAGTGTCAACAAAGGGGGAATATTTCACGAAAAGATATGATGCCCCTAAACCCCATTTTAGTTGTTGAAATTTTTGATGTTTGGGGTATTGACTTTATGGGACAATTCCTCTTTCCTTTGGATTTGAGTACATTTTGGTAGCAGTCGATTATGTTTCGAAATGGATTGAAGCTGTGGCAACTCGAACTAATGATCACAAAGTTATGATCAAGTTCATTCAGCATAACATCTTTAGTCGATTTGGGTGTCCAAGGGCCATTATTAGTGATGGAGGTGCGTATTTCACAAATAGACACTTTGACGCACTGATGAAAAAGTATGGAATTACCCATAAAGTAGCCACACCATACCATCCTCAGACTAGTGGTCAGGTAGAAGTTTCGAATAGAGAGATCAAGCACATTCTTGAGAAAACGGTAAAACCCGATAGGAAAGATTGGTCCGAACATTTGGATGATGCTTTATGGGCTTACCAAACTGCTTTCAAGACCCCTCTAGGAATGTCTCCGTACCGGTTAGTGTTTGGAAAGGCTTGTCACCTACCTGTTGAATTGGAACACCGTGCATTTTGGGCTATCAAGCAATTTAATTTTGACATGAAGAATGCAAGTTTCCATAGAAAACTTCAGTTAAGTGAGTTGGAAGAGTTACGAAATGAAGCGTATGAGAGTTCGAAAATTTACAAGGCTCGAACGAAGGATTATCATGACAAATTTATTCATAGAAAATCATTTGAGCCTAATCAAAAAGTGTGGCTCTACAACTCTAGGTTACGTCTTTTTCCCGGAAAACTCCGCTCACGATGGGATGGACCTTTGTAGTAACTCAAGTATTTTCCCATGGAGCTGTTGAACTTAAGGATCCTAAGCAAGGGAATGTTTTTAAGGTGAATGGCCAGTGTTTGAAACCGTATATTGAAGGAATCAGTGATGGAGAAGTTGTTGAAACTCTTGATCTTGAACAACCAGTGTTACTGTGATGATGAACTTAGTCTGGCTGAAGACGTTAAACTTAGCGCTCCTGGGAGGCAGCCTAGCTCTTTCCTTAGTTCATATTTTAACTTCTAGTTCTTTATTTTTAGAATAAATGGAGTAATAAAAGAAGATTGCAGGAACATGATGATAGAAGGACGTCCAATTCCATACCCTACCAGGTTGTATCCTTCCATGCCATTTTGTTATTAATATTCTCTTCCATTAGGGACAATGGAAATTAAGTTGGGGGGTGAGGTAATTAATTAAATCAAATCCTCGAGTAAAATTTTAATCAGTTTTGTGTACAAAAATTTATCTCGAATTGAAAATAATCAAGCTCACTAAATGAGGAGTGATTAATGGTTTAGAAAATTTTAGAGATACTGAGGGATGATTTATCAAGAAAACCCTATAAGTGGTAGAGTGTAGTCCAGAAAATTTTAGAAGAGTAATTCCAGACCCTTCGGCCTATTGATCTTAATAATGAATCTTACTTATTTTGGTATAGGCATTATAAAAAAGTTCCCAGTTAAAAAAATTCCTGAAGTTAATAAAGATTTTAGCATCTCGCACTGAGTAACCGGACCCCTTCGCCTAAGTAAGCGTTGTTGTTCGCATCAAAAGGTGGGGATGTAACGAAATCTTTCGTAGAGTTAGTCTTGACTTAGCCTTTTAAACTCGAGTCAGTAAGCCCGAGGGGTGTTTTACACCTAATGCCCTAAAGCCAACTGGTTTGGGAGTCATTGGCTTAAAGCTCGCTACAAGGGTTAATTAGAAAGCAAGGTGTCAGGACATTGCACTGACTTTACATTAAAAAAAAAAAAAAAAAAAAAAAAAAAAAGTGGGGACTAAATAAATATTGCATCAAAACCAAACTAAGTTAGAAGATTTAGATAGTGAGATAGAAAGTTGGGAACGAAAACTCTTAAAACTTCTATGGACTTTATTCTACTACTAAATGGGAGGAATTGGTAATCCAATGAAGTACCTTTTAATAGTCTAACCATGTATCCTTTGATTTTAGGGTTAGTACGATAATTTTCATTTCATGGACCATCTTAGTACACAAGACTCATCCATTTCCTTTACTCGAGGACGAGCAAAGTTTAAGTTGGGGGTGTGTTAGACATTAGAATAATGAAAATTAACCCAACTTTATTTGATTAAAATTGATACTTTTTATGATACTTTGCAGGAATTGACTCCATAAACGTGTAGATCTTGATTTTAGGAGTCCAACGACGCAAACGGAATGTAATTCGGACTTCAAACGGGCCCGAAATGGATTTTAGAAGGTTTTAGCACAGATTTCAGAGCCGCACGATTTTTGGAGCGCCCTTAAAAACTTTTGTTTGGCTCACGGTGGACCAGCTCAATGGTCCACCGTATGAGCTGCTGGTCCACGGCAACCATTACTGCCGGTCCACGGGCGGAGCCGTGGACCACCATGCTCCGATCGTGCCGAAACTCGTCGGAGAGCTTCCCCCGGCACCGCCGAAGCCGCCGCCAACCTTCCCGCCGGCCGGAGAGCTCCCGTTCGGCCGGAAAAATGGCCGAAATCCGCTGCCAAGCCCGTCTCCTCCGCGAGCCGCATCCGTCCACGCGTGTCCGCCGAAGCCCCTCCGCCGCCCACCGCGCCATCCGCCACGCTGCCGCCGCGCCGTCCGCCCTCCGCCCACGCCCACGCGAGCTCAGCCGCTCCGCCGCCCACGGCCACGTCTTCGCCGCTCACGGCCACGTCGCCGCCCACAGCGCGTCCGCCCCTGCGCCATGTCCGAAGTTCGCCGCGCCGCTGCCCAGCCGTGCGCGCCGCGCCTCTCCGTCCGATGCCTAGCCGGCGCCGCCCAAGCCTGCTGCAGCACCTTCGCCCAGCCGTCCATGCCCAAGTTCACGAGCCACGCCACCGTCCGCTGCAGCACCTTCGCTCAGCCGTCCGTCCCTGCGCCATGTCCTCCTGTTGCCGTGTCCGTCTCCACCCCAGCCGCACCTCTCTGCCCGCAGTGCCATCTGCCCTTGTCACCGTCGTTCAGACCGGGATGTCCGAAAACAAGGAAGCATCGGAACGAGAAGGGATGTCGGACGACGCTGAATGGACGCGGGATTGTGCGATAGAATTTTTGAATTTAATTTTTGAGATGGGGATGATCGTAAAAAAATCAGATAAGGAGATCGGATTGAGATGAAGAAATCACCGCGCTTTCCACACGGACCTGACACGGTATTTTTCAGCTATAAATACCTCGGTGATTCTTTTCTGCGAGGAGGAGGAATTTTGGGAGGTTCCACTTGCTGTCCGTAGTTCCACCTGTTGCTGTGACAGAGAGTCAGAGTCGGATAGAAAGGGAGAAAGGGACCCTTGTTCCCTTACTTTTATTTTCTCTGTACTCCAATTTTTATGCAATAAAATTTATTTGCTTTATATTAATCCATGTTTGCTTATTTTTATTTTAGTCATGCTGGAGTCATGTTGGATTAGCGTTTAAGGTAAGTTGTAGTGAATTAGTTTGACTGACCTATACCTAAGGGACGGGCCGTGATCCACGGGTACGGGCCGTACTCTTGAGATAGGTCATATCTAAATTATTTTCACAAATTTATTATTTGCATTTAATTTTTGCATTAGTTTAGTTTATTTTAATTTATTTTAAGTCAAAAGGAAATACCTTATTTTCAAAATAACCTCAAAGTCTCTGTGGGATCGATCCTTACTCCCGCTATTCTACCCTTTAGAGTAGTGGAATTAAGGTTCTAAATCGGTGCATTACGACACGCATCACCAACAAGCATCTCAGATCCGTGGACGCCCACTCCAAAAGAAGCCTTCCCATGCTGTTTTTCCTTTGTTTTCTTGTCTTTTGTGAGTTTTCTAACCCCTGACAGGTCGTTTGCAGGTCCCTGAGTTCCTACGAATCCAACGACTCCAGCCAAGCCTCCATTCGGATCATCGAGCATAAAGCCGGGTATCTACGGGTCTTTGGCTCGGTTTTCCAGGCCGCATCCGTCGAGGAATGAGAGACCCTTTTGCTACGATCTCATAGACGTTGTCAGGTACACCCCCTTTTACCTCCAGTAGTTTTTTGTAGGAGAACTTGCCCAACCGAGGCTTCTCAGTCCGGTGATCCTTCTTTTCTACTTTTTCTAGGTCCTAATCTGCATTCTGATCTTCTAAATTCATATAAATTTCCTACAACTTATTTTAATCTAAAATTCGGAATTAATCACTCAACCCCACATATAAAACATATAAAAAAATTGCATGCAAATTAGTTCCCCATCAAGCTTCCTACTTACTCCACCTCCCTTCCATCGCAGCGGACCTCGGTGGATGGACCTTTTGCAGCTGTCATCCAACAGCTGCAAACCCTGACTACAGCAGTTCGGCAGCTACAGCACCAGCAGCGCTCCCTGCCACGCAGCTGAAAGAACAGGTGCAGGAGGTTTGACATGAACCTACACTAGGCATGCAAACAGGGCACGGTAGCACAGGAGATTTTAAAAAATTTTTAAAAAATCCGCGCAGCGGAAATCTGCTCCGCCTAGAAACTAATCTAATTCTAGTTGCAATTAGCATGTAGGATAATATAAAATATTTGCAAAATATTTGAATTAAAAATTCAAATCATGCATGATTAAAATATTTTTTTTCATACCTTATTCTAGCTGGAATAACCCTGGGATAAAGTTGGAATAGGCTGGAATAAGTGGGATAAACTTATTCCAGTCGTCTCTTTCTTCTTGTCTGCAGAAAACTCTATTTTGGGGTTGAAAAACGTTCCAGAACGATAGCTTCCGGACCTCCGTTTGCTCCCAAAATTTAGCAGCGGCAACTTGGACAAGTGCTCTTCGATCTCTAATTGAAATCTGCAAGAAAACTTAGCCAAAAATTTATAAAAAATCACCAAAGTCTGCTGCCATAATTTCTGCAGCAGAACTAGGCACATACTTTGGCCTTCGATTTGGAGCAGCTGGAGCGATCCCGGCTCGTGTGGCTTGCTCTAGGAGTAGAAGGATACTCCCTCTAGAGGGGAACATGCCCGGGGCTCTCGGATCCTACTCCACACGCGGTGCTAGCCGCTGGAAGTTGATTCGGTCATAGTGAACGACAGCAACAAAGCTTTGCTGCAGTCCAGGGATTAGAGCACTCAATGGGACAATGATAAGGACCTTGAAACTCTCCCTCTCACCCTCCAAAACCCAGCCTATAAGAGGAGAGTCTAAGCTCTCAATCTGGGGATCTCTCAACCTCTCTCAAAAAAAGGAACAGCAGGTAAAGTTTCAGGTTCTTCACGGCTGAAACTCATCTCATGAAACAGGGGACTTAGATGGTATAAATAGGCATAGAGGAAGAGGGAGATGGAGAGACTGGGAGAGGAAGAGGCAAGCAGCTGCCATTACCCCATTAACCAGCAATAAACAAGGTTTAATGGAGGGGGGGAGGAGAGGAAGGGACAACGCCCAGCGATGGAGAAGTTTGGGACGTTCGGCCTTTCTCCCAATGTTTTACCGTGTAAAACGGTCCAAGGGAGAAATTAAATACCGGTTCAAAAGAAAACCGATCCAAAAAAAATTAAACCAATTAGGTTCAAACCCATTGGTTCATTTAACCAACAGTGGTTCAATCCAATTGAACCGGTCCGAGCCCAATAAAATTGGTTCAATTGGTTTACAACCAATTGGAGGCCGAAACGAGCTCCGAATCAGTTCAAAACTGATTCAGAAAATCCTGGCGCAGTGCTGGTCAACCCGGAACAATTTTCGATTGACACAGACAAGGGTAAGATGGGGAAAAGAGTGCTAAAAAATACCGTAACTATAAAATCGAGACGATTCCCAATCGTAATCGGTATCCGAATCAGAGAGTAATCCTCTGTGGCGTGTGACCTCATAGGTTCGAACCTAAATGATAGCACTTGAACAATTCCAGTACCAACACAAGAAACCATCTAGCAATGGATCCCGACGTTCGGATAGGTCGAAGATGCAGGAGCAAACTATCGAACCTCTGGCATATGGTTACCGTAAATTCATCCCTTTGACCTCTAATGCTCATGACGACTGAGATTGGGCTGCCAACCCAGACTG
The DNA here is from genome assembly GCA_021397845.1 of Areca catechu. Taxonomy (NCBI): domain Eukaryota; kingdom Viridiplantae; phylum Streptophyta; class Magnoliopsida; order Arecales; family Arecaceae; genus Areca; species Areca catechu. Next base: position 109,491,488 of record CM038047.1, read on the forward strand.
AGTCAGTCGACTACGTGTCTCAACCTCGCAAGCCCAGTGACTTTTTACTAGGACTACCCCGGCCGAAGATTTGCTAAATTGAGATACTGCGAGACATTCAATCCAAACTGTTTGGACAGGTCAATTCCATCTTGGTCCATCACTGCTCCACAAGTACTTGCCTGTACCCAGAAACCTTCTGTCATCGGATTAAAAATCCGGGTAGTCCGGCACCAAAGCATAGGGAGTTGCTTGCAAGCTACTGTGATGACCTCAGGTCAGAGGGACACATATACCCATATCCAATCGTGAGTATCCCTTTGGCAAAAAGGGGCTGCACGGAGTCACGTTCAATGAGATATCACATATCCCACTTGCAGATCACATCAGTGTCACCACACTCATTTGGTCAAGAGGACAACCAAACGATGTGAACTGCAACATCCTATACTTGATATATTGCCGTCCAGTACAATATATCCTTTGGTTGTGAACAGGGTTTAAGGACCACTCGATACATCCTCTCTGTATCAAAGATAGTGTAGTCCTAAGGACTTCATCACATGGAAAGAGTTCATTTCAGGGAAATAATATGTGATGAGCTACCAAAAAATAATATTTTATTAATTCATAAAAAGAATACAATACTGAGCTCAACCGCCTACAACCCAGGCAATTGGCTTTGGGACACAATTCCTAACAGTAGCCCCAGCAAGGGACCCCCGCGGCTCAGACCGTAGGGCCACGCGAAAGCCTGCGCTCCATCCAAGGCAGGCCTTCCCAATCGCGGGCAGCCTCCAACCCCCGGGGGAGCCACCAAACCCCCACGAAGAGAAATTGCTCGGTTCGGCGGATCACGAGAGTCGATCCCCGGCCGATGATGCTGAGACGGCGCACCGCAGTAGGCGACGTCGGGGCAAAGCCTCCCGCCGAGACCGATCAGCGCCCCCTTCACCAGCGGCCTCGGTGGAAGATTCCACTGATGTGGCCATCAAGCGTCATGCCAAGAGGCGCATGGAGGAGCACGAGCGCAAACTGGCAGAGTTCGCCCGCCGATTTGCCGACCTCCAGAACTCCTCGGCAGACTCAGCGGACTACGATGCCCGGCCACCCTTCTCCCAGGAAATCAAAGAGGAGTCCGATCCCGAGTCTATCCGCATGTCGCAGGTGGATCCCTACGATGGGACCACCGACCCTTTAGACCATCTGAGAGCTACAAGGCTCTCATGAGGGTCCAGGGGGCCACGGATGCTCTCTTATGCATTGCCTTCCCCGCTACCCTCCGGAAGGCTGCTCGAGTCTGGTTCACCCACCTCGAACCGGGATCTATTTGCTCCTTCCGTCAATTGGAAGGAAAGTTCGTGGTGCACTTCGACGCTTGTCGGAAGGTGCCGAGAGAGGTGGACAGCCTCTTCTCCATCCGCCAGCAGGACCAGGAGCTGCTTCGGGACTATATTACCCGCTTCAAGACTGCTGCCCTGGAAATCTACAGCCTGGACGAGCCCGTTGCCATGCTGGCATTAAAGCGCGGGCTCAAGACATCCCGCCTGACTTATTCCCTAGACAAGAAACCCCCTAGGACATATTCCGAGCTCCTCCTCCATGTCCACAAGTATATCCGAGCGGAGGAGGCCGATCGCACTCGACGAGAACTGGATGGGAGGACCTTGAAGAAGCCGGCCCCGAGAGATGTTCCCGGGACCTGAAGGCCCGGGCCGCCTGCTGACTCCCGTCCAAATCCGAAGCCGAAGGGCGGAGCCACCCCGGAGCGAAGTTTCACCCCTCTCCTTGCTCCCAGAATGAAGATCCTCATGGAAATTGAGGGCGAGCACTACCTCCGCCGACCTCCCCCTCAGAACCTAAGGAACACCCGCGACAGGTCAAAGTACTGCCAGTTCCATCATGAGCATGGACATGACACGGAGGAGTGTCGCAATCTGAAGTGGGAAATCGAGGAGCTGATTAAAAGAGGCTACCTCAGGAAGTTCGTGAGGAACGAAGCTCCGGCGGAGGGACAGCCGCTTACAGCCCTCCCCCCGGTCCCTGCGATCGATAATCGCCCGACGGAGAAGCCAGTGGGCATGATCTCTTGTGGAATCGGGCGAGTGGCAAAGAGAGCCCGGGAGGTGGGGGACCCGGAGAATGTATCCCCCTTTGAGAAGGGGACTGAAAAAAAAATGTAAATAATGATGCTGTGGTGGTCGAGATGACCATCGCAAAGCATCCTGTACATCGCATTATGGTAGATAGTGGGAGCTCTACTGACGTACTTTTTTATGATGCTTTCTCCCGAATGAACCTGTCTCATGATCAGCTAAGACCAGTGCACACCCCTCTTGTGGGCTTTACCGGGACTCGATGGGGGTCGAAGGGGAGATCACTCTCCCTGTCACCGCTGGATCCCCACCTCAACAAGCCACAGTTATGATGACATTCACCGTCGTCAAACTCCCCTCGCCTTATAATGCGATCCTCGGTCGTCCGGGGCTCAACCAGTTGGATGCCATGATTTCCACGAAATGGTTGCTAGTACAATTCCCCACGGCCTCCGAGCCTGGGGTGATGAGGGGGACGACCCAGCTAGTCCAGCATTGCCTTCAAGCAGTCCCGGGTACCCGAGGCACCGAGCTCGACCCCGACGTCAACGACCTCGACTTAAGGGAGAAGGAACCCAGGGGAGGACCCATGGAACATCTGTTGGCGTATTCCCTCGGTTCGGACCCTCAGAAGACTGTGCATGTGGGGGCCCAGCTCCTGGAGGAAGAGCGAACCCGCCTGCTGGATTTCCTCCGTGCGAATGCGGATGTGTTTGCATGGTCCGTGGCCGACATGCCGGGCATCCCCCCTGAAGTCATCACCCACCGGCTAAATATGGATCCAAGATGCCGCCCAGTCTGCCAGAAGAAGAGGAGCTTTGCCGCAGAAAGGCAGAGGGCCATCAACGAAGAGGTGGAGAAGCTCCTCGCCGCCAGTTTCGTGCGGGAAGTACAATATCCCAGCTGGTTGGCGAATGTGGTCATGGTGAAGAAGAGTAGTGGCAAGTGGAGGATCTATGTGGACTACACCGACCTCAACCGAGCCTGCCCAAAGAACAGTTTCCCTCTTCCAAAGATTAACCAGCTGGTGGACACCGCTTCGGGCATCGCCTCCTCTCTTTCATGGACGCCTTCTCCGGGTACAACCAGATTCGAATGCACCCGGAAGACGAAGAGCACACCTCCTTCGTCACCGACCGTGGAACTTACTGTTACAAGGTGATGCCATTTGGCCTCAAGAATGTCGGGGCCACGTACCAGCGACTGGTCAACAAAGTCTTAAAGGATCAGATCGATAGCAACATGCAGTTGTACGTGGATGACATGCTGGTAATGAGCAAGCCCCTTTCGGATCATGTTGGCAACCTGGCGGAGACCTTCGGCAACCTCCGACTTCACCAGATGAAGCTGAACCTGGCGAAATGCGCCTTCGGTGTCTCTGCCGGGAAATTCCTGGGGTTCATGGTGACCCAAAGAGGGATAGAGGCCAACCCAGAAAAGGTCCAGGCTATCTTGGACATGGAGCAACCCACTTCCAAGAAGCAAGTGCAGCAACTCAACGACTGGATAGCTGCTCTGAGTCGGTTTATCTCGAGGTCGGCCGACCGCTGCCGGCCTTTCTTCAAAGTGCTGAAGAAGATGAGCGACTTCACCTGGACCGGGGAGTGCCAGGAGGCATTTGACGAGCTAAAGAAGATGCTTGCATTGCCCCCACTGCTCTCCAGGCCTGAAGAAGAGAGGAGCTCGTCCTCTACCTAGCGGTCACCACGGAGGCCGTCAGCTTGGTCCTGGTTCAGACAGACGACCAGGGAGTTCAGAGGCCGGTGTACTACACGAGCAAACTCCTCCACGATGCGAAACTCAGGTATTCCGGTCTGAAAAGCTCATTTTTGCATTAATAGTGTCTGCCCAGCATCTCAAGCCCTATTTCCAAGCACATCCCATTGCTGTCCTGACTGATCAGCCGCTGAAAGCGATACTCAGCTAACCCGACACATCCGGGTGATTGGCGAAGTGGGCACTCAAGCTCAGCGAGTTCGATATCGCTTATCGACCAAGGTTGGCCATGAAGGCGCAAGTGCTCGCTGACTTCTTGGTCGAATGCGCAGGCCTAGGCAAGGGGATAGAGGAGGACCCTCTGGACCGCCAGTTGAAACCGGGACCCGAGGAGGACGTGTGGATCCTTCATGTGGACGGAGCCTCGAACTCTGGCGGGAGTGGAGCTGGTCTCATCCTTGCTAATAGCGATGGAGTCATCGCCGAATGTGCACTCCGTCCGTTCCAGTTCACCGTAACTAAAAACCAGGCGAAGTACGAGGCTGGTGCGGGCACCAGACTTAGAAGAAGACTTCAGGGCTCCATCTGGATCTCTGATTGACCTTGCCCGAAGAATTAGGGTTTTCTGGTTTTGTAATAAGGGTTGACTTGGTCAACTCAATTTTAGTCTTGAGTCTATAATTTAAATTTTGTTGAGTCATGTTGACTCAGTACAAGTCTTAGTAGTGGCCTAGGTCTTCTCCAGGTTGGTGCCACCTTTTTCAAGTCAAGGTCCAGGGTGCCACATTTTTCTCCCAGGCTCAAGTAAGTGGGCGCCACACTCCCAGCCACATGCCAGAATCCAGGGGGTGCCACATCTCCATCCCAGTGTCTTGGTCCCCACACCCAAGGGAGCAAGAATTTTTCTTGAAGCCAAAATCAAGGAGGCATCCCATATATACCTTAAAAGGCCAAGCTAAAGGAGGAAAGATGCATTTCTTGGGGAGCACTTCAAGGGGGCGCCCAACCAATGCCTAAAAAGACCAAAGCAAAGTTGGGAAGAGCCATGACTTGGGGAGAAAGAAAAGGAGGTGTCCAAAAGAGTTGAGCCATGAAAGGAAGAAGCCAAAACTTGGGGAGCAAAACTAGGAGGCGCCCAAATACTTCCAAATAAAACCAAGCATGGAAGGAAGAAAATTTTTCTTGAAGAGCAAGGCTAGGCGCCCACCTACTTACCATTTGGAGCCGCCAATCAACACTTATGGAAGCTCTTGGCCGGCCATATGAGAAGGATTTGATTCTACAAGCCTAATTTGAAGATCCATCCTATTAGTCCCACATGGGAAGATGTAAAACCCTGACCTCTTGTAAAGGCCTATAAAATAAATTCCTCTTATAAGTTTTAAAAAATATCTGATGAATGAATCCAATTTATGTGTGAGCAAACTCTGTGTTTTCTCTCTTCCGCACTTGCATCCAGGTGTTGAGCTCCGTGAGGGAGTAAATCCGGGTTCCCCAGGAACCTTGAGGAGGTGTGAGATCTCCAACCCCAAAACCCTAGGTTAGCCACTTCACTCCAAAACCCTAGCCGCCCATCATTCTCCTCAATCCACCAAACCCTAGCCTACCTCACCTCCCACGGCCACTCTCTCCAAGTCAAGGCCGATCACCAGCATCCGGTCTAGTCCGGATACTTCAGCTTCAGAGCAAATTCCAGAGGGAGCCAGATCAGCCTTTAGAAAATCCGGATTTCAGCAATATCAGCTTTCAAGTTCTTCAATCTGGTAAATCCTTCCTTGAGTATCTGATTCCATCACTTGTTCTTCTTCTTGCCCAGATCATTGAGTTCAGGAGAAGCCGACTCAGCCACAGGACCAGTATTGGAGGATCCATTGCGAAGATATCCGAATCCGAGGATCCAACAATCTGCTCGAGAGAGTTCTTCCACCAAACTCTGTGAAGATCACTATCTGGTCGGTAACCCATCTCTTCTCTTTATTTCTGTCCTGTTGAAAGTTCAGAGCGAAACCCTAGGTCTGGGAGTTTCTCAACCCCCAGCGATCCGTTACTTCTGAACTACTCTGATAACCTAGTTTCTTTTAAATTGTGCTTTCAATTATTACCTAGTTTCTTTCAATTTAGTTTAGCTTTCCTTTGAGTCAATGCCAATTTCTGAAAATATATATAAAAAAAAGAAATTAATCTTAATTTATTTCCACATCGCATCATCTCTTCTTTTGTTCTGCATCATTTTGGTATCAGAGCCCTGTCTAGGGTTTTCTATCTTGTTTGCTTGTTTGAGTGTCTCTCCCTTTTACTTTGTCTGCTCGAAGTAGACTCCCCAGGATGTCCGGTCCTAGGAACGAGCGAGGTGCAAAGATCCTCTTCTCATTCCATGGGATGTTCCTAGGGCGTGTAGGGGATCCGCTGGGTTACAACTTCGTAGCAGGAATTGTAAACGGGGGAAGCACTCTATTTTCAGTCTGTAACTATCCTGTTACAGGAATTGTTTCTCATTGCAGGAAATTCAAATTATATGATTTTTATTTTGCTAGAACCAGTATAATTGAAGATATTTTACATAATTTTCTTGTGATTTATTGGTTTCCGTGAAATTTCTGAGAGTTAAATTACTGCAACTCTGTTTCTATGTTTCTGCAATTCAATTTTTTGAGTGATCATCTCCTAATTCATCTTAAGGGCATTTGAGCATCTAAGATAAGGGGAGGAGTTGATAACCTCTCCTTAGCCCAAAACCACCACCCACTCATTCGATCCTAAGCCTAATTTTAAAATTTATTAGACTTAATTTGCCCTAGTAGGCTAGGGACATCAACAAGTCGGGTCTAGGCTAGTGTTCAGTCAGTTTGTCTAGTTACTCTGTGTGTTCTTTGTACTCAGTATCTAGAATGGTGGTTCAGGGATTCTATCCTGAAGGGCTTGTGTGCTGGTCCGCCTACCTGGCCAATCACTGATTGGTGTCTAGGATTGGCATTTAGGGACCTAACACTCCCCTTACACCTGCCTAGCTGAGTCCCGAGTTACTACAGGCTAGCTTGCTGTAGGGTTCGGTGGCAAGGCGGAATCATAGATTTCAAAAATTTTTTATCTTTATGAAATCTTCACCAAACCTTCAACCCAAAATCTCCTTAAAAGAATTAAAACATATAAGATGTTTATATAAGATTTAATCTCAAATTAAGATACTAACCTGTATCGCAAAATCCAAACTCTGAATCTCCACCAGGTGCCCAAATGTTCACCCTCCAATGGTGATCCACACAGAAAAATAATGAAGACAATAATTTCTAGTTCTTGGCTCCTCTTCTTGAATTCTTTTTCAAGAATTCAATTCTTGGACCTTTAGGCTGAAATTTTCTTTCTTGAAAATTTCTTTTCTTCCTTCTTTCCTCTTCTTGAATTTTCTTCAAGAATTCCCTTTCTTGAATCCCTTTTCTTGAATTGAATTGGAAGAAAAATTAAGACAGTCAAAGTCTTAATTCAAGAAGGAAAAGAAGAATAGATCCTTTCCCTTTTCTTTCCTTTACCGTTCAAGACCTTCTTCTTATTCTTGTTTAGGGTCAGAGTTTCGACAGAGGATACCTCTGTAAGGGAAACAATACCCAACAAGAACAAGAGGAAGGAGTATTCTGGAGAGGAAGAAAGGGAATTGGATCTCTGAATTATGTTACGTGAAAACCCCCGAGAACCCCAACCCTATTTATAGATCTCAGAGGGGTGTCATCTCGAAACAACGCAACCCTCTGAAACCCCAGGGATCACGATCCCTCATTCCTCACGCGTCCCCTCAACCAAAAATCACGATTCTCCGATTTGATTTTCGTTTTTCCGACGAGGAGAACTCTCGGAAAAACTTCAGGAAGAATCACGACTTTTGGAGACGGATTTGCGACCGAAAAGCGACGGATCTTTTCCTTAATTTTTTCTGGCCATCAGATCCAGATCCAAGGGTGCCAGACAAGGATCTGAATCGCCCCTTTTCAGATTTTTCTCTGACGTTTTCTTTCTCACGCGTTTTAAGAGAAGTCCACGCGCGTGGACTCTCTTTCTTGGCGCGCGCGGGTGAGAAAAGGGAGGGGGCGGCTTGGAGAGAGGGTCTCAGTGAACTAAATTCACTTGGGTTCAGCCATGGGTTAGCCCAATGTCCTAAAAAATAAATTGGACCTTAATCTGGTTCAATTAGAACCCAATTAAGCCTAATTCGGAACCAAATTCGAATCTGATTCGAATAGAAATTTGGTCTGCAACACATGCTAGTGTGTTTATCCTGCAAACATGATTTAATTCCAAATTAAATCCTTCATCAATTTTCTTTTGTGTGTGACCCATTGGGTTCCACACCTAGCCAGCAGTAGGTCCGAGTGCTATTTGACTTAATTCGGTTAGATCTCAACTAAGCCGATTTAGGTCAACTCAAACTAGCTCGACTCGGTCAATTAGAATCTAATTCAAATTGACTGATTTGAATTATCATGACTCAATCATATACCTACAAGACAAGATTGATGTCTAGCAACGTATCATGTCTACCCGGAAGATGTGGAATTTTGGTGGAATTACCAAAATACCCTTCAGTGGTGAGTTACCGGGCAATTCAGTCCTTTGATCAACTTGCATCCCGAATATGATTATGAATATGGATACTTGTCAAATCCAATTTTCATATTCATCCCTAGCTCAATCTTTATAATGATGATTCAGTAATGAACCATTAGAAAATAACTCTAATGTTCATACTTTGATCAAAGGTTTCCTGAATCCATCATTTGAAATTTACTGGATGCTATTCCCTCTTACTAGGGCTGATCAATTCCTTGTTGACCTACTCACAACCTCCATATACAATCCACCATAACCAGTATCACCTCGTGCATGACTCAGTGTCATGATTGATTGCAAACCAAAGTATGGATTCATATATATAAGGTACTATGGTAGTCTCAGGTCAAAGGACCACATGCACTACTCCCACTATGAGAATTATCTATTGACAAACAGATAAGGTTCCATTAGATATTCTCTATCTGGATCAATTCAGTGAACTCATTCTCTAATGAACACTCACATCCTAGTATTAGTGTCAAACACAAGTGACTGTGAGATCAGTCACCCTTATTACAAAATATATATAGGATGTGCTGGTCTTGCCGGAAACATTGATCCCCAACTCAATGTCCCATCGACCAGGAATATTTTAGATTAGGGTTTTAAGGCTTTAGGTCTCACTGGTATGATCTCATCATAACCCCAGAACCATAGCCCTAATCTATGGGGTTCATCATAAAATCAAAAAGACACAGCAAATGATGAAACTAATGCCTTTATAAAATGTCAATTCATTGATTTTGGGATCAAAATTACAATATTTCAATTGGCTTTCAGGGCACAATCTTTCAATCTCCCACTTGCACTAAAGCCAATCGCCTTTAAATCTTAACCCCATACAATCAAGGTGGCGATCAAACTCTCGCTGTGATAGAGCCTTAGTGAACGGGTCTGCTACGTTGTTCTTCGTTTCTACCCTTTTAATGCAGACTTCTTGTCTTTCGACAATCTCTCGAACGAGATGGAAGCGCCTCAGAATGTGCTTTGATTTGTGATGAGCTCTTGGTTCCTTTGCTTGAGCAACAGCCCCCGTATTATCACAGTAAAGTGATACTGGACCTTCAATCTCAGGAACTACGCCCAACTCTGATATGAACTTCTTCATCCAGACAGCTTCCTTGGCAGCTTCACTAACAGCAATGTACTCTGCCTCAGTTGTTGAGTCAGCTACAGTTTGCTGTTTAGAACTTTTCCAGCTTACAGCTCCTCCATTAAGGGTAAAAACATACCCAGATATAGATTTGCTGTCATCTGGATCTGATTGAAAACTAGAATCTGAATAAGCTTCTAGTTTAAGATCAGATCCTCCGTATATTAGAAAAATATCCTTAGTTCTTCTTAAGTACTTAAGAATATTTTTCACAGCCTTCCAATGATCCTCTCCTGGATCAGCCTGAAACCTGCTGGCTATACCTAAGGCATATGCCACATCAGGCCTAGTACATAACATAGCATACATAATAGACCCTACTGCCGAAGCATAAGGTACCGAATTCATTCTATTTCTTTCTTCAGGTATCTTAGGAGACATCTTCTTAGAAAGATGTATGCCATGACCAATAGGTAAGTAACCTCTTTTACTTTCCTCCATGCTAAATCTTTTTAGCACTTGGTCAATGTACCTAGACTGGGATAAACCTAGCATCCTCCTAGATCTATCTCTATAGATCTTGATGCCTAGTATATAAGATGCTTCTCCCAAGTCTTTCATGGAAAACTGTTTAGATAACCATACCTTGACTGATTGTAACATTGGGATATCATTCCCAATGAGGAGTATGTTATCTACATACAGAACCAAGAAAACTATGGCACTCCCACTAGTCTTCTTGTACACACAAGGTTCATCCTCATTTTTGATAAAGTCAAATTCTTTGACTATCTTATCAAATCGGATGTTCCAACTCTAGATGCTTGCTTTAATCCATAAATAGATTTCTTTAGCCTACATACCTGATTAGGTTTAGTCTCCAAGACAAAACCTTCTGGCTGTGACATATAAACCTCTTCCTCAAGGAAACCATTGAGGAATGCAGTTTTCACATCCATCTGCCAGATTTCATAATCATGATATGCTGCTATAGCAAGCATGATCCGAATAGATTTGAGCATGGCAACAGGAGAAAATGTTTCATCATAATCTATTCCCTGTTTTTGTCTGAAACCCTTAGCCACTAATCTGGCTTTATAAGTTTCAACTTGGCCATCTGTCCCAATCTTTTTCTTATAGACCCATTTGCATCCAATAGGGTTAACACTCTCTGGTGCATCAACTAAAGTCCAGACTTGGTTGACATACATGGAGTCCATTTCGGATCTCATGGCTTCCAGCCATTTGTCTGAGTCACTACTTATGACAGCATCCGTATATGTTAGAGGCTCATCATTATCAATGATTCGGGCTTCATTATTTTCAATAATGAACCCATACCTTTCAGGTGCATGTCGCACTCTATCAGACTTACGGATAGGAGTGGTGTGTTCAGGTTCTATACTAACTGTGTTATGATTTTGTGAGATGTATCTACTTGTTGAACTTCTTCAAGTTCAATATTTCTCCCACTGCCCTTTTGTAGGATGAATTCTTTTTCCATAAAAATGGCATGCCTACTGACTAAACCTTTTGTTCAGTAGGGTGGTAGAATAGATATCCTATACTATCTTTGGGATATCCAACAAATAGACATTTTTCTGCTCTAGCATCAAGCTTTGTCCAAAATTTCTTTTGACATAAGCTGGACATCCCCATATCTTAAGGTGCTTAAGATTGGGTTTCTTTTGAAAGGATTATGCCCTATAAGCCAATATCTGTATCTCCCAGACCATTGTAAATTGACAAATTAATAAAGGCAATAACTTTTTCATCATTCGCTGTGTCATTATATGATGAACCCCATAGATTAGGGCTATGGTTGTAGGGCTATGATGAGATCATACCAGTGAGATCTAAGGCCTTAAAACCCTAATCTAGAATATTCCTAGTCATAGGAACCCTGAGTTGGGGATCAGGGTTTCCGGTAAGACTGGCACATCCTATGTATGCTGAAAAGGGTGACTGCTCTCACAGTCATTTGTGTAGGACACTAATACAAGGATGTGGGTGCTCATTAGTGAATGAGTTCACTGAATAGATCCAGTTTGAGAACATCTAATGGAGCCTTAGCTGCTTGTCAATAGATGTTTTCTCATAGTGGGAGTTGTACAAGTAGTCCTATGACCTGAGACTGCCATAATACCTTATGTACATGAACCCATGCTTTGGTTCAATCTCATTCATGACACTGGGTCATGCACAAGGTTGACGCTGGGTGTGGTGAATTGTATATGAAGGAAATGAGTAGGTCAACAAGGAATTGATCACTCCTAGTAGGAGGAGATTGCATCCAGCCAAATTAGGTCAGATGATGATTCAGGAAATCTTTGATCAAAGTACAGATATTAGAAATGATTTCTAATATCGAATTAATTGAATCATTAGTGTATGACTGAGCTGGGAATGAGTATAAACTGGATTTGACATGATTCCATATCCATAGTTATATTCGGGATGCAAGATGATTGAAGGATCGAATTATACGGGAACTTTCCACTGAAGGGTAGTTTTGGAATTACACCAGAATTTCCATATCTTCCGGGTAGACATGACACGTTGCTAGACGTCAATCTTGTCTTGTGGGTTGATCAAATTAAATGGTTTAATTGGATCACTAATTAGGAGGAGTCCTAATTGACTGACTCGAGTTAGCTCGATTTGACCTAAATCGATTAGAATGAGTTCTGATCAGATTAGGTCAACTTGCACTCGGACCCACTGCTGGCTAAGTATGGAACCCAATGGGTCACACACTTAGGACAGATAATCAAGGATTTAATTTGGAATTAAATCTCGTTTGCAGATGAACACACTAGCATGTGTTGCAAACCATGGCTTCTACTTGAATCGGATTCGAGTTAGGGTTCCGATTTGGTCTTTTTTAGATCCAAATTCATTCCGGTTTGAATCTAATTGAAGATTCAACACTTTGGGCTAATAGTAGGCTAGCAATTGGGCTAACCTAAGAGGCTAAACCCCTTTCCCACATCGCCTAAGTCCCTCCGCTTTTTTTCCCACGCGCGCGCAAGGAGAAGAGTCCACGCGCGCGTGGACTCTTTCCAAGACGCGTCTTTGCGTGAAAAGAAAGAAAAAAGACCGGTGATTTTGAAGAGGCGTGGAAGAGAGTCCACCTAGGCGTGGACTCTCCAAAAAGGGGAAAAATACCGTGAAAAAGAAAAGAGAAACACCGAAGGGGTGCGACTCTTCCTTCTGCGCGCGCCCTTCTGTGTTTTTCACGATCCTTCTTCGCGTCTTCCCATCCCAAAGGCCGTGAGATTAATCCCAAGGGCCATGAGATAAAGACAGAAGACGTGAGAAGGGAGAGAGGGACGTGAGAGGATGTTTTCAGATGAGAAGGCGCCTCTCTGTTGCCTATTTAAGAAGAAGGCTTCACCGTAAAAATGATTCCAGATTTTCTACGGCGAAGCCTTGCTTCTCTTTCCTTCTCCCTCTCCAGAAGATTGTTTCCCCCTCCCCTCTTTCCTATTTGATTCCTTTACAGAGCCTAGGCTCTGTCGAATCTCAGAACAGAAGGAGAGTCAGAGAGAGAAACTCTCCGACGGTAAAGGAAGAAGGCACCTCTTTTCCTTCTTTCTTACATTAAGACAACTTTGTCTTAATTTTCTTCTCCCTCCAAGACAAGCCTTGTCTCATTTTAGGACAAGGGCTTATTCTTAAGACAAGAGTGTCTTAAGGGGCCAAAGTTGCTAAAACTAGGAGAAGAGTAAGAGAGAAAGTTTTAGTCCCCGTTTGGCTAAAGGAGTCCTAGCCAATAGCCCATATATCAAGTTCTTGGGGTAGAACTTGATTGGAAGGAACCCAATTGAGGAGTCACTGTCTTGATCATCTGCCCGTGTGGATCACCATCGGAGGGCGGACAAGTGGACGCCTGGTGTGTTCAAAAGGTTACTCTATTTGGAGTTTATTTCTACATCAGATTGGATATAGCGATCTGAGGTTAGTATCTAAACTATGTTTAAATTTGGACATGCATGTAGTCATAAGTTTTAATTGCTAATAAGGAGATTTTGGGATTAGGGTTCGGACCTGATTTCATAAAGTTTTGAAATCCACACTTCCGCACTGGTTACCGAACCTACATCTTTCCCCTCCATAACTCATATGGAATGCTAGATACAGATTTGGATGGTACTCTATTCAAAATATTAGCCACTGTTTCCAAGGCATATCCCCAGAAAGAAACAGGTAAGTCTGTGAAGCACATCATGGACCGTACCATATCTAATAAAGTACGATTTCTCCTTTCAGCAACACCATTTAATTGTGGTGTGTAAGGAGGAGTCCATTCAGAGATGATTCCCTTTTGTTTAAGGTGATCAAGAAACTCGGTGGATAAGTATTCACCTCCTCTATCTGATCGAAGGATCTTAATACTTTTTCCCGTTTGTTTCTCTACCATACTTTGATACTCTAAAAATTTTTCAAAAGCTTCGGACTTATGTTTCATTAGATATACAAATCCGTACCTTGAAAAATCATCAGTGAATGTGATGAAATATGAGTATCCACCCTTGGCCTGAGTTGTCATAGGTCCACATACATCAGTGTGTATGAGTCCTAATAATTCTGTTGTCCTTTCATTATGTCCACTAAATGGAGTCTTGGTCATTTTACCCATGAGACATGATTCACAAGTTCCTAATGATTCATAGTCATAAGGATTAAGGAATTTTTCCTTGTATAACTTGTTAATCCTCTGCTCACTAATATGTCCAAGACGACAGTGCCAAAGTAAAGTATTGTTTACTTCATCTCTTTTTCGTTTATTACTAACATGTAGTATATTGTCATCAGAAGATAAAGTTAAGAGACCATTGCAAAATATGCCATTAAATATTATTTCATTAGAAAAACTGATTGAGCAGCCACTGCTCATTACATTCATAATATATCCTTGTTTAAGTAACAAGGGTACATATATGATGTTTCTAATGATTCTAGGCATAAAATAACAATTCTTTAACTCTAAAATCTTCCCAGAAGGCAGCTTCAACATATAAGTCCCTACAGCTTCTGCTTGGATGGAATCTCCTCCAGCACCGTAGAGCTCGAAGTCGCCTTCCTTCAAAACTCTAATGTTCTGTAGTCCCTGCAATGATTTGCAGATATGATGACCACAAGCAGTATCCAATACCCAAGAGTTTGAATTAGAAGTGTCTAATGACAAAATTGCATGTATCTCATACATACCTTTTGGTGCATTACTAGCACCAGGCTTCACACTTGCAAGGTAAACCTTGCAGTTTCTTTTCCAGTGACCCGGCTTGCCACAATGAAAGCAGGTCATTTGTCCGGAGGCCTTCTTTCCTTTCTTTTTCTTGATGCCCCCTTTTGGATTTAACCTCCTCTTGGAACCCTTTTTGCCTATTTTCTTCTTGTTTACACCATCCACAAGAAGAAGTGGAGCCTTATTTTTCTTTAAATGGCTCTCTGCTGTTTTTAACATATTCAACAGCTCAGGCAAGGAAGTGTTAAGTTTGTTCATATGATAATTAAGAACAAACTGTGAAAATGACTCTGGGAGTGACTGCAGGATTAAATCCTGATTCAACTCTCCATCCATAACAAAACCCAATTGACCCAATCGGGTGATTAGGTCAATAACCTTTAATACATGGTCTTGTACGGATGTACCTTCTGTCATCCTTGCACGGAATAACTGCTTAGATATTTCATATCTTGCAGTTCGACTATGTTCTCCATAAAGTTCTTTTAAATTGAGCAATATGGAGTTTGTGTCCATGCTATCATGTTGCCTCTGTAACTCATCGGTCATAGAGGCAAGCATTATACACTTGACAGTAAGTGAGTCATTTTGCCACGTGTTATATGTGGTCTTATCCTCTTGCGAGGCATCTTCCCCTAATGGTTCCAAGGTTGGGGTATCAAGAATATAAGAAATTCTTTCTTGGCTGAGTACTATCTTCAGGTTTCTCAACCAATCAACATAGTTTGGTCCAGTCAATTTATTTGCATCAAGAATGCTACGGAGTGAGAGTGAAGAGGCCATTTAATCTACATTAACAAACAACATTACATAAGCAGACAATCAATGTTGACAAAACATAATTAAATTAGGACTTTAACTTAATTATGTCTCCCACTATTTTATCAAGCATCATAACCCTCAATGTGATGATCGAGAAAACCCTAATTGGTTCTCTTAGTGGGGTTGAGATCCTAATTCCTTATAAAAGACCTTGTGTGTACACAACAAATCTTATATAAGTTCAAAGGTAGGAAAACTCTTTCCAATTGTAATTCATACAATTCTCAACTTATCTTGGCCTCTAAAATATTAATAGCCTTGTGTGTACACAACAAACTATAATATTTTAGTTAAGTTAGACCCTTCATTGCTATATAGTCATGATATTAATCATAATACCCTTGTGTGTACACAACAAAGTATTATATCAAATCATTCCATAAGCATCAAATGTACCAAGCAAAAATTATGTTAGTCACCATAAAGAAAAAAGGGCTTGTGTGTACGCAACAAACCTAATATGGATCATAACATAATAATGACTTGGCATGAAGGAAAGCCATATGTAGTGAATATTACACTGAGCATATCAATCAATAATTAAGTTAATCATACCGGCCAGGTAAGAGGGAGAGTGGTGGGAGTCCCCCCGTTGCTTTCCTTAGACACCAATAAGAATTGGCCAGGTCAGTCAACGGAACCAATTAAAAACCACGTCCTCTTTATCGATCATGAACCACTTTTCCTAGACACCGAATGATAAACTAATCATATTGATTATTTTTGCTTTTGGTATATGACACTACAACTTAATATGTTGTTAAAGAGGGCTTTATTAAAACAAAGCACATTCTAGCAAATATGTGCCATAGTGTGCCATCATACTAGGACAACCATTTACCACATAATGGATCCACCATTATGCCAGGGCAACCTTATTTAGTATGATGACTAGAAGGCTAAACATATCTCTATGCAAATTAAGGTTTAAGTGAAAACCTTAATTAGTGGCATACATCAAACATATATGCATAATTAACACAAATATGTGATTAGTGTGTCATCATACCAGGACAACCATTTACCACATAATGGATCCACCATTATGCCAGGGCAACCTTATTTCAGTATGATGACTAGAAGGCTAAACATATCTCTATGCAAATTAAGGTTTAAGTGAAAACCTTAATTAGTGGCATACATCAAACATATATGCATAATTAACACAAATATGTGATTAGTGTGTCATCATACTAGGACAACCATTTACCACATAATGGATCCACCATCATGCCAGGGCAACCTTATTTCAGTATGATGACTAGATCTCTATGCATATCTCTACAATAATTAGGGTTTGAGTGAAAAACCCTAATTGGTGACATTATAACAAACATATATTACATCTCATGTTACTTATATAAATATGCATCTAAAATTCAGAATATATATTTTAATCTTAATAAGGAGGCTCTGATACCACTGTAGGGTTCGGTGGCAAGGCGGAATATAGATTTCAAAAATTTTTTATCTTTATGAAATCTTCACCAAACCTTCAACCCAAAATCTCCTTAAAAGAATTAAAACATATAAGATGTTTATATAAGATTTAATCTCAAATTAAGATACTAACCTGTATCGCAAAATCCAAACTCTGAATCTCCACCAGGTGCCCAAATGTTCACCCTCCAATGGTGATCCACACAGAAAAATAATGAAGACAATAATTTCTAGTTCTTGGCTCCTCTTCTTGAATTCTTTTTCAAGAATTCAATTCTTGGACCTTTAGGCTGAAATTTTCTTTCTTGAAAATTTCTTTTCTTCCTTCTTTCCTCTTCTTGAATTTTCTTCAAGAATTCCCTTTCTTGAATCCCTTTTCTTGAATTGAATTGGAAGAAAAATTAAGACAGTCAAAGTCTTAATTCAAGAAGGAAAAGAAGAATAGATCCTTTCCCTTTTCTTTCCTTTACCGTTCAAGACCTTCTTCTTATTCTTGTTTAGGGTCAGAGTTTCGACAAAGGATACCTCTGTAAGGGAAACAATACCCAACAAGAACAAGAGGAAGGAGTATTCTGGAGAGGAAGAAAGGGAATTGGATCTCTGAATTATGTTACGTGAAAACCCCCGAGAACCCCAACCCTATTTATAGATCTCAGAGGGGTGTCATCTCGAAACAACGCAACCCTCTGAAACCCCAGGGATCACGATCCCTCATTCCTCACGCGTCCCCTCAACCAAAAATCATGATTCTCCGATTTGATTTTCGTTTTTCCGACGAGGAGGACTCTCGGAAAAACTTCAGGAAGAATCGCGAATTTTGGAGACGGATTTGCGATCGAAAAGCGACGGATCTTTTCCTTAATTTTTTCTGGCCATCAGATCCAGATCCAAGGGTGCCAGACAAGGATCTGAATCACCCCTTTTCAGATTTTTCTCCGACGTTTTCTTTCTCACGCGTTTTAAGAGAAGTCCACGCGCGTGGACTCTCTTTCTTGGCGCGCGCGGGTGAGAAAAGGGAGGGGGCAGCTTGGAGAGAGGGTCTCAGTGAACTAAATTCACTTGGGTTCAGCCATGGGTTAGCCCAATGTCCTAAAAAATAAATTGGACCTTAATCTGGTTCAATTAGAACCCAATTAAGCCCAATTCGGAACCAAATTCGAATCTGATTCGAATAGAAATTTGGTCTGCAACACATGCTAGTGTGTTTATCCTGCAAACATGATTTAATTCCAAATTAAATCCTTCATCAATTTTCTTTTGTGTGTGACCCATTGGGTTCCACACCTAGCCAGCAGTAGGTCCGAGTGCTATTTGACTTAATTCGGTTAGATCTCAACTAAGCCGATTTAGGTCAACTCAAACTAGCTCGACTCGGTCAATTAGAATCTAATTCAAATTGACTGATTTGAATTACCATGACTCAATCATATACCTACAAGACAAGATTGACGTCTAGCAACGTATCATGTCTACCCGGAAGATGTGGAATTTTGATAGAATTACCAAAATACCCTTCAGTGGTGAGTTACCGGGCAATTCAGTCCTTTGATCAACTTGCATCCCGAATATGATTATGAATATGGATACTTGTCAAATCCATTTTCATATTCATCCCTAGCTCAATCTTTATAATGATGATTCAGTAATGAACCATTAGAAAATAACTCTAATGTTCATACTTTGATCAAAGGTTTCCTGAATCCATCATTTGAAATTTACTGGATGCTATTCCCTCTTACTAGGGCTGATCAATTCCTTGTTGACCTACTCACAACCTCCATATACAATCCACCATAACCAGTATCACCTCGTGCATGACTCAGTGTCATGATTGATTGCGAACCAAAGTATGGATTCATATATATAAGGTACTATGGTAGTCTCAGGTCAAAGGACCACATGCACTACTCCCACTATGAGAATTATCTATTGACAAACAGATAAGGTTCCATTAGATATTCTCTATCTGGATCAATTCAGTGAACTCATTCTCTAATGAACACTCACATCCTAGTATTAGTGTCAAACACAAGTGACTGTGAGATCAGTCACCCTTATTACAAAACATATATAGGATGTGCTGGTCTTGCCGGAAACATTGATCCCCAACTCAATGTCCCATCGACCAGGAATATTTTAGATTAGGGTTTTAAGGCTTTAGGTCTCACTGGTATGATCTCATCATAACCCCAGAACCATAGCCCTAATCTATGGGGTTCATCATAAAATCAAAAAGACACAGCAAATGATGAAACTAATGCCTTTATAAAATGTCAATTCATTGATTTTGGGATCAAAATTACAATATTTCAATTGGCTTTCAGGGCACAATCTTTCACTTGCCACTCTGATTGGGCATCTAGTTTGGGCTCTAGGTCTAGTTAGCCCGTAGTTGTTTCAGTCGAGTCTCATTTGGTGTGTTTGCTTGCATCTTCATGTCTACCCGGAATGGAGTACCCTACCAACCTGGTCAGACCCAACCTGATTTAGAGGCCATGGTTAGAGCGTGAATCCCTGTTTCTTTTCTTTTTTTTTTTATCAAGAACTTGGAACGGAAGGAAGAGATTCCTCACGGAATCGTCCTCTCCCAACCAGGTTTGCGACCTGGTACGCACGGGGAAGAAGAAGAGCCGGCGGCCTTCCACAGTAACACCCAAAAACCGTCCAATATTTCACAAAAAAAATGCTAACTTTATTTTCCTTCGTTCGGTATTTTAAAGAATTCAATACAACTATTCAAGAAATTACGCCACTAATAAAATTATAATAAAACTAAAGACTCTAGTGTTTTCCCGGATCCGAAACTCCACGGGCACTAATAGTGTATTGGGCCTTCGGCCCAATTCTCAATTAATTGTTTTCATCCCATAAACGGGTCAGATTTGAAACTTGCTTTCCTTGAAGGCGTCTGGACCTGCGCACGTTTCCTGCTGGCGATGCTGGCGGCCCCAAATCGTCATGGGCCGGAAGCTGAATCGAAACGTCTGGGTTGGGCTTCGCCGAACTATCACCGGGCTGTCCTGATATA
This sequence comes from Areca catechu, assembly GCA_021397845.1. Taxonomy (NCBI): domain Eukaryota; kingdom Viridiplantae; phylum Streptophyta; class Magnoliopsida; order Arecales; family Arecaceae; genus Areca; species Areca catechu. The sequence goes on from CM038047.1 coordinate 109,511,515, forward strand.
TGAGTCAGCTGATCAGGTTCAATATTCATCTCGATGTCTGCATCACTCTCCCCTTCCTCTGAAAAGCTTGTCCTCAAGCTTGAATTATCACCTGCATAAGGGGTTAGATGTCAAATATTTAATACATCAGAAATAAGGACATCGTCTGGTAATTCAACTCGGTAGGCATTGTCACTAAATTTCTCCAACACCTGACAATGACCAATTTTCTTTGGTTTTAGTTTGGTGTAGGCCCCCTGTGGATATCGTTCTCTTGGCAAGAAGACCCATACCAAATCACCAACCTCAAAAGTCTGCTGTTGATGCGTCTGATCAGCCTTAGCCTTATACTTGGCATAATTTTGCTCTAGATTGGCTTTAACAGTTGCGTGCACCTCACGTAGATCAGCCACTCGATCTTCTATCTTCTTACTTGATTTGTTTGGCACATCAACAAGTAAAATGTCAAGTGGTCCTCTTGGCAGAAATCCATACAATACCTGAAAGGGTGCAAAATAAGTAGAACAGTTTACTAAAAAATTGAACTCAAACTCAATCTTTGGCAAGCATATATCCCAGTTTTTAAATTCTTGCACATTGGCTCTCAACAAGTTACCAAAACTTCGGTTGACAGTCTCGGTTTGCCCATCGATCTGAGGATTGGGACTACTGAATTTTAATTTTGTACCCAACTTTTTCCACAATTCACACCAGAAATGCCCCATAAACTTGCTATCTCGGTCCGAAACAATCGACGATAGTAACCCATAATGTCGAACTACTGCAGAAAAATAAAGATCAGCTACTTTCGACGCATCAAATATCATTTTGCATGGCAAGAAATAAGCCATCTTGCTGAACCGATCTACGACTACCATAATTGAGTCTAGACCTCTCACTGTCCGCGGTAAACCTACAACAAAATCCATAGATACCTCTCGCCACGGCTCATCTGGAATCGGTAAAGGGGTATATAAACCTTGATTTGTATCTGATCCTTGGATTCCTAACACAAACGGCATCTCTTCACAAAGGTTTTGACATCTCGGTCAAGCCCAGGCCAATAAAACTGTTGACGAATTAACCATGCAGTTTTGTCTCTTCCAAAATGTCCTTGATTATGCAGCTCCTGAATAATCAATACACGTAGTGAAATGTTAGGAATACAGAGGCAATTACCACAGAACAAATATCCATCATGTAGGATGAAGTCAGATCGACCTCCAGCTTCCAATTCAGTCATGATGCTCAGGAAATGCTCATCTGCACGGATATCATCCTTCATGCTTTCAAACCCAAGGGTATATACTTGCATAGCACCAATCAATAAACTCCGTCTACTTAAAGCATCTGCTACTTTGTTCAAAGTGCCTGACTTATGCTTGATGCTGAAAGTATACTCCTGTAGAGTACTTACCCATTTTACATGTCTGGAGCTCAACTTATGCTGTCCCTGTAGAAATTTTAATGCTTGATGATCTGAGTACAGCACAAATTCTCGCTGGATCAAGTAATGTCGCCAATGTTGCAATGACCTCACAATGGCGTATAGCTCCAAATCATAAACCGAATACAACAGTTTGGCACCTCCAAGCTTCTCACTATAGAAAGCAACGGGTCTCCCATCTTGGCTGAGTACTGCGCCAATCCCAGTCTTCGAAGCATCACAATCCACTTCGAATACCTTGTCAAAATCTGGAAGAACCAATAGTGGTGCTTGGGTCAACTTGACTTTCATCTCATCAAATGCTGCCTGAGCAGAGTCATTCCATCCAAATTGATTTAATTTCAACAAGTTTGTTAAGGGTGCAGCAATCTCACTATACCTCTTCACAAACCTTCTGTAAAAACCCGCAAGACCCAAAAAGGATCTCAATTCAGTCAAAGTAGTAGGTGCTGGCTAGTCCACTATCGCTCGCACCTTACTTTCATCTGGAAGAATTCCATCACCAGTAACAACATATCCCCAAAAAATTAATTTGTCTACCATCCAAATACACTTCTCTGGGTTAGCAAAAAGCTGGTTTTCACGTAATACTGTTAGAACTTGTGAAACATGCTCAACATGCTCTTGTGCTGTCTTACTGTATATCAATATATCATCAAAGTATGCAACAACAAAAGAACTAAGGAATGGACGCAAAACCTGGTTCATTACTCGCATGAATGTACTAGGCACATTAGATAGCCCGAATGGCATCACCAACCATTCATACAGGCCTTCCTTTGTCTTGAAGGCTGTCTTCCATTCATCACCTGGCTTCATTCTGATTGATGGTACCCACTTTTCAAATCAATCTTAGTAAAGAACACGGCACCACTTAACTGATCTAGCATATCATCCAGCCTCGGTATTGGAAATCTATACTTCACAGTAATTCTGTTTATTGCCCGGCTGTCAACACACATACGCCATGAACCATCCTTTTTCGGCACCAAAAGTGCTGGTACCGCGCACGGGCTAATGCTTTCCCGTACAAAGCCTTTGTCTAAAAGATCTTGAACCTGCCTCTTCAGTTCCTCATGCTGCTATGGGATCATTCGATAATGAGTCTTATTCAGCAACACAGAACCCGGAATCATATCAATCTCATGCTGAATATCTCAAAGTGGTGGCAAACCCGCAGGAAGCTCACTCCGTACAACATCCCGAAATTCCTCCAAAACTGACACCAACTCCTGAGGAAGATCATGTAGCTCCTGCTCCCCATTATGGCCAAACTCTTCTGGCTTACTAACCAGAGCAAAACAGAAATTTTCTCCCTCTAAACTCGCCTCAAACTCCCTGCTTGGCAAACAAATTATTACCTTCTGTTCAGCCATGTCCTGTAGCGATTTCAAGATCACTTTTCTCCCATCTGGTCGTAGCATATAAGTATGAGTGTAACCATTATATACTGCTTTATTATCAAACTACCAAGGTCGTCCCAAAATGATGTGTGTCGCATCCATCGGTACAACATCAGCTACTATTGACGTCTCAAGCTAAGGACCAAAAGACAAGGCCAACCTACAGCATCGACTGACCTGAATATCTGCATCCCGATTCACCCAGCCGAGCTTGTATGGTTGAGGATGGGGCTCAGTCATCAACCCCGATTTCTTCACAACTTCCTCAGCAATCACATTCTCCCAACTTCCAGAATCAATAATTACCTTACAAGTTTTACCAGCTACAGTGCACTTTGTTGAGAAAATATCATGCCGACGCCAATCTCCACCAGCTCTTGGTGCAAGACACATCCTCCTAATGATCAGACTCTCTCCCTGGATATGGTCTGGGTCAATCACATACATCTCATCCTCGAACTCCTCATCCTCAAGAAATTCAACTTCCTGCTCCTCCTCCATAAGTAACTGGGTATGCGCCTTGGGGCACTCATTGGCATAATGTCCTAGGTCATGATACCGATGGCAGCGAACATTGGCTCAATTGCTGCCCACCCTCTGCTGGGGACCTGAAGCCCCACTCGGCACTGTAGGTCTCAGAGGAACTACCGAAGTTTGTTGCCTCACCATAGGAGGTGCACTCCTACTACCAGAACTCTGTCCCGAAAACTGACCAGATAATTTTCTTTACTCTGGAACCCTCTACTCCGCATCAGGCTCCGCTCCACTGCTTGCGCCCGCATGTGCGCATCACCAACACTGTCAATCCGATGCAGAGCCAACACATCCTGGATGGGGAATCGCAGTCCAAGCAAAAACATAGCTACCAACCTTGATTCTGACTCCATCAATCGGTTTCAAGCCACCAGTCGGTAGAACTCTGTAGTATAATCTTCCACGCTTCGATTTCCTTGTGTTAAACCATGCAATTTAAAATAAAGGACCTGTTCATGGTTCTAAGGAAGGAACTCCCGATTCATCTCTTGCTTCAAGGTTGCCCATGATGCGATTGGTGGCCTCCCATCCATATACCTCCGGTAGTGCTGTGCATGCCACCAAGCCGCTGCTCGATCTCGGAATTGGATTGTGATAAGCGGCACTTGCTTGTCCAAAGGCACTTCTTTCAGCCGAAAAACATCATCAACCTGTAGGGTCCAATCCACATACTCATCAGGATTCAAACCACCTCTGAACTCCGGTATTTCAATCCGAAACCCGGACTCCCAACGAGTCTGATTGTCATGCACAGGCAGCGGTCCGAAATCCCTGGGAAGCGCTACATCACGTTGCGGTTGCTGCCCTCTTTGCAATGGTGGAGGATCTTCAATATTCTGGAAAGGGTCGGCATCACCTTCTCGATGTTCGTCAGTACATTGCGATCTTGATGAGGTATAGCACGATCTTACGCCTCCAACCGTGCCATCATTGCTTGCAAAACAGCCATCATCTGCTGCTGGGTCACCACAACGTCACGAAGAGAAGGCTCCTCGTTGTTCCGCTCCATGGTTGCCGGCAGAAATTTTTTTTTTTTTGAAATCAAGAACAGATCAAGAACAGATCAAGAACGGATCAGGGACAGATCAAGAACGGATCAGGGACAGATCAAGAACGGATCAAGGCTCTGATCAAGAACGGATCAAGGCTCTGATCAAGAATGGATCAAGCATCTGATACCAAGCTGGTGTAGGGCGGATGTCAAACGCCTGCAGTGACCAAAACCCCGGCTCTGCGAGAACGGGTTCTGAGAATTCTTGGATGCTAGGATTGAGCAAGATGGGGAAGATCCCTTTGAAACCTGCAACGATCAAGCGCTGGAAGGGCAACGTGATTCCTCACGTTGCTAGCCCTCTATCGGATTTCAATCCAAGTCTTCATGAACGGAAAGGACGAATGATGGGTTTCTCACCGTGAATCCCTGTTTCTTTTCTTTTTTTTTTATCAAGAACTTGGAACGGAAGGAAGAGATTCCTCACGGAATCGTCCTCTCCCAACCAGGTTTGCGACCTGGTACGCGCACGGGGAAGAAGAAGAGCCGGCGGCCTTCCACGGTAACACCCAAAAACCGTCCAATATTTCACAAAAAAAATGCTAACTTTATTTTCCTTCGTTCGGTATTTTAAAGAATTCAATACAACTATTCAAGAAATCATGCCACTAATAAAATTATAATAAAACTAAAGACTCTAGTGTTTTCCCGGATCGAAACTCCACGGGCGCTAATAGTGTATTGGGCCTTCGGCCCAATTCCCAATTAATTGTTTTCATCCCATAAACGGGTCAGATTTGAAACTTGCTTTCCTTGAAGGCATCTGGACCTACGCACGTTTCCTACTGGCGAGGCTGGCGGCCCCAAATCGTCATGGACCGGAAGCTGAACCGAAACTTCTGTGTTGGGCTTTGCCGAACTATCACCGGGCTGTCCTGATATTTGAGTCAGCTGATCAGGTTCAATATTCATCTCGATGTTTGCATTAGTATGGGAAATCTATACTTGATGGTGATCTTATTTATGGCACGGCTATCCACACACATCCTCCATGTGCCATCTTTCTTAGGTGTCAAAAGGGCTAGGACGGTGCAAGGACTTAAGCTTTCCCTAATGAAACCTTTCCTCAATAGCTCACTAACTTGCTTTTGTAACTCTTGGTGCTCAGTTAGGTTCATCCGGTAATGGGGCAAGTTAGGCATGATGGATCCTGGGACAAGGTTTATGGCATGCTGGATATCCCTAAGTGGTGGAAGTTGGTCAGGCAGATCATCCTGAAAAACATCTTGGAATTCCTCCAAAACTCCCATAACTTCCTGGGGGTGTTCTCCTAGGGCTAGTTTCCTAATTTCCTTGGTGGTCAAAATCTAGATAGGTGATCCCTCAGCAATTTCTCTCTTAAGCTCTTTAGCACTAATCAAATATAATCCAGGTTTCTTTTCCTTCAAAGAGCTGGCTCTCTTCTTAACTTCATCTTTAGGGGGAACAGGGTTGATCACTATCTTCTTCTTCCCTAAATGGTTAAATGCATAGGAATTGGTTTTACCAAATAGGGTGGCGTCATGATCATACAGCCAAGGTCTCCCTAATATAATGCTGCTTACCCCCATGGATAGCACATCACACCAAATCTCTCCTTATAAGATTGCAACTGAATCAGGACTTGGCATCTAAGTTTGATGGGTATTGAAGTGGAGTCAATCTATGATACCTTATATAAGCTAGGATGGGAAACAGGGGTTAGCCCTAAGGTCTTGACAGAACTAGCAGAAATAGCATTTACACAGCTCCCACTATCTATGATGACTTTGCAAACCTTCTTCCCTATCTTGATAAAGGTGTGTAGGATGTTGATCCTACGCTAGTCCTCTTGCTCCTTAGATTGGGTTAGAATGCATCTAACAACTCCCATAAGGTCAGTGGGGTCACAACTCTCTTCATCTCCCTCATATTCTTCTGCTAGGTTTAAGCCTTCTTCATACACTTCCTCTTCACATTCATGGGTGTCATTTGGGTTTCCTTTCTCTTCTAAGTCACCTATATGAAGGGACCTAGTGGGGCAGTTACTAGAGTAATGGCCAGGCTGGTGACATCTAAAACAGGTGCCAAGTTTTCTGGATACTTCTACATATTTTCCTTTGTCATCTAGAGGTGGACTCAAGTTGGGTCGGGCTAGATTGGATCGGCTTGGCTCAGATCGACTCAGGTCAGGTCGGCCTTGGTTGGGTCGACTTGGATTTGGATGGCTTTGGTCGGGTCGACTTGGATTTGGATGGGTAGGGTAGGGTCGACTCGGGTAGGTCTAGGTTGTTCTAGGATACTGGCTCCTAGGAGTCCTATGAAACTGCTCAAAGTCCCTAGCTACCTGGTAAGCCTATTCTAAATCCCGTACCTCTCAGATACAACTCTCTCTTCACATCATCATGCAGGCCAGATCTAAACCTTGATAAGATCACAGACTCGGACTCGTTTATCCCACATCTCATGGCTAACTCATCAAACTTAGCTATGTACTCGATGATACTCTTGTTTTCCTGAACCAGTCAATGCCATTGGTCTAAAAATCGTTGATGGTATGACACAGGAAGGTATTTTTTCCTAAACTTGGCTTTCAAATCTCCCCAGGTGGCTATGGGCTCCTATCCTCTATCTAATTAACCTTTCCACGTTATCCCAAATTATCCTGGCTTGACGGATCAATCTAAGCTTGGCAAACTTAAATTTCCTACCTTCGGTCATCTCGTACCACTCAAAGTACCGATCCATCTCTTTCTCCAAATCTAGGTATACCTTAGTATCAAGGATACCGTCAAAGGTGGGTGCTTATAGTATGATACTCCTAAAGGCTCTTTCTTCTTGGTCAATGAAATCCTGATTGGGCCTTCTAGGGTTCGGGTCTCGAAATGGATCAGGCTGCTGAACTCTCCTAGGATTGGTTAGTGGAGAAAGCGAGGTCTCAGGTTCATGCTTAAACGGTGGCCTAGGGGTCCTCTCCATGGAATCAAGTCTTGCCTCAAATTGGTTTAACCTATTGTCTATATGAGTGGTCAATTAGGTAGACAATTAGGCAGACATTTGGGCAAAGTGTTCTGACATGGTCCTTAGCAAGGCTTCTTGCGGGTTGTCCATAGATGACTCAGGCTAATATGAGGTTCCTGCTCTAGTGGACATAAGTCAAGCACGCAAAATCGTCTACGATCTACCAGACTTGGAATCTCAACTAGTTGCCTAAGTCAAGGTGGCAAACCAATCTGTACTAACCCTGTTCTTGGCCAGGTAGGTATAGGGAAGTGTAGGTCCCTGATTGCCAACCTTAGACACCAATCTAGGATTGGCCAGGTAGGCGGACCAACTCACTAGCCCTAAATCACCAATCCTAGATACCAAGAGTAGTAGCACACACAGAAAGGGCTGACGCCATGAGTAGACACTTAGTCTTTACTCGACTAGTTGGTGTCCCTAAGCTCTCTAGAGCAAAAGTACGTTTCTACTTGATCTTAATTAAAAGATTGGGTTCGAAATGCATGGTGGTTGTTTTGGACTAAAGAAAGGTAATGAAGTCCTTCCCTTATACTATCATATTGCCGTCCTTAAGTAGCTTAATGCAAAACATGAAATGCACATTCCATGATCCTAATGCAAACTAAGAAAACAGAAATGAAACACACACATATATATATATATTTTGTATGCTTGCGATAAAACAACTGAAATAAAAAAAAGGTACAAACTAACCATGCAAAGAACTAATATGAACAGGATTTCAGCTAACAAAAGCTGTAGAAAATAGTGAGTGAGCTAAACAAAACGCATGTCCTAACCTGTGCTCTGATAACAAAGAAGGTGATGGGGGACGACATGCATGAAAATCACCCTAAGAACCCATACGAGTACTGATACTTATAATAAATAAGATTCTGGGAGAATATTCAAATAGGGTAGATTTTAGATCATGTATTCCCTCATGCTAGGCTCAATAAAATAAGAAAGAACCAGGACTCGGAGATTGAGAAATCCCTGATCAAGGACATGCACACATTTCAAAGAGTCAGATCTAAAGCAGGAAGGAGAAATACAACCCTACGACAGTAATAACAAATCCATGTGCGATGAGTTCATTGATTCTCGAAAGATGCAGCTAATCAATCATCCAACACAAGACATCAGGGAAAATGGGTGATGGCTAGGCTCCCTTCAAAGGCTCGGTACGGAAAGGGCCCTACAAGATTTAATCCCTGATTAGATCACGTGAAACAGTCAAAACCACAACACAACCCGTAATAAAAAGAAGCCGAGAGCTTCATGGAACAAGGGATGCGATCCGAAAACTGGGTGGAGCTTTGTGGGGCGGTGGTTCAGAGATGACGACATCGTGGCGATCTCCGAGGGAGGACGAAGCTTCATTCTCGACGGGGAGTCGGCTTCGATGGAAGAACAACAGGGCAGACGTCCGGAAATGCCGCTGAGAGCCCGAGGAACGGGGAGGTGAGCCGAGCCTAGGTCAAAGCTCTGTGGAACGGTGATCCGGAGCTGATGATGGCATCGTGGCGGACCGAAGGAGGGATGTCTAGCGATGGGAGGATTTGAGGAGGAAGGTCTGGCGATGGGAGGACCGAAGGAGGGAGGTCTGGTGACGTGAGGACCAGAGGAGGTTTCAAGGGGACTAAGTTTCTAAACTACGAACAGGAGCTTCTTCTCTGAAGACTGAGCAGAGGGTTGGAAGATGCTTTGGGGAAGATGGAGACGGCAGTGATCGACGGAGACGACGTGGAAGGGAGATGCAGTGGTCGATGGAGACGGCGTGGAAGGGAGACACAGTGGGATAGATGGGGCCTTGCACCCCTTGACATCGCGGTTGCAACGAAGGCAGTGGTGGAGCCTCACGCTCCTCGACGTTGCTGCTGCAACGAAGGCACGATGGAGCCTCACGCTCCTCGACATTGCGGCTACAACAAAGGCACGGAGAAGAAGAACATTAATTTTTCCATTGAAATTGATCATCCCTCCGTACAAAACAAGCCTCATTTATAGGCTCACGAAATGGATTTCCAGAATGCTCTAAACAAGGAGGTTAATGCTAACTAATCTCAGGATTAGTTACAGAACTTGAACATGGCTACAGAGTTTATTGCGTGCAGCCATGATTTCAATAGGATTTTCTATACATTTTTTAATTGCAAAAAATTGAAAGAAATTCTAGAAATTTCTTGACACCTGGGATTCAGTTCGATCGTGTCTTGAGTCAGCTTGATGGGCAAAATGCATGTCCTATTCTTCTTGTTTCATGATCCAGATGGATTCTTGAGGCTTGGTCTTGGTCTTAGTGTCCCACCAGGAGCTCTAGCACTCTTGTCCCCCTTCCTAGTGTGCCAATCTATTGTCACCAAGATCGCCGTGGCCTGTAGCTTTGACGTGGCACAGACTCATCAAGCTCCCGTCGGGCACTCGATCCTCTTCGGGCATGGCCTGCAAAAAAGAGGAGACCTAGACCGAGAATTCTGGCGAGGATGCTCCGATGATCAAGTCAGTTCGGGACGATCAAAGAAAATAGAACCTCTATGGCGAAGAGCTTAAGGGCTCTCCGCGTAGAGGGTGAAAGGTGTGAAACTGAAATAAAAAGACTGGTTAGAGTGGAGATCAGAGAGCTGGAAGGTTCACTCAGCTGGCTCCTTGCCCGTTTGCTCTCTAAGTCTTACCAGTTGTCTCTCTCCCCTTCGGCGGTCCTTTCTTCTATTTTTATATGAGTAGAAGTGGCCCAGACCAAACCTAGGGCTTCATTAAGATGTCACTTTCCTTGTATCCCTTTCTAGAGGGGTTTTCCTTTGTCTATAGCCTCCCCCTATCAGACCGATCATCTGAAGGAGATCCTTTTATTTAGGGGTGATCGCCAGCATAGTACATATCTTGTCCCTTTAGTGGTGCGATTCCATGAGAAGGGCGGGTGCCATGCCGCTGAGCCCCGAGCCATAGTGGAGCATTTCCCTTCTTGGAGGGACCATCGGTGTGTCGCAGGGCCTGTGGCCTTAATGGAACACTCTTCATGGAGGAGTTCAAGTTTCGTGTCACAAGGATCAGTGTCCTCGTTGCACAGTTGTTGACATGGCAATGCGCCACTAGGCGTGGAGCCTAGCGAAGCATGCCCTACACAAGACATGCAGGTGGCGGTTGCAGGATTTTGAATTTTTCGGCAGGACGTGCGCCATTTATGGAGGAGTTGCAAGTAGCTGAAAGGTTCTATGTCACAGTCTGCACCTCTGCCAGTCCTCCCTCCTTCCATTGCTGGTAAGAACTCTAAACTAGCAGGGAGAGGCGGAAAGCCCAATCCGGAGGGCCTGGCTCTGGAAGCGGGAGCGCGACCTCGGCTAGACAATCGACCCCGGATGCGGGGGCCACCTTTGGATGGCATGGGCACGACTTCAGCTAAGTGCCTGACATAGGATGCGAGGGGCCGTCCTGGCATGCATGAGCACGATCCCAGTCGGGAGCTGACCTTAGATGGAGGGCTCATCCTATGAGCACAACCCCGACTGGGAGCTGACCTCGGACAGAGGACTCGCCTTGGTATGCATGAGCATGACCCCAATCGGGAGTTGACCTCAGACAGAGGGCTCGTCCTATGAGCACGACCCCGACAGGGAGCTGACCTCGAACAGAGGGCTCGCCTTAGTACGCATAAGCATGACCCTGGTTGGAAGCTAACCTCAGATGGAGGGCTCGCTCCATGAGCACGACCCTGGCTGGGAGCTGACCTCGGACAGAGGGCTCACACTGGCAGCATGAACACGATCCTGGCCGGGAGCTGACCTCAGACAAAGGGCTCCTATGAGCACGACCCCGATTGGGAGCTAACCTCGAGCGGAGGGCTCGTCTTGGCAGCATGAGCACGATCCCGACCGGGAACTGACCTCAGACGGAGGGCTCGCCCTACGAGCACGACCCTAGCTGGGAGCTAACCTCGAACGGAGGGCTCGCCTTGATACGCATGAGCATGACCCTGGTCGGGAGCTGACCACAGACGGAGGGCTCGCCCTATAAGCACGATCCCGACTGAGAGCTGACCTCGGACAAAAGGGCTCACCTTGGTACGCATGAGCACGACCCCGATGAGAGCTGATCTCAAACGGAGGGCTCGCCTTATGAGCATGACCTCGGCTCGAAGTTGATATCGGACGGAGGGCTCGCCTTGGCAGCATGAACACAACCCCGCCGAGAGCTGACCTCAGACGGAGGGCTCGTCCTTAAGCATGACCCCGACTGAGAGCTGACCTCAGACAGAAGGCTCGCCTTCGGGTCTTCGATTGAGTGCCACATCCAAGTGACACTTTCCACCCGCATGGCTACCAGCTGTTGCCATAGTGGGCTCCACATCAACGATTATGCCATATCAATTGCCATGTATGATTACTATAATACAACCAAACAAGATGATTCCATCACCTTTACATAGATCACCCTCGATATTTGGATCATCATCCCATACCAAATGTTCCCTTAAGAAATTGCATGCTCGAGCTACTGGTTCCTTTAGCATCATTTGTAAACTTGGACCTAATGCTTATTATTTAGAGTTACTCTCTAATTTAAAATTTAGGCTAACTTTCAATGTTATGGACTTGTTTTCTTATCGAAACACATTCAAGCCTCCTATGCATACAGGTACTGTATTCGTTGCACTACTTTATCTTCAGTACCCGTTCCAATTCTTTCTCCACTTTTGTCATCATCACTAGACTGCATTAAGCACATTATCATTGATGAGATTGTTTCTTCTACTCATAATGGATTTCAAAAAATTATGATTAAGTGACAAGACCAACTAAATTCAAATACTACTTAGATTCATGAGAATGAGTTACACCATAATGATTCAAATCTCTTAAAGGCCTATCTTAATCCTCGTCAGAGAGGAGTTCTTTCTAGCTAGGAAGAAATAATGAGAACGAGAATTCTACATTTACTTTAGATATAGACGTTATAATTTAAAAATTATGATATTTTAAATATTATAATTAAGAGATTTTGAAAAGATTTATTTTTATTTTTATTTTTATTTTTGAAAGATAGATTTCCATTTTTAGGATATAATCTCATTTCTATTTTATTTAAGAAATTTTATCTTATTTCCATTTTGAAGATATAATTTTCATTTTTAATAGGATATGATCTCATTTCCATTTTATTTTTATTTATTTATAAACTCCAATTATATTAAAAAGATAACTTTGAAAGATTAATTGAAAATTCTAAATTATGTTTTTTTTAAAAATTTCTTAGTTTTCTTTTTATCTTATTTATCTTTATTTTTTTTCCCTTTGCTTTTTTTTGTTCTTAATGCTAGCCCTATAACCAGCTCCTATCATCAGTCCATCCCCGGGTGTAGGAGTTTGCATGGAAAAGAGTCTTGGCCGCATGCCAATGCAAGCTCTAAATCAAGAATTTAACACTGGTTGATATTGGCTTGGTCCCATAATCTCTGCAACAAGGTATTATGGGACCAAAAAGCCCGATGATGATAGTAACAATGCAATTTAAGCATACAAAACAAATTCAAAATACCTGTTTAGATGATCACAAAAATTCTGATAAGGTTTAGTGTTACAAAACCTTTGCATACAAGGCCTTATCACTTGCATTGAAATGATCCTTCAGCATGCTACCTATGAACTCAGATAAAACTGATGGTAGAGGAAGATACGAACCAAGTAGGATAATATGATTACAATACATATTTCAGCACATGGAAGAAATTTAGCTAGGCAGTGAAATTCAAAATTTAAGAAATAAGAAAAAATTCATTTGCCGTCTAGCAAGAACTCAACAAAATTAAAATCTAATACAAAAACTAACGTTAAAAGTGTTAAAGTTGGTACTTTTACGGATCAACCTATGTGAATCGATCGCAAGAAACATCACTAGCGGAAAATCTTCAGGAATCTAATCAGTAGGCCATTGTGAGCAGTCCATGATATATTTATGAATTATTGAATAACTTCTGCATCATTCAGCTAACACTAATATGTAATATATATAAGAACTTGTGTAGGCCAAGGAAAAAAATTGACTTTGTGTTGCTATATAGTACCAAAGGAAAATAAGAACTTGTGTAGGCCAAGGATAAAAATGACATCCTGTTGCTATATAGTACCAAAAGAAAACATTTGGCAACTGATTCTATTAGAGGTGAAAGTGGATAAGGATTATCTATTTAGATTCGTTTTCATATTCGAATTTATTTAGATATTAAAAAAAAATCTGGACATCTAACTAATATCCATATCTATATCTATATCTTTTTTTAAAAAAATATAGATATAGATAAATAGCTATCTAATCAGCATCCGAATATCCGATTCTACTAGTGATCCTATTTTTTAATTTATATAATACTCATTAGTTTTAAAATATATATATATAAATATTAACATGCTATTAACTTGATTTATCGCTTACTTAATATATCTTGATTCTATAATTATAAAATATAATCTTCCGACTTATATTTGTATTTATATATATTTTTTTAATATCCAATTTGTATCTGTATCTGTTTAAACAAATATGGATATGAATTTTCATATCTGATTAATATCCATACCCGTATTTATATTTATCAAACAAAATAAATATAGATATGGATACAGTGATATCCTATCTATACCCTATCCAATTTCAGCCCTAAAGTCTATTGTTATAAACACAGCCAGTGCAACATGGATAGCCCAAAATGCTCCTGAAAATAAGAACACTGGTACAAGTAGTTCAAGGAGATCAAGAACTGCTTAACACGAACATGTTTGATTAAAAAGAAAAAATCAATATGCAACATGCCACGACTTCCTACTAAATTCTAATAAATTAAACTGTCCTGGAGGTGCATGTTGTTAACTTAATTTCTCTGGTGTCAAAAAGATCGCAACTCCATGGTTTAAACAAAGAAAATTTTAGAGCATTTTAGAGAATAAAATGCCAAGCAGTTTCAAAGCATCCCATCCTTGAAAAAGGAAAAGCAAACCTCCAGTTACATCATGGTCATAGCCTACTAGGTAAAGATCAAATAACTGTACTACCCCAACAAAATCAGATGATTGTATAAGCTTATTAGCATCAATAAGCCAACTAACAGAAGCTCAGGCAAAAGAAAGGGCAGTGGCCAACTATAATTGGAATAGCTGACTTTAGTCATGCAAGAAACATACTGAAATAAGACATAGTCTTCATAATGGCACGCACCAGTTTTGCTTTCTAAAAGAATAAGAATTGGATACACCAAGCCTTCTCATGAATGAAGGCTACACTGAAATTGATTCCTACATTGATTATAGGTTTACATTTATATTTTTTAACGAATCTTAGCCTCCAGCAATTTAGCTGCTAAAAACAAAGTACATGTGTTTTAAAATTAGGTCTTTTCAAGTTGGTGTCCTAGCAATTCTTATGAGATAAATGTATCATCATTATATACAATCACACAGTAATTAAAAATTAAACTAACAAAACATGGACATGGAGGGCTATAATAACTGTCTGGGTTGGAAGATATAGGAAGTGGATCAAAAGAAAAGAACAAGGATTCCTAGATAATATGATCGAATAAGTATCTGTCTAAAGACAACATAGGTATGCATAAGTAAGGGCTTGGCCACCACTTTTAGTGATGCAAACCAAATATTGGTAGAAGCTGAGGGGATGATTCTTCTTATGCCCTAACTAGAAAGATTAAGGAGAAAGGAGAACTTAATGAAAAAACACAAGTAGAAGGTGTGGCAGTACTATTATCAAGATAAAAAGTCCTTTTATATCCAACAACTTTAAAAGATCTTAAGTTCGA
Source organism: Areca catechu (assembly GCA_021397845.1). Taxonomy (NCBI): domain Eukaryota; kingdom Viridiplantae; phylum Streptophyta; class Magnoliopsida; order Arecales; family Arecaceae; genus Areca; species Areca catechu. Next base: position 109,526,697 of record CM038047.1, read on the forward strand.
TGTCTACATCATTTTGCATTTAAGGCATAATAAAAAGTCTACAAAAATGTTAAGAAACCCTAAGAAGATGCTTATGCATACAGCTTCCTCAGCTCCACTAGACAAACAAGAAACTTGTGGTAAACCAGACTATTACTTCAATAATAACGACTTCCCTATATGCACATACCTCAGATTTTTTAGACAATCGAACATTAATCAAACTCCCTACACTTTACAATTAAATGATATATTACTCCATTGTCACTAATGTAGGGAAATATATCATAACCTTAGACTTTCATAACCTTAGACTTTTCTATATGTAGAACCTGACCTGCATTAGTTACCTCCAATTTGTTCACAATTACCCTTGAAATCTTTAGGCTTCTTAAAAAATAATCTAGGCTCAACCAAATTAAAAGTTTAAGACTTATCAATAATCTCAACATGATAGGTTATGCTTGTCATGTCTATCACAATTTAACTTTGAACAATGAAAACTATGTTATTATCTGTTATACATGAAGTTTCAGAATCTTCCCTATAAATAGCATGATGATATACTTGATCCATTCTTCCAAGGCATGAAGGTATGATACATATCACCATGCCTTCCATGCTCTATCAAGGTTATTTCAAAAATTAATTGAGGCATGAGTAGGTCCTTTGCAAAAAAGGATCCAGATATTGTTGAAGAAAGAATATTGATGGTTTGACAAAATATTTTACGTCAGCATTTCTATGAACAACCGAATCACCAAATCTTCATCACAAAAAGTACACTCATGACCTCTTCTTCCTTGTTGTGGTATATTTGATTAAATTTCATGAAGAAAGGGAAAAAACAGCAAATGAAAAATTTACCTTCTTGAGTTAAGACCTAGAAAGATTGCTATAAAAGTAGGAAGTGATAGAAAGGAAGGAATAGGTATTAGGTGCCTTCAACATCTTATTAGCATTAAAAATGTATACTCCTGTCTTCCTTAATCTTAAAGTCCAAACTAATGAATTGCTAATAACAATTCATAACAATTGATTCCAACTAAACTTCAACAGGATGTTTGCACAAGATCATGACCCCTTAATTGAAGGAAGCAACTAATGAAAAACAAATTTAGTCTCATTCTTAACAACCATATGAATAAAGAAGTTCTACAGAAAAATGCTCAACTCAATTACTTTGAGAGATTACCAAAGAGCAAAGAGTAGCATACAGAAGAATGCAGAAATGTATATGCAACATCCACTTACCCTTGTGAACACCATAAAAGGCAGAGAAGGATTTCATTGGATGTAATTCAGGGCAGGATGAGACAGTAAGATGATAAAGAGGGCCACAAAATCTCATGCTCAGGATATTTGTGAAAAAGAAGGCTCAAGAATGCAATATGAGCATAGAAAAGAAGAGAAAGCAAAGGTAGTGAAGCAGCAATGCTAGTTAGGATAAGGAACTTATATATTGAATATATGAGTTGTACCAATCGGAGACAAAGTTGTAGAAAACAAGTAGAGATGATATCAGCTTGCACACAGAAACGCAACAAGGTTCCTTAAGGGAAAGGGCTCAAGGCTTTGTGCAAGTGTCAAGACAGAGAAGGTGATGATGTGGTGATGATGCAGAATGATATATATAATATATATATATATATATATATATATATATATATATATACTATATATAGTAAGTATGAAATGGCAGTGAATAAATCCTTATAGGAATTATTTGCTGAACGTTTCACTAAACCTCATAAGTCAAGACAAAGTTTCAGACTGAGATGGTTTATCAAGAAGCGTAATGCTATATGATGTCACATGTTTGCAGATAAATCTTTTACTGCCAAACAGGCACCGGTAACAATATGCAGCAAAGTAATCCAATCAATCACAAGATCGTGGTCCAGGAAATATCAGAGGGTGACCAAAAAGAAACTTCGAGAAGAAATTTAATAAATACAGTGTAGATAAAGTGAGGCATAAATGTTGAACGGGTAATTAAAAATTAGCAACACAACATGCGTATTTGGAACCATTAGGAGCTGAGCAAACAGAAGAAAACAGTAGCAGCTCTCATATTGAACAGATCACAAACAAAAATTGCAAAAAATTATGATAATAATCTAAAACAATAAGCTTACCAAACATAGCAAAACAAAAGATATCAGAACATAAAGCAACCTAAACATTCTCAATCATAAACTGACTCCATAAAGATAGAATATGACAAAATAGAAGAAAAGTACAAAGCATGGGCTGACAAGTTATATCTTCTAATCTAAAATGAATTATGATACGGCTGTATCCGCTAACATGGAGTCCATCTGGACGCCGGCTGTCAGCTGGCAGGTGGAGGTGCCACCTGAACATGGCGCCCAAGCGAGGAGCCGAAGTAAGCCCCCCTGCCAAGGTCAGCTCCCGGCCGGAGTCGAGCTCATACCGCCACCAACTGAAGGAAGGAGAACGACCGAAATTCAAATCATGACAGGAAAGAGGGTTGTCTCTATCAAGACCCTGCCGTTGGGATTGTATGACTGACAGGCGGCAGCCCGCCGCCTGAGGCCTGCAGAGGGAGACGTCTCGCCGGAGCACCAGGATCCCTTCAGGCCCCGATTTACATTGATCGAGAGGGGACGCCCCAATCGAGGCGCAGCGCCCTTCCACCTACCGTCTGCATCACCCACAAGAAGAAAGTCACACCAGAGGATTCAAACCCTGGGATGGCCGCCCGCATACCAATGCTCTGCCAAGCTTCCCAAAACATGGCGACCAACCAGAATGTCATAGCCAACAACATAACTCCCTACCCCGAAGAAAGAAAGGGGAGCTCATGTGCAGTTTCCAAATGCTACCAGATGTCAACCCTCAGGACTCCCCCAAGCAGGGAATATCTGGGAAGCAAGCTCAAGGGGCAACACCGCCTCTCCATAACAAAAAGGGGCCTCCGATCGAAGACACAACAATAACACAAGTCACAGCAAAACAGAAGGCAAGCCACAAGCAAATGGAGGGGCATGCGAAGCAACCATCGGCACACAGAAGGGAAGAGCAAACTAGACAAAACGCTTTGAGGCTACCAGGGAATTCGTCGGAAGAATTCCACGGACACAGCCAACCCTACTCGGGCTCTCCTCCGCTGACGCTCCTTTCCCGCTCTCTCACTTCCTTTTCTCTAAAAAACCACCTCCGAACGTGGAGACCTCATCGGGATCCACCGAGAAGGATCTGTTTCCCTGGATCGCCCGCTGACTTGATCATCGGAGTGCCCCCGCCGGAATCCCTGACCTAGGTCTCTACTTTCTTTTGCAGGATCGGGCGCGTGCAGGATTCCAGACGAGGAGGGCGACGCCCGATGCCGCACCGGAGCTACAGGCCACAACGATCCAGGCGACAATAGATTGGCACGCCAGGTAGGAGGCAGGAATGTCAGTCAAACCAATCCCCCCCCACAAAAACAGCTCCACTTGAGGCATGGTGGTGACACGCGCGCGGGAAGCCTCCACCGACCGCGTGGGAAGCCCTCCTCTCACGGAGGCCCACGCAGCCTAGAGGAGAAGCTCCCAACTCCATCGCAACCGCTCCCAGCGGATGCTCAGCTCGCCACGCTCGCCCAGCAGATGCAGACTCTGACCATGGCCGTGCGGCAGTTACAGCATCAGCATCGGACTCTGGCCATCCAACAATGGCCAGAGACCCCTGCAGTCCTAGCTGCTCGACCCCGCGATAGCTTGCGCTCCTTCCAAAGCAGGCCATCACGACCACAGGACATGACTGATCCCCGGGGTAGCCTCCAGAACCCGACAAAGCGACAGAGGAGCGGGTCAGTCGATCGAGAGAGCCAATCCCCAGTCTTGAAGCGCACCGCCCTCAGGCACCGTAGATGCTGCCAGAGCAAGGCCCCCCGTCATGACCCTCCTCAATGGTCGCCTCTGTCCTTTCCAGCAGCCTCAGTGGAAGGTTCCACCGATAAGGCTACCGGGTGCATGACAAAGAAGCGCTGGAAGAACCAAAGCGTAGGCTGGCGAAACTGTCTCGCTAGTTTGCCAACATGCAAGGCTCCTCCCGCGAGCTAGCGAGCCATGATGCCCGACCACCCTTCTCCCGAGAGATCCAAGAGAGACAAATCCTAAGTCGGTTCCCATGCCCCAGGTGGATCCCTACGATGGGACCGCCAACCTCCTGAATCACCTGGAGAGCTACAAGGCTCTCATAAGAGTCTAGGGGGCAACAGACGCCCTCCTCTACTTAGCCTTCTCCGCTATTCTTCGGAAGATCGCTTGAGTTTGGTTCACTCACCTTGAACCTGAAAGCATCAATTCCTTCGTGGAGCTGGAAAGAAAGCTCGTGGCACACTTCGACGCTTGCCGGAAGGTGCCGCGAGAAGCCGGAAGCCTTTTCTCCATCAGGCAGCAGGACCACAAGTCCTTGCGGGACTATGTGGCCCGCTTCAAGATCGTCGCACTGAAGATCTACAATCTGGACGAGCCCATCGCCATGTTGGCTTTGAAGAGAGGGCTCCGAACTTCCCGCCTGACCTACTCCCTGGACAAGAAACCGTCGAAGACATACTCTGACCTCCTCCTCCGCGTCCACAAATATATTCACGCTAAGGAGACGGACCGCACTAGGAGAGAGTTGGATGGGAAGCCACTAGAGAAACGAACCCCGGGAGAAGCCTCAGGGGCACACAAGCCCAGACCAAGCTCGAATCCCCGAGCGAGGCCCAAGCCGAAAAGCGGTCCCCCATTGGAAGAAGCATATACTCTTCTCCTCGCCCCGAGGTCGAAGATTCTCATGGAGATTGAGGGTAAGCGCTACTTGCGTTGCCCTCCTCCACTGGGGCCGTCCGGCGACCGTGATAAGACAATACTGTCGATTTCACCGCGACCACGGCCACGACATCGAGGAATGCCGCTATCTTAAAAGAGAAATTGAAGATCTGATAAAGAGGGACTACCTCGGAAAGTTCGTGGGAGGCAAGCCCCCAGCGGAGCCTCAGGCGCTTGTGGCCCTTCCTTCATTCCTGCAGTTGACAATTGGCCCACCGAGAAACCGTGGGTATGATATGTTGGGGGGCAAACTCTTCCCAGACTGGGAAGGTCCCTACGGAGTGGTTGAGACCCTTCCCCCTAGAGCCTATCACCTCGCCGAACTTGACGGCGCTCGGTCCGTGCGGGCCCAAAATGATAAAAGTCTAAGGACATACCGCCAATAATGTAAGGCTCCCTCCTTTCAATAAAAAATTCCTTTCCATGCAACGTTGTCTTTGCCTTGCAGGAAAATCATCGCCCGACCCCAGGCCTGGGGATCCAAGCTGGAAAACTCCTGAAGCCCCGCACCTGCTGCTGAACCCACTGGCCAGGGATGCCAGCCAGGAAGCCCTAGGGGTCCCGCCATCTACCGCCTGACTCTCAGTTCAGCTTTTGCCATGCTCACTGTCCGGAGATGTCCGCGGAGACTAAACAAAGTTCCGCCATCTACCGCGAGGCTCACAGTTTGGCAACTGTTGTGCTAGTAGTCCGAAGATGTGCGGAGACTCCAAAAGGCCCCGCCGTCTACCACCTAACTCTCAGTTCAGCTCTTGCCATGCTTACAGTCCGGAGATGTCCGCGACGACTGAATGAAGTCCCGCCATCTACCGCGAGGCTCACAGCTTGGCATCTGCTGTGCTAACAGTCCGGAAACATCCGGGGAAATCCCAGCGGTCCCGTTGTCCATCGCCATACTCAGCTCAGCATCCGTGGTATCTCAAGCCCGGAAACTCCTGAAGCCCGGCACTTTAAATCCGGAAACTCCTGAAGCCCGGCACTCTAAGCCGGGAAACTCCTGAAACCCCGCACTAAAGCTGGGAAACTCCTGAAGCCGAGAAACTCCTGAAGCCCCACACTAAAGCCGGGAAACTCCTGAAGCCCTGCACCTGTCACCGTACTCACAGTCTGGAAATGTTAGCGGAACACTTCAGAAGTTCCGTCATCTACCGCCTGACTCACAGCTCGGCACCTCAAGCCGGGAAACTCCTGAAGCCCCGCACCTGCTGCCGTCCTCATAATCCAGAGATGTCAGCGGGACACTCCAGAAGTTCCGCCATCTGCCGCTTGACTCACAGCTCGGCATCTCAAGCCGGGAAACACCTGAAGCCGCGCACCTGCTGTCGTCCTCACAGTCCGGAGATGTCAACGAGACACTACAGAAGTTCCGCCATCTGCCTCCTGACTCATAGCTTGGCACCTCAAGCCGGGAAACTCCTGAAGCCCCGCACCTGCTGTCGTCCTCACAGTCCGGAGATGTCAGCGGGACACTCCAAAAATTTCGCCATCTGCCGTCTAACTCATAGCTCGGCACCTCAAGCCGGGAAACTCCTGAAGCCTCGCACCGCTGCCGTCCTCACAGTCCGTAGATGTCAGTGGAACACTCCAAAAGTTCCACCATCTGCCGCCTGACACAGCTCGGCACCTCAAGCCAGGAAACTCCTGAAACCCCACACCTGCGGCCGTCCTCACAATCCGGAGATGTCAGCGAGACACTTCAGAAGTTCTGCCATCTACCTCCTAACTCATAGCTCGGCACCTCAAGCCGAAAACTCCTGAAGCCCCGCACCTGCTGCCGTCCTCACATTCCGGAGATGTCAGCGAGACACTCCAGATGTTCCGCCATCTGCCACCCGACTCAGCTCGGCACCTCAAGCCGGGAAACTCCTAAAGCCCCGCATTCAATTCACTAGACCCCCAGTTTAGTGACGGCAAAACAGGGCACTCCTGAAAGCCCACACTCTACCGACCGGACTCAGCACCAGTGAAGACAACTTCGAGACCCCTCCAGTCAAGCTCCCTAACTGACGGTCTCATAGGGCCGCTCAGGCCCCCCTTCAAGCCTTCTGCCAACTCTTGGCTCAACTAGAGAGTTCCCAAGACAAGCAGCTACTAAAGAGGTTTGAAGTAACCATAAAAACAAGAGCTCAGTGAAGCAAAAAGGACTTTATTGATATTGTATGAAAAAGATCATCATCAAAGGGCCCCTCGACAGGCCGGGTGGTCCCAAATAGATTCCGGAAGAAAATCAGAGCCTATCCCTCTGCAAGCTCCTTCCCGGGATGATGGATAGGCTCGCCGGCATCCCCTTGGGCCTCTGCAGCTCCCACCGGCAGGACTTCCTCAGCGGCACAAGCAGGCTCCACCTCGGCCACGGCAATAGGAGTCGCAGCTCCCCCTGAGCTTCCACCAAGGCCGCCCGAGACCACGACCTCATCCAGATTCAGCTTTGGAAGAGCTGGGCCACCAGAGATCTCCATACCCCAAATCCTTTGACGAAGGAATCTGTGGTCGCCTCCCGGACTTCATCGAAAAACGTCGCCAAGGCCTTGAACATGGGCACTGCCTCGGCGCCACCTTCTTGGTAGTCTCCATCAGGGCCACCGCCCCAGTGGCTATCTCCTCAGCTGCTGACAGCCGAGCCTGCATTGCCTCCAGCCGCGCTTGGAGGCCACTACTTAACTCTTCCGCCCGGGCAGCCTTTGCTCTAAACTCCTCCGCCCGGTGGGAAGCCCGATCCCTTTCTCGAGCCAGGACAATTCGAGGTCCCTAGCCCGGCTTTCGGCATCAACCACCCTAGCCTGAAGGACCTTATCCTTCTCCTCCAAGGCCTGGGCCCTGTCAGTTTGCTCTAGGGCCTCAGCCGCTAAAGACGCCCTCTCTTGCTCCTGCCAGGCGTCTCTCTTCTCCCACTGAGTGCAGTAGTCGCGGACGAAAAGAGCGTCGGTCCCGATCTGCATCATCAAAGGTGTTAGCTACAACAACCAGACTGAAGCAACAGAAAAGAAGACTACGGTGAAGAGGGAGAGGGTGCCAGGAAGGGCCTCCGCCAGCTTCCTCCCCTCTCACGGCGGTCACACGACTGGACCGCAAACTCCATCATGCGCTCTGCAAGCGCAAGATCCTGGGTGACCGATGAGTTCGGTTTCACCCCGGTGCTGCCCTCCGAGCGACGGCCCTCGGTGCTGGGGGCGCCGCCGTGTCCGGGGGAACCGCCTCCGAAGGCGTCTCATCCAGCGAGGGGGAGTTCGTTGCCACGGGTGGTGGCGTCGTTGGTGGTCGCTCTGCCACCCTTTCTCCCTCCCCGTCCACATCGATGATTGTGGAAGGCTGGACCGCAACGGCAGCAATTGGCCTGGCCTGTGCACCCGCGCCAAGTTCTCGAGCCAGGGGCTAGGCTCGTTGCCTCGAAGACTTGAGCGCCGACTCGACCGCTCGCCTCGCAGGGCCAGGGACTGAAACAAGCCCCGCCCCTTGGCTGGGCTCGACACGGGCCCTCTTTGGTGGAGCCTCGCCAAGCCTGGATGGTAGGCCTCTCCTCTGGGCGAACTCTAGAAGCTCCTCTACCAAGAACTTCATGCCTACAAAAAGAAGAAAAAGGTCAACAGCAAACCGAAAAGGACTCATGGAAGAAAAGATATCCTTCCGGACTCACCAAGCCCCCGGATTGGACTGATCCTAGCATCGAATAGGTTCTGCTCAGATAACAAAACCTCGAGAGAGGGGATCTGATCGGAAACGAGCTGGTCGTACATTTTCCGATCAGAAGCCTCAATCTGAGAGTTCTGATTTGGGGTCCGGTCCGGATCACTCCAGACCCAGTCCACCCCTTTAATGGGGGCGAAGAAGAATTTACTCTTCCACCCTTTGATGAAAGAGGGGTGCTCAAACTTTATGCCCTTCGGGCAAGAAAAAACAAACCACCACCCGTCCTCAATCGGGTGACGTTTTAAGATAAAGAAGGCCCTAAACAAAGAAAAATGGGCGACGATCCCATGGAAGTGGCAAAAAAAATGAAATAGTTAATGACCCTAATGGCGTTAGAGACCAACTGGGCCGGAACAAGACGATAGTTGCTGAGAAAAGAGAAAAAGAAGGGATAAAAAGACAAGCAAAGACCCCCAAGAAAAAACTCGTAGAGGGCTATTCGACCTGGGCTACTAGAGGTGACCAGCTCCCATGATTACGGAACCGAGAGCCGGACGGAGTCCGGGATCCCTAGGTGGCCCGGATCATAGAGAGATCCTCCCTAGTCATCGTCGAAGCGACACCAGAAGGCACGGTCGGACGGAGTCAAGGATCCCGTAGGTGGCCTGGATCACAGAGAGATCCTTCCTAGTCATCATCGAAGCGACACCAGAAGGCCCGATCGGACAGGAAGACCGGGAAGAAGCAACAAGAGCGGAAGAAACAAAAGAAACAAGAGGAGCCCTGGGCCCACCTATGACCACTCCAGTCAGGCGAAGGTTCCTACGGATGACGAGAGGAGCCTCCTCCTCGTCAGAAGATGGAGTCCTCGGTCGAGAGGGCCCTGCCTCATCAGGGTTCCGAGAAAAGCGATGGTTTCGACCAGACGAAGCCATCTAAGATCAAAAAAAGAAGTGTACAGAGAAAGAAGGCCTGAGAACCCTACAGAAAAACTCGGCCTAGCCGGAGAAGGAGAAAACCAAGGAAGACTAACCTAGTTGTTGGAGGAAAAGACAGCAGAAGAAGGAAGAAGCTCTGGTCTTACGGCGAGCGGGAAAGTTTCGAAAGGGATGATTAGGGAAAAGCTTACCCTCTTTTCAAAGCGGCCAGACTGCAGCCGTATATCCTTTCGGCACTCCTGCCACCGGATGGCCACCACGTGGCAACATCAGCCAAAGACAATGCCTCGATGCTACGGAAACAACCTCGGATCATACATCCACCATTATACTTCCTCGGATCCGCTGATGTGGCGCCCCCATACTGGCTTTAAGGCACGGCACGCAAAGTGACGATGATCGTGGCATTCAATGGCACCAGATCTCAGCCTTTCCACGTCACCTCCGCAATTACCTCCTTAGCCCTGAATGCGACGTTTTGTCAAGACTTGGGGGCAGGAGGCAAATGAAGAAGCGACATCACCGGGTCCCGCTCGGATCCAGCCGGCAGAGATTGCAACCATAAGCTCTGTCCCATCAAGTCCTTCTGCTGGGTTGGCTCCCCCAAGTTTGAGACTCCAGCAGAAGCCAAATTCCTCCTCGAGTCCTTCTGCTGGGCTGGCTCCCCCCAGGTCGAGACTCCAGCAGAAGCCAAGTTCCTCCTCGAGTCCTTCCGCTGGATTGGCTCCCCCCAGGTCGAGACTCCAGCCGAAGTCGAACTCTACCTTCTGCTAGGCTGGCTCCCCTCAGGTCGAGACTCCAGCAAAAGCCAAATTCCTTCTCAAGTCCTTCCGTTGGGTTGGCTCCCCCCAGGTCGAGACTCTAGCTAAAGTCGGACTCCACCTTCTGCTGGCTTGGCTCCCCCAGGTTGAGACTCCGGTAGAAGCCAAATACCTCTCCAAGTCCTTCCGCTGGATTGGCTCCCCCTAGGTCGAGACTCTAGCCGAAGCCGAACTCCACCTTCTGCTGGGCTAGCTCTTCCCAGGTCGAGACTCCAGCAGAAGCCAAATTCCTCTCCAAGTCCTTCCGCTGGGTTGGCTCGCCCTGGGTCGAGACTCCAGCCGAAGTCGGACTCCACTTTCTGCTGGGTTGGCTCTCCCCAAGTCGAGACTCCGACAGAAGCCAAATTCCTCTCGAAGTCCTTCCACTGGGTTAGCTCCCCCAGGTCGAGACTCCAGCTGAAGCCAGACTCCACTTTCTGCTGGATTGGCTCCCCCAGGTCAAGACTCCAGCAGAAGCCAAAATTCCTCTTCGAGTTCTCCCGCTGGGCTAGCTCCCCTAAAGTGCACATCTATGGAAGGCACAGCTGCGGCCTGGCACTTAGTTTCAAATCCTGAAGGCCCCTCAACCAAGTCACGGAAGCAAGCCCTTCATGGCCCCTGGCGGGCCTCCTTCGGAGCAACTCAAGCGAAGAAAAGAAGAGAAGGAAGAAGAAAAGAAAACAAGAAGAAGTGCACAATGGTCAAAACAAAAGCCTTCATTAATCAGAAGTCCCTTACATCCTACGGAGATTTCCGACAGGTCAGGAAGCCTCCCGAAGATCTAAATTACAAATAAGAAGGGATCCTCCCTAGTTATGGGTCCTACTTCCGGAAGCAGTTGAAGGTACGCCAGTCCCTCCCTCAACCGAGCTTGCTGGGAAGGAGAACAATGACGCATCCGCCTCTAGCGCACCGTCCTTCCTAGGAGCTCATCTGATGCTTAAAGCCCGGTATTGGCTCCGGCACCCCGAGGATGCAGGTGCCCTACCTCAAGTGAACACCTGAGGAAGGAATAAGGCAACGCATCCTCCTCGACCGCACCGTCCTTGGATTTCACCGATCTAGTGATTCCAAGACCAGCTGCAATCGCTCCTCGTTAGGCCACTCAATAGCACCGTGGCAACCACGGCCTTCTCCACGGCGACTGCAACCGTGGCCATCTCCCCATTCAATTGCATGACGAAGCATATCCAGGAGGTTCGCAGGTAGGCTGCTCCCATCACACGGGCAACCACCTTCTCTGTCCCCAGGATCTCTCCACTTCCTCTTCCTTCAAGAAAATCTCGAGCTCAGCAGACTTCTCCGACCAGAACGCCCCCGCCAGGACGCTGGCCAGACGTTCCCGGAAAAACATCATGCAGCCTCTCAGTCCTTTGCTCAAGGACCTGAAGCTTACCAGAAGACCTCCCTTGGCACAGGCCAGAAGAGAAGAGTTAAAGAGAAAAAGCACTGAAAAAAAGATGATACTCTACGAAGGCTTGCCTGCCTGCACTTAAAAAAGTGAGGGATGACTTCTCTGGAACAAATTCCGCCGCTCCCTCGTACCAATTGAAGGTACGTACCTCATTAATTGCCAGTCCAGCCAGAAGATACCACGTATTGGCGTCGGGCGACCCGAATGCTTCGTTTCCAAAAAACTTGCATCGACCCAGGAGAAGCATTCATGATCGCCATCGAAAAGCCAAGCACCACGAAACCCCATCAATGTGAAGGCATGGTCTGCGAAGCACAGGCGTATAGAGACATCAGAAATGCAAGAGACATCCCAATCCACGTCAGCACAATCATTACTCGATCATTACTTTCCACGCCTTGAACGTCATACCGTCTTCCGGGCTCGAGAGTGGGGGGCAACTGATACGGCTATATCCGCTGACATGGAGTCCATCTGGGCACTGGTTATCAGCTGGCAGGTGGAGGTGCCACCTGAGCATGGCGTCCAAGTAAGGAGCCGAAGTAAGCCCCCTGTCGAGGTCAGCTCCCAGCAGGAGTCGAGCTCATACTGCCACCAACTTAATGAAGGAGAAAGATCGAAATTCAAATCATGGCAGAAAAGAGGATTGTCTCCATCAAGACCACGTCGCTGGGATGGTACGACTAACAGACGATGGCTCGCTTCCTGAGGCCTGCAAAGGGAGATGTCTCGTCGGAGCACCAGGATCCCCTCAGGCCCCGGTTTACACCGATCGGGAGGGGACGCCCCATTCGAGGCGCAGCGCCCTTCCAATTACCATCTGCATCACCCACAAGAAGAAGATCGCACCAGAGGATTCAAATCCTGGGACGGCCGTCCGCATATCAATATTCTGCTAAGCTTTCCAAAACATGGCGACCAACCAAAATATCAGAACCAGCGACATAATTCTCTACCCCGAAGGGAGAAAGGAGAGTTCATGTGCAGTTCCCAAATGCTACCAGATGTCAACACTCGGAACTCTCCCAAGCAAGGAACATCTGGGAAGCAAGCTCAATGGGCAACACCGCCTCTCCATAACAAAAAAGAGGCCTTCGACCGAAGACACAACAACAACACAAGTCACAGCAAAACAAAGGGCAAGCCACAAACAAACGGAGGGGCATGCGAGGTAACCATTGGCACGTAGAATAGGAGAGCAAACCAGACGAAACACTCTGAGGCTACCGGGGAATTCGTCGAAAGAATCCAACGAACGCAGCCAACCCTGCTCGGGCTCTCCTTTTTCGCCGACGCTCCTTTCCCACTCTCTCACTTCCTTTTTTCTAAAAAACAACATCTGAACATGAAGACCTCATCGGGATCCACCGAGAAGAATCAATTCCCCTGGATCACCCGTTGACTTGATCGTCGGAATGCCCCCGCCGAAATTCCTGACCAAGATCTTTACTTTCTTTTGCAGGATCGGGCGTGCATGCAGGATTCCAGACGAGGAGGACGATGCTCGACGTCGCACCGAAGCTACAGGCCACGACAGTCCAGGCGGCACCGGTAATAATATGCAGCAAAATAATCCAATCAATCACAAGATTGTCGTCCAGGAAATATCAGAGGGTGACCAAAAAGAAACTTCGACAAGAAATTTAATAAATACAGTGTAGATAAAGTGATGCATAAATGTTGAACCGGCAATTAAAAAATTAGCAACACAACATACGTATTTGGAACCATTAGGAGCTGATCAAACAGAAGAAAACAGTAGCAGCTCTCATATTGAACAGATCACAGACAAAAATTGCTAAAATCTATGATAATAATCTAATACAATAAGCTTACCAAACATAGAAACACAAAAGATATTATAACATAAAGCAATCTGAACATTCTCAATTATAAACTGACTCGATAAAGAAGGAATATGACAAAATAGAAGAAAAGTACGGAGCATGGGCTGACAAGTTATATCTTCTAATCTAAAATGAATTCCATAAAACATGATCGTTTGGACCTGAAGATATCGTCCAAAAAGGGTATATCCGCTTAATAAAAGATTACAAATATCTCTCTCCCACTGAAAACCACATCTCATCACTATAACTAAGTTATGGAAAGGTAAAAAATACAGAATGGTTAAAGCAGAAAACAAAATTTCTTCTTATGATTCCTAGTACATCAAGACAGGAACTTGTATAAATAAGCGCCATCATTTGTATACAGAACGCATTAACCTCACTCTTCCATTACCTTCACGACCTTATGCTCCCTCGGCGGCACAGGATAGTTCTGGGAGAAGCAGGCATCGCAGAAAGTGGGCGCCTCATCCCCAAGCAGCTTCCTGAGACTGTCAAGCGAGAGGAAGGCGAGCGAATCACAGCCAATCTCTTTCCTAACCCCCTCCACATCCATCCTATTAGAGATGAGCTCCTCGGCCCTCGGGGTGTCGACCCCATAATAGCAGGAGCCAACAATGGGTGGGCTGGCGATCCTCATGTGGACCTCACGGGCGCCGGCGTCCTTGATGAGCCGAACGATCTTGGACGAGGTGGTGCCGCGGACGATGGAGTCGTCGACGACGACGACGCTCTTCCCCTCGAGAATTCCACGAATAGGTGCGAGTTTGAGCTTGACGCCGAGGTCGCGGATCTCCTGGGTTGGCTGGATGAAGGTGCGGCCCACATAGTGGGAGCGGATGAGGCCCTGCTGGAAGGGGATGCCGGAGCGCTCAGCGAATCCGAGAGCAGCGAAGAAGCCGGAGTCCGGGACGGGGATGACGACGTCGGCGCCGGGGGAAGGGGACTCGGCGGCGAGGGCGGCACCGAACGAATAGCGGGAGGCGTGGACGGGACGACTGAAGACGACGGAATGGGGGAGGGCGAAGTAGATGTGCTCAAAGATGCAAGCTTTGCGGGGCTTGTGAGGTAGGAGGCAGAGGGAGGTGACGGAAAGGTCGTGGCCATCGACCACGAGGACCTCGCCGGGTTGGACCTCGCGTTCGTAGTCGGCGCCGATGAGGTCGAGGGCGCAGGTCTCGGACGCGAAAACGATGGCGCGGGATGGGCGGCGGAGGCGGCCCATGACGAGGGGGCGGAAGCCATGGGGGTCGCGGACGGCGAAGAGCTTGCCGGCGGTGAGGAAGACGAGGGAATAGGCACCCTCGATGGCGCAGCAGGCCTCGACGAGGCGGGAGAGGAGGGGGCGGGAGCTGGAGGTGGCGATGAGGTGGAGGACGACCTCAGTGTCGGAGGAGGTGTTGAAGATGGAGCCGCGGGATTCCAGATCGGCGCGGAGCGCCGCGTAGTTCACGAGGTTGCCGTTGTGGGCGACGGCAAGTTGGCCGAAGCGGTAGCCGGCAAGAAAGGGCTGGACGTTCATCGGGGAGGAGGCGGCGCCGGCGGTGGAGTAGCGGACGTGGCCAATGGCGGCGGAGCCAGGGAGGGAGTCGAGCTTGGCCGGGGAGAAGACCTCGGAGACGAGGCCGAGGCCGGTAACGGCGCGGAGGGTGGTCGAGTCGGAGGCGGCGATGCCGGCACCCTCCTGACCGCGGTGCTGGAGGGCGTGGAGGGCAAGGCAGCACAGACGGGAAGCCTCCGGGTCGCCGATGATCCCCACCACGCCACACTCCTCCCTGGGCTTATCGTCGAACAGTGGGAACAGGTCGTCGGCGTCGCTGTGCGGCGATGATGGAAACAACTCGTCGGAGGCGGTGGCGGAGATTGGGAGGAGGCGGCCGTGGAGGGAGGAGGACGAGAAGGAAAGGCAGTGGCGGAGAGAAAGGCGGGCTTTTGGGAGGGTTTTAAGGGAGAGGGCGAGGGAGGGTCGGGGATAGCGGCGAAGGCGGTGGTGGAGGTGGTGGGATGCGGCGAAGGCGGTGGTGGAGGTGGCGGCGGCCATTGGGAGAGGGGAAGCAAAGGCTGGCGGCTTTTGGGTTAAGGAGGGGCCGCCCTTCGACACGCTCAGCGCCCTCGGGGTGGTCGTAGTTTTTTTGGATGGCGATCGGCTCGGGGGATTAGGGCTCCTAAGACCAACCGCGCCCTGCCTGCTCGAGTTGCACGCCAGCACGGCCCCATTTCAAGTCCAACGTGACGGTGCTAGGCACATTGAGTTAACTAAATTATTATTTTATTTTTTAAATTAAATTAATTTTATTATTTTTATAAAAAATTAAATTAAAATTAGATCGGTGAGATTGGTTGACCAGTCAATCGATTAATCTGCTCAATTTTTTTTCCTTATCAAATTTATTTCAAATTATAATTAAAATAAATCAACTAGATCAAAAGCTTTTTCAATATTAATTTTATTATCAACTTCAAAAATTAAAATAATATACATACTCATTGATGGGGAACTAATATGCATGCCATTTTTTTTTTATGTTTTATATGTTGAGTTAGGTGATTAATTCTCAAATTTTAGATCAAAATTATTTGTAGGGAATTTTGTATGAATTTTTGAAGATCAGCATGCAGATTAGGACCTAGAAAAGTAGCAAAGAAGGACCGTCAGGACTGAGAAGCCTCGGTTAGGGCAAGTTCTCCTACAATAAAACTACTGGAGGTAGAGGGGTGTACCTGACAACGTCTGTGAAGATCACAGCGAAGGGGTCTCTCGTTCCTCGACGGATGCGGCCTGGAAAACCGAGCCAAAGACCCGCGGATACCCGGCTTTCTGCTCGGTGATCCGATTGAGGCTTGGCTGAAGTCGTTGGATTCGTAGGAACTCGGGGACCTGTAAACGACCTGTCAGGGATTAGAAAACTCACAAAGGAATAATAAAACAAAGGAAAAACAGCAAGGGAAGGCTTCTTTTGGAGTGGGCGTCCAGGGATCTGAGAGGCTTGTTGGCAGCAGGAAGATGATTGCAGCACTGGGAAGAAAAACTCTCACAAACCCCTTTATGCACACAGCAGGGTATCACACCACTCAATAGAAGAACTCAAGGTTTTCATTCATCAAAAATTTTCCTTCATACAAGAGGCTAGGGTCCCTTAAATAGACCCTTAACCTTGGGCTCCAAGTAAGGGTACATAAGTCTTTAAATAAGAATCATTTTCCCTCTCAAACCCTAGCTAGAAAATAAGGAAATATTAGGTAGAAAAATCCCTAAAAATTTTCTTGACTTGGTCAAGACTCCAAGGACGCCTAGGGGGGCGTGTTGGGCTTCTAGGAGCAGCAAAAGGCCAGCCCAAAGGGGCTTGGGTGCATGGGTTTGGGCCTCTGGAAGCTGGGGTGGCCTGGTAGCCAGGTAGCAGGAATATTCCCTGGTATCTTGCTTCTTAGGGGCTTGGGCTTGGCACCTGGGCTTGATTTCTTTGGGCTAGGATGCAGATGGACCTCTGGAATCATGGATGACCTTATCTATAAATATACTTTGGCATCTGGAAGGGAATCTGGGCATCTAGAGGGCATCTGCAAGAAATCAGGGTTTTCTGAATTTTCCTCCTAGGGTCTTCAAATCTTCAAGCTGGGTTGGACTTGTGCTATACTTCCATGTCTTCAATCTAGTTGGACTTGGTCTTCACTTGTATGATATAGTCTTGAGTCTTCAGTATGCTTGGACAGGACTCAAAAAAATAAAATAAGCTCAACATGAGCTGACTAGCATTGGACTGAACTAGCTCAACATAAGCTGACTAGTACAGAACTGAAATAACAACTCAAAAGACTCAAACAACAACTAAAAAAAGGACTCAGATGGGCTAAGCCCTTATTACAGATGGACTCAAAAATTATTGATCAATTCACAGAGGGTTGAGAAGCCTCTGCCTTATTCTAGTGCCTTTGGTGTCCGCACCAATTCTCCCGGGGTGGGAGGAACTTGACCCTGTCGAGTGAAGATCAGACTGGCTCACATATCTCTCGAGAAGGTCTGGGTTGAGGCGTTGCAAGTCCTCTCGAGAAATCTACGAATCGTCCAACTCTGGCTAGCCTTGCCATCGGATCAGGAAGCATTGATAGTCACGGCCCCGGGTCGTGATGGCTTGATCGTCCAGGATACGCTCGATCCGTTCTCCTCTCTCAGGCCAATTTGTTAGTGGACACTCTGGGTTAGGGTCACTCACAATGAAAAGGAATAGGTCCAAAGGCCTTACTAGGTATCACTGCCGGTTCCCTATACTCAACCAGGTCTGTAATATTGAAGGTAGAACTAATGCCCAAATCCGAAGGCAAGTCTAACACCTAGGCATTTGACCCAATCCTTCTCTATCACTTTAAAAGGTCCGGCTCTGCGAGCATGAAGCTTCTTTTAGGCCTAAGCCTAACCAAGATAGAATCCACTACATCAAATTCTTTGACCCTTCTTCGGGAATTAGCCAGTTGTTTTAAGATTAGTGCGGGTGGTGAACATGCTAGGCACATGCAGACTCCTAACAAATGATGCAAAGGACTCATACTGACACCTAACAGACTCGACTATGCATTCCTATCGAAGGAAATTTTATTGAACTCTTTAGATCTAAACCTAATAGATTATAGGTTCTCTATGTTTGATCCTAGCTTGACATGCACATGAAAATTTACAGTGAACTCCTAGCAAATTCCAAAGAGTATGCCAGAAGTAAGATGCAAACCTAACATGCATGATGAATGCATGCAGTATGCTAATCTCAGCTAAATGCAATCTAATGATCCTAGAAATGCTGGAGGTGTCAGGAAAGGGCAAAAAATAGGAAGTGGGTTCAGAATTAGTTTGGTAAGGTAGAGAAAAAGGTTCATGGTTAGTTGGATAAAGTAGGATAAAAGACGGGGTGTCAGGAACTAATCCTATACTAATGAGGTTAACCTTACGAGGTTGAGCTATATCTACAGGGTTTGCATAATGGAAGGATGGGTCACCAATTTCGGGGAAGAGGTCCTTAATGGGAACTATAGGAGGGGACTCATCTTGAAGGTATTGATTCAAAGAGTTAAGGTCCTTAATAAATTCTTCTGGTTCTTGTTTTTTAGGACTAGACTCTATAATTTGGCTCTCCTCTATGGTTTCCTCAGGTAAGGCTCTAGCAGCAATACCTAGGTTCTCTTCCACTATTTGTTCTTCCACTATAGCTTTAGGTTGGATGTGGTCAAGGTCAATTAGCTCTGGGTTGGTTTCTACCTGGGTATCTACTGGGTCAGCTAATTCTAGGTCATCTAAAGGTGTCTCCTCTTCTCCCTCATACTCATCCACTAGGCTCACATCAGCTTCATACACTTCCGCGTTAATGTAAGCCTTGCAAATCTCAGGAATGGTTGGAAAAGGTCGGTTAGCAGGAAATTGGTTAGGTTCTGGTCTCTGATTATGGGTACTACTCCTAGTAGGTTCAGGTTGTATAAGAGGTAGTGGCTCACTATTGGGTTCATATTTAGGGATACTAATCCTATGGGGTTCAAGTTGACTAGGGGAAGCATGACTAGTACTAGGCTGATACTTAGGGGTTATGGGTTCTCTAGGCTCATAGGACAAGGGTGCAGATCTATGGGTCATGGGATTATAGGATCTGGGGTCATAGGATTTTGGGTCAGCTCTATGATTAGGTTCTAAGGATGGATCAAGGTATGGGGTCCTCCTAAGGTTGGGCTCTCTATATGGGTCAGGATATTGGGTCCTTCTAGGATTGGACTCCCTATATGGATCAGAATACTGGGTTCTCCTAGGGTTGGACTCCCTATATGGGTCAGAATATTGGGTCCTCCTAGGGTTGGACTCCCTATATGGGTCAGAATATTGGGTGTTGGGTCTACTAGGCTCATAGGGTGTGGGTGCATAGGATCTATGATCATGGGATCTAGAGTCATAGGATCTAGGTTCATAGGTTATGGATTCATAGGTTCTAGGTTCATAGGATTTGGAGTCATAAGATCTATAGGTTGTAGGTATACTAGGCTTATAGGGAGAGGGTAAATAGGATCTATCTTCCTGGTCTATAAAATCCTGATTGGGTCTTCTAGGACTAACCTTAGGGATTGGGTCATGACGATGGGCTCTCCTAGGTTCAGCCTCAAGGTATGGATCAGGGCTTGGGGTCCTCCTAAGTTTAGGGGAATTAGGATCTGGTTCAGATTGTGACCCATGGTTTTTTTTTGGGGTCCCTACCCGGACTTTTAACTGATCAAACCTATTGGCAAGATGGTCAATTCTATCATTGGTTTGAATACGAGACTGAGTTAACTGGGTCATTTGGGTAGTTATCTAGGTAGCCATCTAGGCCATTTGATCAGCTAGGACTTTTATTTGAGCTTGTAAATTTTTCATGGGTTCAGACATTTGTGAAGGAGGTGGGTGATATGAAACTCCTGATCTAGTGCTCATGCAAGACTCGATCAGACCGACTATAGCTGACTAGACCTAGAGTCCAAACTAGATGCTCAATCAGGGTGGCAAACTAGCCTATAGTAACCCTGTACTCAACCAGGTAGGTGTAAGGGGAGTGTTAGGTCCCTGATTGCCAATCTTAGACACCAATCAGAGATTGGCCAGGTAGGCGGACCAGCACACAAGCCCTTCGGAATTGAATCCCTAAACCACCGTTCTAGACACTAAGCACAAGGCACACACAGGTTAACTTGACACAGTGATCTAACACTAGCCCGGACCCGACCAGTTGGTGTCCCTAGCCCACTAGGGCAAATTAAGTCTAATTAATTTTAGGTTAAGGCTTGGGACCAAATGCAAGGGATGTGGTTTTGGGCTAAGGAGAGGTGATCAAATCCTCCCCCCATCTGATATAGCAAGAGTGCCCTTAAAAGTAAATTATGCAATGATGGCAGGCAGATAAGGATGCAAATTAGGGTTTAGATATTTTTTTTTGGTATTTTTGGAGAATATGTAATTTTTTTTGGTATTTTTTTAAATAGAAGAAAACTTGCAAATCATGGCCTAATATGCAGGAAATATACTAAAATTAAAAAATATGCAAAAATTGCTAAACAAAAACCTAAAACTTCCAAACTTGTCTTGCTGAAAAAACAGAACTGAAAATTTGTAGGATGTATTTCGGCTTGAAGAAAATTCACAGGCCATAATAAAATCCACAAAAATTTTTAAAATTACTGTGAATTATGATGAATCCAGAAAAATAAATTTCATAATTTTTGGAGTTTTTATCAGGGAGAAATAATTAAAATAATAGAGTATATATGGACTGAAAAATTGTAGAAAATAAGCCCTAATCTAAGCTCTGATACCAAATGATGGGGAACTAATATGCATGCCATTTTTTTTTTATATTTTACATGTTGAGTTAGGTGATTAATTCCCAAATTTTATATCAAAATTATTTGTAGGGAATTTTGTATGAATTTTTGAAGATCAGCATGCAGATTAGGACCTAGAAAAGTAGCAAAGAAGGACCGCCGGGGCTGAGAAGCCTCGGTTAGGGCAAGTTCTCCTACAATAAAACTACTGGAGGTAGAGGGGTGTACCTGACAACGTCTGTGAAGATCACAGCGAAGGGGTCTCTCGTTCCTCGATGGATGCGGCCTGGAAAACCGAGCCAAAGACCCGCGGATACCCGGCTTTCTGCTCGGTGATCCGATTGAGGCTTGGCTGGAGTCGTTGGATTCGTAGAAACTCAGGGACCTGCAAATGACCTGTCACGGGTTAGAAAGCTCACAAAGGAACAAGAAAACAAAGTAAAAATAGCAAGGGAAGGCTTCTTTTGGAAAACCAACTAGTTTTAATGGAATTGAAACTAGTGTCTAGGTTGATGGTGAGCCTTGAGAAAACCGTCTAGGTTCTTGGTTAGTCTATGTGATAAAAACCAAAGAGGTTGTTGGTGAGCCTATGTTACAAAACCAACTAGGTTCCTGGTTAGCCCGCAAAATAAGGGGTTTTTGGTGAGCCCGTGAAAACCAAGGGGTTTTTAGTTAGTCCATGAAAACCAAAAAGATTTTGACTTGTGAGCCCGTGAAAACAAGTTAGATTTAATTAGTGAGCCCGAAAAACTAATCGACTGTAATCTTGGTGATTATAGTGAATTTCCAAGAAAAACTTGGAGAGCGGATATAGGTGCCTTGGAGTGCACTGAACTATTATAAATCTTTATATATTTGTGATTGTTTTTATTCTTACATTTATTTTTTTATTTCTGCTGTACTTTATTATCATGCTCACAAATACATGCTTTGAATTGACACATTATTTGAAGTCTTGCAAAAAAGTTTTAAAATCCAATTCACCCCCACTCTTGGGTTGCTTCATCACTAGGCAACAAAGACATAACCATATATGGATAGGTCGTTTGTAAATGTAATAAAATAGTTATACCCATCCTTGGCACTGATATTCATTGGTCCACATATATCAGTATGTACCAGACTAAGAATATCATTGGCTCGCTCATCTTTTCTAGAAAAATGTGACTTGGTCATTTTACCAAGAAAACAAGATTCACAAGTTGATAGTGATTCACAATCATTGATATTCAGGAGACCTTCTCCAACTAACTTGTTGATCCTATTCTTGTTAATATGACCTAGTCTATAGTGCTAGAGATAAGTATTACTGACATTATCTATTCTAGGGTATTTGCAAGAATTAGTCATTATTGTAACAAGTCATGATAGTAAGTATATGCCATTACTTAAACGTCCATCCATAAGTTTCACACCATTCACAATGATAGAAAAAAGATCATTCTTTATTGAAAATTCATAATTTTCATTGACTAACTGGCCTACAAAAATGACATTCATAATAGAAGATGGACAGTAATGACAGTCATTCAAAATGATATTACAAGACTCGAAAACAAGCTTGATAACTCCCAACACCAAGACTGGAACTTGGCTTTCATTTCCTATATTTAAGAATTTCTCACCATCCTCGAATCTCCTACTAACTTGAAGCCCATACAAAGCATTGTAATTATGAATAGGACTTCCGATATCCAATATCCAATTAATAGTACACATATAGAGAAATTATAAGGTGTTATCATATAATTACCTTATGCAGCAATAGCTTGCTGCTTTATCTTTTTCAGCTTGTTCGGGTCAAGAGTAGCAAGGTAGGCAGGATAGTTCCTCCTCCAATGACCGTGCTTCTTGCAATAGAAGCACTCTGCCTTACTCTGATCAGCCTTCTTCCTCGTCTGACTAGGCCCAGCACTTTGCACCTTCTTGGATTTATTATTTTTCTTTTCCTTTTCCCAAAGGGACAACATCCTATCGCACTGCCTCCCACTAGGTTCACCAACCATTTATTGAGCTAATGTTCTTTCTTGTAGGTCTGAAGTAAACCTAACAAACCATGGTAGTTTACTATAGGCCTATTCAATCTGTAGTGATCGAGAAAGTCCAAGTTGGAGGGAGGCAAGGAATTCAAAATCATATCTTTCCCTAGATGCTCATGCAAGAAAAATCCAAGCTTGCCTAAATGCTTAATCAACTCAATCATGTACAATACATGATCAGTGACTGATGCTTTGTCATGCATTTGAGTGCTAAAAATAGTAGAGGAAATCCTGTACCACTCAACATCATCAGGTGTGCCAAAAGACTCATTCAACTTTTGAAGGATCTCCTCTAGCTGGGCTTCCTCGAACCTACGACCGAACTCATCGTTCATTGCCACCAACATAATACATCACACTATAGTGCGGTCAGAGAGCCACTTTTGATAAGCATCCCTGACTGCAGTACGAGCATTGGTAGTAGGTTCCTCAGGTGCAGGATCCACTATCACATATAGGATCCTTTCATGCTCCAGAACTATTTTGAGTCTTCGATACCTGTTATTGAAGTTAAGACCCATAAGTTTGTCATTGTCAAGTACTGACTGGAGCAACAAACTAGTAGACATAATCTAAAAGGAAAACCCCCAAAAAAATATTAGTGTATATGAATTATTAACATCCTAAAGACATGGACTTTAGTTTAAAGGTTTCTCTCACTATCTCTCACTATTTTGTACAGATTGGTAGCCTCTACACTCCAATCCAAAGCATAACACTTACTCCTTAGTGGGTACTAGAATCCAATAGATTACACATGAGCCCGACTTTGGCTGGCCAACCCATGTGCATCTAAAAATTGGTTCATAACCAATTACTTCTCAAAGCAATTTCTAGTAAATAATTTTTTGTCCTAGGGTGCAAATCAATTGGCCTTTGGACCTCCAATTGAAGGTCCTTGTTAGGTCCAACCATTAACATGACCGACTTCAATGCTTCTAACTAACAAATGATCAAGACCGACTTTGGCTGGCTAACTTGACCACTTGTTAAGATAGTTGCACTAAGCCATCATATTATGAATGGCAATTTCACTAGCCTGATGACCACCCGATCTTTGGATCTACCGATGATCACCCAACTAATGGACTCATTACCATCCACTTAATGGGAGGCTAAGACTAAGTTATCCTATAACTTTGTCTTTTAAAGGACCTAATAATTTAGAGGATTTAATTCATTATGACACATTAAGAGAAAAGTGAAGGAATTATGCCCTGAAAGCCAATCATAGTGCAATTTTGTATTCTCCCAACTCAAGATTGATATAAATAAAGGCAATTTTTGATTCATCATTTGCTGTGTCTTATGTTTTAATCATAAGATTATGATGAACCCCACTAGTTAGGGCAATGGAATTAGGGTTATGATGGAGATCATAATGGTGAGACCTAAGTTTCTATAAATTCTAATCTAAAATGTTCCTAGTCAATGGATCATCGATTCGGGGATCGATAAATCTGAAAAGACTAGCACATCCTATGTATGCTCGATAAAGAGGGTGGTTGGTCTCACAACCATTTGTGCAGAGACACTAATATAATGATGTGGGTGCTCATTAGGTTATGAGTCCACTGAACTGATCCAATAATAGAACATTAAATGGAAGTCTTACTTGTCAAAATGTATGTTCTCTTAGTGGGAGTTGTGCATGTGATCCTTAGACCTGAGACTATCATAGTATCTTATGCACATGAACCCATATTTTGGTGCATACTCATTCATGGCAATTAAGTCATGTACATGATGCTTCTGGATATGGTGGATTGTGTATGAAGGTAATGAGTAGGTCGACAAGGAATCGATCACTCCTAGTAAGGGGAGTAATTATCCCATGAAATCTTTTCGATTGTTGACTTAGGAAGTTTTTGATCAAAGCAAGATGAAATTAGATAGGGTTTCTAATCTATCATTGATCGAGTCTTCATTATTGAATTGAGATTCAAAAGGATTAAGTGCTAGGGTTTGACATTTATCCATGCCCATCACTTAATCGGGATAAAGTGTGATTGAAGAATTGAATTGCACGGCAACTTTCTACTAAAGGTATTTTGATAATTTCTATCAAATTCCTCATCTTCCAGGTAGGCATGACATGTTGCTAGATGTCAATCACGTATTGTAGGTTTTCATGAATCAAATTGATTAGATTCATGAGTCAATTTGGAAGCTAGTTCAAATTGGCAACTTGGGTCAGCTCGATTTGACCTAATTAGGTCAATCATGTTCGATTGGATTGAATTGGCTTGGACCTAGATCTGCTGCTAGCTAGATGTGGAACCTAAAGGGTCACACACATTAGAAAATTGGCCAAGGAAGTCAATTATATCTTTATTAGGGTCATGGGATCCTAATTGGCTAGCTAATTTATATGTTAGCATATGTTGGCTAGTCCATCTTCTAACCTAATTGGATTGGGTGAGCTTGCTTGCTAATTAGGCTAACCAATTTAAGTAGAAATTAAATTGGGTTGAGTCCTAAGTGGGGCAGTTTAATTTAGATTTTATTTGGGTTTTTATTGGACTTATCTTGGATTTATGAAAGAGTCCATGTTGGCATGAACTTTTGTGTGCCAATTTGGTTTCACGCCAATATTGGTATGCGTAGAAGGACAAAGAGTCCTTCTGCTAGTCAGACACAAGTCCTAGATAAATACTAAAGCCTTCATCCTAATCTTCATGCCATTTTGAAGAGGCTTCGACCGATCAAATGAAGGAAAATTCATGGAAGGAGTTAGCATAATATGAAAGGTCGCGACCTTTCATGATATGGCGCTAAATTAAATTGCAGAGCCCTTCTATTTGAAGGCTCTCAATTCTTTCAATTCATTGCTTCATGTTTCACACCTTTTGGTTTTTTAATTGACTGGTAATTGACATGTGATAGGAGAATAAAATGCTGGAAAATCGAAGAGACACTTATATGTCTCTTGGTTTATGAAAGGGTGTATCATGATAAGTCTATCCATCCAAGAGACTCCTTCTCATTGAAGGGTCTTATCAGATGGCTGCAAAAGAGGCATATCAGGTGCCCCATCCTACTCTATATAAGGCATCAATGTTTTGATGCCAGAACACTCAATTTCATTGAAAAAACCCAACCTGCTATTTTCTCTCCCTCCCCCTTAAGACAAGGTTTGTCTTTTTAAGACAAGCCTTGTTTAAAAAGACAAGGCTAGCCTTTTAAGACAAGAGCTTAGGGAGAATAATAGAAAGGGTATTCAGGATCTGAGAGTAGATATAGAGAGGTCTCAGAGTGCCCTACAGGAGGGTAGGGAATCCAGTAAAGGGAGAAAGTCTGAAAGGCTGCCGAAAGAGTCCCAATCAAATAAGCAAGCTTGGTAGGAGTGCTTCCTTGGTCCGGTTCTTGTGTAGATCACCTCTATAGGGCATACACTTATGTGCCTTATGGAAATAAAAAGTATAGTGCTCTAGGTATTCCTCTATAATCCTAAAGATTTGATTTATTAGTTGTTATGCTAAAGTAGTCCTAGGGTTTAGGGTTTCGGCTGGTTAGGGTTTCAAAAAATGAAAATTTTGAAACCTGATATTCCCCCATGCCTGGCTCAAGGAACCCAACAAAAACATGGACCTAATCAAGAAACTTTCCATTATCTTATAGAGGGGTTCATGATCAATTGGTCCTTGGGCACCTGATAACCAGTCATGACTAATTAACCTTAGTTAACATGGGTAACTCGAATTAACAAGTTATCCAATCAATTCTGGTCATATTGGCTAGGTAAGTGAGATCAAGGGATGGGTTGTGCCAAGTAAGCCTCTTGCCTTTGACACCAACCTTAAGTTGGCTAGGTAAGAGTTAGCCTCAAAGAACTTTGATCAAGATGCCAAACTTACTTTAGGCACTAATTGGTTTACCATACTCAATTGGACTAACCTAAAGACTCGGGCTCACCACGAAGCCAAAAATCAAGTCCATTTAGATGTATGGACTGATTAAACTAACTAATTAGAGTGATCTATAGAGAAGAGACCTAATATAATATTTGATTAGACTTATTATCTATTTAATCCATTTCATCTAAACATAGGTCTAACCCAATTAAGGACTTAATCATAGCTAACCCAATTAACCCAAGGTTATGATCATGTCTCAGGATTTTGAATCACATTCCTAAATCTTAAAAGGTTATTAGACATCTTAATTTATAATCAAGTTTATTAATTCTAATTGAAACATTTTCATTTGATTACTTATTATTTGAAATAATTTCAAATATGTGAAACAATTTTACAAAAACTCAAAGATTTTCACTAAACTTTTCAATGGATTTAGATCATATCATTATATTAGATCATATCTAAATAAATTAAAGATCTAATATACAGGATTAAAACTATTTTAATCTACTAAGTCTTTCATTTTTCTTCTTCATAAGATCATGGTGCAAGCGGCACGCTTACATGCCATAGGAGATCCCATTGAATGGGAAGAGAGGGCCTTTAAACCCTACTTCTCTCCTATGACCGGATGGCCATTGTGAATTCACCTTAATCCAAGTATTTTCTATATGAAAGGAAACTAAGATTTCATATCTACATGTAAAATAATCATACAAATAAACCTCGCTCTGATACCACTATAAGGAAACGCTATGTAGGCAATAGTCATGCAACTTTAAAATTTCTTTAACCTTACATTATAGCGGAAGACCAGATTAATCATATTAATCAACATATAATATTAGATCACTTCTAATATAGGGCTACAAATAGGATCATGTATGAATATTAACATGCAAATAAAAAAAAATATAAGCACACAAAGTCATGCATCACATAGAACCACTCTATGTTCGATGCACATGCTAAAGCACACTTCTTTAGCAAACTCACCAAGAACCTTACCTTTAATCCGATGCAACACTTGCGGAGTTGAGGAAAAGCTCACCAAGAAAGACAATCGCTCTTAAAGCCGCATACATGTTCGGCCTCTACAGGTAATCCACACCGGAGTTCTTTCTTGACCTTCTTCCTTTGAAGTGCTAGCTTTGCCGGAACGAAAAGGCTTATGGACTCTTCTTCTTCTTCTTCTTCTTTGCTGGGACACTCTAAGAGATGAAGAACCCTTTCCAAGACACTCTTCCTAAGCCTAGAACACTAGGCAGCACACACCTAAATCCAAACCTTTCTTTCCCACACAAAGGTCTCAAAATCTTCTAGCCTTTTCTCCCTCTTTTTAAAGTTTTTTTTTTAGCAAATGCTTTCAAAAATCTCTCTTCTCCACCTCTTCATTCAGCCCCCAAAAATAGAGGTAAGTGGGGAGAGAAGAAAAGGGGAGAGTTACAAAACAAAGGGGGTTACATAAGTTATGGGATTACATAGTTATGGGGGGTTACATAACATTCAAGGCCATGGGAGTTACATCCTTTTACATTCAAACTAAATTCTGAATTTAAATGTCAAATCAAAATTTGAATTCATAATTCAAACTTAAATCTAAAATGAGATGCAATGATTTAGCCCAATCACATTGGACATAACCCAAGCCCAATTTAAATCACATTCGGTTTGACCCAAACTTAATTTTCCAATCAAATTGAGTTAATCAAGCAATCACATTACCACTAACCCTCCATATAATTACCAACATTTAGTAATTAAAATCTTTGTCATAACATCAAATCCCTATAATTGAGTTGACTCATGACTCTAGTCGACTCAAAAATGTAGATGGACAATCAAATTGTTCAAAGAGTCCAAAAAAATGATTCCCAATTGTTCAATAGACAT
Source organism: Areca catechu (assembly GCA_021397845.1). Lineage (NCBI taxonomy): Eukaryota > Viridiplantae > Streptophyta > Magnoliopsida > Arecales > Arecaceae > Areca > Areca catechu. The sequence continues at coordinate 109,555,246 of CM038047.1, forward strand.
TAGGTCAATCAGAAGTCCCTATGGTGTGAGACCCTATAGGTTTGAATACTAAGCCGGTAGTACTGGAACACTTCCAATACCAGCCAAAGTCACCATCTAGTAATGACACCCAATGTCCGGATAGGTCCAAGGTTACAGAGCAACTATCAAGAACCAAATGGATATGATAATCATATAATACATTCCTTTAACCCTCATTGCTCTAGAAGACTTAGGATTTATTTGCCCAACCCTAGAATAGTCCATCACAATATATCTCAATACTCAAAATCCTTGTAACTGCTTACAAGGACTATCCTGGCCAAGGTTTTACTCAATTAAGACATAATGAGTCATTCACTCCAAACTCTTTTGGAGGAGTTAATCCCATCTTGATCCACCACTGCTACACAAGTACTTGACTACACCCAGCAACTTTTCATCACCAGATTAGAAATCCGAATAGTCCAGCACCTAAGCATAGTGAGTTGCTTGCAAGCTACCATGGTGATCTCAAGTCAGAGGAACACTTATGTCCATATTCTAATGCGAACTACTCTAGCAGAAACAATGTTCTATAGATGGGTCATGTCTAGTGAAGTGTCATACACAATACCTACATGCCATACCAGTATCTCCATACTCCTTAGTTAAGAGGATAACCAATGACTATGATATATAACGACCTACACTTGATACACTATCATCCTGTGATAATATATCATTTGGTCACGAACTAATTTAAGAACTAGATGATATATCCTCTATATCACATCAATATAGTCCTAAGAACTTCATCACATAAGAGTTCATTACAGGAAGATGTAAAATATGATGAACAGCTAGAATAAATTTTTATTCAATATAATTTATATATAATTATAATAATAGCTCAACCATCTAAGCTAGATGATTGGCTTTGGGACATATTCTCCAACAGGACCACTGCTAGGTTCACGAACTCCCGTGTGGTCCATTGGCAGCCATTACTATTGATCCATGTCCCTGCCCATGGACAGGGGCGGACCATCGGGGGGGGGGGGGGGGGCTTGGTCCCCCCTACTTTTTCCCAAAACAATTTATATAGTAGGTGTTTTTAAGGTAAATTCTCATGTAATAAGTATTTGGCCCCCTTACATTTTTCCAAAATAATTTATATAGTAGGTTTTTTAAGGTAAATTCTCATGTAATAAGTATAGGGCCCCCCTCTTAATTCCTCAAAACCAGGGAATAAGCCTTCATTCATCTAATCATCTTCGAGTTCGAGTCAAGGTCATCTCCAGAGTACAGAGCGAGCCCCAAAAAGTATAATCAATTTTTTATAGCTTTTCTTTTTTTTTTCTCTATTTTTTTTAAACTAAGTTTACAATTATAATTTTGCTTTTGTATTCTCTAATCTCGTGCATCTTTCTTCTTTCCTTCTTTTTTTTTTGAGGGATGACCAATGCAATACTGCAAGTTTATAGTTTTTAGTTTTTTTCCTTCTTTCTTTATTTGTTTAGATGTTTGATCTAAAAAATTATAATTTTCTCATTGTGTTGAGATTTTTTTGTTGATTGATTTTTTGATAAATAAAAATTTGACAGAATTGCAAGAATTGTCGAACTAATAGATGTAGGCTTTCGTATCAATCTTAATATTTTTTTGGCCCCCTTTAAAAAATTTGGTATGGTCCGCCCCTGCCCATGGACCACAGCCACCATCTCAAGCTGTCCGGCCACCAGGATTGTCCCCCACCTTCCCCCTTGCCATCAAGAACCTCCTTACAGCTGGGAGAAACCTTCTGACCATCAAAACATTGCCAAGAGACCCATTTTCTTCGGTCGAACACCTCTCTTCTCCGTTTGGCCACCACCAACTCCATCAGCCATCGCCGCCGCCGGATGCACTACCTCCCATCACCCGAGCCATAGTCCCTGGCCTCTTTCTCAGGTCGATCCACCGCTGCTAGCCACCTTCACAGATCTACTAACATCGGTCATCATATCTTCACTATTCCATCTCCTTCTGCCATCCACCACCATTAACATCACTGTTCGCTGCCCAAAGCCACCAGCCACCACCTTCTATCACCGCCTCTCACCACCATGCTGACCAAGAGAAGTGGAGCCCAATTGGGATTTAGGGACCGGGGACTCAAGAGTCTAGATCGAACTCATCTACTAGAGAAGGAAGATCATGGCGACCATCCATCATGACACATATTGGATGGCCCAGATTTCTCATTGCGATATTCAACCGATCTGGATCCTGATTGAGTCCAAATTTGATTGAGTGGAAGCCTTAGACGACTCTATTTAAAGGATCCCTGAGTTACAGAAGAAAACATCTTGAAGAGAGGAGTACGGTATAGGGTAGGAGGTCCAGCTTTGGGCACGGGTTGGCTTCTAAGAGTGAGGTTTCTTAGAGGAGAAGCTATCTTCTATGCCATCTTTTCACCTACATCGATCTCCAGATCAAGATCCCAGGAGGAAGAAGTAAAGAAAGCTAGTTCACTTCGAAAAGTATGAAGGAAGAAGGGAGTTCGTCGATCATCTTCCCGATAAGGCTGTGCCGATTTACTTCCAGTATTTGTTACTATTTTTCTTAGAGTTTTTTTTAGTTATTAAATTATCCTTTTCATTCTTGTAACAAATTATCTTTAAATAATGCAATATTTATTTTTATGCACTTTAAATTCCTGTTTTTAATTTTATTACAAGTAGATGCTAAGATCTGATTAGTAGATCAAACGTACCAAGTTTATATTTTCTTCTATACTTTTAGTTTCTATTTTTCTTGACTTTAAAAATTTTTTTATTTTATAAAAGTCAAATATTTCAAATTATCCTAAGCACTACCTTCTTCATGAATTTGACCCAGTTTACCCTTTCTATGTATTCTTAATTTAATTTAGAAGTCAGTTAATTAAACTAATAGTCGTGGTATCTTAATGACAACATTGCGGCCTATCAGCCACTGACGAATGCCTTGTTAATAAAATCTTCAATGACCAAATCAGGCATAATGTAGAAATCTACATTAATGACATGCTAGTGAAGAGCTACAAGGAAGGATAGCACGTGGCAGACCTGGAGGAGACATTCCATACCTTATGTAAGTACTGGATATAGCTCAACTCTATCAAGTGGTGCATTCAGAGTTTTTCTGGGAAGTTCCTAGGTTTCATGGTATCCCATCATGGAATCGAGGTGAACCATGAGAACCTTTGAGCGATCCTGAAAATGACACCCCTGGGAGCTGGAAGGAGGTCCAGCACCTTGTAGGCGGGTCACTACACTGAGCTAGTTTATCGTAAGGTATGGTAACAAGTGCCTACCCTTCTTTAAGGCCTTGAAATAGATCAAGAACTTCTAGTAGATGGAGGAGTGCCAAACTATCTTCAAGCAGCTTGAGACCTATGTCGCCACCATGCCGCTCCTCAGAAGGCTAACCATGGGAGAGATGCTTTATCTCTACTTAGCTATCTCTCCTATGGTCATGAGTTCTATGCTTGTTCAAGAGGAGGATGGAGTGCAGAAGCTAGTTTACTACATCTGAGGATGTAGAGACCCAGTATTCAAAAGTGGAGAAGGTCACCTTTGCCCTCTTAACTTTGGCAAGATGAATTCACCCCTACTTTCAAGCCCATCCTATCATGGTCTTGTTTGACTAGCCCCTTTGCTAGATCTTGCAAAAGATTGACACCTCCAGAAGGATCGCCAAGTGGGTAGTGAAGTTCGGTGAGTTTGACATTCATTACCAGCCTTGCCCCTCCATCAAAGCTTAGGCCTTGGTAGACATCATCGTGGAGTGCACCATCCCTAACAGGGTAGAGATTGGACCAATACAGGCAAAGCAGGAGTCGATGGGCAAGCCTTGACTCTTCATGATTATGGTGCTTCCACACTGGGGGGTTTGGGGCCGGGATGATTCTTGCCAGTCCAGAGGGAATCATCATAGAACAAGTGCTCCACTTTAGCTTCAAGGCCTCTAACAATGAGGCAGAATATGAAGCCTTCCTCACATGGTTGAAGGTCACCTACGAGCTTGGGGTTTAGCATTTCAAAGCCTGCAGTAATTCTAAGTTGATAATGGGGCAGCCTTATGGATAGTTCGACACCAGAACCCCCATATGGAAAAATATCTCAAACAAGTAAGAGAAATTATCCCATATTTCCTTTTCTTTGAGATTATGTAGATCCCCTGGATAGAGAATGCCCAGGTAGACCTACTGTCAAGATTGGCAACCTCTGGTTGCATGGATATTCCAAAATTGCTTACCCAGAGAACCTCAAGAAGCCTAGTTTTGAGGAAGAGCCAACCCTGGCCCTATAAGTGAGCAACGAGCCTTGTTGGATGGATCCCATAGTCTGCTACTTGCAAGAAGCAGTATTGCTAAAGGACTAGGTCGAGATAAGAAAGCTCAGACACTGGTCTGCCTTTTTCATAGTACTTGATGGAAAGCTATACAAGTGAGCTCACTTGATGCTACTCCTCTACCTTTGCCCCTCAAAAGTGGAGTTTGCCCTTTGTGAGGTTTATGAAGGGATATGCGATAGCCATATAGAAGGCTGTGCCTTAGCCTCTAAGACCCTGAGACAAGGATACTACTGGCCAAGCATCCTCAAGGATATTATTAAGTATGTGTGGAACTGTAACCATTGCCCAAATTAAGCATCATCTAGCAAAACCTCTCAGCTTCTTGAGTTTTCTATGGCCTTTTGCTCAGTGGGAGATAGATATTCTTAGTCTTTTTTCATTGACCACTAGCTAAAGAAAATTCTTGATCATTGCCATCAACTACTTCATTAAGTGGGTCAAGGTGGAGCCTTTGACTTGGATCACTAAGTAGGAGGCTCGAAAGTTCATTTAGAGGTCAATTATTTGCCACTTCGGACTCCCCCGTGTTATCATCACCAACAATAATAGATAGTTTGACAATGCATCCTTTGATGAGTTCTACAAGAACCTATGGATTAGCCACCGGTTCACTATAGTCATGCCTCCATAAACAAATGGAGAAGAAAAAGTCACCAGCCAGATAATTCTTCTAGGCTTAAAGACCTGACTGGATAAGGTTGAAGGGCTCTGGGTAGAAGAACTATACAACATCCTTTGGGCCTACCCATCATCCACTGACTCTCGATGGGCTAAACACCATTTAACCTCACCTTCAGGATCGAGGTTGTTATCCCCTTGGAATTAGGCTTGCCATCACCTCGAGTCGAAGCTTACGACGAGTGGTGCAACTTGAAAGACCTCAGGATGATCACCTGAAGGAAGTCCGAGATACAGCCTGAGTTCTAATGGCTATGTATTAGTGATGCATGTCATGCTATTTCAATGTCCATGTGAAGGCAAACTAGTTTTGGCCAAGAGAGATTATCCTTCGGAAATAGATTGGTTTGAATTAAATTTGGATTTATTTCAATTTAATTGGAGGAGTTTTATTGGAAATAGAATTCCTAGTCCTATTCAAATCACATCATATTATCCTAATCTAATCCCTCCTCTAATCAATGAAATCTCACTTCAAGTTTTCATCATATATGCAACAATAAGAGACCAATTACCATGCAAAATTTGAACCATGAAAAATAAGAGGAAAAGATGGCGTGAATTCAGATTGGGGTGAGGAGTTCTAGATCTAGTACTAGGGCTAAAGGGAGAGATAAAAGGAAAAGAAAAAGAAAAGAGGGTTTTCTGATTTTATTTTTCTTCTTCCATCTAATCACCCTTGATCCACTTTGTCCTCTAATTCTTGATCTTCTTGGAGGGTTCATGAAGATCCAAAAAATATTTTTTTTTAGCCATCCAGTGACCTTTTCATGATCTAGCAGTCCAAGAAGGTTGCTCATGACGGGACTTCGTGTGGACGATTCATAGAAGTTAGATATCCTATGTGATGAGGACGGGATTCTAGCATGATGCAGGATGATATGCAAGGGATGAACATGAGAAAAATCAGATTAAAGTAAACAAGTATTTCAGATTTTTCTTATGGTTTTATTCCTGAAACTAGTCTAGATTAAGTTAGGATTTCGTGAGATGGTTAGAATCCTACCTACATGCTAGAACTATCAAAAAAATAAAGTAAATAAAGGATCCTAGGTCTAAGAAGGCCTATTAGGAGCATGTTCACCTTCAAGAAATCAGACAAAGAGAGATAAGAAAATGCTTAAGTACCTGGAAATGATATTCTTGAAGTTGCAAAAGAGTTCACTCCGCTGGATCGGTGCCTGGATGATCCGGTCACTTTCCCATGGATCTGCCGGCTTTTTATCAGATTGGTTCGAGGGCAAAGAAGATGTCATCCAAGGGGTGTGGCACCGAGGGATCCTACAAATGTCAAAGGTTAGGCTCACAGATGATGAGAAAAATAATAAACTGGAAGAAAGAAGAGAGGAGGGTGGAGGGAAACTTCAAGCGACTGGTAGCCAGTTGAAGAAGGGGATGCTTGGTTGGGATGAGGTTGGGCGACCTTTGGCTTCAGCTGGAGTTGGATGATGGCTAGGGTTTAGTGGAAGGGGAAGGAAGGTTGGTAGCTAGGGTTTGCTTACAAGAAAAAATAAAATAGATCTCACACCACTCCAATCTGGAAGACATAATTTGATAGAATAAGTTTAGATTGTATTCATGAAAAGAAGATTGATTACAAGAGGAGGAGGGGGTTGGTATTTATAGACTCATCCAGCCCTTTCCCTATTAAACTAGGAGTACATAGTATGAATAAGATTAGGATAACAAAGTTGAGTAGAATAAGGAGTACATAATTTGAAAAGAATTGGTAGATTGAAATCCTTGTAGGACTTGGACATCAACTCCTTCTTGAACTTGGAAGCTTTGACTTTTCTCCATGGGCTTGGACTGGTATGAAATTCTTGCTGGGCTTGGACTGGTTGACTGCTTGCTGGGCTGGGATGACAACCACTTGGACTGGGTCAAGCCTTGGGCATCTTGGACCGGGTCAAAACATGGGGCACCTTGGATTGGGTCAAAGCATGGGCGCCAATATGAATGGGCATGGGCCTGGGGTGCCACTCCCTCATGAACTGGGGTGCCAAGGCCTTCTGGGTCTGGGTAGCATGAGTGGAGTCCAGATGCTTGGCTGGGTGACTTGAGTGGTGGTCCACTGGCTCTCCTCTTGAACATGACTTGAAAGCAAATACAAGACTCAAAGGGTCTAACTGACAAGACTCAAGTAGGCCGAATAAAACAAATGTACTCAATTGATAGACTAAACAGGACTCAATGGACTTGGTGAATCCAATTGACTCACTTGATTACATGACTCAAAAATTACACTTCATTATAGGACTCAACAAAATTGACCAACACATGATTCAGAGATTTGAACCTTGAAATCCTGGTCTACTCCTGAAGTTCCTACATCAATTCTCCTGGGGTGGGAGGAACTTGACCCTGTCAAGTAAAGGTTGATCTATCTCTGGTACTTCTCTAATAGGTCTGGGTTGAGATGTTGCGGATCCTCTCGAGTGATCCATGAATCCTCAGATCTCGGTCGACCTTGCCAACGAACCAAGCGACATGGTAGCCTTTGATCCGGGTACTAATGGATTTGTCATCCAGGATACGCTCAATCTTTTTCTCTCATAGGCTAATTCGATGTGGATACTCAGGGTTGGGTTCGCTCTCAAAGAAAGGGTCAAGCTCAATAGGCTCACTGGGTATCATTGCTAGCTCCCTATACTCAACTAAGTCTGAGATACTAAAGGTTGAGCTTAATACCTAATTAGGTGGTAACTTAGGCACTAGGTCCAAAATTATTTATCACATTGATGGATCCAATTCTATGGATATGTGGTGGGGGTATCAGGATCAGACATAGATTATTGGTCCTATCTGGTTTACTTAGTCATGTGTCACAATTTTGTAATCAAGTAAGACTGAGTCCTGTAATAAGTTGAGGCTAGTTGATTTGTCTCAACCCTGGTCTAGTCATTGAGTCCTGTACTTGTATATTAGTCTAGTACCAGTCCAATTTTTGCACAAGAAAGGAGGATACCCTATTTTGAAGTTCCACCAAGCCTCATCCAGGAGCCTGAGTCTTTTACATCAGCTAATTGGGCTTGTTTGCCATCCCAGGATCTAAGATTCCTTCCAGATGCCCTAGATGCCCTCCAGATGCCTTGATATCCTCTAGATGCTAGAGTATATTCTAGATGCCAGGCACCCTTTGATTCCAGGAATATGCCAGCACCCAGGCCAAGAAATTCCAAGCCCAGGAATCAAGCCCATGAGCCCCAGAACCAAGATTCCAAGGAATATACTGATACCAAGGCACCCCAATTTCCAGGGCCCAAAGTCCATGCATCAAGGCCAAAAGGAGGATGCCCCTTGCTGCCCATGAAGCCCACATGCCCAAGCCCAATGCATGTAGGCATCCAAGCCCTTTGACCAAGTCCAAGCCTTTGACCAATTCAAAGGAGGAAGGAAATCCAAGTAGAGTAAGGAGACTAGTTTCATTCAAAGTGTATTCTCCCAATCCTAAGCAAACTTGTATTCCCTCTCCCTCTTTACTTTGTATTCCTATCCTAACTAGGAGTGGACTTGGGGAACATCTATAAATACCCCACTCCTCCCCCTCTTGTAGGTAATCTTTATTCATGATATCAAACTCTGGTAAATTTTATTTGAGATTGTTCTTGTGTTACTTTATTCTTGTGTTGAGCTGTGAGTGTCCTTGAGTGCCCTAGTCTTCCAAGCCCTAGCCGACCAAGCTTGCTGCATTCAAGCCCTAAGACACCAAGGAAAAGGAAGCCTTAGGCCACCCAAGCTTAGCATCTTTCTTCCACCTTCAAGCCACCCATATCCAAAACCCTAATCTCTTCCTTTCTAACCCTAGTTCCATAATTCCACTTTTTATTTGTTCTTTAACTAATCCTCTGATGCTTGTTGGATCTCCATGGTATTCACCTTCAAGGAGGATGCCCTCTTTGCCTCCAGGATCGATCCCAAATAGCTGACTGATTCGAGATCTAAAGCTTATCTTTCAGGCACCGATTCAAAGTGCTGTGCGATCTCTTCATCGATCGGATCTTCAAATCCCTACCTGGTACAATCCTTCTCCCTCCTAAATTCTGATTTTTTGAAGGTACACTATCCTAAATTGGGGTTTTTCAATCTCTAAGATCCTATCTTTATTATTTTGCATGAGTCCTTATGCGGATATAATGATTCTTGGCATTACTAGTTTTCGGCTATGCTTTACTTGATTTTCGGGTTATTGGCTTACAAATTAAATTATAAAAAATATAAAAAATTTTAGTTTCTATTTTTCTTGCCATCATGGTAGCCTTAGGATCATCTCACATCAGTTTGGTATCAAAGCGGGTTTAGGATAGTTTTCACCTGCATTAGATTCACAAAACCCTAATTCCTAAAATTTTTGTATCCTGTCACTTGCATTAAAGGTCTAGGTTTTGATCAATTTTGGCATCTTAGACATTCTATTTTTCTGTGAAATTTGCATGTCATGTCATCTATACTATCTTGGTAATTTAATAATTTTAATTAATTTTATAAAAAACCCTAATTCCCTAAAATTTGGTATTTTAGAAACCCTAACTGAAATCTTGAGATTTCTACATTAGTCTAAAAACCCTAGGATTTGCATCATCATCTGATTTTTGCTTTGCATCAAATTTAGTAGAGATTATCATCACTGTCCATCCTCTGTCTTGTAGTATTTTAGATTTTTTATGCATTCCATCTCATGTCAAACTCTGCATTAAACCGAACCCTAATTTTTTGATTCTGTGAATTATGCATATTTGATTGAATCTAACCTAACCAACTGCCAAACCCCTCCAATCCCAAGCCTAATTTTGTTTGCTAACTTAATAAACTTAAACCTAATTTTCCACCTCATAAAAAAAAGATAAAAATATTTTATTTTTCTGATTGTTAGTAGATTGTATCAGGACCATCGAATGTCATCATCTACATTAAACTAATCTTAAGGGTACTTTCACTATCTCAGATCAGGACAGGAGGTCATAACCTGTCCTGGGCCCAAAACAACCACCTTGCATTCTCATCCAAGCCTTAATTAAAATTAATTAGACTTAATTTGCCCTAGTGGGCTAGGTGACACCAACAGGTTGGGTCCGAATTGTGTGGGCCAACTAATGCATTCAATTCACCAACTATTACTAGAATATGGTGTCTAAGGCTGCGGGTTCAGAGTCAAATGACCTAAGAGGTGTTGCAGTTTTTAATTGGGTCCCTACGAAAGCAGGGAAGGCCTCCCACACTCCCACCCCCTAACTGGCCAGAGAAAGGATTAGTTGTTGAGTTGGGTGTAAGTTGAGTCTACCCACTCAGTTTTGGCTCTAGGTCTAGGAAACCCTAGCTTGTACTAACCCCTGCATGCTTGGTTGCATCATTTCACCTTGATTGTCTGTTTGTTAAATGCATGACCACTAGACTAGGAACCCAATACCAAAAGCCCAAACCCCAACCCAGTTCAACCATGGAGTCCAGTCTTGAAACTCTCATAAGAACCATGAATGAACAATTGAATCATAAGCCTGACCAAACCAATACCTAGATGAACCAATTGACCCAATCCTAAAACCAAATGAACCATAGGTTTAACCAAGTAGACCAAAGATTTGACCAGTTGACCCAATCGAATCATCAAGCAACCCATAAGATTGACCAGTTAACCACTAGGTTAGACCAAGTAGAGAATCGATTAGGTACCATAAAAAGAACCCAAGAGTCCAATACCGAACCTGATCCTGAGTCACCCTGTTCCACCTCTCATAACCCTAGGAGAACCTTAAATCAAGACCACTTTATGGAACCCAACCCTAGAAGAACCCAAAACTAGGTTCAATTTATGGAACCCAAAACTAGGTTCAATTTATGGAACCCAACCCTAAGAGAGTCCAAAACCCTGACCTTATCCAGGAACCCAATCGTAGAAGGCCCCACCAAGAAGTTTGTGCTTAAGATGAAAGGGCCATGAGAAACATTAAGGTAGAAGCACCCACCTTTGATGGTAGTCTTAAACTAAAAGTCTGTGTAGATTGGTAGGAGGCATGTAATATTATTTTGACTGGTATGATATGAGTGAAGAAATGAAGTATAAATGTGCAAAGATGAGATTGATTTGTCAGGCTAGGCTATATTGCGCTAACCTTGAGTGTAATAGGAGACAACGAGAGCTACCTCCCATAACCACCTGGCAAGAGATGAAACAAAATCTTAAGGAGAAATACCTGCCAACATCCTATGATCAGAAACTCCTAGACCAATGGAATAAGATATGTCAAGGGAATAGGTTCGTATCTAAGTACGTCGCCCAATTTGATGAATTTGCCATTAGGTGTAATGAATCAAAGTCTCTAGCACAAACACTGTCTAGGTTTAGAATCGGATTACGTGAAGACATCCAAAGAGAGCTGTACATAAGAGAGGTCAACGATTTGGAGCAAGCATACCAGATAGCTAAACATTATGAATAATTGCAAAGGGGACCTCCATACCAGCGATCTGACCTATTAAGAACAATGCCCCTTTCTTAAAGCCAAACCCAAATCCAGTATACCAAGGTCGACCCAACCCTAACCCAGTCCGATTCAATTCTAACCCACTCAGACTGAACCCCAATCCAGTTTGACCCAACCCTAACTCACTTCAACCCAATCCTAACCTGACTCGTCCCAACCCTAACCCACTTCGACCTAACCCGAGTTCAAGTCACTCTAGTTCTAGCAATTACACACCTTTAGAACTGATAAGGGTAAGGAACCCATGTTTTAGAAAGCCCAAGTCCCAGCCCCAATGCCTGCTTTAGGTGTAACAAGGTAGGTCATTATGCTAGTTAATGTCCCACCAGATCATTACATATAGGGGAGCTTGAGGAACAAGAGCCTGAACCCAATAATGAGGATGTAGAAGAAGAGGTTTATGAAGCTGAGCCAAACTTGATAGAAGCATATGAAGGAGATGAGGAGGATTTTGATCAATCTGACCTAGTAGGGGTAGTTGGTGCATCCTTACCCAGACTAGAACCAAGGAAGATTGGCATAGGACTAGCATCCTACAAACTTTTATGAAAATTGGGGATAAGGTATGCAAGATTATAATAGATACTGAGAGTTGTGTCAATGCCATCTCTATCGATATAGTTAAATCATTAGGATTGACCCCAGTTCCCCATCCTAGCCCCTATAGAGTTTCATGGATAGATTCCACATCCATTCCAATCAAGTTTGGGTGCCAAATCTTGGTTAAATTGCACTTATATGAGGAGAAGATTTGATGTGATGTCCTTTCCATGGGATCCAGTAGTATCATTTTAGGTCGACTATGGCTTTATGATCATGATGCAGCCCTATCTGGTTGGACCAACACCTTTATTTTTAGTCACCATGAGAAGAAATTTGTAATTCATCCGACTCAACCCATAGATTCTAGTAGCCTTAAAGAAAAGAAACCGGAGTTAATCTAGTTAAGGCTAAAGAATTAGAGAGCGAACCGATTGAAGAATTAGAGCAAAATGATCTTGAACCCATTATAAAATTTGACGAAGAGACGAAGCCAGGATCAAACATTGAAAGTGAGGGTTCTAATCTTGAGTCCAATAAATCCACATCACTGAATCACCTATCCACACTTGCACTAACCTCTGCACAGCATTTGCATCAGGATATTAGGCAAAAGTTAAACATAAGTAATGAACTATATAAAAACTTTGCTAAATCCCGAAATCAAGTTAAAAAGTTTTATGCAGGAGATTATGTGATGTTCAGCGTTAGACCTAAGCAGTTCCCTCTAGGGACCATAAAGAATTTTCATGCTCATAAAGCTGGATCGTTCAAAATAATGAAGAGAGCTGGATCCGATGCCTATGTGCTCGAGTTGCCACCCGAATTAGGTATTGGCTCCACTTTCAGCATTTCAAACATTATGGAGTATCAGGAGCCAGCAGCAATACCTGGTGAGCATTTTGAACCAATTCCTTCCCTTGAGAGTGAACCAACCCTAGAGAGTCCACTTCCAAATTGGCTTGATAGTGAGGAAAGGATTGAGTGCATCCTGGACGACCAAGCCATCAGTACCCGGAACATAGGTTATTATTGATATTTGGTTTGTTGGCAAGGTTGGCCAAAATCTGAGGACTTGTGGATCATCCGTGAGGATCTGTAGCACCTCAACCCAGACCTTCTTGAGCAATATGAGAGCCACATTAACACTTACTCGACAGGGTCGAGTTCCTCTCACCCCGAGAGAATTGGTGGGGGCACCAGAATCAGACACAAATTAGTGGGCCCTATCTGGTTTACTTAGTTATGTATGAAAATTTTGTAATCAAGTAAGACCGAGTCCTGTAATAAGTTGAGGCTAGTTGATTTATCTCAACCCTAGTCTAGTCATTGAGTCATATACTTGTGTATTTGTCCAGTACCAGTCCAATTTTTGTACAAGAAAAGAGGATACCCTGTTTTGAAGTTCCACCAAGCTTCATCCAGGAGCTTGAGTCTTTCACATCAGCCAATTAGGCCTGTTTGCCACCCCAGGGTCTAAGATTCCTTCCAGATGCCCTCCAGATGCCTTCTAGATGCCTTGATACCCTCTAGATGCCATAGTATATTCCAAATGCCAGACGCCCCTTGATTCCAGGTATATGCCAGCACCCAGGCTAAGAGATTCCAAGCCTAAGAGTCAAGCCCATGAGTCCAGAACCAAGATTCCAAGGAATATGCTGATACCAGGGCATCCCAGTTTCCAGGGCCCAAAGCTCACGCATCTGTTGGGTTTCAAGGAGATCATTATACAACTTAGTAAGACTGCATTATAAAATATTATGCATAAAGATAACACTTTATCAGTTAGAAACCCTAATTCCCAATATCCCTTATTCGATTACAACTAATATGTCATAAAAGAAGGTTAATGAAACATACCTGGAGTGCTATATTCCACTTCTTCCACTAGACTCACAAGTGTAAGTCCTCCAACGGTGATCCACACAAGATTTGAAACAAGGAAGAACTCCTTCTTGAAGTTGCTTGCCCGAGTAGGACTTTTTCGGCAGCCTTTCGGACTTTGGCCTTTGTAGGACTCACTATCCCACTATAGGACTCTTTGGATACTCTTCTAAACCACTCTTGGTTTTAGGACAACCCTCCTTTAAAATCCCTTAGGCTTATGTTCTAAAACAAAGCCTTGTCCTAATAGAAAAGACCTTGTCTTAACAAAACAAGTCTTGTCTTAAAGAAAGGAAGAGGGAGAGAGAAAAACTCAGATGGATAATACGGTAGAATCTAGACTCCTATTTTAGATGACTAAATGAATAATCATCTCATTCTACCGTACACCCTTTAAATAGTTTCTCAAGGGGCGTGAAACACATCCCAAAATCTCTTATCAGATATGTTTCTCCATATCTGATAAGACTCTTTAAGATTCAGGAGTCTTATCTGACATCTCTTCATGTCCAAATGAAACCTTTTCATGCCACATGGCATGTACCGTCTCTGGAAGAGCCAAAAGGCATCTTTTCATTTCCCAAAAGTTGAAGAAAACCGAAGAGTTTTGAAAGTAGAAGGACTCTGCTTCAAACCGTGCGCCCTCTTATGAAAAGTCGCAACCTTTCATGTGCGCCATCATCCTTTCCTTCTTCATGCCACTTCAAAAAATCATTGACCAGTCAAATCCTTCATGAAAGGGCATGGAGATGAAGATAAAGATTAGAAGAAGTCCAATCAACAGAAGAAACTCATATGCAGAAGGACTCTTGGTCCTTTCTGCGCCAAATGAAGAGTTGCTTCTCTTCACAATTCGGTCAACCTTTTTCCATGCCATATGCTACCTTTGACAAAGTCAAAGTATATGAAATATGGGTGTCAAATGAAAGGGCATTAAATAAGCTTTCCAATCATATAAAATTTTTTCCTGATCAGAGAACTATAGACCCTTCTAGGCCCTTTTGAATGCCAACATGTCATTTAGGTACCAAGAGTCCTATGCCTTAGGGACTCTTCATAATTCCAAGATAAAACCTCCAAAAAATATCAGATAAAATTTGATAAATTCATCCTACTTAGAACATAACCTAATTTAGGTCTCTCATAAATTTGTTAGTCCATTTAGCAAGCAATCGGACCCAATCCAATTGGGTTTAGGAATTAGGTTAGCCTGCACATGCTAGTGTGTCACCTAGCTAACCAATTAGGATCCTATGATCCTAATTAAATCATGAATGACTTCCTTGTCAAATTCTCTAGTATTTGTGATCCATTGGGTTCCACATCTAGCCAGCAGTAGGCTTAGGTTTGAGCCGATTCGATCCTATCGAACCCGATTGACCTAATTAGGTCAAACTAGCTCCTCAATTATCCAATTCTAACCATCCATCGAATTGACTCATGAAATCAATCCAATTGGTTCATGAATACCTACAAGACAAAATTGACATCTAGCAACGTGTCATGCCTACCCGGAAGATGAGAAATTTTATGAAATTACCAAAATACCATTTAGTAGTAAGTTACCGTGCAATTCAATCTTTCGATCTCTCATTATCCCGATTAAGTGATAGGTATGGATAGATGTCAAACCCTAACACTTAATCATATCAAATCTCAACTCGATAGTGAGGACTCAGCTGATGATTGATTAGATTCCATTAATCTCATCCTACTTTGATCAAAGGCTCCTTAAGTCATCCATCGAAGAGATTGCATAGGATAATAATTTCTCTTACTAGGAATGATCGATTCCTTGTTGGTCCACTCATATCCTCCATACACCTTCTACCATACCCAGGACACCCCGTACATGTCATAATGGCATGAATGAGTATAAACCAAAATATGGCTTAGTGTGCACAAGGAACCATGGTGACCTCAGGTCTAAAGATCACATGCACAACTCCTACTCAGGGATCTATCTTTTGACAAGTAGTAAGACTTCTATAAGATAGTCCCGGTACGGATCAGTTAAGTGTACTCATACCCTGATGAGCACCCTTATCCTTGTATTAGTGTCTCTACACAAGTGGTTATGAGACCAACCACTCTTATCATCTGAGCATACATAGGATAAGCTAGTCTTACCGGATTCATTGATCCCCGAATCAATGGTCTAATGACTAGGAACATTTTAGATTAGGGTTTATAGGAAATTAGGTCTCACTGCTATGAATTTTATCATAACCCTAATTCCATTACTCTAATCTATGGGGTTCATCATAATCATAAATAAGACACAACAGTATATGATAAAAAATAGATGCCTTTATTAATATATAATATCATACAAGAGTTGGAAGAATATAAAAAAAAGGCCCTTACAATGATTGGCTCTTAGGGCACTTTTCTATCAAACTCCCACTTGCACTAAAGCCAATCGTCCTTGTACTTTATACCCATACCATCCAAGTGGCGATCTAACTATTGCTTAGGTAATGCTTTAGTGAATGGGTATGCTATATTATTCTTTGTATCTACTCGATTGATGATAATATCTTGTCTTTCTATTATCTCTTAAATGAGGTGGAACCATCTTAGAATGTGCTTGGACTTGTGATGAGACCTTGGTCCCTTGGCTTGTACAACAGCTCCAGTGTTATCACAGTACAATGGCACTAGCATTGTATATCAGGAACCATGCCCAATTCCATGATGAATTTCTTCATCCAGACAGCTTCCTTTGCGGCTTCACTTGTGGCTATATACTCTACCTCAGTGACTGAGTCAGCTACTATTGGCTATTTTGTACTTTTCTAACTCAATGCACCACCATTCTGGGTGAAGACATACCCCGACATGGATTTGCTATCATCTGGATCTGATTGAAAACTAGAATCTGTATAGCCTTCTAATTTCAACTCAGATTCTTCATATACTAGAAAAATATCTTTAGTCCTTTTAAGGTACTTAAGAATATTTTTCATAGCTTTCTAATGATCTTCTCCTGGATTTGCCTAAAATCTGCTCACTATGCCTAAGGCATAAGCAACATCAGGTCTGGTACATAACATAGCATACATAATTGATCCTACAGCCGAAGCATAAAGAATCTTAGTCATCCTCTCTCTTTCTTCCGATGTCTTAGGAGACATATTTTTAGATAGATGTATGCCGTGACTCATTGGCAAGAAACCTTTCTTACTTCCATTCATGTTGAATCTCTTCAACACTAAGTCAATGTACCTGGATTGGGATAAGCCTAGCATCCTCTTGGATCTATCTCTATAGATCCTTATACCCAGTATATAGGATGCTTCTCCCAAATCCGTCATGAAAAACTTTGAAGATAGCCAAGTCTTAACTGATTGCAACATTGGAATATCATTTCCAATGATCAGTATGTCATCCACATACAAAACCCAGAAAACAAGTGCACTCCCACTTGTCTTCTTATACACACATGGTTCATCCATATTTTTGACAAAACCAAAGCCTTTAATTGTTTAATCGAAACGGATGTTCCAACTCCTCGATGCTTGCTTAAGTCCATAAATAGACTTCTTTAATTTGCATACCTGATTTGGTCTCCCACTTGAGACAAAACCCTCTGGCAGTGATATATAGACTTCTTCCTCAAGGTTTTCATTGAGGAAAGCAATCTTTACATCCATCTACCAGATCTCATAGTCATGGTATGCTACTATGGCAAGCATTATCCGAATGGACTTGAGCATAGCTACTGGAGAAAAAGTTTTATCATAGTCTATACCATGTTTTTGTCTGAAACCTTTTGCTACCAGTCCAGCCTTGTAGGTCTCAATTTGACCATCTGCTCCAATCATTTTCTTGAAGACCCATTTACACCCTATTGGGTTAATTCCTTCAAGTAGATCTACCAAAGTCTAAACCTGATTGGAATACATGGAGTCCATTTCAGATTTCATGGCACTTAGCCATTTGTTGGAGTCTCTACTCTCGACAGCTTCTGAATAGGTCACAGGATCATCATTCTATATGATATTGGCTTCATTGTCATCTTCGATGACAAAGCCATATCTAAGAGGTGCTCCCCGCACCCTCTCTGACCTTCGGAGAGGAGGTGTGTATTGTGGCTATTCTTGATCCTCAAGAACTTCTGATTCAGGAATATCTCTTGAAGGCTCATCAGTTTGTTGGTTCAGTTCTTCACATAACTCAAGTGAAGAATTACTACTTCTTTCTTGGATAAATTCTTGCTTCAAGAATGTAGCATGCCTATTGACAATTATCTTTTGCTTAGTAGCATTATAAAAGAGGTATCCAACACCCTCTTTTGGATAACCAACAAACCTACATTTATCATCCCTAGCACTTAACTTATGTCCAAAATTGTTCTTGACATAAGCGTGGCAACCCCAAATCTTTAAGTATTTAAGATTTGGTCTCTTGCCATTCCATAACTCATATGGAGTGCTACTTACTGACTTAGATAGAACCCTATTTAATATATATGCAGCAGTTTCCAGGGCATGTCCCCAAAAGGAAATGGGAAGATCTGTGAAGCTCATCATGGACCTCACCATATATAACAAGGTACGATTTCTCCTTGCTGCCACTCCATTTAACTGGGGTGTATAAGGAAGAGTCCATACAGAAATAATGCATTTGTCTTTGAGATGGTTCAAAAACTCACTAGATAAGTATTCACCTCCTCGATTAGAATGAAGAGTTTTAATACTAAGTCCAGTTTGTTTTTCAACCATACTTTGATATTCTTTAAATCTATCAAAAGCTTCAGACTTGTGTTTCATAAGATACACATAACCGAACCTTGATAAATCATCAATAAAAGTGATGAAATAAGAATATCCTCCTCTAGCTTGAGTTGACATAGGTCCACACACATTAGTATGTATAAGACCTAACAATTCAGTTGCTCTTTCTTCATGTCCAGTGAATGGAGACTTAGTTATTTTTCCTTTGAGACAAGATTCACAAGTTCCTAATGTTTGGAAATCATTAGAGTCAAAGTGGTTATCTTTGACTAACTTGTTTATTCTTGACTCACTGATATGACCTAATTGGCAGTGCCAGAGATATGTGACATTGTCATTATCTCTTTTTCTCTTCTTATCATCAATAAGAAAAATATTATCATTGAGTTGCAAAGTTAGAAGACCATTTATAAAAGATCCATGTCCAAATATTTTATTATTATAAAGAATGGAGTAGCCATTGCTCTTTACACTTATTTCATATCCCTGTTGTAATAACAAGGGGATAGAAATAATATTTCTAATAATATCTAGTACATAGAAGCATTCTTCTAGCTTTATTACATTACCCAAAGGTAATAAAAGAAGATAGGTGCCCACAGCTTCAGCATATATGGCTTCACCACTGGCCCCATGCAGCTTAAAGTCACCCCTCTTCAATCTTCTAATTCTGTGGAGTCCTTGCAATGAATTACCTATATGAGATCCACATGTGGTATCTAATACCCATGAACTAGAAATAGAAGCACTCAATGATAAATTAGTTTGTATCATGTACAAACCTTTAGATGCTCCACTTGCATCTTGCTTCACACTTGCAAGGTAAACCTTGTAATTCTTCTTCCAATGCCCAGTCTTGCCGTAATGGAAACAGGCTCCATCATCCTTCTTAGCTTTCTTATTTTTCTTCTGGATGCTCTTCTTAAAGTTAAACTTTCTTTTCATACCCTTTTTCCTTGCCTGTTTCTTTCTTCCATTAACAAGAAGAACATGAGCCTTATCTCCTTTAGAGTGGCTCTCAGCTGTCTTAAGCATGTTAAGCAGCTCTGGCAAAGTGGTATTCAATTTGTTCATATGGTAGTCAAGAACAAACTGAGAGAAGGAATCTGGGAGTGATTGCAGGATCAAGTCCTGATTAAGTTCACTATCCATCACAAACCCTAATTGACCCAATCGAGTGATTAAGTCAATCATTTTCAGCACATGGGTTTGCATAGGTGAACCTTCACTCATCCATGCTCGGAACAACTATTTCGATATCTTGTATCGAGTAGCCCTACTTTGCTCTCCATAAAGCTCTTTTAAATTGAGCAATATGGATTGAGGTTCCAGACCTTCATGTTGCCTTTGGAGCTCGTTGCTCATGGAAGCCAACATGATGCACCTGACAATCATACAGTCATTTAGCCACATTTGATATGTGGCCCTTTCCTCCTCTAAAGCATCCTCTCCAATCACCTCAGAATCTGGAGAATCAAGCATATAGGAAAGCTTCTCCTGAGTTAATACGATTCTCAGGTTCCTCAACCAATCCACATAATTTGGACCGATTAACTTATTGGCATCCAAGATGCCCCTTAGTGATAAGTTTGAAGTCATAAATATAAATATCCTATATTTAATTAAAGAACAATATCAGCAGACCACTCAAGAATGACATTCATAACTAGATAAGGACTTACTATCTAATTATGTCTCCCACTGCTTTCTTCAAATACCATAACCCTCATTTTATGGTAAATGAGAAACCTTCCCGGTTTTCTTAATGGGGTTGAGATCCTAATTCCTCATTAGTGCCTTGTGTTACACAACAAACACTAATAAGTTCAAAGGTAGGACTTACTTTCCAATTGCAACCCATGCAATTCTCAATAATTATCTTTGCCTCTAAGACACTTATAGTCTTGTGTTACACAACAAACTATAATGTCTTAGTTTAGTCAAACCCTTCATTTCTATAGCTATAATTGAAGATTGCTACCCTTGTGTTACACAACAAAGCAACAATTTCAACCATGCCATAAAGCACTAAGTGCACCAATACAAATTTCATATCAAACCCTAGAGTAAATCTTGTGTTACACAACAAACCTACTATAGTTTTGATATTAATTTGGCTTAGCATGAAGGAAGGCAAATTATAGTATACATAATCAATTAGCATTCTCAAGTTAAGGTTTAGATATGACCAAATTGGCCAGGTAAGTAGAAGGGGTGAGGGGTCCCCCCGTTGCTTTCCTTAGACACCAATTAAATTGGCTAGGTTAGACAATGAAACCAATTAATAAACCTCAATCCCTTTACCTTTCTAGAACCACTTGCCTAGACACCAATTGGCTGATTAAACCCTAATTGGTTCTGCATCATGATTTATTTGATACTAAGACTAAATATGATTTTTAATGAGGGCTTTGATGGTCTCAAACACATTCTAATACTATTTAACATATCATAATGTACTTATAATAGACAACCATACATATATGACATGATGCAAAATATATGCTAGGTGTATCATCATTCTAGGACAACCTTATAGCATAACAGACATCCACCGTTATGTTAGGACAACCTAATTTCAGAATGTGACTAAAAAATATCTTGACATATTTTAAAGATTAGGGTTTAAGTGTTAAAAAAAAAAAAAAAACCCTAACTAGTGACTAGCATAAGGCATATCAATCTAGCATATGCATAACATTGCATGATGTACATATCAATCATATCATAGCATGATATTTCAAATACCCCGCTGACTAATCCAATCCTAAATAGCTATTAGGATAAAATATGTTATAATGATGCATTTGATCTACAATATGCATAAAATAATAACATGCTATTTTTCATAATAAAGTAGAGACCAAACATATGATCCCTAATATGCATTGAATCATAATCCTGGGAGGATCATCATTATTACAAATGACAAATAGTTGAAATAAACTAAGGGTGGCTCTGATACCATTGTTGGGTTTCAAGGAGATCATTATGCAACTTAGTAAGACTGAATTATAAAATTTCATGCATAAAGACAACACTTTATCAGTTAGAAACCCTAATTCTCAAGATCCCTTATTCTATTACAACTAATATGTCATAAAAGAAGGTTAATGAAACATACCTGGAGTGCTATATTCCACTTCTTCCACTAGACTCACAAGTGTAAGTCCTCCAACAGTGATCCACACAAGATTTGAAACAAGGAAGAACTCCTTCTAGAAGTTGCTTGCCCGGGTAGGACTCTTTCGGCAGCCTTTTGGATTTTGGCCTTTGTAGGACTCACTATCCCACTATAAGACTCTTTGAACACTCTTCTAAACCACTCTTGGTTTTAGAACAACCCTCCTTTAGGATCCCTTAGGCTTATGTCCTAAAACAAAGCCTTGTCCTAATAGAAAAGACCTTGTCTTAACAAGACAAGTCTTGTCTTAAAGAAAGGAAGAGGGAGAGAGAAAACTCAGATAGATAATATGGTAGAATCTAGACTCCTATTTCAGATGACTGAATGAATAATCATATCATTCCACCGTACACCCTTTAAATAGTTTCTTAAGGGGCGTGAAACATATCCCAAAATCTCTTATCAGATATGTTTCGTCATATCTGATAAGACTCTTTAGGATTCAGGAGTCTTATCTGACATCTCTTCATATCCAAATGAAACCTTCTCACGCCACATGGCATGTACCGATCTCTGGAAGAGCCAAGAGGCATCTTCTCATTTCCTAAAAGTTGGAGAAAATCGAAGAGATCTGAAAGCAAAAGACTCTGCTTTAAACCGTGCGCCTTTGAAATTGCTTCCGCCCTCTTATGAAAAGTTGCAACCTTTCATGCGCCATTCATCCTTTCCTTCTTCACGCCAATTCAAAAAATCATTGACCAGTCAGATCCTTCATGAAAGGGGGTGGAGATAAAGATAAAGATTAGAAGAAGTCCAATCAACATAAGAAACTCATCTGCAGAAGGACTATTGGTGCTGATTTGCTCTGAAAAGCATGTTGGCTTGATGATCTGCTCCAGAAAGCATGCTGCACTAAAAAACTGGACTGCTCCGAAATCCGAGCAAAATCATCTCGTGGTCGTGCACAGGGGAAGATGATCTCCGTCGAGCACTGGCGGACGGTCGGCGACCGGGAAGCGGGCGGCGGACGGGGCCGGTGGACGATGAGCGGTGATGGCCGGTGGCGGGCTGCAGGCGGGGCGGCGGCACGGGGGGGCACGGCATGCTTAGCGTGCCGTTTGGTCTCCCACGGCTGTGGGAGACCCCCTGGGTGCCGGCGTGGCCTCCGGTGGACGAGCGGGCGGCAGGTGGTGAGGCGGCGGCGGGCGATGGCGGCGCAGGTCGGCAGCAGCGCAGGGGCGGACGGATGCCTCCCTTGTCCGTTCATCTTCCCGCGGGCATGGGTCCTAAGGGTGCCGGTGAGGGCGGAGGGGCCGGGCATGGGTCGATGGATGGCGAGCGGGCGGCGGTGGCAGAACAAGCGGCGGTAGACGGCGGCGGCGGCGCGTGGGCGGACGGACGCCTCCCGCGTCCGTTCGTCTTCCCATAGGCATGGGCGGCGGTGCTAGATTTCGACGAGGGCGGGGCCGGTGGGCACCGGCAGGCTGGCCGGTGGGGGCGGCGGGGGTCGGGCGGCCCGGATCTAGGGCCGGCGGGGCGGTGGGCTAGGGTTTTGAAAATTTTTAAAATCACGGGAAGAGGATGGAATAAGACTGGAATAATGTGGGAATAAGATTGGGACAAAATTGGAATAGAGGGAATAGGTGGAATAGCGGGAATAAGTAAAAAAAAAAATGCAAAAAAATAAGAAAAAATGGAAAAATACTCGGACTTCCCCTGGATCCCCATCATTCTCCTCGACCATGAAGAACTCAACTTCGTCGAGTTCAAAAAAGGAGCACACCCTAATCCACAACTCTCTATGATGCCAAATGATGCGGGACGGACTCGATGTACCCTAGGTTGCTGCTACCGCCCGCCGTCGGTCCGCCTCCCATGTCCGTTCGTCTTCCCGTAGGTGGGGGCCCAAGGGCGCCGGCGAGGGCGGTGGCGGCCAGGCGTGGGCATGCGGACGGCGGGCGGGCGGCCGGTGGCAGGACGAGCGGCGGCAGACGACGGCGGCGGTGCGTGGGCGGACGGACGCCTCCCGCGTCCGTTCGTCTTACCACGAGCATGGGCGGCGGTGTCGGATTTCTGGCGAGGGCGGGGCAGCGGGCACCGGCGGCATGCCGGCGGGTGCGACCGGGGGTCGGGTAGCCCGGATCAGGGGTCGGCGGTGGCGGTGCATGGGCGGACGGACGCCTCCCGCGTTCGTTCGTCTTACCACGAGCATGGGCAGCGGCGTCGGATTTCTGGCGAGGGCGGGGCCGGCGGGCACCGGCGGGCATGCCGGCGGGTGCGGCCGGGGTCCGGCAACCCGGATCACGGGCCGGCGGGGCGGTGGTCTAGGGTTTTGAAATTTTTTTAAAATCACAGGAAGAGGATGGAATAAGAATGGAATAAGGTGGGAATAAGATCGAGATAAAACTGGAATAGAGGGAACAGGTGGAATAGCGGGAATAAGTAAAATAAAAAATAAGAAAAAATAAGAAAAAATGGAAAAAATACTCGGACCTGCCCTGGATCCCCATCATTCTCCTTACCGCGAAGAACTCGACTCCGTCGAGTTCGAAAGGAGCACACCCTAATCCACACTCGCTGTGATACCAAATGTATGGGATGGACTCGATGTACCCTAGGTTGCCGCCGCCGCCGCCTGCTGCCGCCCGCCGTCTGTCCACCTCCCACGTCCGTTCGTTTTCCCGCGGGCGTGGGCCCAAGGGAGCCGGTGGCCGGGTGTGTGGTGCGGGCACCAGACTCAGAAGAAGACTTCAGAGCTCCATCTAGATCTCTGATTAACCTTGCCCGAAGAATTAGGGTTTTTTTGGCTTGTAATAAGGGTTGACTTGATCAACTCAATTTTAGCTTGAGTCTGTATTACCTGCATTTTATTTTGTTGAGTCATGTTGACTCAGTAGTGGACTAGGGCTTCAACCTGGGGTGTTACATTTTCTCCCAAGGTCAAGCAAGTGGGCGCCACACTCCCAGCCATACGCCTGAGTCCAGGGGGCGCCACATCTCCATCCAGCAGGCTTTGGTCCCCACACCACAGATAGCAGCTCCCCTCTTTCATGCGCCAATTGATGAGAAATCCACCAGGGGTCCACAAAATCAAGGGGGCGGCCCAAGACTTCCCAAAAGAACCAAACTATGAAAGGGAAGAAATTCTCTTGGAGAGAAATTCAAGGAGGCG
The DNA here is from genome assembly GCA_021397845.1 of Areca catechu. Taxonomy (NCBI): domain Eukaryota; kingdom Viridiplantae; phylum Streptophyta; class Magnoliopsida; order Arecales; family Arecaceae; genus Areca; species Areca catechu. Next base: position 109,580,206 of record CM038047.1, read on the forward strand.
CCCATTACCTGCCAGAAATACTCAAAATAAAGTTAGAAGGAGCCATAACTTGGGGAGAAAGAAAAGGAGGTATCCAAAAAGGGTTGAGCCATGGAAGGAAGGAGATTTCTCTTGAAAAGCAAGGTTAGGAGGTGCCCTAATCATTCCAACTAAAGCCAGATATAAAAGGCAACAAATTTTCTCTTAGAGGGCAAGGTTAAGAGGTGCCCAAACACTTCCAGATAAGGCCAAGCATAGAAGGAAAAAAATATTTTTCTTGGAGGTCAAGACAAGGAGGCGCCACCCACTTTCCTTTTTGAAGCTTCAATCAACTTTGGAATTAATTGGCCGGCCATATGAGTAGGGATTGATATCCTAATTTGAAGATCCCCTCCTTTAGTCCCCACATGGGAAGATGTAAAACCCTACTCTCTTGTAATGGCCTATAAATTAACCCCCATGTAAGTTTGAAAAAAATCTGATGAATGAAACCAAATTATTTTGTGAGCAAAACTTTGTGTTTTCTCTCTTCCGCACTTGCATCCAGGTGTTGAGCTCTGTGAGGGAGTAAATCCGGGTTCCCCAGGAACCTTGAGGAGGGTGAGATCTCCAAAACCCAAACCCTAGGTTAGCCACTCCACTCCCAAATCCTAGCCGCCATCACCCTTCTCTTTCCATCAAACCCTAGACGCCATCACCCTTCTCTTTCCACCAACCCTAGCATATTCCACCTCCCACGGCCCCTCTCTCCAAGTCCAGGCCGACCACCAGCATCCAGCTCCAGTCCAGATACTTCAGATCTACAGCAATTCTAAGAGGAAGTCAGATCAGCCTCCAGGAGAATCCTGATTTCAGCAACTTCAGCTTTCAAGTTCTTCAACCTGATAAATCTTTTCTTGAGTATCTGAATTCCATCACTTGTTCCTCTTCTTTCCCAGATCTTGAGTCCAGGAGAAGCCGACCAAACCACAAGACCAGTATTGGAGGATCCATTGCGAAGATAGCCGACTCCGAGGATCCCACAATCTGCTCGAGAGAGTTCTTCCACCCAAATTCTGAGAAGATCACCGTCTGGTTGGTAAACCATCTCTCCTCTCTATTTCTGTTCTGTTGAAAGTTCAGAGCGAAACCCTAGGTTTGGAAGTTTCTCAACCCCCAGCGATCCGTTACTTCTGAACTACTCTGATAACTTAGCTTCTTCTAAATTGTGCTTTCAATCCTTACCTAGTTTCCATCAACTTAGTTTAACTTTACTTTGAGCCAAAGCCAATTTCTGAAATGTAAAAAATAAAAAAAAGAAAAAGGAATTAATCTTAATTTTACTTCCGCATACGCTTCTTTGTTCTTTGTTCTGCATCATTTTTGTATCAGAGCTTCCGTTCTGCATCATTTTTGGTATCAGAGCCCTGTCTAGGGTTTCTGTTTTGATTGCTTATTTGAGTCTCTCTCTTTTTACTTTGTCTGCTTGAAGTAGACTCCCCAGGATGTCCGGTCCTAGGAACGAAGCGAGGTGCAAACCTCCTCTTCCCATTCCACGGGGTGTTCCTAGGGCATGTAGGGGATCCGTTGGGTTATAACTTCGTAGCAGGAATTGTAAACGGGGAAGTGCTCTGTTTTCAGCCCATAATTACCTTGTTGCAGGAATTATTTCTCATTGCAGGTAACTCCAAATTCGGTGATTTTTATTTTTCTGAAACTAGTATAATTGAAACTAATTTGCATAATTTTCTCATGATTTATTGGTTTCCGTGCGATTTCTGAGAATTAAATTACTGCAACTCTATTTTTGTGTTCTGCCATCCATTTATTTTTGAGTGTTCATCTCTTAATTCATCTTAAGGGCATTTGAGCATCTAAGATAAGGGGAGGAGTTGATAACCTCTCCTTAGCCCAAAACCACCACCCCTTCATTCGAACCTAAGCCTTTAATCTAAAAATTGATTAGACCTAATTTGCCCTAGTGGGCTAGGGACATCAACAAGTCGGTCAAGGCTAGTGTTGAGTCAGTTTGTCTGGTTACTCTGTGTGTGCTTTGTACTCAGTGTCTAGAACGGTGGTTCAGGATTCCATCCCGAAGGGCTTGTGTGCTGGTCCGCCTACCTGGCCAATCACTGTTGGTGTCTAGGATTTGGCATCTAGGGACCTAACACTCCCCTTAACACCTGCCTGGCTGAGTCCTGAGTTACTACAAAGGCTATCTTGCCACCTGATTGGCATCTATTTTGGGCTCTAGGCCTAGTTAGCCCGTAGGTCGTTTCAGTTGAGTCTCATTCTGTGTGCTTGCTTGCATCATCATGTCTACCCGGAATGGAGTACCCTACCAACCTAGTCAAACCCAACCAGATTTAGAGGCCATGGTTAGAAATCTTACCGAAAGTATGACCAAATTGAGTCAGGACATGAATGAGGGTTTTTTCCCCCAGTTTAGGGATCGAGTCCAAGTACTTGAGAAACGTAGACATCAAAATTGGACCCTCTGATCCAAATTTAATAGGCCCCAACCTCACCCATGCCAGGAACCTAGGAGGACCTTATACCGTGATCCCGAGCATAACCTTAGGAAGCCTAACCATGATATCTATAGTGTGGATCGTGTCTATGAGAGGTCCTTACAATATTCTAGACCAGTCACTCAACAACCCAAGTCTTCTAGATCAAACCATTTAGATCCACACCCATGCCCAAGTAAGGTCTCTACTAGCTTGAAACCCAGTGTGACCCAGGTTCCTATATCTCAAGAATGTTTGTTTTGTGGAGAAAGAGGCCATAATCTAGTCAGTGCCCATGCATAGGACTGGCTTGTGCACAGCTAAGTGGTAAGAATCCTAAGGATGACATTAATAAGGGAGAACCCAAGCCTACCAATGAGGAAGAAAGGTTAGGTATGACAAGCCTAGAATCAGTTGACCCGATTACCACTGACCCGAAACCCATTGAAGATGGCATCGAGGAAGTATATGATGCTGGCTTGAGTCTAGTTGATGAATATGAGGGGGAAGAACTTGAAGAATGTGACATCGATACTATTGGTTCCTTACCTGAGGAGACCTTGGAAAGCAACCAAGTGGTAGGACCTAGTTCAGAAATTCAAGAGATTTGTGAGAACAAGGTTCTTTAGTCAAATACCCCCAGGAAGAACTCATCGTGTTAGCCCGAGATATCAGTGCGTATCCTCTAATGACAGTCATTCCCCAAGTACCAATTGAAGATCTTTGCACTGAACTGTTTAAGTTTGCCCACCCTATGGTAGATCCTCTCCTTAGGATGACTGAATCAAGCCTCTTACAATTGGACCTTGTCCCATGCCCAGCCACTAAGGTCTCTCCCGTAATCTCAGTTGGACATCTTTTCTTGAGTGGATTGATTCACCCAGTCCTGTAGAAGTCTTCCTTATGGCCCCAGACCCCTTCCTTCGCATGACTGACCTACCCTTCTATAGAGTATACCTTTCCTCACCCATAGGTCAAATTTCAAGTCTTGAGGTCATCATCCATAGACCCTTCCATGAATCATTCTCTAATCCATCTCTTGAGAAAGTGGATCATTATTTGCTTAGAGAACAAACTTAACTGTTGCAATCACATGTCCTAGGCTACTCCCTGAACCATCTCTTGATCCATTCCTGAGTAGCAAACTTTTCCTTTCGTAAGGATGACCAGTTGACACTCATAGATCACCATTCAAACCTTCAGGTCACTACCTTTAGTCAGCAGGTAATTCGAGACTCCACCTCATATTCCTCCCTTTCTCTAGGACTTCCAATGCTTCTTACACCATCCAAGTATACTTTGTCGAAGTCTTTAGAGTGAACCACGCGTCAGAACCTATTAGGTTTGCCACCTACTTCTGGAAGACCTTATGGCACCTACTAGGCACCCATGATAAGTTTTCATGCTCTGCATGCCATCCTCCGACCCAAGTCAAACCTAGAGAGCCGTAGTTTGTTAGGTTTAGACCTAGGGTTCCTTTGAATAAAGTCCATTCTTTAGGAATGCATCGTCAGTCGAGTTTAGGACATTGTCTCAAATTTTGGTTGAGTGAGAATACCAGGAATTGGGATTTGTATTTTGTCTAGGGCTGAAATTGCATTCAATGTTTCGATCAATAGGTCTATAGGCTAGAGTCCCTTTGAAATTGTTCATGGATACAAGCCTCACACACCACTTGATCTGATTTCACTATTAGCCCACACACAAAGTCTCTTGATGCACTTGCATAGCAAGTAACGGACTTGCATAAAGAAATTCATGCCAAAATAAATTTAAGTAATGAAACTTATAAGAAGTTGGCTGATTCTCAAAGGCGAGTCAAAACTTTTGTTGAGGGAGACTATGTAATGATTAGGTTAAGGCCTGAATGGTTTCCTCCTGGAACCGTTAGAAAGTTACATGCTAGAGGAGCTGGACCATTTAGAGTGGTGAAGAGAGTAGGTCCAATGCCTATGTGCTCGAGTTGCCTTCAGAACTAGGCATTAGCTCCACTTTCAACATTACAGACCTAGCAGAGTATAGAGAGCCAGCTGTGATTCCCAGTGAGCCTTTTGAGCCTAATCCTGATCTTGAGAGTGAACCCAACCCTGTGTGTCCACCAACAAACTGGCCTGTGAGGAAAGAGCAGATTGAAAAGATCCCGGATGATCAGGTTATCTCTACTCGTAATCGAGGATACCAAAGATACCTGGTCCACTGGCAAGGAAGGCCAGATTCTGATGACTCTTGGATCTCCCGAGAAGAATTACAAGAATTGGACCCAGACCTCTTGGAGAGATACCAGAGCCAACTTGATCCATACTCGACAGGGTCGAGTTCCTCCCACCCTGGGAGAATTGGTGCGGGCACCAGACTCAGAAGAAGACTTCAGAGCTCCATCTGGATCTCTGATTAACCTTGCCCGAAGAATTAGGATTTTTTTGGCTTGTAATAAGGGTTGACTTGATCAACTCAATTTTAGCTTGAGTCTGTATTACCTGCATTTTTATTTTGTTGAGTCATGTTGACTCAGTAGTGGACTAGGGCTTCAACCTGGGGTGTTACATTTTCTCCCAAGGTCAAGCAAGTGGGCGCCACACTCCCAGCCACACTCCCAGCCATACGCCTGAGTCCAGGGGGCCGCCACATCTCCATCCAGCAGGCTTTGGTCCCCACACCACAGATAGCAGCTCCCCTCTTTCATGCGCCAATTGAGGAGAAATCCACCAGGGGTCCACAAAATCAAGGGGGCGGCCCAAGACTTCCCAAAAGAACCAAACTATGAAAGGAAGAAATTCTCTTGGAGAGAAATTCAAGGAGGCGCCCATTACCTGCCAGAAATACTCAAAACAAAGTTAGAAGGAGCCATAACTTGGGGAGAAAGAAAAGGAGGTATCCAAAAGGGTTGAGCCATGGAAGGAAGGAGATTTCTCTTGAAAAGCAAGTTAGGAGGTGCCCTAATCATTCCAACTAAAGCCATATAAAAGGCAACAAATTTTCTCTTAGAGGGCAAGGTTAAGAGGCGCCCAAACACTTCCAGATAAGGCCAAGCATGAAGAAAAAAAATATTTTCTTGGAGGTCAAGACAGGAGGCGCCACCCACTTTCCTTTTTGAAGCTTCAATCAACTTTGGAATTAATTGGCCGGCCATATGAGTAGGGATTGATATCCTAATTTGAAGATCCCCTCCTTTAGTCCCACATGGGAAGATGTAAAACCCTACTCTCTTGTAATGGCCTATAAATTAAACCCCCATGTAAGTTTGAAAAAAATCTGATGAATGAAACCAATTTTTTTTATGAGCAAAACTTTGTGTTTTCTCTCTTCCGCACTTGCATCCAGGTGTTGAGCTCCGTGAGGGAGTAAATCCGGGTTCCCCAGGAACCTTGAGGAGGTGTGAGATCTCCAAACCCAATCCTAGGTTAGCCACTCCACTCCCAAACCCTAGCTGCCATCACCCTTCTCTTTCCACCAACCCTAGCCGCCATCACCCTTCTCTTTCACCAACCCTAGCATATTCCACCTCCCACGCCCCTCTCTCCAAGTCCAGGCTGACCACCAGCATCCAGCTCCAGTCCAGATACTTCAGATCTACAGCAATTCTAAGAGGAAGTCAGATCAGCCTCCAGAAAATCCTGATTTCAGCAACTTCATCTTTCAAGTTCTTCAACCTGGTAAATCTTTTCTTGAGTATCTGAATTCCATCACTTGTTCCTCTTCTTTCCCAGATCTTGAGTCCAGGAGAAGCTGACCAAACCACAAGACCAGTATTGGAGGATCCATTGCGAAGATAGCCGACTCCGAGGATCCCACAATCTGCTCGAGGGAGTTCTTCCACCCAAATTCTGAGAAGATCACCGTCTGGTTGGTAAACCATCTCTCCTCTCTATTTCTGTTCTGTTGAAAGTTCAGAGCGAAACCCTAGGTCTGGAAGTTTCTCAACCCCCAGCGATCCGTTACTTCTGAACTACTCTGATAACTTAGCTTCTTCTAAATTGTGCTTTCAATCCTTACCTAGTTTCCATCAACTTAGTTTAACTTTACTTTGAGCCAAAGCCATTTCTGAAATGTAAAATAAAAAAAAGAAAAAGGAATTAATCTTAATTTTACTTCCGCATACGCTTCTTTGTTCTTTGTTCTGCATCATTTTTGGTATCAGAGCTTCCATTCTGCATCAGTGTGGGCCTGCGACGGCGGGCGGCCGGTGGTAGGACGAGCAGGCGACAGACGGTGGGCGGCGGCGCGTGGGTGGATGGACGCCTCCCATGTCCGTTCGTCTTTCCACGAGCATGGGCGACGGCGTCGGATTTCTGGCGAGGGCGGGCCGGTGGGCACCGGCGGGCGAGCCGACGGTGCGGCCGGGGGTCGGGTGGCCCGATCAGGGGCGGGGGCGCGATGGTCTAGGGTTTTGAAATTTTTTAAAATTACGGGAAGAGGATGGAATAAGAATGGAATAAGGTGGGATAAGATCGGGATAAAACTAGAATAGAGGGAATAGGTGAATAGCGTGAATAATAAAAAAAAAAATGCAAAAAAATAAGAAAAAATGAAAAAATACTCGGACCTGCCCTGGATCCCCATCATTCTCCTCGACTGCGAAGAACTCGACTTCGTCGAGTTCGAAAAAGGAGCACACCCTAATCCACAACTCGCTCTGACACCAAACTGATGCGGGATAGATGAGACGTAACCTGATTTATTTGTAAAACAGGGAAAAACCTAAACAAACTAGGATCGTGAAGGGCTAAGAAGCCTCCTGGACTAGGGTGAACTGACACTAAACCCTAAAACAGTTGAACTCTTTTGGGTTTTCAATTTTTTGGGTTTAGGAACATGGGATGGAGGATAGGAAACATGGACACTCTAAGACTGGGGACTCACCTTCACGGAGAGACGTCGCACCTCTAGGGCATCTCACCCACCCCACTACATGTAGTCTAGGACGTCCCACCCATCTTACTACACGCGGAGCCTAGGGCATCCCACCCAAATCGCTACCTGGGGCCGTAAAGAAAAATCCCTAGACTTAGAGGGGACTCGATAGAAAAGGGGGATAACTAGGGCCTCGCGCCCCTCGACGCTCGCATGCGAGCGAAGGAAGTGGGGTCTCACACCCCGCGACAGCCGTAGGTGAAGGAAAGATGGGCCTCAGCCCAGAACCAGAACCCAGGGAAAACCCAAAAATTTATATCAAAACTTAATTATTACAGGGGGAGAGGGGGCCTTTATATAGAAAAAACCAAAACCCTCACTTACTTGGCCTACAAGAAACCCAAAAAGGAAAATAAATTACATCAAAATCCATGCTACATCAATATTGGTTCTGATCTGCTCTGGAAAGCGTGTTGGCTTGATGATCTGCTCCAGAAAGCGTGCTGCACTAAAAAACTAGATTGCTCTGAAATCCATGCAAAATCCTCTCGTGGCCGTGCACAGGGGAAAATGATCTTTGTCGAGCATCGACGGACGGTCGGGTGCGGTCGGGAAGCGGGCGGTGGACGGGGCCGGTGGACGACGAGCGGTGGATGGCCAGTGGCGGGCTGCAGGCAGGGCGGCGGCACGGGGGCCACGGCATGCTGGGCGTGCCGTTTGGTCTCCCACGCCGTGGGAGACCCCCTGGGCACCGTCGTTGCCTCCGGCGGATGAGCGGCGGCAGACCGTGGCAGACGAGCGGGCGGCAGACTGGTGGCGGTCGGCGGCGGCGGTAGCAGGGGCGACTGGTGGGGACATGCAGATGAGAATGCAACTATGCAACCTAAAGGAGATTAGCAAGATTAACTTAGCAATTTCTTATTTGCATATGATTGTTCAGCAATAGTATCAAAGGAGGTCTAATAAAAGAGACCTCGAACGATCAAACGTAAACCTAATTAATAGACTATCAAAATAACAAAGTAATAGGAATAAGATTCAAACCACCAAGTTAAGCTAGGTAAATTTAATATTTCAGACCTAATCGATACTAGAACATACCTAGCATTAATCTTTCAAGTAGATCAAGATCACTCATGAAGAGACCTCCCAAATGACAAGACCATACTACAATTGAGGGCCCTTCTTGTTTTCTGGATTATGGCAAATAATTCCTTCCTCTTGAGTTCGGAATCCCGGAGAACCCTACAACAAAGAAACCTTGAGATTAGGAACTTGGTAAAATACGTTAGTCATGAAATGGAAAAACTAAAGAAGAGTCGAGGAAGCAGTGTTGAAGAATAATCTTGGCGCCATGGTAGATCACTTGAAATGGATTTGGCCGGCCTCCTTGTGATGTCTTCTTGATCAACTTAGATATTGAAGAGCTAGCTTGAGATTGGAGAAGAAGAAGAGTGTCTTAGGCGTTGGAGATGGAGGAGGAGAAAGTAGGGTTGGCGTGGGATAGGGAGAGGAATTTAGAACTACCACTTAGGCACATAGAACTCACATAGAAGAAAACTTTTATTTTTTCTTTTCCATCCTTTCTTTACAAGAAGACTAAGAGTCTTTTATAGACTATTAAGCCATTTTGAATTCAAACTACACCAAATATCATGGAGAAAATTTGGTGAGAAAATATGGGGCATCCCATGAGTAGTGGAGGAAGTTGTGGAGGAGGTTGTAGCTAATTCAAATTCAAATTCCCCTTTTCTTCTCTTGGGTGGCAACCTTGGATGGTGAGGTGGCATGTGTGATGTGGCAGCAACCTTGGATGGTGAGGTGGTATGTGTGATATGGCAGCACCTTGGATGATGAGGTGGCATGTGGTCCCCACTTGAGGTGGCTTTGGTCTTGCTTTGGAGTATAAGTCTTGAGTCTTCTTTAGTCTTCAAATGTGGTTTGTTTGATTCTTCATGGAGGTTTGGTTTGATTCTTCATGGATTGACTTGACTCATTTGGACCCAACTCTCAAATACAAGATTAATCAGGCTGGACTAGTTCCAACATAAAATTGAAATGGACTCGAATTACATAATTATTTGGACTCAAATTAAAGAAAGAAAAAAATTACAGGACTTCTTTTACTCATCCAACCATAAGGACTCGGGATTTGACTTGAATTGGTTGGAGTCTCTTCCTGATTCTGGTGCCCACACCAATTCTCCCGGGGTGGGAGGAACTCGACCCTATCGAGTGAGGTTTGGCTTGATATGTTTCTAATGCATCCGGGTCGATTTGTTGTAGGTCCTCTCGGAAATCCAGGAGTCTTCAGATTCAGGACATCCTTGCCATCTAACCAGATAACGTTGGTAGCCTTTATTTCTAGTAGTAATGATCTGGTCATCCAAGATCCTTTCAATTCTCTCCTTTCTCTCAGGAACACTTGGTGGTGGACACTCATTTGGTGTTTCACTCTCAAAGAAACATTAGGACCAAAAAGCTCACTAGGTATCAATGCAGGTTCTTTGTATTCTTTTAAGTCTGAAACATTAAATGTTGAACTAATGCCATAACTTGGTGGTAATTCTAATACATAAGCATTTGGTCCAATTTTCTTTATTATTTTGAAAGGTCCGGCTCCCCGGGCATGGAGTTTCTTCATAGTTCCCGGCGGAAACCTTTCAGGTTTAAGTTTGATCATGACGGAGTCCCCTTCATTAATTCTTTTAATCGTTTATGTGAATTAGTCATATGCTGATAGAGTTCATTGCTCATTTGAATCTTTTGGCTAATCTCCTTATGCAATTCCCTAATATGCTGTGCATATGACTCGGCAGACTCGGACACCCCGTGCATGTGTGGGTAAAGGAGCTAGGTCTAAAGGCTTCCTAGGTCTGTATCCATGGACCACTTCGAATGGACTTTTCCCAATAGACTTATTAACTGAGCTGTTATAGGCAAATTCAGCACGAGGAAGTAATAGGTCCCAGTTTCCTAGGTTGTCACCAACTAAGCATCTCAACAGATTTCCTAAGCTTCGGTTTACTACCTCAGTCTGGCCATTGGTTTGAGGATGATAGGCAGTAGAGAATTTCAGCTTGGTACCGAGCATGTGCCAGAGGGTTTTCCAGAAATAGCTAGTAATTTGACATCTCTATCGGACACAATGGTTTTGGGTAAACCATGAAGCCTAACGACCTGATCGAGAAAAAGCTTGGCCACCTTCGAAGCATCTAAAGTTTGAGAACAAGGAATGAAGTGAGCCATCTTGGAGAACGATCGACACACAAAGACAGAATCATACTTCCTAGACGTCTTAGGGAGGCCTACTACAAAATCCATGCTGATATCCTGCCATGGACAATCAGGGACAGGTAAGGGTGTGTACAGACCGGTGTTCTGTCTTTGCTGTTTTGCAACAGCACAGATACAGCACTGAGCTACATCTGGCCACATTTCTTTTGAGACCAGGCCAAAAGAATTGGTCTTCTATTGCTAAGATGGTCTTATTCCTACCAAAATGTCCTGCTAAGCCCCAGCATGAACTTCCCAGATCAGAAATTCCCTAACAGAGGTCTGGGAATACACAACTGATTTCCTCTGAAAAGGTATCCATCTAAAATGGTATAATCACTATGCTCACTAGATGGTCCTTGTTGAAGGGATCGATAGATGTCACCAAAATCAGGGCATGTAGGATATTCCTCTTTTAATCTTTCAAACCCTACTACCTCAGTGCTCACAGAATTCAACAACATTGAACGACGACTCAATGCATCAGCAACCCTATTTTCAGTTCCGGCACGATGTTTTAGTACGAACGTATAAGCTTGTATGAACTCTACCCATTTCCCGTGCCTAGGGTTCAATTTCTTCTGAGAACTAAGGAACCTAAGAGCTTCATGGTCAGAAAATAGGACAAACTCTTGTGGTAGAAGATAATGCCTCCAATAACGTAATGCCTGAACTACGCATACAGCTCCCTATCATAGGTGGAATACTTAGTCTCGCTTCATTTAACTTCTCACTGAAATATGCTACTGGGTGATTCTCTTGACTCAAGACACCTCCAATTCCTACCCCAGAAGCATCACACGCAACCTCGAACACTTTGGTAAAATCGGGTAACCTCAAGACGGGTGCGTGTGTCATTTTTTCCTTAATGTTAGGAAGGCTTTGTCTGCTACTTTAGTCCATTCAAAAGTTCCCTTCCTAATACAATCAGTGATTGGAGCCACTATCGTACTGAACCCTCTAATGAATCTTCTATAGAAGGTGGCTAAACCGTGAAACTACGGACATCATGGATACTCTTGGGTACAGGCCACTCTACTATTGATTTAATTTTCGCAGGGTCAGCGGACACTCCTTCAGATGTTACTACGAATCCTAGAAAGATAACTCTATGTGTTAAGAAATCACACTTCTTGATATTGGCATAGAGGCTATCCTTTCTAAGGACTTGGCAAACTTGTCTTAGGTGGTTAAATGGTCTGCCTTAGTCTTGCTATAAATAAGAATGTCATCAAAGTAGACCACCACAAATTTTCCGATGAAAGTTTTTCAACACCTGATTCATAATTCTCATAAAGGTGCTGGGTGCATTGGACAGACCGAACGCCATGACTAACCACTCATATAATCCATCTTTAGTCTTAAAAGCGGTCTTCCATTCATCTCCAGCCTAACCCTAACCTGGTGATAGCCCCTCTTTAAGTCTATCTTGGAGAAAATTGTTGATCCGGCTATCATATCTAACATATCGTCCAGTCTTGGGATTGGAAACCTATATTTGACAGTAATCTTGTTGATGGCACGGCTGTCTACACACATCCTCCAGGTACCATCTTTTTTAGGGGTTAACAAGGCAGGGACTGCACAAGGGCTTAAACTTTCTCTAACAAACCCCTTTCTAAGAAGTTCACTAACTTGCCTTTGTAACTCTTGATGTTCAGTTGGATTCATCCTATAATGAGGCAAATTAGGTAAAGTCGCGCCAGGAACTAAATCTATGGCATGTTGTATGTCCCTTAAAGGTGGAAGATTGTCGGGAAGATCCTCGGGAACACGTCTTCAAAGTCTTTCAATAATTGGACCACCTCTTGAGGGTGTTCTACAGGGGTGTGGTCCATAGTTTCCTTAGCAGCTACCATCCAAATAGGTGCTCCCTCATTATGTCTTTTTCTAATTCTCTTGCACCTATCAAATTTAATCCAGTCCTTTTTTCTTTCAGGCTGCTAACTCCTCTTTTGGTGTTGTCCTTAGGCTGGGTTGAATGAATGACAATTTTCTTGCCATTGAAATTGAAAGCACAGGAATTTGATCGACCAAAAATTGTCACATCATGGTCAAACAGCCATGGCCTACCTAGGATGATGCTACTTACTCCCATAGGGAGTACATCACACACCATTCGTTCCTGATAGGACTGAAGTTGGATTCGGACCTGACATCTCTGTTTGATTGGGATAGAAGTGGAATCGATCCAGGATACCTTATATGGATTGGGATGTGGTTCAGTGGGTAATCCTAGACTCTTGGCTGCACTAGTGGAAATGGCATTGACACAGCTTCCACTATCGATCACGATCTTACAGACCTTTTTCTCCTATTTTGACAAATGTGTGTAGGATGCTAGTCCTACGCCAGTCTTCCTGCTCCTTGGTCTGTGTCATGATACATCTCACAACTCCTAACACATCTGATGATCTACATTTTCTTCATCTCCTTCATACTCATCAGCCAAGCAATCCCCTGCTTCATAAACCTCCTCTTCAACATTCTCCAAGGGTTCTGATTCACCTTCTTCTGCCTCCCCTATATGTAAAGCTCTAGAGGGACATTGGCTCACGAAATGACCTGGTTTACGACACTTATAGCAAACTCGCTCCCTCTCACCTCGAACTTCAGGGCTCTTTCCTTTGTCTTCTCTAGGAATTGGGGAAATGGCAGGGTTGGTCCTAGGGTTGGATTCGAGCTGGATCTTGGTCTATTGGTTGTACCAGGGACTGAACTAGGTCGACTAACAGGAGGATTAAACCTAATGGGCTCAGGTCGCCTAAATGTAGCTCTCCTTTGAAACCTCTCATAGTCCATGGCAACTTGGTATGCCTGATCTAAATCATGGACTTCTCTCAAAAACAGTTCCCCTTTTATCTTCATTCAATCCTGATCTAAACCTCGACAATGTGGCTGCCTCAGACTCGACTACGTTGCATCGCATTACAAACTCATCAAATTTAGCAACGTACTCAGAAACGGTCTTATTTCCTTGTGTCAATCATTGCCACTGATCTAACAACCTTTGCTGATAAGACATAGGCAAATATTTCTCTCTAAGCTTTCTCTTCATGTCTCTCCAGGTCACTATAGGTAAGTCTCCCCTCTGCCTAGCTATGCGTTCGACATTTCCCCAATACAACCTAGCCTGACGGACTAGTCTGATTTTGGCAAACTTGAATCTTCTCTCTTCAGACATATCATACCAGTCAAAATATTGGTCCATGTCAGCTTCCTAGTCTATGTACACCTTAGGATCTAGCTTCCCTCAAAGGTTGGTGCATCTAGACGTATATTCCTTAAGGCCCGATCATCCTGATCAAAAGTATCATGGCGAGGTCTTCTAGGATTTGGCTCCGGAGTGTGATCAATATAATCCTGATGTGGCCTTCTATGAATTGGATCAGGTGTATGTTCCTGTCGTTGGGCTCTAGGGTGAACTGAAGGTAATCTGGGTGAAGGTGGTTCAGTTGGGGTCAACCTAGATTCCTCTAGGGTTCCTATCCTTTCCTCGAACTGGTCAAACCTAGCATCCAAACGGTCCATCTTCTCGATCATAGATCTCATAAGGCTTTCCATACTAGTATCCATGGATGAACTAGGTTGGGCTTGTGAAGGGTGGTAAGGTGTGCCTGACCTAGTTGTCATGCAAACAATTAGACTCAGACCCGAACTACGAGTTTTCTAAACCGGTTAGTCCAAATAAACTGAGTTGACTAGATACAATCAAATCAACAGCTACTCTCTTCCACTGGCCAGTCAGGAGGTGGGTCTGTGGGAGGTTCCCCCAGCTTTCACTGGGTCCTAATTAAAAACCACAAGAACCGCTTTGGCTTGAGCCACTTAACCTCTATCCTTGACACCAGCTTCCATAATAGATGAAGAAATGGGTTGCACAAGCTTTCCCAATTGAATTGAACTGGACCTAGAGTTCCAAGCTAGTTGCCTAATCAAGGTGGCAAGCTAGATTGTAGTAACTCTATACTTGGCCAGGTTTTAGAACAAGGGGAGTGTGAGATCCTGTCTCTGGCCTACCTAGGCCCGTGGAATTGGCCTGATAGACGGATCAGCACCCAAGCCCTTAGTCCCAATTCTAGACACCAAGTAATAGGGCACACACAAGACTAGTTGACACAATGAGTTGACAATAACCTGGGCTCGACCAAATTGATGTCCCTAACCCACTAGGGCAATTAATGTCTAATCAATTTTAGTTAGGATTGGATCGATATGCAATTTGGTGATTTTTGGGCTAGGGACAGGTGATGAAATCCTGACCCTATGTCAATTTCATGCCCTTAATTTGATTTGTCACGAGATGCATGCAAATTTCAAATTTCAGGTGCAGAAGTAGTGTGTTGCAGTTTAAATGTGGTATTGATAAGTACAGAAAAAAATATCAGAAAAATCTAAAAAAATCACAGAAAACTCCTAACTTATAGATGACATACCAGATGAAACAGAATTTCAAAATAAATCTGTACTATTCTAGGCAGATTCTGAAATGAAGATAATGAAAAGGACAGAACAGAACAGAAACCTTAATTACACTGATGGACTGCAGGAATTTCATTTTTTTTGTAATTTTTTTCTCAGATTGAATTTAAAACGGTGATAAAAAACTTAAAATGGAATAGGAAAAAAAATATTCCAACGAGGAATGTGATACTTGCCTTTGGAGTTGCAGGCGGATTACAGTCAGCCTACAGAAAATACAGCAAGCAGAAAAACAGAACGTGACCAATACAAAATTCACAAATGAAATCTAAAAAGTCCTTTGGCTTTCTTTTTCACGGGTCAATCACAATGGCACCCCGACACGCCTTAGGAGATCCCCGTGGAATGGGAAGAGAGGGTGTTTAAACCCTACTTTCTCCTAAGACCGGACGGCCTGGTAACGCCCCCGATCCAAGTACTTCAAGGACTTAATGCTATGCAATCAGGAACTTATTCTACCATGCTCTGATACCAAGATTGGTGGGGACATGCAAGATGAGAATGCAACTATGCAACCCTAAAGAGATTAGCAAAGATTAACTTAGCAATTCTTATTTGCATATGATTAGTTCAGTATATAGTATCAAAGGAGGTCTAATAAAGAGAACTCGAACGATCAAACGTAAACCTAATTAATAAGACTATCAAAATAACAAAGAAATAGGAATAAGATTCGAACCACACAAGTTAAGCTAGGTAAATTTAATATTTCAGACCTAATCGATACTAGAACATACCTAGCATTAATCTTTCAAGTAGATCAAGATCACTCATGAAGAGACCTCCCAAATGACAAGACCATACTACAAATTGAGGGCCCTTCTTGTTTTTCTGGATTATGGTAAATAATTCCTTCCTCTTGAGTTCGGAATCCCGGAGAACCCTACAACAAAGAAACCTTGAGATTAGGAACTTGGTAAAATACGTTAGTCATGAAATGGAGAAACTAAAGAAGAGTCAAGGAAGCAGTGTTGAAGAATAATCTTGGCGCCATGGTAGATCACTTGAAATGGATTTGGCCGGCCTCCTTGTGATGGTCTTCTTGATCAACCTTAGATATTGAAGAGCTAGCTTGAGATTGGAGAAGAAGAAGAGTGTCTTAGGCGTTGGAGATGGAGGAGGAGAAAGTAGGGTTGGCGTGGGATAGGGAGAGGAATTTAGAACTACCACTTAGGCACATAGAACTCACATAGAAGAAAACTTTTATTTTTTCTTTTCCATCCTTTCTTTACAAGAAGACTAAGAGTCTTTTATAGACTATTAAGCCATTTTGAATTCAAACTACACCAAATATCATGGAGAAAAATTTGTGGAGAAAAATATGGGGCATCCCATGAGTAGTGGAGGAAGTTGTGGAGGAGGTTGTAGCTAATTCAAATTCAAATTCCCCTTTTCTTCTCTTGGGTGGCAACCTTGGATGGTGAGGTGGCATGTGTGATGTGGCAGCAACCTTGGATGGTGAGGTGGTATGTGTGATGTGGCAGCAACCTTGGATGATGAGGTGGCATGTGGTCCCCACTTGAGGTGGCTTTGGTCTTGCTTTGAGTATAAGTCTTGAGTCTTCTTTAGTCTTCAAATGTGGTTTGGTTTGATTCTTCATGGAGGTTTGGTTTGATTCTTCATGGATTGGACTTGACTCATTTGGACCCAACTCTCAAATACAAGATTAATCAGGCTGGACTAGTTCCAACATAAAATTGAAATGGACTCGAATTACATAATTATTTGGACTCAAAATTAAAGAAAGAAAAAATTACAGGACTTTCTTTTACTCATCCAACCATAAGGACTCGGATTTGACTTGAATTGGTTGGAGTCTCTTCCTGATTCTGGTGCCCACACCAGCGACGGTGGCAAGCGATGGCGGTGCAAGCCGGCGATGGTGCTGGGGCTGACAGACGCCTCCCCACCCGTCCGTTCGTCTCCCGCGAGTGGGGGCCAAGGGAGCTGGCGAGGGTGGCGGGCGGCGGCTGGGCGGTGGTGGGTGGCGGCACACGAGCGAGGTGGCCGGGGTAGGATGAGCGGCGCAGACGGCGGTGGCTCGTTGGTGGACGGACGCCTCCCGCATCCGTTCGTCTTCCCACGGGCATTGGCGGTGGCACCGGATTTTCGGCGAGGGCGCGGCCGCCGGGCACCAGAGGGCAGGCCGGCGGGGGCGGCCGGCGATCGGGCGGCCCGGATCTAGGGTCGACGGGCGGTGGGCTAGGGTTTTGAAAATTTTATAAAATCATAGGAAGAGGATGGAATAAGACTGGAATAAGGTGGGAATAAGATCGGGATAAAACTGGAATAGAGGGAATAGGTGGAATATCAGGAATAAGTAAAAATAAAAAATGCAAAAAATAAGAAAAAATGGAAAAAATTCCTAGACATGCCCTGGATCCCCATCAGGTTCCAAAGTCAAACGACCTAAGTGGTGTTGTGGTTTTTAATTTGGTCCATGCGAAAGCACGGGGGCCTCCCACACTCCCTCCCCCTACCTGGTCAAAGGAAGGATTAGTTGTTGAGTTGGGTGTAAGTTGAATCGACCCACTCAGTTTTAGCTCTAGGTCTAGGAAACCAGCTTGTACTAACCCCTGCATGCTTGGTTGCATCATTTCACCTTGATTGTCTGTTTGTTGAGTGCATGACCACTAGACTAGGAACCCAATACCAAAAGCCCAAACCCCAACCCAGTTCAACCATGGAGTCCAGTCTTGAAACTCTCATAAGAACCATGAATAACAATTAGATTATAAGCTTGATGAAACCAATACCCAGATGAACCAATTGACCCAATTCCAAAACTAAATGAACCATAGGTTCAACCAAGTAGACCAAAGATTGACCAGTTGACCCAATCTAATCATCAAGCAACCTATAGGATTGACCAATTAACCACTAGGTTAGACCAAGTAGAGAATCGATTAGGTACCATAAAAAGAACCCAAGAGTCCAATACCGAACCTGATCATGAGTCACCCTATTCCACCTCTCATAACCCTAGGGGAACCTTAAATCAAGACCACTTTATGGAACCCAACCCTAGAGAATCCAAAACCAGGTTCAATTTATGGAACCAACCCTAGGAGAGTCCCAAACCCTGACCTTATCCAGGAACCCAATCGTAGAAGGCCCCACCAAGAAGTTTGTGCTTAAGATGAAAGGGCCATGAGAATATTAAGGTAGAAGCACCCACCTTTGTTGGTAGTCTTGAACCAAAAGTCTATGTAAATTAGGTAAGAGGCATGGAATATTATTTTGACTGGTATGATATGAGTGAAGAAATGAAGTATAAATGTCCAAAGATGAGATTGATTTGTCTGGCTAGGCTATATTGGGCTAACCTTGAGTGTAATAGGAGACAACGAGAGCTACGTCCCATAACCACCTGGCAAGAGAAGAAACAAAAGCTTAAGGAGAATACTTCCTGCATCCTATGATTAGAAACTCCTAGACCAATGGAATAAGATACGTCAAGGGAATAGGTTTGTATCTGAGTACATCTCCCAGTTTGATGAATTTGCCATTAGGTGTAATGAATCAGAGTCTCTAGCACAAACCTTGTCTAGGTTTAGAATCAGATTACGTGAAGACATCCAAAGAGAGCTGTACATGAGAGAGGTCAATGATTTGGAGCAAGCATACTAGATAGCTAGACATTATGAACAATTCCAAAGGGACCCTCCATACCAGCGATCTGAACCAATTAGGAATATTGCCCCTTTCTTAAAGCCAAACCCAAGTCCAGTATACCAAGGTCGACCCAACCCTACCTAGTCTGATTCAATTCTAACCCAGTCAGACCGAACCCCAATCCAGTTCGACCCAACCCTAACTCACTTCAACCCAATCCCAACCTGACTCATCCCAACCCTAACCCACTTCGACCTAACCCGAGTTTGAGTCACTCTAGTTCTAGCAATTCCACACCTCTTAGAACTGATAAGGGTAAGGCACCCATGTTTTAGAAAGCCCCAATGCCAAAGATGGAGGAGGACATTGAAGCATATGTCAAGTCTTGCTTGTGTGCCAGCATGACAAGGTGGAGCGGTGCAAAGAGGCAGGTTTGCTGCAGCCCTGCAGATTGCTGAAAGGCCATGGGTTTTGGTGTCTATGGACTTTGTCAGCGGCTTTCCTAAGATGGATGGCCATTCGACCATCATGGTGGTGGTCAATCACTTCTCCAAATATGCTATTTTTGTTCCAACCCCGAGGTATGCACAGTGCAGGTGGCCGCAAACCTCTTTTATCGAAATGTGGTGAAACATTTCGGGTTGCCTATCGAAATCATCAGGGTCGTCGTGATGCGGTTCACTGGTAGGTTTTGGACTTATTTGTTTCAACTAATGGGATCTGAATTGAAATTTTCAACAGCAAACCACCCTCAGACAGATGGTCAGACGGAGAGGGTGAATGCTTTGTTGGAGGAATATCTCAAGCATTATGTCACAGCAAGTCAAAAGAATTGTTGATGTTGCTTGACACTGCCCAGTTCTGCTACAACCTCCACAGGTCTTCAGCAACTGGCTTCAGTCCCATTGAATTGGTTGTTGGGAGGCAGCCATTAACTCCTCAGGAGATTGCATTGCAAAAGAGTGAAGGACTCTGTCCAGCAGCCTGTCAATTTGTAAGAGATAGGCAAATCATGCTTGAGGAAGCTCGGGATAGCCTTAAGAAGGCAGCGAGGAGGATGAAGAGTATGTAGACAAGGGTCGCCGGCCTCTGGAATTCTAAGTAGGTGACAAAGTTATGTTGAAACTGACTCCTCAAATTTGGAAACAAATAAGTAGCAAGCGGGTACATCGGAGCCTTGTGCAAAGGTATGATGGTCCATTCGAGGTGGTGAAGAAGATTGGAAATGTGGCTTACCAATTGCAGTTGCCTGAGAGGTTAAAGGTACATCCTACTTTTCATGTTAGCTTTCTAAAGCCTTATCATGAGGATGCAGATCCAACTCGAAAGCAATCACGGCATGCACCACCTACAATAAGGCAATAATTTGACAAGACGGTGGACAAAGTTTTGGACCACTGTATGCTAGGGCAAAGTAAGAAGAACAAAGTACCTGGTTCAATGGAGCGGAGAACCAAAAAATCAAGCAAGTTGGAGAAGAAAAGAAGCTTTGGAAGTTCGAGGAACATATCAAAGCCTACCTATCTCAACTCCCATCGAGGATGTCCGGTTCTTAGGGTGGGGAGGTTTGTTAGACCCCCATTAAGTGGCATCAAGGGTTGGCATGGGTTTTGTGCCTTTGCCATGTCAACCCAAGGCGAGCACAGGAAGGCAGGCTTGGGAAAAGAAGGCAGTGGGTGTGCGCGGGCCTTGGCAAGGGCGCACACATGATGGCATGAGTAGACGCATGCCAGGACTCGAGCGCGTGCGGGATAGGCACACACCTATAGCGAAGCCAGGACTCGAGCACATGTGGGACATGCGCACACCTACAATGAAGCAAGGACTCGAGCGTGCGCAGGACATGCACGCACCTACAGTGAAGCTAGGACTCGAGCACGCGCGGGACAGGCATGCACCTATGACGAAGGCAGGACTCGAGCACACGCGGGATAGGCATGCACCGGCAGTGTAGCGCAGGAGGCTGAGCAGGCACGGGGCAAGTGTGCACAGTGGGCGCGGGCGCGTATAATGGCACTGGCTATTATACTCAGGAACCACGTCCAATTCTATGATGAATTTCTTCATCCAGACAGCTTTCTTTGCGGCTTCACTAGCAACTATGTACTTTGCCTCAGTGACTGAGTCAGCTACTGTTGGCTGCTTGTACTCTTCCAACTCACTGCACCACCATTCAGGGTGAAGACATACCTCGATGTGGATTTGCTATCATCTGGATCTGATTGAAAACTAGAATCTGTATAGCCTTCTAGTTTCAACTCAGATCCTTCATATACTAGAAAAATATCTTTAGTCCTTCTCAGGGACTTAAGAATATTTTTCATAACTTTCCAATGATCCTCCCTTGGATCTGCCTGAAACCTGCTCACTATGCCCAAGGCATAAGCAACATCAGGCCTGGTACATAACGTGGCATACATATCGATCCTACAGCCGAAGCATAAGGAATCATAGCCATCCTCTCTCTTTCTTCTGATGTCTTAGGAGACATCTTCTTAGAGAGTTGTATGCCTTGACTCATTGGCAAGTAACATTTCTTACTTCCATCCATGTTGAATCTCTTCAACACTAAGTCAATGTACCTAGATTGGGATAAGCCCAGCATCCTCTGGATCTATCTCTATAGATCCTTATACCTAGTATATAGGATGCTTCTCCCAAATCCTTAATGGAAAGCTTTGATGATAGCCAAGTTTTAACCGACTGCAATATTGGGATATCATTTCCAATGATCAGTATGTCATCCACATATAAAATTAAGAAAATAATGGCACTCCCACTTGTCTTCTTATACACACATGGTTCATCCACATTTTTGATAAAACCAAATCCTTTGATTGTTTCATCAAAACGGATGTTCCAACTCCTGGATGCTTGCTTAAGTCCATAAATGGACTTCTTTAACTTGCATACTTGGTTTGGTCTCCCACTTGAGACAAACCCCTCTGGCTATGACATATAGACTTCTTCCTCAAGGTTTCCATTGAGAAAAGCAGTCTTTACATCCATTTGCCAGATCTCATAATCATGGTATGCTGCTATGGCAACCAGTATCCGAATAGACTTGAGCATGGCTACTGGAGAAAAGGTTTCATCATAGTCTAAATGATGTGGAATAGAGCTCTGATACCAAAAATAATGCAGGGGTGTAGGGCTAGAGATGCTAGTATGGATGTTTATGATGCAAAGGTTATTTTTAAAGTTGATGAGTTTTAAATGTTTTTATATGTTTTTGATTCCCGATCACAACAAAGACAAGAAATAGGAGAAACTGAATAAAAGAAGCCTACACTAGCAAATCAAGTCCCTAAATAGTGAAATAAGAGAATAGGATCCCGGGATTAAGAACCCCGGTAGGACTAAGCTCGATACGCAATACCTACTTAGGAGATAGGGAAAAACCTCACACGTCTGAAGTGCCTGATGCAGAGATTGCTCGACTCGGTGGATGCGGCCTGGATGCCCGAGCAGTCGAACCCGCGGATGCGCTGGCTTTCAGTCGGGTGGTCGCGATGGCAAAGCAGACCGTCTCCAGTGCCCGTGATACCAAGGGGGACCTATAGGCAAGCAAAGGAGGGTTTAGTGAAATGAAGGGAAGTATCGGAATGGAACTAAGGGATGGTTGAGAAGGGGCTTCGAGCCCGGTGTCCGCTGGATCCCAAAGTCGAAGAAGGGGATAACTTGGGGCCTCGCACCCCACGACATCCCGGAGGATGAAGAAATGTGGCCTCATACCACTCGACATCCCGGAGGATGAAGGACTTGTGACGCGCTGGGCGACGGAAAGGTGGCCTCACACCACTCGACGTCCCTGGGGACGAAGGAAGCTTCACTCAAACCTAGTATAGGAGACAATGGTTGGAGGAGAAACAAAACTCAAGCTTTTCATTTAATTCATTCAATCCCTTACAATGAAGGGTTGGGTCCTTTAAATAGGCACCCAAGGCCCATTCGAATTTAAAATGAAAAATACAAACTTCTTGGATGGGCACCCAAAAGCATTGACCTTCTCCTCTCCTTGGCACCAAGGCAGCTTGGATTGGGCGTGGCATGATGCATGGCTTGGAGTGAGGTTCTTGGTGCCTTGAACTTGGAAAGAATCTTCTTGGTTTTGGAAGAAGGCATGAGAGGGGCTTGGAGCAAGGCATGTGTTCTTCCTCCTTCCTTGGTTGGTGTTCTTTCTTTGGTACAAGGCTTGACAAGGGGAGTGTTAGGTGGAGGCGTCCAAGGCTCTTGTCTTTCCCTTCCAAAGAGGTTGAAGCAAATTGGGAAGAAGGCTTGATTGGAGGGCTTGAAGCAAGGGATTTGAATTCCCTACATCATCTTCCATTGACTTCTTCCTTGGCCGACCACCCTTGCATGGCAATGAGCTTGATAGGGGGGAGGGAAAAAGGCTTGAACCAAGTGAAGTGGTCCTCCCCATTGGGCATCCTTTCATGCCAAGTGTGCTGCCCACATGGCAAGATTTCATGGTGCCATGTAGGATGCATAGGTGGGCCCTGAGTTGACTTGGATTCTTTCCCGACTTGCTTCCAAGGAGACTAAGTTTTAAGACCCACTCTTTCAATGGACCCATACTTCTAATAGACTCAGACTAGACTCGATTTGTGACTCGACTTAGTACAGGACTCAATTTGACCTAATTGGTCAAGGTACAGACTCAATTCAAAGCAAAGACAATTACAAATTTGAGGCTTGAAGCCTTATTACAAGATACAAAGAACTGGAACCCTAATCTGAGATCCACAAAGGATTGAGGAGCCTCTGTCAGATCCTGGTGCCCACACCAATTCTCCTGGGGTGGGAGGAACTCGACCCTGTCGAGTAAGGGTTAGTCTGGCTTTGGTACCTCTCCAGGATATCGGGGCCGATGCGTTGCAGGTCCTCCTGGGTGATCCACGAGTCATTGGACTCGGGTCGGCCTTGCCATCGCGACCAAGTAATATTGATAGCCTTTGCCCCGGGTAGTGATCACTTGGTCATCCAGGACACGCTCAATCTGCTCTCCTCTCTCAGGTAAAACTGGAGGTGGACATTCAGGTTCGGGTTCACTCTCAAAAGGAAGGTCAGGCCTAAAAGGCTCGCTAGGTATGTTTGCGGGTTCCCTATACTTGACTAAGTCAGAGATATTGAATGTCGAGCTAATTCCATAATCCAGAGGTAATTCTAGCACATAGGCATTAGGGCCCATTCTCCTAATCACTTTAAAGGGACCAGCCCCACGAGCATGAAGCTTCTTAATGGTTCTTGGTGGAAACCATTCAGGCCTGAGCCTAATCATTACAAAATCCCCTATTTCAAACTCTTTGGCTCGCTTTCGGGAATCAAATCAAATTATTTTAAAATTATATTTAATGCATAATCCTAATATGATGCAAAATGCAAGCTCAACTATGCATCCCTACTGAAAAAATCTTATTGGATGCTCTAGGCCTAAACCTAATAGATTATGGACTCTCTAGGTTTGATCCTAGTCTGGTATGTACAAGAAAAATTATCAAGAATCCTAACAAATGCCATAAAGTGTACCAAAAGTAAATGGCAAAAGGGATGGGTTCTAAGGAGTAATGCAGCCTGGTAATTTCAACAAAATGCAACCCCATGGCTCTGAAAATGTGAGAAGGCTCTGGGAGGGAAGAAAATAGGAGTCAGAGTCTTGGGATAATCTCTGGGCATCATGAAATAGACCTTGGTTATTCAAGATAATCTTAAGATTTGGATATTGTTCTACAGGTGCAAGTTCCAAGGCTAGATGGGTGTTCCTAGATGGTGGAAGGTCATTAGGAAGGTCTTTGGGAATGTTATCTTGAAAGTCCTCAAAACTGATGTCTACCGCCTGGGGTGGTTCTATAGGGACTTGTTCCTGGACCTCCTCTAAGGAGAATACTTGTGAACCTTCACCATCCTCTATAATATTCGATCCTGGCTCAATTACTCCTTCACAGTCTCTAATGGGTTCAGGATCTTTTTCTTTTGGTTCCTCGATGAATTCTACCTAGGGCCCATCTTCACCATATTCCTCTACTAAACTTGATTCACAGATGTCTTCTTTCAATTCTTTAATGGGCTCAGGAGTTTCTTTCCCTAGATTTTCAATGGGTTCAACCTTAAAGTCTTCCTCAGATTCAACAATGGGTTCGGGTTCAGTTTCAGTCGGTTCATCTATAAGTTGGATAGGGGCGATGCACTGACTAGCAAAATGCTCAGGTTATGACACCTATAGTTGTTACCTTGGGGATCGGGTCTCCTCTGGACTTCAATAGCCTTACCCTTGTCCTCTCTACTGTATTGGGGTTGATTCAGACTGGGGATGACTAGGATTGGGTCGGACTAGGCTTGGTCGATTGGGGTTAGATCGGTTCGGGCTTAGTCGACTTGGGTAAGCCTGGCTATAATCTTGGGTGGATCCGAGGATACGGCTTTGGTTCCTAAAGGGCTCAGGTCTTCTATAGGTAGGAGCTCTCTGGAAATGCTCACGGAGCCTAGCAACTTCCACTATGGGTCCTAGTCTGGCATTTATTTGATAAAGTCTATTAGTCAACTAGTAGCTTAATTGAGTCATGGATTGAGTTAGGGCTCCAATGTCAGCTCGAAGTTGGTCCATGGCTTCGGTAGGGGGTGGAGAAGGTGGGTGAAAAGAGGTTCCTGATCTAGTGCACATGTGACACACACAGCACAGTGCTACGGTTTGCTAGACCTAGGAGATCACACCAAATGTAAAGTTAAGAAGATAAACCTGGAAGTAGTAACTTGGCACCTGGCCAGGTAAGTGTAAGGTTAGTGGAGGTTCCTCTTTGCTTGCCTAGACACCAATTTGAAATTGGCCATGATGGGGCACGGGATAGGGATAGGATCGTTGGCGAGCTAAGAAGTCACCGAAGATTAGGGTATCCTATTTTTTTTCTATTTTCTGATTTCTTTATGGTGGTGATGAAGGAAAAAATAGGGATGGAGGATAACGAGGATGGACTACCATGAACCCTGAAACCCACTCTCACAGAGAGACTTCACACCTCTAGGGCATTATACCTACCCCCACCTCACTACATGCAGTCTAGGGTATCTCACCTACCACCTCTCACTACAACGCGAGCCCAGGGTATTTCACCTGCCACCCAGGTCACTCCTGGAGCCATGAGGGGATTTCAAAGAACGTGGAGGAAAACGAAGATGGGGGGATAACTAGGGCATCACGCCCCTACGATATCCCGAAGGACAAAGACAACATCAACACCCGCAGGTGAAGACATAATGGGCCATAGCCCTGAACAACAACTGCCAAACCAACTGATAAACCAATCCCAAAAATTCAATTTCTTCTATCCCTTCTACAATAGGAATGAGGAGTTATTTATAAGCTCCATAACCCTTATTTGAATTTGAATACAGGATAGGGATAACTCAAATTTAAATACAAGATAGGATAAGATAAGCCTATCCATATCTCAATCCTAACCAACAAAATCGTAATTTAAATTTCAAATACAAGATAAATCCAAAATTTATTCTTCAAATTTATTTGCTGCTCCGAAATTCATGCTGCTCCGAGATTCATGCAGGCTGATGTCCCCATCAGGCCAGGTAAGCGAACCAACCCACTTCCCTTCGAGATCTAGTCCCTGAACCACTTTCCTAGACACCAGCTACTCAAGCACACACCAACAAGTGATCTAGCTTGGCTTGGCACTTGGGTCAACCCGACTTCGTGGGTGTCCCTAGATCACTAGAGCAGATTAAGCATCTAATCAATTTTAGTTAATGGCTAGGGTTCGATATGTCGGGTGGTAGTTTTTGGGCTAGGGACAGGTAATGAAATCCTGACCCTATGTTAATTTGACGCCCTTAGGATGAGTTATGTAAAATGATGCACACAAATGACTAATGAAATGACTTAAAATTTTCTTCTTCTTCTTCTTCTTTGTTTTTTTTGTTTTTTTTTGTCTTTCGGATGTGTGAATGCTAAATAAAATACAGGAATTAAAATATGCCCCTAAATGCAAGAAATAAGCTAGATGGATGAATGAAGCAAGAAAGAGATGCTTGCTGGAATTTCAGACCTGAGATTTTCTCAGGTAGTACTTTGGCTTGTAGAAATTATACAAACTGAAATAAAATCTAGAAAAATAGACAAAATACTATGAATTAGATTTCATCTAAAAAAATATAAATTATAAAATTTGGAGGTCCCTACAGAGAGAAAAAAGTAATGTTCAGGCCATATATGGACTGAACAGAATGCAGAAAATGAAAGGAAAAGATGCACTAGTCCTAACCTGCTCTGATACCAAAAATGATGTGGAATAGAGCTCTGGTACTAAAAATGATGTGAATAGAGCTCTGATACAAAAAATGATGTGGAATACAGCTCTAATACCATAATGATGCAGGGGGAGTAGGGTAGGGCTAGAGATGCTAGTATGGATCCTTATGATGCAAAGGTTTTTCTTAAAGTTGATGAGTTTTAAATGTTTTTATATGTTTTTGATTCCCGATCACAAACAAAGACTAGAAATTGGAGAAACTGAATAAAAGAAGCCTACACTAGCAATCAAGTCCCTAAATAGTGAAATAAGAGAATAGGATCCCGGGATTAAGAAACCCCGATAGGACTAAGCTCGATACACAATAGCTACTTAGGAGATAGGGGCAAACCTCACATGTCTGAAGTGCCCGATGCAGAGATCGCTCGACTCGACGGATGCGGCCTGGATGCACGAGCAGTCGAACCCGCGGATGTGCCGGCTTTCGGTCGGGTGGTCATGATGGCAAAGCTGACTGTCTCCAGTGCCCGTGATACCAAAGGGGACCTGTAGGCAAGCAAAGGAGGGTTTAGTGAAATGAAGGGAAGTATCGGAATGGAACTAAGGGAGGGTTGAGAAGGGGCTTTGAGCTCGATGTTCGGCTGGATCCCGAAGTCGAAGAAGGGGATAACTTGGGGCCTCGCACCCCGCGACATCCCGGAGGATGGAGGAATGTGGCCTCACACCACTCTCGACATCCCAGAGGAAGAAGGACTTGCGATGCCCTGGGGCGACGAAAAGGTGGCCTCACACCACTCGATGTCCCTGGGGACGAAGGAAGCTTCACTCAAACCTAGTCTAGGAGACAATGGTTGGAGGAGAAACAAAACTCAATCTTTTCATTTAATCATTCAATCCCTTACAATGGAGGGGTTGGGTCCTTTAAATAGGCACCCAAGGTCCATTCGAATTTCAAATGAAAAAACACAACTTCTTGGATGGGCGCCCAAAAGCATTGACCTCCTCTCCTTGGCCGACCAAAGGCAGCTTGGATTGGCATGGCATGATGCATGGCTTGGAGTGAGGTTCTTGGCGCCTTGAACTTGGAAAGAATCTTCTTGGTTTTGGAAGAAGGCATGAAGAGGGGCTTGGAGCAAGGCATGTGTTATTCCTCCTTCCTTGGTTGGTGTTCTTTCTTTTGGTACAAGGCTTGACAAGGGGAGTGTTAGGTGGAGGCATCCAAGGCTCTTGTCTCTCCCTTCCAAAGAGGTTGAAGCAAATTGGGAAGAAGGCTTGATTGGAGGGCTTGAAGCAAGGGATTTGAATTCCCTACATCATCTTCCATTGACTTCTTCCTTGGCCGACCACCCTTGCATGGCAATGAGCTTGATAGGGGGGGAGGGAAAAAGGCTTGAACCAAGTGAAGTGGTCCTCCCCATTGGGCATCCTTGCATGCCAAGTGTGCTGCCCACATGGCGAGATGTCATGGCGCCATGTAGGATGCATAGGTGGGCCCTGAGTTGACTTGGATTCTTTCCTGACTTGCTTCCAGGAGACTTAATTTTAAGACCCACTCTTACAATGAACCCATACTTCTAATAGACTCAGACTGGACTCGATTTGTGACTCGACTTAGTACAGGACTCAATTTGACCTAATTGGTCAAGGTACAGACTCAATTCAAAGCAAAAACAATTACAAATTTGAGGCTTGAAGCCTTATTACAAGACACAAAGAAGTGGACCCTAATATGAGATCCTCAGAGGGTTGAGGAGGCTCTGTCAGATCCTGGTGCCCACACCACTACATCATGTTTTTGTCTAAAACCTTTTGCTACCAGCCTAGCCTTATAGGTCTCAACTTGACCATATGCTCCAATCTTCTTCTTGAAGACCCATTTACACCCTATCGGTTAATTCCTTCAGGTGGATCTACCAAGGTCCAAACCTAATTGGAATACATTGAGTCCATTTCAGATTTCATGGCACCAAGCCACTTGTCGGAGTCCCTACTCTCGACAGCTTCCGAATAGGTCACAAGATCATCATCCTGTATGATACTGGCTTCATTGTCATCCCCGATGACAAAGCCATATCTGAGAGTGCTCCCCACACCCTCTCTGACCTTCGGAGAGAAGGTGTGTATTGTGGCTGTTCTTAATCTATAAGAACCTTTAGTTGAGGAACTTCACTTGAAGCTCATCGGTGATGCAGAACAAAGAACAAAGAAGCGTATGCGGAAGTAAAATTAAGATTAATTCTTTTTTTTTATTTTTTTTTTTAAATTGGCTTCGACTCAAAGTAAAGCTAAACTACGTTGAAGGAAACTAGGTAAGGATTGAAAGCACAGTTTAGAAGAAACTAAATTATCAGAGTAGTTCAGAAGTAACGGATCGCTGGGGTTGAGAAACTCCCAGACCTAGGGTTTCGCTCTGAACTTTCAACAGAACAGAAATAGAGAGGAGAGATGGTTTACTAACCAGACAGTGATCTTCTCAGGATTCTGGTGGGAGAACTCTCTCGAGCAGATTGTGATCCTCGGAGTCAGCTATCTTCGCAATGGATCCTCTAATACTGGTCTCGTGGTTTGGTCGGCTTCTCCTGGACTCAAGATCTGGAAAGAAGAGGAACAAATGATGGAATTCAGAAACTCAAGAAAAGATTTTACCAGGTTGAAGAACTTGAAGCTGAGGTTGCTGAAATCGAATTCTCCTGGAGGCCGATCTGACTTCCTCTTAGAATTGTTGTAGATCTGCAGTATCTGGACTGGGGCTGGATGCTGGTGGTCGGCCTGAACTTGGAGATGGTGGCCATGAGAAGGGAGATAGACTAAGCCTTGGTGGAAAGAGAAGGGTGATGGCGGCTAGGGTTTGGGAGTGGAGTGGCTAACCTAGAGTTTGGGGTTTTGGAGATCTCTCACCTCCTCAAGGTTCCAGGGGAACCCGGATTTACTCCCTCACGGAGCTCAACACCTGGAAGCAAGTGCGGAAAAGAGAAAACACAAGTTTGCTCATAAAAAATTTCTTTCATTCATCTCATTTTTTTAAACTTACAAGAGGGGTTTAATTTATAAGGCTTTACAAGGGAGGAGGGTTTCACATCTTCCCATGTGGGACTAAAGGAGGGGATCTACAAATTAGGGCAAATCCTTCACATATGGTCGGCCAAAGTACCAAAAATTGGATTTGGGTTATAAAAGGCAGGTAGATGGCGCCACCTTGCTTGGATCTTCAAGAAAAAATTTTCTTCCTTCCCTGGATCAACTCTTTTGGACTCCTCCTTTCTTCCTCCCTATGTCAAGGTCCTTCCCATCTTTGTTTTGGATGTCTTTGGCAGGTAGTGGGCACCCCCTTGAAGCTCTCTTCCAAGAGGATTTCTTCCCTTCTTTGCTTTGGGTTTCTTGGAAAGTCTTGGCCGCCCCCTTGATTTGTGGTCTCTTGGTGGACTTCTCTTTATCTGGCGCATGAGAGAAGGAAGTTGCCATCTGTGGAGTGGGGACCAAAAGCTGCTGGATGTAGATATGGTGCCCCTTGGACTGGGAGTGTGGCTGGGAGTGTGGTGTCCACTTGCTTGGTCTTGGGAGAAAATGTAACATCCCAGGTTGAAACCCTAGTCCACTACTGAGTCAACATGACTCAACAAAATAAATGCAGGTAATGTAGACTCAAGCTAAATTGAGTTGATCTAGTCAACTCTTATTACAACCAAAAACCCTAATTCTTCGGGAAAGGTTAATCAGAGATCCAGATGGAGCTCTGAAGTCTTCTTCTGAGTCTGGTGCCCGCACCAATCGGTCTGTTGGTTCTGTTCTTCACACAACTCAAGTGAAGAATCACTGCATCCTTCTTGGATAAACTCTTGTTCCAAGAATGTAGCATGCCTACTGACAATTATCTTTTGCTGAGTAGCAATTATAAAAGAGGTATCCCATACCTTCTTTTGGGTAACCAACAAACTTACACTTGTCAGCCTTTGCACTTAACTTATGTCCAAATTATTCTTGACATAAGCATGGCAATCCCAACTCTTCTTTAAGTCTTAGACTTTGTGTTTTTACCATTCCATAACTCAAATGGGTGCCTACTTACTGACTTAGATGGAACCCTGTTTAATATATATGCAGCAGTCTCCCAGGCATATCCCTAGAAGGAAATAGGAAGATCTATGAAGCTTATCAGGGAACTCACCAGTGTCCAACAAGGTGCGATTTCTCCTTTCTGCCACTCCATTTAACTGGGATGTATAAGGAGGGGTCCATTCAGAAATAATGCCTTTGTCCTTGAGATGGTTCAAAAACTCACCAGACAAGTATTCCCCTCCTCGATCAGACCGAAGAGCTTTAATACCAAGTCTAGTTTGTCTTTCAACCATATACTTCTGATATTCTTTACTTATCAAAGGCTTCGGACTTGTTTTTCATAAGATACACATAACCGAATCTTGATAAATCATCAATAAAAGTGATGAAATAAGAATATCCTCCTCTAGCCTGAGTTGACATAGGTCCACACACATCAATATGTACAAGACCTAACAATTCAGTTGCCCTTTCTCCATATCTAGTGAATGGAGACTTGGTCATTTTCCCTTTGAGGCAAGACTCACAAGTTTCCAATGATTGAAAATCATCAAGGTCAAAGTAATCCTCTTTGATTAACTTGTTTATCCTTGACTCACTGATATGACCTAACCGGCAATGCCGGAGTTATGTGACATTGACATTATCTCTTTTTCTCTTCTTGTTATCTACAAGAGTATTTCATCATTGAGTACTAAAGTTAGAAGACCATTCACAAGCAACAATGCCCAAATATTGTATTATTATGAAGAATAGAGTAGCCACTGCTCTTTACACTTATTTCATGTCCTTGTTGTAACAACAAGGTATAGAAATATATTTTTTACAATATTTGGCACATAGTAGTATTCTTCCAACCTTATGATATTACCCGAAGGTAATAACAGAAGATAGGTGCCCACAGCTCTAGCATATATGGGTTCTCCACTTGCCCCATATAATTTGAATCACCTTTCTTCAAATTTCTAATTCTATGGAGTCCTTGTAAAGATTTACAAATATGTGATCCACATGTAGTATCCAATACCCATGAATTAGAAATAGATTCACTCAATGATAAATTGGTTTGTATCATGTACAAACCCCTAGATGCAATACTAGCATCTAGCTTCACATTTGCAAGACAAGTCATGCAATCCTTCTTCCAATGCCCAAATATGCTGTAATGGAAACAAGCTCCGTCAGCCTTCTTCCTTAACCAGTCCACATAGTTTGAACCGGTTAACTTATTAGCATCCAAGATGCCATGCAATGATAAATTTGAAGCCATAAAAATAAATGTCCCATATTTAATTAAAGAACAATATCAGCAGATCACTCAAGATGACATCCATAACTAGATAAGGACTTTCTATCTAATTATGTCTCCCACTATTTTCTTCAAATACTATAACCCTCAACTATGGTAAGTGAGAAACCTTCCTAGTTTCCTTGTGGGGTTGAGATCCTTATTCCTCACGAGTGCCTTGTGTGCACATAACAAACACACACTGAGTTTCAAAGGTAGACAACCTTTCCAATTGCAACCATCCGTGCAATTCTCAACAATTATCTTTGCCTCTAGGACACTTATGGCCTTGTGTGTACATAACAAACCATAATGTCTTAGTTTAGTCGGACCCTTCATTTCCATATAGCCATGATTGAATAATGTTATCCTTGTGTATGCACAACAAAGCAACATTTCCAACCATGCCATAAAGCACTAAGTGCACCAAGACAAAATTTATATCAAACCCTAGAGTAGGCCTTGTGTATGCACAACAAACCTACTATAGTCTTGACATAAACTTGGCTTAGTATAAAGGAAGGCAAAATATAGTACACTTAACCAATTAGCATTACCAAATTAAGATTTAGATATGACCAAATTGGCTAGGTGAGTGAAAGAGGTGAGGGGTCGCCCCGTTGCTTTCCTTAGACACCAATTAGATTAGCCAGGTAAGTCAACGGAACCAATTAAAAACCTCATTCCCTTTACCTTCCCAGAACCACTTGCCTAGACACCAATTGGCTGATCAAACCTTAACCAGTTTTGGATCTTGACTAAGTTTTATACTATGACTAAATATGCTTTTTGATGAGGGCTTTGATGGTCTCAAACACATTCTAAAACTATCATGATAATAGTGTTTATTACTGCAAGTATAACATAAACATGATATCCAAGTTTATAACAAATATAAACCCAAAGCATATCACTCTAGCATATGTATTAAAATTCATGTCATCAAGCATATTACCCTAATATGCATAGCATTATATGACAATTAGCATATTACCCCAATATGCAAATCAAGACATGATAAAATACCTTTCACCTCACTTATTCATGGGATATGGCCACAGCGGCACCCCTACACGCCATAGGAGATCCATTAAATGGGAAGAGAGGGCCTTTAAACCCTACTTGGCTCTTATGACCGGACGGCCATGGTGACTAACCCAATCAAAGCAGTTACTAGGTACAATCAACATGCATAATTTCATACTTGACATAATATCATGCATTTCATAAAAACTTGAAATTAAACATATTACCCTAATATGCAAAATTTCATACAAT
The DNA here is from genome assembly GCA_021397845.1 of Areca catechu. NCBI lineage: Eukaryota > Viridiplantae > Streptophyta > Magnoliopsida > Arecales > Arecaceae > Areca > Areca catechu. The sequence goes on from CM038047.1 coordinate 109,613,781, forward strand.
TGCATTATCATGTCATTTCATAAAGAAACTAGAAATCATACATATGAGTTTAGTCGGGTCGACTCGACAGGGTTCGGGTCGGCTCGACAGGGTCTGGGTCGACTTGATTGGGTTCAGGTTGGCTCGATAGTGGAATTTCATAAAACTCCAAAAATGGTTCATAACTGGTATGCCACAAGGATGGCTCTGATACCACTGATGAGAATTCTCCCAGGGTGCCGGGAATCATGCAGCATGCGGAAGTGAATTTCAAAACAAAATTCTAAGCATGAAACCCTGATATGGATAGCAAACCATAATTCCCAGGAACCCCTCATACAATACCAATCAACGAAACATAAATGAAGTCAGAATACATACCTGGATCACTAAAATCCAATTCTTTCCATGAGGCTCACAAGTGCAAGCCCTCCAACAGTAATCCACATGAGAATGGTACCAAGGAAGAATCCCTACCGGGGTTGCTTGCTTCAACAGGACTCTTATGTCAGCCTTTTGACCTTTGACCACTGTAGGACACCCTGTCCTACTGTAGGGCTCTCTGGACATAGTCCTAAACCACTCTTGGTTTTAGGACAACCCTCCTCTAGGACATCTTAGGCTTATATCCTAAAACTAAGCCTTGTCTTAGTAGAAAAGACCTTGTCTTAACAAGACAAGTCTTGTCCTAAAGTAAGAAGGAGGAGGGGAGAAGTGGAAGAACACTCAGAATATCTTTACGGTGTAAAGATCATTTGAAACTCATATCACTACCCCTATTTATAGTTTTAATAGGGGCGTATGATATGTCCTCCAACAGGTTATCAGATATGATTTTTCAAGACTGAAAAACCATATCCAATATGTCTCCTCATGCACCAAAAGACATATTGGCATCCGTCCATTTTCTTGGACAATCTGTGACTTGCCATATGGTAAGTACCAGTCCCTAGGAAGCCAAGAGGTGCCTCTTCAATCTCCAAACACCGGAGAATATGAAGAGTCCTGAAAGTAGAAGGACTCTGCTTCAGGGCATGCGCCACATGAAGAGACGCATCTCTTCATGCGCGCTTTTGCTTCCATCCCTTTTTTACGCCCTTTCAAAAGGCCTTGACCGATCAAACATGTCCAAGAGGTGTGGGGTAAGATGATAAGGTTCCCCCTGAAATGAAACACTCCAGTGTTTCATCTACAGAAGGACTCTTGTCCTTTGTGTGCACCTTCATCTCCCGCGCGCCAAGAGGCCCCAAGAATCTCGTGGTCAACTTTATCCACACTCCATGCAACCTTTGACTAGTCAAAGCATATACAATATGGGTGTCAAAAGAAAGAACATTAAGTCCTCTTTCCATCCATATAAATATTTTTTAGATTATAGGACTATAGACTCTTCTAGGCCTTTTTGAATGCCAAGGTGTCATTTTGGCATCTAGAGTCCCAACTCAAATGGACTCTTCAATAAGACATCCAAAATACCAAAATAAAATCAGATGAAGCTCTGATTTGGCTATCCCACTTAGGACTCAACCTAATTTAGGTTTTCCTTAATTAGGTCGCCTAATTAGCAAGCAACCATACCTAATCCAATTGGGTTAGGAATTGGGTTAGCCTATATATGCTAGTATGCAATCTGGCTAACCAATTAGGATCCCGTGACCCTAATTAAACCATGAGTGACTTCCTTGGCCAACTCTCTATTGTGTGTGATCCATTGGGTTCAACATCTAGCTAACAGAAGGTTTAGGTTTGAGCCAATTCAATCTGATCGAACCGATCGACCTAATTAGGTCAAATCAGCTCACCTTATTGTCCAATTCGAATCACACATCGAATTGACTCATGAAACCAACCAATTAGTTCATGAAAATCCACAAGACAAGATTGACATCTAGCAACATGTCATGCCTACCTGGAAGATGAGGAATTTGGTGAAAATTATCAAAATACACTTCAGTAGTAAGTTTCCATGCAATTCAATCTTTTGATCTCCCATTATCCCGATTAAGTGATGTGTATGGATAAATGTCAAATCCTAACACTTAATCATATCAAATCTCAGCTCGATCATGAGGACTCAGCTGATGATTGATTAGAAGCCACTTCTAATCTCATCCTACTTTGCAAAGATTCCTTGAGTCACTCATCCAAGAGATTACACGGGATAACATATCCTCTTACCAGGATTGATCAATTCCTTGTTGGTCCACTCACATCCTTCGTACACCTTCCACCATACCCAGACACCCCGTACATGTCGCAATGCCATGAATGAGTATGAACCAAAGTATGCTTATGTGCACAAGGATCATGGTGACCTTAGGTCTGAAGATCACATGCACAACTTCTACTCTGGGACCTATCTTTTGACAAAGATTAAGACTTCTATAAGATAGTCCCGGTGTGGATCAGTTCAGTGTATTCATAACCTAATGAATACCCTTATCCTTGTATTAGTGTCTCTACAAAAATGGTTGTGAGACCAACTACCCTCATCAACGAGCATACATAGGATAAGCTAGTCTTATCGGATTCATCGATCCCCGAATTGATGGTCCAATGACTAGGAACATTCTAGATTAGGGTTTATAGGAATTAGGTCTCACTGTTATTTTATCATAACCCTAATTCCATGCCCTACTCTATGGGGTTCATCATAGTCAAAAACATGACACAGCAGTATATGATGAATCAAATGCCTTATTATAAATAATGATGTCATACATGAGTTGGAAGTTTACAAAAAGGCCCATACAATGCTTGCCTCTTAGGGCATTTTTCTATCAAACCTACAAATAATCCCTATGCACCAACCTACAACCCAGGATAGAAGAACTATCCAACTTTTCTTGGTCACAGGCCTAATGCAGATGGTCCTAGCTTCAACTAGCCAAACCAAGGCCTAATTCTATAATAAATAACCCACTAGTCAATGATAATGAAAAGAAATTAGTTCTCTTGAAAAAGTCCTAGAAACTTTGGCTAAATCCCAAGCTAACACCTATGCCACAATTAATAGCACCAATGCTAACCTAAATCACTTCATACAGACCATGGGTGAATAGGTAACTTCCAACACCTAGGCTATTGCCATTCAAAAATACAATTAGGTTAATTAGCCACTTCTATGAGTGAGAGGGAAAGGGGTAAACTACCGAGTCAGCTTGAGGCTAACCAAGGATTCCAAATAATCAAGGACCACAACAAGGAGCCCAAATCAACCAGGGCCAGTCTGAACAACCTTGATGAGGACATTGCCTAACATGGATTTTGATGCACACCCTTGAGCAGACATATATATTTTTATTTTTTTATCTGGGTGTATGAGATTGGGTATATTGTTTTTATTTTATATCCATCTTATGTACAGATCTCAGAGCATGAAACTAGATTTGTTTGGAGTCTATTTTAGATAAGTCTACTTGCTTTAGATTAGTTTGGAGTCCTACAGTTCTAGTTAAGTCTCCAACTTGCCGGGGACTAAAGCTAGTTAAAGAGGCTTGTATTTGGAATAAATCAATCAAAGAAATTATTAAAAAATATTGGGTTTTTTCCCGACTCCTCCCTTCCCTTTTCTCTTTCTCTCCTTCTCTCTTCTTCTTCTCCCTCCCTCTTCGCTCTTCTTTCTCTCTCTCTCGGTTCTTCTTTTTCTCGGTTCTCCTTCTTCCTCTTCTCTTTTTCCTATTCTTCTTCCCCTTCTCTTCTTCTTCTTCCTCTCTTCTCCTCCTTTTTTTCTTGTTCTGATTCCTCTATCTCCTCCTCTTAACCTCTTTTCCCTGCCAATCAAAACATCCTGAAGACCAACTCTTCCGAGAACAACCAATGCTAGCAAGCCCTCTTCCAAGGCCCTTAATTGGGCCATCCTACCATTGTGCCACCCACATTTGACCACCGACCATCGATCTCATAGGCGATCATCCCTACCACCACCTCCCTTCCTTCATGAGGAGATCCTCATTGATTAAGCACCACAGCTGACCAACGCCTGCACCTACCTTGGCTTCCCCTCCTCTTCTCCACCAAACCCCTCAACTGTGGTCCAAGGAGAACACAACCCATGCGACCCTTCTATCATCATCACCACGACCTTCTCCTCCTTCCCATCCGGGCTAAATCCCTCTTTTCCATGATTGAATGATAGCCTTACCTCCTGTGTACCATAATAGTGCCGAGCCAAATGATATGGGACGACTCTAAGATTGCTAATCATGCAAGAAAAAAAGTAAACTAATTTTTTTTGTGTTTTTATAAGTTAGGTTTATAGGCTAAATTCCAAAGTTTAAGTAAAGAACTAGCAGAAAGACTAGCAATGCAAAGAATCACCGTATCGCAAAGAACTCATGCAAGATAATAAGTAGCCAGGACCTGAGAGTTGAGAAACTCCCAGTTTATGATAGCTTATCTTCATCAAAATAAATATCAAGAGAAGGGAAGGTTCTTACCAGTCAGAGATTGAAAACTTTGTAGTAGAAAGGATCACTCACTCTGATCGGAGCCTGGATGAAGAAGCCTCGGTTCCTTGAATCTGATGGCTGATCTAGGTGATCTTGGAAGCAAAGAAGGCCTCCTCAGGGGAGGTGAAGCACCTCGAGGATCTTGCAAGCATCAGGATCAATCAAAATAGCAAATAAAAAAAGAGAAAAGGAACTAGGGTTTTGAGGTATTCGGGATTAGGGTTAGGAGATGGCAGCCGGGGAGGAAGAAGCTCCTTGTCTTGAAATTTCAAGGAAGAGATGGCATCAGGGTCTACATTATGAAGAATGGGTCATTAATTTCAAGGAAGAGATCAATTGGAGTTAAAAGAATAACTTCATCCTGAGGTTACTGATAAAAGATCAAGTCCTTAATAAACTCTTCTGGCTCATGGAGTTCAGGACTAGACTCTACAATTGGGTCCTCTTCTAAAGTCTCCTCAGGTAGAGTTGCAGTCACAGGGTCATGGGTTTCTTCCTCTAATGATTCTTCCATTATAGGTTCAGCTTGGTGTGGTCAGGTTCAACTAGTGTTGGGTGGTCTTTTATGTGGATATAGTCAGGACAACTGATTCAAGGGTGGCTTCTACCTGGGTATCTATTGATTCAACTAACTCTAAGTCTTCTATGGGGAACTCCTCTTTTTCCTCATACTCATTCACTAGGCTCTCATCAGGTTCATATATTTCTTCTTCTAGGCCATCTTGGTAAACCAATGGGGCGGTAAGAGAGATTTGACTAAAGAAAAATTGACTAAGACTTGGATTCTGACTAAGAAAATGATCCTTGTAGGTTCAAGTTACCTAAGGGGTAGTGGGTTACTACTGGGTTCATATTTAGGGACTATAGGTTCCGGGGCTCATAGGGCAAGGGTTCAACTCTACGTGTCTTACCTAGGGTTTCTAACTGATCCCTTACTTGGTCAAAACTATGAATTGCTTGATTACTTGATTGGATCAGTTGGTCAAGCTTGGTACCAGATTGGTCAAACCTATGGTTCATTTGGGCAAGCTGGGCTTGGGTTTTGGTATTGGCTTGGTTCATTTGGGTAGTTAATTACGCAAGCTAATTTATGATGGCCTCAAAATTGGAATCCATGGCTGAGTCAGTTTGGGGTTTAGTCTTCTGATATTGGGTCCTACTCTAGTGGTCATACGATCAAACAATCAATCAAAATGAGATGATGCAACCAAGCATGCAAAATGGGTTAGCTTAATCTAGGGTTCCTAGACCTGGAGCCAAAACTGAATGGGTCAGCTCAACTTATACTTTACCCAGTAGCTAATCCTTCCTCTGGCCAGGTAGAGGGTAAGAGTGTGGGAGGCCCCCCTGCATTCATCGGGATCTAATTAAAAACCACAGCACCACTTAGGTCATTTCACTCTTGACCCTCAGCCTTAGACACCAGATTTCAATAATAGCCACAGGATTAAATGCACTAGTTGGCCCACACAGCTCAGACCTGACCTGTTGGTGTCACCTAGCCCTCTAGGGCAAATTAAGTCTAATCAATTTTAATTAAGGCTTGGGTAAAAATGCTGGGTGGTTGTTTTAGGCCCAGGATAGGTTATGACCTCCTGCCCTGATGTTATATTGATTGCCCTTAAGATTAGATTAAAGATGATGAACATTTAATGGTCCCGATGCAAACTAAAACACGACAGAAAATAAAATATTTTTTTAATGATTTATAATGTGTCAAGTTAGGTTTAAGTTAACTGGGATTATCAAACAAAGTTTGGCTTGGGATTGGGGTGGGTGGAAGTTGATTAGGTTAGGTTGAGTTAAGTATGCAGAAATAGCAGAAATAGAAAATTAGGGTTTCAGATGATGCAGAATTTGGCATAGGTCCCGATGCAGAAAAAAATCAATAAATGTTTAAAACAGAGGATGGATGGTGATGATGACCTCTAACAAATTTGATGCCTAACAAAAATCAATTGATGATGCAAATCCTAGGGATTTCAGACTGTTGTAGAATTTCAGGATTTTGTTAGGGTTTCTAATATGCTGGATTTTAGAGAATTAGGGTTTCGATAAAATTAATTAAAAAATTATGACAATTATCAGGATGATAGAACAGAGTACATGACATGCAATTTTAATAGAAAAATAAAATTTCTAGGATGCCAAAATAAGATGAAACCTAGACACCTAATGTAGTGGACAGGATGTAGAAATTAGGGTTTGTGAATGTAAAGCAGATAAAAACTATCCTAAACCTGCTCTGATACCAAACTGATGAGGGACAACTCTAACATTGCTAATCATGCAGGAAAAATAGTAAACTAATTTTTTTGTGATTTTTATAAGTTAGGTTTATAGGCTAAATTCCAAAGTTAATAAAGTACTAGCAGAAAGACTAGCAATGCAAAGAATCATCGTATCACAAAGAACTCATGCAAGATAATAAGTAGCCAGGATCTGAGAGTTGAAAAACTCCCAGTTTAGGATAGCTTATCTTCATCAAAATAGATATCAAGAGAAGGAAAGGTTTATTACCTGTCAAAGATTGAAAACTTTGCAGTAGAAATGATCACTCACACTCTGATCGGAGCTTGGATGAAGAAGCCTCGGTTCCTTGAACCTGATGGCTGATCTGGGCAGTCTTGGAAGCAAAGAAGGCCTTCTCAGGAGAGGTAAAGCACCTCAAGGATCCTGCAAGCATCAGGGTCAATCAAAACAGCAAATAAAAAAGAGAAAATGAACTAGGGTTTTGAGGGAATCGATTAGGGTTAGGAGATGGCAGCCAGGGAGGAAGAAGTTCTTTGTCTTGAATGGCAGCCAGGGCTTCCTTTGCTTGGGTGTGGCTGATCTCCAAGGATGCAAAAGGATGCTAGGCTAGCAGAGATTAGACTAGGGCACACAAGGAGAGCACTCAAAGTAAAGAACCAAAACAAAAATACCAACACAAGGCAATGACTCAAAATTTTAGCAAGTTGTATTCATAAGAAAGAGTTGATTACAAGAGGGGAGGGGTTGGGTATTTATAGAGCTCCCATGTCCTGTAACTAGGGTTACACACTTGGGTTACAAGTCCTCTCCTAGCTAGGTTAGAAAAATAAATCTTAAAACTATTACGATCATAAATCCCAACTAGGTTAGGATTTGACATAGTCTTCTCCTTCTTCCTTCATGCTTTGACTATTCCACTCAAGGACACCTCTTGGACTTGGTCAACACTTCAAGGATGCCTAGGAGGGCATGTTGGGCTTCTAGGGGCAGCAAGGGAACGGCCCAAAGGGACTTGGGTGCATGGGCTTAGGCCTCTGGAAGCTAGGGTGGCCTGGTAGCCTGGTAGCAGGAATATTCCATGTAATCTTGCTTCTTTAGGACTTGGGCTTGGTGCCTGGGCTTGATTTCCTTGGGCTAGGATGCAGGTGGACCTATGGAATCATGGATGCCCTGGTTTAGGAATATGCTCTAGGCATCTGGAGAGGAATTTGGGTATCTGGAGGATATCTGGAAAGAATCAGGGTTTTTGGAAGCATCTTGGATCCTAGGTTGTCACACAAAATCCAATGGGCTGATGTAGTGGCCTCTGACTCCTGGATGTGTCTTGGTGGAACTCTAAAATATGGTATCCTTTTCTCTTGTATAAAAATTGGGCTCATGCTGGACTCATAACTGATGTACAGGACTCAAAATATTGACTTGGTTGAGGGTTGAGACAAATCAACTAACCTCAACTTATTACAGGACTCAATCTAACTGATTACAAAATTTTTCAAAACTTTGACACATGACTAAGTAAACCATATAGGATCCAGAGATCTGTGTCTGATCCTGGTATCCCCACCACCAACCCCTCTGTTCATGCCACCGTGCCACCAATCTATGGTCTAAGATCCCGTGTCGCTGCATAAGTCCTCCACCTCTAAGCTGGTGCCCCTATTCAACCTCTCCTCTACTAGTTTGAAGACCTTTGGCATGATTGTGAAAGTAGAATCCATTCCTCTATTGCCGACTTCAAGCCATTTTTAGAAAAAAAGAAAAAAAAGAAGACTTGGTTATTCAATAATTGGGTTCAGCATTGTTTGATCTCCGGGCAACTTAATTACATGAATCGTAAAATCACGTGCATGATTAAGGAGTTCACATGCTGTCGGAGCAAACCCAAAAACCTGCACCAACTTTATTTTGGATTTATTGTGATATTTATTTCCCACCTTAATTGATTTCCTTATGATTTTGGTTGAATCAGGTTCGAAGACTTCTTGCCTAATTTGTCCACAAACTCATTGCCATCCAGCTCGACTACTTTTAGGTTGATCTCTCTTTTCTAAGATTCTGTGACATCTCATGCTTGGTGAGAATTTTTCAAAGTTTAGATTATGAGTTAAAATCATTGCTGAAAATTTTTTTATTAATTATCCAATCTTTAATTTAATCAGATCCGATTTAATTAAATTGAACTAACCTAGCCTAGTGGTCATTTCTTAATAACCAACAATCCAATCTCTTGAAATAAATGACTATGCATGTCGATCAGGTCACTTCCAAGATAAGACTTTAATTTTGACTGGATCTAAATTAGCTTATCTCTTACTTATTTTTGACATATATTTTTATTTATTCTAATTACCTATTTAATTTTATTTGTTGATCTCAATCGATGATCATTAGGTCTAGGATAGCTAGCCTATCCTACATCAGCTTCGAATTTGGTGTTAGAGTCCAATTAGTTTAGATTAGGTATATTTGCATTATAAAAAAAGAATTTCTAATTTTTCAGTGTTTCTACATTTTGCCTACCCTGCACACCTTTTAGTATTTTAGACAGTCCCATCCATAGAAAACTCCAAAAATTATAAAACTTACTTCATTGGAAAAAAGACCTGTAATTGAACAATTCTACAATTGTGGACTCCTGAAACTACTTTAAAATCCACTCCACTTTAGACTTAAAATTCTTAGCTTCTATTATAGAATTTTGCAATGATGGTTTTAGACAACCTCTATTCAAACCCTAAGTCCTATTTCTAGGAGTGTCCAAAAATTATAAAATTAGTGTCTCTAGAAACTAGACTCGAATTAGAAAATTTCTATGTGTGAAAAATTATGAAACTGCTTTAGAATTCATGCCAGATTGATCTAAAACTTTTTATTGTATGCACAAAATCTGCAAATTGTAGAATTGCATAATACTTGTGCTTTAGACAATTCCCATTAATAGGTTATCAAAAAATTATAAAATATATAGAACTGAAAACTAGATTTGAAAAGAAAGATATTTTTGGTTGTTAATTTTAAATTAAATTCTAGATTGGTACTAGATTTCTCTAGAAAACTGGTCACTATATCAAAATTTTGCTGAAAATTTAGTTTGCATAGTCCCTAGAAAATCAATAAATTCTTAATCCTAGGGGTGTCGAAAAATTCTAAAATTTAAGTTGTTGGAATCTTCACTCATTGAAGAATCTGACCCTTCTTTAAAATATGTGAAAACACCTTCCTAGGATATCTATTTTTGAGCATAAATATAGACTGAAATAAAACTACTACATATTTAGGGGATTGAAAATTCAATATAGAGCTTGTTGTGACCCTTGTATGACCACCAGGTCAGGAGCTAAATACTATCTTGAATCCCTAGAGTCAGATAGTAAGATGGATCCTAACTAAATAGCTACATCTCTTCAAGCCCTTATTGAAAAGATTAATAATATGACTGGCATTTGTCAAGAGCATGAATTAAGAATAAAAAATTGGAAGAAAATCGAGCCAATAATATATAGATTAGGCATACCCCTCTTAGACCTATGATACAGTCGATCAAGAAGGCTGATTCCAAAATTCAATATTTTTTATGCTAGGGACTAGACTACACTACTAGTAAGTGTCCATCTATCCTACTTATAGAAAAATCTAAAACTAAAAATCATAAAAATAACCCTCAAGAAGAAGTTTATATAGCTGATCTAGAATTGGCTAATATATATGATAGCTATGACACTATTTTGATTAATAGTACACTTGAGGAACAACTAGACATAAAAGAAGATAAATGTGTATTGAACCAACATAAAGAGACTGAAAATGGGAATAACACTGCTATTTTTTATACCCTTGTTAGCCAAGATGATAACATATGCAAGGAAAACATTAATAATAGTAGCTACATTGATACCATTTTTCCTGATGACCTAGATTTAGTATCTGCAGACCACTTGAGTTTCTATAATATGGCCTGGATAAGTACACCATCTATCCCTCTAAGCATAGGTGTTTATTAAACCATGTTTATCCTAAAGAGTTCTATGCTATGGTTGAAGTCCTAAAGTTTAGAAGGCATTATCTACTTCTATGAGAATTTATCCTATATTCAAACTACAAGACCTTTAGGTTTTTAATTCATAAAAAATTTAAGTCCAAAACCTAAAAAGTGAATTAAGTTTCTGAGTGGGACGGGATGATGCAAAGCTAATCTATTGATTCTAAATTTAATTATCTAAGATTAAACAGAAATTAATTTATGAAATTATCAGGAAAGAGACTCAAAGCAATAAGTAGAATTTGACAGTTGACTAGCTACGCAACCTGCAATGTAAATCAGATAAAGTAGACTAAGAAACAGGACTTGGTGATTAAGAAATCACTGTAAACTAGGATTCCTATTTTCAACGAATCAGAACTAAAGAGAAAGGAAAAGTTTAGAATTACCAATGACGATTTATTCTTGAAGTGGATCTGGTTCAGCACTCTAGAATTTCATGGTAGGACTTTAAGACTCTCGTTCTTCGGGCTCCGATCTACAATGAACTCGGTTCCAAAGAAAGAAGAACCTTTACTTCAGATCTTGATCACCTGAAACACTCACAAAAAAAATAAGTTAGGAAGGCATGGAAGGAAGAAGAAGATTGTAGGAACGAAAAGGAAAGAAAAGCTTGAAGGTGACAGCTAGGATTTTTGATGGATGGTTAGGTAGATGGATAACTAGGGCCTCACACCCCTCGATGCTCCAAAGAACAAAGGCAAAATAGGACCTCACACCTCTCGATGCTCCGAAGAACAAAGGCAAAATAAGGCCTCACACCCCTCGATGCTCCGAAGAACAAAGGCAATTAAGAGAATGCTCTCACTTTATTTAATAGAAGAATCAATTGAATACAAGGGGTTTGATGGTGGTATTTATAAACCCTCCATACATGCTAAAATGATAAGACTAAAATTCTACAAGATAATTGTAGATAACAATGGACTCTAATCTCCTTCTTAACTTGGATGAAAACTCCTTGAAATTATAAAATAGGTAGATTCTCCTTTGTACTTGGACTCTTCCATATGATGGGCGACAAAAATAAGAAGCGCTAATTCCTTTATGAAATGGCATCAACTCCTTTTTGGGTGATAGTCTTGAATTGAGGCATCCTCTCCTTTCCTTCTAGATGTTAACTTCTCCTAGAGTCCATCTTGATCTTCTTGCATTTAATTTTGATAGGTAGATGAAGAGGTTTCCCATGTAAACTAAACTTGCTTTTGAATATTGGACTCTTTGGATATGGGCGACCAAGAGAGGATGAGGTGCAATTCATGTGGGTGACAATGGGTGAATAAGATGAAGACTCCTTCCTCCTTACTCCTCTTAAAATTGGTGATGGGTTTCAAATGGGTGACAAATGAGAATTAATTCATGGGCGCCCCCTTTTGGATAAACTTGAATGTTGTCTGAATGTTTGGATGTCTGGATGTCTGAATTTCTGGATGTTTGGATGTCTAGATGTCCTAATTTTTTTTTGGAACATGAGACTTGGACTTTTAGTGGGCATCCATGTAGAACTCTTGTGGCCAACCAAGATGACATGGCATGTGATGATGTCCAAGATGATGGGCAGGTGATGTGGCATGTGGCATGTGACATAGGCATCCAAGATTTGAGGATGTGGCACCAAGAATTAGTTGGCATGTGGTGCCATGAATTGGTTAGCACATGACTTGATTGGGTTGGCACATGGTGTCACGTGGTGTCTTGATTTGGGTCCCCACTTGTATTACAGGACTCAATAAAATAATTAATTACAAGACTCAATCAACTAAATAAGTAAAGGGCTAACTCTAAACCCAACTTGATCAAATAGATCAAAAGGCATAATCTCACAAAGCAAAAATTAAATATTGACTCAACTTGGTAAATAGGGTTTGGGACTGAATCCAACTAGACTAAAATAATAGAATTTAGAAAAAATGACTAAGCCCCATATTGAATTAGGGTTTTAAAATTGGGGCTTAGGGCTTATTTTCAAATGACTTTGGAATTGGGTTTAGGGCTTTATTTACAGGTGATCCATAGGGATGTGGAATTGACCTGTTGATTCCTTCTAGCCTTGGTGTCAGCCCTGGTATTACTGGTGTCAGCTCTGGTGTTAGCCCTGGTGTCCGTACCAATTCTTCCCAAGTGGGAGAAACTCGATCCCGTCGAGAATGGGTCAACTCTACTTTGATAGTGTTCTAACAAGTCAGGATTAATCCTTTGCAAATCCTCTCTAGTGATCCAAGAATCTTCAGTCTCGGGTTGTCCTTACCAACGAACAGATATCATTGATAGTCTTTGCTCCGAGTAGCGATAATCTTGTCGTCCAAGATCTGCTCAATCCTATCTCTCCATTTTGGTAGATTGGCTGGTGGACACTCATGGGTTGGCTCACTCTCAAGGATGGGATCAGGCCTAAAAGGCTTACTAGGTATCAATGTTGACTCCTTATACTCTACAAGGTCTGAAATGTTGAAAGTAGAACTAATGCCTAGTTCAGGTGGTAACTCAAGCACGTAGGTATTAGGTCCAATCTTCTTAACTACTTCGTATGGTCCAGCACTATGGGCATATAACTTTTGCATGGTTCCATGTGGAAACCGCTCAGGTCGAAGCTTGATCATGACGAAGTCTCCTTCATTAAATTCTTTGAGTCTTTTTCTTGAATTACCCTTGATTGATGGATGACATGCCGATGAAAATTTAGCATGAACTCCTAATAGATGCTATAGGGTTTTCTAAAAATAGGATGCAAACCTAACATGCTCAATGAATTTATGCAACCTGATAATCTTAATGAAATGTAATTAGGTGGCTCTAGAGGCATTGGGAACCTGATGATAGGGTAGAAAGTATGAAGTGGATTCGGGGCTGACTTGGTAGGGTAGGGAATAAGAAGAGGGTTCAAGGAATAGTCCTAGACTAATGGGGTTGACCTTAAAGGTTGGACATTGAGTTACGTCAACAAGTAATAAAGGGTCAGCCTAAAAAAAGGACGAGTCAAGAATTTTATGAAAAAGATCTGTAATGGGGATTGATGGAGTGAGTTCTTCTTGAGGTTGCTGGCTTGGAAAAATCATGTCCTCACTGATTTTCTTGGTTCTTAAATTTTAAGACTCAATTTTGTGACTTGAATCTCTTCTAGTATTTCCTTAGGTAAGGTCCTAGCAGTAGGGTAAGGTTCCTCATGGTTCTCTTCTTCTAATGGTCCTTCCAGTATAGCTTCAATCTGGATAGGGTCAGGGTTAGCTAACTCTGGGTTGGCTTTAGCCTGGGTATAGTCAGGATCAACTAACTCTAGGTCTTCCATAGTGTTTCCTCTTCTCCTTCATATTCTTTTACCAAGTTTTCCTCAGCTTCATAAACTTCTTCTTCAATGTTATCCACATGAACAACTGGGGTAGTAAGGGTAGGTCGGCTAAGGGATAGTGGGCTAATATTGAGCTCAAATCTAGGGTTACTAATCCTATGAGGTTCAGGTCAACTAAGAAAAACCTGACTAGAACTAGGCTGATACCTAGGGGTTATGAGTTCCTTGGGCTCATAGAACATGGGCTCGGATCTATAGGTTATGGGTTCCTTGGGTTCATAGGACATGGGCTAAGAGGATCTGGGTTCATAGGATCTAGGATGGTAGGTTGCAGGAAGGTACTTATTCCTAAGTTTGCTCTTCATGGCTCTCCAGGTTGCTATGGGGATTTCTCCTCTATTTCTAGTCATTCTTTCAACCTTATTCCAATAGATTCTAGGCGAACTAACTTAAGCCTAGCAAACTTAAACTTTCTTTCCTCAGACATTAGTTTCCTCTCAAAATATAGATACATACCTTTTTCCCAATCAAGATTATCCTCAAGATCAAGATCACCACTAAAAGTAGGTGCTTCTAGCCTAAAATTCTTAGTGGCTCTCTCATCCCGGTCTATGAAATCATAATTGGGTTTCCTCGACCTAAGATCCCAGATTGGGTCAGGGTATGGGGCTCTCCTAGGGTTGGGAGGTGTAGGACATGGGGTCCAAGTTTAGGCTTAGTACGGGTCATAGGGGTTCTATCTAGGGTTCCTAACCGTTCATCTAGTCGGTCAAAGCTATTGTTCATTTGGGCACATTGTTCAGTCATGGACCTCAGATAGATTTCAAGGTTAGACTCCATGGTCAAGCTGGGTTGGGTTTGGATGAGACTACTAGTATGGAGTTCCTAATCTAGTAGCCATGCAATGCAATCACACAAAATCGAACTAGGATCTCCTGGACCTAGAGCTCAAGTAGAATGGGTCAACTCAATTTATAATCAATTCAGCAATTACCTTGTCTACCAGCCAGGTAAGAGGTGGGGTCATGGGAGGCTCCCCCTACTCTCGTAGGGTCCTAATTAAAAACCACGAGTTCGCTTAGGGCATTTGCCTCCGGACCTCTAGCCTTAGTTACCAGATTTAAGAGATAATCTAAGGATTGGGTGCACTAGCTTTCACGCAATACTTAGAACCCGACCTTGTTGGTATCCCTAAGCTACTTTAGGTTTCTAATCAATTTTAATTAGGCTTAGGCTCGATGCGAAGGTGGTTGTTTTGGGCCCAGGATAGGTGTTGAAATCCTGCCCTGATCTGAGATAGTAAAGTGCCCTTAGATTAGGTTAACAATGTATGCACACAAGATGAAACCGTAATATGCACGAAGAAACTAAAATAGTAAATAACATAAAATATTTTTTTTTCAAAATTGAATTTCAGATCTAATCAGTTTTTAAATTTTTGATATCTAGTTATCACGTCCGACCGTAGCTCATTACTCCCATGGGTCGTGACAGTATACTTTCGTATACTCGCTCAGGAGGCGTGATTTCCTTGCACCAGAAAAAACAATGCAATTTTTTTTCTCTATTTTTTTTGTGATTAGATGAAAGATTAGTAGAGAATTATAATAAATTAATTTTTATTTTTTATATTTTTTTATTTAGATTTTATGCAATTTAATTTCAGCCTAGAACTAGGTATGCAGAAATTTCAGCAACTAGTAATTAAACCCTAGTTTAACCTGCTTTTATACCAAAGATGATGTGGGACAGGATGATGCAAAGCTAATCTACTGATTCTAAATTTAATTATCTGAGATTAAACATAAATTAATTTATGAAATTATCAGGAAAGAGACTCAAAGCAATCAATAAAATTTGACTAGTTGACTAGCTATGCAACCCGCAATGTAAATTAGATAAAGTAGACTAAGAAATAGGACTTGGTGATTAAGAAATCACTATAAACTAGGGTTCCTATTTTCAACGAATCAAAACTAAAGAGAAAGGAAAAGTTTAGAATTACCAACGATGATTTATTCTTGAAGTGGATCTGGTTCAGCACTCTAGGATTTCGTGACAGGACTTCAAGACTCTCGTTCTTTGGGCTCCGATCTGCAATGAACTCGATTCCAAAGCAAGGAGAACCTTTACTTTAGATCTTGATCACCTGAAACACTCACAAAAAAACAAGTTAGGAAGGCGTGGAAGGAAGAAGAAGATTGGAGGAAGGAAAAGGGAAGAAAGAAGCTTGAAGGTGGCGGCAAGGGTTTCTGATGAATGGTTGGGTAGATGGATAACTAGGGCCTCACACCCCTCGATGCTCCGAAGAACAAAGACAAAATAGGGCCTCACACCCTCGATGCTTTGAAGAACAAAGAAAAATTAAGAGAATGCTCTCACTTTATTTAATAGAAGAATCAATTGAATACAAGGGGTTTGATGGTGGTATTTATAGACCCTCCATACATGCTAGAATGATAAGACTAAAATTCTACAAGATAATTGTAGATAACAATGGACTCTAATCTCCCTCTTAACTTGGATGAAAACTCCTTGAAATTTTAAAATAGGTAGACTCCCCTTTGTAATTGGACTCTTCCATGTGATGGGTGACAAAGAAGAATGGGCGACAAAAATAAGAAGCGCTAACTCCTTCATGAAATGGCGTCAACTCCTTTTGGGTGACAATCTTGAATTGAGGCATCCTCTCCTTTCCTTCTGGATGTTAACTTCTCCTAGAGTCCATCTTGATCTTCTTGCATTTAAATTTGATAGGTAGATGAAGAGGTTTCCCATGTAAACTCAACTTGCTTTTGAATATTGGACTCTTTGGATATGGGCGACCAAGAGAGGATGAGGCGCAATTCATGTGGGTGAAAATGGGTGAATAAGATGAAGACTCCTTCCTCCTTACTCCTCTTAAAATTGGTGATGGGTTTCAAATGGGTGACAAATGAGAATTTAATTCATGGGCGCCCCTTTTGGATAAACTTGAATGTTGTATGAATGTTCGGATGTCTGGATGTCTGAATTTCTGGATGTTTGGATGTCTGTATGTCCTAATTTTTTTTTGAACATAAGACTTCGACTTTTGGTGGGCATCCATGTAGAACTCTTGTGGCCAACCAAGATGACATGGCATATGATGATGTCCAAGATGATGTGGCATGTGATGTGGCCTATGGCATGTGACATAAGCGTCCAAGATTTTAGAATGTGGCACCAAGAATTAGTTGGCATGTGGCACCAAGAATTGGTTAGCACATGACTTGAATTGGGTTGGCACATGGTGTCACATGGTGTCTTGATTTGGTCCCCTCTTGTATTATAGGACTCAATAAAATAACTAATTACAAGACTCAATCAACTAAATAAGTAAAGGGCTAACTCTAAATCCAAATTGATCAAAAGGCATAATCTCACAAAGTAAAAACTAAATATTGACTCAACTTGGTAAATAGGGTTTGTGGCTTGATCCAACTAGGCTAAAATAACAAAAAAATTTTAAAAAATAACTAAGCCCATATTGAAATTATAGTTTTAAAATTGGGGCCTAGGGCTTATTTACAAGTGACTTGGGATTGGGGTTTAGGGCTTTATTCACAGGTAATCCATAGGGATGTGGAATTGACCTGTCAATTCCTTCAGGCCCTGGTGTTACTGGTGTCAGCTCTGGTGTTAGCCTTGGTGTCCGCACCAGTTTCTTTAGGCTAACACCTTTGTCATAAGATACGTAGTGGATGTAGATACCAAAGTTGATATGGACCTCTTATCGGTAATAAGTTATGGGCTTTGACAGTTAAAAGAAAAATATGATGAATACCAAGTTTTAAAAAAATAAAAATAAAATAATAATAATATATACACCATTACTTGTGCATGTTAGAATACTAGAGTCAACATCATCCTTCGTAGAGCATATTAGGAGTCTGCATAAAGAGATCAGTGATAAATATAAGTAACTAAATTAATAATTAGTGGATCTTACTATCAAGTCAAGGATTTTACTAAGAATGATTATATCATGATTAGGGTCAAACTTGAGATGTTTCCACTAGGAACTATTAGAAAGTTATGTATTTGAGAAATAGGTGTATTTAAGATTTTTTAAGAGAGTTGGATTTAATAAGTATGTTAATGAACTACCATCTGGCTATTGGATTAAGCCAACTTTCAATTATCGGGTCTAATTGAATATAAAGAATCGGCATTAATCCCAGAGATCTATTTGAGCCTATACCATCCTTGTGAGTGACCCTTCCCCAAGTGTCTACAAGCCAAATTGAGAGAGCAGCATGATAAGATCGATCGCATCCTAGATGAGTAGATTAAGTTCACTAGGGGTTGAGACTATCATGGCTATTTGGTTCCCTAGCAAGGTAGGCTAGAGTCAAAGGATTACTGAATTATCTGATATTTTCATAGCAGTATGGAGCCTGACTCGATGGAGTCGAGTTCTTCCATCCTAGGAGAATGATGAGGACATCATCTAGCGCAAATTCTAATGCATACCCTAAGCAGACATATATATTTTTATTTTTTATCTGGGTATATGGGGATTAGGCATAATATTTTATTATTTTGTATCAAGCTCATGCATAGATCACAGAGCATGAAACTAAATTAGTTTGGAGTCTATTTTAGATCAGTCTACTTGTTTTAGATTAGATTGGAGCCCTATAATTATGGTTAAGTTGGTCTCCAACTTGTTAGGGACTAAAGTCTATTTAAAGAGTTTTGTATTTGGAATAAATTAATCAAAGAAATTATTAAAAAATATTTGGGATTTTTCCCAACTCCTCCTTTTCCTTTTCTCTTTCTCTCCTTCTCTCTTTTTCTTCTCCCTCCCTCTTCTTCTCTCTTCTTTCTCTCTCTCCTGGTTTTTTTCCTGGTTCTCCTTCTTCTTCCTATTCTTCTTCCCTTCTTCTCTACTTCTTCTTCTTCTCTCTTCTCCCTCCTCTATTTCTTCTTCTAAGTTCCTTTGTCTCCTCCTCTTAACCTCTTTTCCCTGCCACTCAAAACACCCACTACAAGAAAATAGTAATTTTTGACTGAATTAGCAATTGATTTATTTAGGTCATTTAGTGATCAATTTTTAGAGAAATATTAATATAGAGATCGATTATAAATCATTTGCAAAATTGGTTGCAAATATTTTTATGACCGATTTTTATGACCATTTTTTGGCTTATTTATTTGAAATAAAAAATAAATTAAAAAAATATATTTTTAATAAATTTGAAACTAAAAATTAGTTAATAATATTAATTATTATTATTTATTTTTAAAATAAGTTTGTAACTAATTTTCCAACCAAAAAATTGAGCTTAATTATTTTATTTTCAAATTAGGAAATTAATTTTTATTTGGATGATAAATTAGCAACTGACATTTTGGTTAAAATTGTTACAAGTTTTCAACTTAATTTAATAGTTCTTGAGTTTTTTATTATTTTTTTAATTTTTTAAGCCAAAAAATGATTATAATTTTTTATTAAAAAAATTTATTGTACTAATAATTTAGTAATCAATTTTTGGTTTTAAAAATATTAAATAATTTTGTAATCAAAATATCAATTTTAAATTTGAATTTTAAAAATTAATTTTATATCTTTTTTAAAAAAAATAATTAAAATAATATATAATTTGAAACCAAAAAATCAATTTCAAATTTTAAAAACTAATTCCATTTTTAATATATATATATTTAAAAAATAATTTAAAATTTTAAATATTTAAATTTTTTTATTAATTAATTTTAATTTGTTTTTATTGAGATACATAAGCGATTTTTAACTCTTAAGTCGCAGCCTATCTTCCTCCCTAATCTCTCCTGCCCCCTCAAAATCCTAGCCATTCATCTTCTTCCCCCTTTGAAACCCTAGCCTGTTCATCCTCTCCTCCTCCGGCCATCGTCTAAGCTTCTCTCGACCTTCATCCTCATCTCTATTTAGCTGCTAGCTCCTCTATGCGATCGATCGTTGTTGCTCTCACCTCCCTTGAAACCCTAGTCGCATTCATCCTCTCCCTCCTCTGCCATCGTCTAAGCTTCTCTTGGCCTACATCTTCATCTCTATTTGACTGCTAGCTTCTTTATGCAGCTGATCATTTTTTTCTAGCCCTCTTAAAATCCTAGGCATTCTTCCTCTCTCTCCCCCTAGGGTTCATCATCTAATCTTTCCCCCATCCATCATCTAAGCTTTTGTATTCGACTGCTAGCCTCCCCGTTCAGCTGATCCAAGCCTCCCCACTCATTTCAAATTCCTTGAGGATAGAGAAAATAGAGGAAAAACAAGGGGAAATGTAGGAAAAATCACCAATTTAAAAGGTAAGAGCTCATCCCTTAAAATTGATCAATGCTTAATATATTTTTATTTTGTCTTCTCTTTTTTCTATCTTTTTCGAAGATCCGTGATGAAGGGGAGCACCTGAGGGACATCGAAGAGGTTCCTTAGGTTCTAGTTGGGTTATTTCCTAGGAGGCTTTGGTTGGATACTCTCTCTTTGCTAAGCTTCTCCGTTCGACTGCTAATTTCCTCATTCGACTGATCCAAGCCTCCCTACTTGATTCAGACTCCATGAGGACAAAGAAAGTAGTAAAAAAATAAGCAAAAAATATAGGAAAAATCATCCATTTAAAAGGTAAGAGTTTTTCTCTCAGATCTTTTTTTTAATTTTTAATTTTTGGTATTTTCATTGTACTCTATTTTTGGTGATCTATGTTGAAGGAGAGCACTTAAGAGACATTGAAAGAATTCCTTAGGTTTGGTTGGATTGTTGATGCGGATAAATAATTAAAACTAAATTATTATTATTATGACCTATTATCTGAGAAAAGCAAAGAATAATTTTTTTTGTATTTTTTCAGATTTTTAAAGAAGACTCAAAATATGCAATTAAGGAAACTAGTTATAGTTAACTACCCGCAAAAGTAAACCTACAAAATAACTAGAAAGCAAGACTTGGTGGTTGAGAAATCACCGTAAACTAGGATTTACTTTCAACTAATCAGAAATTAAAGAGAAGGGAATAAGTTTTCAGTTTTACCAACAAAAATCGCTCCTCTGAAATAGATCTGGCAGGACTCTCAAGATTCTCGCTGCAGGGTTTCAAGAACTCGATCCTGGGCTCCGATCTTCCGTGCGATGCTAGTTTCGAGACAAGAATACTGACTTCGATTCCTGATCACCTGCAAACACTCAACAATGAAAAACACAAATTAGGAAGCAACAAAGGAAGGGAAAAGAATGAAAGGAAAAGGGTTAGAAGTGGTAGCTAAGGTTTCTTGTTAGCTAGATAGGTAGGATAACTAGGGCTCGCACCCCGTGATATTTCGAAGAACAATGGAAAAGGGCCTCACATCCCGTGATATTTCGAAGAACAAAGGAAAAGGGTGTCACACCTCACGATGCACATTAAAAGGAAGAAAGTTCGACAGAGCTTCTTTATTGATGAATAAATTATTATAATTATAAGGAAGGTTGATGGAGTATTTATAGACCCTCAACCAGTGGTGTAAGGGATTCAAAGACTAAATTTTTCTCCCTTGGACTACAACTCCTAGAATTTTGGTCTGGGTGGCCTAGACTCTGCTTGTTGGGCTGATTTGGACTCCTTTCAAAGTGGGTGACAACCATGAACTTCTCATCCAAAGTGGGTGCCAAGATGGAGATAGGGTGAGGTGGCTTGATGTAGGGTCAAGATACTTCATCACTTGGCCTGGTTGCTAGACTCTGGAGTCTGGATGATATGGGCTTCTGCAGGTAAGTGGACTCTTCAATCTTGATAGGAGAAGACTTAAGAGTTTTGGTGAAACTCTTGAGTTCTAGGAACTTAAGTAGCTGGCAACCTATTGATTGAAATGCTTGAAGTAGAAACCCTTGGACTTCCAACACTTTGCATAATTTTGGTTGAAACTCTTTGGAAGATGGTATGAAGGAGGGGAAGAGTTGCTTGGCCAACTCTTAGAATTTGGCATGAAATATTTGAGATGGGGGGTGCCAATTTGGAGAGTCTTTCACACTTACTTATCTTAAAAGGAGGGTGCCAATTAATTCTTCTCACATAGGCCGACCAAGGTGTAACATGAATTGGCAAGCGTGTTGTCCCAATGGCAAGCAATTTTCAGACATGTAATATGTTCTTGTCCTGGTTGAAATGCCAAATGGTGTTGTCCCAATAAAGTGTCATGACATGTCCAAATATGACATGTGTTGATGTCCCCTGATGATGTGGCAGGTGTTGTCCAAATTCTTGAAATGGTGGCACCAAAAACAAACTGACTTGGGCTAGTACATGGAGTCACATGGCTTGTCTTGGGCTAGCACATGGAGTCATATGGCTTATCTTTGACTAGCACATGGGTCTTTAATTGGGTCCCCTTGTATTACAGGACTCAATAACTAATTATTACAAGACTCAAAATTAAACCAACCAAATAACTAAGCCCCACTGGATCAATCGATCAAATGCCATAACCTCATGCAATAAAAAAGAATAAATTTGATAAAAGGGTTTGGCCCAATAGGCCTGACACAACCGATAAATGGGGTTTGACTCAATATGGTAAAAAGGGTTTAGCCCAAAAGGCTAAAAAATAAAATCCTAATTATAGTTGGTAAAAAGGGCTAACTCTAACTAAGCCAAAATAACATAATCTAAATAAAAATTTACATGGTAAAAGGGTTTGGGTTCAGGGCTTATTCACAGGTGATCCACAAGGATGTGGGTTCAACCTGTCGATTTCTTCTGGCCCTGGTGTCACACCAATTATTCTCTACTTAGTCATAGATCTGTTTAATGAAGAAATCCAGGCCTAAGCTGATCTCATGATAGGTGTATAGAATTTCTAGCTAATTTGGATATGAGGCAACCTCACTTGTATTTGGCTCATGTACATTTGACATGTAGGTTTATCTTTCCATTCGGGCATCCAAAGATCACTCTCATGTGTTATCTTATTTTGCTATGCTGCTAATTTTTTGACATGTAAGTTTATCTTATTTTACCATCATAATACATGCACTAAGGGTTGGAATGATAGCAATGTTGCTCACCATAACTTTAGTGTCACGAATTTAAAATACTGAAATGGTCTCTCTATATGTGAAGATAAGGTTGCATAGATCTGATTTTTTTTAATACTATGGTGGGAGCCTCATGTACTAGTATGTATTTTTAAATATTGAAATGGTCTCTCTGTACTAATACATGGCTGGCCTATAGTTCGAACATTAAACATCATTAAAGAAAGAGCTACACAACATTAGATCATAGCACTTTTTGTTAGCTTAAAATATGGATATGGTGATGCTTCAATATGCTTTGAGACATATTAATTAACTTTTAAACTTCAGTACAAATATTTGGTTTGATCCTCCCCATTCATGAACTCTAATATACAATCTAGGGTGATGAAATAATAAGGAGTTTTTCTAATGAATATGTAAAGTATATACAGTTTAATATTATACTTTTTAAATATGTATTACTTCCACCCCATATTTATAATAATACAAAGTTTGCTTTTAGCCTTCACTAATAAGCAACAAAATTTGACATTCTAAATATTGAGATTCAGATTGCTTCAAACCTCGATGAATCATTAGTGTCAGTAGCATGACTTACAAATATCACATACCCAACCAATTAGTAACATCAGTAGGTTAGACCTACACCTGACCGTACCACAAGTCAATTAGTTGTTATCTATCTTAGTGCAGAGCTACATGAGTTTATCATATCCTTCTACTTTATTATATGTACAAAGGGTTTCATATTGTCTACCATTCAAGTAATATAGTTGCCAGTCATTTTTCAAATGATACCTTTATTAGGAATTCAATAACAGTTTTAGTCCAGTAATAGTTTCTAGGAATTAAAGACCTCTTTGTTGGTGCATCCTATATATAAGCCTTGAATTAATCCAAAATTCTATATTAGGAGTTCAATGCCAATTTAGTCCAGTAATAGTTTCCAGGAATTAAAGACCTATTTGTTGGTGCATCCTATATGTAAGCCTTAAATTAATCCAAAATGCTACACTCAAAATTAATCCTAACCCCAAATTAACCTATACCCTAAACCATAGATCGTTAAACCTAAATTAACCTTAAATCATAAGCTCATGCTGATTGAGTTAATGTTCTAAATTATTTGTTTTGGTTTTAATTTCTTCTTTATGTAATGATTTCTCTATTAAAATTTGTGTTATTTCGAGTAAGTGAAAATATGAGAAGTTGTAATTATATGCTTGTGTTTTATTCTTTTGCAAAATATAGATATCCATCATGATTGTAGTTGGATGTATAATAGACTTTTAATGGGTCGAAAGGGATATACTATTTTTTTTTAAAAGGGATGGACGAATTTATTTGTTTTGCTTGCCAACAACCATATTTTTAATCAATGGAAAAATTAGATGTCCTTGTGCAAAGTGCAAAAATCAAAGGTATTTAAGTCCTAATGAAGTAAAGGTTGATTTTTTAAAAAAGGGTTTGTACATAATTATTGGAATTGGATATCATATGGAGAGAGTGATCCTCATATCGGTGGGGTTTGATGTGCATTCAAGTATTTCAGTAGTGCATAATTGGGTAATGATGAACATAACTGATATCGACATATGATTTTTGATTCTATTAGCAAGGAATATGGGTCTCACAATGAATAGAATGTGGAGGAGATTTCAAATATGGATGCTCAGAACTTTTATGATATGTTACATGCAGTTCAACAACCATTGTGGTTAGATGCAATGATCGTTCTGAGTTATCTATTGCTATTAGATTATTAAGCATAAAATATGAGAGCAATATTTCATAATGGTATTTTGATCAAATAGTGGGACTATTATGAAAGAGACATCCTCCAAAAAATGCAATACCCCAAGATTTTTATAGAACAAAAAAGTTGGTGTCAAAACTTGGCCTTATAGCTTAAAAAATGGACACTTGAATTAATGGTTGTATATTATATTACGATGAAAATAATGACAAGAAAGAATGTAATTTTTGTGGTGCAGCTTGTTATAAAATATAGAATGCTTCTAAGAGACAACATAAAGAGATCCCGATGAAAAGACTGCATTATTTGCCCCTTATTCCTAGGTTAAAGAGATTATATGTTTTCATGAGTTCTGCACCACATATGAGACGGTACTACAAGAATAGATGGGAGTTAGGGGTGTTGTGTCACCCATCAGATGGTGAACTTCAGAAACACTTTGATCAAAAGTTTCTTGATTTTGTAGCTAAACCATGAAACGTTAAGTTAGGCTTATGTGCCGATGGTTTTACCCCATACAGTCAATCAACAGCACCATTTCTTGTTGGCTAGTAATTGTTACTTCTTATAACCTTCCTCTAGAACTATGCATGACCACTCCTTATATGTTCTTGATATTGATTATGCCTAGTCCACATAATCCAAAGAGTAAGATAGATGTGTATTTACAACCTTGATAGATGAGTTGAAACTATTGTGGATAGAGGGTGGCTTACATATGATATTTCAAGAAAGCAAAATTTTATGATGAGGGCTACATTAATGTGGATTGTCAATGACTTCCCACCATATGGCATGCTATCAGGATGGAGTACAGTGGAAAAATTAGTATGTTCGTATTGTATGGAGCGATCAAAGGCAGTCACTTTGAAACATGGTGGAAAAGATTCCTGGTTTGACTGCCATCGCCAAGTTCTACCTATGGATCATGTACTAAGAAGAAATAGAGATTCTTTCTATAAAAATCGGATGGAAAAGGATCAACCTCCGCATAGGTTGATTGGGGATGAATTGTGGAAAGTTGTTTCTTCTTTTCCAAAGATAACTGAGAAGGGTTCATGTAGATGTGATGGATATGGAGTTAAGCATAATTGGTAAAAGAAAGTATATTTTGGGAGTCACTATATTGAAAAACCAATTTGATCAAACACAATCTAAATATGATGCATATAGAAAAAAAATATTTTTGACAATGTATTTAACACAGTCATGGATATTAAAGGCAAATGCTATCGTTGAAATAATGAGGAGCCACTTTGATGAACCATGGATATCATGGAAAAAAGTACTTTTTGCTGTTAGAGATATGTGGTTTGTTGAGTTTAAGGTAAGTAAAAATATTTTCTAATTAAATTTATTTTATTGATCTATATATCTTTATGTCATTTAACCTGATGTCCATATTCAATGTAGAGGAGTATTGGTTTGAGCCATCGAATAAATAATGGGCACAAAAAAAATTGAAAGATGTGGTATGGTTTGTTTGAAGAATCTCCTTGCTAATTCTCATAGAATTATGGAAAGACCACCTTGGCTTGGAGATCATGTATGGGATAGATTATGTAAGCATTCGCATACTATCCAATATTGGAGAAAGTGTGAAAAAGCAAAACAAAATCATGCTTCTGATTGTGGAGGTTTTGGTGCTTCTCTTCACACCGATGGCTCCATCACTACATCTCAATATAGACACAATATGGTAAGAGCTATGTTTTGTCTATTAAGTATATTTGGTTTGTACTTATAAAATATTACAAAATATACAAGATTTGATTTTTATATATAGACTCTAAAGACTAGTGTTGTGCCATCTCCATTTAAATTATTTATGTGCACCCAGCAGAAAAAAATAAAAATTGGATAGATAGGAGATAGAGCATATTAGTGTAACATATTATATTACTTCTAATACATACTTTTAGATAATTGAGATAAATTTGATAGGCTGAATTTAAACATAATATGGATGCACTATGTCAAAGCGATTCTGATCTTGCTCACTAGCAGACTCCACCATCAGAGTTGGATGTGTGGATTCACACTGTTGGTGGTAAGAAGAAAGGAAGGATTTATAGCCTAAGATTAGAGTCTACTATATTAACAAGCTCATCATATTTTCATGGCCAAGCTTCATCATGCTCACAATGGATGCAAAGTCAACAAATTGAAGAGCAAGTGAGGAAGCAGTTGAAGCTGAATGGGATTCTCAGGTACAGGATGCTGAACATGAAAGGGATGAACTTAGAAAGAGGGTGGAACATAATAAAAGATTATTGCATGATCTAATTACAAGAGAAAATTTTTAACCACTAGCATCTCCTAGTTTTTAGCCATCTCCATTGTAGCCACCTGCTTGGAATCCATATCAAAGTTATGAGGCACCCAGACCATAGCATGCACCTTCAAGCCTAGGAAGAGATGATGATATCTAAAAGGAGTAGGATGAGGAGGAGGAGGATAGGATGAGGAGGAGGAGCACCGACTAGATTTCTTTACTTGCTTTTTAGATATATGTTTACTTCATGTATTTTGGGATTGTGCTAGGTACACTAAGTAGTTTTATATTTACTTCATCGTGTGAGAATATTTGACTCTCATTGCTTTAGATTTTTAACATGTTTTTATAGTTGATAGTAGAGTTCTTTATAATTAAAAATGATACTTATTATCTCACATGCACTATGTAATATGTTGATATCATTTGTTTTATAGATAGGTAATTGTTCGAAGGTCTATCGGTAGCCCATCATAATGATGCCATTTGTCATGGTTTTACCCATGATCGTTACAATTGGCATGAGGTAGCATGAGGTATGCTTTGCTTATATTATACTCCTATATGATGTGTTAAATTTGATGGGTGCAGATCAGCTTTTACCTGCTATATTCTTAGGGCTATCATCTTGTTTTTCTCTAATAATGATCTGAAATTAATGGATATTAAGGGAATGGCTCTAGCAAATATAGTATGGCCTCTTTTTTTATTTCTATGTGATGTGTTAAACTTGATGAGTACGATCAATTTTGCACATGATTGATATATTTGGCACGAGGTATACTTTGCTTATATTATCTCCCATATAATGTGTTAAACTAGATGGGTGCCGATCAGCTTTTGCACATGATTGATATATTTGGAACGAGGTATTCTTATGGCTATATTTTGCAAATTGATGTGTTATACCTTATGGGTGTTGATTGGTTTTGTACATGATCGATACATTTTGAATGAGATGCTTTGCTTATATTATTTTTCCAAATGATGTGTTAAACCTGATAGATGTCGATCAATTTTGCCATCAATATTTTCATGTTTTCTACTGGATTTATTTTGTTCTTACATGGAGGTGGCATTGAAAAGATTTATGTTGATGCAATGCTTAGTTCATAGAGGCTTTCTTCATTTCCTATATGGTTTTAATCTGATACCTTATGCTTTTAATGTGTATCATGCATTTTTGTTGTTAACATGATCTTTCTTTTCTATTTTACATGGAGCTGTTACTTTTTTTTTGACAAAGATGCAGGTGGTATTGGAAAAACAATCCATCCTATTTTTTTTTATTATTCCATTGCAAGGATAATTGGAGATGATAATGTTAGCAAATGGGTTTCTAAAAATGTCTATGAGATTTGATGTGAACTTTAATTTAATTGCAAGTGCATGGTGTTGGGTTTGTTGACCAAGGCAGAAACATAGATTTCAAAATTTTTATCTTATGAAATCTATACCAAACCCTTTAGCCCTAGATCTCCTAAAAAAAAAAATTAAAATATATCATTCATATACATGATTTAAATATATATATGTAAGTACTAACCTGTACCGCAATATCCAAATGCAAATCTCCACCTGGTGCCCAAATGTTCACCCTCCAATGGTGATCCACACGGAGAAGAGATGAAGACAACAACTTCTTGATCTTGGATCCTCTTCTTGAATTCTTTTCAAGAATTCAATTCTTGGACTTATAGGCTGGAATTTTCTTTCTTGAAAATTCCCTTTCTCCTTCTTTCCTCTTCTTGATCCTTTCCTCAACTTCAATCCTTGTAGAAAATTCTTATTTGAAGTGGAAGAAAAATTAAGACAAGTAATGTCTTAATTCAAGAAAGAAAAGAGACCCTTCCTATTTCTTTCCTTTACCATTCAAGACCTTCCTCTTATTCTTGTTTAGGGTCAGAGTCTCGACAGAGGATACCTCTGTAAGGGAAACAATACCCAACAAGAACAAGGGGAAGGAGTATTCTGGAGAGGAAGAAAGGGAATATGATCTCTGAATTATCTTACATGAAAACCCCCGAGAACCCACCCTATTTATAGATATCAGAGGGGTGTCTTTTCAAAAACAACGCAACCCTCTGCTATCCAAGAATCACGTTCTTTCCATCCTCACGCGTCCCCTCAGATTTTTCATGCTTTCCTGATTTGTTTCAAGATTTTTGATGAAGAAAAACCTCGGAAGAAACCTCAGAAAAGTCACGATGTTCTGAGACAGAGTTACGACCGAAAAGCAACGAATTTCTTCTGGCCATCTGATCTTGATCCAAGGGACTCCAGATGAGACGCCTAAAGAAAAGATTCCGTCCCCTCCCATATGATTTTCACGGTAAAAGAAGTCCCCACGCGCGTGAAGAGGAGTCCACGCACGTGGACTCTTCCTTTGGTGCGCGCGCGTGGAAAGATGGCTTGGGCGGTCTTGGAAAAAGGGTTTAAATTGATTTTTAATCAATGGGTTCAGCCACGGATTAGCCCAAAGTCCCAAAATTTAAATTAGACTCTAATTAGGTTCAATTAGAACCCAATTAAGCCCAAATCAGAATCAAATTCGAATCCAATTCGAATAGAAGTTGGGTCTGCAACACATGCTAGTGTGTTTGTCCTGTAAACATGATTTAATTCTAAATTAAATCCCTCATCGACTCTCTTTTGTGTGTGACCCATTGGGTTCCACATCTAGCCAGCAGTAGGTCCGAGTGCTATTTGACTTAATTCGGTTAGATCTCAACTAAGCCGATTTAGGTCAACTCAAGCTAGCTCGACTTGGTCAATTAGAATCTAATTCTAATTAACTGATTTAAATTATCATAATTTTAATCATTTCCCTACAAGACAAGATTGACGTCTAGCAACGTATCATGTCTACCCGGAAGATGTGGAATTTTGGTGCTATTACCAAAATACCCTTCAGTGGTGAGTTACCAGGCAATTCAGTCCTTTGATCAACTTGCATCCTGAATATGATTATGGATATGGATACCTTGTCAAATCCAATTTCATATTCATCCCTAGCTCAACTTTTTAATGATGATTCATTAATGAACTATTAGAAACTACTTCTAATGTTCATACTTTGATCAAAGATTTCCCGAATCATCATTTGATCGAAATTGGCTAGATGCAATATCCTCTTACTAGGGCTGATCAATTCCTTGTTGACCTACTCACAACCTTCATATACAATCCACCATATCCAGTATCACCTCATGCATAACTCAGTGTTATGATTGAGTGTGAACCAAAATATGGATTCATGTATATAAGGTACCATGGCAATCTCAGGTCAAAGGACCACATGCACTACTCCCACTATGAGAAATATCTATTGACAAACAGATAAGGTTCCATTAGATATTCTCAATCTAGATCTATTCAGTGAACTCATTCTCTAATGAGCACCCACATCCTAGTATTAGTGTCAAACACAAGTGACTATGAGATCAGTCACCCTCATACATAGGAAGTGCTGATCTTACCAGAAACATTGATCCCCTACTCAATGTCCCATTGACCAGGAATATTTTAGATTAGGGTTTTAAGGCTTTAAGTCTCACTGGTATGATCTCATCATAACCCTAGAACCATAGCCCTAATCTATGGAGTTCATCATATAATAATTAAGACACAGCGTATGATGAAAATAATGCCTTTATTGAATGATAATGTCAATACATTGATTTTTGGTATGGAAAAGAAAAATCCAACGAAATATAATACTTCGATTGGCCTTTAGGGCATAATCCTTTTACATGGTGTGCAGAGTAGCATGTCCAGCGAGTATAGATCGATCCCACGAGGAATTTATGTTTGAACTATGTTCAAACCCTTGCTTAGGTAAGCTTCAACAAAGATGAACAGATGTTAATTAAATTGAGAAGAAATAAATAATTTAAGGATCTAGGACTTTTGAATCCACTAGACCAATGATTTAGAAAACTTCTTTATGATCTCTCTAATAACATCTTTCCAACTTTTTTCTTTGTATTAACCAAGTATGGATTATGAAGGGAATTTAATCCAACTATATCCATCAAGATTTTATAAGGAAGAAGAGAAAAGACTAAAAAATATTATTGAGCTTTTTATCTTTTGCCCTTCTTGTACCGAATCAAGCATGAACTATGAAGGGATTGAAACCCAACAATAGTTCATCAAGTCTCTTGGCAAGAAGTTTAAAAAAGGAAGAAAGCTCCTTAAAAATCAAAGCCCAGAAGAGACCCAAGGAAGGGCTTCTAATCATGATCTAGCTTCATCGCCAACCCTAGAGGATTCGCTTAGCCAGACATGATTTTAATTAAAGACATTAAAAATTATTAAAAATATAAAACCATTCTATCTACTTGCTAAAATCTAAATTATAGAATTTAAATGTGCAAAAATAAAAACTACACTAATTGCATGAATTTAAATGGTATAAAATAAATTGCAATAAATTGAAACTATCCTAATGCTAGAATTAAAAATTATAATTAATAAATTAAAATAAAAAAATTATTCTAATCAAATCTGATTACAAAATATGTAACTCCTAAGCCATAACAGGGCTTAGAGTTAAAATAAAAATAAAAATAAAACTAAAATAGATCTGACTGACATAGGCTCTCTCCCTAGCTTACTCTCCTTCTCGTATGTTGGAAGGGTAGAAGAAAGTGGAAAGAAGAGATAGGAAGGGGCATGAAGAAAGCAGCAGGAGAATACGGCTAGAAGTGGAATGCAAAATTCCATGATAGTTGTCTCTTATATAGGCAAAGGGGAACGCATCGGCCCTATGTGGGAACCATGTTGGTTTCTTATCCTCATCTTCTCACCCACCTAACCATCGCAACCATTTTATCCCTTCTCAAAAATTAAATTGTGCCTATCCATCAGCATTTCATCTAAACTCCATTCTCTGTTTCATTGAACAAATCTTCCTTTCATTCAGACATCATTTCAATCCATCTCCCAACAACAGTGATGATGGTGGTGTGTTGTTTGGAAGCTTGGATATCAGTTGAAGATAGGAAGAAGGCAATCGGAACAGGGTAGAGGGTGGTGACTCAGTTAAGCAAGATGGTCGGTAGATGTGAACAGGGACTTGCTAGCGGTAGCAATTACGGAGGATGATGGAAGGGAAGAACTGGGATGATAGTAGCAAAGAGGTGATTGGCAATTCTGAGCGGTGACAGTAGACGGTGGATGCTCAATGGTGCTTCGGTAAGCGATGGTGGCAAGAGGAAGAAGAAGGCCGTGGAAGATGGTGCTAGCTTTGCTTGATGGAGGAATGGCTATGGACCGATTGGATGGCGGGAGGCCACGGATGTACCATAGAGGAGTGGTGATCGGCTCCTCCGGCAAGCATGTGGAGGTAGATGGCTTGGATCCACAAGGGATGGTGATGGCTATTAAATAGGTCTTCTCCCAGCCATGAGGATGATTGATGGCTGCTCGGTCAAGGGGATGATAGCTAGAGGGTAGCCCTCATGGGAAGGAGGCAGTAATCTGCATCTCGTCTGGCCTTTGGGAAGGTTCCATGGTGAGCTCCAACAGTGGATCTGGATTTTCCTCGGATTATTCCGGCCATAAGAGGGTTATCCAGCCAGCGAGGAGGGTGCTGGTGGTGGCAAGACAGTGATGAGAAGCTTCCCTGGTGACAACGGCTCTTGTGGAGGTCTATGGTCCACGGATATGTTCTATAGACAATCAACAATAGAGGATGTTGATCGGGTAGGCAACTCGTGAACCATTCAGCCAGTCCATGGTGGACCGGCTGCTCTAATATTCATACAACTTCTAATAAATTCATTTAAAATTCATTTTCTAGCTTAATTGAATACCAATTGAATGCCATTTGTGCCATTGGATCCCAAAAATCATCCTCTCATATTGGTGGGATTCTTTCTTGTTGACCTCATAAGTGATTTTGATGATAACCAAACATTGGAGCATGTACATTTATTTCTAACAACTCTTCAAGAGGTTTACAAGTTTTTATAGGATGATTTATTTCTTAAACTTTAACTCCTATATCCTTAATTCTTGTTTTGAGTTGTGTTGTAATCTGGTTTTGTAAAGAAGAACCCAGTGAAAAAGTTAAGAAAAAATCATGTAAAAGGGTTACTTCTATGTATGTGTGCCTTAGAATTATTTTGAGTTGGTTGCTTAAAAAATTTAAAAGTGTTGTGAGAGTTTTTCTTTAAGTTCAATTACAAAAATCTTGAAGAAGTCACTCGAGCCGATCTAGCATGTTGAAGAGCCGACTCCATTTCATGGCACGCATCCAGGATTCTGGTACGCAGCAATCCGAGCTGACTCGAAAGTAACCGATCCGACTCCAATAAATTCGAGTCGACTGGAATAAGTCCGAGCCGACTCCTCTAGAGTCTAATTTTTGAAGATTTCTGAGAATAGCCAGGGGAGCCGACTCAAACCAGAAAGAGCCGACTCCGCCAGATCTAATTTTGAAGAACTAAGAAAGCGAGCTGTGGCTCCACCCAGTGATTTGATGAATAACAAAACATTGAGTACATATTGTATTCTAATGTGAATTTCAAGTTGTGAGTTTTCAGGAAGAAAGCACCTCAAAATTCCAAATATTTATGGTGTATGGCATGCAATGGCACGGAGCAAATCTCACATATTCGGGCATCCTCTTCATTGAAAAAGGGCTTACAATTGCTTAATTATTATGTGTTTATGCTTTCATGAACATCATTTTTGATTTCAAGGCTTTTACTCTTGATTCTGGATGTTTTCAGTCTCAAGTGTCGACACCTGGACAGTCAAGTGTCGACACTTCAGCATTTGGCACGGACAAAAATCCTTGGCACGCCAAGTGTCAACACCTAGAATTCAAGTGTCGACACCAAGTGTCGACACTTAGGTTTCAAGTGTCGACTCAAGGCTTGAGATTTTGAAAATACAGAACTTTGTTGGTTCAAGGATTTTTGTGTCAAGTGTCGACACCTGTGCATCAAGTGTCGACACTTGAATGACAATCAAGTGTCGACTCCCAGAAATCAAGTGTCGACACCTGACAGCCAAGTGTCGACACTTGCAGCCTGACAGCTCTAACGGATCTATTTTTCTAGCTTGCAGAAATTGGTTTTCAAGCTCCAAACGGCTATTTCCAATGCTCCAACGGTCACAAACCTTTTTAGAAGGTTTTTGGTGTATTTAATCTCCACCAACCTCATTTGTAAGGAAGAGAAGTGTGAAAAAGTCAAGAAAAGAAGAGAGAAGTCTATTCAAGAGCATTCAAGTCTACTCAAAAGCCAAAAAAGCCAATATTCTCTCCAAACTTCAAATCAAAAGCCTCTTCTAGCTTGATTCCACTGAAAAAGCCTGCTTGCTCAACTTACTACATTCCAAAAGGAGGCAACTTGAAGAAGAGTGAAGTCAAAGCATCCCTTGGGCTTCAAAGATTCCAATCTACTCTTGAAAAGAGTTTGTTGTAGCTTTTTAAATTTCATATCTGTTTTATTGTGCTTTAACCTTGCTTTCAAGGGTGTCTTGAAAGAAGGTTATTGTGGTTTGTTGGTGAGCCAAAGTGTTAAAACCAACTAGGGTTAACTTGTGAGCCCGATAACAAAACAAGTAGTTAGGTTTGTTGGTGAGCCTAGGTGATAAAACAACTTAGGTTTTGACTTGTGAGCCTTGTAAAAACAAGTCAACTATAATCTGGTGTGGATTATAGTGGAATTCCCAAGGGTGGCTTGGGGAGTGGATGTAGGTGCTAGGTTTGCACCGAACCACTATTATCTTGTGTTTGTATGTGATTGCTCTTTTCCTTTTGCATTCTTTAATTAAGTGCTATCATCTTGCATCTAATTTATTATTACTCACAAGCACCACTAGACCTTTATTTATTGTGTTAAATTGTAAAAGACCCAATTCACCCCCCCTCTGGGCTCCATTTCTGGGCAACAAGTGGTATCAGAGCACGGTACTCTCTTGTAGGTCCAAGGATCTTGAGTAAAAGATCATGGCAACCCCAATAGGCATGGTATTGTTGAAGGTCAAGCTTCAAACCGACCCCACTTTTTAATGGCACAATTACACATACTGGAAGACACACATGCGCATATTTATACAAGCTCTTGATTATAATTTGTGGAGAACAATAGTAAAAGGTCCTCATCAGCCTACAATGATGATTAATGGCATTCTCACCCCTAAAATGGAAGATGATTGGGATGAGAGTGACATTAAGCAAATTGAGCTTAATGCAAAGGCAATGAAGCTTTTATTTTGTTCTCTTGATCCTAGTGAGTTTAACAGAATATCCAACTGTCTCTCCGCAAAGGAGATTTGGGATACACTTGAGGTTACCCATGAGGGTACACACCAAGTGAAGACAACCAATGTTAACATGCTAATTCACACTTATGAAATGTTTAAAATGGAACCTACTGGTCTATCAGTGAGATATATACTAGGTTCACAAACATTGTGAATGGCATGAGAAGTTTAGGAAAAATAATTTCTAACGGTGAACTTGTAAATAAACTTCTCAGGTCTCTACCAGCTTCATGGGATGCAAAGGTCACTGCAATTGAAGAAGCAAAAGATGTCAACACTCTCCCGCTGGAACAACTGTTGGGCTCTTTAATGACATATGAACTATCTTCAAACAGAAGAACGGAGAGGTGGACAAAAAGAAAAAGACAATAGCATTCAAATCTACTACCAGAGAAGACTCGAGCGAAGACTCTGAAGAGGATGACGAAGAAGATGAAACTGCTATATTAGCAAGGAAATTCAGAAGGTTTATGAGGAAAAAGAAATTCAATTACAAAAAGAAACCTCTGAAGGTGAGTCCAGTAAAGAAAAAGATAAGGAAAAGAAGGAGGAGCAGCCCACATGTTTTGAGTGCAAAAAGCCAGGGCATTTCAAAGTAGACTGCCCCTTACTAAAGAAAAGCAGAAGAAAGCTAAGAAAGAAGGCCATGATGGCAACCTGGAGCGAAAGTGAAGACTCCAGCTCTGAGGAAGAACAACAGGAAGTAGCAAATTTCTGTCTAATGGCCGATCAAGAAGAGGTATGTTCTGAAACCGAAAATGAATTATCTTTTGATGAGCTTCATGAAATTTTTGATGAACTAGTCATAGAATTTCAAATATTAAAGTCAAAACATAAAGACTTAAAGAAGCAAAATCTGGAACTAGCTAAAATAAATAACAACCTTTCAAATGAAAATGAATACCTTCTAATACAAAATAAAAATTTAAATGAGAAGATTATGGGTCTTGAAAATGAAAAGAATATACTTGAAAAGAAAAGTAACTTACTTTCAAATGAAAAATTGTCAAGACAACACAAAGAAATTTTAATGGAAAACAAAAGATATAAAGAGGAAATCGATAAACTAAAGCCTTTTGTTGAAAAATTTACTTACAGTTCTGAAAAGTTAAATTTACTGTTAAATAACCAAAGAGCAGTTTGACAAAGCTGGATTAGGATTCAGAACTCATAAGAAACAGAAACTCTTTAAAAATTTCTTTGTGCCTGCATCTCATCAATTACATGCTATACTTGTGGTGTTAAAGGACATAAATCTTACATGTGCAACAAAAGAAATTAAGAAAAACTAAGAAAGTTTGGGTTCCAAAAGTAACCAATGCCACTAACCAAAAAGGACCCAAGATGGCTTGGGTACCTAAAGTCTCCACTTGATCTTTATTGCAGGTATGCCTTGCAACCAACAAGAAAAGAATGTGGTATCTTGATAGCGGTTGCTCAAGGCATATGACAGGAGATGTGGAGCAGTTCTCATCACTCACATATCAAAATGGTGGCAATGTAACTTTTGGTGATAATAGAAAAGAAAAAATCATCGGTATTGGTAAAATCCATATCATCCCTACCTCTTATATTGATAATGTTTTATATGTTGATGGATTAAAACATAACTTGCTTAGTATTAGTCAATTTTGTGACAAAAATTTTAAAGTTGTTTTTGAATCTTCTTTGTGCATTGTTTCTAGTCTAGATGACAATGGCATTAAATTCATCGGTCATAGGCATGGCAATATTTATATGGTTGATCTTGATGATCTCCCTATTCAGAAAGGTCAATGTCTAGTGGCAATGGAAGCCAAGATCGATGAAACTAGTTGGCTTTGGCATCGTAGACTAGGACATGCTAGCATGCATTTAATTTCAAAACTTAGCAAAAAGAATTTAGTAAAAGATTTGCCTAAACTCAATTTTGAAAAAGATAAGATTTGCAGTGCATGTCAACTTGGAAAACAAACAAAGTCTTCTTTCAAACCTAAAGGAGTAATCTCTACATCTAGACCTTTAGAATTGCTTCATATGGACCTCTTTGGGCCTACTAGAACATCTAGTTTGGGAGGTAAGAAGTTTGGTCTAGTCATTGTAGATGATTTCTCACGTTTTACTTAGATCATGTTTTTAGCACACAAAGATGAAACATTTTCTGAATTTATAAGATTTCACAAAAGAGTCTTAAATGAAAAAGGTGTTTCAATAATTTCTTTAAGAAGTGATCATGGAACTGAATTTGAAAACACCGATTTTAATAAATTCTGTATTGAAAATGGAATTAATCACAATTTTTCTGCACCTAGGACACCTCAACAAAATGGGATAGTAGAAAGAAAAAATAGAACTCTTGAAGAAATGGCACGCACCATGCTTTGTGAAAATGATTTACCTAGATACTTTGGGCGGAAGCCATAAATACTGCATGCTATATCTTAAATCATGTTTTAATTCGACGATTTTAAAGAAAACTCCTTATGAGCTTTGGAAGGGTAGAAAACCTTCAATCCGTTATTTTCATGTTTTTGGTTGCCGTTGTTTCATTTTAAACAATGGTAAAGACAATCTAAGTAAATTTGATGCCAAATCAGATGAGGGAGTCTTCTAAGCTACTCCACATCTAGTAAGGCATACAGGGTCTTCAACAGAAGGACACTTGTTGTTGAAGAATCCATTCATGTAGTATTTGACGAAACTAACCAAAAATCTTCAAGAAAAGAAGATGTACTTTTTGATGAATCAGGTAACAAGAAAACTGAAGAAGAAAACAACAATGAAGAACTTACCAAGGAACAGAATGATGATCAAAACACTGACAGAGATCAAGCACAAGGTGATGAAGATACCTCAACTGTTGATCTTTTACCAAAAGAATGGAGGTATGCTCATGGACACCCAAAAGAACTAATTATAGGTGATCCATCTAAAGGTGTAAGTACTCGATCATCTCTTAGAAATATTTATGATTATTTAGCTTTTGTGTCTCAAATTGAACCTAAAACTATTGAGGAAGCTGAATGTGATAGTAATTGGATAAATGCTATGCAAGATGAACTTAATCAATTTAAAAGGAACAATGTTTGGACACTGGTAGATAGGCCCTCAAACACATCAATTATTGGCACAAAATGAGTTTTTCGAAACAAACTTGATGAAAATGGAATAGTAATTAGAAATAAAGCTAGACTAGTTGCCAAAGGATACAATCAGGAGGAAGGGATAGATTTTGATGAAACCTTTGCTCCTGTGGCTAGACTTGAGGCAATTAGGCTATTATTGGCTTTTCCTGTTTCATGAACTTTAAACTGTATCAGATGGATGTTAAAAGTGCTTTCTTGAATGGATTAATTGAAGAAGAAGTTTATGTTAAAACAACCCTGGTTTTGAAAATTCTGAATTTCCAAATCATGTTTATAAACTTCATAAAGCTTTATATGGATTAAAACAAGCTCCAAGAGCTTGGTATGATCGTTTAAGCTCTTTTCTACTGAAAAATGATTTTACTAGAGGAAATGTAGATAAAACATTGTTTTTAAAGAAAAAGAATGATGATCTCTTATAGTACAAATCTATGTTGATGATAATATTTGGTGCTACTAATGAATCTCTTTGTCAAGATTTTGCAAGTCTAATGCAGGGTGAGTTCGAGATGAGCTTGATGGGAGAACTGAATTTCTTCCTCGGACTCCAGATAAGGCAAACCAAAGAGGGGATCTTCATCAACCAAACAAAATACACAAGAGAAATACTCAAGAAGTTTGGGATGGAGAACACTAAGCCATTAGGTACCCCTATGAGCTCTACATGTAGACTTGACAAGGATGAATCAGGTAAGTCAATTGATCAAAAATTATATCGTGGCATGATTGGTTCATTATTATATCTTGCTGCCAGTAGGCCAGATATCATATTTAGTGTCTGTATGTATGCTAGATATCAGTCCAATCCTAAGAGTCTCATCTTTTGGCTGTTAAACGCATACTAGATATATCTGGCTCAATTAAAATTGGTTTATGGTACTCTAGAGATTCTTCATGTGATTTAATTGCTTATTCCGATGCTGATTTTGCTGGGTGTAAACTTGATCGTAAAAGTACTAGTGGAACCTGTCAGTTTCTTGGAGTAAATTTGATCTCCTGGAGTAGAAAGAAACAGAACTCTGTTGCTTATCTATGGCAGAAGCCGAATATATAGCAGCTGGGAGTTGTTGTGCTCAAATCCTCTGGATCAAACAACAACTCGAAGACTTTGGTATTAAACTAACTAAGACACCCATAAGATGTGATAATACTAGTGCAATCAACTTATCTAAAAATCCAGTGCAACATTCAAGAAGTAAACATATTGAAATAAGACATCATTTCATAAGAGATCATGTACAAAACTCAAATGTAATTCTTGATTTTGTTGTACCAATGATCAATTAGCTGATATGTTTACAAAGCCTTTGAGTGAGGATAGGTTCTGTCTGATTAGAAGAGAGTTAGGTGTAATTGATCCATTCTCCTAGGACTCTCTTAGTATCATTTTACCTAGTCCTAAAAGCTCAAACTTATTGTTTAAAACCCCAAGAAATTTGTCAAAATTTTTTTAATTTTTGGATTTTCTTGAATTTTCTTGGCCAAGTGTCGACACTTGGAAAGTGTCAAGTGTCGACACCTGACCAAATGTCGACACTTGACAAATCCGAAGTGTCGACACTTGCGAATCTGAACTGTTTTAAAACGGACCGAAAAGGCTCTTTTGAAATTTTCTTCCCCCAAATTTCTTGGAACAGTGGTCCCCCTGTCCAAACCCATCTTTTCCCTTCAATCCGTCACAAATTAGATATTTTCCCTCTCTAATTTCGGTTTTATTTTTCTATGTTTTAATTTTATTATTTTTAAACCAAACGATCGTGTTTTAGGTTTTTCAAACATTTTTCTTCAATCTAACCAGATTTTTGATGTTTTAGTAAATTTCTAAAACTCCACTTGAGGGAATCATGTTTTAGATTTGTTTTTCTCGAATTTCCTCATCTTTGGGGTTTTTTCAACCCTTTTTCACAAAATCACTGTTTCATCAATTTTGGACAAAATAAAATGGGTTTTCATCTAATTTAAGCATACTAAATCCTTTTATTGGTGATTAGAAGGATTTTTAGTAATGCATTTTGAACATTTTCGCCTATTTGCAAAAACCCTAAATGATTAAAACCCAAATCCCATGGTTTTGATTTTTTGGACCTTACAAAAATAATTCTTTTTGGGATTCAAATGTGCTCCACTAACACAAATTTTTCTTCCTACAAATTTTACTCAAAAATTTTGTCATTTGATCAAAACTTATTAAGTCTGGTTTTCAAAACCAATTTGAACTCTAATCTCAACCTATGGCCAGTCCTTTGTTCTGAATCTTTTTTCTCTTTCTTCCTGGTCAGTTGGCTGATATGGGTCCTAGGAAGAGACTTGCAGTTAGAGCAAGGCCTAGTCAGGGTAGTGAGAGGAGGTCGAAGGCCAGATTCGATCCCGCTCAGCGAGCAGTATAGCCACTCCGAGCTCCCCCTGCAGAGAGGATGGCAGGGAAGTCAGTAGCTTCAGGAAGGAGAGTTGATCTACATTGTTTCGACAGGCACCATTTTGGCATTAGGGAGATACTCACA
The DNA here is from genome assembly GCA_021397845.1 of Areca catechu. Taxonomy (NCBI): domain Eukaryota; kingdom Viridiplantae; phylum Streptophyta; class Magnoliopsida; order Arecales; family Arecaceae; genus Areca; species Areca catechu. The sequence continues at coordinate 109,654,738 of CM038047.1, forward strand.
GATGCAGGACTAGTACCCTTCTGCACCATGCAGGAGAGATACTATCCTCACCTGGTGAGGGAGTTCTACGGTGCACTGGACTGTCGACGACTCTTATGGACGACATCCATCAGGGGTACACAGATTTCTTTGACTGATGAGTTGCTGAGCCGAGTATGGGAGATACCCCGGAGAGGAGTCTGTGCATTTTCAGTTGATGATAGAGAGGCAGCTTTCAGATGCATCCTTGAGCGAGAGGATGTTCGCGGTATCTCAGTGGTTACCACGAACCAGTTATCATTAGAGATGCGACTGCTGCACCACATTACCGCACGGATCCTTCTACCGAAGACTGGCAGATTCGATTTCATCACAGAGAGAGAGCTGATGTTGATGACCAGTCTGATCGAGAGGAGACCAGTTGACATACCCGCCTTGATGCTATCACAGATGCATGATGCTGCCACTCAGCGACGACACTGTTTGCCATATGGGATGGCACTGACCCATCTTTTCAGAGCCTGTGGAGTATCATTGGAGGGGGAGATCCCCAAGGAGATACTACACACAGATGTATATGATGAGAGGTCATTGCACCGCATGGGATTCAGGATGGTTGGAGGTCGATGGGTTCGGAGAGAGAGTCTGGCCAGGAGCCAGATGAGGAGGATGAGATTCGAGAGGCTGAGGCTGGACCATCTGAGCCAGCAGTCCTTCCTCCAGTGGATGTACCATCGACACAGGCAGAGCACCTGTCGCCTGATGCTTCAGCTCCTCCACCTCCATCTACCGGATTATCTTTTGAGGAGCATGCCAGAGCACAGTTCACACAGATCAGAGGTGAGGTGACTCAGCTGCGTAGCGAGGTCGAGCTTCTACGAGCACAGACTACCTCAGAGCATGCTGAGATCCGCAGATCCATGGAGGAGGGATTTACACGTCTTGAGAGTCTTCTGAGATCACTTATACCTCCTGCTGCACCTGCACTTGCTCGATCTGATGATGATGATGACGGTGGCGATCACCAGAGCGACCATGCTGATTTTGCTGACGGAGGTGATCAGGATGTTGACCGAGCCACTGAGGTAGTGGGCACTGACAGCGATAGTGTAGGCGGAGCTGATGCTTATGAGGTGGTCAGTCGAGATCCTCCTACTACACCTGCTCCTTCTACTACACTAGTTGACTTCGTTCTGGATCCTATTGAGCCAGCTGATCATCTTTCACCTCCTTCTACCAGATCTTCTAGGGTTGTACCCGCTTTTGGTCCTGCCGGCCGTACCAGGAGTCTTAGAGCTTTAGCACCTCCTAGGGCATTAGCCACCAGATCTAGGATTAGTGCTCCTTTCAGTCTTGATGTTCCATCTGATGAGAATTAGCTCACAGATGACTGTTTCAGATCTTATTTAGTATGGTTGATATATGTATGTTCAGCTCTTTTGTACTGAAAAATTATCTCATATATATATGTTTGTTATCTTAAACTTTTGTACTTCAGTTTATCATATTTTAGCTCTGATATAATGGGATATTTTAACTCTGATACAAGCACAATTTCAGCTATGATATTTGTTTCTCTACTCTCTTTTTGTATCCATGCTAATTGTAAGGGGGAGGTTATTTTTTTTATGATTGACAAAAAGGGGGAGAAAAAGTAATGTTAAAAAGTAATGTTAAAAGTAATGTAAAAGTAATGTTAAAGTGATGTAATTGTTATGGAGAAAAGAGTGATGTTAATGGATGTTTAAGTAATGATGTTAATTGTTATTGAGAATTTGAGAATTGAGAACAAGTATTTTTTATTAAGAAAAAGATGCATTATATTGATTTGAAGTTTACCTTATAAGAAGTATCTAATTAAGGGGGAGATTGTTTCCTATCTCTATATGATTAGAAACTCATGGTTTAAAAGTTTGAACTATATTGTCTCTTTTTCTCAAGGTTTTGTCATCATCAAAAAGGGGAGATTTATTGGCTCCACCAGTGTTTGATGAATAACAAAACATTGAGTACATATTGTATTCTAATGTGAATTTCAAGTTGTGAGTTTTCAGGAAGAAAGCACCTCAAAATTCCAAATATTTATGGTGTATGGCATGCAATGGCACGGAGCAAATCTCACATATCCGGGCATCCTCTTCATTGAAAAAGGGCTTACAATTGCTTAATTATTATGTGTTTATGCTTTCATGAACATCTTTTGATTCAAGTCTTTTACTCTTGATTATGGATGTTTTCAGTCTCAAGTGTCGACACCTAGACAGTCAAGTGTCGACACTTCAGCATTTGGCACGGACAAAAATCCTTGGATGCCAAGTGTCGACACTAGAATTCAAGTGTCGATACCTTGGCGCCAAGTGTCGACACTTCAGCATTGGCACGGAAAAAATCCTTGGCACGCAAGTGTCGACACCTAGAATTCAAGTGTCGATACCAAGTGTCGACACTTAGGTTTCAAGTGTCAACTCAAGGCCTGAGAATTTTAAAAATACAGAACTTTGTTGGTTCAAGGATTTTTGTGAAGTGTCGACACCTGTGCATCGAGTGTCGACACTTGAATGATCAAGTGTCAACTCCCAGAAATCAAGTGTCGACACCTGATAGCCAAGTGTCGACACCTGACAGCCAAGTGTCGACACTTGCAGCCTGACAGCTCTAACGGATCTATTTTTCTGGCTTGCAGAAATTGGTTTTCAAGCTCCAAACGGCTATTTCCAATGCTCCAACGGTCACAAACCATTTTTAGAAGGTTTTTGGTGTATTTAATCTCCACCAACCTCATTTAAAGGAAGAGAAGTGTGAAAGTCAAGAAAAAGAAGAGAGAAGTCTATTCAAGAGCATTCAAGTCCACTCAAAAGCCAAAAAAGCCAAATTCTCTCCAAACTTCAAATCAAAAGCCTCTTCTAGCTTGATTCCACTGAAAAAGCCTGCTTGCTCAACTTTACTACATTCCAACGGAGGCAACTTGAAGAAGAGTGAAGTCAAAGCATCCCTTGGGCTTCAAAGATTCCAATCTACTCTTGAAGAGAGTTTGTTGTAGCTTTTTAAATTTCATATCTGTTTTATTGTGCTTTAACCTTGCTTTCAAGGGTATCTTGAAAGAAGGTTATTGTGGTTTGTTGGTGAGCCAAAGTGTTAAAACCAACTAGGGTAACTTGTGAGCCCGACAACAAAACAAGTAGTTAGGTTGTTGGTGAGCCTAGTGATAAAACCAACTTAGGTTTTGACTTGTGAGCCTTGTAAAAACAAGTCAACTGTAATCTGGTGTGGATTATAGTGGAATTCCCAAGGGTGGCTTGGGGAGTGGATGTAGGTGCTAGGTTTGCACCGAACCACTATATATCTTGTGTTTGTGTGTGATTGCTCTTTTCCTTTTGCATTCTTTAATTAAGTGCTATCATCTTGCATCTAATTTATTATTACTCACAAGCACCACTAGACCTTTATTTTATTGTGTTAAATTTGTAAAAGACCAATTCACCCCCCCCTCTGGGCTCCATTTCTGGGCAACACGAGCCGACCTGAACTGCAACGAGCCGACTCTACCAGAGTATGATTTCAGAACCTGAGAAGAAGAGCCGACCAAAGTTCAAGAGAGCTGACTCCTCGAGCAAGATTTTCAAAGACAGAAGTTCGAGCCGACCTGAGATATCAAGAGTCGACTCATCCAGAGTGAAGTTTGCATCCTGAGATAAAGAGCCGACTGCACTAAAGAATTGACAACTCGACCAATCGACCCGAAGGATACGAGCAACTCGAAGGAATCTGAGCCGACTTGAATATCGCTTTCAGGTACATAATGGCTAGTTCAGAAATTATTTTTGAATGCCAAAAAGTGCTCCAATGGTCATATGTCACATCCTAATGGTCTATAACATCTCAAACTGCCTTGGAGTGATGGAATACCATATATTTGAGGGATTTGAACTTTTCTCAAGTAAGTGTTAGAAAGTTTTTTAAAATAAAAGAAGCTTCATTGAATATCCTACCTACCAACAAGGAAAGAGCACAGAGAGCATTCAAGTCAGTCTTCAAGCCTTCACCAACTCTGATCTAAAGCTTGAAGCAATTTGGAAAGAAGCCACTAAAGCAATTAAAGCTCATTCAAGTGTATCCAAGTGGAGTTCTGTCAAGCTGCACGGCAACTATCCGACAAATTAAGTTTGTCATTTATTGTTGCATTTATTTTAATTCATTTCTTGAATTGTTTGGGTTATTGGTGAGCCCAGTTGAAAAACCAAATAGGTTCTTGGTGAGCCTTTGATAAAAACCAAGTGTTGGATTCTTGGTGATCCTGGTAAAACCAAGTTAGGTTCTTGGTGATCCTGTGAAAACCAAGTTGGGTTCTTTGGTGATCCTGTTCAAAACCAAAGGGTGTTAGATTTTCTTTGGTGATCCCGTTAAAACCAAAGTGTAGAGTTTTTGGATTGTGATCCTGTAAAACAATCCTACTATATTCGGGTATGAATATAGTGGAAATTCAAAGTGGAATCCTAAGTGTATCTTGGGTTGTTAACATAAGAGCTGGGTTACTCCGAACCACTATAAATCTTGTGTGTTTGTGTTGTGCTTATTTGACTCTATTTAGCTTCTGCAATTTATTATTCTGCCACAACACTTAACACTTTATAAGGGATTTTAATTACACATTATCTACTTTAAATTTTTTAAATTTCCAATTCACCCTCTCTTGGGTAGCCACCTAGGCAACAACTGGTATCAGAGTGGTGTCTCTGATTATATTAGAGTAAAGATTGATGGCTCATCCCATGAGTATATCCTTGGCCGAAGGCTAGTCAACTAATAGACCTCCACTCTTCACAGGCACAAATTATTTGTATTGGAAAGCAAGAATGAAAATCTATATACAGGTTGTTGATTTTCAATTATGGAAGGTCATTCTTAAAGGGCCACATGTTTCCATGATCAAAATGATGGCATGGAGTCCCTAAGCAAGAAGAGGAATGGGATGAACATGACATGAAATTAGGAGAATTGAATGCCAAAGTAATGAACTTGCTATACTGTGCTTTGGATTCAAATGAGCTTAATCGAATTTTCACTTGCTCTTCAACAAAGAAAATTTGGGATAAACTTGAGGTGACCCATGAAGGAACTTTCCAAGTGAAGACTTCAAAGATTAATCTCTTAATACATAATTATGAATTATTTAAAATGGAGCCTAATGAAAATATCTTTGCAATGTACACTAGATTTATGGATATTATTAATAGTTAAAAAGTCTTGGCAGGGTTATTCAAATGCTAATTTGGTACAGAAGATATTACGATCACTTCCTGATAAATGGGATCCTAAAGTTACTACCATCCAAGAAGCTAAAGATTTAAATGCTCCATCCATGGATGAATAATGGGATCCCTCATCACACACGAATTAGCCATGCAGCATAGAAATGATGATGATCAGAGAAGAAGAAAAAACTATTGCATTCAAGACTGCATTGGAATCAAAGAATGATGAAGAGACGGAAGATAACTCTACCTCCTCCGAAGATGATATAGAAGATGAAGATATTGCAATGGTTGTGAGTAGATTCAGAAAGTTTATGGGAAAGAAGAAAGGAAGATTCAATAGAAATTTCATATACGAGGAGAATATTCCAAAGAAAAGGACAAGGACAAAGATAAAGAAAAAGAACAAGTCCCCACCTGCTATGAATGTAAGAAATCGAGGCATATTCGTCTGGACTGTCCACTGTTGAAAAAAATTTTCAAAAAGAAGAAAAAGAAAGTGATGGTTGCCACGTGGAGCGTAGTGAAGAATCCACCTCAACTGAAGAGGAAGAGACCATGAAAATAGCTAACTTATATCTAATGGATCTCGAGGATGATGTAACTTCCCCCAATGCTCAAATTGAATTTATATTTGATAAGTTAAATTCTGCATTCCATGATCTATTATCTGAATTAAGAAAGCTGGAGTAAAGATTAGATCTCTAAAGAATACTAATGATTCTTTACTCAAAGAAAAAGAGAAAATTTCAAAAAAGTTACCTTATTGCAAAAAAAATTCATGACTTTCTGAAAATTATAAAGTATTGAAAATAGAAAATAATGTTTATCATGATAAAAATAAAGTTTTATTGAATGAAAATATTGAGTTGAAAAAGGAGGTTGAAAAACTCAAGCCACTTGTTGAAAAACTAACTCTATCTTCTAGCAAGCTCGAGTTGATTCTTAAAGAATAAAGAATTTCTAGTAATAAGGCTGGAATAGGTTTTAATTCTTTAAATTCAAATTATATTTCAACAACTACTTTTGTGAAACAAAAGGATTTTATTCCCAAGTTTACTACTCAAAAAGCTTTTGTGACAAAAGGTTCTACTTCCATTTCAAAAGCTACCTTGTATGTTCCTAAACACTCAAATACAAAACCTGCTATTTCTGCATCTCATGCATCTAGAATCTCAAAGTATAAATCCTTTCAGAATTCTAGAATCAGATGTTTTGCTTGCAAAGAACTTGGACATAAAGCTTTTAAATGTAATACTGTTATAAATGTCCATAATAAATCAAGAAGATTTGGGTTCCAAAGGAACCACCTCAGCTAACCTGCAAGGACCAAGTTAGCTTGGGTATCTAAAAGAACTTCTTGATTGTCTTGTAGGAATGTCTTGCAGCCCATAAATGAAGAAAAGATGGTATCTCAATAGTGGCTGTTCAAGGTATATGACGGGTGACAAGGATCAATTCATTATCCTAGAAATGAAAAGGAGGGTATGGTTACTTTTGGAGACAATGGCAAAGGGAAAATTATCAGAATTGGTGAGATCAAATAATCCCCTGTACTTTATTGAAAATGTATTGCTAGTAGATAAATTGAAGCACAATTTATTGAGTATTAGTCAATTATGTGATAAAGGCTTCAAGGTTATCTTTAAATCATCTATGTGTATAGTAACAAAACTCTCTTAACTCTAGTAGTAAATTTATTAGATATAGACTTGGAAATATTTATGTGGTAGATCTAAATGATCTTGCCACGTCAAGTAGTTCCAGTTTAGTTGCAATAAATTCTAAGACCAAGGAGTCTTGTTTATTATGGCATAGACGATTAGGTCATGCTAGCATGCATACTATTGCCAAGTTAATTTCCAAAAATCTGGTTAGAGGCATGCCTAAGTTTAAAGTTGATTTTGATCATGTTTGTGATGCATGCCAAATAGGTAAACAAACTAGGAGGAGATTAAATCCAAAAATATGATTTTAACTACTAGACCTCTAGAAGTACTTCACATGGACTTATTTGACCAACTAGGGCTACAAGCCTAGGAGGTATGAAATATGCCTTGTATTTGCAGATGATTTTTCCAGATTTATATGGATTTTGTTTATTGCTCACAAAGATGAAACTTTCAAAGTATTTCAAAATTTATAAAAAAGTTTCAAATTAGAAAAATCTTTTGATAATTTCAATTAGGAGTGATCACGACACCGAATTTGAAAATCAGTTTTTCGATGATTATTGCACTGAAAATGGCATTGATCACAACTTCTCCGCTCCTAGACACTACAACAAAATGGTGTTGTAGAGAGAAAAATAGGACTTTGAAAGAAATGGCCGAATAATGTTATGTGAAGGTAATCTTCCAAAGTACTTTTGGACAGAAGTAGTGAACACTGCTTGTTATATTTTAAACAGCATTTTGATCTGTCCTATTTTGAAGAAAACCCCCTATGAGCTTTGGAATGAAAAGAAACCAATATCAATTATTTTCATGTGTTTGGATGTAAATGCTTTGTTCTTAATATGGAAAATATAATCTAGGAAAATTTGATGCTAAATCTAATGAAGCAATTTTTCTTGGTTATTCATTACATAGCAAAGCATGTAGGGTTTTTAATAAGAGGACTCTTACTATTGAAGAGTCAATGCATGTTATTTTTAATGAAACTAACTCTTCACCTTTTAAGAAAGAAAGAGTGTATAGATAATGATGCAGGTATAATTCAAAAGGAGATGGAAGATATGAGCATACAAGAAAGGCCAAATGAAGAAAGAAGGAGAAGAACGGTAAGGATCATATAGATCTACCAACAGAATGGAGGTACGCTACTCCCATCCTAAAGAATTAATTATTGGTGATCTTTCACAAGGTATTAGGACTAGGTCTGTACATAGAACTGCACATGACTACCTAGCATTTGTATCACAAATAGAACTACATACCTTAGAAGAAGTTGAAAGTGACCCAAACTGGATGATGGCTATGCATGATGAATTGAACCAGTTTAAAAAAATAAGGTCTGGACATTAGTTGATAGACCTAAAGACCACCCAATCATAGGAACCCAATGGGTCTATAGGAACAAATTAGATGAAAAGGAAATGTCATTAGAAACAAAGCTAGATTAGTGGCTAAGAGATATGTCAAGAAGAAGGCATTGATTTTGATGAAACATATGCACCCGTAGCAAGACTAGAAGCTATTAGATTACTTCTTGCATTTGCTTGCTATATGAATTTTAAACTTTTCCAAATGGATGTAAAAAGTATATTTTTAAATGATTTTATCTCCGAACAAGTTTTTATAGAACAACCACTGGATTTTAAAAATCATGCTTTTCCAAACCATGTGTTTAAACTCAATAAAGCTTTACATTGTTTGAAACCAGCCCCTAGAGCCTAGTATGATAGACTTAGCACTTTCTTGACTGAAAATGATTTTCAAGAGAAAATGTTGATAAAGCCCTTTCATCAAAAAGAAAAATAATGACATATTAGTTGTACAAATTTATGTCGATGATATTATATTTGGTGCAACTAATGAAAGTTTTTGTAAAGAATTTACTAAGCTAATGCAGGGAGAATTTGAAATGAGCCTAATGGATGAACTTAACTATTCCTTGGACTTCAAGTAAAGCAAACAAAGGAAGAGATCTTCATCAACCAAGCCAATACACCAAGGAAATAATGAAGAAGTTTGGTATGGAGACGAGCAAATAAATGAGCAAACCCATGAGCCCATCTTGCATATTAGACAAAGATGAAAATGGATCCAATGTTGACCAAAAGCTATATAAAGGTATGATCAGATCCTTATTATACTTAACAGCAAGTAGACCAAATATCTTGTATAGTGTATGTGTATGTGCTAGATTTCAATATAATCCCAAAGAAACACATATGCTTGCTATTAAAAGAATATTAAGATATTTGAATGGTACAAGTAATCTAGGTCTTTGGTTTTCAAAACAATCATCTTTGAATTTAATTGGATTTTTTGATGCTGATTATGCTGGTTGTAGAATTGATAGAAAAAGTACTAGCAGCACATATCAATTTCTAGGATTGAATTTAATCTCATGGCACTAGAAGAAACAAAACTCGGTAGCACTTTCTACTGCTGAGGTAGAGTATGTTGCTGTAGGGAGTTGTTGTGCATAAGTGTTATGGATTAAACAATAACTAGAAGACTTTGGTATTACACAATGCAAATTCCTATTAAGTGTGATAACACAAGTGCTATAAATTTAACCAAAAATCCTATTCAGCATTTTAGGACTAAGCATATAGATATTAGACACCATTTATTAGAGATCATGTTTTGAATAGTGACATAGAACTAGAATTTATCCCACTGAAAAATAATTAGCTGACATTTTACTAAGCCACTAAATCAGGAAATTTGAATTGCTTAGAGGAGAATTAGGGCTTTATGATCCTCTCTAGAATCTTAACCTAATCTTCTTTAAAATTAAGGATGAGTTATCTAGAAATCCTCTTACAACTATTTATGATTTTTTTTAAATTTCATTGCATCAAACTCAATTTCTAAATCATTTCTTTTCCATGGAAAGTTTCTGTTCGAGTCGACTCGAGCAATTTGCTCTGGTCAAGCCGGCTCGAATGTCTGATTTTTCTGCTCTTGCTCTGGTCAAGCCGACTAAGTTGGCCTGGAGTCTTGCCTAGCCAACTCGGTGTTCTGATTGTTTTGAGTTCGCTCTTGTCGAGCCGACTCGGATGTTTTTAGGGCTGAGCGAGCTATCTCGAATGTCAGGAAATTGCTATTTAAGTAAGATCCGAGTAATCTTTTCTTGCTCCTAACTCTTTCTATATCACTTCAAACTCACTCTACTCCACTCGGAACCTTTACCAATCTCTCAAAAACCATTTCCTGGAACCTTGATTTCATAAATCCCTCTGCAATGGCTCCAAGAAGATCTGCACAGAAGATTCCTCAAGTAGCAGAATCAAGCAAATATAGTGAAGATTTGAAGAAAAAGGAGAAAAGAGAAAAAGGTCCACTCCAGAAGAAGAAACGTCCTCTCCAACTAGGAAATCCACTTCAATGCACAGGCATGTCACTTGCGGAAGAAGGATTGATTTCTCCTCCTAAAAGAAATGGAAATGAAGATCAAAGTTGGATAGACAAGCAAGGTTGGAAGTACTTATGCTCTTTGGATATTCTAACCTATCCTTCTCTGGTATGAAATTTCTATGAAAACCTAATTCTTGAAGAATACCATTTGGAATCAACTGTGAAGGGAATCCAAGTCATTATGGATGAAGAGAAGTTGGGCAACTTGCTTCAAATGCCAACGGACGGCGCCACTGAGCTTACCCTAACTGATAGAGAACACACTTTGAAGCTCATTTTGGAAAAAGAAGATGTAAGCTCCGTCCAACATGTTCAAAACAACTTGCTGTCAAAGGAAATGAGACTTCTTCACAACATGGTCAGCAGAATATTTTTCCTAGAACTGGTCGATTTTATTGGGTGAGTGAAAAGGACATGACTTTCATGGGACATCTGATTGAAGAAGAAACTCTCAACCTTTTATTCATCATGATGATTCAAATGAGAGAAGCAGCTAGAAAAGTCAAAGCATGCCTACCCTACAGTATGGTTTTTACCTTACTATTTGAAGAAGCTAAAATTGATCTAACCAATGAGATAGGCAAGCCTCTACATCACTCAGACACCTATTCCTTCAATTCACTTAAAAGATGGGATACAAACTACAAGAAGGAGTATGGATAAAGAAGATGTCTGATCAGGTTGCTGCTACTTCCTCAGATGATGATGAACCTACTGCTGTTGAAGCCAACAAATCTAGAAACAAAGATGAAGAAGGATCTGAACAAGCAATGATAACTCCATCTAAACTTAAGGAATTAATATTTCAAAGGATGGAAACTATTTCTGACACATTGACAGGTCATGTGAATTCTGTACTGGATGATTTGAGAAGCTCAGTTAATGCCAGCTTGCAGAAAATGAGATCAGAACAGTAGCTTTACAAAGAAAAATGAAAAAGGAAATGGAGAACTTTAAAGAAGAAATCAGAAGTATCTTACTGCAATCTTCAAAAAAAACATTCACTGCTGAGGATACTCCTACACAGATCAACAAAGAGTCACTTGAGACTCCTGTTCAACCATCTCCTATTCTTTCATCTGATCCACCTTCAATTAAACCTAAACCTATTGAGACCAAGAAGAAGACAAAAACCAAGAAGACTAAGACATTTAGAGCCCCTATTAGAACTATATTTAGAGATTTAAAGTTTAAACCCCTAAAAACTAAAACCTTTGATAAGGTGATAGAGGTAGGCTCCTCTTCTTCTAGTGAAAAAGAAAAAAGGTTGTTTAGTTAGTCTTCTGGTTGTTCTTGTACTTCTCAATATGAATGTACTTTCTTTCACACTTTGTATGGAATATTTTTTAATGAAATGAAAGTTCTTTTGTTATGATGAGTTATCCTTCTAATCATACAATGGTTTTGATACAACTATGATGAATTTTTAGTTAGAATTTCCAATTTGAGAAAGTAAAATTATCTCAAACAAATATTAAATACTTTCTCAATCTATTTTAAAATCTAAGCTTTATTGAAATACCTTTTTGATTATTTGACAAAAAGGGGAAGAATGGTATCTATAATTGAGCTGTCATGAAAATTCTGATATACATGTTGAGCTTCCTATTCAATTATTCTTAAAGGTCATAAAACAAATGAAAAAGGGGAAGCACAAAAGTGATAGCATTCAAATGGAACTAACTGCTATATTATTTTAAAACCTAGTGAAACGGGAAGATTCTCTTAAGAATGGCTTTGCTTTGATTGCTCTACA